>OX438711.1:11459663-12793445 GCA_949316375.1 Mythimna vitellina
CAAACTGTGATTAGCGGCATCCTTCGCCAATTACATAGATGATCTAAGAATGAACCAAACTGTGATTAGCGGCATCCTTCGCCAATTACATAGATGATCTAAGAATGAACCAAACTGTGATTAGCGGCATCCTTCGCCAATTACATAGATGATCTAAGAATGAACCAAACTGTGATTAGCGGCATCCTTCACCAATTACATAGATGATCTAAAACTGAACCAAACTGTGATTAGTGGCATCCTTCACCAATTACATAGATGATCTAAAACTGAACCAAACTGTGATTAGTGGCATCCTTCACCAATTACATAGATGATCTAAGAATGAACCAAACTGTGATTAGCGGCATCCTTCGCCAATTACATAGATGATCTAAGAATGAACCAAACTGTGATTAGCGGCATCCTTCGCCAATTACATAGATGATCTAAGAATGAACCAAACTGTGATTAGCGGCATCCTTCGCCAATTACATAGATGATCTAAGAATGAACCAAACTGTGATTAGCGGCATCCTTCGCCAATTACATAGATGATCTAAGAATGAACCAAACTGTGATTAGCGGCATCCTTCACCAATTACATAGATGGTCTAAGAATGAACCAAACTGTGATTAGCGGCATCCTTCGCCAATTACATAGATGATCTAAGAATGAACCAAACTGTGATTAGCGGCATCCTTCACCAATTACATAGATGATCTAAGAATGAACCAAACTGTGATTAGCGGCATCCTTCGCCAATTACATAGATGATCTAAGAATGAACCAAACTGTGATTTTGAACAATATGTGCATGTTTTCAAGCGGTACCTACCTATAAACATATCGAGTCTTATATTTTTTTCGGTGTTATTGAACAGACTTCTTTTTAATGGTATTCGCATCTAAAAAAGAAGCTGAGGCGTCTTGACCGCGCAACGGAAGACGCAGAATTGAAGGCCCTCCCTCAAGTTTGACCGATGACCTGGTGAGAGTCGCGGGAATGCGATGGATGCGAGACGCACAGGACCGTTCATTGTGGCGGCACTTGGGGGGAGGCCTATGTCCAATAGTGGACGTCTTTCGGCTGAATTGATGATGATTATGAACCATGAGTATTATTTAAACCAATATTGGGGGCAATTGAGAAGCGTGCCAGGAGGATGATTGGCAATGATGCACTCGTTGAGTCGAGGCTCCAAAGTCTTGAGCATCGGCGCCGAGTTGCTAGCCTGTCGGTATTCTACTAATATGCGTCGGAACTGCATAACCTAATTCCGCCTAGCCCGTTCCATTATCGGACCACCAGGAGTACGGCAACGCGCCACCGGTACATGGTGGACATCCCACCTATACGCACAAAACATTTTGGGAACACATTCATTGTGCGTACAGCTAAGGAGTGGAATTCCTTGCCTCTCTGTGTTTCCTGATAGCTACAACCCGAGAATCTTTAAGTCAAGAGTGAATAGGTTACTTCTAGGTAAGCGCGTTCCATCGTCGACCGACGACACGATAGCGGTCAAGCGCGAACCTATCAAGAATAAAAAATAAAAAAAATATTAAACATACTCCTCTCTCCATTTCCAGGCCGAACCTTCGGTCGTCCTATGAAGAAGATGATGCAGGCACTGATCCCACTGGTCTTCCAAATCGGTGCCGCGTCCACGTGGGCTGTGGTGGCCGCGCTGGTCGGGATCAAGACGCTCATTGTGACGCTGGTGATTCTGAAGCTACTGTTAGTGGCGGGTGCAGCAAAGGTAAGGTTCCTAAGGGTCTGATAAACCTCTTATTGTCATATAGGCAATCTAATCCCGCATCAAAATCGCAATCCTGCTGATCTCGCGGGATTTGCAGGATTGGGATATTTTGTTTTGTTGTAAGGGGGATGCTTAGTGATAGCATGACGAGTAACAGGGCAGAGTGGAAGAAAAAAACGTGTTGCGCCGATCCCAAATAACACGGGATAAGGGCAGGAAGATGATATATAAGGGGGATGCTCAAATGTAGGCCGAAAAATTCAGATTGTCTTAAGTTTTTTGCATTTTGCGGGTCACTGCCACTCTCACCTGTAAAATGAAAAAAAATATTAAGAATATTTGAATTTTGCAGCATAGCATAGTCGGCCTTATAATGTTCCCACTGCTGGGACTCAGACCTCTTCTCTAGGAGAGGCAATGGGCCGTCATCCGCAACGCGAGCCCAGTGCGGGTTGGTGGATGTCACATGTCTTCGAATTTTCGGTTCTAGGATATGCCGGTTTCCTCACGATGTTTTCCTTCACCGTTTTGAGAGCAGCGGTGATGAAATAAATTACACAAAATAATGTGCCGGGCTGGGTTTGAACCCGCGACTTACAACGTAAGTCGGGCCGTTACCACTCGGCCACCACTGCTCTGAATTCGAATCACTGAATTTCGCAGAGGTAAAATAATAAGGAACGATAAAATAAAATATTTAATGTTTCATCTTTCAGATTTAGGCTGATTTAACTTTAAGAGCATTCATCCGTTAAAACCATGCAGAAGCCAAAATCAATGATTTCCGACGGACAATATAACAATAATGTGTTTAATTTCTAGATAAGATATTGACGTTATAATATTAGGAATTTTATATTCTTAAAAAGGTACGGCCGTTTATGTCACAAAAACGTATATTTCGACACTAAAGGGAGTCAAAATTCATAGGGTACTTCCCGTTGATCTAGAATCCTGAAATTTGGCAAGAAGCAAAGTTTCACGACACAAGTATAGGGAAAAAATCTGAAAACTGCAATTTTCGTCACAAAAAAAAAAACGAATAAGTAATAAATCAATTCGGAAATTGAACTGTTTTCATAGGTAAGTTTGTACGGAACCCTCAGGGCACGAGTCCCACTCGCACTTTCCCGGTTTTTTTTTTATATTGTATAAATTTGTCAAAGAACGAAGTGAATTGAATCATTATCATTTCAACTTAAAGTCGCCTACTGTTGCATAGAGGCCTCTCCCAAGAGTCGCCACAATGAACGATCCTGTGCGTCTCACATACATCGGATTCCCGCAACCCTCAATAGCTTCATCATCATCATACCAGCTGAAAGTCGTCCACTGGATATAGGCCTCACCCAAGAGTCGCCACAATGAACGATACTGTGCGTCTCACATGTATCGGAATCCCGCAACCCTCACCAGTTCATCGGTCCACCTACAAGGCGGCCTTCCAACGCTGCGTCTTCCGTTACGCGGTCGCTACTCAAAAACCTTTCGTTCATGAAGGTTAAATCAATAAATATCAGCTGACTTGATCTCATGTAAGAATGATTAGACAAGCTTGAGCGACTTCAAAATCTCTGTATCAGGTTTATATTTGGCTTGCGCAAGTATGGCCGTGACCACGTTTCTGATTTCGTACTCGCCTCTAATGGCTTCCTATGCGCCTTCCGAGGAATGCTCACATACTTTCTTTCCTTTGTATTGTGTTCTTAAACTCTTTTGTTCATTTTTTCAGTTCCTCTGTGACACACATTCTGGTTAATTAAGATCATCGATTCGATCCGGGAGGATCATTGGCAATGATGCACTCGTTGAGTCGAAGCTTCAAAGTCTTGAGCATCGACGCCGAGTTGCTAGCCTGTCGGTTTTCTACCGGTTGCATTTCGAAGAGTGTGCATCGGAATTGCATAACCTAATTCCGCCTAGCCCGTTCCATCATCGGACCACCAGGCGTACGGCAATGCGCCACCGGTACATGGTGGACATCTCACCTATATGCACAAAACGTTTTGGGAACACATTCATTGTGCGTACAGCTAAGGAGTGGAATTCCTTGCCGGAATCTGTGTTTCCTGATGACTACAACCCGGGAATCTTTAAGTCAAGAGTGAATAGGTTACTTCTAGGTAAGCGCGCTCCATCGTCGACCGCATCGTCGCTTTCCATCAGGTGAGATAGCGGTCAAGCGTGAACCTGCGCCACGTTCAGACTCCAGACGCTAATCACCGCTCCAATTATATTTAATAACACTCCATTAGCATACTTTCAAAAGTTTGAAAAAACTGTTCAATCTTTTTATTTTGTTACTGTTTTTGTCTAGTAGCGTGATTAGCAGGGTTACCATGACGTTCAAAGTAAGATTGTTTCATTCTTATTTCAGTGCGGGTAAGAGACAGAGCTATACAGATTGTCTAGCGCCATCTCATAGGTTGACTGGCCTGTTGGTCTAGTGGTTAGTGGCCCTGACTGCTATGCCGGAGGTCGTGGGTTCGATTCCCACCCAGGACAAATGTTTGTGTGATGAGCACGATCATTTGTACTACTGTGTCTGGGTGTAATTTATCTATAATATGTATGGATTTAGAAATATATAAGTATGTTTATCAGTTGTCTAGTACTCATAACACAAGCTCTGCTTAGCTTGAGATTAGACTGCGTTGTGTGATAGTTGTGGAATATTATATTACATTATTATTATTATTATCTCTTACCCACACTGGAAATAAGAATGAAACAATCTTACCTAAAAAGTCATGGTACAGGTCTTAGAGTCGGTACCTATTTACTGTGTAAACTGAATCGAGCTAACTGATGGCAAGGTCGTTGCACTTGACACTCTGCAAGGCAACCTGCTGTTTACTGTACATAAATACACTTCGACTATTTCGACTAAACCAAATAAGAATACTACCTATATTTGCATAGCATAGCATAGCATAGCATAGTCGGCCTTATAATGTTCCCACTGTTGGGACTCAGGCCTCCTCTCTAGGAGAGGTAATGGGCCGTAAGCCACCACGCGGGTCACATGTCTTCGAATTTTTGGTTCTAGGACATGCCGGTTTCCTCACGATGTTTTCCTTCACCGTTTTGAAAGCAGTGGTGATGAAATAAATTTAACAAAGTAATGCGCCTGGCTGGGTTTGAACCCGCAATCTTCAACTCGTATGTCGGGGCCGTTACCACTCGGCCACCACTGCTCAAGGCCTACAGATGATGCGGCCGGCACGGATCTTGAGCGCTGACTTTCACTTGCACAGAAGTGAAATATCGGGTCTCTTTAGTGGTATGAAGTGAGACGCGGGGGCGGGTAGTGCAATCCTTGTACAGTGATTGGGTCGCCGATGTATACGATGCGCAAAGCGGTCCCCACTTTTTGCGTTCAAGATTCGTGCCGGTATCTGTACGCTTCTGAATCTTCTGATAGCGGCTTGATCGCGTGGAAGTCACAATGATTGCATCTCCGCTTACCATCAGGTGAGACCGAAAAAAAAAAGTACAAGAAATACCATTATAAAGTATATCCGAATTATTAATTCAGAATTGTTATTCTGATACCAAATTTCACAATTTATCTTCCCTTTTTTTGACTGACCGACATTTATATTGACAATTCAAAAGTTTCTGATAATTGGTCTATTTGAAATAAAACTTTCTGATTTCTGATTTCGGCTAAATACGTTCAGCGGTTTGTGTGACTTTGGAGTAATAATCATATCTTTTATTATATATCATTCTGCTGTGCGTGTGTTTGTCACATAACTCCTTCTAAACGGCTTTATCGATTTGGATGTAAATTTGTGTGTCATATTTGAGTAGGTAGTAGGTACCTTAATGGTTTGAAAATACAATTGGACGCGGTAGGTGGCGCTGCAATCGAGTTCTTATTTTTTTTTTCTGACAAAAAGTCAGCTTTTGGGCAGAACTACGTCTGTCGGAACCGCTAATAAGTATATAAATACATACAAACTTTCGCTTTTTATGATAGTAGTGTGATTTTTTAATTCTGTGTCCAAAATATGGTGCTTGTCTTTGACCCACTTTCCAAGGTCATTAACTGTCATCTGTCAAAATAAACAATAACAGATTATAACATAACACACATATTTGCACATTCTTTAGAGAGAAAGTTACTTTAACCGGATTGGAGAAAGGGATGCAGATATGCTTTAGAACGAGTTGGAGAGAGATAGGTGTAGTGTAGTGGCGCAGGAGAACCAAGGTTACGGACATAGCCCGAAGAATCGCCAAACTTAAGTGGCAGTGGGCAGGGCACATTGCTCGCAGAACAGATGGTCGATACGGACGAAAGGTTCTGGAATGGCGACCACGTACCGGAAGACCCAGCGTTGGAAGGCCTTCCACAAGGTGGACCAATGACCTGGTGAGGGTCGCGGGAATCCAATGGATGCGAGACGCACAGGACCGGTCATTGTGGCGATATTTGGGGAGGCCTATGTCCAAAAGTGGACGTCTTTCGGCTGAAATGATGATGTTGATAAGGTGTAGTGTTTGGTGATATGCAATATATATTTTTAATTTGACTTTTATTATTATTTAATATCCTGGGCACCACACTGGGTACTTTTTATCCCGGAAAAGTATATACAATAAAAACAAACTAAATTTTACGGTTCGATCCTTAGACCCGATTACTGTACCAACCGCAAATAATAAGTTTGTCGTAGGTTACGTCACCGGCAGTGGAGTTCACTAAGGGGCGCTGCACACAGCTAAGATACTATAATATTTTATCTTAAGATACAATATCGCTCGCCATACAATTCAATGGACTATCACACACGACGAAGATAATAAATAATACTTCATATTTTCGTATCTCAAAAAACCTAATAAAACCATTTTCGATTTCTACGCGGACAAAATCGCGGGCAAAAAAGCTAGTAGTCAATAAAGTCTGATACGCCCTCTCGCTCCGCCTAAGAGCGGGAGAAGTCATTAGATGATTTCCCACCCAAAAAAAAGAAACCACAGTATCTCAAAGGCACAAATCTCCTCAGTTTCAGCTGTAACATCATCATCATCATCATCATTTCAGCCGAAAGACGTCCACTGCTGGACATAGGCCTCCCCCAAGTGTCGCCACAATGAACGGTCCTGTGCGTCTCGCATCCATCGTACTCCCGCAACCGTCACCAGGTCATCGGTCCACCTTGCAGGAGGCCTTCCAACGCTACGTCTTCCGCTTTATTGAGCTGTAACAGCTTTCACGGTATTACTGCATCAGCCGTTATCACAGTTTTACAATTTTAGAATGTAGGTCACTAAGAATCATTCCAATAGAGAGTTGGTACTCCTCATTCATATAAATGAGTTTTGTAATAGGTTTTTTTACCTCCCAACCAATAACTGTACTTAGAACTTTCTTCGTCAATGAAAATGAAAGTGAAATTTATAATATACTCTTGTACATTGTATGTACACATGTACAGCCTCAGGCCCTTTATAATTATTATAACTGGCTGGTTAGTCTAGTGGTTAATGGCCCTGACTACTATGCCGGAGGTCGCAGGTCCGATTCCAACTTAAATGTTTTTGTAATGAGCACCTCAAAAGGAAAAAAAACTAGGCAAGTGCGAGTCGGACTCGCGCACTGAGGGTTCCGTACAAATTTGAAAGGTAAATTGCGGCTTAGGATTTATGAGGTATTAAAAAAAACTACTTACTAGATCTTCTAGAGAGTTAGAATAAAATAACGACACATTTTACCACTTTGGAAGTGTCTCTCGTCATGTGGATGGATGGATAGGGAGAGGGAGGCCAAAGAAAAGATGGATGGATTGTGTGAAGAGTGATATGAAAGAAAAGGAAGTTAGTGATAGCATGACGAGTAACAGGGCAGAGTGGAAGAAAAAAACGTGTTGCGCCGACCCCAAATAATACGGGATAAGGGCAGAAAGATGATGGAAGTGTCTCTCGCGCAAACTATTCAGTTTAGAAAAAAATTATATTACAAACCTCAATATCATTTTTGAAGACCTATCCATAGATACATAGACACGTATGGAATTGATGAAAAAAAATTTTTTGAGTTTCAGTTCTAAGTATGGGGAACCTCCAAAATTTGTTGTTTTTTTTCTATTTTTGTGTGAAAATCTTATTGCGGTTCACAGAATACATCTACTTACCAAGTTTCAACAGTATAGTTCTTATAGTTTCAGAAAAAAGTGGCTGTGACATACGGACGGACGGACAGACAGACATGACGAATCTAGAAGGGTTCCGTTTTTGCCATTTGGCTACGGAACTCTAAAACCGGAACCTTATCACTTTTTTATCCGTCCGTCTGTCTATTTGTCGGTCTGTCAAGACCCTCTATCTCAGGAACGCGTGAAGGTATCGAGTTGAAATTAAAACCATTTATTAAAGTCCGCGGTCCTTTGAAGCTGTGAAAAAATCAAACTTCTAAGTTAACGAATAAAAAAGATATGGCCGTTTATGTCGAAAAAAACGTATATTTCGATACAATCAAAGAAATCAAAATTCATAGGGTACTTCCCGTTGACCCAATCCTGAAATTTGGTATGAAGCAAGGTCTTATAGCACAGATATAGGAATAAATCTGAAAACAGTAAATTTTTTTTGTTACCTTCCGAGACTCCATTCGGGAATTGTAGTTTGTACGGAACCCTCATTGCGCGAGTCCGACTCACACTTGCCCAGTTTTTTTTCTGTATCTGTAATATGTATGTATTTAGAAATATATAAGTATGTTTATAGCACAAGCTCTGCTTAGTTTAGGACTGGATGGCGTTGTGTGAAAGTTGTGGAATATTATATTATTTTCTGGCTGTCAACTCTACATTAAAATCATTCCTCATATTTACGGAAAACCAGTGGGAATAAATTACACAAAGTACCTGATAAGGCTTTGAACCGATGTAATAATAAATGTGTTGAGCAGTGCTGGCCGAGTGGTAACGGCCCCGAATTACGAGTTGTAGGTCGCGGGTTCAAACCCAGCCAGGCGCATTACTTTGTGTAATTTATTTCATCACCACTGCTCTCAAAACGGTAAAGTAAAACATGAGGAAACCAGCATGTCCTAGAACCAAAAATTGGAAGACATGTGACATCCACCAAACCGCACTGGGCCTGCGTGGTCCGCCCATACCCTCTCCTAGAGAGGAGGCCTGAGTCCCAGCTGTGGGAACATTATAAGGCCGACTATGCTAATAATAAATATCATGTGACCGTCTACAAAATGGTTGCAGTAATCTATGGAAACGAAAGCTTGCCAAGTTCTTCATCTACATAAATCTAAATACATATTTACGTGAAAGGTAATTTAAACTGCTTATTATACATATACACGCACGACTATTATTACCACAATAATCTATTTCCGCTCATTCCACTTCCTCACGTCACGTGCTCAAGTAATTTGTCCATCTGAGTTCATGAGTTGGTCATTTGTCAATTTTTTTTTTGGTTGTTGCTCTCTAGCATGTCAACCGGTGAGGTTGTCGACTGCTTAATTGGCCTAGCCTGTGAGGGGCTTAATAAAAATTAAAACCTCCGGCCAGGGTTTCACCATCATCATCACTTCAGCCGAAAAACGTCTACTGTTGGACATAGGCCTTCCCAAGTGTCGCCACAACGAACGGTCCTGTGTGTCTCGCATCCATCGCTTTCCCGCGACTCTCACCAGGTCAGCGGTTCACCTTACAAAACTTAAAACTAAGCGACTACACTCTGCTAAGGGTACTCGCTATGGAGTACGGACCTCAGGGCGTCGCTGGCGGAGGACAGCAAGAGACAGGCTGTCAACAGGTTACTCTTCAAAATAAAAGCTCTAATACCATAATTATTCTTCATATTATAAAGTTTGTCAGTTTTTTTTTTAGATAGGAAATCATCTAATGACTTCTCCCTCTTGGACGGAGTGGGAGTGTGTGTCAGACTTTTACTAACTAAAACCACACCTGTGTTCTATTTTTGCCCTCAGCGTTCCAGGACCACAGGTTTCCCTTGCAGAAGTCAACCCAGTAGGCTTCGGCCCTGCTGGGCCCCTACAGTTTTGCTGATGTCTCTTTGAAGCGCGCGTGGAACAGAACGCACCGTCGACGACTCGGGCTCGGTCCGGATGGTTACAGGATGGCCGGACGGCGAGATACCCATTGCTCGTCGTCCATAAGCACACGCCTACGGGGACTGAAGTCGGAATTGGGAACCCGAGGGCTGGGGCGTGAGGATGTCCGTAACCTCACGCGTGCGGCAGCTTCCTTTGCTAGCATTAGGTGCTACTTCGCAGAAGGAGGTGTCCTCCTACCATTTCTTGCTCCGAACCTTGGCCTAGAACAGGGCCTGGCGCGAAAGGTCGTCGCTGCCGATCGCCCCCACGAAGACACGGCGGTGCTTCTCCCAAGCAAACCTCCACCGTATTCTCTACCAAGTCTTAAAGTTTGATAGTGTGTATGTTTGTTAACTCTTTACTAGTCTTTACACTCGAACAACCGAACGGAATTGAATGAGGGATACGGGTAGACCATGTCCTGAATTAGCACATAGGATGCTTTTTATCCTGGGAGTATGAAGCCATTGGCAGAAACTAAAAGAATAGAAACTACTGAAAATCTTATTTTTGTTTCATATTTCTTCACATTGCCAATCAACCCTCTTTGTTATCTATTTCAGGTCGGCGCCCTCTTCGCCAGCAAGACTCACGGCAGCAGTCACGGCTGGGAGGCTCCTCATCAGAAGGAGATACACCTGCACATACACAACGGAGGCCATCCTGAGGTCCATGACGAGCACGGTGCTATATGTAAGATTACTTTATATTAATAACAAGACTAGCCTCGAATTCATCAGCTTTAGCCATCTGGCAGGATGAGAAGTTCTTGGAAATTTCCTTGCATGAACGAATCATGCAGAAGAACCATGGTCGATATGGCCAGAAAAATCGCCAAACTAAAGTGGTAGTGGTTAGGGCACATTGCTCGCAGGATTCATGGTCGATAAGGCCGAAAGGTTCTGTAGTGGCAACCGCGTCCTCTAAGACGCAGCTTCGGAGGGGCTCCGCAACATAGACCAATGACCTGGTGAGGCACGCGGGAGTCCGATGGATGCGAGACGCACAGCCCCCCTAGCCAAGTTACAATCGTATCGTTCGCGCCGAACGCCTCGAGTAGGCCACGCCTCCAATTCCTTTGTTCTGACGTCCTCGAGGCGTTTGGCATGAACGAAACGATTATAACTTGGCTAGGGGGGCAGGACCGGTCGTTGAGGTGACATTTGAGGAGGCCTATGTCCAGCAGCGGAACTTGTGCTGCGAAAATATTCACACATGGAATGCTTGAGATAAAACACAATTAACTTTTAATTGAGCGTTAATTTGTTGATAAGCATAGGTTAATGCCGATTTTTTTCTGTATATGCGGGTCAAAAATTTAAGCGTGTGTACAGGTAGTCGACACAGACATTTCATGATATTAAGAATGAGACGTGGAAGTACTAATACTTGTTTTACTATAGTGTCAGATTGGAAGCAAGCACCCATAACACCTGTAGGGGCACCAAATCCTGTGGGCCCCGTAGCCCATGTGGCTTCTACGCCCCCTGTGGGTAATGGGTACTACTTTGGGCCTCCACCCTATCAAAATCCTGGAGGGTTTAAGCCATTGGGTTTCTACATCGGCTCTGGTCCTACAGAAGCTACCAGGAGAATATTAAATATAAAGGTGTAGAAGAGAGAGTGGATCAGTAAGTGGTTCCTCAAGGGGTAGTTGTTACCACTGAAAGCTTGGCTGTTCACCCTTTTTTCTTGTTTCTACTGGGAAATCATTATATTACTCCTCCCGCCTTGTGTGTGGAGCAAGAGGGTGTATCTGGCTTTTACTGACCACGGTCACTATTTTGAACAATTCTTTAATTTCTTTGGAATTTCTCTTTTTGAAATCTTGATATCAGTGTTTACTGTATAATATATTACTATTGGGTTTTCTTAGCACCAGCAGTATATTACTTAATATTCCTAGATGTTTTTTTTTTCTTATTCTGAACCAGTGTTGATTTCATTTCGTTTTGCATTGCTTTGATATCCAGCATAAGTTTCTTATTTTATATACTTATCGTAATCTACTTCTTGACTATTTACTTTGAGAGCTTTTTTAAATTCGTCTAGAAGCTGGAGTTTTATATCAATTATATATCTTATCTTTACATTCTACCTCTCCACCTTGAATATTTTAAGATGGGAAATCGTCAATAACATCACCCGCTCCTTTTTTTTCTTCCGCTCTAAGTAGAGCAAGAGAATGTTAGACTCTTCAACTTTGTTCCTTCAGTTGCTCTTTGCGTGCCAGGTTCATTGTAACTCTTTCGAACAATCTTGCATGTCTGTTCACCCTGTGATTCATTTGTTTGGATTTCTCTTTTTGATATCTTTATATTGTTGTCAATTATCATACTCTTGGGTTTTATTAGCACTGATAGTTTATTTATTTTCTATACTTTTTCTTTACCAATGTTGATTTCATTTTGGTTTATTTTGCTTTGATTTCCAGCACAAATCTCTTGTTTGATATACATATATTTATCTATTACTTGACTGTTACATTGAGAGTGTTTTTTTAATTCGTCTTGCGACTTGAATTTGTCTCAATAATATCTCCTTTACTCTGATCAATTTCTTTTTCTGCATATCTAGTCACATCAATAGAATACCTACTTTTCTCTGAAATAGGTACCTATATCTTGTAAACATATTGATCATACCTCCCTAAATAAGTTATTAAAATATTTTATTTACGTCATATGCCACAGAAAACCTTCGTGATCTTTTTGTTGTCACCGTTCCTAGAAATACCTTTTACGGTAATACCGAGAAAGTGATTCTTCAAGAGTAAAAATAGATTTTTTTCGATGACGCATGTCGATGCCAGTTACCTAAATATGGGAAAAATTGAATCAGTGAAAGTGTAGATACGTGTGTTCCACAGAAACATGATATGGTAGGGCTGCCATCGCCTAATTTGCCGACGCCGGAAAAACACAACAAAAATCCCGGAAATTTGGGCGAAATATGGTTTTTTTCCCGGACACGTCGGAAAAAATGATTTTTGCAACAAAAATGAAACATCGTTTAATTTTTTATGCAGGTTGTTAATAAAATCGAATTAGGTACGTATGTAACCGCAACAATCAATAGACATTTTTAGAAATAAAATTAAACATAAAACACTAACTGTCCGGTAGTCCGGGTTTGACCCGGACACTTTTAAAAACCCCGCCCGGATGCCCTCCGGACGCCCTTCAAACTATGACAAATCCGGGGAAACCCGGACGGATGGCAACCCTAGATAAGGGGGACGTTAGTTAGCTATTAATTTGACAATGAGGCTCAAAAAATCCAAACGTAGATGGGTCTTATAACTTTGCTGACAATTGAGGATAGTGATTCGGTGATTTAAACTTAAATTGCTGCAAATAAATTCATATTTTATCTAATTAATTATCGTAAAACGATTTTCCAGGCAAAACCTTTTTGGTTTCAGTAATCTTAGTGACATCTATGGCCAAGTAGCAAACTTTTTATTTAACTGCTTGCGGAATCTATGATCGAATAGCACAACTATATACCTATAGATTTACCTTGAATAATAATATAATAATAAATAATAATAAATTTATTGAAACATTGTTACAAACGGAACCTTAAATTAAATAATCTTAATGTAATAAACATAGGTCTGTAGCTGATTGTGGGCTTCAAGTTTTTTGGTATACAGTGGTCCCCAAACTAGGCAGCGCCTGTATCTTGGGGACCGGAGTTGGATAGTAACAATAATACTATTTTTGCCACTGGAGAATATAACAAAATGTACATAAAAAGAATATAAAAAAATAAAATCTAAAATTTAAACAATTTAAAAGATTAAAAACTAAAGCCTGAAAAATTGAAAAACAAAAATAAACAGTAGAACTGAAATTGTGCTGAACCTTGCACAGAACTTACAGTCTTAGTAAAAATTTTAAGTTAAAACTAAGGTGTGGCTGTGTGAGTGTGGTGTGTAGGTGTGAGTGTGGTATGTAGGTGTGAGTGTGGTGTGAAAGTGTTAGTGTCTGAGATGGAGACTGAATGTATTGTAGTTTCAGTATTATCTACTAGATGGGGTTAAAAAACAGATTTTTCAATTGTATTTCAGTGTTGTTAATTCTTAATTGTATATGAAACACTGTCACACGTTATTAAATTATCCTTGGCTAATATTAATCAAATAGCATCTTTTCTGATTTCAATGTTCTATGTCTATTAACTACCGCTAGATGGCACTACTGTGCGTACATTGAATTTAGTTCAACTACTCACTACTAGATGGCGCTTTAACAAAATTTTATTTTCACAGCCGGTTGGAGCAGAGATGGCACCCCAGCAGCTACAGTACCAGATAATAAGAATATAAACCTGGTTATCAACCCTTATGCAGCAGTCCCGGGTCCTCAAACCATTAGTACTCCGTACGGGAACTATGTGAGGGTTGCTCCTAATACTTTGTCTTCACTGTCCAGTATTAGCACGTAATGTTAATGAGGTTGTCAAAGATTTAGTATTAAGGGAATTCGAAAATTGATATTTTCTAAAGTTATTGTTATATGAAATTTCTGATACATTGCCTTGATTATTTTAATTACCCAAAAAAGTAGTTAGGCAAGTGTTATGCTAGATTGTTAAGTTCATCTGTCAATAATATTGCGAGAAGGGGATTGTTCTTTCCTAAGTAAAAAGTATTTATGATAATATATCAAAAGTGTATATTTTAAAAGAACAATCGTTTAATGAATAACAAGTCTTAACATTTTTAGTTCCACATTATCAATTTTTTTTTATGCTTAAATATTGAAAGAAGCCCCCTTCCTGCAAAAAGCACAAAATGTAGGTAACAATGTCCGCTTTAATAAGGCTCGACATTTATAATTATATCGTGATTCAGAAGAAATAAACTCAACTCCTAATTCCTTGAACTGTCGCGTTGTTCGTCAACATGACTGCCAAAAAGAAAAGGCTAGGGCATAGAAGGGCGTAGGTTCTTACTATTTCCATGCATAGGCATAGGAATAGTAAGTACTTACGCCCCGTAAAATTATGACCATGTTACCATCTTGAAACAATTGTCGTGTTCCAAAACTCTTCAACAGTAATGTACTTAGCCTAGTAGGTTATGGATTGATTAATATTTTAGTCTGTTTGCCTAACCCAGTGACAGCTAGCATTTCCTCATGTTAATCTGAGGCTACGTTCAGCAGTTGACTATGTTAGGACAAACAGCTGTATAACTTTTTAACCGGCTACGTCGGATATTTCCGACGAAAGCGTTTATTCCGCCAGGAACGGTCATCCACGACAAAATACTCCATCTCGTCAGTTCTTCTGTCACCTATGGGGATTGAAGAGCTAAACGAGATGGAGTAACCAGTCGCAAACTCACGACCCTGGCGCATAGGATGTGAAATCAAAATCTCGTCGGACAAATCCGACGCGGGAGGTTTAGGGTTAAAACATTACATACCTAATAAGTTTTTGACCATTTCATTTTGATGAGCCAAAAGCCGATCGTGATATTCTGGGACCGATTCCTTGAAATCGTATTTTTTTTTTTAGTTTTGTCAAATTCCATTGTATTTCCTTTTGAGTTGCATCTCCCGGAATTTTGAAAGAGACACGCCCAAATTATAGGACTTAATAAATATCCAGATTTAGAACAAAATTACAAAATGTTTTAAAACTTGGACAACTGGTTTTACATTATTTCTTTTTATGTCTCTTTTCACAGGTCTATAAGAAATTTCCATAGAAATATAGCAGTTCACTTAGTACCACTGGTCATATTTCGTCGGCTTATTAAACTTTAAAGAAAGCCACTTTTAGCAACTACTTAGTAGTAAGTAAGTACTTGGTAGTAGTAATTACTTATTACTTTTAGTAACTAAAAGTGGCTACAACTTAGGGGTCTTTACGGCAAGAATGAATAAGTTACTTCTAGGCAAGCGTGCTCGATTAGTAACTAAAAATGGCTTTATTCAAAGTTTTGTATTAATTGTCAGTTAATGAGTTTTTTATTATTATTATGTGTAGGTTCACGTTTGACAGCTCTCTCACTCTCTCTCACCAGGGCCTCAAGTCTGCTATTACAATAGTGTCAGAATGGTCAATCATTGATTTCATAAATGTTGATTTTGACAAGTTTGGTAATCTACTAATATAATGGCGTCATTATGACTTTCCAATGTTCAACCACTGACACTCCAATGAAAGAAGTGGCATAGAATGGTAATCTCGCACATATTGACAAATGAATATCTGACGTATGCGGTAATCTGCTAAAATTTTGACAGTTCCTTTGATCAGTGACCTACCATTAGAACGTTATTGTGCAGTCATTGCTTTTAATAAGCTCGATATTGTCATTCTACCACAACTCTATTACGAGACCATTGACCGATCAATGATCAATCATTATGAATTAGCAGATTACGAACTTTTAGCTTTTTTGACAATGGGATCGTGTTGGAATGACGAATTTATAAAAATAGCAGACTTGTGCCCCTAATGGTAAACGATGGAGCACACTTGCCTAGAAGTAACCTATTCACTCTTGACTTAAAGTTCTTGCAGTAAGTCGACGATTTATAATGTTACTACTATTTCTATGCACTTTCATAAATAATAGAATAAAGAAATTACCATCAACGCGTAATAATTTATGTGTGATGTATTTGGCTTTTGACAATTGAATAATGGAAATGAAAGAGGGTTATAATTGCCCAACATATCAGCATTTTGTTATAACAATGACCACGTGAAATTTAAAATACAAGAAATATACTGTTTAAATTACTTATCATTTGAAACATTAATTCCTCAACTTTTTGGTTTTAGTGCTTAAAGCCTTTTTTATTTCTGGTAGTGCACTAAATTTTTTAAATTATTTTTATAAGAAAAGTACCATTTTCAAAATTATAAAGAGTTAGAATTTTTCAAAACCGTTCAAAATTAAGTAAGTTACGAACATTTCAAATCTGGTGGACGGGAAAACTGTCAAGTAACTGTCGCCGCACCTATGCCACACGCCACAGCCACAAACGCTGCCACGAGAAACTAGAAGCGGCCACAAGTGGCTTGTATATGCTATTTTTTTAACCTATACGCGCAGTATCATAAAGGACTCTGGCAAAGAAGGTTTAAATGCGCGAGTGGCGTGTGGCGGCGTTTTGTATCGGCGTTTAGTGGCCAACACCCCTAGCCAAGTTGATAATCGGCAATGGTTAACGCTAGTCAAAAACTAATCAAATGTATGGAAATGACATCATCTCAACGTTAAGTCACGTGGTCAAAACAAACGAATAGAAAATTCGTAGCCAAGTTCACATCGTTCAAAATGGTACAATGATTTGTTATCGTTTCTACAATGTTCAACTCTACATCCTTTGTTATTGTAGAACGACATTGTAGAACGAGCGGCCGACTCAGGCGCGTCAACATGGCTACCAACTTATCGTTTTCTAAAATTGCTGACACCGAGGCGTTACTTGGCTAGGGGGGCAGGACAGTCTGTCCTGGTTTATCAATTTTGGCAATTGAGATTTCTCGAGGTCTCTCTCGATTTTAGACCACAAGGATAGATGAAGAGGAGCAGAGGGAGAGGAAGGAGAAGGGAGGATAGAGTTACTAATTGAAACAAAGAATTTAAAATAAGGCACCCAATTCATTCAACTACTTAGGGCGGAATCCACCATTAAAACTAATCGCGTTTTAACGTTTGGCTCGCATAATCGCGTTTAGCTGCTGTCACTAGTGTCACTTGTAAAAATACAACAAAAGAAAAATACAGACAAGCGACACTAGTGACAGCGGCTAAACGCAATTATGCGAGCCAAACGTTAAAACGCGATTAGTTTTGTTGGTGAAATCCGCCGTTAGAGTAAGTAGGTAAAGCGCGTTTGACGATTTTTAACTTTTGTTTTGCGATATTTAACTTTGCCTCAGTTTTTAGCGACATTGTTAATAAGAATTTCTTATTCAGGTAATTTCTATTGTCAACCGACTGCGCTTGATTTTAGAAATACTTTCGCTCTTATAGTTTTGAAAGCTTTTTTACAGCTGAATGTATGTTACCAGAAATATTCCTTTGTAAATGAAGGTATTAGAAAATAAAACTAGTGTTAAATAGTAGTAAAATGTTTATTTATTTTTGTATAGAATTATCATATAGCTTATTCTGTAAGTAACTAGATAATAAAACGATTTTTATAATATTTTGGTGTTTTTATTTTACAACATTAATTCAGACAACAATACAATCCATGTCTAGGTGCTAACCTTGTAGATAGTCCTTTGCATCAATACATCTCTACTTACCCTGCATCCCTATTCACTCCTGCATCCTAACTCTCCCGAGCATCCATATTCACCCCTGCATCCTTACTCACCCCAGCATCCCTATTCACCCCTGCAATTTTAATCACCCCAGCATCCCTATTCACCCCTGCATCTTTACTCACCCCAGAATCCCTATTCACCCCTGCAACTTTACTCACCCCTGCATCCTTATTCACCCCTGCAACTTAACTCACCCCAGCATCCCTATTCACCCCTGCAATTTTCCTCACCCCAGCATCTCTATTCACCATTGCATCCTTACTCACCCCTGCAACCTTACTCACCCCTGCATAAAAATTCACCCTGTTCGATGGCATTTTCTAAGTTAATCTTAGACATCATTGAGATTATTGAAGGAAAACATTCTAAAAATAACCGCAACAGCTTGTCAACGTTTGAGCACCTCTGCATTATAATCTATCGAGAGTCTGAAGTGGCTGCCCTTGACATATAACCTTGCCAACTGGTTCCAACGATCAAAATGTTAGAATTCACTCCGACCAGTATATTTCCACTTTTGTTGCTTTATTTATGACTAGCTCTGTCTCGTGGATCCGTCTGTAAAGGATATTGATTCTGGAAATAATACAACTTGCCAAACATGTCAATATTTTTTATTTATCTCTTTGAAAGGTTTTTCATCGGATTTTTTATTAGTTACATACATAGCATAAGTCACACTTATTATTAAAACAAAGTTCCCCAGTGCGTCTGTCAGTCTGTATGAAAGTGAGAAACTCAAAAAGTACTGAGTAGTTTTTGAAGCAGTTTTGACCAGTAGACAGAGCAATTTATGAGGAAGGTTTAGGTGACACATATTGTAGTATAGAAACCCGAGAATGTCAAATAATTCTAACACCCGTGAGAAGCTGGAGTGAGGCGCTAAAATATCATATGAACTTTTTTAGGGTCCCGTACCTCAAAAGGAAAAACGGAACCCATAAAGGATCAATTTGTTGTCCATCTGTCTGCTTACCTGTCTGTCTGTCAAGACCCTTTATCTCAGGAACGCGTGGAGGTATCGAGTTGAAATTAAAACCATATCCTCAAGTCTGCGGTCCCTTGAAGCTGTCAAAAAATTAACTTCTGACAAAACGGAAAAAAAATACGGCAGTTTATGTTGCAAAAAACGTGTATTTCGACACCGTCAAGGGAATCAAAATTCCTAGGGTACGTCCCGTTGATCTAGAATCCTAAAATTTGACATGAAGCAAGGTCTCATAGCAAAAGTACAGGAAAAAATCTGAAACCTGAAAAATTGAAGATACGTCACAAAAAGACTTATTTGCATTTCCGAAAAATCTTCGTAACTCAATTCGGGAATTGAACTGTTTTCTTGGGTAAGTTTTTTTTATTATTGATAGGCTTGCGTTTGACCACTATCTCACCTAATGGTAAGCGATGATGTGGCCGACGATGGAGCACGCTTTCCTAGAAGCAACCTCTTCACTCTTGACTTAAATACTAGATTGTAGCTATAAGGAGACACAGACATTACATTGAATCATGGTTAGCTGGTCACTTGGGTGTAGTGCACACAGAACTTACGTTTGCTTGGTTGCATATTAGAAAATCAAAACTTTCCTGAGCAAATTTCAAAAGAACAACGTACAAATCAAGAAAGTTTAAAATAACGATGGTCATTTGATCAAAAGTTCACGGTTGTTATATCAGGAGAAACTGGATGCAATCGGGACTTTAGGGCACTCCGACTCGGATAGGTTAGGTTAGAAGGGGATGGCAGGGTCGTGTGAGCGAGCGAAGCGAGCCAATGGACCCCGCCATCCCCATAGTGGTTAATTTTTTTATAAACCACACAGAAGTAGGACCGTCAACCAAGCCCACTATCAACCATGCATAGAATATTTTAAAGTTTGGCTCGCTCTATTCGCTCGCTTCGCTCGCTCAAACGACCCCGCCATCCCCTGGCGCCTTACTACAGCATCAGCTGCAGGTACTTATATTCACATTTAGCAAATTTATTCAGTCGTCATTTGTGATTATGCAATTTGATTAGTAATGATTTGATATTTTAAAATTACATCTAGCAACTTTTGATCAGTCGTTTGATTCCCGCAACCTTCACCAGGTCATCGGTCCACCTTGTAGGGGAACTTCCAACACTGCGTCTTCCAGTACGCGGTATCTTCTCTTCCAACATACCACAGTGTCTCAAGACCAAAGTCTTGAGACCAGTGCGTGTTGCCAGTGATGACATTTGGTTCCGAAACATGGTCGCTCACAATAGGCCTCATCAGAAGGCTCAAAGTCACTCAAAGGGCAATGGAAAGGGCTATGCTCGGAGTTTCCTTGCGTGATCGAATCAGATATCAGTATAATTCAACCCAAAGCCTGCATTTGCGTCTCTCCTATCACAGTAGCTAAGACCACGGCTTACTTAAGAATAAATATCACAGCATTAGTCACAGAGGCTTATTTTCTATCACGTCAAAATAAATTTGTCACAATTGTACCATTTCTCAGAACTCATGAACTCACAGACTCACCGTGACGCCATCTTAAGGTAATCTTTGGACATTTAGTCAACACTGACGACTGTATAGTTTCACCTAGTCACCGTGTTGGTATGCAGGGTACAGCTTCTTGCATGTTAGAGAGTCTCTACCAACTAGTTGACTTATTAAAATACGATAATCTACGGGGTTACCATGACGTTCAAAGTAAGATTGTTTCATTCTTATTTCAGTGTGGGTAAGAGACAGAGCTATACAGGTTGTCTAGCGCCATCTCTTACCCACACTGGAAATAAGAATGAAACAATCTTAGTTTCAACGTCATGGTACAGGTCCTAGTGTTATATCCAGTGGCGTTTGACTCAAGGATGTTATGGAGTTCAGCCCCCCAGCCAAGTTACAACCGTTTCGTTTAGATTCTTTTGCGTCGAATGCCTCGAGTAAGCCACGCCTCTGATTCCTTTTTTCTGACGTCATCTTAACGCTCAGTCACGTAGTCAGAACAAAGGAATTGGAGACGTGGCCTACTCGAGGCATTAATATAGGATGGAGTGTGGAGTAAGGCAAGGGGGATTAACTTCACCTACTCTATTTAATTTATATGTAAATGGACTGATTGAGGAGCTCAGCAGTGCTGGTGTCGGTTGTTCGGTAGATGGTGTTTTTATGAATAATATTAGCTATGCAGACGACATGGTACTGCTGGGCCCATCAATCAATTCTGTGAGGTCACTATTGGCCATATGTGAACGGTATGCATTGACCCATGGGCTCAGGTACAATGTTCAGAAGAGTGAGCTGTTGGTTTTTAAGGCTGGGACTAAAACTTACCCTGTTCCTCCCATCAAACTAAATGGAACCATTCTAAAGCAAGTATCCGAATTTAAGTACTTGGGTTACTGGGTCAATGACAAACTTAAGGATGATATGGACATGGATAGGGAGCGCAGAGCATTGGCGGTAAGAGGTAATATGCTATCTCGTAGGTTTGCTCGTTGCTCACGTGACGTTAAAATCACACTATTTAAAAGTTATTGCCAAACATTATACACGTGCAACCTGTGGAGCAATTACACTAAAAAAGCCTACAGTGCTCTGCGCGTCCAGTATAACAACGCGTTCAGGGGTCTGTTGGGGCTTCCATGGCGGTGCAGTGCCTCCGGCATGTTCGTCAACCACAGCACGGATGGCTTTCAGGCTGTACTTCGCAAGAGAACAGCCTCCCTGTGGTCTCGAATAAAGAGGAGCACCAACACGCTTCTGGAGGTGGTGTCGGACAGAGTGGACAGCCAAATCCTGAGGCAGTGGTCGCTCATGCACGTCCAAAATAATAATAATTTTAAATTTTACTAACATAGTTATAAGTTTGTACTAACAAAATATGGACTTGTGTCATTACTCGGTCTGAAATAAATATTTTCAATTTCAATTCAATTTCAATTAAACGCAAGAGAATGGAAACGAAACGGTCGTAACTTGGCTAGGGGAAAAAAACTTGGGATAGTTTCGGATAAGACAATAGGTAATTGACAGGTTACGAGTTACGACAGTTTTTTATTTGATTTGCCCGGCCAAATAAATGATAATATTTATTTATAATATCCTTTATTGTACACCAATACAAACATAAAAGGAAACTAAAACACATACGTACATACAATGGGCGGCCTTATCGCATTCCGCGATCTCTTCCAGGCAACCTGGAATGGACATTAATTGCCTGGACAAGAAATGGGGCTGTCATTGGTGTGATAAAACCAACAACATATTACATTATAATAGATACACAGATATATACATATGCTATATAATAGATACATACATAATTATTGAAAACTATAGACAAAAATATGAATCACGACTATCGATATTCACAGCGACAGGTAATGTTCCCTAACGAGTCTTTTAAAAACAGACAACGATTGAGCACGTAATAATAACCTAGACTAGAAATAAAAGTCAAATCTAGTAAAAAAAAATTTACAAAAGTACAAGACTATCTCGTACTTTTGTAATTTTAAAATTCGAATATCCGTAATTGAAACTATCCAAATCTAACGGATAATCTAAAATAATTTTATATCTGTAACCGTGCTCGCAGAACAGATGGCCGTTGGGGCCGAAAGGTTCTGGAGTGGCGACCGCGTACCGGAAGACGCAGTGTTGGAAGGCCCCCTACAAGGTGGACCGATGACATGGTGAAGGTTGCGGGAATCCGATGGATGCGAAACGCACAGGACCGTTCATTGTGGCGACATTTGCGGAATGCCTATGTCCAGCAGTGAGCGTCTATCGGCTGAAATGAGGATAATGATGATGAACCGTATCAGAATATTGGTCAATGAGAGATCTTCTCAAAGGACATCTACCGCTATGCCTTAAACGGAAAATATTGGGCATTTGCATTCTCCATATACTTACTTACGGAGCACTAACCTGGTCTTTGACACTTCAGCAGAGGTCCAGGCTTAAGGTTTGTCAGCAAGCTATGAAGCGCAGTATCCTGGGGGTTCGAATTTCCGACCGCATAAGGAACACAATATTGCGCGCCAAAACTAAGATGAAAGATGTTTGAATGTAGTAAATTATTTAAACAGCGTCTTTACATAGTATTTAATATAGTCACTGGAAATAGCAGTAAACGACATATACAAAAACCTTCCTGGTTTGTGTATATGTCATGGCCAGATCAAACGATCTGGCCAATTTAACTTGGCAAACTAAAACTGGCCAGATCGTTTAAACGTTAACATTTGATATGTCGATCCTCGTTTGGCCATATCATTGATGTAGGATTTCTATGATAATGAAAAGTCTAAGTAGGCCAAACGAGAATTGACATAATATCATCAAAGTTTAACGTTTAAAACAATCTGACCAGTTTAACTTGGCCATATCATGAAGTGATCAATTTCTATGATCTGGCCACGACATATATAATTTGCACCTGCCCAAAGCCAAGACATATAAAGTATAAAATACCAATAAACATATATCCTGAAAGTAGTACTTTCAGAATCAGCTACTGAATCCATTTCAGTATAGGTATTACAATAGGTAGTTTTTTTATCCTAATAAAATCAAAAATTATTTAAGGAAAAAAAATTACTCATTTGATTGCGTATCTATATAATGTTTCTGTGCAGTGTAGTGCGTTGATTCCTATATCTATTATTTGCCTAGAATTATGATAACGAATTATATTTATATTGTTTGTATTTATTATATTTGTATGAATGTTTTTAGTAATGCATGTAAATAGTACACTATGAACTACCTGTATATCTTTTCAACTCATGGAGGAGTTTCTTGCACATTCTTCTCCATGCACGCTTTGGAATTTGCAATTAGCATAATTTTTTTCTGACTGACTGACTTCTTGACCTTTCAAAGTGCCTTAAATGGTTTATTTGAAATAAAATGCTTTGAATCTTTGAATCTTTCAAAGTTGCAATTAATTGAAGTAGCCTTTAAATTACTTGAAGACTTAGACACAGTCGATACACACCCACTCCGGTTGAGGCAACGTGTTCCAAATAAGCGAAGACTACATTTTGTTTTAGCGTTCATTGTCGAATTGTTGCTCAATACGTTATTGCCTTTTTTGTTAGTCGTTTATCGTAAGTAAATATCATAGGAACATTAGCTTTTTTGAGGACAGAATTCATAAAATAATTTCTGGGGCGTATCACACTTTTATTTTGTTGTAATATATACTTTTTTTTCTTTCTAACACATTGCTTTTGCAATATTTTTTTTTATTCTCGATAGGTTCGCGCTTGACCGCCATCTCACCTGATGGAAAGCGACGATGCGGTCGACGATGGAACGCGCTTACCTAGAAGTAACCTATTCACTCTTGACTTAAAGATTTCCGGGTTGTAGCTATCAGGAAACATAGATTTTTTATTATTATTATGTATGTAGTTAACGTATCATTTATTAATAATTGTAATTATTTATTTTACTTGCTTTTATTTATATAGCCGCTTTTTTATAATGTGAATGTGAGAACACTGTAGACTCCGCGAATTCTTAGGTTACTTTTTATTATGATTATTTTTATTGTACTTTTTAGTACAATATTGACCAGTATACACTGTCCTTACATAATATCTACGTAAGCTGTAATATGGAAATATTGTACTAACAATTTTTTTAAAAGAGTTACCTTGGACTTTCTTGCCGGTTCTTCTCCATAGGAAACGACCAATTTGGAACCGTGCACTAGCTTCTGACGTTTTATAAGTGCCCATGTAGGCCTATGTGAAATAAAAAACTTTTGACTTTGACTTTGACTTACTGGCTAAAAATCACCTGTGTACTTTAGTTGCCTTTATTTATTTATTTATTAAAACTTTATGCACTAATAAGAAACACTGTACAAAGGCGGACTTAATGCCTTACGCATTTTCTACCAGTCGACCTTAGGGTGGTGCAGAAATATAACATGGTAGGTGCAACATAATGGTAAACTAGATTAGAAATACAATTATAAATATATACTTAGATGCATACATACAAATTTATAAAGTAATTATGAAAAACGAATGTAACAAATCAACGCTGTGATGATTACACCAACTTCCAGCGAATGTTTTCACGTGCCTTCACCTTAAAAGTGAACCGACTGGAAGCCGTCCTGATGTTCAGAGGGAGCGCATTCCAAAGAGAGATCGCCTGGATAAAGAAAGAGGACTGGATAAACCCAGAGCGATGTGTGGGACATCGTAGTAGGCGATTATTGTTAACTTGACGGTTAATCTTTCGAACTATTCCGCAGATGTGTGAACAAGCCTACGTTTAGTATTTTGACGTGTTACGTTTACAAATATCACATTAGCTTGCAAATGAATTCGGTACCGACATGATCTCAGCACGTGTGGATTTCGGTTGCTCAACCTGAGTTGTCTGTCGACCGGTCGTATGACAATTTGAAGCAGCATTTTAGATTTGAAGGCTGACAGCTAAGGTGGCGCCTGTATTGTAATGTTATATATAGACGCTGTATTAACTGATTTTATTTATTTATTTAGAAATACATTGCAAGCTTACAGTGCTGGAATCAAAATGCTTATAACTATTACACATAAAAAATAAAGGAAATTAATTACAATACAATTATTATACAGAATAGTCATACAGAATAAAAAACAAAAAAAAATGAAACAAATAAATTATACAAAACAAAATGTCATACGAAATAAAATTGTCACATAGAATTACATTGTTAATTATATTAAATAAAAATGTCATAAAAATAAAACCGTCACACAGAATTAAATAAAAAAAAATATAATTATTAAACAAAATTGTCAAATATAGTTGTCATACAAAAATAGCAGTAAAGATAAAAAAACCGAAAACTACAAACTTACCTATGAAAACAATTCAATTTTTCCTATGAAAACAAGAAAATTTTTCCGAAACACAAAAACAGTTTTTTTTCTGTGACGCAACAACAAATTTACAGTTTTCAAGATTTCCCATATACTTGTGCTATGAGACCTTGCTTCATACCAAATTTCAGTATTCTAGGTCAACGGGAAGTACCCTATGAATTTTTTCCTTTGGGAGTGTCGAGATACACGTTTTTGCGACATAAACTGCCGTAACTTTTTTTTCGTTAACCCAGAAGTTTCATTTTTCACAGCTTCAAGGGACCGCAGACCTGAGTATATGGTTTTAATTTCAACTCGTTACCTCCACGCTTTCCTGAGATAAAGGGTCTTGACAGACAGACAGTCGGACGTACAACGAAGTGATCCTATTAAGGTATCCGTTTTTTCCTTTTGAGGTACGGATCCCTACAAACCAACCTAAGTATATTTTGTTTAGAAAGGTCATCACATCTTTCTTCAGCACATTTAATATCAACAAATGTGTCGGCATTTGGACCGTGGTCAAGATTATTGTAACAGTAGCATAATTAGGTGAGGGTCGCGGGAATCTGATGGATGCAAGACGCATAAGACCTATCGTTATGGCGACACTGGAGGAGGCCTATGTCCAACAGTGGATGTCTTTCGACTGAAATGATAATGATGATGAGTTGGAAAAAGGCTTTTTTAAGTGATATAGGCTAGTGCTGGACTCCAATCCAATCTGATGGTAAGCAGTGATGCAATCGTTGATGGTGATGCGTACTAGTTTATTAAGAGCCATCACTCTAGCCTAAATTATAATCGGACCGGTTTAACATATAATGCTAAATTATATCTGATATTTATTTATAATATAAAAGCGAAATACCACTCACTGATTAATCAAGAAATCTGAGAAACTATAACACCTACAAACTTGAAATTTGGCAGGTAGGTTCCTTATAGGGTGTAGACATCCGCTAAGAACGGATTTTACGAAACTCCACCCCTAAGGAGGTGCCTCAAGGAGATGTCAGCAACTGTAGGGGCTAAGGGTCTAATTCTGAAAGGAAGACTCCGCCTCGGTACGAAAGGCAACTAAGGAACAGGAGTGGGTTTTTAGTCAGTAAAAGTCTGACACTATCTCCCGCTCCGCCCAAGAGTGGGGGATGTCATAAGATGTAAAAAAAAACCCCTAAGGGGGTAAAACGGGGTTTAGAATTTTGTATGGAAAAATCTACTTTCACGCAAGCCAAGCTAGTAGGCAAAACTTTAAAAGAATCTAACCATCATCATCATTTCAGCCGAAAGACGTGCACTTTGGACATAGACCTCCCCCAAGTGTCACCACAATGAACGGTCCTGTGCGTCTCGCATCCCATGACCTTCAACACGTTCACGGTCTACTTTGAAGGAGGCGGTCCAATGCTGCATCTTCAGGTACGCAATCGCCACCCAGAACCCTTCAGTCCCCATCGATCATCTGAATCTAACCACCAATTTTTTTTACAACGGTTTGTTTTACTCTTTCGTAATCAATTTTTTTTGTGTCAGTCATAACTTTTTGAAATTTTGTCAATCCTTGATATTTTAATTGAATTAGGCACTTAACATTTAAATTGGCATTAAATAATGCAAATTAGTCTAATTAACGTAAAGTTCAGCCGGTAACCGGCTAATGGGAGAATAAAATTGATTTGTGATATGTACACCAAAAGAGGTTATTATTATATACCATTTTAATATTAAGAAACAAGTTTCAATGTGAATTTTTCAATTCATATGTACTTTTCTAAGTTTATCTAGGACAGTACTGACACTCTGCCCCCCCTAGCCAAGTTACGATCGTTTCGTTCGCGTCGAACGCCTCGAGTAGACCACGCCTCCGATTCTTTTGTTCTGACGTCACCTCTCCGCTCAGTCATTGGTCGGAACAAAGGAATCGGAGGCGTGGCCTACTCGACACATTCGACGCAAACGAAACGATCGTAACTTGGCTAGGGGAGCTGGAGCTGAGCCTTGGAAAGCTCGCTGTTGGTCCCGGTTGTCATTCGTAGATGTTTGACAGTCGTTACAGGGAGTCAGACGCCAGAAAGTCTGACCATCAGACTATCCAAGAAGTATCGTGTTGCCCAGTAACTGGGTTGTGGAAGTCTGATAGGCAGTCGCTACATGTAACACACGGGTAATTAACCGTATCTGGTTAGACTGGAAGCTGACCCCAAGCTGGTAGGAAAAAGGCTAGAGAGATGATAATGATTTAGAAACAAGATAGATAGATAAATAGATATATTCTTAAGATATTCTTCTTTCTTATTTCTTTCTCGGATACGTGTCACACCGCCATCTGACGACGGAATGAAGAAGCGGCAGTTCAAACTCAACCAGCAGGCCGCCCAGCGTCAACCCACGCGCGGGGTAAAAAAAACCTGGAAATATCGTGAAATACGTGTGCTAGTGATACAGTGTGGTGATCTCCCGGCTCCCAGCAGCCTGTGAGTACCTGACTACTTCCAATTTATATTATCCTTCAACCTGTTCTTCGTAGGAAACTGAGGGAGGTGTCCCTGATTGGACGCAATGCCCATACAATGTGTGAGAACTTCATTACTGTGAAAAACAGGAGCACGGTTTGATATTCAAGGTACCAGCTACAGGCCCGATTGTATGTGGAGTACTGTAGCTAAATATGAGCCGGTGCTGCAAAATGCCATCTAGCAGCTTAGGACTCAGTGGAGAGACGTGCGAAGAGGCTAATTGGTGATCCAGATTTGGTTAAGTCCAATCGAATGTGACTTTGCGATCGAATTTACGTATAGTTTTGATGATTACTTTTTTCATATTTATATAACACTAAACACTTATCTATTATTTATCATTTACTACACACTAATTTATACCTACATATAATAATATATAATATATTTATTTACCTCACACTAATCCAACTGATTAACATCCGTAGACTCCTAGCAAGGTACAGTTGAAAACCAGCATCAGGCAACTGCTACATAGTGGCCTGGCATTATGCTGAACTGGACCTATTTGGCGCAGTCGTGAGACACACAATGTTGATGTATTTTTAAGTTTAACTATTTTAAGTTTCTATGTAATTTTTGTCTCAGTGTGTGTACCTGTGTGCCAAATAAACGTGTTTTCTTTCTTTCTTTCTTTTAATCTGTAAAGCCGTAACCAGTCTTCCGGTATTTTATAGGATGCATTTTTGACTTGATTCCGCCATCTCGTTTCTACCATCGGACAACATGAGGTTCAGCGATTATCCACCCATACCTTGTTGAAACCTCTACGGTCCATCGAAGGACTGGAACAAGTTGCTTGCTGCGTTCTTCCCGTCCCATTATAATTCAGGTGTCTTCAAAGCTAGAGTGTCTTAATAAACTAGTGTGCTTCATCATCAACGATTGCATTACTGCTTACCATCAAGTGAGATCGCAGTCAAGCACTAGTTTATAATATCAAAAAAAGGATGAACAAAACTTGCTGAGACCGGTCGGTAGATGGGTGACCAAGTCTACCATAGCAACAAAATTAAATATTCTTCCTCAATAATACAATATTTTATCTAGTTAATAACATTTATGAACAGGTAAAGTATTTGACTTTTAAATATTAAACGCTTGTGTGTCCAAGGGCGTCGAGGTGTGATGTCATAGCGTTAGTCTCGCGTTCTGTGGACGGAGAATCGGTTGAAGTTTAGATGGTTTTGTCATAACCTTCAAGCTTTTAGACTAGCCTGTTGGTCTAGTGGTTAGTGGCCCTGACTGGTATGCTGTAGGTCGTGGGTTCGATTCCCACCCAGGAAAAATCTTTGTGTGATGAGCACGATCATTTGTTTTGCGTCTGGGTGTAATTTATCTATAATATGTATTTATTTAGAAATATATAAGTATGTTTATCAATTGTCTAGTACTCATAACACAAGCTCCGCTTAGCTAGGGACTAGACGGCGTTATGTGATAGTTGTGGAATATTATTATTATGATGTGCTTTACTTGGCAGAGTTATAAACAAAAATATACATAAACTGTAGGTACATTGTCACATGTCAAAAATGTTTCGAAAATTGATTCAGAAACTTAACTTTTTGAGTAGCGTAATTAGAGACACAATAGAAAGACAATGACCGAGCGAACGCCGGAGTTCGCTCGGGGTTTAATGAATTAATTTGTATAGAGGCTGGTGGAGAGTTCTTTGAAAAGATTTAATAAAAATATTTTATCCATAGAAGTTAGTTTTTTAGTTTCTCAAAACTTTCTGAGTTTCCCAAGTCGTCTATATATCTCAAGCTCTGCTTAGTTTGGGACTAGATGGTGTTGTGTGATAGTTGTAGAATATTATTATTATTATAGGCTCAAAAAGTATGTATTATACCTCTTTCATCAGTACCTCTATAGAGGGTTTAGAAAGAAATAATTGTATAGCAATACATATAATAAATCTGTAGAAGTTTTTAGTTGTGCGCGCATCACGTAAAATTTACGAAATCTATGTAGATAACTTTTATACATTAAAATTGTGTGTAACTTGGTATATTACTTACTTGTTTCATCGCAAACGGTTGACTATATCGAAAGATATACTACATTCATTGACTGCTAGGCAGTACGAAGTTCGCTGGGTCAGCTAGTTATAAATAAGACAAATGCGAATTCATGTTTATGAACAAAGAATTATTCATTAACACAGAGATACTTAGACAGGTGTCAGGATTTTCGATGATAATATACTAATTTCTCAGGAAAAAATCCTAAACTAAACTTTTAATGTTATACAAAGCACAGGTCCGATCGTGTGTGGAGTACTGAAGCCACACGTGGGCTGGTGCTGCAAAATGCCATCTAGTAGCTTTAGACTCGGTAGAGAGAGAGACTAATTGGTGATTCAGATTTGTTTTTTTTTTTTTTTTTTTTTTTTAATTGATATAAACCAGTGCTTGACTGCGATCCCACCTGATGGTAAGCGGAGATGCAATCATTGATGGTCAGGCGCACCAGTTTATTAAGAGCCTATTCACTCTTGCCTTGAAGACACCTAAATTATAGCTGGACGGGAAGACCGCAGCAGGCAAATTGTTCCAATTGATTAAGTCCTATCTACAAAGCCTCGAGCACAGGCGTAGGGTAGATAGCCTTTCGGTATTTTACAGGTTGCATTTTGGAGTGTGCGCGGGAATTGCATGACTTGATTCCGCCATCTCATTTCTACCATCGGACAAACGTCGATGAGTATCCACCCTTACGTTGTTGAAACCTCTACGGTCTGGACTAAGCGCTTCGCCTACATCGAAGGACTGGAACAATTTGCCTGCTGCGGTCTTCCAACCCGATTATAATTTGGGTGTGTTCAAGGCTAGAGTGAATAGGCTTTTAATAAACTAGTGCGTCTCACCATCAACAATTGCATCACTGCTTACCATCAGGTGGGATCGCATCCCAGTCAAGCACTAGTTTATATCAAATAACTCATATAGAAGCATTACAATTACCTGACTACGATAAAATGGTAAGGAAGCGTGTGTTCAAGCTACCCGTCATTCCCGTCAAAACAGAATTCGCCAAAAGATAAAGTACTTACATGAAAACACTTGTTTACAATAATTTCACCAAAATTCTTAGTTTAAGTAACTTATCGCTTCGTGATGTAAAAACTAAAATAACAAAAAAATTGATAGATTGGACGTATGATAGCACAGAACATTTTATATTTTATTTATTTTTATTTATAACAATTATTATGATAAGAAATGATCTCAGTTTTAAATAAATTATAGGAATTAATTGCAATTAGTTCTATGTTTTTTGCGTTACCTATATATATTCTATAAAATAGTATTTAGTAATGTGTAAAATCTCGTAAGCTTGTATTTTAATTATTTAGCTAGTACTCTAGTAGTATTTTTATAATGTTACTTATAAGAGACACACTGCATTATTATTTCGTCATGTTATTAAGCGCATCTATTAATAATTTGTAACTCAAAAAACTTGTAAGCTTCCTGCGGGACAGGCCTCGCCTAGTGCAGGAAGTCTTCGGAAACCATGCTATGTTAATTAAAAAATGAAAACAAAATATTATAGAACTCCCCACTCCCTGTAACCTAAGGGCATAAGGCAGGCATACCTCCGTTGAAAAGGGAGTATCCTCCAACCAGACGGGTGTTATGTCTGGTTTGGGCAACTGATCGCTAGATGATTTTAGGCTATTGTATATTATGTTCAAATCACGCGGAGACCTAATTGCGCAATGCAAGATTTCGTAGTTTAGTTCTTACAATAATAACAATTAGATTTATTACAGGCAAGATGCCCATGGAATGACACAAATACACAGAAACACAAAAATTCCAATAACATTCAAAAAACATTCTAAATAAAAACATTCTAATAACATTAATTCATTACAATTATATAGTTGACATCACATTAAATAAATAAAGCATAAAAAATTGAAAACCTCATATCTAGTGACACAGATATATTCTGTTGTTTTCTGAGTGAATTTACAATAAATGCCTTATTTGTAATAAGTTATAAACTAGTTTGAATAATATATTTATAAATGTATGTATCTTATATAAATAAGCAGAAAAAACAAAAAATATTCTATCGCATTAGATTACCCTGTAAAGATAGTTGTAAGTTGGAAAAATAAATAAATAAATAAACATAACATTAAAGAAAAAATATCAATAAAAAAACATTATGAATTTTCCCCTGTAAAGAAACGCATTACAAACACACAAAACATATAACACAAGAAAAAAACACTTAAAAATTATTCTTCCATGAAATAAATTCTTCTGTCTTCTTCAAAACTTCTTCCATCTTCTGATTAATCGTAGAAACAATGGGATAAAACGTAACCTCTATCAGGCTATGTCTGAAACATCTCTAAGATACAGACAAAGCCAAGGAGAGGCTAGGTCAACATCCCTGTGATGAGAAGCTGGTTCAAAATGTCGAAGGACTGGAACAATTTGCTTGCTAAGTTCTTCCCGTCCGATTAAAGGACCTTAATAAACTAGTGCGCCTCACTTTTTTTTTACATAGGCCTACATGGGCATTTATAAAACGTCAGAAGCTAGTGCACGGTTCCAAATTGGTCGTTTCCTATGAAGAAAAACCGGCAAGAAACTTCATGGGTACTCTTATAAAAAAATGTTGTTTTTACAATTTTCCATATTACAGTATAAGTAGATATTATGTAAGGACAGTGTAGACTAATCAATATTGTACTAAAAAGTACAATAAAAATAATCAAAATAAAAAGTGAGTCGTAATAGGAAGTAACCTAAGAATTCGCGGAGTCTACAGTGTTCTCACATTCACATTATATAAAAAAGAGGCTATATAAATAAAAGCAAGAAAAATAAATAATTACAATTATTAATAAATGATACGTTGGGGTCTAATCAACTTTCTTAAAAGTTAACTATCAACGATTGCATCACTGCTTACCATCAGGTGGTAATAGTCAAGCACTAGTTTATAACATAATTAACCTTTTAATGTCTCCACTGCTGGGACTGAGGCCTCCTACCGGAGTTTCCTTGCGTGATCGAATCAGAAATGAAGACATGCGCAGGAGAACCAACTTTTTGCTGAACTGGACCTATTTGGCGCAGGCGCGAGACACAAAATGTTAGTTTTTTTATTTTCTTATTTTTTATCCTAATTAATCTTTTTTGTTACATTGTGTGTATCTGTGTACGTGTGCCAAATAAATATTTTTCTTTTTTTCTTTAACCAAGGTTACTGACATAGCACGAAGAATCGCCAAACTTTAGTGGCAATGGGTAGGGCACATTACTTGCAGAAAAAGATGGCCGTTGGGGCCGAAAGGTTCTCTAGTGGCGACCACGTACTGGAAGAAGTAGTGTTGGAAGGCCCCCTATAAGGTGGACCAATGACCTGATGATGGTCTAGTCATTCTCGAGTTTTGCCCTTAGCAGCACGATTAGCCTTTACTTTTATATTTTGGTACTCTCAAGGAAATAAAAATTCATAGAGGTCTTCCCGTTGACCTAGAACCCTAAAATTTGGCATGAACCAAGGTCTTATATCAATATATATGAAAACTGAAAATTTGTAGTTACGTCACAAAAAAAACTTTTTTTTATTCGGATAAATCTTCGAGACTCGATTCAGGAATTGAACTATTTACCCAAGTTATTTTGTACGGAACCCTCAGTGTGCGAGTCCGACCCGCACTTGCCCATAGCATATAGCATAGCATAATCGGCCTTATAATGTTCCCACTGCTGGGACTCAGGCCTTCTCTCTAGGCGAGGGAATGAGCCGTAATCGTCCACGCAGGCCCAGCAGTGCTATTCTCTAAGAAAGCGCTGGCCACAGCGACGAAATCCAAATACGTAAATATCCAAACATACATTGGATTGGTAATCCAATGTAGCAATTTGGATTTCGTCGCTGCGGACAGCGCTATGCTCAAGGCTGTTTTCTTAGAGAATAGCATGACTGTGCGGATTGGTGGATGTCACATGATATGTCAGTCAGTCAGTATCTCCTTTTACATGGACAGATTTTTTAAATTCAAATAAAAATTACGTCACGCTCGGCAGTCGCGCTATGCAACCTTTGGAACACACAACTCAAAGTCTCTTAAATTAACTTAAACTATTCGTTGTGTAAAACTTTATGAGTTATGAAATATAATTACCAGAATTAAAAGTCGTGAGAACCCGTTACTCACGACTGTAATAATATAAATCAAACTAAATATTCAGATATAAATCGCTTATGTGCTGTATTACTTACTGGTATTTATATAACGAAATAGTTGTGGCCCAGTGGCAGTGGCCCTGTCTTACGAGGTCGCGGGTTCAAACCGCAATTTATTTCATCACCACTGCTCTTAAAACGGTGATGGAAAACTGGAGGAAGTCGTGGAGTATATGAAGATAAAGAGCAACTTGACTCTGAGGGTCGAAAGACTGGATCCACGCCATAACACCAACTTCAAGTCGTTCGTGATATGAGTTCCAACCCACCATCTTCAGACCTATTTGAGAGGACTTTTGGTCGAAAGGTGTCTTGTATCGACGTGTCCGAGGACGGCTATGCGACACCACGCAGAGGAACACGACGTCGATGTTATGTGTAAAATTATAGTTTATTGTTTGTGATATTTTTAATATGTATTAGTTTATTTGGTTTATAAGATTGTAATATAATGCACTAGCTTCCACCAGCGGCTTCACCCGCGTAAAAGTAAGTTTCTCTATACAAACTTCCAACCCCCGTTTTACCCCCTTAGGGGTTTTTTTTTTTATTGTGTGGGTAAATCGTCCTTATGACATCCCCGCTCTTGGGCGGAGCGGGAGATAGTGTCAGACTCTTACTGACTAAAAACCCACTCCTGTTCCTTCGTTGCCTTCGTCCCAGGGCCCCGGGTTCCGCTTTCACACTACCCGTGGCCCCAGTAGGCTTGCTGAGCCCCTACGATTTGCTGACATCTCCTTGAGGCGCGCGTGGAACAGTACGCGCCGTCGACGACTTGGGCTCGGTCCGGACGGTTACCGGACGGTCAGACGGCGAACCCCCTTAGGGGTGAAGTTTCGTAAAATCCGTTCTTAGCAGATGTCTACACCCCATAAGGAATCTACCTGTAAAATTTTAAGTTCTCAATTACAAAGATAAATCACGAAATCTCAGAAACTATAACACTGTAGGTGTTATAGTTTCTGAGATTTCGTGATTTATCTGTGAGTGCTATTTCGCTTTTATATATATAGAGGATTTTATTTATTTATTTATCCTCACATCGGAACGCCTTGCAGCAATTACACCAATGGAGCACAATTAGTCCAGATTCTGCTACTTTCCAACATCGTGAGCGCAGTGGAACGGTAATCATTAAAAGAGCGACGCGGCGGAGGGTCACGTCGCTTGCTTACGCAACATCAGGCCATCGCTTCTCCAGGATTCCACATGTTTCAAATCCCATATCGAACACATTTTGAAATGTCAAAGCGCTTTCGATGAGTTTTTATAAAGAAAATAGATTTAGTTCATTAAACCCCGAACGTATGCCGGGCGTTCGCTCGGTCATTGTCTTTCTATTGTGTCTCTCATAACGCTACTCAAAAGATTAAAATTTTTGACGTTAGAAATTTATAGGCCTTAGTTGCCTGACAATAAAGAAATTATAATATTGTAGAAGTTGCTAAGCGCGACTGCTGAACGTAACGTCATTTTTATTTGACCTAGGAAATCATCATCTAATTGCAGCTGGGTGAAGACTCTGGCTTCTGTAAACCAGGTTGCTACCTACCTCAAGAATCAAGGCTTCAAATAGTTTGATACTTGTCTTTTTGTGGCAATAAACAAATTTATTAAAAGATGGATAGTGTCTCTAAATTTATAATTACTGGAATGATTATTACTAACATTAGTTATAAGTTAATTTCTTGTTACTAACAACTTTTATGGACTGTTTTATCTGAATAATTTTTTTATTATAATTTTATGTTACTATTAGTATTCAATAAAAGCCATAATTACATACTTATCATACTTTTACAATTATTTATAACCGTTTTTACAAAAATATTTCATTAATGAAAATTATCGCAACACTCATAGTTCAAAAGATATCAACGCGCGCTCACTTATATAGTACATAAAACCATTTATTTGTGAGTTACACAAATAAATGGTTTTATGAATTTTTAACTAAATATTTATTTGCTGATTATTTTGTGTTAATAAAGTTCACAATTTTTACTAGCACTGTATATTGTCAGGTACTTCACTTCGTAAACTGTGATCCTCACTATATCGAGGCTCACCTTAGTACTTAGTATAGAGTAACAGGTTGATGTAGCAACGCGTGGAAAAGGCATTATTAATTTACTTATTTTTTTGGGTGAGAAATCCGTAAATAACTTCTCCCGCTCCGGGTGGAGCGAGAGGGAGTTTTGGACTTATACTGACTTAAACCCGTGATCAATCTCGTGAGACACATTTACAATAATATAGCGTGTCCCAAAATTAACCCAAAATGTGAATTAAATATGCGTTTTGCTCGGATGTGTTGCATAACTCACTCTTTTGTATGTTATGTTATAATATATTATATATTTTAAGTTATGTGCCATGTTTGTCGTAAAGAAAGTCTTTTTCTTTCTTTCTTTCAAATAGAAAACACAGCTTGTAGTCTTCAGATTGTGATTTATTTATTGAATAATAAACTAAATGGTATCCCAAAATTAATGCAAGACTTGAAGTTGGCAACCCCAAAAAAAAACTGTGTTTTCTATTTAATTCAAACCTTACGTTAATTTTGGGACACCCTATACAAGAGTACAATGAAAAATGCTAATGCATATCAAATAATGTTGTTTAACGCACTTGCGAAAATAATTCCTGCAATTTCATAAACAATTTTTGTTTACTTGAAGAAAATAACTTAGCAGATTGATCGAAAGAGCCACTTCGGAGATTAATAGGACCAACAAACAGACCGACAAAATTAAAAAAAAAAAACGTTTTGTTTTAGGTATTAAATACAATTTCATGTGCATTTAGTAAAAAAATATTATTTTGACATTACAAACAGACACTTCGATTTTATTTATGTATCTGTCACAGTGAAATTGTAAATAACGTTAGATTATAATCTATTTCGCTAAATTGTAAACTACCGAAACATTGTGAATCGTACAATTTAACGCATTATTTTTCTATAAATGATAATGATAAATGATATTTATTTTTCAAATATGTTTTTAAAAACACTTTCAAACGTCAATTGTTTCGTCAATTTAAACTAGATGAGGCCGGTGTTTCCTAGCTGACTACTCTGAGAATAAACACTGAACCGGACCGGTCCAGTCAGTGCAAGCATTTGTCAGTATTCGTGTAGCTCAACTCAGAACTACTAAGGAGCTCAACGCCGATAGATTATAATCTGTCGAAGTGACACTATTAAATCCAAATCTATCGCGCGCTAAATTGTCAACTGTCCAAAGGCTGCAAACAATCTCGCGAGCTAGATTATAATCTCACGGTATTTACAATTTGACGGTGTCATATAAAAGTAGAGGAAATCCTTTTGTAAAATTGCCTTTTAAATATTATAATTCTATATTTCGCCATCTACTAACATGTAAACAGTTTTAAGGTTATATACGGTTGAACGAACTTCCATAGTGTTTTCATTGGTGACGATACCTACGCTTACTGGCAGGAAGGTCAGCGGAATAATAAAATGTTTTTTAAGTATTCTATTAGTTTTGGTACTTGTGAAGACGCCAGAGTCTGTAGTTTTTTTTTTTTTTGAACTGGGAAAACTTCAAATTAGTTTTCCCACTCTATGGTGGAACTAGAAGGCGTGTGATTGCCTTAAAACCACCTGTGGTGGGTGTATTTTAGGGATACGGTCACTTTTTAAAAATGTCTCACAGCCCAGACTCTAAAGGATAGCATGTCTTCAATCATTTGAGCGCAATTCTAGTTGAGGAGGAATTTTTTGACGCATATTTTAAGAAGTTCACTTTTTGTTTTTAAATGTGTATATTTGTTTTTAAGTGTATATATTTGTTTTTAAGTGTATATATTTGTTTTTAAGTGTATATATTTGTTTTTAAGTGTATATATTTGATTTTAGGTGTATATATTACACAGTCAATTAAGTTTTTAAATAGAGAGTGTATTTCACTGTAAACAATAGATTGTTAACTTTTAGATACAGTTGTAAAATCTAATAAATAAAAATCTCGTGTCACAGTGTTTGTTATCGAACGAACGTGCCAAACGGTGTGGCAATGCCACCGGTCTTTTCGGTACATTACCATTCAACAGCGATGTGGAGGAGTTTTTTGACGCCATATTTTAGTTTGTTTATAAAGTTCCGTACTCGAACGGTGCTAGCGTGACCGTCCGTCTGTCTGTCCGTTTGTCAGCGGACTGTATCTCATTAGTCACTAGAGGTAGAGAGTTGAAATTCTAATAGAATATATATTGTTATTGCCGCTACAACAACAAATAATAAAGTTAAAAACTAAAGAAGGTTACATACACCATTACAACATAACACCACCATTAGGTACACATAACACATATTTTTTTTTACCTGAACCCTTCATTTACGAGTCCGACTCGCATTTGGCCAGTTTTAAATTTATAAATAATATATTACGGGAATATAGGATGAAAACATATACACGTTGCGGGCTTGCGGACGGCGAGGAATGGGTGGCTCGCCGTCCGACCGTCCGGTAACCGTCCGGACCGAGCCCAAGTCGTCGACTGCGCGTATGTTCCTCGCGCGCCTCAAGGAGATGTCAGCAAATCGTAGTGGCCCAGCAGGGTCGAAGCCTACTGGGGCCATGGGTAGTGTGAAAGCAACACCCGGGGCCCTGGAACGAAGGCAACGAAGGAACAGGAGTGGGTTTTTAGTCAGTAAAAGTCTGACACTATCTCCCGTTCCACCTAAGAGCGGGATTTGTCATAAGATGATTTTCCCACCCAATAACAATAAAAAAAACATATACACGTTAAAGAAATAAACACTTATAGTCCATGTCGTCCAATCTATATATATAAAAATCAATGCCACTTTTCGTTGTAATTTTATAACTCAAGAACGGGCTCACCTATCCAACTGTTTATTATTTACCAAATGTTTAGGCTTTGTTCGGACTATTTAGTAGATGGTTTATGTGAAGTTTGCACAAAATCGGTCGAGCGTTTCTTCATTTATCACATTATTAGGCGGTACGAAGTTCGCCGAGTCAGCTAGTAGAATATATTCATTTTTTATAATAGTCTACAACCAAATACGGTCAAGCTCGAGAACAAAAAAAAACCAGTGCCATATATTACAAAAACCCGACAATTTAAAACCAGTATAAAATACTAATAAAACAAAATAATTAAATCAATTCAAGATTCGCCTGTCTCTGATAATACAAGATTATCATACATTCAATAATAACCATTTTAAGTTGACATTTACTCAAGCTGGTTTTTCCCCCGAGAGGCCCCCAGTTTGTTAAGCCGAAGGGGGGCAGGGTATAGCTAAAAGAACTGGTTGGCTTTGTGATAGCAACAATTCAAGGTTTTTTAGTATTTTTCCACGCAAACCATGTTTTTTTTTTCTTTACATTCTAAGTATTATTCTTGAATAGTAGTTGTCGTGTGTTTCACAGTTCTATTTTATTGTGAGAATGTTCGAAGAGATATCTTATACGACTTGAAATTTTTCTATTTGTATCTCTGACTTTGAATAAAAAATGCTTATTTGAAAAATAACAAAATGTACATAAAATTACACTTATATACAGACAGGCCTGTTGGTCTAGTGGTTAGTGGCCCTAACTGCTGTACCGGAGGTCGTGGCAACAATCAATATATAGTGACTTAAACTATATATTGATAATTGTGCAATAATAATATTGTTAAAATATGTAACTACAATACTAGCTTCTGCCAGCGGGTACGCCTGCTTGAAAGTAGCTTTTTCCATACAAAATTTGGACCCACGTTTGATCTCCTTAGGGAGTGAATATTGAAAGATCCTCTCTTAATGCTCGCCTACATCATAAAAGGAAACCTTATGCAAAATTTCTAGCTCCTAGGTAGTTTCGGTTGTGCGTTGATATGTCAGTCAGTCAGTTTCTTCTTTTATATACAAGTATGTAGATGAGCCACGGTAGTTAGGTACAAATTATTTTTACTCACTATACCTACAATATAGCTACAGTAAATATAGCAATATAGCTTGGGTCTTAAAGGAGAACATTGTGTTCAAAATTCACGCAGGCCAAGCCGAGTTCCTGACTATTTGGACACAATATTTTATTTATTTTATTTTATTTTATTAGGAAAACATACAGTGTATTCATACAGAGTAGAAACAGATATAAACAACTGAATACCATTTACATGTTTCCGCATTTAAACATCTAGAAAGCTTGTCATCAATCTTTAGTGATATAACAGGTAATGTAAATAACCTAATATTAAGCAAAATTTGAAAATTTGAAAAAGGAATAATAATGAAAGAATATGTTCGGACAGTGTCCGAATCAAATAGTATTTATTAGTTTATTATATTACCATTTATACGTATTTTATTATTATAAGCCACTTAATTTAACGATACTACATTCTATTTCAAAAATATCTGTTATTTATTTATTGTGCTCACCTACCACAGTGTTGTCTTTTTAACCCAATGGTTGACTGGTAGAGAATGCCTTGTGGCATTAAGTCCGCTTATGTACCACCACTGTACATGAAGTTTAAATAAATAAATAAGTCGAAACATTTTATTTTAGAAGTTTTTCATTGACGATTCGGACACCACAAAAATTATTGAAACTATTTAGTACAGTCAGATAAAAAAGTGTCAAAGTCATAGCATTTTATTTCAAATAAACCATTTACAGGCACTTTTGAAATGTCAAGAAGTCAGAAATAATGATGCTAATTGCACATTCCAAAGCGTAGATCTCTATGGAGAAAAATGTGCAAGATACTCCATGGCCACTCTTTTCAGTCATGTTTTGTAATTACAAATATATCCGTTACATAACAAAATTTCAAATTTGGTAACGGTCGCGGGAGTAAGATGAATGCGAGACGCACAGGACCGTTCATTGTGGCGGCACTTGGGGGAGGCCTATGTCCAGCAGTGGACGTCTTTCGGCTGAAATGATGATGATGATGATGATGATGAACAAAATTTCGTAGTGTGTGTGTGTCCGAATCGTAGGTAAAAAAAATATTGAAATAAAAATGTGTCAATTCGGACACTGTGTCCGAATCATCAGTAAGTGGGCAAGCTGCTGGTAGAAACTATTAATAAATATTACTTAAAATAGCTCATAATAACTCAAAGTGTTAAGTCTAAGGTCCAAACGTAAGGTCGGCAGTTCAACCTGACCTCGTTACTAAGTCGGTGAGCCCCTCCCAGAACGAGTCTAATCTAGAATTGTTCATTTAATCTAGTCTACAATCTAACGCAATAAGTTAACAATGATATAATAATAATGGACGTTTGGCACAGTGGATGAGCGGTTAGCTGCAGTGCGGCGTGTGGCGGGTTTGATTCTCGGGCGGGACATATTTGCATTACGGGTCTGGATGTTTTTTAGTTTACATGTTTGTGAACGCACCCACCTCCTAGTGTTTTTTTAGGTGGGAAAATCATCTAATGAAAACTCTCGCTCTTGGGCGTTGCGGAAGGGTCTGTCAGACTTACTGACTAAAAACCCACCTCTGTTCCTTGGGTTTTTAGTCAGTTAAAGTCTGTCAGACCCTTCCGCTCCGCCCAAGGTGAGATTTGTCGTGAGATGATTTTCACACCCAATAAAAAAACCCCTGTTTCTTCTCTGCCTTTCATACCAGAGCCGGGTTTTCCTTTTTCACACCAGGGCCGGGTTTTCCTTTTTTTATACCAGGGCATTACATTTTATACCCACTATTCGTTAATTTCATACTACTAAGTTCCACCAGCGACTTCGTCCGCGTGATAGTCAGAAAATATCCTAAGAAAACATGCAACCGAGATAAAAAGTATCTTATGTACTATTTTCAGGAATGATGTAACCATGTGCTAAGTTTGGCATGACTAAATAAAGTATACCAACGGACAAGTTACTTTCGCATTTACAATATGTCTGAAGTAATTTATTTCCGAACAATATAGGTGGTATTACGTAGAAAATATATAAAAAAAACTAATCCTAAAAATATTACATTCGATTATTATAAATGAATCGATATACCAGAGTGTCTCGAGACAAAAGTCTATGGCCAGCGCCTGATGACTACAGGTCGGAATTAGGTAGAGTTATTCATGTACTGACACTGATTTCATACAACGAAAGAATAAAGTGGATATGTCTCAAATCCCGAGATTAATTTTAAAGAACAGATTTTTTTTATGACACTATTAGAAATGTAGCATTAAAATTTTTTTCCTGCATTAATGACGAGGAGGAGGAAGTGTATAAATTTGTTAATCTCACCTCAGTTGACGTAGAGAGATATTTTTCAATGAAAAATACTAATAAAAATTGTATGTTAATTATCTTTGTCATATTTGTCTTATCTATCTTTGAGGATTTTATTATTATTTATTTGTAATATTGTTGGCCACACGGGATTTTTCATTAGAAATCCCGGGAAGGTCCCTATTAATATCAACATTTCTCTACTTAATTCCGACCTCTGGTGATGACATATACGTCTCTGAAACGTGGTCGTTTGCAATAGACCTCATCAGAAGGCTTACAGTTACCCAAAGGGTAATGTAGATTCGAGGGTTATGCTCGGAGTTTCCTTGCGTGATTGAATCAGAAATGAAGATATCCAAAGGAGAACCAATGTTATGGACATAGCCCGAAGAATTGCCAAACTTAAGGTGCACTGAGCAGGGCACATTGCTGGCAGAATAGATGATCGATGGCGTAGAATAAGTAGCGTTGGAAAACCTTTCACAAGGTGGACTGCCGAGCTGGTAAGGGTCGCGGGAATACGATGGATGTGAGACACAAAAACCTGTCATTATGGCGACACTTGGTAGGCATCCACTGCTAGAAAGTCTCCGGGATTATCTACGCCCAGCAGGGGATGTCTTTCGGCCGAAATTATGAGATAATAGTTTTTGTTTTTATTTGTTAAGCTAAGTTTTTAAATAAAGATTAATTGTTTATAATTAAAATTAATTTCAAGTAAAATTGTTACTGTACATTTTTGTTAATTTTTTTATTAGTCCGTTCGCATGTTATAGAATTATCCCAGTTAGGAAGGGAAACCTGTTATTAGCCATAGTTTACTTTAAGCACTCACTCTGTAACATAATTTGTGTATCACTGTTGGTTACCTAAATAAAAAAAGTGTATTGTATGTTAAAAAAATAGTATAAATCCATTGTTAGCATAGCATTGCCGGCCTTATAATTTTCCCACTGTTGGGAATCAGGCTTCCTCTCTCGGAGAGGAAATGGGTCGTAATCCACCACACGAGCCCAGTGTGGATCGGTGTCACATGTCTTCAAATTTTTGGTTCTAGGACATGCCGGTTTCCTCACGATGTTTTCCTTCACCGTTTTGAGAGCAGTGGTAATGAAATAAATAACACAAAGTAATGCGCCTGGCTGGGTTTGAACCCGCAACTTATAACTCGTGAATCAGGGCCGTTACCACTCAGCCACCACTGCTCTCTAAATAATAAAATACAAATCTATTGTTACCTTTGCTTATCTCTACTCACAGCCATCCAGAGTTGTAGGTAAAAATATTCAAATGAAATACGAGTACCTCTCGGCTTTATGATGTCTGTAATACGATGCACAGTTGTTCACTAGCTGTTTTGCGATATGAAGCTCTAGAAATGAATACAACTGAATTACTTTTTTGTTTGTTGCAATCAGTGGCGTAGCTAGTTCTAATGGGCTATCAAATATTTTTGAAAGTTTGTTTTTTTTTTTTGTACAAAATAGCTTCTACTAGCATCGAAATAGTACCTTAAGAGGCCTCGAAAATGAAAAGGAGCCCATTTAATGGATCATTCAGAAGGTACCTACCAAAAAAGGTTGTATTTTTTTTTGTAAAAGGTTTTTTATTTTACACTTTGTAGTTGTGGTACCACAACTAAAAAGTACCCCTCAAACTTAAAGCCATCGCGTCGTACACGCGATGGCTTTAAGTTTGAGGGGTACTATAAACAACGCAATTTTAATTGTTACGTAAATTCTGCTGTGATCCTATGAGGGGTGCCGTTCCATGTCTTCGAAGTTCATCATCAGATTATAATAATGTTTCTGTGGGACCAACTCAGAAACCTTTCAACCAAAAAAATAATTTTCTAAATCGGTCCACAATTACATAAAAAAATAATAAAAAAATACATATAGCTGAACATAGACCCTCCTTCTTTTTAAAGTCGGTTAAAAAACCACAAAATCACTGAAAAATAACTTATTATTCACCATAAAAAATCTGTCCACAAAATAAAACAATGTTCTTAAATCGAATTCAAAATATATCGTTATAAACAACTCGACACCTAAGATCTGAAGAATCCGGATTGTCTATGACATCATACGACACAGAAGATCACCTCAAAGTCACTTTAGAATCTACAGGTCGAATATATTATACCTTTTTTAAAGTGGTAAGGACAGACGTTCTCTCGACCAAGGATATTTGATTTGTTTGATTTTCAATCTATACTTTTTATAGTAACATATAATATTAATATCATAAATGCGAAAATAACTCTGTCTGTCTGTTTGTTCACCTCGCGTGTGTATGGGTATTATAGTCGGCCTTATAATGTTCCCACTTTTGGGACTCAGGCCTCCTTAATAGGAGAGGGAATGGGCCGTAATTTACTACGCGGGCCCAGTGCGGGTTGGTGAATGTCAAATGTCTTCGAATTTTTGGTTCTAGGACATGCCGGTTTCCTCACGATGTTTTCCTTCACAGTTTTGAGAGCAGTGGTGATGAAATAAATTACACGAAGTAATGTGACTGGCTGGGTTTGAACCCGCGACCGTTCTCGTAGTAGGGGTATTATTATTACGGAATTGCGCGTTTGTACCAAAAAAAAAAAACTTTTTCTGGATTTTCCTAGGAAAAACAACGATAAAGAGACCAAAATTTTCGCCCGAATAAATTTCGTACACCCGTGTGTACAAAATGACAGTTAATCGTTTTTCAAGGTTACTCAAGTTGTACTGATGTATGTACATCGGTGTTCCCCTTCTTCATCCGTTTATGGTCAACCTGAGCATGGTTGAAAAGCTTATTGTTTCAGTCAATGAGGAAAATTGAGAGGGACAGCTAATTAAAAAGGAATCTTTTACTCTCTACAAACGATATGTATGAATTGATACGATTTCTGATTAACTCACACTGGGCCCGCGTGGTAGCGATTACGGCCCATTTGAATTTCCTCTCCTAGAGAGCCGGCCTTAGTCCCAGCAGTGGGAACATTGCAAGGCTGATTATGGTTTCGTTTACTTTATGTGATAGTTTTATTTATGTATTTATTTGTAGGATTCCGTACCTCAAAAGGAAAAAACGGAACCTATATAGGATCACTTTGCTGTCCGTCTGTCTGTCTAGACCCTTTATCTTGGGAACGCGTGGAGGTATCGAGTTGAAATTAAAACCATATACTAAGGGTGTGGTCCCTTGCTGTGAAAAAATTAAACTTCTGAGTTAACGAAAAAAAAGATAAGGTTGTGTCGCAAAAAACGTATATATCGACACTCTCAAGGGAATCAAAATTCATAGGAAACTTCCCGTTGACCCAGAATCTAGCAATTTTGCATAAAGCAAGGTCTTATAGCACAAGTATAGGAATAAATCTGAAAACCGTAAATTTGTTGTTACTTCACAAAAAATAAACTTTTTTTGCAATTCAGGAAAATCTTCGAGACTCCATTTGGGAATTGAACTATTTACATATGTAAGTTTGTACGTATCCCCAGCGCGCGAGACCGACTCGCACTTGCCCAGTTTTTTTTTTAATTTTGGCTTCGCACGGTTTGTGCATTAAGTCAGTGTTAAGTTCAGAAAGTATTAAGTTTTCAGTCACTTTAAGCGCCTAGAAAAAGAGAAGAGATTCTAATGTGTTTGTGTAGTATTTGTTAGCGAATGTATCAAGTCTTTTTGGTAAGCTTTGGTGTGGTGATCAATACTACAATAATTCTCCGTTCCATTTTACCGAAACTACATGGTAGACATCCTACCACACGCACAAAACGTTTTGAGAACACATTTATTATGCGTACAGCCAAGGAGTGGAATTCTTTGCCGGAGTCTGTGTTTCCTGATAGCTACAACTTGGGGGTCTTTAAGTCAAGAGAGAATCCACGGATAGTGTGAAAGCGAAGCCCGGGGCCCCGGGATGAAGGCAAAGAAGGAATAAGAGTGGGTTTTTTGTCAGTAAAAGTCTGACACTATCTCCCGCTCCGCCCAAGAGCGGGATTTGTCATAAGACGATTTTCCCACCTAAATAAAAGAGTGAATAGGTTACTTCTAGGCAAGCGTGCTCCATCGTCGACCACATCATCGCTTACCATCAGGTGAGATGGTGGTCAAACGCGAGCCTATCATTGATAAAAAAAATACTGCACCTGTTTCAATGATTCCACATATTGTCCAGTTGCGCAGATACTTCAGATACAAAATCACACTAATTTTATATCACAATATCCACTAGAAATCAATTTGCGAATAATTAAAACAGACACTAAATTTCGCTCAATAAAATCCCGCTAAAAAACCTTATGTGTACTTTAAAAATACGATAATTGAAATTAGAATGAGTAATAGAAAATTAAAGAAGGACGGACGCCTCAAAATGTCAATGTCAAGTCGATTTAGAAATTTGAACGGATTTGATTTTAATTCATTGAAGCTTTGGAAGGTTAACCACAATCTTATTTACCTAATCATATTCCACAAAAAAAAATAGCTATTACTAGCGAGACGCACAGGACCGGTCATTATGGCGAAACTTGGGGGAGGCCAATGTCCAGCAGTGGACATCTTTCGGCTGAAATGGTTGTAGCGACATCTGTGGCGTCACATAAGAACTAATCCTGCATCGCGCAATTAAAGTTCTCCGCGCGATTAGAACATATAGAACCGCCCGAAATCATCTATCGGGCAGCTGCCCACCAGACAACACCCGTCTGGTCGGAAGATCCTCCCTTTTAATAGAGGTTTGCGGGACTATACTCTCTGTTCCACATACCTCCAAACTGGTGACCCCGACGTGGTGTGAACACTCAACCTTCTGATATGATGATTATGATGATTCCATAGAATTACCGAGGAGACGGTTTCCGACTAAGCCCGAAGAATCGCTAAAGTTAAGTGGCACTGGGTAGGGCACATTGCTCGCAGACCGGATGGTCGATGGAAACGAATGGTTGTGAAATGGCTACCTCGTACTGGAAGTCACAGCATTGGAAGGCCTACAACAAGGTAGACTAATGACCTGGTGGGGATCATGAGAATCCAATGGATGAGAGACGCACAGGATAGATCGTTACGGCGACATTTGGGAGAGGGCTATGTCCAACAATGGATGTCTTTCGAGTAAAATGATGATGATGATAGATTTTTAAATATGACACCTTCCTCTTGTCACACAATGTCACACTTTGACCCCCTCCCCACTCTTAACACGTGACGTAATTTATGGAGATCCTCTCATATCAGTTTAAAAAATTGATCACCAGAAGTAGCCTTAGCATGAAGTGTCAAAATGTCAACCGAGCGAGCAAAAGAGAGGGATGGAGCTATACACCTTATAATATCTTCATCCCTTTAACATTTCAGATTAGGCCGTTGAATTTAATGGATTGCGAAGAGCTCCTGTTAGGGCCTCTATTGTAACGATGATAGTCTACAAACAAATGTTTCACAAAATTAGTTTAGAATACATTATCTCCTTTTCCCAAATAGCTTTTTTTTAGGTGGGTAAATCATCTAATGACATCTCCCGCCTTTTTGTGTCTAACTTTTACTGACTAAAAAACCCACTCTTGTTCTTTCGTTGCCTTTTATACCGGAACCGAGTTTTCCTTTCAGGAGTAAACTTTTGGCCCCGGTAGGCTTCGACCTTGCTGGGCCTCTACGGTTTGCTGACATCTCCTTGAGGCGCGCGTGGAACAGTACGCGCCGTCGACTACTTGAGCTCGGTCTGGATGTGCCTACGGTTTTCCCAACTAGTTTAGGGTCGGCTTTCAGTCTAACCGGATGCGGCTGAATACCCGTGTTTTACATTTAGCGACTGACTATCAGACCTCCACAACCCAGTTACTGGGCAACACGATACTTCTTGGATAGACTGATGGACAGATTTTCTAGCGTCTGACTACCTGTAACAACTGTTAAAGAACTACGAATGACAACCGGGACCATCGGCTTTACGTGCTTTCTGAGGCACGGGGTGTTAGTAATGTCCTAGATAAACTTAGAAATGATGGCCCTGACTGCTATGCCAGAGGTCGCGGGTTCGATCCCCACCCAAGACAAATATTTATGTGACGAGCACGATCATTTGTTCTATGTCTGGGTGTCATTTACCTATAATATGTGTATGATCGTCGTTTACACCGCGTACTTCGAGGGACTGGAACAATTTGCCTGCTGCGGTCTTCCCGTCCGATTATAATTTACGTGTCTTCAAGGCTAGAGTACTAGAGGCTCTTAATAAACTAGTGCGCCTCACCATCAACGATTGCATCACTGCCTACTATCAGGTGGGATCGCAGTCAAGCACTAGTATATATTAATAAAAAAAATGTATTTAGAAATATGTAAGTATGTTTACCAGTTGTCTAGTACTCATAACACAAGGTCTGTTTAGTTTGGGAGTAGATGGTGTTTGAAAACTGTGGAATATTATTATTGTTAATTGACCAAAAGAACCGCATATTCGCCATATCTATATTTCTCATGTATGGGCTAAAGTTATGACTACGAAATCGTGAGAACGAGCAAATATTGATAATGCAAATAAATCACTCAAAGCATGCTAATTTGTAATTTAAACACATATATATACTTAAAATTTCTAGGACATAGTTAAGGAGATTTTTAGCTTGGCATTAATGGTTCATAGGCTAGGCTTCTTGAAAATCTTGAAGGCCTACTTGAAATAAAATTTTATTTGGACTGGGCTGTTAGTCTTGTTGGCCTTGAGTGCTATGCCGGGGTAGATTCCCACCCAGGACAAATATTTGTGCGATTAGCACGATCATTTGTTCTGTGTCTGGGTGTAATTTATCTATAATATGTATGTATATGTATGCATTATCTTTCGCTCTGAACTCTGAAATATCTAGCCTGAACCAGAGCCGGATGTGAGCGGTACCTGCCATCCAATCGCATTCACCAGGATACGGCGGTACTCCGCCCAAGCGGGACAGAGTTCAATCGCACAAATGGTAACACCTGGGCGTTTCTTCCACCTGAATCCAAAACAGGAACATCCCGATCAGGTGAAAAGTGAGGATGCCGTGGCGCCTGTATAACCAGACCTGCAGTATGCGGAAAAGAAGGACACTGTGGCGTCTTTCTAGTCACTCCTCAAAGTGATTTACCACCACCATTCCGCCGTGGTCAATGTCTAAGGCATTAGTCCGCGATTAATGGGCCCGCTATGATCGAAGTCTACTAGGACTGCGAGATTTTGATTTGAAAAAAGTACCTGAAGAAACACGGGTGAATTTTAGTCAGTTAGTCTGACATTCTGTCACGCTCCACCTAGAGTGGAAAAAGTTATTTCATGATCTACCAAAAAAAAATTTCATGAAACCAAAGTTCGCGAGCTAATTCGTAAGAAGTTGGCAGTAGTGTCATCACAGCGTTAATGTTTTCAAATAGTCGATTTGAACCAATTGTTTGACTTCATTGGTGTAGATATATATGTAGATAGCTTATTAATTTGTGTATGTATTATATAATTGTATGATATTTATAGTTTATTAGAATATCTATTCTTGTACCTATTCGCCTTTTCTCTCTCTTTTATTGCACCTACCACTATTTATCTCTGCATCACCCTAAGGTTGACTGGTAGAAAATGCCTAAGGCACTAAGTCTGCCGCTGTACGTTTGTGCATAAAGAATTAAATAAATAAATTAAAAAAAAATCGGGTCCAATTAAGAGTTAAAAATAGTAATAGCCTAAAATCACGTGTCATGCTAAAGCAGGAAGACTCAAGTTCTCTATAATTAGTCATTAATTGACAGTTAATAAACAATACAATTGCCACATAAGAAATGAGACTAAAAAACTAGCTTTGTTCGTCTTGCCGCGTTTTTCTCAGAAACTGCTGAACCTACGCAAATGATTTCATCACTAATAATAAATATGAAACTAAGCTACATTTTGCTAAAACAATATTAATAAAGATTATTATTATTGACCATCACCTTCCTGCCCTTGTCCCGTTTTAATAGGGATCGGCGCAACACGTCTTTTTCTTCCATTCTGTCCTGTCACCCATCACGCTGTCAGCAACTGTAGGGGCCCAGCAGGCTCGAAGCCTACTTGGGCTAAGGGTCTGATTTTGAAAGGAAGACTCGGCCCCGGTACGAAAGGCAACGAGGGAAAAGGAGTGGGTTTTTAGTCAGTAAAAGTCTGACACTATCTCCCGCCCCGCCCAAGAGCGGCGGGGGATGTCATATGATGATTTTTCCACCGGAAAAAAAAACCCATCACGCTATTACTAACTCCCTTTTCTTTCATATCACTTCTCACACAATCCATCCATCTTTTCTTTGGCCTCCCTCTCCCTCTCCATCCATCCACATATATACTCATAAAGATTATTATTATAATCAGGTTATTCCACATTCAAAAGAGAATTAAATGCAAATTGCGAATCTGTGATTGCAAGAAAATGGCGGTAAAATAAAGTTTTATCGAACCATAGAATAAGCAAAGGTATTTCACCGTACTGCCAATGATGTTTAAAATTCTTGGCGCTGGATACAGTCTACTTTGTAATTTTAATAAGGGCCTTAGGTATTTGACATTTACAACAATTTATGTAATAGTTTCTATGAGATGGTTGTGTAATTATAATAATTAAATTGCGTCATAATTATCAAGGTAAGTTATTCAAAGCTTAATTATCACATTGCCAAGTTCTTAATTGTGGTAATAAAACAGTTTAAGAACAGGTTTTCACAAATCAACGCTTAGAAACCATAAAACAAATTATTCGAACATAACTTTTTTAAATACAATTCAAATGTAATGTTTCGAAAATTCACAATAACCACAGACAAAAAAAAAAGATAAATAAATAAAAAACAAACTCACCGTTGTCAACTTAGCTTTTCAGGCAAAGGTAACACAAAATTTAAAAAATAATATTGATTAAAAAAACCTACTGATCTCCGACACGTCCGTACACATAGGCACACAACCGAAACTGAACGATAATCGCTACGGAGCGAGATATCGATATAAGAATCGATTAAGAATCGACAAAACAGGTCGTACGTTTAATTATGTGGCATTATGATGAGACTGTTAGGTTAGAGTCTCCTGGCAGATTTTAAAACGATGCTCGAAAAAATATCGCGCGGATTCGTAGACAGTTTTTTTTTTCTTAGTTTTTGGAGGGAAGATTTTGAATGGGTTCTGTATTGGATTTATTCTAGCAGTAAACTATGACAAGGACTTACTTGACTTTATTTTTAGTATTGACAGGCTCGCATTTGCAGCTGAGATGAGAATGCTCAGTGGACGCACACATCATCTTAGTACTACCTTATTTGTTGTAGGGGCCCCGCAGGGTCGAAGCCTACTGGGGCCATGGGTTAAGTGAAAATTAATCCATGGGGCCCTGGAACGTAAGGCAAAGAAGGAACAAACGAGTGGGTTTTAGTCAGTAAAAGTCTGAGAAGCCCTCGCGCTCCGTTCAAGGGCGGGAGATGTCATTAGATGATTTTCTCACCTAGAAAACAAGCTAGTTGGGTAAAGGAGATGATGTATTGTAAACTTATTTTGTGAAATCAGTTTTCTAGACTATCATGGTTAGAACAGAGGCCCTAACAGGAGATCTTTGCGATCCTTTTGCTCGTCGTTCGCTAGCCCACGCCTATGGTGACTGGTAATCAGCGGCTGGGGCTCACGATCGGGCATTACTGCTTCGCAGAAGGAGGTGAACGCCTGCCATTCCTACTCGCCCCGGAGCATGGACTGTACCAGGGCACGGCGCGGGAGGTTGCTGCCACCGATCGCCCCCACGAAGGCATGGCTGTGCTCACCTCCACCGTATGCTCCACCGTATCCTCCGGGCGGTTCAAGCAATGATGACAACTAGGCGTTTTATCAGCATGAATCAGGTGCAGGAACCTCTCGAATTTACCATGTCCGGTGAGGACCTGCGTCTTGCCACTCCTTAAAGACCCCTTTTACCACCATGATTATGTCGAACCCAATGTTCTCCACAACCTGAAATTGTTTTAAGAAATTATTATATTGAATTTTTTTTTATTGTATTTGATTTTTTATTGTAATTATTATTATTATTTATTTTGTTGATTAGATTTTACTATTGTTTTATTTTATTTTCTATGATTGTTTTTTTTTGTTGAGTTGTTTTTTTTTGTTTTGTTTTATGAAAGGGTAGTAGTGAATAAATAATTACTATTTGATTTGATGCTCCGTGATTTTTTATACGGGGCCCCTTTCGTACGCTACGGCACTGAATAATATAACTCTATATATTTCAAAGCGACAATCCGACATAGCCACGTAACGCCGCGGGGGTTTTCTCACCCGCCCACGGATCGCCAAAGCCCCTTCTCTCAAATGTCAACGTTCAAGGGCAAATGGCCGCCAAATGTCAAACTATGTATTATTATTTGAATAGATATTAAGCACAAACGCTGATGTCGTACTGCCATACTGCTAATATAGTATGATAATATTCTGGCCTGGCAGGGCCGTGAAATAGTAGGAAATAGTCCCAGCGGTCCTATGGAGTTAGACTAATGTTGTTTTTTTTTAATTTTATTTTTGTTTTTCGTGTTACCTAATATTGTGTTTGTGCCTTGTGCTGTACCAAATAAATTATTTTTTCTTTCTTTCTTTTCTTCTTTCTTTTTCTTTCTAATGAGCGAGGGGAAATGTCAGACTTTTACTGAAAAAATTCTCCTTTTTTCCTTCAGTTGCCTTTTATTCCAGTGGGGTTAGGTTACTAATGACTTTTCTGCTAGCGTCCCCGTTTTTTTTTTATTTGTGAAATCTTTGCCTTGCGTTCCAGGGCCCCAGGGTTCATTTCACTTAACCTATGGTCCCAGTAGGCTTCGACCCTGCTGGGCCCCTACGATTTGCTAACATCTCCCTGAGGCGCGCGTGGAACACTACACGCCGTAGACGACTTGGGCTCGGTCCGGACGGTTACCGGACGACCGGACGGCGTGCTACCCGTTCCCGCCAAACGCTAAGTACAAATTGTACTACACTGATATTATCCACGATGATGGGCGCTCCTCACTGAATAAGAAATCACGTGACAAGTGATGTAACAGGTAATTTCATTGAAACGAAAAGGGCAAACCTGGGTCCTGGGTTAAACTACTGAATATGGCAGGTTACAAGCGCTCAACATTGGTGTTCAAGTTCAGTCTGTGTTTATTCAAAGTCTTTCAAATTAGCCGTAGTAGATAAATGATAACTAGGCGAAGGTTTCTCAGGTCGACAATTCTGCAATGATCGATCGTTGTCGAACACATACACAGACACACACACACACACTTCAGGAAAAATATAAAGCGGATTTTTGACAAAATATAAAATTGATTTTCGACAAATTCATCATCTATTTGTCCTTGTCCCATCTTATTTGCGGTGTGCGCAACACGTTTTTTTCTTCTATTCTATCCTGTCAACCGTCATACTATCACTAACTACTCATAACTCTTTTAGTAACATGGTTTCATCCTTCCTCTTTACGTGACCATACCAAGACAAACGATTCCCCTTCAACTTTTCAGTTACTGGCGCCACTTTCAAACTTCCTCTAATATACTCATTTCTCACTTTATCCATTCTTGTCACATCACACATCCATCTCAACATTCTCATCTCCGCTACATGCAATCTTTTTTCATTTCATTTCTTTTTTTATTTTTGACAAAAAAAAAAAATTATTCTGATTAAGGTGGGCCCCCAAGTAGTGTTAGCCCAGAACCCAAAAATTTCACGATCCGCCCCTGCTAACTAGTACCGTACTAAACCACTGGGGAATTTTACAAATACTGATAAGGATGACGAATCTATAGGTACTCACTGTATTTTTTATTTTATTTGACTCCGTATTTTTCAATTTTAATCAATTTTCTTTGTAAAAACTTATCGAAAGAGCTTTGACATTTCAAAATGTGTTCGATATGGGATTTGATACATGTGGAATCCTGGAGGAGCGATGGCCTGATGTTGCGTAAGCGAGCGACGTGACCCTCCGCTGCGCAACTCCTTTGATGATTACCATTCCACTGCGCTCACGATGTTAGAAAGTAGCAGATTCTGGACTAATTGTGCTCCATTGGTGTAATTGCTGCAAGGCGTTCCGATGTGAGGGTAAATAAATAAATAGATTCGTCATCCTCCTTTCGCAGATGTTATTATCACATAGGGTCGTCCCCTACAGAAAATCCCTTAGCCACCTTAGATTATGAAATAACATTATTTTGCTCGCAGATGGTCGTTGGGGCCGAAAGGTTCTAGAGTGGCGACCGCGTACCTGTAGACGCAGCGTTGGAAGGCCTCCCACAAGATGGACCGATGACCTAGTGAAGTCACGGGAATCCGATGGATGCGAGGCGCACAGGACTGGTAATTGTGGGGACACTTAAGGAAGGCCCATGTGCACTATAAGATCCCCTGCGTACTTGGTTGATCTCTGTTGAAAGTGGCCACCGCGTGATCGAAATTCAGCCAGGAATTTATTTATCTTAGGACCCTGCGGGCTGCGGTCTTGGACTTTTGGAAGACGTACGATGGGCCGAAGTCAACTCGCAGAGGTCCTTTAGACACTTTTCATGGAACAGGGTACCAATCGAGGATTTTTATTTTAATACTAGCTTCTGCCAGCGGCTTCGCCCGCGTCAAAGTAGGTTCTCTGTACAAACTTTAGACCTCCGTTTCATCCCTTTAGGGGGTGAATTTTGGAAAGTCCTTCACGTCATAAGAGAAAGCCTGCTGCAAAATTTCAGGTTTCTAGTCCCAGTAGTTTCGGCTGTGCGTTGATATGTCAGTCTGTCAGTTTCTCATTTTTATATATATGTTTTTTTTATTTTATTTTACCCCACACTAGGAATAACTCCTGTATCGTGGGTGCGATCATAAACACGTAAACACACTAACACAAGACACTCAGACTTGGAATACCTGTCTTTAGGCCATAGAAATATTTATTCAGTGCGGGGAATCGAACCTGCGATACGCAGCGCAACAGCCAATTGCTGCACCACTGCGTCAATCGTACTGTATTAATATTATTATGAAGCTGCAACAGCATAGTCGGCCTTATAATGTTCCCACTGTTGGGACTCAGGCCTCCTCTCTAGGAGAGGAAATGGGCCGTAATCCACAACGCGGGCTCAGTGCGGGTTGATGGATGTCACATGTCTTCGAATTTTTGGTTCTAGGACATGCCGGTTTCCTCACGATGTTTTCCTTAACCGTTTTGAGAGCAGTGGTGATGAAATAAATTACACAAAGTAATGCGCCTGGCTGAGTTTAAACCCGCGACCTACAACTTGTAAGTCGGGGCCGTTACTCCTAAGAAGCTGCAAACTACAAGGAAACAGTATTAACTAAAATAGTTTGGTTAACACTGTTTCCTTGTATTTGTTCCTTGTAAGAACATATTTATTTATTTAAACTTCATGTACAGTGGTGGTACATAGGCGGACTTAATGCAACAAAGCATTCTCTACCAGTCAACCATTGGGTTAAAAAGACAAAACTGTGGTAGGTGTGCACAATAAATAAATAACAGGTATTTTTGAAATAGAATGTAGTAACATTAAATTAAGTGGCTTATAATAATAAAATACGTATATATGCTAATATAATAAACTAATAAATACTATGATACATAAGAAAACATTCTAATTAAGAGAACTTAAAATATAGCAATTATGACGAAGACCAAACTAAGATTGAGAGAACTTCAAGTAGTAGTTCCGAGTTTTACGCTTGAAGGAAAATTTACTTTCAGCTTTTTTGATGTCAAGGGGAAGCACATTCCAGAGTTTTATGGTAGAGACAGTGTAAGAATTAGCCATAAACCCAGTACGGTGAGAAGGAATATGAAGAAGTATGTTTTTGGATGCTCGAAGGTTGAGATTATGAGAGCTGCCCAGTAATTTAAAATATTGTTTCAGTAATAACATACTTGGTTGCTGGTTGTATTTTTCATGAGTGCTTGACTTGACTGACTCAGCGAACACTATTTGGCAATTTGTTATTTGACCTCAAACACGTACTAGTTACCTATGGGTTTTCCAAACATAAAGCTAGAACCACATTAGACCGACGCACACGTGTAACACGCCTGCCCACCTAGCCAAGTTACAACCGTTTCGTGTCAAATTCCGTTCTCCAATCGTTAACGCCTCGGTGTCAGCAATTTTAGTAAACGATAAGTTGGTAGCCATGTTGACGTGCCTGAGTCGGCCGCTCGTTCTACAATAACAAAGGATATAGCGTTGAACATTGTAGAAACGATAACAATTAATTCTATCATTTTGAACGATGTGAACTTGGCTACGAATTTTCTTTTCGTTTGTTCTGACCACGTGACTTAACGTTGAGATGATGTCATTCCCATACATTTGATTTTTTTCGACTAGCGTTAACGATTGTAGATTATCAACTTGGCTAGGGGTTTTTTTTTAGGTGGGAAAATCATCTAATGACAAATCGCGCTCTTGGGCGGAGCGGGAGATAGTGTCAGACTTTGACTGACAAAAACCCACTCCTGTTCCTTCGTTGCCTTCGTCCCAGGGCCCCGGGTTTCGTTTTCACGCTACCCATGGCCCCAGTAGGCTTCGACCCTGCTGACATCTTCCGCAGGCGCGCGTGGAACAATACGCGCCGTCGACGACTTTGGCTCGGTCCGGACGGTCACCGGACGGTCGGACTGCGGGCTACCCATTGCTCGCCGTGGATCTGTACGTTGAACGACGTCGCGTGGCGTGGATCAAGTGTAGCTCTACAAGTCTAGATTCCATATAATATGTATAGAGACCGACGCACCCAGATCGGCGTGTGTAGCACACGTGTAGTTCTAGCATTAAGGTAGAACTACGCTGCGTACACGTGTGCTATATGAGATCCACGCCACGCGACGTCGTTCTACGTACAAATCAGCCCCCTAGCCAAGTTACGACCGTTTCGTTTGCGTCGAACGCCTCGAGTAGGCCACGCCTCCGATTCCTTTGTTCTGACGTCATCGCAACGCTCAGTCACTTGGTCAGAACAAAGGAATCGGAGGCGTAGTCTACTCAAGACGATCGGCGCGAACGAAATGATTGTAACTTGGCTAGGGGGACAGGCGTGTTACAAGTGTGCGTCGGTCTAATGTAACTCTAGCTTTATTCTAATGTATATGTGTAGGTACAGAATTTAAACAAGTTCATAACGGGAAGGAAAATATCGTGAGGAACCCGTATGTTAGGAAAATATAATCATTATTTTTACCAGTCCTTGGGTTTTCACACGAAAAAAGGAAAACCTTCAAGGAAAGACACAAATTACCGGCCTGTGGTTAGTGGTTAGTGGCACTACTGATATGCCGAAGGTCGTAGGTTTGATTCCCACCTAGGACAAATGTTTGTGTGTAGCCTCCTAAATATATGTATTTACTAGCGGTCCTGCCACATGTTATCCTGCCTCAAAACTGGATTTGTCGTCAGAAAAGAAAATTGGAATCCGATTGCAGCGCCACCTACTGGGTCCATTTGTATTTTCAAACCATCCGGGGACACATTCAAATATACACCCAAAGTGTCATCCGAATCGGTCAAGCCGTTTAGGAGGAGTTAGGTGACAAACACACGTATAGAAGAATTATACATTACTAGCTGACTCGGCGAACTTCGTACCGCCTAATAATGTGATAAATGAAGAACCGTTCGACCGATTTTGTGCAAACTTCACATAAACCATCTACTAAATAGTCCGAACAAAGCCTAAGCATTTGGTTTGGATAGGTGAGCCCGTTCTTGAGTTATAAAATTACAAAGAAAAGTGGCATTGATTTTTATATTCTTATGTAGACTCTGCGAATTCTTAGGTTACTTTTTATTATGATTATTTTTATTGTACTTTTTAGTACACTATTGACCAGTCTACACTGTCCTTTCATAATATCTACTTATGCTGTAATATGGAAATACTCTAACAACAATTTTTTTTAAAAGAGTAACCATGGAGTTTCTTGCCGGTTCTTCTCCATAGGAAACGACCAATTCGGAACCGTGCACTAGCTTCTGACGGGCTTCTGACTGACTTTTATAAGGGCCCATGTAGGCCTATGTGAAATAAAAAACTTTTGACTTTTTATATATATATAGATGACTAGCTTCTACCAGCGGCTTCGCCTGCATAAAAGCTTTGGACCTCCTTTTCGTCCCATTAGGGAGTGAATTTTGGAAAATCTTCTCTAAGTACTCACCTACGTTATAAAAGGACACCTGGTGCAAAATTATGCGCTCCTAGTCCCGGCAGTTTCGGCTGTGCGTTGATTTGTCAGTCAGTCAGTTTAAGATAAGATAAGATACATTTTATTTGTCAAAAACATGTGTAGGATAGAAATCAGTTGGAATAACATGAATGAATACAAAAGTTTCAACTTGTTTTGCCTAGGCAAGCGTACATATACAATAAATTAAATTAAAACAAAATACAATAATAATAAAATCTTAAGAGCAAAAATCATAAAAATACTTCGAATTAATTAAAATAATAATAAAAATGTCTAAATAACATCATTTAAATACTCGTCAACATAAATAATAAAATCGAAAGTGTAAAATCATAAAATTACGTCAAATGAATTAAAATAATAATAAAAATGTCTAAATAACATCATTTAAATACTCGTCAACACTATAATAGCATTTATTAACTAAAAATGTCTTCATGCTTTTATTAAGACTATTAAGTTTCTCCTTTTATATACATAGATATTATATACTTATACTTTAGTACTTTGTTACTTAAAAGGCCAACATACCTGTAGGCGGATCAATGAAGTTTGAAATAAAAAAACAGACCTACCCATAGACTATATTTACTTCACCATAGAGCCGGCAGTAAGCGCCGGCGCCATTTTTTGCCGCCCCACTTTTTACACTGACAACCGGTTAAAATTACCCGTTGTTGAAGAGCTGATGTCATCATCAAATTCTTTACGTTACGTCCGTCTGCTCGATGATGTGTCCGTCATCACTTATGTTTGTAATTAAATATTATTCAGGTACCACTTACAAGTATTTAAGCTTTGTTTAAGGCGTACAGCACCTTCAATATCTGGCTGGAGTCAAATGGACACATACTACACGAGTATAAATAAATAAAAAAATATGGTTTATTGATACAAAAATTTACATTTGTATTTAAGTATGCAATCTGTTCTTCGGACAACGAATCAGCATTGCTATCCAATGTGGCAATGCTGCCAGCGTATGGGCACTTTTCCTATTAATATCGATGTGGATGAATTTTTTGATGCCCAATAATTTCTTTTTCTACCCGTTTGTAAATATTATTATTTTTAGTTTGTATATATTCCTATTACGTTGTTAATATTTATTAGTTTTTGTGTTTCTTATAATTAGTATTAGAATGTTAGAGCAATTGTAATACAGAACTTGATGATTAAAAGTATGCAATCTTAGGATATTTGTTACAATGTAGATGTACTAATACTGATTCCCAAACTAGGCCAGGGGCCTGTATTTTGGGATACAGTGTTCAGTCGCAAAAAAGGTAAACAATACTGTTCGTACATATGGTCGCTGTTTATAATTTAGTTATTGAACGCTAGCAATTTCATATCTGAGGGTGATTGATAGTATGTCATGGTGTGTGTGTGTGTCGTGAGAAAGAGAGTGTATGTATGTGTGTGTGCATGCGTTGGAAAGTCGTATTTATATTATGTATTTATAGTATGTGTACATAAGTCGGGGCCATTACCACTGGACTACGACGTTTGACATTTCTATATCTTAATTTTTTTTAAACTTTATTTATTTACGTTGTTCTCACGTAATAAAAGCGACAATAAGTATGTAACCGAAATATTTATATTATACTAGCTGACCCGGCTAACTTCGTACCACCTAATAGTAAGGATAACGCCATCTACTGGCATTACCAGAACAGCGTAATTCATTTTATAATGACATTTTTACTTAGAAATGGCGTTGTATACGGAATTTTTTTGTGATTTTTTTCCAATTTTTTTCACCGTTAAACCTTCCCTGGACTATCTCGAATATTTCAAGACCAAAATTAGCCAAATCGGTCCAGCCGTTTTTGAGTTTTAGCTAGACTAACGAAAAGCTATTCATTTTATATATATAGATAGATAGATAATATGATTTAAAAAAGTGCAAGAAACTCTTTGAGTTTCCTCTCCATAGAGATCTAAGCTTTAGAAGATGGAGTTAGCTTTACATCATTTTTCTGACTAGACATAGACGGCCTTATAATGTTCCCACTGCTGGGACTCAGGTCTCCTCTCTAGGAGAGGGAATGGGCCGTAATCCGCCACGCGGGCCCAGTGCGGATTGGTGGATGTCACATGTCTTCGAATTTTTTGTTCTAGGACATGCCGGTTTTCTGACTAACTTCTTGACAATTCAAAAGTGCTTGTAAATTGTTTATTTAAAATAAATGTTTTTTTTTTAAATAACATAAACTAGCGCTTGACAGCGATTCCACCTGATTGTAAGCAGTGATACAATCGTTGATGGTGAATAGCACAAGTTTATTAAGAGCCTATTCACTCTAGCCTTGAAGACACCTAAATTATAGTTGGACGGGAAGACCGCAGCAGGCAAATTGTTCCAGTTCTTTGATGTGTGTGTGTGTGTGTTGACATCAGCAATACAATGAACAGATATTGCCAAGAAACAGGGAAAGGTCGAGAGCAGATTTACGAAAAGATTTAAATCTCTAGTAACAGTCATCTTCACTCAGGGTGACGCTAAGGCCACTAACACAATTTTCCTGGTTTTCTCGTGACTCGACAATAATTACTAGTCTTGCTATTGATAGAAAAACTAACAAGGTTTGATTTAATTGAAGAGCGATTAATTTTTATGATTGTTTCTTTGACGTTTTGCTGTCGAGATGTGTTGCAAGAAAAAGGTTGTATGTCACTGGTTGGTACGGCATTGTTTCCTTAGAAAATACCTAGAATGTTTGTCATTTATTTGTTTACTAGATTTTGTTAACCTACTCTATCCTACTCTACCCTACTCTACCCTACTCTACCCTACTCTACCCTACTCTACCCTACTGTACCCTACTCTACCCTACTCTACCCTACTCTACCCTACTCTACCCTACTGTACCCTACTCTACCCTACTCTACCCTACTCTACCCTACTCTACCCTACTCTACCCTACTCTACCCTACTCTACCCTACTCTATTCTACTCTACCCTACCTATCCTAGGCTACTTGCCTACCCACCTACCTACTTACCCAACCCACCTACCTACCCTAATTATGTTTTTTTTTTGCTTTAATAACCGTCCCTTTATGCTGGTGAACAAAACAAAAAAATAATTATTAATATTGGTTCAGCCGTTCTTAAGTTATAGCGTGACCAGGAGAAATAGGGGTTCATTAGGGTTCCGTACCTCAAAAGGAAATAACGGAACCCTTATAAGATCATTTTGTTGTCCATCCGCCTATCTGCCTGTCTGACCCTTTATCTCGGTAACGCGTGGAAGTATCGAGTTGAAATTAAACCCATATACTCAGGTCTGCAGTGCAGAATGTTAAGATGGATGTGTGGTGTGATGAGAATGGATAAAGTGAGAAATGAATATATTAGGGGAAGTTTGAAAGTGGCCCCGGTGACAGAAAAGTTGAAAGGGAATCGTTTGTCTTGGTATGGTCATGTGAAGAGGAGGGATTAAATCATGTTACTAAAAGAGTTATGAGTTTACATGTGGATGGATGGAGAGGGAGAGGGAGACCAAAGAAAAGATGGATGGATTGTGTGAAGAGTGATATGAAAGAAAAGGAAGTTAGTGATAGCATGACGAGTAACAGGGCAGAGTGGAAGAAAAAAACGTGTTGCGCTGACCCCAAATAACACGGGATAAGGGCAGGAAGATGATGATACTCAGGTCTGCAGTCCCGTAAAGCTGTGAAAAAAATCAATTATCTAATATGAGTAGTGTAATAGGCCCTTAAATCCCTCACCCCCCATTTTTTTCTTTAATAATTTATATACCAGAAAACATTTTTCGAGTCACCTATATAGTGCCGTATTTTTCACCGACTTCAAAAAAAAGAAGGAGGTTATCATTTCGATTTTATTTTATTTTTATCATTAATTTTTTTTATGTTTGTTACCTCAGAATTCCGTCGTTTATGGACCGATTTGCAATTTTTTTTCTCTTTATAGGATATGTTACCAGATTGGTCCCATTTTTTTCAAAATCCAGTTCTGATAATGGGATCCATGAGGAATCGAGGGAACTTCTCCAATATTACAGGCAACCATATGGTGATTTTGGCATTTTCATCGAGAACTTATTGCATTACTTGTAACTTGCATTTACAGTCAAAAAGTAATTAATATTTATGTTTATTATTTATTTATTTATTTAAACTTCATGTACAGTAGTGGTACATAGGCGGACTTAATGCGACAAGGCATTCTCTACCAGTCAACCTTTGGGTTAAAAAAAAGAAAATACTGTGGTAGGTGTGCACAATAAACAAATAACAGATAACTCAAACAGAAAAAATAAAATAAAAAATAAGTTTAAAAAATAAGATATGTTGAAAATGGTATCATCGAAGTGAACTGATCATGTTGATGGAGCCGGAAGGTAGGCACTCGACCTCCATAATTAATCAATGTAGCCGTGTTTATGCTTATTAAAATTATCATGAGATGCAGTTTGGCTATAAGGTATTATCGAATTGATCTGATGATAAAGCAGTGAAATTTCACAGAACCAATTCGGTTTTATGCCTGGTCGGGGTACAACGGATGCCATTTTTGCTATACGCCAGCTGTGCGAGAAATACAGAGGTGCGCATAAAAACTTGCACATGGTATTCATTAACCTCGAAAAGGCATACGACCGAGTACCTCGTGAGGTTCTGTGGTGGGCCCTTAAGGAGAAAGGTGTGTCTGGGAAGTATGTGCAGTTGATCCGAGCGATGTACAGTCGATGCAGTACCCAAGTCCGGTCTACAGTGGGAAACACCGGCAGCTTCAATGTGGCTGTCGGCTTACATCAAGGGTCGGCTCTCAGCCCTTACCTCTTCCTGATGATAATGGACGCTCTGACGTCGGACATTCAGGAGGAGGCTCCCTGGTGTATGCTGTTTGCCGATGACATTGTGTTGGTTGCCGAGAGTGGCCTAGAGGTCCAGAACAGATTGGAGGTGTGGTGGCACAGACTGGAGAGTGTTGGCCTGAAATTGAGTAGAACCAAAACGGAATACTTGTTCTGCGATTTCGGTGGTCTCTCCGGTCCTATGCCCTTAGCTCTAGCTGGAACGCCCATACCAATCTGCTCCGACTTTCGGTACCTCGGGTCGCTTATCCAAGGAGATGGCGAGGTAGACCGAGACGTATCACATCGGATCAATACAGGATGGATGAAATGGCGACCGGTCACTGGAACAATTTGTGACCCACGGATGCCCCCCAAGTTGAAGGGTAAAATCTACAAGTCCGTGATAAGACCTGTCATACTGTATGGATCAGAATGTTGGGCTGTGAAAAAGACGGATGAAAAAGATTGCATGTAGCGGAGATGAGAATGTTGAGATGGATGTGTGGTGTGACGAGAATGGATAAAGTGAGAAATGAATATATTAGAGGAAGTTTGAAAGTGGCGCCAGTGACTGAAAAGTTGAAAGGGAATCGTTTGTCTTGGTATGGTCATGTAAAGAGGAGAGATGAAACACATGTTACTAAAAGAGTTATGAATATACATGTGGATGGGTGGAGAGGGAGAGGGAGGCCAAAGAAAAGATGGATGGATTGTGTGAACAGTGACATGAAAGAAAAGGAAGTTAGTGATAGTATGACGGTTGACAGGATAGAATGGAAGAAAAAAACGTGTTGCGCCGACCCCAAATAAGATGGGACAAGGGCAGGAAGATGATGATGATCTGATGATAAAGCCGGAAGATGGAAGATAGATACAGGAACTTCATAATAAAACAATGGAACCTAGCAGTGTCCCAAACACTGCTAGGTTCCATTGTTTTATTATGAAGTGAATTCGAATTTTAACGAGATATAGGCACTCTGGTTATAAGTGTATCGCAACTAAAAAGTGTGAAATAAAAACATTTTATTTCACACTTTTTAGTTAAAAAAAAAATAACCGACTTCACTTAAAATAACACTAAAAGGATCACAATAACTTTAATTTTGGAAGTCGGTGTTTCTCGGTATGGTTTGTTTCTTATTTAACACCGACTTCCGAAATTAGAGTTATTTTAATCCTTTTAGTGTTTTTTTAGTGAAGTCGGTTATATTTTTTTGTGTAAAAAGGTTTTATGTGGAAAATCATCTAATAAGTTCGAGCGAGAGTATCAGATTTTTATTGCCAGCTTTAGTATGGAATGGAACCCTAAAGAAAGATTCTATGTAACAAAACATTTCAAAATCTTTTACAAACCAGTGTCCTGCCCACACCTCATCAGTCGAATGATCTAGATGTACTAGTGGCCTTTGGACAATGTCTAGACCGACAGAGCTAGCCTTATTTTGATTAATTATATAGTATTCAAGTTGATATGGGTAGAATGGTGGTGTTTTTAGGGTTCCATACTTCAAAAGGAAAAAACGGATCCCTTACAGGATTACTTTTTTGTTCGTCTATCTGTCTGTCTGTCAAGATCTTTTATCTAGGGTACGTATGAAGGTATCGAGTTGAAATTAAAATCATATCCTCAGGTCTGCAGGGGACCGCAATCCTTCCGGATTCGGAAGTTTGATTTTTTCACAGTTTCAAGGGATTGAAACTATGAAAAATCAAACTTCCGGGATAACGACCTTACGCTTTATCAAGCTAGCTAAGAAATTATTTTTTCAAAAAGCATATACATAATTTAAACCATTCAAACGTAACAGAGCGCACGACCACTCAGGCGCAAAGCAACTGAGAACCTACACTGACGGATCAAAAACGAATACCGGAACAGGAGTCGGAGTCTTCTCCACGACCTTCATATAGAGATATCCAAACCGCTAGCCGCTCTGTCTATCAGGCAGAAAGTATTGTTGGCATCATTTTAGCGGCGGCGGTTTTTCGTTGTGGCGACGCTTGGGGGAGGCCCATGACCAGCAATGGACGTCTTTCAGCTGAAATGATAATGATGATGATGGTGGTGAATAAATATTTATATATTTATAGTTCAATCTATAGAGTACACACAGTAGGTTTATTATTGTTAGTTGGTCAATTACAACTTAAATACATATATATGTTTAGAGATGTTTCTTTGATGTGATTTTTTTCTTTCTTTCGCGTAACGTATTATAACACTGCGCTCCCTTTAATTGAACAGTTTTTTTTTATGACTTTAACTACTGCTTGACTGTGATCCCACCTGATGATATGCAGTGAGGTGAGTAGTTCTTCTATCATATAAAATTCTAACTGAAGTGCATATATCACCTATACTGGGATCATTGTCATATGAAAGAAAAGGAAGTTAGTGATAGTATGACGGTTGACAGGATAGAATGGAAGAAAAAAACGTGTTGCGCCGACCCCAAATAAGATGGGACAAGGGCAGGAAGATGAGGATGACTGGGATCATTGTGGCAGCTTCTATTTAACAAGGATGCCTCAAAACACCAATGTTTTACATGGAGCAACTGCCAAACTGACTTCAACAACCCAGTAACTGGGTCATCGTTCGGTAACTGTCCAGACCGAGCCCGAATCGTCGACGGCTGGAACACAACCAGGGGCCCAGACGGGTTGATGCCTTCTAGGGTTATGTGACGACTTCTAACAACGTAACCCACGGGTTACGCCCTTCTGTTGCCTTGCGTTCTAAGACCACGGTCTTAGAACGCAAGGCAACAGAAGGAACATAGACGTGGTTTTAGTTAGTGAAATTCTGAGCCGCCCTCTCACTCCTCCCATCCTAGAGCGGGAGAAACAAACACTAATAAATAATATAAACGGGAGTCATCGCTCCAAAGATAAATAGAGTTGAACATTTCAACTCTCTTGAATGCCTATATAGACAGCCCCAAAAGGTTTTAGTTAGTGAAATTCTGAGCCGCCCTCTCGCTCCTCTCACCCTAGAGCGCGAAAAGTCATTAGATGTGTCTCAGCTCAAAAAAAAGTAACTGCTTCCCTTTTTTCCATCTATTTCTAAATTTAAAATGACTACATATTCGTTCTCAGCAGACATCATTAACGAATAATATTATACCGTGACAGACATAACCTTGCATTCCTTTGCCGTTTGAATTTAAAAAAAAAACATAACTGACATGGCGGACCGGTAACAGCTGACTTGTGGCCGATATTATTATTCGCAGACGAGAAACGATGGTTGGAGACGGAACAAGTAATGATCAGAGAGCAAGCGTGGTGATCATTGGTAATTGCGCATTAGCTATTCTAGATAATACGGTTTTTTTTTTCGGAGTTGTGGTTTTTTTTTCTTAGGTGAAAAAATCATCTAATGACAAATCCTGCTCTTGGGCAGAGCGGGAGATTACTGGCAAGCATTACTGCTTCGCAGAAGGAGGCGACCGCCTGCCACTCCTCCTCGCTCCGGACCAGGACCTGTGGTGGCTTTTCACGGGTTTAAATTCAGGCGAACGCTTTTTTTATGTAATTGTTTTATTTCATCGCCACTGCTCTCAAAACGTTGTATGTAAAACCTTGTGAGAAAGCTGGCAATAAAAATCTGATACTCTCGCTCGAACTTATTAGATGATTTTCCACATAAAACCTTTTTACACAAAAAAATATAACCGACTTCACTAAAAAAACACTAAAAGGATTAAAATAACTTTAATTTCGGAAGTCAGTGTTAAATAAGAAACAAACAATACTGAGAAACACCGACTTCCGAAAGTCTATGACCAGTGCGTGTTGCCAGTGATGGCATATGGTACTGAAACATGGTCGCTTACAGTGGGCCTCATCAGAAGGCTTACAGTCACCCAAAGGGCAATGGAAAGGGCTATGCTCGGAGTTTCCTTGCGTAATCGCATAAGCAATGAAGATATCCGCAGTAGAACCAAGGCCGCCGACATAGCCCGAAGAATCGCCAAACTAAAGTGGCAGTGGGCAGGGCACATTGCTCGTAGAACGGACGGTCGATGGGGCCGAAAGGTTCTAAAGTGGCGACCGCGCACCGGAAAACGCAGCGTTAGAAGGCCTCCCACAAGGTGGACCGACGACCTGGTGAGAGTCGCGGGAGTGCGGTGGATGCGGGACGCACTGGATCGGTCGTTGTGGTGTCGCTTGGGGGAGGCCTATGTCCAGCAGTGGACTTCTTTCGGCTGAAATGATGATGATGATGATGACTTAAGTCTGCGGACCCTCGAAGCTGTGAAAAAATCAAACTTCTAAGTTAAGGAAAAAAAGATACGCCCTTTATGTTGCTAAAAACGTGTTTTTCGACTCTCTAAAGGACTTAAAATTTATAGGGTGCTTCCCGTTGACCTAGAATCCTGAAATTTTGCATAAAGCAAGGTCTCATATCACAAGTATAGAAAAAAGTCTAAAAACTGAAAAAAATTAGTCATGCCACAAAAAAAAACTTTATAAGCGATTCGGAAAAATCTTCGTAACTCAATTCGGGAACTAAACTGCTTTCATAGGTAAGTTTGTACGGAACCCTCAGTGCGCGAGTCCGACTCGTGGTTGCCTGGTTTTTTCTAAAAAGATGAACTTTGAATGCAACTTTAGTGTTATTTTTAAACATCTAATGTCAACGGTATTGATTAAATGTTATCTGATATACTTTTGTTATTTTGGAATGTCATTCGCAGTGGGCAGGGCACATTGCTAGCAGAACAGATGGTCGATGGGGCCGAAAGGTTCTGGAGTTGACCCTCATCTCGTCCCTGAAGACGCAGCGCTGGTAGAAATCCTATAAGGTGAACCGACGACCTGCACCACTAGCCAAGTTGATAATCTGCAATCGCTAACGCTAGTACAAAACTAATCAAATGTATGGGAATGACATCATCTCAACGTTAAGTCACGTGGTCAGAACAAACGAATAGAAAATTTGTAGCCAAGTTCACATCGTTCAAAATGATAGAATGAATTGTTATCGTTTCTACAATGTTCAACGCTACATCCTTTGTTATTGTAGAACGACATTGTAGAACGAGCGGCCGACTCAGGCGCGTCAAGATGGCTGCCAACTTATCGTTTTCTACAATTGCTGACACCGAGGCGTTACCGATTGGAGAACGGAATTAGACACGAAACGGTTGTAACTTGGCTAGAGGGGCCGGTGAAAGTCGGGGGAATCCGATAGAAGCGAGACGCAACGGACCGATCGTTATGGAGAAGCTAATGTCCAACAGTGGACGTCTTTCCGCTGAAATGATCCATCGGATTCCCGCAACCCTCACCAGTTCGTCGGTGTATATTGTAGGAAGCCTTCTAACACTGCGTCTTCCGGTACACGGTCGCCACTCGAGAACCTTATTCATCCCATCGACCATCTGTTCCCTGCCCACTGTTACTTAATTTGACGATTTTTCGGACTATGTCGGTAACTTTCTTTTCGGTAACTTTCTTTTCGGTAATCCTGTGGGATAATTCTCTGTGTGCAACAAGCCGATTATCATTCAAAACCAAAGTTCACGAGCTAATTCGTAAAAAGTTGGCTGTAGTATCATCACAGCGTTAATGTTTTCCTATTGTCGATTTGTGTATGTATGTAGTGTATTAACTTGAGTATATATTGTATAATTGTATTGTATTTATTGTATGGTTTATTAGTATATCTATTTTATGGTCGTTCAGTAATTCTATATCTGTATTCACTTTTCTCTGCATCACCCAAAGGTTGACTGGTAGAAATTTGCCTAAGGCATTAAATCCGCCTTTGTATTTTTGTGTGCATAAAGCATTAAACAATTAATAATTTTTGATCATTATTATTTCAGGCAAAGCCGCATACAAAAGCTAGTAAATAAATCATTCAAAGCAAATAAATACCTAAATATAAAACTTCTGACATTATAAAATGACAAAAGAATGTCAAATATGATTTGAACAAAACCGGTTTTTGGGAGGATTTTTCGAGTGAAGTTCAATGATTTAGCAACGCAACCGTCCTGCGACCGATTCGTCATTGGACTGTTCGTCGACAAGACGGTTCATTTATTTCCGTTTACCCAGCAGAATACTTCACCATTTTTTTTTATTTTTTCAGGTGTTATAATCATCTTATGCTTATGGAAGTCTATGACCAGTGCGTGTTGCCAGTGATGACATATGGCTCCGAAACGTGGTCGCTTACAATGGGCCTCATCAGAAGGCTTAAAGTTACTCAAAGGGCAATGGAAAGGGCTATGCTCGTAGTTTCCTTGCGTGATCGCGTCACAATTGAGGATATCCGCAGGAGAACCAAGGTTACGGACATAGCCCGAAGAATCGCCAAACTTAAGTGGTAGTGGGCAGGGCACATTGCTCGCAGAACGTCGATGGGGACGAAAGGTTCTGGAATGGCGACCACGTACCGGAAAACGCAGCGTTGGAAGGCCTCCCGCAAGGTGGACCGATGACCTGGTGAGGGTCGCGGGAATCCAATGGATACGAGACGCACAGGACTGGTCGTAGTGGCGACATTTGGGGGAGGCCTATGTCCAACAGTGGACGTGTTTCGGCTGAAATGATGATGATGATGATGAATCATCTTATGACATCCCCCGCTAATGATAGTGTCAGACTTTTACTGATTAAGAACCCACTCCTGTTCCTTCGTTGCCTTTCGTAACAGGGCCGAGTCTTCCTTTCAGAAGTAGACCCTTGGCCCCAGTAGGCTTCGATCCTGCTGGGCCCCTACAGTTGCTGACATCTCCTTGAGGCACGCGTAGAACAATACGCGCCGTCGACAACCTGGACTCAGTCCGGACGGTTTCCGGACGGTTTTCGGTAGCCTGCACGTCGAACTACTCACTTCTAGTTGTCCACTAAGGCCCCTCGCCCACGGCGACTTTTTGTAGCGATGCAGTAGCGATGCTGTCGCGCGTTCGAATCGATAAATTCGCGATGCGGTCGCTAGCCGTTTGCCTTCGCCCACACCACGATTCTCAGTCGCGATGTAAACGCGATACTGTCGCGCTTCTGTCGCGATGCAAACGTGATTCAGTAACGGCACGAAAATAAATATTTTTGTATGTAGAATGTTTCTCTCACGCCACCCTCCCTCCGTTCTCTCCCCGATGTCAACCGACGCGGTCGCGCGTTTGCATCAATACAGTCGCGATGCTGTAGCGCGTTAGTAGCGCGTTGTTATCGCTTCTGTAGCGCGTTGTTATTCATCATTCATTCATTTATTTATTTAAAGACAACCAACAAAGCATACACCATTATTCATGCTATAGATTCACTATTCTTCATTTTATAGTGTAGCCTTAATTAAAGGCTGCCACGGCATGCATTAAACATAGAAGGAGTTAAGAACTAACGTATCTATTAACTTTTTGTTCGAGTATAAGCCAACTAATAAAAAAATTACAACAAAAACATATTCTAAATATTTAAACATTTACAAATTCTAATTTTCTAAATATTTATTTATTTATAAGAGTTTTGTCCTTTATATTCACGTAGAGCAGTGGTGGCCGAGTGGTAACGGCCCCGACTTACAAGTTGTAGGTTGCGGGTTCAAACCCAGCCAGGCGCATTACTTTGTGTAATTTTATTCATCACCACTGCTCTCAAAACGGTGAAGGAAAACATCGTGAAGAAATCGGCATGTCCTAGAACTAAAAATTCGAAGACATGAGACATCCACCAACCCGCACTGGGCCCGCGTGGTGGTTTACGGCCCATTCCCTCTCCTAGAGAGGAGGCCTGAGTCCCAACAGTGGGAACATTATAAGGCCGACTATGCTATTCCCGTAAAGTATGTGAAAAGGACAAAGCTATCTTTTCACTCTTGTGATAATGCAAGACAAACTTCGCAATTGCGACTGACGCGCTTTGCTATTGCGAAAAACGCGCGTTAGTAGCGACAGCATCGCTACAAAAAGTCGCCGTGGGCGAGGGGCCAAACCCAAGTCTACGGTGGCACTTTCTACGACTTAACATGTCAAGGCGAATTCAAAATGGCGTACGAATCGCCTAGAACTAAACTCATTAACATGTTCAATGAGGAACGAGGTCTAATAAACCTCGTATCTGTTTTTCTTGCGGTGCGGCAAAAAAAACATAGTCTTCTCTATCCTGCGGAGGCTGTAACCTCAGTTTCGTTTTTAGGACAGAGATGAATGATTATATATCTACTAGCTTCTGCCCGCGGCTTCACTCGCGTGAATGTAGGTTTCTCTATACAAACTTTGGACCCCCGCTTCATCCCTTTAGGGAGTCAATTTTGGAAAATCCTTTCTTAGTACTCACCTACGTCATAAAAGGGAACCTTATGCAAAATTTTACGCTTCTAATCCCAGTAGTTTCGGCTGTGCATCATGTCAATCATGTCAGTCAGTCAGTTTCCCCTTTTATATATATAGATGATATCATAGTAAAAGTAAAACAGAATGCAAAGGTGTATCTTACTTCAATAATCTCGCACCGCACTGGATACATAATTGTATGTGTTCTTGTAATTTCGCCAAAAAAAGACTTTTAATTTCTTAAACGTTGAACGGGGTCTAATAAGCCCCTTACCGCCATAATGATAGTTTTCAAACGAGGTCTTAAACGCCCCGTACCGCAAGAATGGAAGTAATATAAAAAGCGAGCGCCGTTGTCAACGTGTTAACACTTTTTTTCACCTTGACTTTTTGTTGTTTTTAATTAATTTCTCTAGTTAAACGAGTATTTCTAAGTTTAATGCATGATATCCTCTAAAACAGGCTCGAGCACGTAAATATCATTTGATATTCAAAATGTTGCGCTGGGCGGATGTCGACGAATACCAGTATGGGACTAACCGAGTAGGGATCCTTGAGGTAAATCGTAAAACTGCGCTGCGTTATTTATTGTTTTTAATATCGCAGCATATGCTGCCCTGGGTAGTGTGGAAGCGAAACCCGGGGCCCTGGGAAGAAGGCAACGAAGGAACAGGAGTGGGTATTTTGTCAGTAAAAGTCTGACACTATCTCCCGCTCCGCCTAAGAGCGGGATTTGTCATTAGATGATTTTCCCACCTAAAAAAAAAGTTAGGCGCCTTTTTGGCCTTGCACAGATCATACAGTTATTTTTTATACTCAATTCTACTATATTTTTATTTCAATGTATTCTACTGTATTTTTAATTTTACTGTATGTGTGAGGTACGAATATACTTTTTTTCTTTCTTTCTTTCTTCTAAAACCATTGCGGACATTAATGTTCGCAGGGTTGTATGGTTGGCTTCGATATTCGTGTCTACGTTTCAGGGGCCTTATGATGACGTAGTAAAATGTCAACTGTGCGAGCGAGAAAGAGGATAGAGCTATGCAATATGAAAAAAAAATTTTGAATATATACAGGGTTATTTTTAAAACGCCAACAACCTTGCAAGACTATATTACTTACATCATAAACAACAACTTTTGTACTATGACTTTTTACAAAACATAATACATTTAACAAAAACAAACCTTCAAGATTTCATTGTTCTATCTAACACATTTCAACTCTGTATTTTGCTGTACCTACCTACGCCCCCCGAGCACTCCCCGCTCCCCTCCGCTATTGTACTATCGCTTGCTTCGCATAGACTTCGTAACATTTAGAACGTTCTATTTAAATATTCTTATTTTTGTATGAAAATCTGAGGAACCAATATATGATAAATTTTGAAAAGTTATAGAACAAACATTGTTGTTTATGATGTTCTCAACATAGTGCTGAGAGGTTGCCGGTGTTTTACAAATAACCCTGTATATGAATGGGCATACAGTGCCCTCCGTGTCCAGTATAATAACGCGTTCCGGGCGGTAGTGGGGCTGCCCCGCTTCTGTAGCGCATTAGGGATGTTCGCAGAAGCACGCACCGAAGGTTTTCATACCACTATGCGCAAGCGGTGCGCGTCCCTGGTGCGCCGGGTGTGGGCCAGCCCCAAAATCATCCTGGCTATGATCGCCGACAGGCTGGACTGTCCATATATCCGACATGGCTGTGGAAGACATGTTGCTATTCCAATTCCTGTTAGGAAATTGTAATTTAACGATTAATGTATTTCAATATAATATCATCATCTTCCTGCCCTTGTCCCGTGTTATTTGGGGTCGGCGCAACACGTTTTTTTCTTCCACTCTGCCCTGTCACTCGTCATGCTATCACTAACTTCCTTTTCTTTCATATCACTCTTCACACAATCCATCCATCTTTTCTTTGGTCTCCCTCTCCCTTTCCATCCATCCACATGTAAATTCATAACTCTTTTAGTAACATGCGTTTCATCCCTCCTCTTCACATGACCATACCAAGAAAACGATTCCCTTTCAACTTTTCAGTCACTGGCGCCACTTTCAAACTTCCCCTAATATATTCATTTCTCACTTTGTCAATGTATTTTAATATAATAATGACATTTATTTGAATCTTAATTTTATACAATTTATTTTAATATTAAAAAAAAGGGGCAAAAGTCACTTGTAGCAATCGGGCGGGTAACCCTTCGTGGGCGATTCCGACTCGCACTTGCCCGTTTTTTTTTACTACAAAATATGCCTATTGTTCCTTCAAAAAAATTACTAATTGTGCAAAATAAATATGCTGTTCTGGTGGGTTTGAAAAAATATCCCGTTAAATGTGACTCCAGCCGTTGATTGGTGTTATAGTAGGTAAACTACGAGTAACGGCTTGCTGGAAGCTTTTAGCAATTAGTTCTGCATTTTATGTGAAAAATTAAATGTTTTGTTGCTAATTGCTAAAACACTAAAAACTTGTTGCGCCCTGTGTGTCTGTTGAGACCGACAGTCGCGGCAAACGATTCATTTACTAATTGAATTATGAGTACAAGACATTGATGGAAAAAAAACTGGGCAAGTGCGAGTCGGACTCGCGTTCTGAGGGTTCCGTACCACGGTTTACGATTTATGATGTATTAAAAAAAACTACTCACTAGATCTCGTTCAAACCAATTTTCGGTAGAAGTTTGCATGGTAATGGGGGGGGGGGACACATTTTACCACTTTGGAAGTGTCTCTCGCTCAAACTCTTCAGTTTAGAAAAAAAATATATTAGAAACCTCTACATCATTTTTGAAGACCTATCCATAGATACCCCACACGTATGGGTTAGATGAAAAATATTTTTTGAGTTTCAATTCTAAGTATAGGGAACCCGCTAATTTTATTGCATTCTTTTCTATTTCTGTGTGAAAATCGGTTACAGAATATATCTATTTACCAATTTTCAACAGTATAGTTCTTATAGTTTCGGAAAAAAGTGGCTGTGACATACGGACGGACAGACAGATAGAAATGACGAATCTATAAGGGTTCCGTTTTTTGCCATTTGGCTACGGAACCCTAAAAAAGTAGTAGATGACGACTTGAGTGGCATGTGTGTGGTGTGTGATGTGAGTATGTATATTTATGTGTGTAACTTCTTCGCGGTCGAGCAGTTGAACAGACTTGAATGAACATTGGCACGGGGGAAGGTCATGTCTCGGAGTAGCACATAAGATACTTTGTACCCAGGATAGTATGTTCCCATGGGACAATTTTCCAATTTCACACACTCGAAGCCGCTGGCACAGAATTACAACTACATTATACATGTGTATCCCGCCTGGGCAGAGCACCGCCGTGTCCTCGTGGGGGCGATCGGCGGCAGTGATCTCTCGCGCCGGGTCCGGAGGAGTGGCAGGCGGTCGCCTCCTTCTGCGAAGCAGTAATGCTAGCAAAGGAGGCGGCCGCCCGAGCGAGAGAACTTCCCTCATGCCTCGATCCCGATCACGATTTCCAGCCACCGTAGGTACCGCAAGCCAGCTTGCGGACGGCGAGCAATGGGTAGCTCGCTGTTCGACCTTCCGGTAACCGTCTGGACCGAACCCAAGTTATCGACGACGCGTAGTGTTTCACGCGCGCCTCAAGGAGATGTCAGCAAAACCGTAGGGGCCCAGCCAGGTCGAAGCCTACTGGGGCCATGGGTGATGCGAAAGAGAACCCCGGGGCCCTAGAATAACGGCAAAGAAGGAACAGGGGTAGGTTTTTAGTCAGTTAACGTCTGACAATATCTCACGCTCCGCCCAAGAGCGTTGCTTACCGTCCGGCAGTCCGACAATTGACTGGACCGAGCCCAGTCGAGCCAGAGATGTCAGCAAACCGTAGGGGCCCAGCAGGGCCGTTGCCCGTTAGCTAGGACCGCGGAGAATTTCTGAAAAGGAAATCCGTAGTCCTAGAACGCAAAGGGCATCTGAAGGACACAGGTGTGGTTTTAGTCAGTAAAAGTCTGACACGCCTTCCCGCACCGCGCTAGAGCAGGAAAAGTCATTGATGATTTTTAACTAAATAAAAAAAATAGACACATTTTTGACTGAGGACATTAACTACGGAACCGCGAACATTACAGCAAGCGCTCGCTCTTAACCGTATTTTTTTGGCGTATCAAGAAACTCAGGAATCTTAATGGACCAACAGTATGCTTAAAATAAAACTACAAGATTTTGAGCCCGAAACATAATGCGGCATACTGTGTAAATATGTATATTATATCTACTTCCATATAACTGGCGACCCGTCGCAGTTTCGCACGGGTGTTAGGAATCTTTTAAATTATCGGTTTTTCTCTACTATAACATGCCATTATTATACACTTAAACCTTCCTTAGGAATCACTCTATTTATTGATGAAAACCACATCAAAATCCGTTCAATATTTTTTGAGTTTATTCGTTACAAACTTAAATACAAAAACATTTTTAATTTTTTTTTACAAAATAAATTCACGACATCACTACAAAATAGACTAAAACGTTCAAAATAACTTTAATTTCGGAAGTCGGTGTTTCTTTGTTATTTAACACCAATATTTAAGGGGTTCCCTCAATTCCTCATGGAATCCATCATCAGAACTAGATTTTGAAAAACATTGGAACAATCGGTAAGCATATCCTTTTAGAAAAAAAAAAATGCAAATCGGCCCAAAAACGACAGAGTTCTGAGGTAACAAACAAAAAAAAACATACAACCTAATCGAGAACCTCCTCCTTTTTTTTAAATTGGTTGAAAAATACAAATCTTTCCTCTGGTATAGATTAATCCTTTAACTTAACGGAGTACCAATCCTCCCGACCGAATTTAAACCCGATGGCGAACCTCAACGAAAAGCGTCGGCGTCGTGCCGTTATGTCGTGTCTATGAAGCTACGCGTCCGCGGCCATAGTTTTGTATGTAATCTTCGCGCTGGCGTACACCAAGCGTATTATAACGAATACGCGTCTATGAAGCTATGCGTCCGTAGACAGTAGGCCTAACTTAGTACAGTATCTAGGAAACGACTTCGTGAAGTTATGTTGATTTTTGAATACTGTGAAAATGGACCGTGATATTCGTTCTTCGTTAATTCTCGTGAATGTCGTGAAGATACATTTTTTTTTTAAATAATATACACTTGTGCTTGACTGCTATCCCACCTGATGGTAAGCAGTGATGCAATCTTTGATGGTGAATCGCAAATCGCGTAATAAACTAATTAGGAGCCTATTCACTCCAGCCTTGAATTTAAATAAAAACTTTTTTTTTCCCAAAACTTTCTGAGTGACCTGGTATATTTTTAAATTCATACATATTACAGATAAATGACTTCTTCATCGTTGGCTGGGGCGAGAGGGGGTGTCGGACTTGGTCTAACTAAAACCCACCCGCTTTCTTTCAGTTGCCTTTGCATTCCAAAGGCGCGAGGACTCTTTCGAACTATCCTGCAGTTTAGCCTTGGCCGTAACATATCTTTGAGGCACTCATGGAGTTTTCATATAGTTAAGCTGACTTTAGAATACTTACGAGTAAAAAATAATACTTTTGGCAGCATCTGTCCAAGTAGAAAACGTGGAGAAACGTATACTTGTAAACCGTTCCAATCAAATGAATTTAGTTCAGGAGCTAGGAAACTGAATTAACAAAGTCATCCAGGCAAAAGTCATGCTGGCAGCATATGTACACGTGAATAAATCGGATCTGACATATTTAAAAAATGCTTAAAATAAAATGCATAAAATATTATTAATTAAAAAATTTCGTACGCAACCGTATTCACGCAATTCAAGGGAGCACAGATGGTCATGTGTGGGACTACGTGTCGTCGTAAGACAATCAGGCGGATTTTGTACCTAAAATTATTTTAAAAATTACGATATTCAAATAATTTTGCCAGTCCTTCTACTCAAGCGGCCCGTGGTTGATATGTATCAGCAAGCCTACTCAGCCTTGCGCACTCAGTACAATAATGCGTTCAGGATGTTGTTGAGTCTGCCGTGGCGGTGCAGCGCCTCTGGGATGTTTGCTGAAGCGCGTACTGATGGTTTCCAGGCCATCATGCGCAAGCCAGCAGGGAAGCTGGTGTTTTCCAAGCAGCAGCAGCTTCCCTGCTGGCTCGTATACGGAATAGCAACAACGGCATTCTGAACGCCATTGTTTTACGTTTTGGTAGTCCTTTTCAAAATTATTCGGTCATGTCTTGTTCATTTTATTTTATTTGCCACGACTGGCCACACCTATGGCCAGTCGCAAATAAAATAAAATAAAATTTGTACAAGGTTAAGCTTTCTATGGGTCTATGCCACCCGAAATAAATTTATTATTATTATTATACCTTATTAGTGATTGAATGTTTTAGCCATTTGAAGTCGAAACGTTAGTTCATGGAGTCCAAGTATGTGTCTCCTTTTTAAGGATATTTCTCACTATCTGATCTACACTTTGATGAGGACTAGTTCGTTCCTTGTCCAAAGAATTAGCATTTCCATTAAACCTGGCAATGCTGCAAGTCTTTTGGGCACATTTCCTGTTGACAGCGATGTGGAGGCGTACTTAACTGACTTTGAATGACTTCTTGAAAGTTCAAAAGCGCCTGTAAATGGTTTATTTGTAATAAATGCTTTGATTCTTCTTGATTCCAAGGGTGATTCCAAGGCGAGCAAGAGTGATGCAGCTATACACCCTATTTAACTCCATCCCTTTAACAGTTTAGTTTAGGTCGTCAAATGGATCGTGTTGATAGCTCGTAGGGCTTCTGATGCTGTTTTGTTATTATATAATAGTATGTACTATGTAGGTAGGTACGTAGTTAGGTTTAGTACAAATAATAACTAAAATATTTCAATTTTCTATGTATTATTTCTGTTATGAAATATATTTTTTTTATTATTTATTATTATACATACATACAGCTATCATTACAGACAAATCCAATGCGATAGTGTAGTCAAAAATATAAATTACAATAATGTTGTCATGTCAATTTGGTCCAATTCATAACATTAAATTAAATTAGTCAATATAATAAAAATTAAAAATGAATATAACATACAATTAAAATACAATATAAGGCAATTAATTATCAGTACAGAAATTTATTTAATTCAATTAATGATTTATTATTATATATTTTCATTATAACATAAAAAATGTAATGCAACTTTTGCGAACTCGCTCAGTGAACATGAGAATATATCAACTCTATCAGCCACCAGGTTTAGTGTGCGCATTGCCCTCGAGAATGGGACGTTGGTCACCAGCTTGGTGCGACCGCGAGGCAGTGCGAAAAAATCCGGCCGTCTGCGACGTTGAACGTACCCATCGGGTACGCACAATCCCATCTCCTGCAACACACCCGGATTGTTTGTGTGGCCCCGAAACACTCCCTGAATACACGATACCAACGCTAGATCCCTTCTTGTCTCCAACCTGTTGTATCCCACCATGCCCAAAACGAACAAGGTTGGATACATCAAGGGATAGAAGGGGTATACCCCATAAAGTCGTAGATACAGGTATCGCGTGTATTTAATAAAATAAAATAACATTCCCCAACTCAAGCCTAGCTCCTCGCCTATAACATCCGGGTCATCTCATGCATAAAACACGACCAGTTCGTCAGCTGTTCGACTATGATCGCCAAACCTCGCCGCGAGAGGGACGACCGGAATACTGATACAATGTCTCATCACGCTTGTAAGGCAAGAGGGGTAGGCAGAAACATAGTGAAGAGTTCGCTGACGTAAAAGTTAAAAATATATATCTACTAGCGACTCTACCTACATCAAAAACAAATTGAGAAACTCGATTGCAGTGCCACCTGCCGGGGAATATTGTATTTTCAAAAACGATATAATAATATAATATTCCACAACTATCACACAACGCCGTCTAGTCCCAAGTTAAGCAGAGCTTGTGTTATGAGTACTAGACAACTGATAAACATACTTAAATATTTCTAAATACATACATATTATAAATAAATTACACCCAGGCACAGAAAAAATGATTGTGCTCATCACACGAACATTGGTCCTGGGTAGGAATCGAACCCACGAGCTCTGGCATAGCAGTCAGGGCCACTAACCACTAGACCAATAGGCCAAAACTATCCAGGAACCCACTCTAATGTACACTCATTTCATCCAAATCGGTCAAGAAGTTTAGGGCTATATTTCACCGGGACACCATGGCGGCGCGACCAGTCGCCGCTACCAACAAAATGTATACAGCTCTATAGAGAATTACTCACCTGGTGTCCGTTTGGTTGCGCAACCAATTTGGCGTGACCAACTCGGACGCGTGCACTTAAGGTCCATTTTGTTACTGTCTCCGTGTAGTGTAGCGACTCTGGTGTCTGTATGGTGTCTAGTTTGGTAGCTTACGGACACCATGGCGGCGCAACTGGTCGCGCCGCCATGGTGTCCCGGCCCTTAAGAGGAGTTAGGTGACAAACACACGAGAAGAAAAATTATATGTATTTATAATACAAATCATTCCTCTTTATAATATCAGCAGGCCTAGCCAAGTTACAAGTGTTTCATTTCGAATCTCTTTCTACAATCGGTAACGCCTCCTATTTGTTTGTTCTGCCCACGTGACTTAACGTTGAGATGATGATTCCCATACATTTAAAGTTTTCTACGCCAAGTTGATAATCTATTTAACTAGCGTTAACGATTGTAGATTATCAAATTGGCTAAGCCTGCAGCATAGGGGACTATTATACATTATTTGAGTGGCTGGAAAGACCGCACGGCGTCCTCACCTTCCGCATGAAGCAGGTTCTTACTGAACATCGTCAGTTCGGGAAGTTCCTGCAGTAGATTCGTGCGGAAGTAACGCCCGAGTACTATCACGGCAGAAAAAACAAGAAGGTGCGGGCTTGCGGACGACGAACTACGGGTGCCTCGCCGTCCGACCGTCAGGTAACCGTCCAGACCGAGGCCAAGTCGTCGACGGCGCGTAATGTTCCACGCGCACCTTAAGAAGATATCAGCAAACCGTAGGGGCCCAGCAGAGTCGAAGCCTACTGGGGCCAAGGGTCTGCTTCTGATAGGAAGACTCAGCCCTGGTATGAAAGGTAACGAAGGAATCGGAATGGGTTTTTAGTTAGTAAAAGTCTGACACATACTCGCACTCCGCCCAAGAGTGGGGGATGTCATTGGATGATGAAAGAATTCGCTACTGTCCTTCCTTGAGGACCTGGAGTGGATTGAATGACACAATTGTCCCATCCGTACGCAAAACGGTACATGATTTGGACGCGAGTTAGAGATTACAAGCCCGATATAGTTTCAGACTTTGAATAGAAAAACCGAGGTTTCAAAATCTTGGGCATCGATGCCGAGTTCCTAGCCTGTCGATTTTCTACCGATTGCAAAACGAGGAGTGTGCTTCGGAATTGCATAGCCTAATTCCGCCAGTTTCATCATCGGACCACCAGGCGTACGGCGATGCGCCACCGGTACATGGTGGACATCCCACCTATACGCACAAAACGTTTTGGGAACACATTCATTGTACGTACAGCTAAGGAGTGGAATTCCTTGCCGGAATCTGTGTTTCCTGATGGCTACAACCTGGAGATCTTTAAGTCAAGAGTGAATAGGTTACTTCTAGGTAAGCGCGCTCCATCCTCGACCGCATTGTCGCTTTCCATCAGGTGAGATAACGGTCAAGCGCGAACCTATCAACAATAATAATAAAAAACCGGGCAAGTGCGAGTTGGACTCGCGCACTGAGGGTTCCGTACAGACTTACCTACCTATGAAAACAGTTCAATTCCCGATTTTTTTTTTTGTGACTAACTGCAAATTTACAATTTTCAGATTTTTCCTATATTTGTGCTATACCTTGCTTCATGCCAAATTTCAGGATTCTAGGTCAACGAGAAGAACCCTATGAATTTTGATTCCCATGAGAATGTCGAAATACACGTTTTTTGCGAAATAAACGACCGAATCTATTTTTTTTTGTTAATTCTGAAGTTCGATTTTTTCACAGCTTCAAGGGACCGCAGACTTGAATATATGGTTTTGATTTCAACTTGATACCTCCACACGTTCCCGAGATAAAGGATCTTTGCAGACAGACAGACAGGCAAACAACAAAGTGATCCTATAAGGGATCCATTTTTTCCTTTTGAGGTACGGAGCCCTAAAAATATATATACAAAACCGGGACAGGACCAGGACCAAACTCAACGAGGCATCATCAAGTTACTAATAACAATCTAACCAACTAGTCTGATCTTACATCCTCACGCTTTATCTAACCTTGAGAGTATTAAGGGTCGACTAGACGGTTGCAAACTAGTGTTCCAACCAAGGTCTCTTTGGTTGGTGCTTGGTTTGTGTCTATGGTTTGTGTTGCGGCTTCATGGATGTAAACCACGCGCCAACACGTTTGTTGGTTGGTAAAACGCGCCTCCCAACCAAGGGCGTTCGTCATGCATTACAACTTACCCCTTAGCCAAGTTACGATCGTTTCGTTTGCGTCGAACGCCTCGAGTAGGCCACGCCTCCGATTCCTTTGTTCTGACGTCATCTCAACGCTCAGTCACGTGGTCAGAACAAAGGTATCGGAGGCGTGGCCTACTCGAGGCTTTCGACGCAAACGAAACGATCATAAAGGGCCTATTACTATCTTATTTTTTGTTCCGAGTAAGACCGGTCTAACCCTGATTACACTACACGACATTTATTTATTTATTTTATTAGGGACAAAAAACAGTTACATGCTAGAGAAAATACAAGAAAATCCTTAAAACTAGATGCACAAACATGTAACCCACTCCAATGTCCACATGTTAACATAAAAATAAGAGAAGTGAAGGAGTGTGGTAAGAGTTAACAGAATACATTGCCTTCTGCGAAAGCTTTTTGTATTATAAAATAATTTGTTTCCGTAATCATAATTAATGTTATATATAATATAATTCAATTCAATTGTTCTTAATTCCATTTAATTTAAATCAATATTTTTTATTAATTCTGTACCATTATTCTCTATTTCAATTCAATTCCAAATAATTTAATTTAATTTAATTCAATTCAATAAAATTCATTTAATTTGTTTATTTTTATTATTGAAATTACTCAATTCAGTTCAAATATAATCTACGAGTATTTGCTTCGACATCGACTAAGATTGTCTGAATATCGAGTAGTGTAATAGGCCCTTTACTTGGCTAGAGGGGCTGCTGTCTACACGGATTAAAACTAGCAAGGTCACCTTGGTTGGAACGCTACTTTGCAATCGTCTGGTCACCCCTTTAGATCATCAAGTTGTGACCCCATAACCGAAGTCAATAATAATATCTACTGCATTCTTAAACCTATGTATGTATGTATGGACGAGCTGTTTGGATGTGTATGTATGGATGTATGACGTCAGACTACCTGAACACGTTCTAAGAACTAACGACTTAGACCAGTCTTGATTTTTAAGAGGTAAGAAAGATTTTTTTAGGAGTTGGTATATTTTAATCTGACTGCCAGAGGGAGGTATTTTTTGTTTTGTTTAATTTCTTTTATTCAATTTCTTAACATACGTTTTATATTTTTAAATATTTCTCATACAAAACAGATTTAAAAAAAAACATTTAAAAGTTTACCGGTATCGGGAACAGGGTCCAAGCTATCGGCGGTCAAGGCCAGGTATTGTTATTATAATTATCGGCAAGGCGTGATTAAACGCAAATAATCTAATTAAAAAAAGAAGAGAGTTTTTAACCTATCTGAAAATTACACAACATTTAAAGGTACCTACTGACATCACAATGTATCCTCCAAAGGGTGTAAGTAGATGTGATGTGATGTTTTGTTTAGCAGGTTTAGGCAGCATATTTTAGTGTAACCGGGAAGAGTTTTTAATAAACTTCACGAAACAATACCCCGACCTGTTGCTGAAAAGGGAAAACCTACAGAAAAAAATGTTATACATGGCATTGAAAATGTACTCATTATTCCTTCCCAACTCAATATGTAATCGCTTGCGACCAAATCTACAAACGAGGCAGTTAGGCAACAGATATTTTGGCTCATCATCTTCCTGCCCTTGTCCCGTGTTATTTGGGGTCGGCGCAACACGTTTTTTTCTTCCACTCTGCCCTGTCAGTCGTCAAGCTATCACTAACTTTTTCTTTCATATCACTCTTCACACAATCCATCCATCTTTTCTTTGGTCTCCCTCTCCATCCATCCACATGTAAACTCATAACTCTTTTAGTAACATGCGTCTCATCCCTCCTCCTCAATACCAGAATTATCTGCACTAATATTATAAAGAGGTAAAGTTTGTTTTTTTTGTTTGTATCTCTAAAAGTAGGTACTGGTCTGATTGGTAAAAATGTTTCACCGATAGAAAACTGCTTTATTATTGAGTGACATAGGCTATATTTTACGTACGCGGACGAAGCTGTGGGCAAAAGCTAGTGTATTATAAGTTGACAAGAAGAACCTTAAATTGATCGTTATATTTACCCGACCTTTTTACGATGTTCATCAATTGTACCACATCCATCTTTCACACATCCTTGTATACGACCACGCGTTCTTGGGTCATTCGTATTTTTGGGACAAATATGCGCTTTTGATCCGCCATATCGATACGTGAGGCCGCAGGTTTGTCAACACAATGACTTTTAACAGAAGTACGTTTAAATAAAACAGAGAAACGAATAAAATACGTTAATAACTGGTTTTTTAGTCGTAATTAGCGGAAATTATAATTTAATTACACTCTAATGCTGTGACTTTATTTAGCATTCATAAAATATTAATCGTTATGCGAGATGTGAAGCAACTGAAGAGATTGACATTGACCTGCTCTCATAGTTGTGAGATAATTGGTTTTAATTGTGTGTTGTTAATTTTTCATGTCAATATAAAAGTTTCATTTTTAATGTTTGGTTACGCTATCTAGGGGGCAGTCGTATAAACACTTTCATTAGCTTTGATTTGAGTTTTAAAGCGACATCTGTCAGCGAGTAGCAATACTTTTTTAATGTTTAGTTATGAGTACTCCAAAATTTTGCATATTTCAAAAAGTAGATGTCACTAGCTCTGCATAATGGTGTGCGCATGTCAAAAATTCATGTCATTCACACATCATTTTATTTAGTGATACCGTAAAAACGAGTTGAATTTGTTAAAATATAAAGACGTGGTGTCTTCGGGCATGAGTGCCACATATAAACGAACGATTGTGTTAAATAAAATAACCTGGACAATGTATTAGTGGATGTTAAAACGGGAGTGTATCATGGTGGTCAGATCCTGAAAGGAAAATCGACTATATTGCAATTTCCCTCTGAATTTTCGTGTGGTGTGTTCAGTTCAATAAATATCTTGTTTTGTTTCACATTCCGAAGATGATGTGACTTTATTCCAACTGGTGTGTATAGTGGATAACTAATTGTCTATTTTTGACTACGTTTTCAATCTATATTTATCGACTGTGATTCCGATTTAATGAATTACTTGTATGAAGACTCGCAAATTGCGTAAGTTGAACATTTGTTTTCGTTATTTCAGCGTTCGTTCGATAACTGACCCTTTGGGTGCAGTTGTTAAAGGAAAAGATCATGAATTTGAGCTTCAAAGATACATAGAAGTATGTTTACATACATAGTATACAAAGGCAGACTGAATTTCAGTTGTGCCTATAGATATTGCGGATACAATTCTTACTAATTTACACGGATACTCCGAGTCAATGAGAATTTCATTGAACATCCTGCTATTATAAAAAACAAAAAAAAATAAAAACACTATGCCACAAAAATTAAGAATTAAATACTGTACCTATAAGCCTACAGGAAAAACTTATTTTTAATTTTGTAACAAAGACAAATTATGTTTTTTATAAAATTGAATGTGTATTGACAGTTTATTGTTTACAAATCTAGTTGTCCATGGCAAAATTCATTATTAAAATCTCATTTTGATAATAATATCTAGCTATCTGCCATAATTTACATAAGAAACAGGCTTTTATTATTATATTGTAGAGTTACAATAGCTCTAGCCCATATTATCCCATGTTGGGCAAATGCTTCCCTCCGTTCTTTCCAACGATCATGTTTCCTCGCTTTCTCTTTCCAGTTCATAAAGAAGACATCCAGGTCATTCCATCATCTCCTTCGTAGAACCATGCTAAACATATTTTTTCAATCCAAAACTATGTTTGGCAACACACATCTTTATTCTGATTACTATTAATTTGTTAAACCCCTTGCGAACGCCAGCGTTTGCTCTCACATTGTCTTTCTATTGTGTCTCTTATTACGGTACCAATTCAAAAAGTTAATCTATGAATGACTTTGTATTGTTTGGCTTCTTGGCAATGTCTTTCCTCTAGTAATCAATTCCATGTTTTTGAGATTTCAACCAAGAACCAAGAACTCTCTCTCTCTATATATATTTACTTAATATGTACAGTTTGACCCGCTACCTGTTTTGTGGCTAGTCAAAATATCAGCTCATTGCTTTTTATTACCAAATTATGTTAAGCATGCAGCAGACATGTCCTGCCCAGAGACAATTGCTTGAGCTAGGCAGCCTTCTGAGTTACATCACACAAAGGTAGAATAGCATAAGCTTCATTGTACACCTAAATTGTCTCATAAGTACGTATTACACAAACTTAATTCATCAAACACCAAGTGAACGACGGTGTTCGCTCTCTCATTGTCTTTCTATCGTGTCTCTAACTACCGTACTCATAAGGTTAAACCTATGGGTACATCTATTAGCTTGCAATCATCCGGACCGAGCCCAAGTCATTGACAGCGTGTAGTGTTCTTCACTCTTCTCAAATAGATGACAGGAAACCATAGGAGTCCAGCGGGACTAATGCCTACTAGGGCCACAGGGATTTTCTGAAAAGGAAACCCTTAGAATGCAAATAGCAGAGGCAGCTTTTTCCTAAAGGCCTTTAGGCTAGATGTAAGATAAACTGACGATTTATTTTTTAATTCAAAATGAGACAGGTTTAAATATGACTGTTAGCTGGTAAACAATGAAAAAACATGATTTGTAATGTTCTTTATTTAAACAAAATTAGTGTTTAGGTACTACAATTATATTCATATTGATTATAATTATATTTATTACAAAAATTAGTAAAAAATAAAAAAAATGTACCTCTTGTGAGTCTTTCGAGCAGTTTTGGAAAACGGGACATTCTGAAGCTTTGTTTGTGGATAACGAGTAGGGAATCCAATCCCGCATCAAAATCGCGGGATTGAATTCAGCAGTCCCAGGGGATTTGCGGGATTCGGGTTTTTAATTTCTTTTTTGTTTTAAGTACCTTTCCTCTCTTCAAAGAAGCCTTAAGTCCCAGCAGTAGGAACATTATAAAGCTGATTATGCTATTATTATATTTAAGTACCTAATAATAAACATAAAAATCGATCAAGTGCGAGTCAGACTTGCACACCGAGCACCTATTTCTTATAAACTTTTCCTACTTATGTAAGTAGTTTGATTCCCGTATTGAAGATTTTCTGAATCTTCATAAGGTAGATTTTCATATAAATAATAATCAACTGCTTTTATAGAACAATCTATTAAGATATTTAACGGATCTTCATCTAGGAAAGTAAATTCACGTGCTGTGGGGAATTCCTGGTCATAGAGTACTTAAACTGACATTGATTACGTTCCGTTTTAGTTGCTATAAGTACAGGACTCACACAACAATATGAAATAGAAATTCAAAAATAATTTAGCTGCAAGGTAAAATCGAAAACAAAATAATTATTGTCCATACAAATTCTTTAATATATGTCACGAGTTCCTTGTAAAGTTGTTTCATCACTTTTTAATGAGGATGAGCTGGGGCTAATAAATAATCAAAATGACTTTAGCTCGTCGGAATCCAATTTTGTTAAACAAAACTTCAATCCCGCAGATGGGTGGGATCCCGCATGAGTAATCCCGTATTTCTGATCCAGCAGAAAACGTGCGGGATTGGATTTCCTAACAACGAGACAAGTGACAGAGTAAAGAGATTGTCCTATTCAAAAGGGGACGCTCCACCAATTTGAAATATAGGCTCGGCCTAGCTCAAATGCAGTTGCACAGTTTATATACTTGCTTAGATAACTGTTACTAAAAGAGTTATGAGCATACATGTGGATGGATAGAGAGGGAGAGGGAGGCTAAAGAAAAGATGGATGGATTGTGATATGAAAGAGAAGGAAGTTAGTGATAGCATGACGAGTGACAGGGCAGAGTGGAAAAAAAAACATGTTGCTCCGACCCCAAATAACATGGGATAAGGGCGGGAAGACGATGATGATGGGATAACTGTAAGAGTTGTAAGACATTGATTGTAATACATTGTAAGTATCATCACATTATTGTTACAATGCTCAAAGTACCCTACAATTTTAAAAAGAAATAAAAATTTATTATTATTTAAACTTAACATGTTGCAAAGGATATGGCTACTGTTTTACAGCCGCCCGCTGGATGGATGGAGAGGGAGAGGGAGGCCAAAGAAAAGATGGATGGATTGTGTGAACAGTGATATGAAAGAAAAGGAACTTAGTGATAGTATGACGGTTGACAGGATAGAATGGAAGAAAAAAACGTGTTGCGCCGACCCCAAATAAGATGGGACAAGGGCAGGAAGATGATGATGAAAAATTTATTATTATTCCATATAGTTTCTAGATAAGCCATTTCATTAAATCTAAAAAACAATTTCAAACTGATTTCAATTCACAACATTCATATCGCTCATTACACTGAACCTTTGCTAATTGAACTAATTAACGTTGAATCTGAGTCCGAGTTGAATTTTCATTGATTTTGTTCATGAAAGGCGAAGGTAACTGGAGTGTGGAAATAATTAGCATAGCCTTGTAAATTAGCATACGTCATTGATAACCGAATTGATAAGTATGGTTGTACCTATTTTATGGTGCGTTTAAACGTGGTCCCAGCCACATCCAATCGCTATAGTTTAAACGGGATTTCCCCGTTTACATAATGGCTAGGGATGACGATGATGTGGCCGACGATGGAGCACGCTTGCCTAAAAGTAACCTATTCACTATTGCCTTAAAGACCCCTAGTTTGTAGCTATCAGGAACTGTGCAGCACTAGGCTCCAAAAGACTAGAGTATCTGGGCCAACCATATCCAAGACCAGAGGACTACAGGCTCAGCCCCATCAAAGCCATACTAGGACTCATGAAGAAGGTGCACGGAGGGCTAGGGGTTGAGTAGACAGGAGGGGAATAGCACAAAAGATCCAGAAGGGTCGAAGTGCTCTGGCCCAGGGCCAGCCCCACAACAAGATAAGATAAGATAAGCTATCAGGGAACACAGACTCCGGCAGGGTATTCCACTCCTTAGCTGTACGCATAATGAATGTGTTCCCAAAACGCTTTGCACGTATAGGTGGGATGTCCACCTTATACCGATGGCGCAACGCCGTACTTCTTGTAGTTCGATAATGGCGTTCCATTATCTACTAACCCCAATCGTAAACGGCTATTTTAGAACAACCTTTAATAATAAAAATGTAACCTATATGCTGCTGACCTCATCCACAATTCTTACCTCCCCCTTTTTCTAGAACAACCCTTCAAACATTAATACTAACTGAGTGTTCTAAGAAACTTTCAGACCCGCTTTGTAGGCTTAGGTCGTAAATAATGTTTTATCAACTAATCTTTAACCTTTACCGCGAGTTCCACTAAGTAGGGGGAGAGGGGGGCGTAGATAGACCCCCTGAGAACCTCCCTCAAGTGAATCAGATGCATTGAGTCAGAAGGCCGTGACATTATGTTCGTTTGAAGGGCCGTTAGGTTGGTGTTGTTATTAGATAATATGGCATGCCTGATTGAGCTGGGTTTTCGTAAGTAGTAGGCGTGGTAGGCGAAGTTTTTGTGTAGTTAAGGCACGGGTCGGTAGCGCAAGTTTTTCATGCGATGTTTTTGTGTCAGTAGGTAATCGTTCTCTACTTTTTTTTGAGGTGGAAAATCGTATGAAATCTTCTGCCGATTTAGGGTGGAACGAGAGACAGACAGACACACAGTGTTGTGTTAGACATCAACTGACTAAAACCCACCAACCCACTTGTGTTCTTCAATTCCCCACTCTCATTTACCACAAAACACGCACGCCGTTACTATAATATAAGTTTTTTTTTAAAAATTGATATAAACCAGTGCTTGACTTGATCCCACCTGATGGTAAGCGGAGATGCAATCATTGATGGTCAGGCGCACTAGTTTATTAAGAGCCTATTCACTCTAACCTTGAAGACACCTATATTATAGTTGGACGGGAAGACCGCAGCAGGCAAATTGTTCCAGTCCTTCGATAAACGACGAAGGGAAACGCTTAGTCCGGACCGTTGAAGTTTCAACAACAGTTTATTTGTAAAGTAAAAATTTTGATTTATTAATTTTTGTCACTTTTCTTTTTGTTAATCTAAAACTTTAAAATTTTTATAAAAATAAAACCATTAAGATTTGACATAAATTGTTAGTAGTTACTTCGCATGATTTGAAGTTTCGGAAGAGCGAAGTGCCCTAACACAGGCAATTTTGTCTAAAAGGGCATTTCAGCCCCTAGATGTATAATTTCCAGCCATAAGCATCTTTCACACCACCATCCCAAATATGGTCAAGTGGTCTTAGAACGCAAAGGGCATCTGAAGGACACAGGTGTGGTTTTTAAAATTCTGTCATACCCTCTCGCCCCAACCTAGAGCGGGAGAAATCATTGGACGATATCCCATTTCAAAAAAAAAAAACACCGCCGTCACCATCCACAGAAACCAGTAACTCTCAAGCCAACTAGTAAATAACTACAGTTCAATGCATCGCTTGTTATAAACAGTCATAGTTTACGTAGTGTACAGTTTAGATCCGGGTCTCGTGACGTCATAGCTAATCTCGGAGTTATTAGTGTATGTTAACTATGGTTTCCTATGCTGCTATGATCGTTAGTAGTATGTTTGGGGCTAACAAACGTTGCAAAGAGCAAGGTCTTGAAATCAAAGACTGCGTGAGCATCGAATGAACGCATAGCCGTCATCACATGGTCCGAAGCGAGAAAGAATGGTAAGCGGTACCTCCTGCAAAGTAGTAATGCGAAGGAGGTGGCTGCAATCGTGAGGGAACGAATATCCTCAAGCCCTAGCGGCCGCCACAGGAAACGCCATGGGCGTCTGGAGTTGCAAGACGATCTCCAACCACCATAGGCGCGGGTTTGCGGACGACGTATGTCTAATACCATGGTCTCGGAACGCAAAAAATAACGTAGAATATATTTGTGTTTTAAACAGTAAAAGTCTGACACTCCCCCACGCTCCGACCAGAGTTGCGGTTACTAGAAGAGCGGCTTCGCCCGCGTGAAAGTAGGTTTGTTCATACAAACTTTGGGCCCTCGTTTCATCCCCTTAGCGGGTGAATTTTGAAGAATGCTCTATTAAGAGAGCATTCTTCAACTTGCTCTCTTGCTCGCCTACGTTGTAAACGAACTTTCCCCGTTTCACCCGCTTGCAAGTTGAATTTTCAAAAACTCCTTATTGCTCGCCTACATCATAATAGGAAAGCTCATGCAAAATTTCGCGCCTCTTGACCCAGTAGTTTCAACTATGCGTTGATATGTTAGTCAGTCTAGATTAGTAGTGACGGCATATCTCTCTGGGATCTGGTACTGCATTACGTATCCCACCTGTTTACAGTAACCTGTCGTAAACTTTTAGAAGTCACTGTTACATTCAGATTTACGTTGTACAGGGTTGTCTGTCTCGTAAGAGAGTGGGATTGTTCGAAAAAGTTACTGCGGTCCAGGACCGTAAAGAGCAAGGAACACACCGTGCTGACGCTTTTTATGTCTACTATTATGTCATGTTACTTGTTATTGGCGTGTAGCGGCAACTCGAAGTCCTGCACCGCAATATCAGAGTTTTCCGTGCGATTAAAACAGCATGAAACCAAACTTTCGGCCTTGCTTTTAGTTTCGGCCGAAACCGAAACTTACTTAAACATATTTAAAATTTCTATCGTATACAGAAATCCGGTGTTTTTTTTTTTTACACATTTACTTGAATACTAGCTTTCGCCCGCGACTTCGCCCGCGTAGAAGTCGAAAATGGTTTTATTAGGTTTTTTGAGATACGAAAATATGAAATATTATTTATTATCTTCGTCGTGTGTGATAGTCCATTGAATTGTATGGGGAGCGATATTGTATCTTAAGATAAAATATTATAGTATCATAGCCGTGTGCGGCGCCCCTTAGTGAACTCCACTGCGGGTGACGTAACCTACGACAAACTTATTATTTGTGGTTGATACAGTAATCGGGTCTAGGGATCGAACCGCAAAATTAGGTTTGTTTTATATTGTGTATACTTTTCCGGGATAAAAAGTACCCAGTGTGGTGCCCAGGATATTAAAAAATAATTATACCAAGTTTTATCGAAATCGAACTGGTAGTTTTTGCCTGATGCCTGAACAAACAGACAGACAAAAATTTTTTTAATCACATTTTTGGGTTCGGTGTCGGTCTAGTATCACCCCCGCCATTTATTTATTTTTTATATTTTCATTGTACAAAATGTTCACTTTTATAATTTGAATATACAATGTATATTATACATACAAACAGTTAAATAGTGTTGAATAAAATAAAAAGGCCAGCATTAAAGTACATACAAATATATGTTTTTTTTTATGTCATGAATATATAACGATGCACGATAATTCACGGACACTTGAGTTTCGGTTTCCTGGCCGAAACCGAAACTAAAGCCGAAACTAGATCCGATGAACCGAAACCGAATTTTCGGTCAGTCATTACTTATTGACAACCATTATCGCTGAAAGAAAGTCCTTTCTAAATTTATTTATTTAAACTGGTGGTACATAGGCGGACTTAATGCCACAAGGCATTCTCTTCCAGTCAACCATTGGGTTAAAAAAGACAACACTGTGGTAGGTGTGCACAATAAATAAATAACAGATATTTTTGAAATAGATTGTTGTATCGTTAAATTTAGTGGCTAATAATAAAAAAATAAAAAATAATGGGCTGAAAACTGTCTGTGACTGCTAAATGAACTCAAGACTGAAGAGAAGAAACTTTCGTATTTTCTCTTAGTGCCATCCCTATCTTGATTTTTTTAATTACAACTAAAACATTGTTTACGCTACAGAGATTTAGTTATAAACTCAAACGATGCACGTTTGTTTATGAAAAATATTTTTTTATTATCGACATAACATTGTCTTGTGACTTTCATGTCAAAATATGGACGCGACTGACTCAGTCAAGGTCGTATTAAGGTGTTTTGCCTGATGTCATCGATAATTTTGTTCTTTTCTTAACCGGTCCCATGGCGTAAAAGTCTGACATTCTCTCTCACTCCACTCAAAGCGGGAGAAGATATTTGATGAATTCCCTCCCTCAAAAAAAGACGATCTCATGCCAAGATTGGGTCGACGGTGTGTAGTGTTTCACGCGCGCTTCATAGAGATGTCAGTAAAACCGTAGGAGCCCAGCAGGGCCGTTGTCTACTAGCGCCGTGGATGGGTTACTTAGTCTTGTGATCTTATGACAAAAAAGGGCAACTGAAGAAGCATAGGTGTTGTTTTAGTCCTTAAAAGTCTGACATGCTCGAGACTCGCACTGAGGTGGAGTAGGTGAATAACACAGTTGATACACGTGTTAGAAGTTTCTTATTCAAATTATAGTGACAGGCGTGTGACAGTAAACATTTTTGTTCAATGATAGCAAATTCACTTTTTTTTTTCATAATATTTGTAAGCATATACAATATTAAGAGGGCCCTTTCCGATCCGTCTCAGAGCGTGTCTCAGAGAGAAGTCATTAGATAGTTTCCCAACTTAAAAAAATTGTAAGATTGAATTTACCCTCTATTCTGTTAGGTATACAAAAAACATGTAATGGCGAAAACATGCACGACTTTACGGTTTACCATTTCGGCTACAGTTATAATAGAGCTAGGTTTGTTTTTTTATTCTTGTTAGGTTCGCGCTTGACCGCTATCTCACCTGATGGAAAGCGACGATGCGGTCGATGATGGAGCGCGCTTACCTAGAAGTAACCTATTCACTCTTGACTTAGAAATTAATAATAATAATAATAATAATCTGTGGCTCGTCTGTCAAGGAGTGACAGCAAAAATTTTTCTCCCAATAAATATTTTCTAAATAATTTTATAATCTTACAACAAAATGTATATACCAACAATACGAACAAAGAAAAAAAATTACACAAATAGTGTATTATAGCTGATTGCAGATCAACTCAGCTAATAGAGAAAGAACGAATACTATAAAATTGACAGTTGACTTTGGGAGCATGGAACATCAAAAATGCTGACTAGAAGGCGAGCTCAGCAACTAAACACACAGCCAACATCTTCGGGTTCGTCGCTCAGCTCCGCCTCGCAGCCGCCGGGACCTACGCCAGCCGTGAGTTCAGTGATTCCGGTCGCTGCAGTTGCGTCGAGCTCGAGCGACGAATACTTCTCGCCGCCGACGACACCACCACCTGCGCGTCGACGGGGAAGAGGCCGACCTCCGGCCAGCTTGGGACCTCGAGGCCCACCGGCCTCTGATAGGGTTCCCGCTACCGGTGGAAGTGTGCAGCGCATGCGTTGGACACAATCAATGAATGAAAATGTCATGCGCGCATACTTTGGGGCTACAGAGGGAGGAAATCGCCTGACTGCGTACCGTGATCGGATGCTCTCTCTGTTTCAGGTGCTTGAGCCAGCTGTCAACGTTTCGGCCCAACGTTTATCGGATCAGGTGCGGGTCATCCAGCGTAACCGTATGTTGGATGATGCCGTACTTGATAGACTGCGCCTAGAATCACGGAATAGCCGTGTTTCACCTGTATCACCACCGGCCGCGGTGCAACTGCAACCCAGTGTATCACCGCGACCCGACCACATCGGTGAGGATGATGATGACGGGGCTATATGCGTGAGTACCCAGTGCAATGCACGTTTGAGGAGCGCTTTGGAGGATGCATTCCGAGAGTACCGCTCCACACCGCCTGAGCTTAGACCTCGTCTACCTCGTTTGCCCATGCATAAAAAAAATAAGGCGCTGGTGTGTGCTCTAGATTCGCATCTATCAAATTGTTTTGATAGCAGCAAAGACCTTGCCGATACTCACTCGATCTTATACTGTGCGGCTGCAGCGGCGTGTCGTGTAGCTCTTGTTAAATTTCCTAATAGTGACCGAGCTACACGACCAGCTGTACCAGCTTGGCAGTGCAGGATCGAGCGTCGTATCGGTGAGGCTAGAGCACTCATCGGCAAGCTTATCTGCTTCAGGGAGGGCAACACTCGCCCTAGGGTGATGCGCTTTGTGAGGCGGGCGTTTTCGGGGACTGATATTAGTCCTCGAGATTATTTACCCCGCGTCACAGAGCGTATCGACTTCCTGAAGCAGAAGATCTATGCATGGGCAAATCGTATTCGTCGGTACAAGCGACGAGTCGAGCGGTACACTCAGAATCGCACATTCCAAAGCAACGAAAGGTGGGTTTATAGGGCTTGGGAGCGACCGGACCATAGTGTGACTGATACACGCTTACCAGATGATGACGCGATGTGTTCATTCTGGCGCAACATCTGGTCAGTGCCTATCAGTCACACCGAGGGTGACTGGACTCGGGAGGTCGAGCGTGCGTGCGATCTTATACCAGAAATGGGGGCAATTACCATCAGCCCCCTAGATGTAGCTCGTGCAGTTCGTCCTTTGCCCAACTGGAAATCTCCAGGGCCGGACGGGCTGCACAACTTCTGGCTTAAATGGTTTCAAAGGTCGCACGCTCGTTTGGCATCTCAATTCCAGTCTGCCCTAGAGTCAGGAACGCTGCCCCAGTTTTTTACAACGGGAATAACCCACCTGCTCCATAAATCAGGTAGTACTGCGGAACCTAAAAATTATAGACCGATTACATGTTTACCAACGGTCTATAAAGTTCTTACATCCATACTGAGAGCCAAAATTAATACTCACATTGAGACAAATTCTATCATGTCTGCCTCTCAGAATGGATGTAGGAACGGGTCCCGCGGTACTAAGGAGCTGCTCCTCATTGATGTTGCCATTAGCCAACAGGTTCGTCGTTCTCGAAGAGATCTGTCGACATGTTGGATAGATTATAAGAAGGCCTATGACTCAGTGCCGCATACATGGCTCATGAGGGTGCTGGAGCTGTATAAAATTGACGCAACTCTGCGCACCTTCCTGATGTCGTGTATGGGGCAGTGGAGGACAGTCCTTCATTATCCAGGATGTCGACAAATTTTGGAGAACAGCGAACCGATAAGGATCGAGCGTGGCATATTCCAAGGCGACAGTCTGAGTCCGCTGTGGTTTTGCCTAGCCTTGAACCCTCTCAGCACACTGCTGGAGAGTTCGGGCTTAGGCTACCGGTTGAGAAGAGGTGGTCAGGTCATATCTCACCTTCTTTACATGGATGATCTGAAACTCTTTGCCCCCAACAACTTGCAACTGATGGAGCTACTGAAGGTAACTGAAACCTTCAGTAGTGCCATCAGGATGGAATTTGGTGTGGACAAATGTGCAGTCATGCATGTAAAGCGAGGAGAGATTATGGAATCCGTGGGAACCCAACTCTCGGATTCTATACACCTTAGATCCCTCTGCTCAACTGAAACTTACAAGTATTTGGGTATGTCGGAAGCGTTAGGCATCAATACTGCTGACGTGAAACAATCGTTGAAGGAGCGCTTCTTTTGCCGCCTGAATAGGGTACTAAATAGTCTTTTATCAGGCGGGAACAAGGTGCGCGCTTTCAACGGTTGGGTCATGCCGGTTCTGATGTACTCTTTCGGCATACTCAAATGGACTCAGACTGAACTTGACGCCCTGGATAGAAGGGTCCGGACACTGCTTACCGCAAATCGGATGCATCACCCACGGTCATCGGTGATGAGGCTGTATATCCCGCGGAAGTGCGGGGGTCGTGGTTTCTTAAACGCTAAGACCCTACACAACCGTGAGATATGCAGTCTCAGGGAATACTTCCTTAAAACCGACGTGGGGATGCACCGAGATGTGGTAGTGGTGGACAAGGGCCTCACCCCTCTCTCCTTGGCTAACGAGAACTGGCGCAAGCCTGTAGTACTGGACACTAATGAACGCAAGGAAGTATGGCAGAGCAAGGAGCTTCACGGACGCTTTTACCGGACCTTACATGGGCCCGATGTAGACCTGTTAGCGTCCGTATCTTGGCTGCGTTTCGGTGACCTCTTCGGGGAAACCGAAGGTTTTGTCTGTGCGATAATGGACGAAGTTATGATGACGAACAACTACCGGAAATACATTGTGAAGGACGGTACGGTTGACATCTGTCGGGCATGCCACCGGCCCGGGGAATCAATCCGACACATTATTTCTGGGTGTTCTCGTCTGGCCAACGGAGACTATTTGCATAGACACAACCTCGTAGCCAGGATTATCCACCAGCAACTTGCTCTTAAATACAATCTTGTTGAATCAGAAGTACCGTATTATAGGTATGTGCCCGACCCAGTTCTTGAGAATGGCATCATTACGTTGTATTGGGATCGATCTATCATCACTGACAGGACTATTGTTGCGAATAAGCCTGACATAGTGGTGATAGATCGACTGGAGCGTCGCACAATGATTGTTGATATAGCGGTCCCTCATGACGAGAACCTTGTGAAAGCTGAGAAAGATAAACAAACTAAATATCTTGACTTAGCTCGCGAGGTTGTCGACATGTGGGAAGTGGACACAGCAGTCATTGTGCCGATAATCGTGACGGCCAATGGCTTAATTGCCAAGAGCCTCGACCACCACCTGAGGAGGCTCTCGTTAGGCAGTTGGATCAAGGGCTTGATTCAGAAGGCAGTACTTCTGGACACGGCGCGTATAGTCCGGAGATTCCTCTCTCAGGAGCCCTGACCACCGGTAGCTTGGACCCTGTTCCCGATGCCGGTGTGCTACTATTTTTTATATTTTTAAATGTTTTTTTTTTGAGCTTTGTTTTTAAAAAAATATTTAAAAATGTAATTTATATGTATGTTAAACTAATAAAGGAAATAATAATAATATTCCACAACTACCACACAACGCCGTCTAGTCTCAAGCTAAGCAGAGCTTGTGTTATGAGTACTAGACAACTGATAAACGTACTTATATATTTCTAAATACATACATATATAGATAAATTACACCCAGACACAGAACAAATGATCATGCTCATCACACAAACATTTGTCCTGGGTGGGAATCGAACCCACGACCTCCGGCATAGCGGTCAGGGCCACTAACCACTAGACCAACAGGTCAGCCTGATTCCCGGGTTGTAGCCATCAGGAAACACAGATTCAGTTCTTTCCGCGATTTTCCTTTTGAAGCTTAACCCACTGGAACAATGGATTTTTTTAATTGATCTGTGATTCCCTTTCCCCCCTAAAAACGAAGCAACATTGCTTGAATCTGGCCTAAAGAGTCAAAAGTAATGTCATTCTAGCATAGGGGCCACTTGAGGAGTGGCTGGAAAGGCAACACGGCATCCTTACCTTCCGCATGACGCAGGTCCTTACCGGACATGGTAAGTTCGGGAGGTTTCTGCACCGGATTCGTGCGGAAACGACGCCCGGGTGTCGCCACTGTGTGGACCGCCCGGAGGACACGGTAGAGCACACGGTGGAGGTGTGCCCCGCTTGGGCAGAGCAACGCCGTGTCTTCGTGGGGGCGATCGGCGGCGGCGATCTCTCGCGCCGGGCCTTGGTTCAGGCCATGCTCCGGAGCGAGGAGGAGTGGCAGGCGGTCGCCTCCTTCTGCGAAGCAGTAATGCTAGCAAAGGAGGCGGCCGATCGCGTGAGGCAGCGGTCTTCACGCCCCAACCGCCGCCGGGACTCCGATCCCGATTACCGGCCACCGTAGGCGCGGGCTCGCGGACGGCGAGCAATGGGTGCCCAAGTTACCGACGGCGCGTATTGTTCCACGCGCGCCTCAGGGAGATGTCAGCAACTGTAGGGGCCCAGCAGGGTCGAAGCCTACTGGGACCAAGGGTCTGATTCTGAAAGAAAGACTCGGCCCTGGTACGAAAGGCAACGAAGGAACAGGAGTGGGTTTTTAGTCAGTAAAAGTCTGACACTATCTCCCACCCCGCCCAAGAGCGGGGGATGTCATAAGATGATTTTCTCACCGGAAAAAAAAAAAAAAAGCATAGGGGCCATTCAAATATTACGTGAGCGCTACAGGGGGGTCTTTGCTTTGCTTATTTTTGATGACATGGGGGATGGTTCTTGATGGTGATTACGTCAGCAGCGCATTTTTTTTTAGTTTTTTAAGAAAACAATGTCGATGTTTCAATATCACAAGAAAGTAAGCAGACACACATCATTTAGCAGCATACATCTAATGTCATTGAAGAATAGTGTCATGGACTGAAAACTGTTAACTTAAATTAATAATGTCAAAATTTTAAATTAACTTTGTTTTTTTTTCTTTATTTCTAGACTTACAGCTACTGCTCATAAATTAATAACCTAACTAACACATTGACAAATGCACTTAGCAATGTTTACGTAAGCATGGGGTTTTTTTTTTTTTTTTTTTTTTTTTTATTGGGTGGGAAAATCATCCTAATGACATCCCCGCTCTTGGGCGGAGCGGGAGATAGTGTCAGACTCTTACTGACTAAAAACCCACTCCTGTTCCTTCGTTGCCTTCGTCCCAGGGCCCCGGGTTCCGCTTTCACACTACCCGTGGCCCCAGTAGGCTTCGACCCTGCTGGGCCCCTACGATTTGCTGACATCTCCTTGAGGCGCGCGTGGAACAAAACGCGCCGTCGACGACTTGGGCTCGGTCCGGACGGTTACCGGACGATCAGACGGCGAGCCACCCATTGCTCGCCGTCTGCAAGCCCGCGCCTACGGTGGCCGGAAATCGGGATCGGAATCCCGGCGGCGGTTGGAGCGTAAGGACCGTTGCCTCACGCGATCGGCCGCCTCCTTAGCTAGCATTACTGCTTCGCAGAAAGAGGCGACCGCCTGCCACTCCTCCTCGCTCCGGAGCATGGCCTGAACCAAGGCCCGGCGCGAGAGATCACCGCCGCCGATTGCCCTCACGAGGTCACGGCGTTGCTCTGCCCAAGCGGGGCACACCTCCACCGTGTGCTCCACCGTGTCCTCCGGGTGGGCCACACAGTGGCGACACCCGGGCACGTAAGCATGGGGTGAGATTATTGCTTACTTTTGATGACTAGGGGGAGGGGGGAGTTAATTATTGCAAAAAATCTGCTTACGTAATACTTGAACGGCCCCATAGGACTTTTTCGCTTTATGGTCTCGTTGCAGACGATGACGTCATCCCTGGTCGTGACCTACGCTTCACGAGCTGTCTTCTGTTAAACATCGCACATGTGCCATTTGGCAAATATATAAATAAAGAAAGAAAACGATGTATCGCATTTCAGACTTGCTTTTTAGACAACTGAAGTTTGCTCACACTTCTTCATTTGTATCAAAAGTTATTGCTAAGCTCGCACTTGACTATCTAAAAAAATTCAACGGACTTCTCCGCCGGATTGGCAGAAGTAGGTTCCTTCTTTGCCTTACGCTCTGGGTTTTCCTTTCGGAAGTCAACCGATGGCCCCAGTACGGTTGAAGGAACGTAAGTAGGTTTTAGTCAGTAAAGGGAATGCACGCCCTCACGCTCCAACCTACAGCGGAAGAAGCCATTAAATAAGTTCCCACCTCCCGAAAAAAAGGGTCAGGTCAATAACAAAAAAAAACTTTCCACATTTTTTATTTATTTATAGGCTCGTGTTTGACCACTTTCTCACCTGATGGTAAGCGATGATTTGGCCGACGGTGGAGCACACTGGCCTAGAAGTAACCTATTCACTTTTGACTGGAAAAACCCCAGGTTGTAGCCATCAGGAAACACACGACTCCAGCATAGAATTCCACTCCTTAGCTGTACGCATAATAAATGTGTTCCCAAAACTTTCTGTAATTATGGGTGGGATGGGACCATGTACCGGTGGTGCAACGCCGTAGTGGTCCGAAGATGGAACGGGCTACTAAAGTCTACACCACATCAGCTAATATTCCTTTCCTCCTTCTGCGAAGCAGTAATGCTAGCAATGGAGGAGGCCGCACGTGCACGCGCGAGGCAATGGCCCCGCGCCCTAGCTGGATTCCGATCTCGATTTCCGGCAACCGTAGGCGCGGGCTTTCGGAAGGTGAGCAATGGGTAGCTTGCCAGCCGACCGTCCAGTAACCGTCCGGACCGAGCCCAAGTCCTCGACGGCGTGTAGTGTTCCACGCGCGCCTCAAGAAGATGTCAGCAACCGTATGGGGCCCAGTAGGGTTGAAGTCTACTGGGGCCAAGGATCTGATTCTTCTGATTTCGAACAGGAGTGGTTTTTAGTCAGTAAAAGTCTGACAGTATCGCCCGCATCGCCCAAGAGCGAGGGATGTCAATGGATGAATTTCACACCGAAAAAAAAAAGCTAATATTCGTTTGATCTTGTAGTTTACCACTCATCATCTTCCTGCCCTTGTCCCATCTTATTTGGGGTCGGCGCAACACGTTTTTTTCTTCCACTCTGCCCTGTCACTCGTCATGCTATCACTAACTTCCTTTTCTTTCATATCACTCTTCACACAATCCATCCATCTTTTATTTGGTCTCCCTCTCCATCCATCCACGTGTAAACTCATAACTCTTTTAGTAACATGCGTTTCATCCCTCCTCTTCACATGACCATACCAAGACAAACGATTCTCTTTCAACTTTTTCAGTCACTTTCAAACTTCCCCTAATATATTCACACTACAGACTAAAAAAAATACATGCATATTGCCCCAAGCAGGCCAAGGCGCTAACAAAAGCGAATACTTTGATATGTTTTAATCCGTGTATGTTGTGTTTATGCGCGTTTCGGTCAAAAACAATCGTAACGTTGAGTTATATATTTTATGCGATTATCTCGCGAATGACTGGCATCTGTCGATAGATAGCTTTTACGGTATATTTCCGGCGTTTATAGCGGTATAGTGTTCAGCGGTGTTTTAATATTTCGACACGCTCAGGGGAATAAAAATTCATAGGGTACTTCCCGTTGACCTAGAATCCTCAAATTAGGCATAAAGCTAGATCTCATAGCACAAGTATAGAAAAAAAAAACTGAAATCTGTAAATTTATAGTTACGTCACAAAAAAAAATCTTTTTTTTGCGATTCGGAAAAAATCTTCTTAAATATGTAACAACGGAACCCTCAGTGCGCGAGTCCGACTCGCATTTGCCCGGTTTTTTTTTTAAATGTAAGTTTCACGCAGGCGTACACCAGGCGTATAATGACGAATACGCGTCTATGAAGCTCCGTGGACAGTAAGCTAAATGTAGCAACATTTTATCGATAAAAATTCCAGCTAATGACTCGACATTGACCGCTGCAGATGCTAACATTCCCGCTAGTCATGTAACTCTACCGATGTTCAGTTTCTAATAGACTACAATGCTACTAGTTTTTCGTGATAGCGAAGTGCCACTAACGGTATTATAGATTGCACAATTTTCATTCTGTTGTAGTTACGACGCGTAATTAACGCGTAGTTCACTTGGATTTTTCACTTGGTCATAAAGTTCATAATCATTTGTCCTGAAATCTGAAAAGCTCCAAGCCCGCAGAATATGGAAACTATAGTTTTAACACTTCCGCAGCCATGGTGTCTAAACAACACGTGCAAGATACATGGTGAAGGCATGTGCATTACCAATTTGTATAAAATTTGATCAACGCCATCCAACGAGAGTTGTTGGCTAAAAGCCATACCTACTACGTTTCACCATAGTTGTTGTATTGATAATAATTATTTTCTTCTTCTCTTTTCGTGTCGATGTACTCTAAATAATATTTTTCTGACCAATATTTAGCAACCTCTACGGCTCTGCTATTGGCCTCATATAGATCCTGAAAACTGCAGGTGGTTGTGCAGGATGGACAGCATAGCAAATGACGCATGTCCTGTGCAGCGGCTCCACACTGGCACTGTGTTAGAGATGGGTCGAGGAAGCCCCATTTGGCCAAATTGTTTTTTTATGAAAGCATGTTTCTTCTGCTTGCAGCCGTCAAAATAGAAAATTATCCCAAGGGAACATCATGCTTCTGTTGTAAAAAGTATCATATTTGCTATCCTAGCATTATGGTCTACTAGTAGCCGTTCAGCCGTTTGAGCGTGTAAGATTGACAAACATACACAAAAAAAAATCGTGTGAGAAAGGAATAGTGCCGGTCTGTATAGTTCCATCTCTCTTCACAGCGGCACTGTGATGGTTTTAAGAGGTCATGGTAGAGCCCAAGGTCATACGGCTCCGAAACGTGGTCGCTTACAATGGGCCTCATCAGAAGACTTAAAGTCACCCAAAGGGTAATGGTGATCGAATCAGGAATGAGGATATACGCAGGAGAACTAAGGTCGCCGACATAACACGAAGAATCGCCAAACTTAAGTGGCAACGGGCAGGGCTCATTGCTCGCAGAACGGATGGCCGTTGCGGCCAAAAGGTTCTGGAATGGCGACCACGTACCGGAAGACGTAGCGTTGGAAGGCCTCCTACAAGGTGGACCGATGACTTGGTAAAAATTGCGGGTGTCCGATGGATGCGAAACGCACAGGACCGTTCATTGTGGCGACACTTGGGGGTCGCCTATGTCCAGTAGTGGACGTCTTTCGGCTGAAATGATGATGATGTAGACCCTGGTACTTTTAGACATAATTCGCACAACTTTAGCGCTCTTACAGACATGTTGATAAGTTTTGTATGCTTTTAACATCCAACGCTCTAAATCCTGGCCTCATTACCACCGTTTAACCCTGAAGATCAGTCTTCCGAGCACGTGCAAAATCAACAAGAAAGGCACGTGCTTGAGCGACGTGTCTTAAAAATTGTTATACAGCGCGAGCAGTGACAGTTTTCTGGTTGAGTGCCAGGATATGACTAATTTCTATCGCCACATTTCCTTGTATTTTTCTACGTATAAATTGTTAACCTTTTAGAGGGCTGTTCTTATTGAAGCTTACTTCATCATCTGCCTATCTGTTCCCAACTATTTTAGAGTCGGCATTCAGTCTTAACAGCTTCCGTAGCCAAGTTACAACCGTTTCGTTTCGATTCTCTTTTCGTTGATCGCCTCGAGTCAGTCACGCCTCTTATAACTTTGTTCTGACCACGTGACTGAGCGTTGAGATGACGTCAGAACAAAAGAATTCGAGGTGTGGCCTACTCGAGGCAATCGACGAAAAGAGAATCGAAACGAAACTGTTGTAACTTGGCTAGGGGGGCTGATGTATATTAGTGACAGAAGATGTGTTAACAATGTAAGGGTGGATTCTCGTCGAAGTTAGGTTGTCCGATGGTAGAAAGCTGATGGCAGAATCAGCAGTTTTTTCCGCGCGCACTCTCCATAATCTATCCTGTATAATACCGAAAGCCTGACTACCCTTCGCCTGTGCCTGTGCTATCTACTGAGCATATAATATATGTATATGTCGTGGCCAGATCTTAGAATTGATCATCATCATCTTCCGGCCCTTGTCCCGTGTTATTTGGGGTCGGTGCAACACGTTTTTTTCTTCCACTTTGCCCTGTCACTCGTCATGCTATCACTAACTTCCTTTTCTTTCATATCACTCTTCACACAATCCATCCTTTTTTTTTTGGTCTCCCTCTCCCTCTCCATCCATCCACATGTAAATTCATAACTCTTTTAGTAACATGCGTCTCATCCCTCCTCTTCACATGACCATACCAAGACAAACGATTCCCCTTCAACTTTTCAGTCACTGGCGCCACTTTCAAACTTCCCCTAATATATTCATTAGATCTTAGAATTGATCACTTCATGATATGGCCAACTAAAACTGTCCAGATCGTTTAAACGTTAACGTTTCACGATAGTCAATCCTCGTTTGGCCATATCATAGATGTAGGATTTCTATGATAATAAAAGGTCTAAAGAAAGTAGGTCAAACGAGGATTATATATTCTATTCTCTCAAACATCGCCGTTCCAACCTCGATCAGGATAAGGAATGCAGTGTTCGGGTTTCGAATACTTGTGGTTTTGTATCTGACATCTGTATATGTCAACGTACCCTATGGATTGCGGAGATAGTGTAAGGGCTTTATCACACTAACGGTTTGCGAGCGGCTGCGGGGCGGGGCGGCTGCGCAGCGAATGCGTCGCGAACACGCCGCGGCTGCACAGCGAAGACGTTGCAGACGCGTGTTAAATTCGCAACGATTTCAACGCATTTTTGAAGCAAGTTAACGACGTGGAAATGTGCAATACACTCAGTAACAAAATGGATTCCGACGAGCAGACACTGCTGTTGGCTTTGTTACTTCAAAGAAGCAGCAGACCTCGTTGCGCGTCCGTAACAAATTCGTTGCGCATGCGCGGCGTGTTCGTTGCACGCCCGTAACGTATACGTTGCGCACCCTCTCCGCTTTGAGGACGCTCGCAGTCCGCTAGTTGTTACAACGTTTAATTTTAACTGATATCTAAGGTCTATGTTAAAGGAGCCTGGTACGAGCTGAGCACAAGCCGAGCCGCTCTACTCGTGGTTTCAAGTGGGGACTTACAACGAACCTCCAACGATCACTGTCTTCGAATGCGATGCGAAATCCTTCGTGTTCGTCAAAAAACCGACAATAAGCGAAGCACAGTCGAGCACGAACCAAACGCTCTAGCCGCACGCGTTCGAGGCTTGTGAGTCGGTCCACACCACCACAGAATAAGTAATAGTACAAGACACTACGCGACTTTGTGCTCGGCTCGTGCTCTGTTCGTGCTCGCCTTCTTTAGCGTAGACCCACTTTGACAGAGAATAAGCAATGTTGTTTATTTGTAATTCGACATGTGTTTGTTGAAGTGACGAGAATGGATAAAGTGAGAAATGAGTATGTTAGAAGAAGTTTGAAAGTGACGCCAGTGACTGAGAAAGGGAATCGTTTGTCTTGGTATGATCATGTGACGAGGAGGAATGTAACGCATGTTACTAAAAGAGTTATGAGTTTACATGTGGACGGATGGAGAGGGAGAGGGAGGCAAAAGAAAAGATGGATGGATTGTGTGAGGAATGGTATGAAAGAAAAGGGAGTTAGTGATAGCGTGATGGATGACAGGATAGAATCGAGGAAAAAACGTGTTGCGCCGACCACAAATAAGACGGTTCAAGGGCAGGAAGATGTTGCATGTTGAAAACCTCTTTCTAGGTTCGCAACAACAACATAAACTTGTAAAAATCTTGACCCATCAACTAGAAACCACAGTTATTTAAAACACGCGCCGACAGGAAATGCCAGCAGTGTATTACATACTAACACCCACTCATACAAGGTCAGATAATACACGTCAACGACAAAATACGTCATCAAACACACACATGGACGTAACATGAACAGAAAACCGTGCCAATATTAATGACACGCGGTGAAAATTGGAACTAACGTCAATAAGTTCTGATTTTGAATGTGTGAGTAGATAGTGGCGCCATCTTGGAATGTCAATTTATTATGGTCGTGTCATTCTAACGTAATGATTGTAAATAGGACTGTTTAAGAGGCACACATGTACAAACTCGGTACATATGGGATACGTCATATTCTTGAATGAAGTTCTCTATACCGTGTTACCAATTCGCATTTTGATATATTAGTTCAGGCATCTGTTTTATTTTTATTTTCATTATGTCTGTAAACATTGGTAGAAATTTTTTGAAGTTTTTTTTTTCATGTGTTTATGTAATTTTGTTTCTTGTTTCATGTTTGAAAGATTATTTAGAAAATTGATGTGTCTTTGTTACGTTTATAAACGTTATGAGCAAGATGTCTTTTGATTTTTTTTTTATAGTTAGGAGCTGTGTAAATGTGGAGACTTGTGTCTTGTGATGCATAAAAGATGCTCGTACGCAGTGAACAGTTTATTTTCAATTCTTTGAAATTCTCGGCTTTCCTCTACTGTAAAATGCATCTTATAAACCCTATCTGTATATTGGTGGAAACCGCATAAAAATCACAATTCACCATCATCTTCCTACCCTCCCTTGTTATTTATGGTCGGCGCAACGTGTTTTTTCTTTCATTCCGTCCTGTCGCCTGTCATGCCATCACTAACTCGCTTTTCTTTCATATCCCTCCTCACACAATCCATCCATCTTTTCTCTCCGTCTCCGCCTCCATTTTCCTCTACATATGTCTACATATGTAGACTTATAACTCTTTTAGTAACATGCGTTTCATCCCTCCACTTCACATGACCATAATAAGATAACCTTTTAAACTTCTTTTAAAATACTCATTTCTCACTTTATCCATTCTCATCACTCCACATATCCTTGTCAACATTCTAATGCCCGCTACATGCAATCTTTTTGCATCCGTCTTTTTCACAGCCCAACATTCTGATACATACAGAAAATCTTATTTCTATCCACCAATATTTCCTAACTCAACGATGTCCATTTTCTGACTCCCTCTACGTGGCGTATTTACATTATGTACATGGCCAGAAGCAGGACGCAAGGGTGTGAAACTAGTCGCGTATGGATTGAAAATCACTTTTTAATTAAGGATTTCCAATGTATACAAGAGTAGTGCGCAAATACTCGCGTATACTTCGTAGTGACCTAACTACCTAACATTATTCCATAATATACAGTGCCAGTACGAATATGGACTAATCGTGCGTAGATCGGAATAATCACGACTGAATTAGTTCAGGTTAGAATAGTACCATTAAAGCATGAAGGCGAGCGAGCGAAGCGAGCGTGTCGTGGCAGCGGCCGCCGAGCGTCAGATCCGCATCTTATGTTTGTGAATCATTTGCCTTGGTTACAATCGAGTAAAACAACAATTACGAGGTATTTTTTGCTTACAGCGTAAAAATCATGAAGCATCTAATGTGATTTCCAATAAACCTAGCTACAACCTAGAGGTATTTAAGTCAAGAGAGTACAGGTTACTTCTAGGCAAGCGTGTTCCATAGTCGGCCACATCATCGCTTACATTAAGTGAGATAGTGGTCAAACGCGAGCCTATCTAAAAAAAAAAAACTTGTGAGCCACGCCATTGTCCCGTAATGTTTTAGAGTACTTGTATTTGCTGGATAGCTATCAGATGGCTTTTCAATCAGTAATATATTTAATCTTTCGTAAATTACATAATCAATCAGAAATTATATAGTCTATGACTTTTTGTATTAGACTACCTTCTGCCCGCGGCTTCACTCGCGTGAATATAGGTTTCTATATACAAACTTTGGATCCCTGCTTCATCCCCGTATGGAGTGAATTTTGGAAAATCTTTTCTTAGTGCTCACCTACGTCACACTTTTACACAAGGTTTCCTAAAACGAAACCTTGTGCAAAATTTCACGCTCCTAGGCTCCGTAGTTTCGGCTGTGCGTTGATATGTCAGTCAGGCAGTTTCCCCTTTTCATCATTATTTTCCCCTTTTATATATAAATTTTATAGATTATGTAATTTCGTTATTATTGAGAGCGAAAGGACCCAACTTCCTGTCAATAAAATTGAGTAGGATTGTGCAAATGTAACAAAATGCTTGCCTTAGTGAGCCTATTTTCTTTAATAGGGTTAAAGAGCTTTTCTCGAAATTTTTGAAGTCAAAAGTTTAAAACGTTATCTGCTGTTAACTGTTCTGTCGCACCATGCAGGGTGCAAGTATCTGCCCTCCTAGCCAAGTTACAATCTTTTCGTTCGCGCCGAACGAAACGAGTAGGCCACGCCTCCGATTCCTTTGTTCTGATGTCATCTTTACTCTCAATCGCGTGGTCAGAACAAAGGAATCGGAGGCGTGGCCTACTCGTTTCGTTCGGCGCGAACGAAAAGATTATAACTTGGCTAGGAGGGCAGATACTTGCATCCTGCATGGTACGACAATGGCCGACAATGGCTAGGGGGGCTGGTATTTAAAATCTACACAAGTCTCAAAAGTCTCGTTATTACCGAGACTGCAAGTATCAGTCTCGATATTTTCGAGACCGAGACTCCCGGTATGAAAGCCCTAATAGTTACGTTTAGTTGGTTTTAATGTTTATTTTTAAAAGTAACAATTTTTAGGAACGTTTACATGTATGTCGTTCACGCAAACAAGTAACGTCTAGTTCACACGCGGGAAAGCGAAGTAACGTTGCCATGGAAATTGTTTATGTATACGCATCCGAGCGCATGTCGGTACACGCGCGTTAGCACGCGGTTTTTCAAATCTTAATTTTGTGTATTTTTTGTGATCTCACGTAAGAAATATCAAGACTCCCACCCCCTTGTGAGAAAAAATAATACATGGTCGAACTCGTCACTCTAAATCGTCTTCACTACATAGTATAAAACAAAGTCGCTTCCCGCTGTCTGTCCCTATTTGTGCTTTGCGACGAGCAATGGGTGACTCGCCGTCCGACCGCCCGGTTACCGTCCGGACCGAGTCCAAGTCGTCGACGGCGCGTACTGTTCCACGCACGCCTCAGGGAGAGGTCAGCAAATCGTAGGGGCCCAGCAGGGTCGAAGCCTACGGATAGTGTGAAAATGAAAACCGGGGCCATCGCATGAAGGCAAAGAAGGAACAGTAGTGGGTTTTTAGTCAGTAAAAGTCTGACACCGCTCCGCCCAAGAGCGAGATTTGTCATAAGACGATTTTCCCACCCAACAAAAAAAAAAGTACGTTGAAATCTGTCAATCAGTTTCTCCTTTCATTATATTCTACATATACATATATTCTTTTGGCATCACCCGTGCCCTATTCAGCTGAAAATCAATACACGTGCCTATAATAAACCACTGAAACCAGCATCAGAGACGACAGTTAAAATAAAAATACAATTTCCGAGTTCATCTGATATAAACTGTGTTGTTACCGGGGGTGGCAAATTTTACAGGTGTTTATTATTACGTGAACTAGAATTTAGCATGGAGATGAGGGTTTAACTTAAGCCATCAGTGGGATGAAACACATGTTACTAAAAGAGTTATGAGTATACATGTGGATGGTTGGAGAGGGAGAGGGAGGCCAAAGAAAAGATGGATGGATTGTGTGAACAGTGATATGAAAGAAAAGGAAGTAAGTGATAGTATGACGGTTGACAGGACAGAATGGAAGAAAAAAACGTGTTGCGCCGACCCCAAATAAGATGGGACAAGGGCAGGTAGATGATGATGACCAGACATGTACGTGGTGGACTTCCCAACTATACGTACAAAACGTTTTGGGAACACATTCATTGTGCGTATTAGGGTTGTTGCGGATGCCAAAAGTTTGACATCCGCGGCAGCGGATGCGGATTTCTGGTTTTTTTTTTTCCAATTTTAAGTATGGTAGACAACGCATCAAGTAATTACAAAACGATCTTGCTCAATCGAAATTGAACTCTGCGTTAGACGTGTAATAGAAAATTTCTTTTAGGAAAGGAGGAGGGTCGATTAGAAGCATTTTTCGCCCATAACACACTCAAAAAGAAAAGTTTCTGTTTCCGACTATTTTTAAATGCATTTGTATAGTAAAAGATATGTATTTTTTATTCAGTGATATTTACGTGATAATCTAGTAAGTCAAAGCAATTATTGTCCAAACAGAGTTTGTTTCGCCTTTTTTGTGCAATTTTGTCATTTTTTTCTTTTAATATTTAAGTAATTATTTCTGAAACAAGAAATTAATGAACCTAAAAATACGCGAGTGACTTTTATTACAAATTTTACACTCCGACTTCTCCGGATCATTTTTGTCCAATATAAAATAAATCCAGATACCGCTTTTTATTGGTGGCGACATTTTTATTTACTATTGCACTTAATATATATCTCCGAATATTAAAAAAACTTGGATAAACTGAGTAAACAAACACTAAAGATTTCACAGTAGAAATCACGTCGACAAGTAAAATAAAACCTGTAAAATCTTGTCACTAATGCTTCATACGGGTCAGTGTTAGTAAGCGAATGATAACAGGATATCATATATCCTAACAAAAACACGCGCTGCGCCCATTTTCTTTACATGTACTACCTGTTGTAGTTATAAATCCGCTTCCGTTAAAGATCCGCATTAATTTGATGCGGATACGGATGCAGATGTCAGAATTGATGCGAATTTCCGCATTTGTGAATGCGGATGCGAATATCCGCAACACCCCTAGTTTCGTACAACCAAGGAGTGGAATTCCCTACCGGAGTCTATGTTTCTTGATAGCTATAACCTGGAGGTCTCCTAGATCAAGAGTGAATAATTATGTTACTTCACTATGTACAGCTCTGTTCCTGGCCTCGTATAAATGCTTAAAAGTGCATGTGGTTACAACAGGATGGACAGCATAGCAGGTGACTCATGTCCTATGCAACAGATCCACACTGGCACTGTGTTAGAAGTGGGTCGAGGAACCCCCATTTGCCCAGATTGTTTACGTCCTGTATTGGTCCTATCGTTCTACTATAAGATAAAGAGAGAGAGAGTGGAGATCGGCCACCGTGATTAAAATTCGGTCGAAAGGGTTATCATAATTATTTTCATGTCTTTTTCATGAGGAAACCACAAACCCAAAATCACTACCGCCCGGCGGACAGAATGTAGAGCAACGCCGTGTCCTCGTGGGGGCGATTGGCGGCGACGATCTCTCGCGCCGGGCCTTGGTTCAGGACATGTTCCGGAACGAGGAGGAGTGGCAGGCGGTCGCCTCCTTCTGCGAAGCAGTAATGCTAGCAAAGGAGGCGGCCGATCGCGTGAGGCAACAGTCCTTACGCCCCAATCGTCGCCGGGATTTTCGGCCACCGCAGGCGCGGGCTTGCGGACGGCGAGCAATGGGTGGGTCGCCGTCCGACCGTCCGGTAACCTTCCGGACCGAGCCCAAGTCCGCGCCTCAAGATAGGCAAATCGTAGGGCCCAGCAGGGTCAAAGCCTACTGGGGCCACGGGTAGTATGAAAGCGAAACCCGGGGCCCTGGGACGAAGGCAACGAAGGAACAGGAGTGAGTTTTTGGTCAGTAAAAGTCTGACACTATCTACCGCTCCGCTCAAGACCGGGATTTGTTATAAGATGATTTTCCCACCCTATAAAAAAAAACCTCAAAATCTCTGATCCCGTTTATTCTATTCTATCTCTCACAGAAGAAAGGAAACAACAGCTAATCCATCTTTCGATAGCCTGATTGCTTCTCGCGTGGTATTTGTAAACACGTAGCTATACATAGTTGGCACGCGGCTCGGGCCGCTGAACGCGACTTATAAATAGCTGACCAAATGTAACGTGACGTCACGCCAGCGCTACATGTCTTACGAGTTACGAGTAGTAATTAGCTTTATGGTTGGAAAGAAACGCTTTTTGAAAGAGAGAAGATGGTTTTCTTTTCGGACCAATGGTTTTAGGATAGATGGAGAGGAAGACCAAAGAAAAGATGGATGGATTGTGTGAATCGTGATATGAGAGAAAAAGAAGTTAGTGATAGCATGACAAGTAACAGGGCAGAATGGAAGAAAAAAACGTTGCGCCGACCCCAAATAATACGGGACAAGGGTAGGAAGATGATAATGGTTTTTCTTTTCCTCAAAACATTTGGGCCGGTTCGGTTGTCATTCGTTACAGGTTCTAGTCAGACGCCTAGAAAGCCTAGCCATCGGTCTGTCAAAGGGGTATTGCGATGCCCAGTAGCTGGGTTGTGGAGGTCTAATAAGCAGTTACTTCATGTAACACAGGTATTCAGCCGATTCTGGTTAGACTAGAAGCCGACCCCAACCTAGTTAGGAAAAGGCTAAGGAGATGATGAGGTGGCCATGTTTATAGCGGCGTCAGTGGCGTTTTTTAGATCTGGTTTCACAGGAATGCGGTGGATGCGAGACGCAGAGGAACGGTCGTGGCGTCGCTTGGGGGAGGTCTATGTCCATCAGTGGACGTCTTTCGGCTGAAATGATAATGATGATGATGATGAAAGTGCAGATATAGGGACGCTTTGAGCACTCTACTAAGTGGGTCGTCGTCTGGTCAGGAGCACCTTACTCGCACTAGGTGTCGGAGGGGTCTAAAATTCTCCTTCTTCTTTTTGTGTCGATGTACTCTAACTAAATTCCCATTATTGCCAATTTATGTTTGCAACAGCTTACTTGGCGCACAATTTCTTGATCGATTTCCATAAATATGCCACTGCAGATCGTGTCTAAGTGGCAGATGCTACTGGAGTTGAACAAAGTCAGCCGTCAGTGGTATTCCTCCCCAAATTTCATCAAAACCTCTCAAAACACATCAGCAAAGAAAGCTCTTACTAAGAGGAGATAGAAATTGTATGAGCATAATCAGCCTTATAATCTCCTACTGTTGGGACCTCTAAGGGCCGAAACTGTGTTAAGCGGACGCCCGTGCGGTCCCATACAAAAGTGCTCTGTTGCAGGGACCTGCGTGGGCATCCGTTGCAGGGAGTCGGGCCCCGCACCCCCTTTTTCAATTAAATCTAATCAAATATTAACGTTTAAACGATCTGGTCAGTTTGAGTTGGCCATATCATGTAGTGATCAATTTCTATTATCTAGCCACGACATCTACACGGATTGAAACTAGCAAGGGCACCTTGGTTAGGACGCTAGTTAGCATACGTCTGGTCACCCCTTTCGGCCTACTGTCCACGTTTTGCCGCCGTGTCGTTGCCGCTTCGTCGACAGACTTTCATAGTTTTGTTTGCAAGCTTCACGCCTCCTGCGTGAAGCTACACCAAGCTTATAATGACGAATACGCGTCCGTGTACAGTAGGCTTTAGTTTTGCGGATTTGTGGTATAGACTCTAAAGCAAACTTCTGAAACTGTATCACTGTTAAAATTGATAACAAATCACCATTTTCCTGCCCTTGTCCCGTTTTAGTTGGGGTCGGCGCAACACGCTTTTTTTCTTCCATTCTGGCATGTTACTCGTCACGCTATGACTTTTCCCTTTCCCCTTTCTTTTTTTTTCATTTTCCCTTTTCTTTAATATACCTTCTCACACAACCCATCCATCTTTTTTTTTGGCCTAACTCTCCCACTCCATCCATCCACATGAAATTGATATCAAATCAATCAATCAAAAATATTTATTTCAAATGTCGGTCAGTCAAAAAAGTGAAGCTAAATTGCACGTTTCAAAGCGTTTATCTCTTTGGAGGGAGAAAAACGTGCAAGAAACTCCTTGGTTTTGCTCATAGCCTAAATCCGCAATTGCAGACATGTCGTGGCCAGATCTTAGAAATTGATCACTTCATGATATGGTCAAGTAAAACTGGCCAGAACTGGACTTATTATCATTGAAATCCTACATCAATGATATGGCCAAAAGAGGATTGACAGACATATCATCAAATGTTAACTTTTAAACGATCTGGCCAGTTTTAGTTGGCCATATCATGAAGAGATCAATTCTAAGATCGGGCCACGACAGACACATCAAAATGATCTAAGGTCTTCCCGTCCAACTATAATTTAGGTATCTTCAAGGCTAGAGTGAATAGGCTCTTAATAAACTAGTGCGCCTCACCATCAATGATTGCATCTCTGCTTACCATCAGGTGGGATCGCAGTCAAGCACTGGTTTATATCAATAAAAAAAGAAATAGGGATAAAGTCTGTCCTTGAAAATTAACGGTCTACCAACGATTTCGTCTGCTACTCTTGCTGCAATAATGAAACCGGTTATTGCATCTGTCTGTCTGGATTTTGACCCTCCATACAGCATCCCTTCAGAGGGATACGTTTGTAACGGTTACTGTCTGGTTTTAAATTGATGGTGAATGTTTATTTATTATTTGGCTGTGTATCAAATTCACGGTGTTTTGGGTTTGTTCAATTGAGATTTAAGCATGTTACGGTAGCTTGCAATTTAGGGTGCGAAAACCAGAAGGGATCTTTTTTTTTGACGAAAATACAATTCAAAAGCTCAATGCTAATAATAAGTAGAGTCACAATTTTTTTTTATTCATGCTGTTTTCTGTATAAGATTTTATATGTATTGACTGAACTGGAAGTTTTAAAAACTAATAATCATAGAATAGAATAGTATTTATTCGATGCGGGCAATACAATAGGCAATAACACAAAAAAAAGTACAGATTTACAATATAGTTGCGCTAAACGTGCCCGAACCGAAAGGGTCGCCAACTCAGCAATTGCTGGGCGTCAGACCCCAGCGCTGATTTTCAGTTGGCACCCCGCAGTGACGCACGATCATCATCTTTCTGCCCTTTGCTCGTGTTATTAGGGGTCGGCGCAACACGTTTTTTTTCTACCATTCTGCCCTGTCATTCGTCATGCTATACCTAACTTCATTTTCTTTTATATCACTCTTCACACAATCCATCCATCTTTTCTTTGGCCTCCCTCTCCCTCTCCATCCACATGTATGCTCATAACTCTTTTAGTAATATGCGTTACATCCCTCCTCTTTAGATGACCATACCAAGACAAACGATCCCCCTTCGACTTTTCGGTCACTGGCGTCACTTTCAAACTTCCTGTAATATATTCATTTCTCACTTTATCTATTCTCGCCACACACATCCATCTCAACATTCTCATCTCCGCTACATGCAATCTTTTTTCATCAGTCTTTTTCACAGCCCAACATTCTGATCGAAGTTTTAAAAACTAATAATGACAGTCTTTATTATTCATTTTGATTTACTTTGTGTTTTTTTAATTTGTGCCCTGTTTCAAATTTATTTATCCAAGAAATAAGATTCCCCCATACAATCTTTAAAATCCCCTGAATTGTTATGTTGGGACAAATAATTGCAACCTATTTGTGATGATTGACAAGTATATTGAAACAAGGAATGAGATTTTGCATACAAATGTAATTTCCCCTTTTTACCCCCTTAAAGGTTTTTTTTTATTGGGTGGGAAAATCATCTTATGAAAAGTCCCGCTCTTGGGCGGAACGGGAGATAGTGTCAGACTTTTACTGACTAAAAACTCACTCCTGTTCCTTCGTTGCCTTCGTCCCAGGGCCCCGGCTTTCGCTTTCACACTACCCGTGGCCTCAGTAGGCTTCGACCCTGCTGGGCCCCTACGATTTGCTGACATCTCCTTGAGGCGCGCGTGGAACAGTACGCGCCGTCGACGACTTGGGCTTGGTCCGGACGGTTACCGCACGATCGGACGGTGAGCCACCCATTGCTCGCCGTCCGCAAGCCCGCGCCTACGGTGGCCGGAAATCGGGATCGGAATCCCGGCGGCGGTTGGAGCGTAAGGACCGTTGCCTCACGCGATCGGCCGCCTCCTTTGCTAGCATTACTGCTTCGCAGAAGGAGGCGACCGCCTGCCACTCCTCACCCCCTTAAAGGTTGAATTTTCAAAAACATGTTCTTTGTATGCGCCTAAGTTATAAGCAATTCACGCGGGTGGAGTCGCTAGCAGACGTTAGTCTTTCAATGACCACATGTTCCTATCGATAACACATCACCCTATGCCCTTGAGACTAAAAATAAAATTTACCGACGTATTAGCGACCGCCGGCTCTATATAATCACCCCCTTATGCCCTTTAGAACCCCCTTTCAACCCCGTCCAGTGTTTCTAATGTGCTCTGAAGAGAGGGCTTTTTTAAATTCTCGAAAAGGTTTACGTGTTTTTTTTATGTAGTGCTAAGAATTCCATATGTATACAGTAAATGGCAGTCCTTAGAATCACATAACGTAAGGCACTGGGCAGGACACATTGCTCCCAGAACAGATGGTTGATGATGACGAAAGGGTCTGGAGTGGCGACCACGTACCTACCGTAAGACGCAGCGTTGGAAGGTCTACAAAGTGGACCGATGATCTAGAGAGTGTTGCGAGAATCCGATGAATGCAAGACGTAAAGGACCGTTCGGTATGGCGGCAGTTGGGGAAGCTATGTCCAACAGTGGTATTTTTTTTACTCTTGATAGGTTCGCACTTGACCGCTATCTCATCTGATGGAAAGCTAAAAAGAGAAAAATAAGACAACAGCTGTAGTGCGTACTGGAGCGGAGCAGGTCAATCCCAAACCTTTTTGTCCTCAACATAGTCATTTATAGTGTAAAAAGCATTTTGGCAAAATTTTCGGTTTACAAATGTTTTGAATTTATTTTTACGACGGATGGATAACAAAGTGATCCTATAAGGGTACCGCTTTTTCGGTACGGAACCCTAAAAACAGTTAAATGACAATTAGACCTTATTCTAAAAGCATTAAACATAAATAAAATGCGTGTTTTCTCCATATTGTGACGCCTGTAGGTATAAAACATTTCAGTCAACAATCAGAATCCGTATAGTAATGTACAAAACAATTTGTTATGAATTTTCGATATCTTTAAACTAACATTAAATAACTGATGTACGTACAGCGCGCTGATAAGACTCAAAACGCACTTTTTTAACACATTAAGGGCGAAATTCACCAATAAAATTAATCGCGTTTTAACGTTTGGTTCGCATAATCGCGTTTAGCTGCTGTCACTAGTGTCACTTGTCTGTATTTTTCGTTTGTTGTATTTTTACAAATGAAACTAGTGTCAGCGGCTAAACGCGATCATGCGAGCTAAACGTTAAATTTTTGAATTACGAAGATTTTTACGAATGTTTTTTTTTTGACGTGAAAAACATTTATGAGACATGCTATGAGGACTTGCTTCATGGCAAATTTCTGGATTCTAGGTCAATGGGAATGTATGAATGAATATAAATTTTAATTCCCTTGAGAGTGTCGAAAAATAATCCGTTTTTTCCTTTTAAGGTACTGAACCCTAGAAAAGCTAATGATCCGATTTTTATAAATTTATTAGCCCGCATGAAAGTCAAGTAATATTAAGTAAAAGAAAAGAAGAAGAAAAAAGAAGGGAAGAAAAGAGAAGTAGTATTAAGTAAGACAGTAGTAGTAGAATTTAAAATAATGTTTGTCCTGTATTTTTCCCAAGGCTCCCGGCATAAAAATCCTATTATGCTATTCCTGGACATGATTTACCCGTGTGTCGTTCCCGTAAACATCCAAATGCCGTTCGAGCGTAAAGAAGGAACAAACACACACACTCTATATGTATGATTTCTTGTACCTTTTCCTTGTCGTCACACGTGGATATTTAATGTAGAACACACAGCGCACACGTGTGCTATGTGCGTCGATCTGGGCGCGTCGGTCTCCATACATTTTATATGGTAACTAGACTTGTAGAGCCACACTAGATCCACGCCACGCGACGTCGTTCTACGTACAAAGCAGGCGTGGTCCACGTGTGCGTTGGTCTCATGTAGTTCTAGCTTTATTCCTTGGAAACTGTTGCGGTGTTGCGTTCCAGGACCATGTTTACATAGAAGTATCTATGCCTAGTTGGATAGTCATCTGGAAAACTCTAAACAGAATCCGCACCCAAGTTGGGCGCAGCAAAGACAATCTTCACAGATGGGGGTTCTCAGGCGGTCTCCGATCTTCAGTGTTTGTGCGGCGTCTCTCCGCAGACCATGTCCCACCTCCCATCCTACATCTCGTGCCCTGTTACCTGTTCACGTAGGGACCTAATGACCGCATTGCCGTGGCCGAATACTGGGCCAGGCAAGGAATTTAACTAGTTTTGACTTCGATACGCTAAGAAGAAGACAGTCATCTGACCAATAGCTTTGTCTTGAAGCTAGCTCCTACCAGCGGCTTCGCCAGCGTGAAAGTTTCTCCATACAAACATTGAACCTCCAGTTCATCCCTTTAGGAATGAATTTTTGAAAATTCCTATTTATTGTAGGTACATGCCGTGGCCACATTTTAGAATTGATTACCTCATGAAATGGCCAACTAAAACTGGCCAGATCGTTTAAACCTTAATATTTGATGATATGTCAATCCTCGTTTGACCATATCATTGATGTAGGATTTCTATGATAATAAAAGGTCTAAAGAAAGTAGACCAAACAAACGATTGAAATATCATCAAACTGTGAAAAATTTCAGCGTTCTAGGTCTAAGGGCTTTTTTTTTTAGGTGGGAAAATCATCTATGACAAATCCCGCCCGTGGGCGGAAGATAGCGTCAGACTTTTATGACTAAAAAACCACTCCTGCTCCTTCTTTGCCTTCATCTCGGGGCTCCGGGCTTCGCTTTCACACTACCCGTGGCCCCAGTAGGCTTCGACCCTGCTGGGCCCCTACAGGTCTAAGGGCTGGGGCGTCGATAGTCAGTTAGTCAGGACTTTGCCTTTTTATATTATACAGATATGGCGGATTTTCAGTCAATTTTTTTTTATAATATATATTAATTATAGAGATGACATGACATGAGAAAAAATCATGCTGCATCTGAAAATGTTCAGAATAGAATAGAATAAAACTTTATTGTATACCAAAATAGTCACAAAACTTTTGCATTAGGTAACGGTAAGTTCAGATTGAGTTTGTTATCAACAAAGACATTTACGATTCTCCTTCACCTAAAAATCAAATCATGTTCTGGACCATAAACTATTTTCTAGAGAGCCATTTTGATTCACACTCTTAGTCACCTTTCTACAAACAAATGCACCATTAAAACGAAGCGACACTAAAAATCCGCTAATTCGTAGCCAATAAACTGGCCTCTCGGCGTTCGGCAAACTTCGGGAATGGTCGGGAGAGCCGAACGATCCAGTTCTATCCGGTTCCAGCCGGTTACCAGGTTATTGGGGCAACGCACACGCGCGGTACATATTCCCAGCCCTTTGTCCTTTATGCAGTTTATATGCAATGTCTAGAGAAGGTAGATATTTCTTTTATACTCTGTATTTACTTTGACGTCAAAATCAATATTGGACATCTCTTTCATATTAAATCTGCAGCTTTGAATTTTTATAACTTCGCGTCGATATTTTTAGGGTTCCGTACCTCAAAAGGAAAACACTGAGCCCTTATCGGATCAGTTTATTTTATGGTTTGTCTGTCTATTTGTCTGTCAAGACCCTTTATCTCAGGAACGCGTGGAGGTATCGAATTGAAATTAAAATCATATACTCAGATCTGCCGTCCTTTAAAGAAGCAGTGAAAAAAATAAAAAATCTGATTTAACGAAAAAAAAAAATACGGCCGTTTATGTCGACACTCTCAAGGGGATTAAAATTGGCGTGAAGCAAGGTCTCATAGCTTAAGTATTGGAAAAAATCTGAAAACTGTAAGATTGTAGTCCGTCACAAAAAAAAAAAAATGTGATTCGGAAAAATCTTCGTAAGTAACTCAATTCGGGAATTGAACTGTTTTCATATGTAAGTTTGTACGGAACCTTCAGTGCGCGAGTCCTACTCGCACTTGCCCAGTTTTTGTAGGATTTTAGTCAGTAGAAGTCTGACACGCCCTCACGCTCCGCCCAAGAGCGTGGGATGTCATTTGATGATTTTCCCAACTAAAAAAAATCTCGTTTAGTAATATGTGTTTCATCCCTTCTCTTCACATGCCCATACCAAGAAAAGTCCTTCCATATTTAAAATAAAAAGTTCCCCAACACTGGGATAACTTCATACAGGAGTCATCCCAGTGTTGGGCAATTTTTTTTAATACACAAGAAACCCAGAACCAGAATACTTATCTGTAGGTTTTACAAATATTTGTTCCTTACGGGAATCGAACTCGTAACACGGAACACAGCTACCATTCGCTCAACCACTGCGCCAGTAGTACTGTCAAAAAAACTTTAAAATGATCTACAACGATTCCAATAGAAGCAACAATCATTTCCATATCCACCATCACATTCAATCAATTCACCATTTTTATCGATCTCAAACTCTGACTCATATAGTAATTTACCTAAATGACCTACATACAACCATAATCTACAAAATATAACAAGTGATTATTAAAATAAAATAGATTTATTACATGACCAGTTACATTCGACCTCATTCCTACCCCGAAAACCTTTTTCTTGGAACCTCTGTAGCGTTACCTTGGATTCGATGACTAATTTTTCACCAAAGGTCTAAGAATTGTAGAGTATGGAAGTGTTAGGATACAGTCAAATGGGGTGAATAGAAACTGGGGCGAATAGAAACAAAACTTCAAAGGGTATTTGCACGGTATTTGAATTTGTTTTTGCAGTTTTTAACTACAGTGGACCCCCGGTAGTCCGACAAACATTTTGCAGGGCAGTGTCGAACTATCGAATTTGTCGGATTATAGAGTACTGCCTAAGACCCCCTATAGTCCGAATTTTTTTACAAAAGAGTACCTTGTAATCCGATAAATTACAGATCTAATGATAAGATTCTTTATATTATATATATGTACTCTGAAGTACAAATCATATTTCATTATGTATGTCAAATTTAGTAAATTAAACAACACAATAAAGAGCTTACGTTTTATTATAAAATTAACGTCATTAATGCTATAGGACTTACAAAAAATATGCAATAACTTTACATTAGAAAATAATTGTGTACAAACGAATGTACATACTAAAATAATCAAAAAATCATGCATTAGCGAATATTATCAAAAAAATATTCAATAACAAATTATAGGCCATGTCGGATTACAGGGGGTGCCGGATTAGACAGGGGCCTGATTACCGGGGGTCCACTGTATATCAATTTATTGATGAATTGTTATTCTAAAAAGTCGAGGCTTTGTTAGAAGCCGATAATATGGTATCAAAGTGAAAAACCAAACCAAAGTTTTGTTTCTATTCACCCCTGCGTTTCTATTCACCCCGTTTTACGGTAGCTGCGATTACATCCACGCTAATTTGCATCTGTAGTGTACTTAATGTATCTACTTGTCAAATCTATATATTAGGGGTTAAAGTATGAAATTGCCGTTTTATTGTAATAGGTACTTCGAATTGACATAGAACCTTCATGGTTTGAGATTTTTGAGTGAAACTTTTTTCACAAGGTACTTATGAAGTTCTTCTTTTAAAGGAGTTTTTGGCGGGATTTCTTCGAGTGAGTTCAATGGTTGTTTTAATTATTCGCAAATTGAATCCTAGTAAATATTGTGATGTAAAATGGTGTAGTTTTGTATCTTAAGTGTCTGCGCAACTGGACAACGTGGAATTATTAAAAGAGGCAACGTCTCGGTTAAATGGAGCTGAGAATTTTATTGTAGTTTTGGCTACCTCAGCTAAGTTTGCCGAGAAGGCTGACTCGATACATTTGCTGCCAAATACTACAAAAAACATTAGAATGTGTTGCACCCGCATTCTAATGTGATACATAGTGCAGTGTTTTAAAAAAATAAATAAGACTTGACTTAAAGGACCAAGTAACAAGGTCTTAAAAAAAAAATCTTTTAAAATATGTGCAACATTCGATTATCGACTTTCAGTTGTTTTTTTTTTTATTCTGCTTAGACAAGAAAGATGGATACTTCGAAAATTCGAGTGATTTTTGAATACGAGTTCCGACGCGGATCTAACGCGGCAGCAACAGCTCTCAATATCAATGTTGCGTTTGGAGAGGGGACTGCTAATGAACGCACCGTGCGATTTTGATTTAAATGCTTTCGTGATGGAAACTTTGATTTGAAGAACAAACCACGTGGAAGACCACCCATACAGGTGAATAACGATGAATTGAAAGAGATGGTGGAAGCCGATCCGAGCCAAACTACCCAGGAATTAGCAGCATGGTTTAACATTATATAAAAGCAATATATATATATATATATATTTAATATAAAATTTGGCAGGTAGGTTCCTTATAGGGTGTAGAACGTTAAGAACGGATTTTACGAAACTCCACCCCTAAGGGGGTAAAACGGGGGTTGGAAGTTTGTATGGAGAAACTTACTATCACGCGGGCGAAGCCGCTGGCAGAAGCTAGTCTTGTTATAATAAGATTGACTAAAGTAGAACCAAGACGCGTCGGTCACCATACATTTTATGTGACAACTAGAATTATAGATCTACATCAGATCCACAGCGCCATGCAATGCGCTGCTACATACAAATCAGGCGTGGCTCACGTGTGCGTCCATTATAGATGACAACTAGACTTGTAGAGCTACATTAGATTCCTTTAATTTTATCTATAATATGTATGTATTTAGAAATATATAAGTATGTTTATCAGTCGTCCAGTACTCATAACACAAACTCTGCTTAGCTTGGGACTAGACGGCTTTGTATGATAATTGTGGAATATTATCATATTGTTATTATTTTATCCACCATTTCTTGACGGGTTTTATTATTTTAAAAATTAAATGCTCAGTAAATTATTACGTATACGATGTACTTAGTAAAAATCGATTAATCCTCATTAATTTTTCGAGATTTAACACATTCAGAAATTATCTTCAGATTGAATCTAGACTTGTCCTTCTCAATCGGAATACGCAATGATCGGTGTTCATGAGTGGTTCAATTGGTTTTTGTGGCGTTATAACCTTTGTTTGTAGACTTTACAGGACTTGTCTATCTGATCTTTAACAGAGGGCATTTCTAGATAGTCATGGAAATCTGTGTCCTAAATCCATTTAAGTTAACAACAAATCTATATATATAAAAGAAAGTCGTGTTAGTTACACCACTTATAACTCAAGAACGGCAGAACAGATTTGGGTGAAAATTGGTAGGGAGGTAGCTTAGAGCCAGGAGACGGACATAGGATACATTTTATCGAGTAGGGTAGATTAGGGTAGAGTAGAGTAGGGTAGATTAGGGTAGAGTAGGATAGAGTAGGATAGAGTAGGGTAGAGTAGGGTAGAGTTGGGTAGAGTAGGGTAGAGTAGGGTAGAATAGGGTAGAGTTGAGTAGAGTAGGGTAGAGTAGTAGAATATAGACGGGAGCGAAGCCGCGGGCAAAAGCTAGTAAATAAATAAAACAATATCTCTAGCAGCTGCCGTCGAAGCTATCCATTATTCTATGGTAATCGTGGCCTAAAAGTCTGAGGCTGGCCCCATTGGTAGAAGTCAAGGTTACAACGGTATGAGTCAGCTGTTCCAAGGTGAAATTGGTCTACATTGTCGGGGTATGAAGTTCAAGATGTTTGTGGAATCAGTGGGTAGGTAGAACGAGCTGGTCGCATGTTTTTGTACCATGTAATGTTGTGTTTATGAGGTTACTTTTTTAGGGTTTTTTCTTGGAGTTTCAATTTTCTGCGGTATCTTTTTTTTATGCTGGATAAGTTCGCGCTTGACTGCCATCTCACCTGATGGAAAGCGACTATGCGGTCGACGATGGAACGCGCTTACCTAGAAGTAACCTATTCACTCTTGACTTAAAGATTTTCGGGTTGTAGCTATCAGGAAACACAGATTCCAGCAAGGAATTCCACTCCTTAGCTGTACGCACAATGAATGTGTTCCCAAAACGTTTTGTGTGTATAGGTGGAATGTCCACGATGTACCGGTGGCGCATTGCCGTACGCCTGGTGGCCCGATGATGGAACGGGCTAGGCGGAATTAGGTTATGCAATTCCGACGCACACTCCCCGAAATGCAACCGGTAGAAAACCGACAGGCTAGCAACTAGGCGTCGATGCTCAAGACTTTGGAGCCTCGACTCAACGAGTGCATCATTTCTTTTCTTAGTAAGAGATGTTATTTTTCTACCGACAAGGACAATCGCTTGTTCGCCTTGAAAAATAATATAATATTGTGTTTACGTTTGTTTACCTTAATGGTAGGGTTTGGTCAAAAGAACGACTGTTTTGTTTTACCTGTATTCAAACAAATAAATTATTAGTAATATACAAATCGTTTCTTTGTTTGTTTATTTTAGGGTTATTATTAAAATACATATTTTTTATTCAAGGGCTTTGAATTGGTGAATGTATTTTTTCTTATGTATTGCTCAGAAATAGCTTTAAAAGTTGCTGTTATTCGGTTTATATTAGTTTTTTAATAACATATTTTTTTTAAGAAATATATTTACACTATTATTTGTGAGCAATGGTGGTCGAGTGGTAATGGCCCCGATTTACGAGCTGTAGGTAGCGGGTTCAAACCCAGCCAGGCGCATTATTTTGTGGAATTTATTTCATCACCACTGCTCTCAAAACGATGAAGGAAAACATCGTGAGGAAACCGGCATGTCCTAGAACAAAAAATTCGAAGACATGTGGACATCCACCACCAACCCGCACTGGGCCCGCGTGGTGGATTACGGCCTATTCCCTCTACTAGAGAGGAGGCCTGAGTCCCAACAGTGGGAACGTTATAAGGCCGCCTATGCTATTTACACTATAATAATAATATTATAAAGAGGTAAAGTTTTTTTTTTTGTTTGTAGGAGGTAATCTCGGAAAGTACTGGCCCGATTGCGAAAATTTTTTCACCGATAGAAAGCTGCTTTATTTCTGAGTGACAAAGGCTATATTTTATGTATGCGGGCGAAGCCGCGGGTAAAAGTTAATGCTTAATATGTACGCAGCTTTTGTCATTAATTTTTATTCACTTTTAATGGTCTACCGATGATGATAGATAAAAAAAACAAAGCAACTTCAGCACGTCTACTGGTGGACAATACCTATAACTATTTCATGATATGATCACTTATATTTCACGTTATCATGAAATTGTCGTACTTTTAGTTGTTCATGTCTTTAAAAGCAGAGTGTTCATTGATTTGACTAGCCCATAATGTGACCAATCGTGACTTTTACAGTAGACCTATAAAATAGATTGTTAATCCTATGTATGTATTTGGATTTCGTCGCTGCGGCCAGCGCTGGGCTCAAGGCTGTTTTCAAAGTCAAAGTCAAAAGTGTTTTTATTTCACATAGGCCTACATAGGCACTTATAAAACGTCAGAAGCTAGTGCACTCTTCCAAATTGGTCTTGGTTTTCTTAGAGAACAGCACTGCAGCTGGTAAAGTTCTATATTATATTATACTAGGTACACTAGGTACTACCGGTACATGGTGGACATCCCACCTGTACGCACTAAACGTTTTGGGAACACATTCATTGTGCGTACAGCTAAGGAGTGGAATTCCTTGCCGGAATCTGTGTTTCCTGATGGCTACAACCCGGAAATCTTTAAGTCAAGAGTGAATAGGTTACTTCTAGGTAAGCGCGTTCCGTCGTCGACCGCATCGTCGCTTTCCATCAGGTGAGATGGCGGTCAAGCGCGAACCTATCGAGAATAAAAAAAAACTAGCATTTCATGAAATGATTGAACGCTTCATAAAATGTTCAATTCTAGAACTAGAGGTCCTACCACGAGCTATTAACGCGATTTATTTTACGACCTAAACTGAACTGTTAAAGAGATGCAGCTATATAGGATGTAAAGGGCCTATTACACTACGTGATATTCAGCACACTATATTCAGATTGACTTATTTTTTGTTCCGAGTAAAACCGGTCTAATCCTTATTACACTACGCGACATCGACTAAGACTGTTTGAATATAGAATAATGTAATAGGCCCTTCAAGCTTCAAAATTTCAAAGCATTTTATTTCAAATAAACCATTTACAGGCACTTTTGAAATGTCAAGAAGTCAGTCAGTCAGAAAAAAAAGATGCTAATTGCACATTCCAAAGCGTAGATCTCTATGGAGAAGAATGTCCAAGAAACTCCATGGACACTCTTTTCAATCATGTTATGTATTACAAATATCTCGGTTACATGTTTCTTGTGTAAAAATAAAAACTAAATATAGATATTAAAATAGCAACTGGCAGCTAAGAGATTACCAGTCTCAACTGATAGCACCCGTTCACGGACATGACGCGAATATTAGCACCACCCAGCTTAACCATTTTGAAGGGAACCGAATGATCCAACACCCGCGCCACCATCAGTGAGACATTTGAGTGAGCATGACAAACTCCCAACTGCCATGCTTATTTATGTCAAGTTTCATACCTCTTTCTCTCTCTCGCAAGCTTGACATTTTTCTTGACACGTCATGGTACATAAGGTCTTTGGCCACGACATACATACCTATAGATTTCTTTTATTTATTCATTTAAACTTCATGTACAGTAGTGGTACAGAGGCGGACTTAATGCAACAAGGTATTCTCTACCAGTCAACCTTTGGGTTAAAAAAAGACAACACTGTGGAAGACTTGCATAATAAACAAATAACAGATAATTCAAACAGAAAAAATAAAATAAAAAATAAGTTATTTATAATAATAAAATACATTTAAATGCTAAAATTATAAACTAATAAATACTATAAAAAATATCAAATCATTAAGAAAACTTAATAATAATTCTGACGAAGACCAAACTAAAGTTGAGAGGACTTCAAGTAGTAGTGCCGAATTTTACGCTTAAAGGAAAATTTACTTTCAGTTTTTTTTTTTATGTCAAGGGGAAGTACATTTCAGAGTTTTATGGTGGAAACAGCGTATGAATTGGACATAAAGCCAGTTCGGTGAGAAGGAATATGAAGGAGCATGTTTTTGGATGCACGAAGGTTAAGAACTTTAGTAATTTGTTCTTTTAAATTCTATTAAATGTATTACACCATCGTCACTGTTTAAATGTATTAATATAGCTTAAGCATGAGTCTTCCATTTTCTAACCGCAGGAACACAGCACAGGCCACGTTTCAAGAAGAGACCATATCATCATCATCTTCCTGCCCTTGTCCCGTGTTATTTGGGGTCGGCGCAACACGTTTTTTTCTTCCACTCTGCCCTGTCACTCGTCATGCTATCACTAACTTCCTTTTCTTTCATATCACTCTTCACGCAATCCATCCATCTTTTCTTTAGTCTCCCTCTCCCTCTCCATCCATCCACATGTAAACTCATAACTCTTTTAGTAACATGCGTTTCATCCCTCCTCTTCACATGAAACCATACCATATAATGCACGCAAAAATAAATTACGGCTCAAATAAAGCCTGCCTAAATGACGTCATAAAAATCCTGACCGTATGATAGATAGTTCACCTACATTGCCTGGATGGAGTGTATCCTGTATGTAGGTCACCTGTACTCCCCCCTGTCCTCTGTGCCCCTCGCATCGACTACTGACGCCCAATAATAGAGCTGTGCCCAGCGTGCAATAAAATACGCAAAGTACATTATAGGACCTAAACCTTTTCAGATTTTACAGAAAAGGAAGATTTGGTCAATTTTGGATCAAATATTTGTATCGCCTATAATGATATTTATAAACTAGTGTTTGACTGCAATCCCACCTGATAGTAAGCAGTGATGCAATCGTTGATAGTGAATGGCACTAGTTTATTATGAGCCTAATCACTCTAGCCTTGAAGGCAGGTACATTATAAACGGACGGGAATTAAAATGTTTCAAAGTTTCTTCACAGGGTAGTCAGCTAGGAAACACCGGCCTTATCTCGTTTGAATTTACGAAAAATATGCTTTTTAAAAACTTATTTGCAATATATAATTAAATAATATATAATATATCTGGGTGTAGAATAGAATGCATTTATTTGTCAGAATATTATAGGTGACTGAAATATTTGTGGACTACCCACCATACAGAAGTAATTACTACTACCTAGTGTTGGGCACCTTTTCCAGTTAAACACAAAGCGAAAAGTTTTAAGTTATAAATATTTAACGTTTTATTTGTCACGGTGGAGCACACGGTGGAAGTGTGCCACCGTTTGGGCAGACCAACGCCATGTCCCCGTGGAGGCGATCGCCGGCGGCGATCTCTCGTGCCGGGCCTTGGTACAGGCTATGGTCCGGAGCGAGGAGGAGTGGCAGGCAGTCGCCTCCTTCTGCGAAGCAGTAATGCTAACAAAGGAGGCGGCCGATCGTATGAGGCAACGGTGCTCACGCCCCAACCGCCGCTGGGATTCCGATCCCGATTTCCGGCTACTGTAGGCGTGGGCTTGCGGATGGCGAGCAATGGGTAGCTCGCCATCCGGTAACCGTCCGGACCGAGCCCAAGTCGTCGACGGCGCGTACTGTTCCACGCGCGCCTCAAGGCGATGTCAGCAACTGTAGGGGCCCAGCAGGGTCGAAGCCTACTGGGGCCAAGGATCTGATTCTAAAAGTAAAATTCGGCCCTGGTATGATAGACAACGAAGGAACAGAAGTGGGTTTTTAGTCAGTAAAAATCTGACGCTATCTCCCGCTCCGCCCAAGAGCGAGGGATGTCATGAGATCATTTTCCAACAAAAAAAAAAGCGTTTTATTTGTAGGTTATTTATCCAAGAACGTAAATAAGAAGTTCCTCGTAAAGTAGTCTGTATATATCGAAAATAAGGTCTACAATGAAGTGCGTGAGAGGCGTCCTCTCTCACGCACTTCATTCGCGAAAACGCTAGGGGTCCACCAGTGAATAGCTTACAGACACCTTGATTTCAAGATCAGTAACTGCATCAGGTACCTGACATTGCAGTTTCAGTGTCCCATAACTCATGATGTCCCCACTAGCCGAATACCCCAGTTCGGTGCCGAGTTTCCCCGGGCGAGTCGGTGACCTTTAGTTACAAATAGGTCAGCGTGAACCCCGCCCGCGGTGCAGTGGGGCTGGTGACCTGTTTGCAGGGACGAGCCTTCATTTAGATCATTGTGATCATTTTTTAAACATTGCGTTATTTTTTTATTTTTTTGCTAGCTGCCGCTTTTTATATTTTTTTTCTACTAGAGCGAACAAAAGAAAAATTTGGCCAAGTGCAAGTCGGACTCGTGCACCGAGGTTTCCTTACAAACCTTATTAATTACTTACCTATGTAAAGGGCTCAATTCCCGAATTGAGTGTCGAAGATTTTTTGAATCGCATTTTTTTGTGACGTTACTACAAAACTGTTTTCAAATCTAGAGGTCTTTGTCGAAGTCAAGAGTGAAAAGGTCACTTCTAGGCAAGCGTGCTCCATCGTCGGCCACAACGTCGCTTACCATCGGGTGAGATGGCGGTCAAACGCGAGCCTATACAATAAAAAATAAAAAAACTGGGCAAGTGCGAGTCGGACTCGCGCACTGAGGGTTCCGTACAAACTTACCTATGAAAACAGTTCAATTCCCGAATTGAGTTACGAATTTTCCGAATCGCAAAAAAGATTTTTTTTGTGACGTAACAAAAAATTTACAGTTTTCAGATATTTTCCTATACTTGTGCTATGATACCTTGCTTCATGCCAAATTTCAAAATTCTAAGTCAACGGGAAGTACTCGATAGGTTTTGATTTACTAGCGAGTGTCAAATAAAAAAATAAACGTAAAGTGTCTTCGTAAACGTAGGAAACTATAGGCTACTTCGGTTAGGCGCATATTTTGACACTCCACTGGCCTTATCTTTTTGGTTGCGTTGACTTAGGGCGGAATGCACCAATAAAACTAATCGCGTTTTAACGTTTGGCTCGCATAATCGCGTTTAGCCGCTGTCACTAGTGTCACTTATCTGTATTTTTCTTTTGTTGTATTTTCACAATTGGTAGAGCGTAGAGGTTTCAACAACGTAAAGGTGGATACTCGCCGTACGTCGGGTTGTCCGATGGTAGAAATGTGATTGCGGCATCAAGTCATGCAATTCCCGCGCACACTCCAAAATGCAACCTGTAAAACACCGAAAGGCTGGCTACAATAAATAACAATATATTGGATCCAATAGCCTTGTAATCGCGTCTAACCAATTAGGTACCATAAAACTTAGGCTATCACCGTATAATATCAAAGGCATTCCCCATAAAACTCGTAAATGAAATGCCCTGATGACGCATAGGCGTTCTGAACTTGCTTCAAAGGCATAAGGTCAGGGTTGTTTGTTATGGACGGTTTGTTTCCATTGTGTGTCCGTCAAAATGGTTCACTTTGTCCAATATCGGGTTCTGGTCGCAATGGATCAGATATATTTTTTTTAGGCATAAAAACAGGATCTAAAGATGAAAGCGCCAGAATAAGCCGCGAAATTAAAATTTTCGTACGTTTTTTTTTTTCCAATTTCCAATTTAGTATTGGATAGTAAGACAAAAAAAGATATTTGCGGAAGTGTCATATATGTAAATGTATGTAAATACATACATGACATAATTTTGACTCAATGAAACCATTTACATAAATAACTCTGTAACTTAGAAAAGAGCTAAAATGTGCCATTTTAAGAAAATACGACTTTTTACCTTTTCGTTGTCGTCGTCAAAAAAATTAATCTGAAAACAGTAAACACAAAAATTTTTTTTTTTTTTCAATTCGGGAAAATCTTCGAGACTCCATTTTGAAATTGACCTATTTACATAGGTAAGTTTGTACGGACCCTAAGTGCGCGAGGCCGACTCGCACTTGGCCAGTTTTTTTAGGGTGGAATAGTCTATTTATTTATTACAGCTTGTAAAACAAAACTAACCTCCGCTCTAGTCGTAGCGAGAGTGAAGGAGTGTCAGATTTTTACTGACTAAAACACGCTCGTGTTCCTTCGCGTGTACTTTGTGAGAGCCACGGGGAGTCGTTCGAACAATTCACAGCCCTGACACGATAATGTACCTACTGTTAATGTTTTGATTTCGTTTTGCAGTAGGTACTTAACATTTTGGAGATCGCAAGATGTAAATCATAAGTGGCATGCTTGAAAAAAACTCCCATACTTGTAACAGTTTTACGTCTACATTTTATAACTTGGAAAACCTAGCCTAGTTCTCTCGCATTCCTTCATGACTACATAAATCATAATAATCACATTAATATTACAAAGCCATAAGTATGTGTTAGAGACCGACCGAAACCGCGAAGGTTCGGTTTCGGCCAGTTTCCGCCAATAAAAGTAGTTACTTTAAAAAATAAACTGAGCAAGTGCGAGGTGAACTCGCACACTGAGGGTTCCGTACAAACTTACCTATGAAAACAGTTGAATTCCCGAATTGTGTTACGAACATTTTTCTGAATCGCAAAAAGTTTTTTTTTGTGACGTAACTACAAATTTAGTTTATTTATTTATTAAAACTTCATGCAACACAAAGGTACAAAAGCGAACTTAACGCCTTAGGCATTCAGTCCCAGTCAACCAAGGGTAGTTAAGGTTAGTTTTTAGATTTTTTCCTATATTTGTGCTATGTGACCTTGCTTCATGTCAAATTTCAGGATTCTGGGTTAACGGGAAGTACCCTATAACAAACTGATCCTATAAGGGTTCCGTTTTTCCTTTTCGGATTGCTAAAACTCGGCTCGGACTCGTGACACCCAGAAACCTGTATTAGGCCCGCGTGCTAGATTACGGCCCATTCTCCTAGAAAGGAGGCCTGAATCCCAGCGTGAGGACATTATAAGGCTGGTGATGTTATGATACTGTTCTGGCCCTGAAAACTGCGTAGAGCTAAGCAATTGAACTTGCTACGAGCTACGCGGTTGAACTTGCTACGGGCTACGCAGTTGAACTTGCTACGAGCTAAACGGTTGAACTTGTTACAATTAGGTCAGAGCGGTAGACAATTTTCTACTTGGCCAAAGCCGTTGGCAGCAACTACTTATGCAAAACAAAGAAAAATATAAAGCTACTAGGTAGTGAGTCATTCTCGTAGCACTACCGTAGCAGTTGATCCTGCTACACAATAGATTCACGCTCACTGTCGTAACTCGAAGATAAAGATGTAGCTGCTAGCTAGTGACACATTCTCGTAGCACTACCGTAGCAGTCGATCCTGCTACACAATGGATTCACGCTCACTGTCGTAGCTCGAAGCTGCTAGCTAATGACTCATTCTCGTAGCACTAGCGTAGCAGTCGATCCTGCTACACAATAGATTCACGTAGACGCTGAGTCACTGTCGTAGCTCGAAGCATCCGGACTGCTACGAACGACCGTGGCCTTACCACGATTTTACTACTGTTTCCATTGATTTACCGTACGAGATTATTTTTTGGTTATGCGTTTTAAAAATAACTGATATGTCAACGGACAGGAGTGACAAAAATTATAGACAACATGTACCATAATAAATACACATCCTGGAAGTAGTATGTTCAGAATCGGCTACTGAATCAGTTTTAGCAACTTTTGAAGTAGGGTATTTTATACTTAAATAATTCTTGATTATTTTATGATTACAAGTTACCTATTTTAGCATAGCATAGTCGGCCTTATAATGTTCCCACTGGTCGGACTCAGGCCTCCTCTGTAGGAGAGAGAATGAGGGCCGTAATCCACCACGCGGGCCCAGTGCGGATTGGTGGATGTCACATGTCTTTGAATTTTTGGTTCTAAGACATGCCGGTTTCCTCACGATGTTTTCCATCACCGTTTTGAGAACAGTGGTGATGAAATAAATTACACAAAGTAATGCGCCTGGCTTGGTTTGAACCCGGTACCTACCGATATTACATCACGTAAATGATGATTCACTGTCGTATTCGTAGCAATTGAACTTGCTACGTACGACCATGACATTAGGTCACGGTTTTATCGTGATTGTGGTACTGTTTCCATTAGAGTACGACACGGAAATACTTGCTGTATAGTTTCAAAACATAGATTTAGTTACCTACACGTTTTATGAACAATCTTCGATTTATGTCAAGTGTTTTAACGTCCTCATGGCGTGTGTTTGGCAGTTGATCCACTGTCGTAGCGTAGCATTTAATCCTGTAATACATCACGTAGACGCTGACTCACTGTCGTATTCGTAGCATTTCAGCTAGCTATGTACGACCATGACATTAGGTCACGGTTTTACCGGCATTGTTGTTTTGTTTCCATAAGAACACGACACTGAAATATTTGCTGTGAGGCTTCAAAATAATGGATTTAGTTACTCGTATCGAGAAAAATATTCTCAAGTATTTTAACGTCGTTATAAAATGTGTTTGACGGTTGATTCACTGTCGTGGCATACCAATAAAGCATTTAGTTACTCGTCTCAGTCGTATTAGAATAATTTTGGTATGTGTGGTTGGCAGTTGATTTACTATCGTAGCATATCGGTATTGTAGTACTGTTTTCATTACAACACGACACGGTAGTACTCTCTATGCGGCTTAAAATTACAGATATACACTCGTAAAACACAACAATAAAGTCTTAGATTTTTGTCAAATGATATAAAGTCCTTATGAAGTGTGTTTGCCAGTTGATCCAATATCGTAGCATAGTATTTAATCCTGTAATATATTACGTAGACGTTGACTCACTGTCGTACTCGTAGCATTTTAACTTGCTACGTATCACCATGACATTAGGTCACGGCTTTACCGTGATTTTGGAACTTTTCCATTGGAGTACGGCACGACCGCACGATATAAGTAGTTTGGTAGTTTAAGACCAGATTTTTAAAATATTTGAGCTATTTACAAGGAAATTAATACACCAACGATGTTTTATAAAGTTGCTTTTGTTTATCGACTTTTTATCAGAAAATAATATACCTTGAATGTTGTACTTTAAGACTAAAAAAAATAATTCACGCCCCAACCGCCGTAATTCCAACCCCGACTACCATCCACGATAGACGCGGGCTTGCAGACGTCGAGCAATGGGTAGCTCGCCGTCCGGCCGTCCGTTGATTAACAAGACCGAGCCGAATCGTCAACAGCGCGTAGTGATACACGCGCTCCTCAAAGAAAGCCAGCAAACCGTAGGGGCCCAGCAGGGCCGATACCCGCTAGCTAGTACCGCGGGGAATTTCTGAAAAGGAAACCCGTAGTCATAGAACGAAAAGGGTAATTGAAGGACACAGGTGTGGTTTTAATCAGTAAAAGTCTGACACGCCCTCGTCTCCACCCAGAGCGTGAAAAGTGATTGGATGATTTCCACCCTTTAAAAAAAAATTCCAATAAATCACAGTCCCGTATCGTGCGACAATGAACACTTTCCCTAGATCGTTCGATACCGCTGACTGATTGCCGCAGTTCGTTCCGCCTTATATAACCAATGATAGCCGACTGAGCGCGTTACTTTACTGCTTATAACCCCAAACGGTGACGTCATTATTTTTTTGCGATGGAAAATCGTCAGATAACGTCCCGAGTGGAGCGAGGGAGTTTGTCAGAGTTTTACTGATCTTAAACTAATGTGTGTTTCTTCAGTTGCCCTTTACGTTTCAGGGCCATTATTATGTTTGAGTCTTACCGTTCGTAAAACTGTCTGTTGTGTATAACTCTAATAAATTATGAAAAAAATTCTAAATGATTTAGTTCTTAAAAAGAACTTAATAATTTCCTGGAAGATAAAGCCTTAAAAATAAAGAAGTTAAATTAGTTTTTTGAATGAGAACATTTTTATTTTTTTGTAATTTTTTATTTTAATATCAGGAGCCTTAGTATAACTTGTTAAAATGTCAAGCGTATGAGCGAGAAAGAAGGATGGAGCTATGCACTCTATACAGCTCTATCCTTTAACATTTCAGTTTAGGTCGTCAAATGGATCGCGTTGAAAGCTCGTGGCTCGGGTCTCAGGACATTTTTAATCATTAACTTTGACATTTTTTAATGTCTTGGTTAAAATAATATGACATACTAGAATTGTTTTTTTTTTGTATTCTTTTGTTAATATTTGTATGTAATGACATCCAAAGCAAAGATGTCGATTTGATGGAACGTTTGAAAGAGTGACCGTGGCCTACACGCACGAACGCAAAGAGCAACTGAAGGACCCAGGTGGGTTTTAGTCAGTAAGAGCCGACGCTGCGTTATGCGGCCGCCCGCGCGGTATCATACAAAAGTGCTCCGTCGCGCCGCGCCTTGCGCTCATTTTGCTACGTAACACAAAGGTCTCCATCGACACGACTACATGCACACCGTTAAAGTTGAACTAGCGACACTGCGCGGGTAATAATCCGGTTTCCGCGATGGGAACCCAAGCACACCACACAAGCACATAGTCACGTAACGGGTGCCAGCTTAACGCAGTGTTGGCTCTAAAAGTCTGACACGCTCTCTCGCTTCCACTCTAGAGCAGAAGTTATAAAGAACATCTCTCTTTTTCTTTGTCCAACCCTCTTCACAGTTTAGCGGGGGTCGAGTCTCCACATGGAGACTGGAGCCAGAACAAAGCCTTTCTGGCCCAAACGTACAAACGTTTGGCTCTGTTCTGGCTTGTCCGTGCACTCAGACTCGCTTGCATATTCAACCACCAGGTAGCTCAAAAAAAAAAGAATATATCGTTCTATTTTTTTATTTAATTCATCTCTTGTATGCTGTCAATTTGTTATATATGTATTGTACTTATGTTTGAACAAATCAACGACTATCTTATCTTATCATGCCTTCATATATACTTCGTAGATTTTTGTACATTTGACCTGGCTTTTGGCGGGTTTTTGAGTTTATGACGAAACTTTTGACGAAAAAATACATGATTATTTCATTACGAAACGAGGGCTTTATGGTCTGAAATCATTAACACGCAATAAGCAAGTGTGGTAATCAATGGGCGTTCGTTTTCTATAAGCGAAGAGAGAGATTTCCACCTTTTAACCATGGAACCTATTGAGCCATGTTATAGAATGGCAAACTTGCCTTAACACAAACGAAATCAAACAAAAAAATGTTTTTCACGGCTTCAAGATATTGACTTGAGTGGTTTTAATTTCAACTCGATAGCTCCATGCGTTCCGAAGACAAAGGGTCTTAACAGACAGCAGACGGACAACAAAGTGATCCTATAAGGGTTCCGTCGTTTCCTTTTGAGGTACGGAACCCTAAAAAGAGGTATAATATCTACCTTAGTAGTGATAGTGTTTGCGCGGTTTTCATTCACTATATTTATGGTCTTATAAACACTGAGTTAAAGCCGAGACTCCGTGACTCACACAAGCTAGCACTGTAATTATTTGGCTTCAGTCTACCGCAGTTGCTAATTACAAATAGGTACCTACTTTAATTGAGTACCTGATACTGTCATTTGTGGCAATTATTCAGAAATACCATGGAAAAAATCAATATATACCATTCTATATATGTATATGGTAATATGTCGATACTGTGAGTGTGATAAATATCATAATTGGGTAGGCCATAATTATGGCGGTAAGTCTCCTCTTTGAGGAGTGGCTGGAAAGACGTCACGGCGTCCTCATCTTCCGCATGACGCAGGTCCTCACCGGACATGGTAAGTTCGGGAGGTTCCTGCACCGGATTCGTGCGGAAGAAATGCCTGGATGTCACCATTGTGTGGACGGCCCAGGGCACACGGTGGAGAATACCGGCGAGGGCGACCGGCGACAACGACCCCTAGCGCCGGCCCTGGTACAGGCATGGTCCGAAGAGAGGAGAAACGGCAAGCGGTCGCCTCCGCATGCAAAAGAAAAATGCTAGCGAAGGAGGCAGCTAGAGCCATTAGATGAATTCCCACCTAAAAACATACTAATATTAGAAAGAGAAAAGATTTATATTTTTAATCCTAACAGTCAATGAATGTACTGTATCTTTCGATATAGTCAACCGATTGTGATGAAACAAAGTCTAGTATATCAAGTTACACACAATTTTAATGTACAAAAATTATCTACATCGATTTCGTACATTTTACGTGATGCGCGCACAACTAAAAACTTCTACAGATTTATTGTATATATAGATAATGAACATAAAACGTGTGGATCGATTGTAAAAACTCTTTCACAGTGGAATTTATCACTGAGTGACGTAGACAAATATTTTTTACTCTTATGCGGGCAAAACTGCTGGCAAAAACTAGTAATTTGAGTTTTAATTTATAGCCAGGAAAATATTAAGCAAGTCTTCTGAAAAAGTTCATGTTATATTACGTTACTATACCCAGTGTTTTTTAACTTATAATAATAATATGCCACAACTATCACACAACGCCGCCGCGCCGTCTAGTCCCAAACTAAGCAGAGCTTGTACAATAAGTACTAGACAACTGACAAACATACTTATATATTTCTAACTACATACATATTATAGATAAATTACACCCAGACACAGACCAAATGATCGTGCTCATCACACAAACTTTTGTCCCGGGTGGGAATCGAACCCACGACCTCTGGTATAGCAGTCAGGGCTACTGACCACTAGACCAACAGGCCAGTCCATCTATGATGAAACTTGAAAAAATTATGATTTCAATTAATATATTTCTCTGTTTTTTCAGATACATGGCGTCCGTGATACAGAAACAGCATCAACTGGACTCCTTCGCTCTCCCTCTGTTTTCCACCACTTTGCAATAACGAAACGAATTTTCAAAAAAAATGCGCTCCGTCAACTACCGTCCACGTACGCACCGCACAAAAGCCATAAAAAAACTAAAAATAAAAAAGAAATACGAGCTTACCAACATAAAAATACTGTGTTCTAAAGCTAAACTATAGTTACCAACATAAGAGCGCGAATTTTTTTTGTTGAAAAAAAAAGTTTTTGACTAAAGAGGCTTTAAACTCTGTAGTTTATGGATGTAATATTAAATAGTTGCCTTCTCTTAGTTGTAGACAGTGTTGGTCCAATCTCTTTAATAATAATAAGTCATAATTTTCCCCTTTATATATAAAAAACAGTGATTTAGAGGTGTTATATTTAAAGTGTGAGTGAAGGTTGGTATAACATTTTTATATTTAATTATAGTAGTTAAATTAAAATGCTTTTCCCGGGGTTCGATTCCCGGCTGTGGGAATGTTCGAAATTGTTACCGTGGCATTGGAAAGCAAAGGGCAACTGAAGGAACACAGGTGGATTTTAGTCAGCCAAAGTCTGATGTGCCCTTTCGCTTCACCTAGAGCGACTCTACTGACATGACTCTTGGTTTCAAAATTTAACTTTAATCGAAATCGCAAATAGAAAGGATTTTTCTGACTGGCTTGTTGGCCTAGTGGTTAGTGGCCCTGACTGCCATGCCGGAGGTCGTGGGTTAAATTCCCACCCAGGAAAAATGTTTGTGTGATAAGCACCAGATTTTCAAGGGACTATACGTCTTAAAAGCCTATTCACTTTAGCCTTGAAGACACCTAAACTATAATCGTTTCCAAAATAAAGATTTATGTTTATTGTTTTTTGTTGTTTAGTATAAAGGCTTTTGAACCCCATTACTATAGATAAATCCCCACTCGATATTTATTACTACAAAATAGACAACACAATTAAGACACTCCACTGAACGCGTAGCGCACACATGTGTGATGGAGGCTCCAACAATACTGCCCCTCTGTCGTCGACTTACATCGCACCAGCACTCAGTGTTGCATCAGTGTCGTGGCCAGTCACGTGACACACGTCACTCTAAACCACTAGCGCCATCTCTGATATTGGTTATAAAAGTAAACAGTAATTAGCATTTCAAATATTTGTATTAAAAAGAGTGAACTAATGGTGGACATGTGACGCTTATCTATTTTCTATGCATCAAACCTAATAAAAAATAAATAAAATAAAAATCATTATTATTAGACGTAGTCCATAGCCAATTTTATAAGAATAAAAATACATTAAAGATTTAAAAATACAAATTATTAAAATAAAAGAAAATAAGAATTAAAATCACGAACATATTTAAAAATAGGATAAAATTAAACTAAAATAAAAACAGTAAATAAATTTAAATCAAAATTATTCAAAAATTAAAGTTCATGTCAAAATATGGCAGTGACGTCACATTATAGTTTGTGTATCCTTTTTCTGTTACTTGACACTTTCCCCTTCCACCAGATTTGAAAGGTTTCTAACTTGCTTTGTAAATTTTGACGGATTTGAAACCTTTTTTCTATTTGCGATTTTGTTTAGAGTTACTTTTTGACATACAATTAAAATTAATCAAGTACCAATCTCCTTAGTAATATCTCTAGCCGCTGCCGCTGGCTCGGCCATTCCGTGCTTTGAAAATGATCTGAAACATAACTGGATTCCAGTCAGGCCTTAAATTTAAATTCCAGTTTAAACATATAACAATGGAGACCACGGAAGTGGAGAAGAACGCTGCGCCCGGCTCCGAGGAAACCAGCCAACTTAACAGGAATAGGGTGAGTGGAATATTTCTTTTATTAACATGGGCTCTAAGTACGTCATCATCGTCATTTCTGACGGGGAAATTGTCTGACTGACATATCAACGCACAGCCCAGACTACAGGGGCCCAAGTCTGCTATTTTTATAATATCGTCATTCCAACACGATCCCATTGTCATTTTGCTAAAAGTTCGTAATCTGATAATTCATAATGGTCGATCATTGATCGTTCAATGGTCTTGTGGTAGAATGACAATACCGAGCTGTCTCGTAACAAATTAAAAGCTATGACTGCACAATGACGTTGTAATGGTTGGTTACTGATCAAAGAAACTGTCAAAATTTTGGCAGTCCTTCACATACGTCAAATATTGATTTGTCATTATGTACGAGATAACCATTCTATGCCATTTCTTTCAATGGAGTGTCAGTGCTTGACCATCGGAAAGTCATAATGTCGCCATTATATTAGTAGATTACCAAACTAAGTCAAAATCAACAATTATGTAGTCAATGATAGACCATTCTGACACTATTGTAATAGCAGACTTGAGGCCCTGGTTAGTGATGGCATTACGGGTGACAGGACAGAATGGATAAAATGGAAATAAAACATGTTACGCCGATCCCAAATCACATGGGACAAGGCAGGATGATGATGATATAATGTTAGGATACATTATACAAGACAGCTACCATAATAAAACCAAGTCCTTAATCAGTTGCAACACCTAGAGCACCCTCATTAGCAAGAAGTAACACCAATATATTAGGGTAACTTAGGGCTCATACACATGTTGCCAACGGGAGAAGTAACTACAGCCTATACTGACAACCTATACTGACTCTTGACACATACGACGGCTCACCATTGTGTGGGCCGCCCGAAGGACACAGTGGAGCATACGGTAGAGGTGTGCCCCGCCTGGGCAGAGCACCGCCGTGTCCTCGTGGGGGCGCTCCGTAGCAGCGATCTCTCGCACCGGGCCTTGGTACAGGCCATGGTCTGGAGCGAGGAGAAGTGGCAAGCGGTCGCCTCCTTCTGCAAAGCAGTAATACTAGCAAAGGAGGCGGCCGCACGCGTGAGGCAATGCCCCAGCCGCCGGGATTCCGATCCTAATTTCCGGCCACCGTAGGAGCGGGCTAGCAGACGGCGAGCAATGGGAAGCTCAGTGTCCGACTGTCCAGTAACCGTCCGAACCGAGCTCAAGTCGTCGACGGCGCGTAATGTTCCACGTGCGCCTCAAGAAGATGTCAGCAACCGTAAAGGCCCAGCGGGATCGACGCCTACTGGGGCCATGGGTGATGCGAAAGAGATCCCAATGCCCTAGAACAAGAAGCAGGGCATGTCATTAGATGACTTTCCCAACTAAATAAAAAAAAACGGCTGCCGCTGATCTTCAACGTCTTCTTGCTGGAATGTCGACGGCTTCAACAGCTGCTGCCGACATCTCGACGGCTGCAGTCATCTCTGCCGTTGGCAACGTACCGCTCGTGTGTATGAGGTCTTACCTGCAGCCTTGTATGATATCACGTAACATTACCGACTTGATATACATTAGATCTTATTTTTAACCCTTGTGCCTTCGCCTTGACCTTGGCATTGAGAATGAAGGTTACGGTGTTTTATTATGTGGGTACAGAACTGCAGTATGAGCACTAACGCTATTTTATTAGCTACTGCCGGCGGCTTCACCCGCTTGAAAGAAGGTTTCAACATACAATCTACCGTTTCCTTTGGGAAGTGAATTTTAGGACATTTTCTTAGTGATCGCCTACGTCAAAAAAGGAAACTGAAAAATTCACATTCCTAGTCCCAGTAGTTTCGCCTGTGCGTTGATATGTCAGTCAGTCAGTTTCCCCTTTTATGTATACACCATTAATGTTTAATTAGTAAAAATACTTAAAGGGCTTATTAGAAAAGGTCTTGTTATTATTTAAGTAAAGTCTCAATAAATAATATTCGTAAACAGCAAAGCTATTAGCGTTTGTTTATATCCCAAAATATCACTCAATTTATGGAAATATTGTACAGACTATTGATTAGATCTGTATTCACTACCAATGTTAAATAAATGATTGATTGATTGATCAAAATGGAAAAACACTGCGCGTGGTATTTTCTAGTAGCAATTGTTATAAATGATTGATTCTATTATGAATTTAGCAATTATGACAAATTTTCGTGGACAATTGTGGAATTTCGTTTTGTTTACTTTTGACTACAAAAATATGATCAGTAACGGATACGAATAGATCCCATTTTTCTTTTTTACTAATTAAAAAATAGGGTTGTATAGGCTAGTGTAGAAGGCTGTTAATAAACGCCATGCACCAACGACTCTGTAAGTCTCTTAATTGTACTTCTGCAGTTATACAAATCTATGTTTGGTTTAGGTATGTGGTGTGTGTTTGGATTTTCATTACGAATATTAATACGTCTTTCTTTCATATTTCCAGAGCTTCAAGTCAAAACAACTAGTACGCAGTCAAGCTATACGCGAAACGCATTCACCACCCCGTGCGTTGTCACCTGCGCAACCTACGCCTACAGTCACAATCTCCGCTACTACCGTCGCAAACTCGACTCCTAGCGTCGGTAACACTGTGCCTAGCGTCGAAAACGCCAGTCACGTTAATAACACCGCGAGTAACATCGAAAATGGCACGAATGATACTGAAAATGCCGTGCGGAATATAACGTCGCCTAGCGTAGGAAACTCGCCGCCTAGCGTGGGAAACTTGCCGCCTGGCGTTGGAAACTTGCTGCCTACCGTGGTTAACTCCAGCCCTACGAGTGAGAAAGCGAGTAATGAACGAACTGTGAGTGTGAGTGAGGATTCTAGTCATGTTAGTGTTAGGTGTAGTGATGTGGTTAACAGTAGTGATGTGAAACATAGTGATAGTGATGATTTTAAGAAGAAACAGCCCGTCGAGATTCAGGTAAGTTTTCTTTACTTCGTTAGTGAGTTAAGATTAATCTGTATGATATATTTATTGATTGAGGGAGATATTAAACTACGGAAGGTTTCCAACAAAGTGGACCGAAGACCTGGTGAGAGTCACGGGAATCCGATTGATGCTAGACGCAAGAACTGGTCGCTGTGGCGACACTTAGGGTAATCGTGTTGGAGTATAACAAAAACAAATCTATCCTACTTCAACACTATGGTCTTTCTCTTCCTAGCCAATTAATATTGTATTTAATTGGTCTGAGCCCTTTGTCAGCACTTGACTGAAATCTCTAGTATGGTTACAGTTACTGTATTCCTTTAGCCTTGCTTAGAAGCACACGTCTCACGTAATATTACTGAAACACACCTTCCAATATAAAGTAAAGGATTAATAAATAGTTATTATTTCAAATCCTTAAAACCGTGTTGGTTTTGATGTCCACCAACAAATTACTCTCCGAAATACTGATTTTGCTGCGTAAAAATATTTTGTATTAAAAATGTTTCTCGATAAAAAAAACTAATAAGTCCATCCGACATGTATTTTTTGTTTAATCAAAATCAATAACAATTGACAAAGATAAAATGCATGTCAGTTCAGGAGTGAGGACTTGTGGCGTCGTCATCATCATTTCAGCCGAAAGACGTCCACTATTGGACTTAGGCCTCTCCCCAGTGACCCAGCTTGATGCACTTTTGGCAATTGACAGGCGAGCAAGGAGAATTATTGGCTTTGGCAATTGAGAGGCGAGCAAGGAGAATTATTGGCAATTATGCACTCGTTGAGTCGAGGCTTCAAAGTCTTTAGCATCGACGCCGAGTTGCTAGCCTGTCGGTTTTCTACCAGTTGCATTTCGGGGAGTGTGCGTCGGAATTGCATAAGCTAATTCCGCCTAGCCCGTTCCAGCATCGAATCACCAGGCGTACGGCAATGCGCCACCGGTACATGGTGGACATCCCACCTGTACGCACAAAACGTTTTGGGAACACATTCATTGTGCGTACAGCTAAGGAGTGGATTTCCTTGCTGGAATCTGTGTTTCCTGATGGCTACAACCCGGGAATCTTTAAGTCAAGAGTGAATAGGTTACTGCGTCTCGCATCCATCAGAATCCCGCGACCTTCACCAGGGCTTCCGTCGACCTTGCAGGAGGCCTTCCAACGCTGCGTCTTCCGTTACGCGGTCGCCACTCCAGAACCTTCCAGCCCCTTCGACCATCTGTTCTGCGACCAACGTGCCCTGTATCTTCTAGTGACGTAGGGCTGTACGATTTTTCGAAAGAGTTACCGTGGTCCTGGGACTCAAAGGGCAACTGAAAGAAAACAGGTGGGGCTTACTCAGTAAAAGGGTGACAACTCCTTCTCGCTCTACCCAAAGCTGGAGGAATTATTTGATGATATCCCACCTCCAAAAATAAAAACTATAAACATGGGCTTGTGATGTCGCTCCTGAGTGTTTTTAGATGAGAATTCATCCAATGACTTCACCCGCTCTAGGGTGAGAGCGAAAGCGAGTGTCAGACTTTTAGTGAGTAAACTCCACCAGATTTCCTACAGTTGCCCTTTGCGTTCTAGGACCTCGGAATACCTTTCAGAAATTCCCCGTAGACTTCTGGATAAAGGCTTGATCTCAAGTGAAATTTTAACGCGCTCAACCTACACCTATCGCGGGCTTGCGGACGGCGAGCAATGGGTAGCTCGCCGGTCGACCGTCCGGTAACCGCCCGGACCGAACTCAAGTCGTTGGCGACGCTTAGTGCTCCACGTGCGCGTCAAGGAGTTGTCAGCAAACCGTAGGGGCCCAGCAGGGCCGAAACGTAATGAAGCCATGGGTTCGCTTCTGAAAGGAAAACCCGGCAATGGAATGGAAGGCAACGAAGGAACTAGAAGCTGGTTTTAGTCAGTAAAAGTCTGACACGCCCTCTCGCTCCGCCCATGGGCGGGAGATGTCATTGGATGATTTCCCACCTAAAAGAAAAAGCTATATCTATCTTTTTTTTTATTATAAATACTAATGCTTGATGGCGACCCAACCTGATGGTAAGCAGTGATGCAGTCGTAGTTTTTCGTTTAAATGAGAAAATAAAAAAAGACGTGTGTAATATTTTTCGATAGTAATACTTTATTCTATTATTATCTATCTAAATATTCTATTTAAATATCTAGTATTAATTTATTATGCACACCTACCACAGTGTAGTCTTTTTTAACCCAAAGATTGACTGGTAGAGAATGCCTTGTTGCATTACGTTCGCCCATGTACCACTACTGTACAGATACCGGCACGGATCTTGAGCGCTGACTTCTACAGTTCTACTTGCGCGGAAGCACGCAGAAGTGAAATACCGGCTCTCTTTAGTGGTATGAAAAGAGGAGATGCGGGGGCGGGGAGTGCAATCCTTGTACAGTGATTGGCTCGCCGATGTGTACGATACGCAAAGCGATCCCCGCTCTTTCGCCGAGCGCTCAAGATTCGTGCCGCTATTTGTACATGAAGTTTAAATAAATAAATTAACTGAGGTTTGACTAACCAAATAGATTTTTTAGAAAGCTTCCCTATAGTTGAATGATCTTGACCATTATTGCAATATTTCTCCATCCCTTTCTCACACTAGATCTTCTGTTTATCCCACAGATAACATCAGGCGGCTGGGACGACTCCCATCACGAGAGGCACCGCCCTCGCCGCTGGCATTCTGACGCGCCGCGAGACCTACTATCAAACAATCCGCGAGTCAGCTGCGTTTGTGGATACTGCGCAGCTTGCGTTCACTGCAGGTATGTTTGCTGCTAAATTGATAGAGAGAAACTAAAGTCCATTAATGTCTCCTTTTAAGAGATCCTTCATCAACCAAATAATAGTAATATAATAATACTCTACAACTGTAGTGTATACCACTCACATGTGGGGCGAGGCCCTCGAGAAGAATGGAGAAGCGATGGCTGTCTCCTTAGACGTCTCGAAGGCCTTCGACAGGGTATGGCACGCCAGCCTTTTGAGTAAGCTTCCAGCGTACGGCATTTCCCCTGGTCTGATTAACTGGGTAAAAGACTTCCTGAGTGAACGGTCTCTCCGAGTTGTTGTCGATGGATGCTCATCAGAGCCCATGACGACTAATGCCGGAGTTCCTCAGGGGTCAGTTCTCTCTGCAACTCTTTTCCTGCTGCATATAAACGATCTGCTGATGCCCGGTATCTATGGGTATGCAGACGATAGCACTGTTGTAGAGAGATACCTGCCAGGTCCCCGGGCTAGTAAGGAGCTAATCCGGTCCGAACGAGAGGCTATGGTAGAGCGTACGAATGTCTCACTTCAGGCAGTCTCCAAGTGGGGCGAAACCAATCTGGTAAAATTCAACGCCGCCAAAACACAAGCGTGTCTGTTCACCGCTAAGAGGAGTCCGTTCACCTTGGCTCCTGCTTTTCAGAATGTATCCCTGGAGTGCAGCGACCGCCTTCAGCTCTTAGGAGTTGAAATTTCCTCAGACCTCAATTTTGGGCGGTTCATTGAGTCCAAAGCTAAGGTAGCTGCTAGAAAACTAGGCGTTCTTGCAAAGGTCCGACGGTACTTCACACCGGGACAGCTTCTAATGTTATATAAAGCACAGGTCCGATCGTGTGTGGAGTACTGCAGTCACATATGGGCTGGTGCTGCAAAATGCCATCTAGCAGCTTTGGACTCAGTGGAAAGGCGTGCGAAGAGGCTAATTGGGGATCCAGATTTGGTTAAGTCCAATCTTCAAAGCCTCGAGCACAGGCGCAGAGTAGCCAGCCTTTCGGTATTTTATAGGTTACATTTTGGAGAGTGTGCGCGGGAATTGCGTGACTTGATTCCGCCATCTCCTTTCTACCATCGGACAACCCGACGAACAGCGAGTATCCACCCTTACGTTGTTGAAACTTCAACGGTCCGGACTAAGCGTTTCGCTTCGTCGTTTATACCGCGTACATCGAAGGACTGGAACAATTTGCCTGCTGCGGTCTTCCCATCCAGCTATAATTTAGGTGTCTTCAAGGCTAGAGTGAATAGGCTCTTAATAAACTGGTGCGCCTGACCATCAATGATTGCATCTCCGCTTACCATCAGGTGGGATCGCAGTCAAGCACTGGTTTATATCAATTAAAAAAAAAAAAAAAAAAAAAAAAACTATCACACAACACTGTCTAGTCTCAAGCTAAGCAGAGCTTGTGTTATGAGTACTAGACAACTGATAAACATACTTATATATTTCTAAATAAATACATATTATAGATAAATTACACCCACAGAACACACAGAACAAATGATCATGCTCATCACACAAGCATTTGTCCTGGTTGGGAATCGAACCCACGACCTCCGGCATAGCAGTCAGGGCCACTAACCACTAGACCAACAGGCCAGCCACATGCCGCATGTAGCCAACCAAATGGCTCTTCCAAGTGCTTTCAGTGCGTCAGTACGTCTTGCAAATCGTTGCCCCTTTCTTAGTTGAAACGATACAATTTGGCTAATATGTGGTCCTTCGAGCCGGATACTTGCTATATTAGATCATTTTAAATAATTTGACGACTACTTACACCATAAATCACTAAATGCTTTAAATGCAAACGTTTAAAAACACTATTATGTTTGTCAATGATGCAATAAAAAAATTGTAAAAGAGTGTGCGCGGGGTCTGAGTGGACCCGAAAGAGCGAATCCTGAGCCGCCTACATTTTCCACGGGTAGTATGAGAGCGGAACCCGGGGCCCTGGGACGAAGGCAACGAAAGAACAGGAGTGGGTTTTTTAGTCAGTAAGAGTCTGACACTATCTCCCGTTCCGCCCAAGAGCGGGGATGTCATTAGGATGATTTTCGCACCCAATAAAAAAAAAAAAAAACAAAAAAAAAACCTACATTTTCGAAATACAAATCCTTTCGCTCAACGCTGCGTTTTACCATCATTCCACACCCTTAACAATGTCTTTGACACAGAACTTAGTGATTTGCGATCCAAGTGGACCTAAAAATCCCAAAAAAACAGATGGTTTAGCTTCGCGTCTCTCGTCTCTTCTTCGAGCCAGCCCGCGCCACTATGGCTGTACTCTTAACGGCAGGACCATATCCAGCCCTTTATCCCTATCAGCTCCCCCTACAGGGGATGCCTTTACCTTAACTTGTAGTCGCTTAGATTTTTGCAAGTGTTGGCTGAAGGCATTAATTTAAGTAAGGCTGCCACAGGCAACTCCAGCTAAGCAGACGACAAACTCATAGGCAGATCTGCAGGTCCCACTCACAAAAAAATATACAACTCATTTAGCCCCAGAAAATGAAATGCTAACAATAACAATGTTTGTACACACAGAGGCCGTCGCCGCCGTCACTACTGCCCGACGAAGCAGGACTCCGGTATCGTGTGCCCCGACGAATGTACCGACAACGATGATCATGACATTGGTGAGTAATGATGTAATTGCCCACCCACAGGCTGGGCTGCGAGAATCTTCCGCGGCTCTGGGACACAAAAGGCAGCTGAAGAGACACGGGTGGGTTTAAGTCAGCCCTTTCACTCAGGGCTGGCTTTACACTTTTTTTATTTTTTTTTATTTTACAAATTTGTTACATCAAGAATCATTTATAACATCTGCCAAACTGCATAGCAGTTTGTCGGCAGTACATTCTCGTGAATTTCGCTTATAACTAAGACCACATCTGATCACCCCCAAGTTTGCAGGTAGTTACCTACTCGTTGTGAGATAAACAGATGCAGCACCACAACACTAAGCAACTGAGACTAACATACCGCAGCAACTATGGACACATAGACAGATAATGTTTCATTAGAACATTTTTTAATTGGTTTCTAGTTTTGGCTCGATTTATTAATTCGTCAGGTAACTTGTTAATAAGTGTAGGTGCAATCCATCGTCTCGCACGCTTACCGTAGTTATTATTTACCTTAGGGACCTGGAGTTTCTTTTTCTTAGATTGGCGGGTTGGGTTAGGTTAGGTTATACCTACACTTTATACACATAAAGTGTAGGGTGTGCGGTGCACACGGGCGCAAGGTCTTAGGGCGCGCCGAGCGACGCCTGCGACATTGAAATAACTACAAAGTTGAACAACTTTTTTATTCGTGTAAACCCTTTCTTCCTAAAATTCTATTACTTCCCGAGATAATTGAAAATTACACCATTCTCTCACCTTCTTGCGCTATCGGGTAAATAAACTGTAAGTATTCAATTTTGGAAGACGTAGCGTTGGAAGGCCTCCTGCAAGGTGGACCGATGACCTGGTAACGGTTGCGGGAGTACGATGGATGCGAGACGCACAGGACCGTTCATTGTGGCGACACTTGGGGGAGGCCTATGTCCAGCAGTGGACGTCTTTCGGCTGAAATGATGATGATGATGATGATTCAATTTTGTCCGCATGCCAACTAGAAGGTATTGGTTGCAAACGGACGCTTCGAAGGCTAGAGCCACCTCTGCTTTCGCTCCATTTAAAGCGGGAATTTTATTTTAATTTGCCTCACAAAAAAAAGGCTTCGTGGAGCGACGAGACTAGCTGAGAATCCAGTGAAATGTTTGGCGTTTGGGGAGGGCCCAAGAGAGGAATCTCCTCACAGTACGAACCGTGTCCAAGAGAACCGCTTTCTGGATCAATTTATTTATTTATTAGTTTGTTTATCCTCACATCAGAACCTTACAGCAGTAACACCAATGGAGAACAATGAGGATGTTCAGGAAAATTCACACCACCACATGGCTCCACTTAGTCGCCATGTCTTTTCATTTGAAAACGTATACATGACGTTGACGTCTGACGTTTGCCGTTGCCGTTGATGTCTAACTAATATCATTAACATAAGCGTTTTGACAGGTGCCTGGACTTGACGCCTCAGTGCTGCCATCTGGTGAACGTCATTTTAGAACACCTTCATTAGTTCAAAATCTGCTACTTTCTAAAATCTTTTATACAGTGGAGTGGTAGTCATCAAGCTCATGATGCCATCGACAGACACGATTATCAGTACAATGATTGTTGAGTCCACATCCCAATATGTCGACAACCTCGCCAGAAACTTGATCAACTTTCTATATTGTTAGAAATATTGTTGAATGTATATTTTTTATTGTAAGGCCTCCCACAAGGTTGACCGACGACCTGGTGAGGGTCACGTGAATCCGATGGATGCGAGACGCACAGGATCGGTCGTTGTGGCGATGTTTGGGGGAGGCCTATGTCCAACAGTGGACGTCTTTCGACTCAATGATGATGGTGATTATATTTTTGTGTTCGTAGGCGCATCAAATAATAACGACACGATGAGAAAATCGACCAGTCTGGATGTCGACGACCAACCCTATTATTGTAGGTAAGTACCTAACAAAAAAATTTTAGATTTTTATGACTAAACATCAAAATTATAAAATGCTAACTTTTTTGCCATAAAGAACGCAATTGAGAATGTAGAAGAAGGATGTAAAACAGGCTGTAAAGTCCCGCAAACCTCCACTGAAAAGGGAGGATCCTCCGACCAGACGGGTGTTGTGTCTGATCTGGTTAACTGCCCGATAGTTAATTTCCAGCTGTTGTATAAGACTTTCTAATCGCGAGCAGAAATCTAATACAGTGATGCAAAAGTTTGGATAGTTCCTATGTGGTGCCATTGATATCATAGATCGCTAAAAGAGTTTGTCATGCTCACTTAAATGTGTCACTGACGGTGGCAAGTGTGTTAGGTTTTTTAGTTCCGTGAGTAGTGATGATATACGCGTCATGTACTTGAACGGACACTGTCAGTTGAGACTAGTCACATGCTGTTGGATAATTCAATTCGAAATTCCACTGCAGCAGGTCGGAGTTTGAAAGTTGGTGGTGTAAAATACATCGGAAGGCATGTCAAGCCGCAGTGTGCAAGTGCACCCTCCATTCCTTTGCTTCCTTTTTTTTTCATCAAGTGTGTGCTCAAACGAACTTGATGAAAAAAAAATGGTTGAGAGGGTTGATTAATTATTTTATTTTTTCAGATGCCCTGAACGTAAGGAGACCAGACCAAGGACAATAACTAGAAATGATTCCGGTAAGAATGTTTTAATAGTATATTTTGATACAAGTGTAGATAGCTTGTTTTTTTTTAGTATGGATAAGCTGGCGTTTGACCACTATGATGGTAAGCGATGAGATTGTCATTGCGGCCGAGGCGTAATTTATAATTTTTATACCGAGTGCTGCAGTTAGTAATTTCCACGTGTATCAAACGACGTTTTTCAATACACTTACGAAGGTATAAATAAAGGTTTGACGCTTGACTCGTGAGGGTCGCTTAGCGCCCAGCCTGACATACTACTCTGTCAAGAAAGTACTGGGAAAAGATCAATAATACACAAAATGTTTGTTATTCATCCAAATTTATTTTATCACCTTCAAAGTATACTCCTTTAGAAACGATACACTTGCGCCAACGAATAATCCATTCATCAAAACATTTTTTAAACGCTGCTTCCGGAATTGAGTTCAGTTCTCGCCGCGAATTCTCCTTTATGTCTTCTATCGATTGAAAATTTGAGTTTAGGAAAAAGAAAAAAGTCAGCAGGAGCCATATCTGGTGAATATGGTGGTTGCTGGATGGTATTTGTTGAGTGTTTGGTCAAAAATTCGTTCACAATGATAGCCTTGTGCGAAGTCGCATTGTCGTGGTGCAAAATCCAAGAATTTTCTTTCCACAAATCTGGCTTTTTTCGTCGAATTCGCTCTCTTAAACGCCGCATAACGCTCAAATAATATTCTTTATTTACCGTTAGACCTTCCGGTAAGAATTCAGAGTGCACAACACCGCGATAGTCAAAGAAAACAGTCAACATGACTTTGACTTTTAATCGACTTTGGCGTGGTTTTTTCGGTTTCGGTTTAGTTGGAAGGCGCCACTCCGAAGCTTGTTGACTAGTTTGCATGTCAAACTCGTAAACCCACGTCTCGTCACCAGTAACAATGCGTTTCATGAATGTTGGGTCCGAACTGACTCGTTCTAGCATGTCCTCAGCGACTTTCATGCGATTGGGTTTTTGGAGAAAATTCAGATCTTTTGGGACTAGCCGAGCAGCAACATGTTTCATACCCAAATGATTAGTTAAAATGGTACGGATCGACTCGTGAGATACAGAAAGTTTGGCGGCTATCTCTCTCAGAGTTGAATGGGGATTTTCAGTCACTATTTTCTTCACTTTTGCGATGTTAACTTCAGTTGCAGACGTTGACGGCCTACCAGAGCGAGGCAAATATTCCATCACATCTCGACCGCTTTTGAACGCTTTGAACCACTCATAAGCACGAGTTTTTGATAAAGTCGATTCATCGTAAGCCTTCTGTAACATTTTCAGTGACTCCGAACACGAAATTCCATTGGCGATGCAAAATTTAAAAACTCTTTGTTCGATATTTTTGTCCATTATGAAATTCGCAATACACACTATATATGATATTACTAAAACCAGCACTGTATTTAATATAAATAACAGATGCAACTCAAACTCCGCGCCAAAATGGAAAACAGTTGTGCCAATCTAACAACTACAAAAAAACAAAAATTTGAATTTGGAACCATAAACAAATCATCCATTCCCGATACTTTTTTGACTGAATGTACATCGACATACATGTAATAAATCGTGGTGGGGACGAGCTCGCGCACTAATTCGCACTAGTGCGAAAAAAGTAAGGTTGTTTTTAATATCATGCGGCTTTGAACAAGCATGCGGGATTTCCCCGTACGCGTAACCCCCGCAAATGTCCATTTCATACAAGTATTTATTGTAATGCGTGGAATACGCACGTGAGACGCGTTTTTTTGCATTTTGAAATTATCTGCATGCGGGATGATCCCGCATGCGTGATAATCCTGATGTTAAAAATTCCCTCAATTGTGTGCATAAAAGTGACAGAAATAAGAGTGGGTTTTCGAGTAAGTGTATTGAAAAACCTTTTTTTTCTTAATATTCTGATATTCTGTGACCATGTCTTTCTTTCTCTTTGTCATCCACAGCCTGTCTTTGTCCACTGCTTTGCACAGGCCTTTCTTCACATTTTAATGACAATTCTTGACGTCACTATCCCCCACTCCTGAACTTCGATGTTTTTCAATTTCCATTAATTTTATAAAGCAAAATATCCTTATCCAATATTTTCTAATCATCTGATGGACCAAATAGATTTATTTTTTCTAGGTAAGATTCCTATTTACTAAAAATAGTAGTACATTATGATATAAGTGTGTAATGTTAGTGATTACCGTCGAGGCGGTATTTAGACCCGAGCCGTGGCGAGAATCTTAAGAGAGCCAAGAACGGTAATCATTAATTACTCACGTGTGTCATACGACGTTTTTCAATACACTTGCGAAGAAAACAACAGTAAAACTAGTAAAATTTTCTGTGACATGGCAGTAAAAATCTGTTTTCATAAGCGCGCACATCATTTTTTTTTTATTTACCCCTAGAGGAAGGCTAAGGCTATTTTGATCATACAGCCTAGTCTTGCGTTTATGTCTTTTTTTTGCTTGAAATTTTTTTACGATAATGTCTTTCAGTGACAATAGAATACAGATGTAACATTTTCTAATGATTTTGTAGTATTTAATTTTATTTAATTAAAAAAGCCACTGAACTTCACTGGAATAAAAAAAAAACACGCCAAAAACCGCGCGCATCTTAAAATGGCGGCCATAGACCACCAAAAAAATAAAACAAATTTTATTTGAATGTACGATTTATTTACTAAATGTTTTTATTAAATAAATCGTTTGTACAAGTTAAATTTGTTCATTTTAACTTGTAAATTGGATGAAATAAGTAAGACACTAATTTATATACTATTGAACGTTATAACTTAATGGGATTTTATTCGAATTCAAAATTTGTTTTGCGAACAAAGAGGTTGAACAAAAAGGTTTTAACTAAATTATAGCACTAGTGCGTAATGGTAATCAAAATGTCACAGTTTGGTAACGAGTGCCATTATATACCTAAGTGCAGTGCAATAAGAGTCACTTTCTGAGCAAGTGTGTTGAAAATTAAATTAAAGAACAACGGCGAGGGATTTGTTTTATTTACTTAGTGTTATCAAATCAAGCTAATGACCAGTCTAAGTTTTATCAAAATCTCGTCATAATTGGAAACTGAAATGCTTTTCTTTTTTAAAAAAAAATTACAGCAAAATTTTGATTGAGAATGTGCCATCACTCTTCATAAAAAATATATCATCGTATTCCAGATGACCGCTACGAACCAACCGGTCCAGAACTGGTGAACTTCATAAAGGATACCCTGAACAAGAATATGCGCGACAGGATGGCGCTGCTGAAGATCGAGAGGGAGCTGCATGCGCTTGTTAACGACACAGGGTAAGCATCTGGGGCCTGACCATGAGATATTAAAATTTCAAGCATGCGAGCGAGACGGAGCTATACACCCTATATATAGGGTGACTGGTAATTAGTGACCGAGACTTAAACACGTGATTGTACTCATGATTACAAACAACTTTCCCAAAGAAACTTTTTTATTTTTTGATCTAGTAGTTAACAACTGAAACGTAGGTACATACACTGATTACGTACACCGCTGGGTTTGCAAGCCGCGTGGGTGTTCTATCACTATTGTAGGTACGACGGCATCACGCGGCTAACAGCTGAGCGGTCGCTTGTCACAGGCGTGCGCGTATACAGCTTTAGATTCAAACAGCTGTTTTGTTATTGTGATAACTATTGAGTATATAAAAAAGTTTCTTTGAGAAAGTTGTTTGTGATCATGAGTATAATCACGTGTTTAAGTATCGGTCACTAATTACCAGTCACCCTATATGTAGCTTCATCCTTTTAACAGTTCGGTTTAGGACGTCAAATGGATCTCGTTAAACGTACATTTCGGCACTCTCAAGGAGATCAAAATTCATGGGGTACTTCCCGTTGACCTATAATCCTGAAATTTGGCTAAAAGCAAGGTCTTATAGCACAGGTATAGGAATAAATCTGAAAACGGTAAATTTGTTGTTACATCACAAAAAAAAAACTTTTTTTGCGATTCGTAAAAATTTTCGAGATTCCATTCGGGAATTGAACTATTTACATAAGTCAAAGTCAAAGTGTTTATTGCAAACTAAGTGTTTACAATGTTGTTATAATATCATTTCAGTACTTTTGACTTAGCAGCCTTTTACAAGCATTGCAATTTTAATGTATCCTAATTAACATACAATGGACATTATTATTATTTAATCATTATATTATCAATTTATTTATAGTTAAGTCAAAAAAAAACAAGTTAATAATAATGAATTTAATATAATTATGATGTCCAATACTATCAATTCAATTAAGAAATTAAAATTATGTCAAAAAATCAAATGTCAATAAAAAAAAAACAAATGTAATAATAATGAATGTCATACACATATAATGTCAATAATAACAGTTTAATTGAGAAATTAGAGCTATGTCAAAAAGTTACATGTCAATAATAATTAATTTAATTCGATTACTATAAATTTAATACAATTATTAAAAATCGTTATTTTGAGCTAGACTCTAAATATTCTTTTACTGAGTAAAAAAATTTTTGGATTAGGTATAGTTTTAGCCTTTTTTGAAACACTGTTACTGATTTTTCAGCTTTATATATGTTTGGCAATTTAAGATATATAAGCGGGAGATGGTGTCAGACTTTTACTGACTAAAAATCCACTCCTGTTCCCTTGTTGCCTTCGTCCCAGGGCCCCGGGTTTCGCTTTCACACTACCTGTGGCCCCAGTAGGCTTCAACCCTGCTGGGCCCCTACGATTTGATGACATCTCCTTGAGGCGCGCGTGGAACAGTACGCGCAGTCGACGACTTGGGCTCAGTCCGGACCGTTACAGGACGGTCGGACGGCGAGCCACTCATTGCTCGCCGTCCGCAAGCCCAATCGTAATCTACACTTTGGAATTTGCAATCAGTATAATTTTTCTGACTGACTTCTTGACAATTTAAAACTTCCTGTAAATGGTTTATTTGAAATAAGTGCTTTGATTCTTGATTGTATTTCTGTTACAGCCGCTGCATAGTCCGTTTCCCTGTGATGACGTCATACGGCCGCATGCTGGTGCACCGCTGCGCAGCGCTCTTCCAGCTGTCGCATCATCTCGATATGACTAACAAGACTTCCGTGCTGGTGTCTAAAAGTGGTGAGTATATCGTCCATGGCCTGACTTCGCTCACTGCTGGGCACAGACCTCTCTTCTTGAGTCTATCCGATTGAACGCTGAGATGCTCCGGGCGACGGGAGTCGCAGGACAATTTCTGGCCACCATGGTTTCCGGCACCGTATTCTGCGCGTATTGTAGCGTGCACCGTGATCGTGAACATGTACAATGCGTTCCATATAAGAATAGGATCGATTGCCATGTTGTGACGTCACGTCATACTGTCATATATGTATTTTATTACTATAAATAACTTATTTTTTATTTTATTTTTTCTGTTTGAATTATTTGTTATTTGGTTATTGTGCAAGCCTACCACATTGTTGTCTTTTTAACCTTAAAGTTGACTGGTAGAGAATGCCTTGTTGCATTAAGTCCGCCTATGTACCACTACTGTACATGAAGTTTAAATAAATATATCTATGACAAGTCGTTTGCAGTTCAAGCAGTGCGGCTGTGGAATGCTTTGCCCGTGTCGGTAAGGCAGGCTCAAACACTCACAACTTTTAAAAATATGGTTAAGGATCACTATCTTTCCTCTTGAACGTCGTCATTAAGTTCATCATTTCTTTGCTTTCATAATTATATGTATATATAAATATATATTATATTATTTGTATGTTATGCAATTTATTAGTTTATGTATTGTATATATGTAAATAGTACACCACGAACTACCTGCGTCAATTTTTTTCTCCTCTGTCAAATCCATCCAAAGGTTGTCTTTAAAAAATCGCTTTTAGCGATAAGACCGCCCATTGTGACACCCTAATAATGTTAATTTCCTAATGTGAATTGTATTTTTGGGTGTACAATAAAGAATATCTATCTATCTATATATCTTTAGCTGTACAAATAGTATTATTTTTAGTGTGTGATGGGTGAAAATTCCTCTTATAGACCCTCCTCCTTACTTGAAACATATGTTAATGCCAAAGCTTTATTTGTCAGGAACCTCTGGCGGTCGTATTCCCTGCACGAGCTTCAAAGAGTGGTGTACCGCCTCGTTCCCGCCCAGTCCTCTGCGCCACCAGCCCGACCCACCACATGCCAAGTAAGTACTCAACACAATTTTCTGCTTAATTTTTAGGGTTCTTTAGGGTTCCGTATTTCAAGAGTAAATAACGGTACCCTTAAATTTAGTATCACTTTATTGTCCGTCTGTCTGTCTGTCAAGATCCTGTATGACCTATATTTCGACACTCTCAAGGGAATCAAAATTCTTAAAAATCCGTCACAAAAAATACTTTTTTTGCGTCTTTAAATCTTCGTAACTCAATTCGGAAATTAAACTTTTTTCATGGGTAAGATTTTACAGAACCCTCAGTGCGCGAGTCCGACTCGCACGTGCCAGGTTTTTTTTTTTAATATTGTTACTATTTATACTTTACTTAATGATGCCATATACAACATAGTTTTAGTAGTGTTCATTCAGTTTAAGCAGTATGTTGTATCTGCTCTTTTTTATCCTAGTTTAATATTGTGTCTTATCTGTTATTATTTTTTGTTTTGGTAATCTGTGGGAAGTTTGCCGCGAAGGTTGACTTGATACATTTGCTAAATGTGATGAAATGTGAACATCCATGTTCTAATGGTAAACAAATTTACTATTCATATAGCTTAAAAGACTTAGTATCCAAACCAAAAGATTAACAAAAAAGATAGCCTAATTGTGTATCAAATTTTTAGTTGTACCATGAACTGTACAATTGGTTGTTTCCCAAATATAAAACAATTAAAAATACATTTTGACAATGAGGATCGATCACATAATAGTAAATCTGATTTTTACTTATTACATCGCATATGTATTTATATAATTTACTGAGTATCATATTTTTTAAATTATCAAAATCCATCAAGAAATGGTGGATTTACTAAAGTTTTTTTGAACGGTTACTTGGAAAAGTGCGCTCTCGCTGGACTGTTTACGATGACGTCATCTGTCATGAACCGTGCGACGAACGGCTTGATCGTATTCATTCGCCGGTGGAGACCGATCATGACAGATGACGTCACAGCGAGTCGCTTCATTCTCGGACGCGTTTCTGGAACTAATACACTAAAATTGCTGTATCTTCGTCATTTTTGATTCGATTTAAATAATTTCTTCACAGTATTCACTGTTTTTTTGACTGTATAAGTCTGCGTACTCCACAAAAATCATGACTGATCGTCAGTAGGTATTTTTAAGTGACATTTTGTTCAACAGGTCCATACTTAAACGCGACACCCACTCATTAGACGAACCCGGCGCAGGTTCACTAGCTAACAACAGAAGCAAGTCACTAGAGCAGAGAGAGAGGGAGTACGAGAAAGTGAGACGGAGGATATTTAGCTCGGTAACTATCATTTGTTTTTATTTTTGATAGCCTCGCGTTTAACCACTATCACACCTAATAATAAGCGATAATGTGGTGTGAGTAGTAAGATTTGACATTTAAACAAATGTTTTTTACTGTCCATCATCATCATCATCATCATTTCAGCCGAAAGACGTCCACTGTAGGACATAGGCCTCCCCCAAATGCCGCCACAATGACCGGTCCTGTGCGTCTCGCATCCATCGGATTCCCGCGACCCTCACCAGGTCATCGGTCCACCTTGTGGGAGGCCTTCCAACGCTGCGTCTTCCGGTACGCGGTCGCCATTCCAGAACCTTTCGTCCCCATCGACCATCTGTTCTGCGAGCATTGTGCCCTGCCCACTGCCACTTAAGTTTGGCGATTCTTCGGGCTATGTCCGTAACCTTGGTTCTCCTGCGGATATCCTCATTTCTGACGCGATCACACAAGGAAACTCCGAGCATAGCTCTTTCCATTGCCCTTTGAGTAACTTTAAGCCTTCTGATGAGGCCCATTGTAAGCGACCACGTTTCGGAGCCATATGTCATCACTGGCAAAACGCACTGGTCATAGACTTTTGTCTTGAGACACTGTGGTATATTGGACGAGAAGACACCGCACAGCTTTCCGAACGCTGCCCAGCCGAGTCGGATACTACCACTACTTACTACTGCTACTACTACTTACTTTTACTGTCCATTTAACCTTTATTGTGTTGGTGGCAGAACAAATCGCATGCTTACTCATAAAAAGACCTAACTCAAAAAGAGGGTGTTTTAATTTGAACACACACTTTTCAAAAATAAGGTTCAATTTTCAATAACCTCTTTTTGAGTTACGTTTCTTTTTAATGAAGTGTGCGAAATGGCGGCTGTAGTAAATAGTTGGTATTGTAACCACTTTTCTGCATTTAATGCCATCCTTATGTCTGCGGAATAGAAGTCAGAATCGGTTGAGCGGACAGTAAAAAAAGGTTTGTTTAAATGTGTTATTTCGAATGGAGTATAGTACGGGCGTAGGCTTTTATAAGAGACTAGCTTCTGTCAGTGGCTTCGCCCGCGTAAAAGAAGGTTTCTCTATACAAGGGCCAATGCAAACTATTGGCGTGATTTACTTTTTTCTTTTCGCCAGAAATGAAACCTAGGTTAGAGGCCAATACGAGGAATCAATAGCAAAAAGAACCAGGTCTTTAAACCGTAACAGAACGAAGATACGTGTAGACGCTTTGCTAATATATTCTTGTTAGGCGTTAGCTATTTTCGTTATATTATAATGAAATGGAAATATAATACGTAATATTTTGAGGTTTCCATTGATAAAATATATTAAATTGGTTATTAGTGGTATATTTTTTCACACTCGCAGTTTTTCATCACTAAAACTAGTAAAAAAATAAGTGATAAACGAATCGAAAAGATACGCGTTAGTGTATTTAATGCGAACTCTATTTTAATTATTAAAACTTATTTGCAGCAAGACGAGTCGCAATGGCCGTGGCTCGCTACAGGACCTATCAAGCTGCTGACTCCCGAAGCTGGTGGCAGGAATAAGCTGCTGAAGGTATGTTTCAACCATGGGAAATGATTACCTGTTATTTTTTTAAATTATTTGATATTAACTAGTGCTTGACTGCGATATCCCATCCGATGGTAAGCAGTGATGCTATCGTTGATGGTGAGGCGCACTAGTTTATTAAGAGCCTATTAACTCTAGCCTTGAAGACACCTAAATTATAATCGGACGGGAAGACCTCTGCAGGCAAATTGTTCGACGAGGCGAAACGCTTAGCCCGGACCGTAAAGGTTTCAACAACATAATGGTGGATACTCGCCGTAATTTGTGAAAAGATTTCTATTGTTTTAATGAACTTTTGAAGTGATAGAGACGGATTTCCTTTTCAGTAATCGACGATTAGATTTGTTCGTTTAACTTTATTATTTATTTATTTATTTGGTCAGCCAACAACTGCTTACACAATACATTTATATTATACTAAAACGAAACTGACATCCATTAGTGTAGCAATTAATTATAGAAACAATCAAAATATATATTACCAAATATAAACCAATTCCTTTCTCCCGCAGGTCCAATCTCTAGAAGGTAGCGGCCCAGGCTCCAGTGGTTCCTGGCGTGGAGCTAGAGGACCCGTCTCCAAAAGCCACAGCTTTGGCGGATATGCTGCTGCAGAACCGCACACCCCCAGGCTTCTAAGCAGACAAGGTGTGTACAGGCAACTTTTTTTAGTATTATTTCTTTATTTATTTTCATACATGTATTATATTATTTTAATATAATGTAATAAAATATTTAAAAATATAAAAAATAGTATCCCACCGGTATCGGAAACAGGGTCCAAGCTACCGGCGTTCAGGGCTCCAGAAAAAGAAACCTTCTCACGATGCGAGCCATATCGAGGAGTACTGCCTTCTGGACCAAACCCTTAATCCAACTGCCCAACGAGAGCCTCTTTACGTTAAAGCCTCCACCAACAGATCCAAGAGAATCGAAACGAAACGGTTGTAACTTGACTAGGTGAGCTGTGGATATAACAATCAGTACCTACCATACTCCGTGTTGTTACAGGTGACCTGGCGTCCAGCAGCTGGCGCTTGTCTCCATCCAGCTCAGGATATAAGACGCTCAGTCTTCGCAGCACCGACTCTATCACTCCTTCGCCTACAGGTGAGAATATATAGTCAACTTTAATCCAGCTCAAAATTACCTATCCAATCTTATAACACACAAACCTATTGGAAATTGGGACGAGATTTCATAAAAATCCTAGCATCTTATTTTCTTAAAATCTTTATTGTAAATAATTTTACAATTAGTTGAAAATAGGACAGCTGATGTTGGGGTTTCTTACAGCAAACCTTAATATATTTGTAAGAAATCTATACTTATAATAAATCTGTAAAAGTGAAAACTCTATACATCGAAAATATCAAAAAAATAAATGGCAGGTGTTACTAGATCGACACCGAACCCAAAAATGTGATTAAAAATTTTTTTGTCGATCTGTCTGTTTGTTCAGGCACCACGCAAAAACTAACGGTTCGATTACGATATAACTTGGTATAATTATTCTTTAATATCCTGGGCACCACACTGGGTACTTTTTATCCCAAAAAATTATGTACAATAAAAAACAAATTTAATTTTGCGGTTCGATCCCTAGACCCGATTACTGAACAAACCGCAAATAAAGAGTTGGTCGTTGGTTACGTCACCCGCAGTGAAGTTCACTAAGGGGCGCTGCAAACGGCTAAGATACTATAATATTTTATCTTAAGATACAATATCGCTCGCCATACAATTCAATGGACTATCACACACGACGAAGATAATAAATAATATTATTTCATATTTTCGTATTTCAAAAAACCTAATAAAACCATTTTCGACTTCTACGTGGACGAAGTCGCGGGCAAAAGCTAGTTTTATATATGAGGATAACCCAAACAAATGCACAACAAAAATTTAAGTTAACATAAATCAGATCGCACTTGGAGAAAATATAACACGATATACCTCCAAGACAGCTTTAGCATGGCTGGCGGGATTGTTTGAAAGATTTACCACGGTCCTGTAACACAAAGGGCAGCTGAGTGAACACGCGTGGGTTTTAGTCTCAGAGCGGGAATAACTAAAATAAACTACACAAATACGTACACAGCACACATTACGAATAAACAATAAATAAAATTCATACATATGAATAGAATAGAATAGTATTTATTCGATGCAGGCAATACACAATACAACACAAGAAAAAAAAAAAAAGTACAGGATTACAATATAGTTGCGCTGAGCGTGCCCGAACCAAAAGGGTCGCCAACTCAGCAATTGCTGGGCGTCAGACACCCAGCGCTGATTTTCAGCTGGCACCCCGCAGTGACACACGGATGATGGTAAATAAAATATAATATATTACATAAATCTATATAAATACAACCCTTATTTAGACTAAAAAATTGATTCAAGTGTATTTGTGTGATAATTTTGCTTTTAACAAATATGCCACGGTAGTTACAAACTATCTTGCTCACCATACCCACAATACTCAACAATAATATAATGTCAGGCGACGCGACGCTGACCGTGCCGCGCACCGTGATGACGCGTAAACGAGACAGACTTCGTTGTACCGGCTCGGCTTCCAGAAATAAGTTTAAGTGCACGGGTTTAGATTACAATTGGAAGTTAGGTGAAACAAAACAAAAGTAAAGTGATACCATGTGGTTCCTGGCGACACAGATGTTACGCGCTCGTCAAATACAGCATACCCACAACACCCGAATTACCTAGCATTAGGTACAAAACATAAAGGTAAGTTTTGTATTACGCGAGCAAATATGAGGATTAAAATACATAATATATTTATGGGTCATGTTGTAAAGTAGCTTCATAGTTGTTTTTCGCTTTCGAAGAAAACCTACTATAAGGATAGATAGTTCATAGTAGAAGAGCCAACATGTGAAAATATGTATTTATGTTATAAATTGGAATAAGTAACACATTGTGATTTAGGGAGGAATCAATGGACTTCCAAAACACAGGCATTTCTTGCCTAGTTTGGGGTCTAAATGGTCTCAACTAAATATATGTACTGACTAACTAAAAGATACAGCAATTTTGTACACAAGACCTACCTATAACCCGAGATTGTTTAGCTCTTGTGTGTTAATTGGATGTTTTTGGATCAAATAAATTTATTATTATTATTATGGGAAAAAAAATGTTCCCTAATTCTTCCCTGGAAGACTTCCAATTAGCCTTTAATGTGTGCGGAAGAGCATTCCAAAGGCACACAGCTTGAACAGTGAAAGATCTACTGTACCGACTAGAGGAATGGGGAAGAAAACGAAGGAGAAGAGAGGATGATGGATGAGGCTTTCTTCTCATCATCATCATTGTTTATCTATATTAATTTCCCACAGGTGGAGCAAGTCCGGAGCCAGGCATGAACGCGAACATCCCGGTGAGCAGCGGCGCCGACAGCGGCGGCGTGGTGTGGTGCGTCACCGACATGTCGGCCGTGCCGCCCGGCGCCATGGTTATACACCCTCACGTATGTACCCTAGTGTTGCTACTGTTTCGCCGCTTATGACGTTATTACACATTTTTCATTAGATATTTTGGAAACACAGTATCTTGTGGATATTATCTAGGCTTATACTAAAATGAATTTATAAATTTGTGTAAAACTAAACCAGTAGAGACCTCTGAAAATCTGCTATTTTGCATGAACTTTGACACCACATAATTATATAAAAAAAAAAATTAAAAATCAAAAATGTATAACAATAGAAGCCTTGCAAATTTATTGAAGATTCTTTTGACCACAATTTTTTTCAAAATCTTTTACGGGTTAAAAAAAAAACTAATATTTCCTGGAACAAGTTTTGTAAAATATTCCAGTAAATCACAAAATTACCGCATGCTAACAGAATTTTCAGGCGTCATCTCTCTTTTTTCGCGTTGCCTTTTCGTCAAACATCACATTGGATTGCGTTAGATGAAGTAACAAGCTTTTAAACCATACTCGATGTTGACGATAGGCGAGTAGAAAAGGACCCCCTTAAAACGTAATAGTTCCTGTTCAGACCCCGACGCGGTATACGCTACCTACATATCACTCAACTAGTAAAATATTGGCTCATCTACAATAATGGGAAATTGAGTTTTAACAGCCTAAATGTTTAAAAGTTGATAATTTATATCTTTGACTATCTATTATGGTCTATATAATAGTAGCCAACATCACAATTTCGGATATAAAATATAAAATGAACTCAAAACTTTGTTTTAAATACTTGTACAAATGATAAATGATATTTATTTTGTAAGTAGGTTTAAAAAAACACTTTTACACGTCAATTTTTTTCGTCATTTTAAACTAGATGAGGTTGGAGTTTCCTAACTGACTACCCTGAGAAGAAACACCGAAACAAACTCAGGGGTCAAAGTCTCTTTTAAAGTCCATACAGTTAATATGTAATGGTCAAATCACATGAGAACCATGCAGATTTGTCTGAGATGGTCTTTTGAAGAAAGAACCATACAGATTTGAGTGGACCTGTCCAGTCAGTGCAAGCATTTGTCAGTATTCGTAAAGCTCAACCCAGGATTACTAAGGAGCTCAACGACTTGACGAACAATACCAAGGAAATGACATTTGTGTAGGCCGCAGAATATACTCAAATTGCCAGACATACGTTAAAATTACTGAAAAGGAAAAAAAAATGCGTTCTCACTTACAATCTTTGATCCTAGTTTCTGTAAAATATGAAAAATGTAGATGTGCCAAAGGTGAGCGATATATAACTAATTTCTTGCATATTCAGTTTGTTAAATGTGTTTTTGTTCCAAAAAAAGATTACTGTTATTATTAAATTCATGCAGGAACCTGTTTCCCAAAGCAAACGAAAAATACCGTTTACCTGGGCGATAAGGCGATATTGGTTTGATCAACTTTTTCTTCTTAATCTTGTAGACCGGACGCCCACTCACGAATCCGGACGGCACAGTGTACCAGTTCGATCCGGCCAACCCGCCCGTGTTGTACGACCCGGCTACTGTACAAAATGACCAGCAGAAAGTGAGTAGACGTGAAATTTTCTAGATTCTATTATTATAATTTAGGTATCTTCAAGGCTAGAGTGAATAGGCTATTAATAAACTAGAGCGCCTCACCATCAATGATTGCATCTCTGCTTACCATCAGGTGGGATCGCAGTCAACAGCGATTTTAATTTTGGTTTCTGGTTGAAAAAATATTGTGTGTCACGGATACGAGAACGTTGAGATGGATTTGTGGAGTGCCGAGAATGAATAAAGTGAGTTTGTATATTAGAAATCGTTTGGCTTGTTACGTTCATGTGGAGAGGTGGGAAGAAACATTGACTGAGACCAGTACTGTACCAATACTGTTATTTCATAATATCTATTAATATTGTAATATGGAAATATTGTAACATCAACTACTTTTTTTTAAAAAGTAACCATGGAGTTTCTTGCCGGTTCTTCTCCATAGGAAACGACCAATTTGGAACCGTGCACTAGCTTCTGACGTTTTATGAGGGCTCATTTAGGCCTTATGTGACATGAAAATATTTTGAATTAAATTTGAATAACGCATTTTTTTATATTATACAAAAATACGTCAGCCTAACTTAGTTAGCCAAACTAACTGTACTATGTGTTAGAGTAAGCATAGCATAATCACTATATTGTTCCCACAGCTGGGGCTCTGGCCTCCTATCTAAGAAAGAAAGAAAGAAAGAAAATATGTTTATTTGGCACACCATGATTAATTAACAGATAAATGATTTAAAACTAAACTAAACTTAAAAAAATAAAAAAATAAGGAGAAATAAAATTAACAATAAAAAAAATATGTCTCACGGCTACGCCAAATAGGTCCAGTTCAGCATAATGCCAGACAACTACGCAGCAGTTGCCTGACGCTGGTTTTCAACTGAACCTTAGAGTGCAGATACGGATGAAAATCAGTTTTTTATATGGGAATTAATTAAATTGTATATTTATTACAAATATATATATATGCATATATATTAATGTATAGAAAGTGATAAATCATAAATAGATGTTTAGTGTTAAATGTGTAGGTATCTAGGAGAGGGAATGGGCCGTAATCCACCACGCGGGCCCAGTGCGGGTTGGTGGATGTCACATGTCTTTGAATTGTTGGTTCTAGGACATGCCGGTTTCCTCATGATGTTTTCCTTCACCGTTTTGAGAGCAGTGGTGATGAAAATAAATTACACAAAGTAATGCGCTTGGTTGGGTTTGAACCCGTGACCTACAACTCATAAATCGGGGCCGTTACCACCAATGCTCTGTCTTAGTGTAAACTAAGAGAAATATCAGAATAAATGTGGATGAATCCCTCCATTCATCCAAAAGAGAGGGAGGCCAATGAAAAGGTGGATGGATTGTGTGAGGAGTGATATGAAAGATAGCGTGATGGGTGACAGGGCAGAATGGAAGAAAAATACGTGTTGCGCCGACCACAAGTAACAGGCTACAAGGGCAGGAAGATGACTTTGTAATAGATATAAACCGTAGAATCAGATCGAAGAGTTTGAATTGGGTGAATGGCAATTTAATCCATAAATTTTTCGAAGGTTGACTGGTAGAAATGCCTAAGTCATTAAGTCCGCCTCTATACCTTTATGTGCATGAAGTATATTATAAATAAATAAATAAATAAATCGATTGTTCAGTTCGAAGTGTCAAAATTCGATTACGAAGCCATTAATTAGAAATGAATATAAATTGTTAAGATCTGGAAAATGGAAGACCAGTCAGAATGATTGAGGTATTGTTAGAATAATGATAAGTTGTTAGTAAAACAGATTGCATTGTTGGCGGAGTGGTAGAACGATTGCCTGCTGCGCTGCATGTCGTCGGTTCGATTCTCGCACGGAATTAATATTTGTATGGCTTAGGGATAGTTATTCAGGGTCTGGATGTGTCATGTATGTGAACGCGTCCACAATATAGGAGTAATTCCTAATGAACGTTTTTTTTTTTTATATTTGGTATTTTTTTTGCAGCTGGATCCGAGCAGTGAAAAACGCCGTGGCAGATTGGAGAAACAGCATTCATTTATTGATAATGGTAAGCATAGTAACTTCAGCAAATAATCGTTTGCCACTGTTTTTTAGGGTTCCGTACCTCAAAAGTAAAAAACGGAACCCTTATAGGATGACTTCGTTGTCCGTGCTTCTGTCTGTGTCTGTCAAGACCCTTTATCTGAACGACGCGTGGACGTATCGAGTTGAAATAAAAACCGTATACTTAGGTCTGCGGTCCCTTGAAGCTGTAAAAAAAATCAAACTTTCTGACGCAAAAAACGTATATTTCGACACACAAGGGGCCCAAAATTTTAGAGTATTTCCCGTTGACCTGGAATAATAATATATAATATAATATAATATAATATTCCACAACTTTCACACAACGCTGACTAGTCCCAAGCTAAGCAGAGCTTGTGTTATGAGTATTAGACAGCTGATAAACATACTTATATATTTCTAAATATATACATATTATAGATAAATTACACCCAGACACAGAACAAATGATCGTGCTCATCACACAAACATTTGTCCTGGGTGGGAATCGAACCCACGACCTCCGGCATAGCAGTCAGGGCCACTGACCACTAGACCAACAGGCCAGTCAATCCATCTGCAATTTTGCACAAAGCAAGGTCTAGGTCATCAAAGAGAAAAATTTGTTGATACGTCACAAAAAAAAAATGCGATTTTGAAAAAACTTCGAGAATCAGAAATTGAACTCTTTACATAGGTTTTTTTTAGTTTGCCTAACCCTGTCGTGCAGACAACGAACTGCCTGCCTTTTCCCAACTAAGTCGGTTTCCTGTCATAACCACAATCTGGATGAATTAAAAAAAAAATTAATACCGCGATACAGAATTTTGACATTTTTAGTTCTTATGTAGCGCTATAGATGTCGCTACAACGTTACCATGACCAGCCACTAAGTCGTTAATGGACGCTTGTTACAGAGGGTGAGTGCCAGCCGAACGAGGACTGTCGAAGCAAATGCTGCTGTGACTGTCGGAGAGATGACGGATGTCAGCTGAAGACCACCACTGAAAAGGTACAGTATTTTCTATTGTCTTTTTTACGTACCTCAAAAAGAAATAACGGAACCCTTAGAGGATCACTTTGTGGGAAGATGTCTCTCTGCCAAGATCCTTTATCTCGGGAACGCGTGGAGGTATCGAGTTGAAATTAAAACCATATACTCAGGTCTGCGGTCCCTTGAAGCTGTAAAAAAAATCAAACATCTTGCTTGAGTGTTGACAAATATGTAGGTATGAATCAAATTCATAGGGAACTTCACGTTCAGCTAGGATCCTAAAATTTGCCATGAAGCAAGGTCTCATAGCACAAGTATTGGAAAAAATCTGAAAATTGAAAATTTGTAGTTATGTCACAGAAAAAAAATCATTTTGCGATTAGGAAAAATCTTCGTAACTCCATTCGGGAATTGAACTGTTTTTATAATTAAGTTTGTGCGGAACCCTCAGTGCGCGAATTCGACTCGCACTTGCCCGGTTTTTGTACATTCTGCCGGTGTCAAATTTAGACACGATTTAGTGTTTTGATACAGAATTTGACTTTCCATTACATTTCGGTAATATTTGTCAACCTTCTCGGCAAGCTACGCTCAGGTAGTCTAAAATACAAAATAAAAAATTAAAATACTGCCTAAAGCAACTATTTTACGCGAACGAATTCATGGGAAAAAGCTAGTTTTGAATATATTGACTTTTAACCTAGGTATTATATTTGTGAGAGCGGTGGTGGCTCAGTGTTAACGGCCCCTACTTACGAGTTGTAGTCCGTGGGTTCAAACCCAGCCAGACGCATTACTTCGTGTGATTTATTACTGCTCTCAAAACGGTGAAGGAAAACATCGTGAGGAAAGAATTTAAAAATTCGAAGACATGTGACACTCACCAACCCGCACTGGGCCCGCGTGATGAATTACGTCTCATTCCCTTTCCTAGAGAGGAGCCCTGAGTCCCAGCAGTGGGAACATTATCAAGCTGATTATGATCTGCTATGCTAATATTGTGTAAACCTACCACAGTGTTGTCTTTTTCAACCCAAAGGTTCACTGGTAGAGAATGCATTGTTGCATTAAGTCCGCCTATGTACCACTACTGTACATGAAGTTTAAATAAATAAATATTGTAAATGTGTTATTAGAATTACAATTAAGCCCAAAGCTTTGACCTACAATAACAAAATATTGTACTATTATTACTTTCAGGAAACAGTCACAAAACCACCGAGCCCCTTCGAACCCACCCCACAAATAACAAATACACAAGAAGAAACACCCCCCAAACAACAACAATTACAACAGCAACCCGACTACGAACAACAGAACAACCAACATCCCGAACAGTACGAGATAGCCAATCAGCAACCATCATACGAACCACCGACCAATCAGAAGGCTTATGAACCGGTGAGGAGTTTCGAACCGGCCAATCAGAACGTTGTGAATAACGGCGTGAATGGCAGAGTGGGGAAGTCGGGGAGTGAAGGGCAAGAGATACAGTACCAGGGTTATCAGCAAGGATATAGAGGAGAGGAGGTACGTTTATTCTCCGCTTATTCACGCTCCTCCTTCACGCACAGTCTACCGTAGTAACTCTTACTTGATTCGCGCAGTAAAAACATTTAACAATTTAGTCAAAGAACACACCTCAGTTGATCTCTTTACAAGCAGTTTAGCATCTGCAGCCAGGATACCCTTTATAGCCGTGGGTGCTGGCTGTATGGCTCGCTGCTCGAAAGCTTGAGGAAGTTATGATGACGTCACGAAGTAGTAGCTGCACGAAGGCTGCGCTGACGTTCTTTGTCGAGGGTCACCAGTTTAGAGGTAGGCGGAACAGAGAGGAAAGTCCCGCAAACCTCCGTTGAAAAGGGAGGATTCTCCGACCAGACGGTTGTTATGTCTGGTGGGCTGCAACTGCCCGATAGATGATTTCGGGCTGTTCTATATGTTCTAATCGCGCTGAGAACTTTGATTGCGCGATGCAGGATTAGTTCTTATGTGACGCCATAGATGTTGCTACACATCCATAAACATTTTTATGTCTAAAAGCACTGTTTTGTAATTGCATTACATTGTTGTCTTTTGTATTATCTTCCTACCAAACTTTGTATATCTCAATTACTTTTTTTTTTTTACTGTAACATTCAACAATACTCTCGTATTATATGTGGAGGCTTGTAAATGGCTCATCGGGATCTACTTTATCGTTATATATTTTGTGTTGTTAGCTGTAAGCCACCCAAATAAAATATTCTTAAAACTAGTGTATGCTAGCGGGTTCGCCTGCGTGATAGTTGTCTTCTTCTTCTTTTCGATTCGATGATAAACTCGTCAAACTGTTTGGGCCCAATAGGTGGCTACATTAATAGCAGCATCGGTAGCACTCATCAAATCCTTCAAAGTGCAGGTGTATGGGCACTTGGGGCATTCTATTATGTGGCTCATGTTTTGAACAGGAGCACCGCACTCACATTGAGTATCCGATGGGTCTATAAAACCCCATTTTGCCAAGTTGCGTTTGCAGCGGCCTACCTGGGTGCACAACCGATTTAGTGCTTACCATACAGGCCACTGCAAATCGCGTCCAGGCGGGAGATATTCTTGGGGTTTCAAGAAGTGGTAGGTGATGCTCTTGGTTGTTGAATGTGATAGTACTTCTGTGGAATGCACTTCCTCTTGACATCAGGACGGCCACCAGTCAATATGCATTTAAGCGGAACTTGCTTTATTTTCTACACAAATAGCGAAGTAGTCTCAAAAATCCTTTCATTTTTCCTTATATAAATAATATATATTTATGTATATGTAGGTTCATATTATATTAAATATTTATGTTTTTTTTTTATATATATATATATTTGATCCCTTGTTTTCCTATTAATCTTTTCTTTTTTTTTTATGCACCTACCATGTTTTCTCTTCACTAACCTTTGTGTTGCATGAAGTTTTAATAAATAAATAGTTGTGGATCATCTTAAGGGTACATACTCCCGAGATATAAAGTGTCCTATGTGCTATTCCAGGCTTTGGTCTACTTATTTACTAAGTTTCATCGATATCCGTTCAGCTGTTCAAGTATGAAAAAGTTACAAACACTAACCTAAACGTAAACTTTTCACTCTTGATTTGAAGACTCACCAGGTTGTAGAAACACAGACTCCGGACTTTAATAATTTTTTTAAGAGTTCCGTACCTCAAAAGGAATAAACTCTATAATAAGGATCTAACTCATAGGATCACTTTGTTGTCCGTCCGTCTGTCTGTCAAACTTCTGAGTTAACGAATTAAAAAGATACGGCAGTTTATGTCTCAAAAAACGTATATTTTTGAGACATAAACTGCCGTATTTTAATTGACACACTCAAGGAAAACAATATTCATAGGGTATTTCCGGTTGACCTAGAATCCTGAAATTTGGCATGAAGCCATGTCTCATAGCACAAGTAGAGGGAAAAATCTAAAAACCGTAAATTTGTAGTTACGTCACAATTTTTTTTTCTTTTCTAAAAAATCTTCGTAACTCAATTTGGGAATAGAACTGTTTTCATAGGTAAGTTTGTACGGAACCTTCAGTACGCGAGTTCGACTCGCACTTGCCCTGTTATTTTTTTTAATAGATATAATCTACTGCTCGACTACGATCAAACCTGATGGTAAGCAGTGATGCAATCATTGATGGTGAGGTGCACTAGTTTATTAAGAACCTGTTTACTCTTACCTTGAAGACACCTAAATTTCATTCATCACACTATTTCTTCACCAGGTGACATCACCGCCTCAAATGGGAAACCACTTCGTGCCTCACGAAGTCCCCGTGCAGGTCATGTCCCAACAGAAAGTGCCACAGCTGCCTCTACCAGACCCGAACATACGTAAGTTATTTTAAAAATAAGTTTCCTACATTTCATTATAGGTTTCCCCCAAGTGTCGCCACAACGACCGGTCCTGTTCACATCTGACTGAATCACAATACTTTAGCATAAGCATAATCAGCCTCTTAATGTTCCCACTGCTGGGACTCAAGCCTACTCTTTCTTGGAGATGGAATGGGCCGTAATCCACCACGCGGACCCAGTGTGGATTGGTGAGTACTACTATATTGCCACTCCAGAACTTTTCGTCCCCATCGACCATCTGTTCTGCAAGCAATGTGCCCTGCCCACTGCCACTTAAGTTTAGCGATTCTTCGGTCTATGTCAGTAACCTTGGTTCTCCTGCGTATATCTTCATTTCTGATGTGATCACGCAAGCCGAGCATAGCCCTTTCCATTGCCCTTTGAGTGACTTTAAGCCTTCTGATGAGACCCATTGTAAGCGACCACATTTCGGAGCCATATGTCATCACTGGCAACAAGCACTGATCATTCGCGTGAGGCAACGGTCCTCATGCCCCAATCGCCGCCAGGATTCCGATACCGATTTCCGGCCACCATAGGTACTGACTTGTGGATGGCGAGCATTGGGTAGCTCACCGTCCGAGGCGTCGTCGACGGCGCGTACTGTTCCACGCGCGCCTCATGATGTCAGCAACTGTAGGGGCCCAGCAGGGTCGAAGCCTACTAGAGCCAAGGGTCTGATTCTGAAAGGATGACTCGGCCCTGTACCAAAGGGAAAGAAGGAACAGGAGTGGGTAGTCAGTAAAAGTCTGACACAATCTCCCGCTCCGCCCAAGAACGGGGAATGACATGAGATGATTTTCCAAACAAAAAGAAAACAAAGACTCATCTTGAGCGGTTTATATTATATTATTATATTATATATTACCATAAGTATTGTATTTAACGTTAGGTGAAAAGTCATTTGTGTAACCTGTTGTATTTTCTTAACGTGAATATAGTCCATTCACGTTAAGAAAATAGTTAATAATTTCACAATGATACTAAAAGCGCCACACCAGATCACACATTCAGATTTTTTGTTTTGCAGGACAAATGCCAATAACAAGCATGACAAACATGGTGTACCAGGCACCCATGGCGCAAGGATACAACCCATATCAATGTAGAGTGGTAAGCATTTCCTTCATTGTATTCATTTTTAGGGTTCCGTACCTCAAAAGGAAAAAACGGAACACTTATAGGATCACTTTGTTGTCCGTCTGTCTGTCAAGACCCTTTATCTCGGGAACGCGTGAAGGTATCAAGTTGAAATTAAAACCATGTACTCAAGTCTGCGGACCCTTGGAACTGTGAAAAAATCAAACTTCTTCCATTTATTTAGCAAAAAACGTATTTTTGGACACTCTCAAGGAAATCAAAATTCATATGGTACTTCCCATTAAACCAAAATCCAAAAAATTTGCATAAAGCAAGGTCGCACGAGTATAGAAAAAAAAATTGAAAACTGTAAATATATAGTTACGTCACAAAAAAAAATACGATTATGAAAATTCTTTGTAACTCGACTCGGGAATGGAACTGTTTTCAAAGGTAAGTTTGTACGGAACCCTCAGTCCGCGAGTCCGACTCGCACTTGCCCGGTTTTTTATTTCTAGGACATGCCGGTTTCCTCACGAAATATTCTTTCACCGTTTTGAGAGCAGTGGTGATGAAATAAATTACACGAAGTAATGCGCTTGCCTTGTTTTTAACCCACGAGGCTGCAAACATCTATTTTTATTGTACAGAAAAAAGCGTGTGCGCAAAAATTGCATGACTTGATTCCGCCATCTCTTTACTACCATTTTTTTTTAGTTTTTCAAGCTATGTCTGTAACCTCCTGTAGATATCTTCATTCCTGATTCGATCACGCAAGGAAACTCCGAGCGTAACCCTCTCCATTGCCCTTTGAGTGACTTTAAGCCTTCTGATGAGACCCATTGTAAGCGACCACGTTTCGGAGCCAGATGTAATCACTGGCATCACGCACTGGTCATAGACTTTCCTCTTGAAACACTGTTGAATATTGGACAGATTTAGTATATATGATTCCGACTAATATTAAGATTTTCATATACCATGTACTCAGAAATAAACTATTCTATTCTATTCTACATTCACACAGGCGACCCCTGGAACAGGCTAGTATTTCTGTAATCTTCAAGCCACATTTTTCCCTCAGGAGCCGTCTCTTCAGATGTACCCACAAGTACTCCAGACAGAGGAACACAAGCTCGCTCCTTCACCACATCCCAGCGAGAATGCTTTCAGGATCGGTGAGTTGACTTACATCACTTCAGTCTTAATTTTGAAAGGAAATTAACAATGCAGCCATACTTTCAACAATTACTAGGTCACAAATATTTTACTCTGTTTGAGACAACGGGTAGTGTGAAAGTGAAACCCGGGGCCTTGGGATGAAGGCAAAGAAGGAACAGGAGTGGTCTTTGGTCAGTAAAAGTCTGACACTATCTCGCGCTCCGCCCAAGACCGCGATTTGTCATAAGATGATTTTCCCACCCAATAAAAAAAAATAAAAAAAATATAAAAATATATTATTAAGATAACTTACGCAAAAAGCAGTCGGTAAGTGTTGGTTTTAGTTAAAAAAATAACAAAATAAATTTTAAAATTTAATTCAAAGTTTCCTGTTTTTATTATCTGTTCTTTATCACCTTGAAATAGTATCCACTTTATGACAAATGAGGTGACAGCTGACAACTGTCAACTGATCGACCATACTGAGTGCATTTGTTTACACAGCCAATTGACGTCACGAACGCGCAGTAAATATGGCGTCCACTGCTTTCTATATTTTCGTCAATTAAATTTTAAATGCTTTTTTAGGGTACTTAGCGACTGAATAAAAATTTTTGTTTTTTTAGTGGTTTATTAGCACTATAGAATCTAATTGAGACACTTTTCAAAAATGAGTGTAATACCCTATTGTATTCTATACGATTATTCGCATGGAGAAAATAGTGCTAAGTGTAGCGACATCTATGGCGTCACATAAAAACTAGTCCTGCATCGTGCAATCAAAGTTCTCCGCGCGATTAGAACGTATAGAACAGCCCGAAATCATCTCTAGGGCAGTTGCCCACCAGACATAACAGCCGTCTGATCGGAGGATCCTCCCTTTTCAACGGAAGTTTGCGGGACTTTACTCTCTGTTCCGCATACCTCCAAACTGGTGACCCTCGACAATGAACGTCAGCGCAGCCTTCGTGCAGCTACTACTTCGTGACGTCATCATCACTTCCTCAAGCTTTCGAGCAACGAGCCATACAGCAAGCACCAACATCATCGTTGAATCATATTCAAGTAAAAGCATATTCATAAAGGGGTAAAAATTCAACCACTAATAGTAGTAGTAGAAAGTTGAAGTTTCAATAAAAAATAAATAAATATTTGATTGAGTTGAATAGTTCTAACACAAGAGCGGTTCTAAAAACAGACTAGAGTTTACGAAATTCACGAAAAAAAAATCATAACTGAATTAGATACTTTTTCAGGACTAATTTTTTTAGGGTTCCGTACCCAAAGGATTAAACGGGACTCTACTAAGTCCGTCTGTCTGTCTGTTTGTCCGTCTGTATCTCATGAACCGTGACAGCAAGACAGTTGAAATTATCACAGATGATGTATGTCTGTTGCCGCTATAACAATACTAAAAACAGAATAAAATAAATATTTAAGTGAGGTTCCAATACAACAGTGCTTTTTTTTGTCGTTTTTTTTATTTTGCTACGTACTTTACGGAACCCTTCGTGCGCGAGTCCGACTCGCAGTTAACCAGTTTTTACTAAAATCTAAGTGATTTTTAACGAGTTAGAGACCACTATAAACAGGCTACCCTGTGTTACTCTAAAGATTTTCTTGATATTGTTTTGATCGTGAACTGAGATGTGGTATCTTCCCGCAGACCCCAGCTACCCGTACGCGGCGGTGGACGTGTCGGCGGCGTGCCAGGCCTGCGTGGACACCAACACCATGCAGACCATGCACCAGCACCCGCAGAGAAGGTATGGACTGGCTCTTAGATCATATACATCTAGATGTAGCCATGAGACTGTAGGGTAATGTGGAAGTGAGAAGCATATATACGAAATAAGTAAGAAAATTGAGACAAAACATAACATGCTCTGTCTCATTCGACGTGGCCAGTTTTTTAATTAGCGCACTTTGAAAAGTAAGCCAAACAAAGGCCTGTAACTGTCCCTGAGAGGTCGACTCGATGTTTTTAGAATAATCGGCAATTATAGTAAAAACATATATACACAATTGCTTATAAACTACTTATATATATCAACTAAATAATGCAATAAATAGGATTATGGCCTGTATTTCAGCAAGCAGCGCCTTAAGCCCTCGAGTAAATTGAGACCTGTGAGACTTGTGAGCTAAAAAAAAAAGGAAAAAGAAATACTAAAAATTTGCTTAACATTACGGTTATATCTAAACAAAATAAGAATTTTAAAAGGAATAGGTCCTCTGGGTGTGTAAGATGAGAAAAATGAGTGTGTGTATGTGAGAGGGTGTTTAGAAAATCCAAATATTTAGTAGATTCAAAATTGTGATCTGAACTTTTCCAACAAGTAGTTATTAATAGATTACAATAGTCAAAGTTTTTAGTGTATTTCAGCAGTCATATTTAAGGAAAAGTTTACGTTATTTTAAACTCATTGAAGTGATATAGTGCTGTCTCATGTGTGCCGACGAAGTAGCTACATCTAGAGGTAATCTAAGGGCTGGCTATTATTATTTTTTTACAATCGATAGACCTTGCCACAGAACACTAATTTCCGTGAGCCGTGCGCCCGCAGTCCTCCGTTTGTCTATGATTTTGACAAATGATGTTGGAGCGTCAGACGTGTCTATGGTTCATTACTTATTTAATATTATATGCATTATTTTCAAATGTTTCTTTATCATTAACATTACACGCATTAACATAGATTACAATTTTTTTTTTTTGATAATTTTTTTAACCTCTGCCTTGTAACCGACCCTAAAAGGATACCAGTGCTGCATTAATTATAATTTAAAATGTCGCAACATATTCTGAGTTAGGCGCCTTTTTGTCCTCACGCAGATTTAAATTTTTCCACACCTATGTCACGCAAGGAAACTCCGAGCATAGCCCTTTCCATTACCCTTTGAGTGACTTTAAGCCTTCTGATGAGGCCCACTGTAAGCGACCACATTACGGAGCCATATGTCATCACTGGCAACACGAACTGGTCATAGACTTTCGTCTTGAGACACCGTGGTATATTGGACAGATTCAGAAATGAAGATATCCGCAGGAGAACCGACGAACGACTTTTCAAAGATGAAAAGTGTCTGTAAATGGTTTATTTGAAATAAATGTTTAGATTCTTGAAAGGACACTTCCTAATCAATATAATAATTATCATTTTAATTTCAGCTACAGCGTACCATACGGTCAGATGGAAGTACCACAACAGGTACTGCCTCCCTACCCTGTCGGCAATGTACTGCTGCAGCAGCCTCATCTGCAGCAGTTACCGGCTTATCCGGTAAGTTTTTACATCTGACTTTCACAACCCAGTTACTGGGTAACACTTTGGAGATATGTAGAACTATGTCAAATCCCATATACCTTGCTACAATTTTTTCACCGATAGAAAGCTGCTTTATTCTTGAGCGATATAAACTATATTTTATGTACGCGGGCGAAGCCACGAATAAAAGCTAGTAGATTATAATTCCGTTAATATATACGTGTTACGCCTGCCAAACATATTTTAATCAACATTCAATTATGACTCTGACCTACAAAATGCTAAAAACTTAAGAGCATTCATCCGTTAAAACCACGCAGAAGCCAGAATCAATGATTTCCGACGGACGCGTTGGCGCTTAAGAGATTCTGTATTATTATAATTTTTAGTATACTATATAGTGATACTAAGAAATTAATTGTAGTGTAAACAAATAAGTTATTAAAAAAAATATTGTACTATGTCTTATATCGTAAATGTGTTTAATTAATAAGTCTAAACCAAAAATAAAAACACCTCATATTTTATCCTAAACTAACTTTTTACCGTATACTAGATTATGAAATTCCCAATAATATGACGTCAATATCTTATCTAGAAATTAAACACATTATTGTTATATTGTCCGTCGGAAATCATTAATTTTGGCTTGTGCGTGGTTTTAACGGATGAATGCTCTTAAGAAAATTTGAATTTCGTGGGCTACTCTGGCACTTTGACTTTAAAAACTGTCCCACGTTAGTTTCACGGGAGAATGTAATAACAAATCGATTACCATTTCAGCAATATCAAGAACAGCTTCCGTGGGCAGTTCCGTCGCACGGCATCGCGCCACAGAAGCTGATGCTGCCAGAGCTCTACCCTATCATGCAGTATCCGCAGCCCACCTACCAACATTACAATATCGTGTACCCGCAAGTAAGTGCTGGACGTATGCCTCCCCGCGCTTGTCACCACAACGAACGGTCCCGTGCGTCTCGCATCCATCGCATTCCCGCGACCTCTGCAGCTCCAGCTAGGGACAATGCCTGTCCCTAGTGGAGCCAATCACTCATAAATACTGCTCAATGCAACTTCAACCCCGGTCTAGGTGCTTATCCAGGCCGTCAGCATGGCCGCATCCAGGAGGTTGGTCTGAAAAGTTTTCGACGTCTGCGTTTGTCTCTTACTGGCTAATTAAAGTTAATTAATTTAATATAATAGGCTTTCAAAAGTCACCGGCTATCGTTAGCCTTTCATAACACGTTAGGAAATGCAATGTTGTCTGTCTTATTGTAAACTACCCCATCATGCAGTATCCGCAGTCCACCTACCAACATTTCAATATTGTGTACCCGCAAATAAGTTCAATCATCATCTTCGTTTCAATCGAAAGACGTCAAGTGCTGGACGTATGCCTCCCCGCGCTTGTCATTACAATGAACGGTCCTGTGTGTCTCGCATCCATCGCATTCTCGCGAACTCCGCAGTCCCAGCTAGTGACAGGCACTGTCCGCCTAGGGAAGTTTTGATCCGCATGGCCGCACCCAGGAGGTTGGTCTGAAAAATTTCTGACCTCTGCATATGTCTTACTGGCTAATTAAAGTTAATTACTTTGAGATAACAGGCTTCCAAAAGTCACCGGCTATCGTTAGCCTTTCATAACACGTTAGGAAATGCAATGTTGTCTGTCTTATTGTAAACTAATGCTAGAACTACGCTGCGCACACGTGTGACACACACGCCGATTTGGGCACGTCGACATCGGTCTCCATACATTTTATATGGAAACTAGACTTGTAGAGCTACACTTGATACACGCTACGCGACGTCGTTCTACGTACAAATCAGGCGTGATCCACGTGTAAAATAACATAATCAGCCTTTCAATGTTCCCACTGCTGGGACTCAGGCCTCCTCTCTAGGAGAGGGAATGGGCCGTAATCCACCACGCGGGCCCAGTGCAGGTTGGTGAATGTCACATGTCTTCGAATTTTTGGTTCTACGACGTGCCAGTTGCCTCACGATGTTTTCCTTCACCGTTTTGAGAGCAGTGGTGATGAAATAAATTACACAAAGTGCGTCTGACTGGCTTTGGACCCGCGATCTACAACTCGTAAGTCGGAACCGTTACCACTCCATGCGTCCACGTGTGCGTCGGTCTAATGTAGGTCTAGCTTAAATGTCATATGTCTTTGTTAGGTCTAAAACTTTTCAGACCACCTGTGTATGGTGCCTGGACATCGCCCTGCGACTCCTGCGGTGGCTGGGACGTGAAATTGCCTCACATAATCATACCTTCGTTATTACCAGTCACTTTCGCCTCACATCACAATTTGAGAGACGAAGCCGAAAAATCTTATATGAATTTGTCTTTTTTCCAGGTAATCCAACAGCCATACCCAATCTGCCAGCCAGTTTACCCAGTCATAGACAACAAACAACAGGACCAGAGACGAAACAGTCTATCGAACCGTCCCTCCAAACGGAACTCAGTTTCCGGTTCCGCCCGAGCAACACCATCTAACGAGGAGAAAGTGAACTACGAAGAAAGTAATAGAAATAATGAGATTGCTGCTAAGATTCAGCAGATTAAGAGTCAGATGGCTCAGCTGGACACGAGGGATTATAGGTTTGATAAGGATAAGAGGGGGGAGTGGCGCAGACGGAATAGTGGCAGTGGAATACTGGGGAACTGTCCTGTTAGTAGCATTAATAACCGGGTTATGGGGTAAGTGTTATAATATTTATTTCTGTATACAATCGGTCATACACAAACGCGACGGCAGAAGATGGTCTTACAAAATCGAGAGTCAATATTGGGTAAAATAAAAGATCACAATCGGATCGATAAAAAAAATATTTACGGAATTATAATAATCAATAAAACGTCAACTCTTCTCTTAATTAAACCTTTTTAAAATTCAACATTTTCCTTAAGCTTTGTCATAAGTGGTTGCACACTAGAATTTAAACTTAATTCGACAAAAATATCTAAACTCCGACTAAACCACTATAGTTAGAAATGAAAAAAAGAAAATGTTTTTATGTCACAAAGGCCTACACTTATAAAGCTTCAGAAGCTAGTGCACGGTTCCAAATTGGTCGGTTAATCATTAAAAAAAAAAAATATGTTCTTACTAATTAGTGGCATGAACAATCGGAATTCAGTACATAAATTGAAATGTCTACTTTTGGCAAAAACCATTTCTTAGACTTAATAATCTATGTATATAAAAGGGAAAACTGACTGACTGACTTGTCAACGCACAGCCGAAACTACTGGGACTAGGAGCGTGAAATTTTGCAGAAGGTTTCTTTTTATGACGAGAAGAAAGGATTTTCCAAAATTCACACCCTAAGGTGATGAAGTGGGGGTCCAAAGTTTGTATGGAGAAACACACGTTTACAGGAGCGAAGCCGCTTGCAGAAGCTAGTGTTCCCATACACTAAAAACAAAATAAACTAAAAATATTGAATACCAGCCATCGCGCCATCTACCGATAACTTGACCACACTCAGGCCCGCACGTTTCATTTTAACGTCATATACATAATACTTTGTTCTGCAGACGCGGAGTCAACGATGACAAACACTTGTCGACGGCCGCGCGCGCCATCGTCGACACAATAAGGAACATGCAAGCTAAAAATACATGTAAGTTGTTATAATAATAATCATCATCATCATCATTTCAGCCGAAAGACGTCCACTGTTGGACATAGGCCTCCCCCAAATGTCGCCACAATGACCGGTCCTGTGCGTCTCGCATCCATCGGATTCCCGCGACCCTCACCAGGTCATCGGTCCACCTTGTGGGGGGCCTTCCAACGCTGCGTCTTCCGGTGCGTGGTCGCCATTCCAGAACCTTTCGTCCCCATCGACCATCTGTTCTGCGAGCAATGTGCCCTGCCCACTGCCACTTAAGTTTGGCGATTCTTCGGGCTATGTCCGTAACCTTGGTTCTCCTCATTTCTGACGCGATCACGCAAGGAAACTCCGAGCATAGCCCTGTCCATTGCCCTTTGAGTAACTTTAAGCCTTCTGATGAGGCCCATTGTAAGCGACCACGTTTCGGAGCCATATGTCATCACTGGCAACACGCACTGGTCATAGACTTTCGTCTTGAGACACTGTGGTATATTGGACGAGAAGACACCGCGCAGCTTCCCGAACGCTGCCCAGCCGAGTCGGATTCGACGATTGACCTCTTTCTCGAAGTTAGACCTACCCAACTGGACCGTCTGGATTATAATAATAATAAAATTAAAATAATACGCCATCAAGCCCCAAACTAAGCAGAGCTTGTGTTATGAGTAATAGACAACTGATAAACATACTTGTATATTTCTAAATACACACATATTATAGATACATTACAACCAGACACAGAACAAATGATAGTGCTCATCACCCAGGCATTTGTCCTGGGTGGGAATCGAACCCACGACCTTCAGTATAGCAGTCAGGGCCACTAACCACTAGACCAACAGCCCAGTCATATTATAATAATACTTGCTTCCACCGGGTACGGAGATTGTGGCTAGAATACCTCCTCCTCCTTGCGTCGTATTCCTCAATGCACACACTTCTCCATCTATTCCTGTCCCTGGCGGTGTGAAGGGTCTTGTATACCGTGGAGTCAAGAGCGGTGCGGATCTGGTCGGACCAACGTATTGGGCTGCGCCCGCAAGGCTTTTTTTCCATGACATATTAGAGTCTATATATATATACCTAGAAATTTTGTTTTCCAGTCACGCATGAGACTGTCGAAAGCATATTTTTTGAGCAAATACTTATATCTAAGCTTGATTGACTGTATCTGCTCGTAACTACACTCGCAGCTAACTTCACACCCGCCTTTAACTTTGGTACGACTTGTACGTGCGTTTATCGCAATAGATTTTATGCTAACAGCGACTAGGAGCACCGTCGAGTGTACAAATGTCTGTGTGATGAACACAATCATTTGTTCTGTGTCTGGGTTTAATTTATCTTTATTATGTATTTATTTAGAAATATATAAGTTTTTTTATCAGTTGTCTAGTACTCATAGCACAAGCTCTGCTTAGTTTGGGACTAGATGGCGTTGTGTGATAGTTGTGGAATATTATTATTATATTATTATTTTCTCTTTATTTTTCTTATGTACATATAATCTACATTTTTAAATATTTCTTAAAAAAATAATTTACAAAAAACATTTAAAAATATAAAAAATAGAAGTCCTCCGGTGTCAAGAGCAGGGTCCAAGTTGCCGGTGGTTAGGGCTCCAGAGACAGGAACCTCCTCACGATGCGAGCCGTATCTAGGAGTACAGCCTTCTGTATCAGGTTGATCCAACCGCGCAACGAAAGCTTCGACAAGTGGTCGTTGAAGCTTTTGGCTTTAAGGCCGTTGGCAGTCACGACAATCAGCACAATGACAGCCGAGTCCACATGTCGACAACCTCGTGTGCTAAGTCGAGATATTTCATTTTTTTTTTTTCTTTATCTTATTTATTATTCCATTTATTAAATTACTTACACATATTAATTACATTTTTAAATATTTCTTAAAAAAAAATCATTTAAAAATATAAAAAATAGTAGCCCACCGGCATCGGGAACAGGGTCCAAGCTACCGGTGGTCAGGGCTCCTGAGAGAGGAATCTCCGAACAATACGCGCCGTGTCCAGGAGTACTGCCTTCTGAATCAAGCCCTTGATCCAACTGCCTAACGAGAGCCTCTTCAGATGTTGGTCGAGGCTCTTGGCAATTATTTATTATATTATTACTATCTTTTCAGATCATGATAACCGCCGCGACTACCAACGCTACGACCACAAGTACGACCGTCCCGATAGACAAACAGACTACCGCCGACGAGACAGAGACGACACCAAGGACAACAGCACGCCGCACGCGCGCACGGACGGACAGACCGAGCGTTACGACGCCAGGAGGGGCCTCAACGTGCCCGTGTATAGGCAGCCTTATCTACTTAGACAAGTGAGTATAGTATAGCCTTATCCACTCGAGACACAAGTACGACCGTCCCGATAGACACATTATCATGACCACAGCCCGACAATTTCAACCATGTTAGGATCAGTTTTCAGGTGACAAGCTCGTGGCTAAAATAATATCAACCGTAAGGGTCGATCTCCTAGGTTAAGCAACGCTTGCCGAGGTCAGCCAGTGGATGGGTGACCCACTAACATTCTGAGATTCCTCCATTTCTCAAAAACCGCATTAAGCCGTTTATCTTATCTGTTATTTATAGTTCTTTAACAGTTACCTTGGGGTGGTCGAAGGAGTCTGTCAACCTCGTACTGACTAAAACCACCATACCCCTCCCTCCCCTCTTTTCCCTCGTACACTTCCATAGGGGGCTGTGGGTGCGTGGATGACTTCTGCTGCACCAGAGTAGTACTGGCCCGCCGTACGCAGGGCTCGTCGAAATCGACACCTCAACCTCACTAGGTTGAAGTAGTTGGTGGTTGATTCCCTGTACGTCTAAGAGAGGCACACCGTCATTTCAGGGCCTGAGTTACCTGAGTGTCCCTGAATCCATCGAAATTCGAAGTTTTTGGGAGCTGGAAGAGGGCGATTCCGCCCTTCTCAGACGCCCAATGTCGCGCATCAGTTCTTGATCAAGAAAATTATTAAAGTGTTAGTGACCAGATGTAACCACGCAATTATTTATTTGTTGCAGATGACACCAGGGACATGGTGTCGTCGATCGCCGGGACCAGTACATCCAGGTAAGTATCTCATATCTTATCAGTATTTTTCATTGTAAAAGATCTCTCTACGTCAACTGAGGTGAGGTTAACAAATTTATACACTTCCTCCTCCTCGTCATTAATGCAGGAAGAAATTTTTTCTGCTATGTTTCTGATAGGGTCATAAAAAAAAATCTGCTCTTTAAAAGTAATCTCGGGATTTGAGACATATCCACTTTATTCTTTCGCTGTATGAAATCGGAGTAAGTAGTTGAATAATTCTACCTAATTCCGGCCTCTGATTATTTCTTCATGGCTGAAACTTGGTACACGGGTACACCATGTCCTGGAATATCACATAAGATACTTTTCCCCAGGAGTGTATTCCCTTGCCACCGTAGACCTTGGCTTGTGAATGGCGAGCAATGGGTAGCTCGCTGTCCGACCGTCCTTGGCTTGTGGATGGCGAGCAATGGGTAGCTCGCTGTCCGACCGTTCGGTACCCGTCCGGACCGAGCCCAAGTTGTCGACGGCTCGTAGTATTCCACGCGCGCCTCAAGGAGATGTCAACAAAACCGTAGGGGCCCAGCAGGGTCGAAACCTACTGGGGCCATGGGTGATGCGAAAGAGAACTCCGGGGCTCTGGAATGAAGGCTAAAAAGGAACAGGAGTGGGTTTAAATTAGTAAAAGTCTGACATGCCCTCACGCCCCACCCAAGGGCGGGAGATATAATTAGAGGATTTCTCACCTAAAAAAAAAGAGGGTGTTCCCTTGGGACAATTTTCTACTTTCAAAAGGCGAAGGGCAAAGCCGCAGGCCACAGATAGTGATATAATATTTTCTTTTTCAGTTCTAAACCCGCCCCGGCGGCCGCACCCCGACGCCCGCAACCCTCGCCGTTAACTAAACACACAATCACAAGCAATAATACATGTACATACTGTGAGGGTCAGCAGAGATGCAGCTCGGTACCAAAAAAACTTGCCCCACACTAGAAACTGCTCCTCTCGGTGCGTTCATGAACATGTAAACTTATGTAAGTTTGTACAAGACACTTAGCCCCGCAACAACTGTTTGTAGGCCATACAATTTTTTTTTTCTGCGCGGTTTTCTAAAACAAAACGTGAAAAAATCATAGCATTATTAAAAGTGCTGACGCTGCGTCTGCGCGGGCGCCCGCGCGGTTCCTTACTGCTGTGCTCCGCGCCCGTGCCGCCTATTAAAAATACATAAAAAGTTCTCCATCGACACGACTACATGCACACCGTTAAAGTTGGAATAGCGACACTGCGCAGGTAATAATCCGGTTTCCGCTATGGGGACCTAAGCACAGGACACACGTGCATAGTCACGCGACGGGTACTCGCTTTACGTAGCGTTGGCCCTAAAGAATGAGAGTATTCATTAATATGATGAAAGACTTTTGTTATGAAACCATAAATAACTAACAAGCTACTTCTCAAAAGTAGAGGCTTGAAGTAGATCCTCATTCTGACAGTTATTTATTTAAGCATAGCATTTTGAGCTTGATAGTGTTCCCACTGCTGGGATTCGGCCTTCTCTCTATACGAGGGAATGGGTCTTACTCCACGCAAGTCCAGTGCGATTTGGTGGATATCACATGTCTTCAAACTTTTGATTCTTTGACAGGAGCCATATTTTGGCATAAATTACGTTGACTCACCTATATTTTTTGACAGACTTAATTTAAAAAACGGATATTTTTTTTTATATAAAAGGTGTAACTCACTGACTGACATATCAACGTACAGCCGAAAATACTGGGACTAGGAGCGTGAAATTTTTCTCAAATACACCCGCTAAGAGGATGAAACGGAGGTCCAAAATTTGTTTGGAGAAACCTTTTTTCACGCGGGCGAAACTGCTGTTAGAAGCTAGTAAAGACATGCATTTGCAAATACAGCTGTCCTTAATCGACATCTATTATGACACAATACAGAAACTCTCTACAAGTGAAGGTTCCCTGACGGTTCCAATCTCCAGCGTCTCCCAGCAGACCATCAGGGTTACCATGACGTTCAAAATAAGATTTTTTCATTCTTATTTCAGTGTAGGTAAGAGACAGAGCTATACAGGTTGTCTAGCGCCATCTCTTACCCACACTGGAAATAAGAATGAAACAATCTTACTTTAAACGTCATGGTACAGGCACATATCCCATCTTCCATCTTGAGCTACATGCCCTGTTAAAGTAAGGATCTAATGGCAGTGTCGGCAGACGGCTTACCCTAGCCAAATAAGCCAGGCAAGGATTTTGATTTAGATAATATTGTACTATTTGTACCATCGACACGCTAAGACCCCGGCATGTCTTAGAACCGAAAATTCGAAAACATGTGACATCCACCAACCCGCACTGGGCCCGCGTGGAGGATTACAGCCCATTCCCTCTCCTAGAAAGAGGAGACCTGAGTCCCAGCAGTGGGAACATTAAAAGGCTGATTATGCTTTATGCTTGTCCAAAATTCACTCCCTAAGGCGGTCCAAAATTTGTATAAAAAAAACCTACTTCGTGGTATGTATGGAGACACTAATTTGAAATGCTGCATCTCTGCTTACCCTTCGAAATAGTAATACAAGACAAGTCAAAGGAATCAACGTAGTCTTAAAGATCTCACGCATAACCGGATCTAGTCATTTTTTTAATAAAACAATCATAGTTTAGTCGTAAACAATGTTTTTTTTTTTTCGAACTTTTTTTTTTAAATACTACGATAATATCCTTTGACTATAACTAGCGTACAATAAGTCTAACTTATTTAAGATTTTAGGTTCTGACACTTTTTCTTTTTTAGTTTTTTTTTTTTCGGGGTGATTGAATTTTGTGAGCGCGTTAACACTTCTTGAATAAAATGCGTACTATAAAAAACCAACCTTTGCTTAAAAATCTATAAAAAAAAAATAACATCGCGGACATCCGTACAAAACTTTTGGGAAATACTTAAAGTACAACTAAGGAATTAAATTCCCTGCCGGAATCTGTGTTTTCTGATAGCTACAACCTAAGGCTCTAGCCAAGTTACAACCGTTTTGTTTCGATTCTCTTTTCGTTGGTCGCTTCAAGTCGGCCACGCCTCCTATTCCTTTGTTCTGACCATATGACTGAGTGTTGAGATGACGTCAAAATAAAAGAATCGGAGGCGTGGCCGACTCGAGGCGATCGACGAAAAGTGAATCGAAACGAAACGGTTGTAACTTGGCTACGGGGGCTGGTTACTTCTAGGCAAGCGTGCTCCATCATCGACCACATCATCGCTTTCCATCAAGCGAGATAATAGACAAGCGCGAACCTATAAGTAATATAAAAAAAAAACTTAATGCCTTACTAAATCGTTCACAAAATTCAATTTCACGTTAACTCACCTCTAATAGTCTAAGTTACTGTTAAGTTTATAACTTAATACACAAACGATTACTGAATTAAATTTTATTTAGTGAACACGTAAGGCCTTTCCACGGACGCGTAGCTTCATAGACGCGTATCCGTCATTATACGCTTGGTGTACGTCTGCGTGAAGACATACAAAACTATGAAATTCGTGCCGTCGTGTAAGTTTCACACAGCTTACTTGGTGTGTGCGTATAATGACGATTACGCGTCTATGAAGCTACTCGTCTGTGAGTTGTAAGCCTAACCTCTCAAATGTCGAATGACCTAAGTTTAAAAGTAACAATGCTCGAAATGTCAGCCGAACACCGTAAGTTCATACACAGAAGGTTCAAAGTTCCTTGTTTTTGCGTTCTGTATAATTTTCTAGGAGTTTATATCAGGTGAGATTATTATCAAAAGTTATCTTGGGTTTTAACACTGGGCAGTCTCTCACTACCTCGAACCAGCTCTTGCGGTAAGCGTGTAGGTCTTCCCAAATCAGCTTCGGCGGTGTCGTCCATCCTCTGTCACTACTTGCCCAGCGTCTGTATTCCCTAAACACCCTCGCTCCATCACTAACTTGAGGCGAGATCGCGGTCGACCTGGCTTATCAACGAATCAGTAAATCCACCTTTTCCCAATTCCATTGGCCTCTGGTGGACATTCCACCCATACGCACAAAACGTTTTGGGAATACATTCATCAGCTAAGGAGTGGAATTCCCTGCCGGAGTCTGTGTTTGATGATCTACAATCTAGTGGTCTTTCAGTCAAGAGTGAATAGGTTACTTCTAGGCAAGCGTGCTCCATCGTCGGCCACATCATCGCTTACCATCAAGTTAGATAATGGTCAAGTGCGAGCCTACCGACTTTCAAACTTGAAACTGTTTTGTTCTGTTCACTAAATAAAATCTAACTATATCGACAATGTAAATTAAAACTATTGAAAGTAAGCAGAGTTTTTCAAAAACAAAAGAAATAATAGATGAATAACGAGACGTAATAACTGACGTGAACTAACTAAATCTCGGATGTAACGTGAATTGTAATAATAATAATTTAAATCCCGGAAAAGGAAAGGGTAAAAAACACAAGGCACTGAATCACTCCGCCGCACGGTCACTACTTCATTCGCATTAAGACATTTAAACAACGTTTTTTTACTGTCCGCTCGAGCAATGGGTGGCTCGCCGTCCGACCGTCCGGTAACCGTCCGAACCGAGCCCAAGTCGTCGACGGCGCGTACTGTTCCACGCGCGCAGCTAGTTCGAAGCCTACGGGGGCCACGGATAGTGTGAAAGCGAAACCCGGGACCCTGGGACGATGGCAACGAAGGAACAGGAGTGGGTTTTTAGTCAGTAAAAGTCTGGCACTATCTCCCGCTCCGCTCAAGAGCGCGATTTGTCGTAAGATGATTTTCCCACCCAATAAAAAAAGAAAAAAAACTGTCCGCTCTACCGATTTTGACTTTTATTGCGATGGTAGCATGATACATGATGGCTGTAGTAAATAGATGGTATTGTAACCACTTTTTTTTGCGTTTAATGCCATCCTTATGCCTACGGAATAGAAGTCAAAATCAGTTGTACGGACAGTAAAAAATTTGTTCAATGGTATAATCATATTCCGAATGAAGTATAGAGATTTTATCAGATTACTGATAAATAATATATTTATAAGCTTCTCACATGAGGGTAGGCAGAAGGGCTGAAGCCAGCCATTGTTGCAAGATCGTTCAAAAGACTCACAGCGGTCTTGGAACGAAAAAATCAACTGAAGGAATGCGAGTGGATGTAAGCAAAATCTAAATCGCCGCATCGCGGAATCCAGACTTTTCTACGCGAACATATCATCATTTCAGCCGAAAGACGTCCACTGTTGGATATAGGCCTCCCCAAGTGTCACCATAATGACCGGTCATGTGCGTTTCGCATGCATCGGATTCCCGCGACCCTCACCAGGTCATTGGTCCACCTTGTCGGGGGCCTTCCAACGCTGCTTCTTCCGGTACGTGGTCGCTACTCCAGAAAAAATTTTTACGCGAACATAATTAATTATACACTAGTCCAAAATCAACTATCGGGCAGTTGCCATGGACCAGACACAAAACCCGTCGTCTGAATCTTTCGAATGATCTTGCAGCATGGTGGTGTGTGGCGTTACTGTCAATTCACATGTTTCGGTTGTCATTATCATGTATTGACAATTTTTGTGACACTCATTGACACAATTGTGTTCCAAGTTATGACAACGCTCTCTCTAGCGGTGGCCGTCGTGGTGACTCAGTGCTCTGTGGTATCAAAAAAATATGGTCGGTTTCTGAATTTAAGTCGTTTCCGACTCTAAAAAACTTCAGTATAGTCTATATTAATTTAGATGTTTCCTAATTGCTACAACCTATGTGTCTTTAAGTCAAGAGTGAATAGGTTACTTCTAGACAAGCGTGCTCCATCGTCGGCCACATCATCGCTTACCATCAGGTGAGATAGTGGTCAAACGCGAGCCTGTCCATAATAAAAAAGTATTTTTTGGCGAATTAAGTAGATTTTGAACAATAATTTGATTTAAAAAAAAATGTGGAATTTCTGATTTTAGCAAATACCATTTTCTTGACTTAATGATGCTACTATACACCAAAAAACAAAGTAAATTAATATAGTTGTGTACAGCGCCATCTAGCGAGAATATGACTATAGTCTGACCCGTAGCTTTCAGCGTAAGAAAAAATTTTAACAAATAAAATTATACTCTATTTATGTTAAGTTTAGACATATTAACATTTTTTTACTGTCCGATCAACCGATTTTGACTTTTATTGCGTTGGTGGCAAAATAAATAGTTGGTATTGTAATCACTTTTTTTTTGCGTTTAATGCCATCCTTATGCCTACGGAATAGAAGTCAGAATCGGTTGAACGGACTGTAAAAAAAAGTTTGTTTAAATGTCTCAACTTATTGCGAATGGGATATAAAGTTTGACAAAGACACGTCAAATTCTTAATTCAGAAGCCGGCTATAAGCAAATTAATAAATAAATAATTGTTAGATTAGTAGATATTGATGTCATAATATAATTAATAGAGATTACACCTCTTCTAGGATTTTCGCAGTTTTACAGACTTTTCTGAAATACTCTGATTCAATTAGCAAAACTTGACGTAATTGGTATCGATGTCTAAAAAAAATTAATTAAAAAATCGAGGTAATTAATGGCCAACTCATTGTCGCATCTACTTGTAGCGACATCTATGGCGTCACATAAGAAGTAATCCTGCATCGCGCAATCAAAGTTCTCCGCGCGATTAGAACATATAGAACAACCTGAAATCATCTATCTGGCAGTTGCCCACCAGACATAACACCCGTCTGGTCGGAGGATCCTCCCTTTTTAACGGAGGTTTGCGGGACTTTACTCTTTGTTCCGCATACCTCCAAACTGGTGACCCTCGACAATGAACGTCAGCGCAGCCTTCGTGCAGCTACTACTTCGTGACGTCATCATCACTTCCTCAAGCTTTCGAGCAGCGAGCCATACAGCCAGCACCCACAGCTCATCGTTGAATCAATTCAATAAAGTTTGTCGTTCCAAAATTAATTATCAAATTTTGGAACGACAAACTCTATTTCATATGAGATAAAGTTCAAATTCCATTACATAGACCATGGCTATGGTTTAAAATTATTTCGAATTATGAATTTAAGGAGACGCGAGTCAATGACACTGGCTGTATCAGATACTGGTTTTTTTTTTAAATTTTTATTAGATATCGATACCTACTATGTAAACGGGGTTATTCGAGCCAATTTAATTTGAATCTATACATTAATATAATTTGATTTTGCTCTGAAATGTATGTCCTGTTATAATTTCTCTAAACACTCGATTTCTTCAACTTGTGTGATTTTTTTTCATTTCATCACTCTGCTTACCTTTCTGTAGTCAACACGACATTAATGGAAATAATAATTAAATTAAAACAATATTAATAATTAAACATTTCAATGTACCAAACAAATAAGTATAGACAATTATTTTTTTTAACCTTTCAACTACTTGCGTCGGATTGGCCCGACAAGTGTTTTCGCCAGGGTCGTGTATTTGCGACTGGGTACTCCATCTTGTTTAGCTCTACAATCCCCAGGTGATAGAAGAGCTGACAAGATGGAGTATTTGGTCGTGGATGTGCGACCCTGGCGGAATAAACGCGAGAATTTTTGTCGGATATATCCGACGCAAAAGGTTAATAACCAGATTCTATAAGATGGAAGGTATTCTCAGCCTCCAAAATCATTTCAAATAACTTTCGATAAAAAGAAAAAACAATTGTCTGTATTTAAAATAAAAATATGTTATAAAATTCCTGTTTGTTACTCGTCTATCGAATTTGGGAAAATAAGAATGTTTAACCACTTACTTATGATAATATGGCTATGTTATTTATAACTATACCTGAAAAAAATAGTTTTCAGAATAGACACTTGATTCCATTTTTATCAATTCTTTGACTGACTGACTGACTGCCATTGCAGCAATCGCTCGCTTAACCCGGTAGATGTGGTGAAATACAGTTTTCACTGTCAAACAATTATGAACACTTTACCAATCGAAATAAAGTCATCAATAACTCTGCGACCACCAAAGCGATCGTCATTATCAAAGTTTATTTATTTCCGACTTTATTTCTTTGTTGGCAGTGATGATTTTCCTTTGGCAGTGAAAACCGCACTTTTTCACACATGCTAGTTCACACTCGGGTCAGCTACCAGTCTTATAAAATACCTTTTTTTTCTTCGTTTACCTTCATGTAAATACTGGTCATATAAGTCTCTATCAGTACTATACTCCAATTGTAATAAAATTGAACATATATCGCTCACCTAGCAATATATTGGCACAACTAAATTTTTCATATTTTACAGATACAAGGGTCAAAGATTGTACAATTATTTAAAAAGAAGTTTTGAGTTCATTTTACATTTTATATCAGAAATTGTGATGTTGGCTACTAGTACCTATAGACCATAATAGATATTCAAAGATATAAATGATCCAATTTTAAACACTTAGGCCGTTAAAACTTAATTTCGCATTTACTGTAGGTGTGCCAACATTTTAATATGTGAGCGATATAAAAACTTTTTTTACTGCCCATTCAACTGGTTTTTGTTTTATTGCGTTGGTAGCATGATGAATGCCGGCTGCAACAAATAGTTGGTCTTGTAACCGCTTTTTTTGCTTTTAATGTCATCCTTATGTCTACGGAATAGAAGTCAAAATCGGTTGGACGGACAGTAAAGAAAGTTTGTTTAAATTGACGTAGCCATGTTATCATGACGAGGTTCTGAACACTCCCAACCAAATTGTAAATATCGCTCGTTTTAGCGATATTATTAAAACTGATTATTGTAATTCATAATGGATTAGTCCTTAATTTGGTAGCGAATTTTAATAATATATAATCCAATAATGTTTCTTTTTAATGTGGGAAATCATCCGATGACATCAGCTCTTCTAGGGTGGAGGGAGGTACTGTCAGTTTTTATAATTACTCAAACCACACCTGTGTCCTTCAGTTGCCCTTTGCGTTCTAGGACGGGTTTCCTTTTCATATGTTGTGATTGAGTTCGAATGAATAGGCTCTTAATAAACTAGTGTGCCTCACCATCAACGATTGCACCACTGCTTACCATCAGGTGGGATTGCAGTCAAGCACTGGTTTATATCAATAAAAAAATATGTATATGGAATGACTACCATATCAGCAGTAAGCCAGCCTAATTTCCAAGCATGGCATTAAGAAATACAACTTTTACTATCACCATCAGAAAGTCACAAAATTACAAATCACTTGTTTCACGTTGCTACTCTCGAATAAGAATTTTTCGACGACATAAAGTAATCTCTTAACACTTTGACCGGCCAAAAATACAAAAGCGTGCTCTCACCCCCAAGCTAAGATTTCATCCTTCAATCTGTCACGTAGTCGTGACCGTGGCGTGATGGACACAATTTCCTTTGGCATGTATAAGTGACTGTGGCGATCAAAGGTTAAGAAACGTTTTCCTATTCTTTGCGGATATGTAGATTGTACTAGTTTTCATTAATGGCTAGGTAACTGCGAAACCCAAATTTTCTTAATAAAATCGTGCTAATGGATTTTCAACTCTCTGCTCGAAACCTAAAGTTGAAAATTAAATAGTGCGAATTCGATAACGGGAATTACTTTACCATTTCAAGTTTCCATTATAAATGTGTTGAAATATAAAAAAATTCGCTACAAAATTAAGGAAAAACCCTTTTAAAACATCATCAAAATATTAAATATATTTCAGTTTACCGCCAAGAATTGTCCTGTCAAAATAATGACGTAATAACAATTTGACAGTTTTGACAGTTGAACTGTCGCGGTGTAAGATCGTAGAACGCTATTTGTAAGGAAGTTTATTGTAACATGTAGAGTATATTATTGTTAATAATAAAGATTTTAGCCTATATTATGTGTGTTTATTTTACTTTTGACACCCGTACTTACCTCCTGTTGTTGGGCAGATGAATACCTTCGTTCTCCACGTAACTTCACCCAAGTATCGATTAGTATTAAACATTTAAGTTATATTTTAGAACTGATCCAAATCGATCGACACAAAACTTTGGTTAAGTTACATTGGTATGTATTTAAATAATCGATTTCTATCATAGTATCCGTTTTTATTACAATTAATGAACAAATAGGAGTACTTAAATGCTGGGAAAAATGGTTAATTAACGCGAAAATCCCCTTCAAACTTTTGTTCCTATTCACCCCTGCGGTCCTATTCACCCCGTTTGACTGTAAAGCTTTAATTCAACATAATGCGCACTGCCATCTATTAGATTAAAGCGATACTACTTGGAAACATAAAACAGCGACATCTAGAGGCTAATTTGAATAACTATTTCGACTAATATGATTGTACTGTCATCTAGCGGTAAATAGTTTTACTAAGTAGCGACACCTGTTAAAATCTCAAATAGTTAAGAAAATGCTCAATAGATGGCAGTAAAAATCCATTGTAGATTAGGACACGATTAACATTTTCAAAAAAGATTGAACACAATTTAAATAAAACCAAACAACTATATTCTGACGCGTATGCTAAAGTAGCTTACCTATTAGCAGCACAATCCGACCAAGCTGTACCAGCTAGTAAAATTCCTTTTTTTTGAGTAGTCTAGTAAAAAAATTGAACACTTGCAATTGGCACGTACATACTTAAACTACCTAGCAAATACCTAGGTAGGTAACCTACTTATAATCTTGGGCACGCCACAATCATGGCGGTAAATCTCCTCTTTGAGGAGTAGCTAGAGAGGTGCCACGGCGTCTTAAACTTTCGCATGACATAGGACCGGACATGGTGGGTTCAGGAGGTTCCTGTTCCGGATTCAGGCGGAAGAAACGCCCAGGTGCCGCCATTAGGTGGATCGTCTGGAGAATACGGTGGAGCATACGTGGAGGTGTGTCCCGCTTGTGCAGAGCACCGCCGTGTCCTCGTGGAGGTTATCAGCGGTGGCGACCTCTCGAATCGAGCCCTGGTTCAGGCCCAGTCCGGAGCGAGAGGGAATGGGGTGCGATCGTCTCCTTTTGTGAAGCGGAAAGGCTAGCGAAGGAAGTGGCCGCACCCGTGATAGCGCGATCCAGTCACCGCGACAAGAGACGCTCCGGGTATCAGGAGTCGGAGGGGGATCTCGAGCCACTGTAGGCGTAGACTTGCGGACGCCCAGTAATGGATAGCTCGTCGTCCAGCCGTCTGGAAACCGTCCGGACCGGGCCTAAATCGTCGACGGCGCATAGTGTTCCATGCCCGCCTCAAATAAATCACCTATTTTGCCTCAAAAAATAAACTACTTTGATAAATTCTGGACAAATCTTCATTACGTCACTAGCGTTTTTGTGAGTGCATACGTAGATACCAATACTAATGCGCTACCAATGTAGTGCGTCGATGCCCATATTATTTTCCTACAATTTAGATAATATAATAATATAACCAAGGTCACCGACATAGCACGAAGAATCGCCAAACTTAAGCGGCAATGGGCAGGGCACATTGCTCGCAGAACGGATGGCCGTTGGGGCCAAAAGGTTCTGGAATGGCGACCACGTACCGGAAGACGTAGCGTTGGAAGGCCTCCTACAAGGTGCACCGATGACTTGGTAACGGTTGCGGGATTCCGATGGATGCTAGACGCACAGGACCGTTCATTGTAGCGACACTTGGGGGAGGCCTAAGTCCAGCAGTGGACGTCTTTCGGCTGAAATGATGATGATGATGAATAATATAATATTCTACAAATATAACACAACGTCGTCTAGTCCCAAGCTAAGCAGAGCTTGTGTTATGGGTACTAAACAACTGATAAACATACTTATATATTTCTAAATACATACATATATGGATAAAGATAAGATAAATTACACCCAGACACAGAACAAATGATCGTGCTCATCACACAAACATTTGTCCTGGGTGGGAATCGAACCCACGACCTCCGGCATAGCAGTCAGGGCCACTAACCACTAGACCAACAGGCCAGTCAAATATATGATACATAGCTCATTTCTTTAAAAAACACTATCTAAGTGAATTTCAGTGCATTATTCCAGTTACATGTAGTAGATATCGCTACAGAACCAAACCAGTTCAAACACACAACCTCCCTCTCCCGCAGTCGGCTAACTCCTGCCCCCAAGTCCGTCCCCTTCAGCTCACAACAACAGTCACTTGATTAACGCTACCACTGCATCCGTCTCGCTCACTCCTATAAGCGAATGTACTCTGTTTCCCTCGCACGGTAGTAGCTTCACTTCCATTGTTTTGGTATTTTTTAATTGAGATTTTTGAATGGGATTTTTATTATTTATTGTTAACTACTTTAGATTAACTCTTTGCCAAAAAGTAAGGCATTTTACCCTATTATTAGTTGATTGTAAATATCTCAAAAATATGCATATTTTATTGCATGTTTAACCGTCTGGGCCGAGCCCAAGTTGTCGACGGCGCGTATTGTCCCACGTGCGCCTCAAGGAGATGTCAGCAACTGTAGGGGCCCAGCAGGGTCGAAGCCTACTGGAGCCAAGGGTCTGATTCTAAAAGGAAGACTCGGCCCCGGTACGAAAGGCAACAAAGGAACAGGAGTGGGTTTTTAGTCAGTAAAGGTCTGACACTATGTCCCGCCCCGCCCAAGAGCGAGGGACGTCATAAGATGATTTTCCCACCAAAAAAAAATGCATGTTTTCAAAGTTATTTATTTGGAATAAAAAAATACTTAAATATTTTTATAGCGCAAAAACATAAATTAGCATTAAAATATCTTGCAAACCATCCAAAAGATGTAGGCGTACATAAAAAAATCAATAGCGAATATTACATAAAAACATGAATAAAATATTTGTTAGCTAAACACTTTATCAATAAATAGAACACTAGCTGTGGAAACAGGATCAAAATTGGTAGGGAAACAAACGAGATATAACAATTTTAAACAATAATTTTCTCTCTCTCGCCAAGATGCTGTCTCCTATAATAATAATAATCTACCACTATCACACAACGCCGTCTAGTCCCAAGCTAAGCAGAGCTTGTGTTATGAGTACTAGACAACTGATTAACATACTTATATATTTCTAAATACAAACATATTATAGATAAATTACACCCAGACACAGAACAAATGATCGCGCTCATCACACAAATATTTGTTCTGGGTGGGAATCGAACCCACAACCTCCGGCGTTGCAGTCAGGGCCACTAACTACTAGACCAACAGGCCAGTCAAAAAAACAGGTCAGTCTACGGTGGTCGTACGAGTGTCATGGCTTTTGATGTCAAAGGCCATGTCGGACTTCTCTTTCATAATAGCGGATTTGAAGCTTCGTTGTTGATGAAGGATATTTTTTTTTTTACTGTTTACCAGAGCTATAAAGTATTTAACTTATGAAATAAATAAAAAATTGCATGCGTATTCCTTATGCTCGTAAATTAATCTTCAACCAGATAATCGAACCGGCACTCCTCCGTATCTCCGTGGAACAGTAGCCACGGGTGCCTCGTCTGTTTCGTTACGTCTCATCTTTAATTTGTTCGTTCTGTCGGCCCACGAAACTTGATAGGCCGGGAGCTTGGACACAGAAAACGGGTGTCTTAATTGTGTTACTAATATCAAAGTCAAAGTCAAAGTTTTTTATTTCACATAGGCCTACATGGGCACTTATAAAACGTCAGAAGCTAGTGCAATATAAAATAAATCGTTTATTTATTACACAGGGCACATTTACAATAAAGTATATTAAATATGAACGAAGAACCAAGGTCGACATAGCCCGAAGAATCGCCAAACTAAAGTGGCAGTGGACAGGGCACATTGCTCGTAGAACGGATGGTCGATGGGGCCGAACGGTTCTAGAGTGGCGACCGCGCACGCAGCACACAGAAACGCAGCGTTGGAAGGCCTCGCACAAGGTGGACCGACGACCTGGAGAGAATCGCGGGAGTGCGGTGGATGCGAGACGCACAGGATCGGTCGTTGTGGCGTCGCTGGGGGAGGCATGTGTTCAACAGTGGACGTCTTTCGGCTGAAATAATGATGATAATAATAAATATTAAAAAGAACACAGTTGCTTATTTGCCTGAACTAGGGTGAACCTGCGCTTCAGGGGAGAAAGTGCTTAAATACAAAATAATAAATTAACCATAAATATGACTAATAAAAAAAAAAATTAATTGTACATTATACATAGGTACAACGATAATGTGTGAGAATAAAGGGATATTCCGAAAGAAATTAAACTGGAGACTGTGGCAAGCTAGTTGAAATTTAATGAGGTGTTAACAGTAAAAGAATTTTTGCACAAATCAAATGCCATTGAGGCCGGACACATTATAAACTAATTAAAGCTAATTGACGCTTTGCGGATGTGAGGTTCTTCAGGCTCAGGATCTGATTGTACGACATTTCATTCTAAGTAAAGTAATACATTTGGTGTCCTGACAATTACTTTCCATTCCAGGTTGCCATGCAGAGAGATCGCGAAATGTGAGACATGTGAACAATGACAATGTGATGTGTCTGTGTGCGTGATGTGTGTGTGTGAGAGACTGCCTATTGTATGTGTTTTAGTTTGAAGTTCCCTTTTTTATGCATTACATTGAAAAATAAATTATATGATAAATAAAAAACCGACCTTCTATTATTATCAACAAAATAAATTGCAAGCTTCGAAAAAGTAACCAGGAAATTCGTTCCTCGCTCCCGTACCTCTCCATATATACACATAGCCCTACAGTTCTACTAATTGCTACAATTACTGAAAATGCTCTCTCATTGCTCTGAAACTCGCTGATAGCTCCCACCCCATCCCCCAAGGGGGGTGCAGGCAATAATGTCACATTACATAGACTTATGGGCACTACAATCGCTAGATCCGTGCGGTTTGCTGCAAGGCTGGGATTTGGATGGGTGGGCGGGTGTGGTAGTGATTTGTTGACATTATTTGGAAGTTTTAAGTCGTTGTTTTGTTTAGGATAAAGGTCTTTGAAATAAAACATGGTTAATATCTGGTAACTTTTTTTTTTTTGGAGTTTATTTTTCGGTTAGTCGACGTCTGTCAGTTAAGACCACGGGAATTTTCGAAAGAGTTACCGTGTTTCTGGAACGCAAAGTGGAATTGAATGACACAGCTGGGTTTTATTTAGTAAAAGTCTGACACGCTTTCTCATTCCATCCTGAAGCGCAAGAAGTCATATGATTTGCAACCATTAAAAAAAATCACATAACCACAGGGCTTTTTTTTTTAGGTGGGAAAGTCATCTAATGTCAAATCCCGCCCTTGGGCGAAGCGGGAGATAGTGTCAGACTTTTACTGACTAAAAAGACCCACTCCTGTTCCTTCTTTGCTTTCATCCCGGGGCCCCGGGCTTCGCTTTCACACTACCCGTGGATAACCACAGGGCTGCCTTTTACTTTGACCAACGAATCAGCATTGCCATTCAACGTGGCAATGCTGCCAGTTCTGGGCACTTTTCCTATGGACAACAATGTGTTCCGTACCTCAAAAGGAAAAAAACGGAACCCGTATAGGATCACTTTGTTGCCCGTCTGCCTGTCTGTCAAGACACTTTATCTCGGAAACGCGTGAAGGTATCGAGTTGAAATTAAAACCATATACTCAGGTCTGCGGTCCCTTGAAGCTGTGAAAAAATCTAACTTTTGAGTTAAAGAAAAAAAAAAAGATACGGCCGTTTATGTCGCATAAAACGTATATTTCGACACTTTCAAGGGAATCAAAATTCATAAGGCACTTCTCATTGACCCAGTATCAGGAAAAATCTTCGTAACTCAATTCTGGTATCGAATTGTTTTCATAGGTAAGTTTGTACGGAACCCTTATAGCGCTAGTCCGACTCACACTTGCCCGGTTTTTTATTTAAACATAATTTTCACGATATTCGTTAGATATTTGTAATGAAATCGAATCTTTTTCGATCCTTGGTGCAATATTATGGCATAGTCGGCCTTATAATGTTCCCACTGCTGGGACTCAGGCCTCCTCTCTAGGAGAGGAAATATTACTGGCAGTTTTCCTTTGTATTATAATTATATTTTGTACAATCTATCTTTTTTTTTTGCGGTGGAAAAATCATCTTATGACATCCCCCGCTCTTGGGCGGGGCGGGAGATAGTGTCAGACTTTTACTGACTAAAACCCCACTTCTGTTCCTTCGTTACCTTTCGTACCAGGGCCGAGTCTTCCTTTCAGAATCAGACCCTTGGCCCCAGTGGGCTTCGACCTTGCTGGGCCCCTACATCTCCTTGAGGCGCGTGTGGAACAATACGCGTCGTCGGTAACTTGGGCTCGGTCCGGACGGTTACCGGGCGGTCGGACTGCGAGCCAGCCATTGCTCGCCGTCAGCAATCCCGCGCCTACGGTGGCCGGTAATCGGGATTGGAGTCCCGGCGGCACAATCAATCTGTAAGAATACATCATCTAAATATAGCGATTAGTTCCCTCTGTGAGCAACTTTAGGGGGGCAAACTCTTAATGACTTTTGCTACGTAGATTAATCATAGCTGTATGATATTGTGTATGTATTTCATTACCTTTTAGGTACATTACATTACTGTCGACAGCGATGCGGAGTTTTTCGACGTCATACTTTTATTTAGGTGGAAAAATCATCTAATGACAAATCCCGCTCTTGGGCGGAGCGGGAGATAGTGTCAGACTTTTACTGACTAAAACCCCACTTCATACCGGGGCCCCGGGCTTTGCTTTCACACTACCCGTGGTCCCAGTTGACGTCATACTTTAGATTACTTTTAGCTAGTAATTAAGTGTTTTTATTTATATCTTTTTATTTAGTTAGTAAAATATTTTTTTTAAATAGTTTTCTCCATGCAAACTTTGGAGCCCCATTTCAGCCACTAAGCAGGTGAACTCTGAAAAAAAAAAAATCTTTGTATTTATTTAAACTTCATATACAGTGGTGGTACATAGGCGGACTTAATGCCAGAAAGCATTCTCTACCAGTCAACCTTTGGGTTAAAAAAAAACAACACTGTGGTAGGTGTGCACAATAAATAAATAACAGATATTTGAAATATAATTTGGTATCGTTAAATTAAGTGGCTTATAATAATAAAATACGTATATATGCCAATATAATAAACTAATAAATACTATGATAAATATGAAATCATTCAATCATTTGTATCATTGTTGTATGGATTTATTTAAACAACTACTCATCTTTGACAGTACGATTGGCGCAGTGGTTAAACGATCGGCTGCTGCACTGCGGGTCGCGGGTTCGTTTCCCGTATGGAACAAATATTTATATGGCCTACAGATAGGTGTTCCCGGGTCTGTGTGTTTTGTGTATGTGAGTTTATTTGTTTGTAAATGCACCCACGATTCAGGAGTCCTAACTAGTGACAACGTATTTTTAAAAAAAAAAAAACAAACAGAAACGTTATCTGCATTTAAAACGGCTGTTAGCCAAGTTACAACCGTTTCGTTTCGATTCTCTTTTCGTTGATCGCCTCGAGTCGGCCACGCCTATTCCTTTGTTCTGACCACGTGACTGAGCGTTGAGATGACGCCAGAATAAAGGAATCGCAGGCGTGGCCTACTCAAGGCGATCGACGAAAAGAGAATCGAAACGAAACGGTTGTAACTTGGCTAGAGCAGCAGATTCGTACAATCTACTACTTGACCAATAATAAAAAATAAACTTAAAAACAATCGACTCCAACTTCGATAAATTTATCCCCAAATCCCCCAACGCAGTCCGTCCCTGCCTCCCATCCAATTAGCGATGAGATTAAAGATATGCCGGGGGAGCTATTACCTAACAAATTACCTCTCGACGGTGGAACAGCCGCGCCCGGCCGCTCCCCGCTACCACCCGCGTAAGCCATGAGCGGTCGCGGGCGCGGAAGCGGGAGCGGGAACAACCGGCCTAGCTTTTTGCGACACAGATTTAGGGATAAGCACATATTATCATATACATATAGAGCAGTGGTGGCCAAGTGGTAACGGCCCCGACTTACGAGTCAAACCCAGCCAGGCGCATTACTTTGTGTAATTTATTTCATTACCTCTGCTCTCAAAACGGTGAAGGAAAAAATCGTGAGGAAACCGGCATGTCCTAGAACCAAAAATTCGAAGACATGTGACATTCACCAATCCGCAATGGGCCCGTGTAGTGGATTACGGCCTATTCCCTCTCCTAGAGAGGAGGTCTGAGTCCCAGCAGTGGGAACATTAAAAAAGGCTGATTATGCTTATGCTTATGCTACATATCATCATCGACTCCCTAGCCAGAGCCCGTAAAGCGTTAGCGACGTGCCCGCGTGGTGTGGCCTCACCGCCCACGGCCTCACGGTCCAGGAGTCCTCGCTGTCGACTTGAAAATGCATTACTTACAGCCAAGTCTCTTGTCCGTTTCTTACAGCCTGAGTATTCTTGGTTCCTAATCATTTTTGCTCGAGGCAATAAAGCTACTGTTATTACTTAGTATATTAATAGTAATTAAAAACAAAATAACCTCTCCTTACTATTACATGTTATAATTTTTCAATCCCGCTTCAGGCTTGCAAAAAATCCATCTTCTTACACCGCCAGAAGACCACACAGAATGTACCTTGCCCACATCAGCCATCCTAGCCAAGTTACAACCGTTTTATTTTCGTTGATCGCCTCGAGGCGGCCACATCTCCTATTCCTTTCTTCTGACCACGTGACAGAGCATTGAGATGACGTCAGAACAAAGGAATCGGAGGCGTGGCCGACTCGAGGCGATCGAAGAAAAGAGAATCGAAACGAAACGGTTGCAACTTGGTTAGGGGGGCAGATTTAGATTTGGCCCCACCACTGTCCCTAGCCTTTGTCCCAACTAGCTTGGGGTTGGCTTCCAGTATAACTGGATACGGCTGAATATCGTGTTCATGTTCGCTCGTGTTTTACGTGGAGCTACTGCCTATCAGACCTCCATAACGTATTTACTGGGTACCACGATATTGACTGATGGTCAGACTTTCTGGCGTTTAAAAAACTTTTTGGCGGGAAATCATCTAATGACATTTCCCGCCCTTGGGCGGAGCGACGTCTTGGGCTTTTTCCGGACGGTTACCGAACGGTCGGACGACGACCTGCCCATTACTCACCGTCCGCAAGCCTGCGCCTATGGTAGCGTGAAATCGGAATCGGGATCCCTGTGGCTGGGGTATGAGGGCTGTTCCCTCGCGCGTGCGGCCGACTCCTTGGCTAGCATTACTCGGACCATGGCCTATACCAAGGCTCGGCGCTACTTAAATTGCTTGTCATTTTAATATGTCACGTCACATCCATCACGATGTGTGGTGTGACGAGAATGGATAAAGTGAGAAATGAATATATTAGAGGAAGTTTGTAGGTAAGTGGCGTCAGTGAGTGAAAAGTTGAAAGGGAATCGTTTGTCTTGGTATGGTCATGTGAAGAGGAGGGATGAAACGCATGTTACTAAAAGAGTTATGAGTTTACATGTGGATGGATGGAGAGGGAGAGGGAGACCAAAGAAAAGATGGATGGATTGTGTGAAGAGTGATATGAAAGAAAAGGAAGTGATAGCATGACGAGTGACAGGGCAGAGTGGAAGAAAAAAACGTGTTGCGCCGACCCCAAATAACACGGGACAAGGGCAGGAAGATGCTGATTTTAATATGTCACGGTAAGGCCCCTAGGACAAAAAAACTTGAAATCGCTGTTCGCCTGTACATTGCGCCAACTCCAAAACGCTGTACGTTTCATTCACTGTTAATTGTTTTAATCGCACTCACCTACCGTTATATACAACGCTACATAGCGACACTCTATGTATATATATGGATAGAGATACAGAGACAACTCTATATAGGTATGTGACACGTGGCAATACGGGTGCTAGGAACCATAGACATTTATAGACTTTTTCAATTTTTTTATTTTTATTAATGATAGGCTCGTGTTTGACCACCATCTCACCTGATGGTAATCGATGATGCGGCCGACGATGCAGCACGCTTGCCTAGAAGTAGCCTGTTCACTCTTGACTTAAAGACGCCTAAGTTGTAGCTATCAGGAAACAGACTCCAAGGAATTCCACTCCTTGGCTGTACGCATAATAAATGTGTTCTCAAAACGCTTTGTGTATGGGTGGGTTGTCTACCATGTACCGATGGCGCAACGCCGTACGTCTAGTGGTCCGAAGATGGAACGGACTTTTTGTTTTGTACTATACTTGCTTTTGCCCGCGGCTTCATCCACGTACATAAAATATAGCCTTTGTCAATCAGGAATAAAGCAACTTTATATCGGTGAAAAAATTTAGCAATCGGAGCATTAATTTCAGAGATTACTTCCTAAAAACAAAAAAAAAAAATTACTTCTTTATAATATAAGTGTAGATTACTAAGAACAAACTTCATAATTGATGACAATCTAGCCTAGAAGACAAGTGTGCTAATTAAACAGACTTTTTTTATTGCATTATTCGCCTCTAAAAATCTACATTGCTTTCTAAATTACTAACTGAGCCACAATTAACGAGCAACTGAATGATACTATCTTAGCCACTAGTCATCTTCTATGTAAGCCACTTTCTGGGTGGTTATAAAAAAAAAACCACGTTCGAAAGGGTTTTAAAAAAAATAGAAAATTTCGTGGTGATGATTTTTTTTTTCGGTGGTAAAATCATCTTATGACATTCCCCGCTCTTGGGCGGAGCGCGAGATAGTGTCAGACTTTTACTGACTAAAAATTCACTTCTGTTCCTTCGTTGTCATTCGTACCGGGGCCGAGTCTTCCTTTCAGCATCAGACACTTGGCCCCAGTAGGCTTCGACCCTGCTGGGCCCCTACAGTTACAGTTGCGTGGAGATGGTGGAAACTCATCGCTGAATTATTATTATGTACCTGATTTGCTTTCATCATACTCATAATATTGCTACATTACTTAAAGCCTGCGATAATGAATTGAAAGTCCATTGCATCAATATCATGGTGGATATCATTATTATTTTATCTTGATTACTTATATAAAAAGGTTTGCTTTTTGGACAGATACTCGTCCCGCGTGGATCAACGCTGTTTAAATAATAACGTGGGTGGAGCGAACAATATTGTATAGAGAATGGTTCTGTAGCTATTTTAAACAATTAGTTAATAAACATTGACATGGTATTAGTAATAAATATTGACCTTGCAGTAAATATAATTATTGACATTGTACTAGTATAAATATTAACATTTAATGAATATTTTTTGACATTATTATAAAATAGTTAACATTGAAATTATTAGTCACTTTTAATTATGTATGCAAAAAAATAACGTGGTCCATAAAGTTACTCATATTCATTTAAAACTGCCACTATTATTATGGTCTTTTTTTTTAACTTAATTTTGCATGATCTATAATTGTGTGAATTTGCAAATTACATACTCTTTTAATATTTCTACACCGGCAAAGGTAGTATATGTGATTCCTTTAATATTAAGATCTTCATAATTATACCATGTACTAAGAAATAAACGATTCTATTCTATTCTAAATATTTAAGAATCAAGGTTACTGGCATAGCCCGAAGAATAGCCGGATTTAAGTAACAGTGGACAGAGCACATTGCTCGCAAAACAGATGGTCGATCGGGACGAAAAGTTCTGCCCCCCTAGCCAAGTTACGATCGTTTCGTTTGCGAAACGAACGCCTCGAGTAGGCCACGCCTCCGATTCCTTTGTTCTGACGTCATCTCACCGCTCAGTCACGTGGTCAGAACAGAGGAAACGGAGGGGTGGCCTACTCCAGGCGATCGACGCAAACGAAACGATCGTAACTTGGCTAGGGGAGGCAGTAGTGGCGATCACGTTCTATAAGACAGCGTTGAAAGGCACCACACAAACATGACTTGATTCCACCATCTCATTTCTACCATCGGACAACCCGACGAACGGCGTATATCCACTTACGTTGTTGAAACCTCTACAATCCGGACCAAGCGTTTCACCTCGTTGTTTATACCACGTACATAGAGGAACTGGAACAACTTGCCTGCTGCGGATTATAATTTAGATGTCTTCAAAGCCAGAGTGAATAGGCTCTTAATAAACTAGTGCGCCTCACCATCAACGATCACAGGATCACAGTCAAGCACTAGTTTATAACAATTTAAAAAAAAAAGTTGGACCAGGTCATCACCTGGTAAGGGTAGCAGGAATGCGATGGATGCAAGGCGAGGCTTGGTCCGGCTCATGTGCAGCTGTGGTCTTTCGGCTGAAATAAGAAAGTGACCTGGAACAATTTTATTCAATTATTTTGGCATGTACAAGTGAAGCCCTGTCAAATGATACCAAACACGACGTATTTATCTTTTTTAACACACATCTTTTTGTCCACTAGAGGGCGCCACATTGAATTTTGATGATATTTTTTACAAGTACCAGTGAAGCCCTTTCAAAGGATGTCAAACACGGTGTCTTAACATTTTTTTTAACACACGACTTTTTGTCCGCTAGAGGGCGCCATATCGAGTTTTGTAACACATCACGTAGCCCATGTTCAGCGGACAATTAAGACAGTTCTAACGATACTTCATATGTCAAGTTCCGATGAGTAGATTAGGAGCTATGAGGGAACAGATGAACATATTCACATACATACATACATAGCCTGTCAAAATCATAACCCTCCTTTGGCTTTGCCGTAGTCGGGTCGTAACTTTTTTTGTGTAAGTTCGCCTTTGACCACTATCTCACATGATGGTGCCTGCCTAGAAGTAACCTTTGCTTAATGTGTCCTGGCAGTTCGGAGAGTCATGCTCACTCTGAGGTCTTGCTGATGGCGGTGCATGAATCACTTAGTTCCCTTCAAAATGGTTGAGCTGAATACTGCTAGCGATTGAGTCATGTTCTTGTACAGGCGCCGTCACGGCTGCGCAGGTCAGTCCGGCTTGCACGATGAAATCCGCAGGATATTAAAAACACTAAGCTGTTGGTCCCGGTTGTTAGTAGCGTAGCTAGGCGCGGGAAATGCGGGCCCTCGCCCACGGCCTCGCATAAAAGGGTCTTCGCGCATGCCCTTTTTTCTTTAAGAACGAGGGGTTTTTTATAATAGATAGGATCTTTTTTGACCACCTTTTCACCGACAAGCGACAATGAGGTCGAACGCTGGGTTGCGACAGTAGCTGTCTCATTTTCGAATTTATGAAAGAAAAAGGCATCGCTGATGCGACTTCGCCCACATCTAAACTAGTCCACGCTACGTCTCTGCCGGCTGTTATTTGTAGATCTCTGACGCCAGGACATCTGAAACCAGTATTGCCAGATAGGCAGTCCCTCCAAGTAGAACACTAGTATTCAACAGCGTCTTTGTAGACTGGAAGCCAAACACAACGTGATTGGAACCTTTTTATATTGTTGACTAGCTTTTACCCGCAGCTTTGCCTGCATACATAAAATATAGCCTATGTCACTCAGGAATAAAGCAGATTTCTATCAGTGAAAACATTTCGCAATCGGACCGGTACTTTCAGAGATTACCACCTACAAACAAAAAAACATAAATACAAAAAAAAACTAACTACCTATTCATAATATTATTAAATAAGGGTAGATATGCTCACGCTTGACCTGTCTCACCTGATGGTAAGCGATGATGTCGTCATGAATAGAGCACGCTTTTTGAAGTAACATATTTTCTCTTGACTAATAAGACCTACAAAAATTCCAAGGTGTTTTGGTTTCCTTATGGAAACACAGACTCCGCCAGGGAGTTCCACTCCTTAGCTGTACGCACAATGAATGTGTTCCCTGCACGTTTTGCGCGTATGGGTGGGATGCAGCCTGAACAGAGTGTACTATTTTTAAAGTTGTCAAAAATTAAAGGCCCGGTTTGACATCTGTCAAAACGAATACTTAAATACGCAATATATTCCATCATATTATTTAACGCGCCAAAAAAATGTTTTTTTTTTTAAAACACGTCACGTAATTAATTATTTATTTTATCGTTTCTTTCAGTTTCGTTCCAAGTTACATTCTAGGGTATTTCTCCAATGTCAAAACGGCCCTTTTATTTTTTAATGAGTTTAAGATATTTGTTAACATTTGACACAATACTTTCTAAACTTGACAATGTTTGAATGTACAAAAAAAAAACGATTATGAAGTATAGGCAGGTTACCAGGGCTGTGGGAGTAATTGAAAGAGTCTCTGAGACTTTGTAAAAGTCTGATTCTCCCTTTCGTTCCACCCAGAGAAAGGAAGAAAAGAAAGAAAGAAAAAACGTTCATTCGTACCTTATACATACAGTAGAATTAAAATACAGTAGAATACATTGGAATTCAAATGTAGTGGAATTAAGTATAAAAATAACTTTAAGATCTGTGCAAGGCCAAAAAGGCGCCTAACTCAGCATATGCTGAGCGAGAATAGTTCAATACAAATGGAGATAGTACTGACATTACGATCGATGCAGATTTCGCTTGAGCCAGGCGCCAGGGAAGGTGTTATGACGCCGAGTGCTGTAGTAACAAATTTCTACGTGTATCAAACGACGTTTTTCAATACACTTGCGAAGAAATTAATAAACGAGGGTAGACTGGCTCGTAGGGGCTGCTTAGCGCCCAGTCTGATACAACAAATTAAAAAAATTGACGGGTACAAGCTCGCGCACTTTCCGCACTAGTGCGAGAAACAAGAGCGGGTTTTCGAGTAAGAGTATCAAATTGAAAAAGTCTTTTGATGATTTCCTACATCAAAAAAAGGCTATTTTATTTCGAGAAAGGATCCCTAGTGCCTACCATTCAGTGTTTTATCCATATCAGTAGTTATCAGCGTTCAGCTAATTGACAGTAAGTGACAGCAAGTAGCTGAGTGATGGCAAACAACGCTACCGCCGCTGTCCACAGAACATGTGTTTGTGTGTCAATAGCTTTAGTTGGGGGGTTTAATGGTTACGCGCAGATCGATAACGATGGGATATACTTTAAAATAATATAATATAATATTCCACAACTATCACACAACGCCGTCCAGTCTCAAGCTAAGCAGAGCTTGTGTTATGAGTACAAGACAACTGATAAACATACTTATATATTTCTAAGTAGCATAGCATAGTCGGTCTTGTAATGTTCCCACTGTTGGGACTCAGGCCTCCTCTCTAGGAGAGGGAATGGGCCGTAATCCACCACGCGGGCCCAGTGCGGGTTGGTGGATGTCACATGTCTTCGAATTTTTGGTTCTAGGACATGCCGGTTTCCTCACGATGTTTTCCTTCACCGTTTTAAGAGCAGTGGTGATGAAATAAATTACACAAAGTAATGCGCCTGGCTGGGTTTGAACCCATGACCTACAACTCGTAAGTCTGGGCCGTTACCACTCGGCCACCACTGCTCTTTCTAAGTACATACATATTATAGATAAATTACACCCAGACACAGAACAAATGATCGTGCTCATCACACAAACATTTGTCCTGGGTGGGAATCGAACCCACGACCTCCAGCACAGCAGTCAGGGCCACTAACTACTAGACCAACAGGCCAGTCGAATGTCGAATATGTACTACTATTTATTTATGTAACCATTCATGTATTTGCCTGCTGCAGTCTTCCGCATCAGGCAAATTGTGTGTCTTCAGTCGCCCTACAGAATACAGTCACTGGTCTATATTACAATGCGGAAGTCATTCATTCTAATGTTTTTGTATTTGATAGCTTTAAGTATCAAGCCAGCTTTCTCAGTAAGCTTTATTGTGGTAATCAATACCTACAACAAAATTTAACGTACCTGTTTCAAAGATAGGTACTATATATTGACCAGATATGTAGACACTTAGCTCGCCGTCCGACCGTCCTGTAACTGCGGCGGCCGAGCCCAAGTTGTCGACGGCGCGTGGAGCACTCACGCGCGCCTCCAGGAGATGTCAGCAATCGTAGAGGCCCAGCAGGGTTGAAGCCTACTGGGGCCATGGGTGATCCGAAAGTGAACCCTGGGGCCCTGGTACGAGGGCAAAGAAGGAAAAGGAGTGGGTTTTAGTCAGTAAAAGACTGACATGCCCTCCCGCCCTGCCTAAGGGCAGGAGATGTCATTGGATGATTTTCAACCTTAAAAAAAAAGTGTAGACACTTGAGATCAGCTTAGCACTGTAACTAAAATAAACCCTTTTAAATACCCGGTGCCAGCTTCGATAACTACCCTTAAAAAGTTTTAATCTTACCCGGATCGAACAATAAAAATAAAAATGGCTAGATGTAAAAAAAATATGCGTGACGTGATGCTTCAAACGCCACCACCACCACTATCCTCTTGTAGGTGTTGGAGCCCTGAGCATTTGCAACATCGGGAGTCCTGATAGGGCGCGTCTAGAACCGTATTATGTACACGATAAATACTAGGCATTGTATGCTAACTACCAAGCACGATCCAAAACTTAGCCTTAGTTTGATCATTTCTGTACCTTTCTAGGGCCAGCGTTTTGGACACCACTGGCACTGCCTTAGGTACTTAAATACGTAATTTTTTATCACAATATCCACTAGAAATCAATTTGCGAGTAATTTAAATAGCCACCTTCACTCGAATAATGCCCGCCAATAAAACACATTTAAAAAAAAAAAATCATCAGTTTCCCCGCCAAAAAACCAACTATAGACAACTCAAACACTCCCACTATTTATTTATTTTGTTAATGTTTTTGGCTTGGATACTAAATCCTTTAAATCGTGTCTTAATATGAATAGTTCATTTATTTTATACCATTAGAATATGGAATGTGAGAATGTGTACATATTCTAATGTTTTAAAAACAAATATATCAAGTCAACCTTCTCGGTAAACTTTGCTGACGTAGTCAACACTAGAATAAAATAATGACGAAGAAAAAAAAATTGACATAATTTATAATTACTTATACAATAGACATACCTAATAATATGCATACACAATCGAATTGAAATATATACATACACAATTTAATAATTAAGACGACAAAAATAAATTAAAATATCTGACACAATCTACCAATACTTATACACATACATAATAATATACATCTATTAGATCTACCTACAATAATTAATTCTTTTGAATTGTTACTTTGCCGCCATCCTCTCTCCTACATTTGCTTTGCCAGACAGGGTCCATATAGATCTTGACTATATTTCATACCACCTATGTACATAATATGGAATGCACACAAGCAATAAAGTATTGAGTATAATTCTCAGCTCCATTTTACCGAGATCGCGCCTGTTTCAATGATTCCTCAAATTGCCCAGTTGCTCAGCCTCTTAAGATACAAAACTACACCAATTCCTCCTCACAATATCCACTAAGAATCAATTTGCGAATAATTAAAACGGACACTGAACTTGACTCGAAAAAATTCCGCCAGAACTCCTTTCCCCGCCAAAAAAACCAACCATAGAAAACTCAAACACTCACTATTTATTTACTTTGTTAATGTTTTTGGCTTGGATACTAAGTTCTTAAAGTCGTGTCATCATATGAATAGTTCATTTATTTTATACTATTAGAATACCATATTATAATGGTATAAAATAAATGAACTATTCATGTACACAATCTAATGTTTTAATAACAAATGTATCAAGTCAACATCCTCGGTAAACTTTGATGACGTAGCCAACACTACAATAAAATTCTCAGCTCCATTTTACCGAGATCGCACCTGTTTCAATGATTCCACAAATTGTCCAATTGCACAGATGCTTGAGATACAAAGCTACAACAATTCTTCATCACAATCATCACAATATCCATCATCATTTCAGCTGAAAGACGTCCACTGTCTGACATAGGCCTGCCCCAAACGTCGCCACAATGACCGGTCCTATGCGTATCGCATCCATCGGATTCCCGCGACCCTCACCAGTCATCGGTCCACCATCACAATATCCACTAGGAATCAATTTGCGAATAATTAAAACGCACACTGAACTTGACTCATAAAAATCCCGCCAAAAACTCCACTCCACTAAATACTAAATAACACCATAAACCAGTAAGCCATAGAGCACAGAGTGGCTAATTACTTTCCCACCGCGCACCACATAATATGTGTGTTCTGTATGTTTGTCTGTTTGATTTGTGAGATAAGCGGCCACGGCAAACATGGCAGACCGATGTTTTACCAGTTAGATTTATTAAAATATGATTATGGGAATCGGGCCGTGGGACATTATAATCGATACTTAGTAGATAGTAGGGCAAGTTGAGCTGACGAAGACACGCTTGTTTGGCAATGACTGCTTCTGCACATGTGGCCCCCTGGTAGCTCATAATATTTTGTAAATGTTTCTATTAACTGCTCCACATTTGTTGTAATATATACTTTTTTTTTTCTTTCAAACACATTGCTTTTGCAATATTTTTTTATTTATTATTATTTATTTTACTTGCTTTTATTTATAAAGTCTCTTTTTTTATAATGTGAATGTGAGAACACTGTAGACTCCGTGAATTCTTAGGTTCCTTTTTATTATGATTATTTTTATTGTACTTTTTAGTACAATATTGACCAGTCTACACTGTCCTTACATAATATCTACTTATGCTGTAATGTGGATGGGTGAAGAGGGAGAGGGAGGCCAAAGAAAAGAAAAGATGGATGGATTGTGTGAACAGTGATATGAAAGAAAAGGAAGTTAGTGATAGTATGACGGTTGACAGGAAGAAAAAAGCGTATTGCGCCGACCCCAAATAAGATGGGACAAGGGCAGGAAGATGATGCTGTAATATGGAAATATTGTAACAACATTTTTTTTTTTTAAACTAACCATGGAGTTTCTTGCCGGTTCTTCTCCATAGGAAACGACCAATTTGGAACCGTGCACTAGCTTCTGACGTTTTATAAGTGCCCATGTAGGCCTATGTGAAATAAAAAACTTTGACTTTTGACTTTTGACGTTTAACAATAATTATTTAGTTTTATATTTTTTACATAGGTATCCACATTTATTACAAATACTAACAATAATTAAAATAAAATAATAATAAAATCGCTACACTAATTAAAACTAACTAAAATATGGCGTCAAAAACTCTTCCACATCGCTGTCGACTGGTAGTGTGCCTAAAAGACTGGCGGCATTGCCACGCTGTATGGCAATGCTTATCCGTTGTTCGAAGTAACAATAATTATGTTAAGTAATGACCACCTTGGAGGAGGTGTGGTGGCCGACTGGTAACGGCCCCGACTTACGAGTTGTAGGTGGCGTCGAGCAATGGGCAGCTTGTCGTCCGTCCGTCCGGTAATTGGTCGGACGAGCCTAGTCGTCAACTGCGCGTAGTGATCCACGCGCGCCTCAAGAAGATGTCAGCAAACCGTAGAGGCCCAGCAGGGCCGATGCCTGCTAGCTAAGACTGCGGAGAATTTCGCGCAAAGGGCAACTGAAGGACACAGGTGTGGTTTTAGTCAGTAAAAGTCTGACACGCCCTCCTACTCCGCCCAGAGCGAGAGAAGTTATTAGATGATTTCCACACTTTCCACACACAAAAAAAATCCATCAAGTTCAACCGTATTAATCGGAGAATTTTGGGTCTACATTTACTGTAAAGAGACAGTCCATTTTCTGAAATAATAATATACACAATTGCTTTTCCAATTTACTTTAGACATTGGCAAAATAGTCGACATCGGCTCTACTTGCTATTAATAAAGAATAGAATAGACAACCTTTATTATTTACTAGCTTCTGTCAGCGACTTCGCCCGCGTGAAAGTAGGTTTCTCCATACATACTTTGGACCCCTTAAACTTAAATTTCCAAAAATCCTTCTTCTTAGTACTCAACTACGTCATAAAAGGAAACCTTGTGCAAAATTTCACGGTCCTAGTCAAAGTAGTTTCGGCTGTGCGTTGATATGTCCGTCAGTCAGTTTCTCATTTTATATATATAGCTTTAAGTTAGTATTTATGTTAAGTTTCAAGTATATTGACCCATAAAATAAGATTTTGCATACAAAATAAATTCTCTCTTTTTACACTCCTAAAGGTAAAATTTTCTAAAACGCCTACATCACAATAGAAAACCTTGTGCAAAATTTCTTATTTCTATTCCCATTAGATTCGACTGTGCGTTGATAGGTATATGTCAGTCAGTCAGTTTATCCTTTTATATTATATAGATAGAATCTGAAAGACCTGGGTTCACATTCTGTACTACGAATCTAGTACTATCTCACTAAAGTAGATATAAATGTCCCCAAAATCATCATCTTACACAAATAACCAACACATATTCACACGCATATAATCTTTAAAAAATAAACTTTTATCTATGGAGCATTTCGTCAACAAATCGTGGAGATATAGTACGACACTAAAAAGTAAATAATTCATACTTATGTTGACGTTATCTCTGACACCTGTCAATTTGCCCGCCTTAACTGACATGCGTTGGGGCTGCCAGCTTTTGGAATGTAGTAAAAGCACTTATATCATGGAATTATTTTCAACTTTGCTTTTCGATCAAACTGTTTTTTTTTTTTTTCAAAAATTCTAGGGGCTGGTTACAGTCAAAATGGATGCAGTTGGGTACCAGTATTTAACAAAGAGTGTCTGCCTATCTGACCTTCATATCCCAGTAACTGTGTAACACGATACACATTTAGCAAGACCATCAGTAACGACTGTCAAAGATCCTCCAATGAAACTTAGGACTAACAGTTTAACGTGCTTTTCGAGTTACAGAGGAATCTCGGTACTTACGCTAAGATCCAAACACCCCCACCATCCACCCATGTACCCATCCAGTGGCCGATCGAATGAATAAACTAATAAACTACTGGACCGATTTTAGAAATTATTTCAGCAGCAAAATGCTACTTTATGTCTGCGTGACATCGGCATATATTTTTAACTTTCAAACGAGCGCAGCAGCTAGTAGAAGCTAGTTACCGAAATAAATAGTTAGTCGAACTCATATAATGTAGAAAAACCAATCCTTTTCTTTCATCTTAAAGAAACATATTTTCGTCTTGCTGACATCCCTACCCATGCTATGTAAAAAATACCTTAGTTATTAAGTAAAAGTTGAGCTGAGTGGTGCTAATATTAGCGTCATGTCCGTGAACGGGTGCTGTCAGTTGAGACTGGTCATCTCTTAGCTGCCTGTTGCTATTTTAATATCTATATTTAGTTTTTATTTTTATTTACATTGTTCTCACATGATAGCGATAAGAAACATGTAACAGAGATATTTGTAATTACAAAACATCATTGAAAAGAGTGAGTTTCTTGCACATTCTTCTCCATAGAGCAATTAGCATATTTTTTTTTTTTGACTGACTGACTTCTTGACATTTCAAAAGTGCCTGTAAATGGTTTATTTGAAATAAAATGCTTTTGATTTTGATTTTTTAATTTTGAAAGATTTTTATTTATTTTTATGTTTTTGTGTACAAATAATTTATTGTAGTTAGTTAAATAGTATTCCAGACATCACATAACCTGGCAACACCGTCTCTCTCAAGAAAACCCAAACAACTATTTGGAAATTACATTGTGATTCATCGCATCTGACAAGAGATGTGTTTATCTTTATATTTTGAAAAGATAACGAGTATCGGATATGTTTCGACATGGCTAACAATTTAACATGTTTAACTAGACTAAGTTATTTGTTAGTTTACAATTTTGTGACGATTACGGAGCTGTGGGAATTGGGGAAATTATGAGTTTTTGCGTGAGGAAACCGGCATGTCCTAGAACCAAAAATTCGAAGACATGTGACATCCACCAACCCGCACTGGGCCCGCGTGGTGGATTACGGTCCATTCCCTCTCCTAGAGAGGAGGCTTGAGTCCCAGCAGTGGGAACATTATAAGGCCGACTATGCTATGCTATATGAGTTTTTGATAAAATTTGTTAAATTTTTCTTGTAACTATTGTGATTTTTTTATAAATAATATTGATTTTAGACATAGCCCGTATATTGAAACACAATTTAACTCAAATTCAGCATTGAAATATCATGAAATAAATAAAAATAATACACGTTAACAATCAATTTCAGAATTAGATAAGCACAATAAAAAAACACATACAAAATTATAAATATACGCAATGTTAAATAAACTAGGAGAGGGTATCGGTCAACCCGACGTACGGTGACACGGCGAGTGTCCACCCTCGTTATTAAAACCTCTACGGTCCGGACTAAGCGTTTCGCCTCGTCGTTTATACCGCGTACATCGAAGAATTGGAACAATTTGCCTGCAGAGTTCTTCCCGTCCAATTATAATTTGGTTCCCTATCCATTTGCATAAAATTTTATGACCTAATATAAATTACCATAATTTTGTTTGGCATAATTATATTTTCGGATAATATAATTCCGCATAACAGCTTACACATAATTTTTTTAAGCATAATTTCTCTAACCATAATAATGATTAAGCATAAATTTATTTACGCATAATGATATTAAAATATATTTTTATAGGTATAACAATTACATTACGTATTGAACAATTTTGTGGGTTTTTTTTTCGCTGTAGGAAGCATGAAGCAAGCAAGCATACAGCATGCAAGCAAGCATGCAAACAAGAATGCAGCAAACAAGCAAGCATGCAGCATGCAACAAGCATGCAGCATGCAAGCAAGCATACAGCATGCAGCATTCAAGCGAGCATGCAACATGCAGCAGGCAAGGTTTCTGTCACGGCTCCGGCGCTGCGGGCCTCCGGTGGCCCCACGAGTGCTAATCGTCGCAGACGGCTTTCGCTCACCACCGCAGCTTCGGCTCGTTGGCCGGCTTCGTCGGCCAGCCTCGCCCCTATGCGCCTACACAATTTTAAATTACACTCTAGGGGTAGGACAAATAAGACTACGTGGAGTCGGTTTTGCAGCAATTCGGTTCTGTCACTGACTTTTGTTAACGTTATGCTAATAGTCATTAGGCCTACTAACGTTATGCGAATCAAATTTATGCCAAAACAAATTACTCTTTAAGATGATTATGCCAACATAAAATGTATGCCAAAAAAAAATATGCCGAAGTATTATTATGCCAAAACAAATTGTGCCAAAATTGTTATGCCAAAGTATATTAGGACAAAGAACATTATGCAAAAAGAAGGGATCCCTTATAATTTACGTGTCTATAATAGGCTTTTAATAAACTAGTGTGATTCACTATCAACGATTGCATCACTGCTTACCATCAGGTGGAATCGCAGTCAAACACTAGTTTATATCATACTCCACCCTGACCGGGACAAAACATTGGATGGTTTCTCACTCCAAAAAAAAAGCTTATGTACAGTTATTTTTAACTTACCTCATGATTCATCAATTGATTAATAAAATTCATGATCAGTCGATGAATCATATGTTCACAAAAACAATAAAACATTCTACTAAATGTGAAGTCACCAAATCCCCACCCCTGTCTAACCACCCACCCCAAAACACACAAATATCAAAACAGGAATACATTAAATACGTTTACATCAAACCTCCTTAGTCCACACCTCTATAACGAGCTACGATTGTCTATGGCAATCCCCCTAATGGCGCCAATTTAAGTTCAAATGAAATTTTCATCCATATTTCTCTCTCAGGGTTGCTAACACTACTGGCTTACATATTTTAAATTCATTTACGGGTTTTTTTTTTAAATTAAGGTTCCGTGATGATGGACTATTTTATTGGAAAATATCAGATTTTATTTGATTGTAATATCTACGATACTATGTTAAATAAGGAGGTAGGAGTAATTACAGTACTAAGTACCTATACTAAAGTAACAGAATGGCTACTTAAACAGGACTATACCGAAACAGAGACTTTACTTACTTACATCACCTAATAAGCACATATTTGCTCATTCATCTCTATGCTCACACTTACTCTTTAATTCCTGCATTCACACACACTTGCACAAACTCCCCCACTCACTCACACACAAACTCCTACACACCTACATCACACTCATTCACACTCAGCCTTACAAACTCAGAGAGAGAGCAGTGGTGGCCGAGTGGTAACGGCCCCGACTTACGAGTTGTAGGTCGCGGGTTCAAACCCAGCCAGGCGTATTACTTTGTGTAATTTATTTCATCACCACTGCTCTCAAAACGGTGAAGGAAAACATCGTGAGGAAACCGGCATGTCCTAGAACCAAAAATTCGAAGACATGTGACATCCACCAATCCGCACTGGGCCCGCGTGGTGGATTATGGCCCATTCCCTCTCCTGGAGAGGAGGCCTGAGTCCCAACAGTGGGAACATCATAAGGCCGACTATGCTATGCTATGCTTACAAACTCATACTTAATTAGAAACTAATAATCTAGAATCTAGAATGTTAATTATAACTTTTTTACCCCTCTGAAAATAAATCGACACCGTCCCACTCCTAAACATACCTACCTCTTAGAATGTTATTGCGGAATACTGTCCCTTAAGACACAGGATAACCTAGTTTAAGGGATAGAGTTTAAAATATTGTGTACAGATTTCTGCAACATCAAAATGTTTTATGTATTTATTTTTCTTTTCCTATACCAAGAAACTGTTAACATAAAATTAAATTATCTGTAACTTTTGGGAAATTAAGATATTTATTATTATACATATACCGCACTTCCAGACTTGGAGGATTGTTTAAACTTGATAATATGAAGTATTTACCTACAAATAAAAAAATATTATTTTAAGATAATTATCTATGCACGCTCCATCGTCGACCGCATCGTCGCTTTCCATCAGGTGAGATTGCGGTCAAGCGCGAACATATCAAGAATAAAAAAATAATAATTTAGTAAGCAGTTTTTGATTTAAGTATATTATTATCTAGTTAATAGTTTAGATTTTTTTATTTATTAATGTATATATTTCTTAGTAAAACAAACAATAACACGGTGCACTTACTTGTATAAGCCATGTACCAAAAATTGTGAATTATTTTTGGTTTATTTATCTTTTTTTAAAAGATATTAACATTAGGATTTTCTTCATTCATTTTTCATCTGATGGTAAGCAGTAGGTATTGTATTAAAAGTTTGGCCACATAATATATATTTTTCACATTCACACATTTTTTATTTATTAACCCTTCCTGTTTATTTATAGTGACTAGTAAAAAAACATATATCAGTCAAAGGCCTGTACTGTTACTTTTGTTAAATTGAAAGGATATGTGATAGATCTAAATGGTTTGAAATAAAGGTTTTTATTATTATTACATTTTTTTTTTATCTTGTATTGAGTTTTTCTCTTAAATATTACAGTATTGGCAACCCTGTCCCCACCCCCAGCATCCCTTGCTCCCTCGCTAACTGCCGTTTATTAATTATAGCCGAGCAGACTAATTTCAGCGACATTACCTATATAATTTTATGTAGATTGCGATTTACGCGCCAAACGAGTTTTAAAAAAGACGCCATATTCTTTTCTTTTTTTAAACTTAGTTGTCTATGAATATCACATAGACGGAGTCTACTTTATTTAGTATGTATGTTCAGTTGTGTTTGTTTATTTATCAAAACTTCAAACACAAAGGTACTAAGGCGAACTTAATGTCTTAGGCATTCTCTACCAGTCAATCAATGGTGGTGAAGAGAAAACATGATAGTTACATTATTAAGAAAACAAGGGTATAAAACTATATCAATAATAATTATGTTCAATTATAGAATCGTTTCAAATACGAGCGTGAACTTCAAAAAAAAGGAGGTTATTAAATATACGCTCCTCCTTTTTTGAAGTCGGTTAAAAAGGACAAAACCTGCGGTGTGCTACTTACTAGTAAATATAATAACAACTATCAAATTTTAGATTAAAAATTAAGTATAGGTAAATTACACAGATATAAAATGATATAGCTATTTGAAATATAAAGGCAATACTTAAATTAACTAAAATAAAGCCAAACATCTAATAAAAATAAATCGAAAACTAAACGCAAGCCTAAAAACAAATGAACAATTATATTGCATTGTTCAACTAGACGGAAAAAATCAACAATAACAATAACGTACTATAATATACGTAATTATTCAGAAGCCGCAAAGACGCGGTCAGAACCCAAACGCGCTGTCATTCAAAACCAAATTTTCAAGAGAATAAGATGGTATATCTTACTCTTTCTTTAATTCAAATAAAAGTATCCATCTGTCTCTTTCACGCACTCTACGATTGGGTTGAAGAGTTCCCGCCTTACGTCAAAAACAATGGTTGGAAGAAAGAAAAAAGAATCGTGCCGTCTCGCTCGCACTGATCGGATATGTTAGTGACAGAAGATTGTGGAATTATTTTTGATTTTGTTTTTTTTTGTTTGTTTATGATTGACTTGTTTTTTTTTTTAGCGGTAACGACTAAGTGCATTTTCAGTACGAATATGTTTGTTAGGTTTTTAAAGGTTCTTTGTCAATTTAACGTAATCACCCTTATAATATTCCCACTGTTGGGACACAGGCCTTCTCTCTAGGAGAGGGAATGGGCCGTAATCCACCCCGCGGGCCCAGTGCGGGTTAGTGGATGTCACATATCTTCGAATTTTTGGTTCTAGGACATGCCGGTTTCCTTAGGATATTTTCCTTCGCCGTTTTGGGAGCAGTGGTGCTGAAATAAATTAAATCGCCTGTCTGGGTTTGGATCCACGACTTACCACGTGAGTAGGGACATAAGCCTTTCGGTTGAAATGATGATGATGCTGAATTGTTTTATCACTTAAAAATCGGCAAACTACTTTTGGTACTCATTTACCATTTATTTGGACGTCACATGTCTTCGTGATTCTAGAACACGCCGGTTTCCTCACGATGTTATCCTTCACCGTTTTGGGAGCAGTGGTGATGAAATAAATTACACAAAGTAATGGATCTTGCTTGGGTTTAAACCCAAGTCGTAAATCGGACATATATAACTCTGCCACCACTGCTCTCCAACACTTTCTCCAAATAAATATTATCTACTAACAATAACAAAGCTCTTACTTCGCGAACTGGTTCAACAAGCTTTAAACCTAACTGCTAAAGTATACTTAATTTAACTAGCATTTTTACTGGTAGCATTATCTTACTTATTCAGGCTTACCTTGAAGCGTTTTTACGTAATCTTGCTTGCAAGAGAACAAACAACAGATTGTAATAACAGAGTGTATAATGATTGTAATCCGGCCATCCGGTAACCGTCCGGATCGAGCCCGAGTCGTCAACAGCGCGCCTCGAAGATGTGTCAGCAAAAACGTAAGGGCCCCGTAGGGCCGAAGCCTACTGGGGCCATGGACATCGACTTATGAAAGAGAAACGCAAGGTAAAGAAGGAACATAGTTGTGGTTTTAGTCTGTAAAAGTCTAACACGCTCTACCGCTCCGCCCTAGAGTCCACCTTAAAAACTAGTACATTTTGATACAAGTGCAGAAAGTTTACAATTGCGACCGAGGTGGAATTCGCACGAGCCGTAGGCGAGTGTGTTATGGAGCCGAGTGCTGCAGTGACAAATTTCCACGTGTATCAAAAGACGTTTTTCAATACATTCGGTCGCTTAGCGCCCAGCCTGATACGACAAATGTAATACATTTGGGGCGAGCTCGCGCATTTTTCCACACTAGTATGAAAAACAATAAATTCCGTGCCTAAAAGCGGTAGAGATAAGAAAGGATTTTCGAGCAAATGTATTGAAAATAAATTTTTGATAGTTTTTTTTTTGTTTTTATTATTGAGGGACCTCTCTTCGTTTGATCTCATCCGTTTACTCCACAGCTTTCTAAAATCAAAATCATTTTATTTCAAATAAACCATTTACAGGCACTTTTGAAATGTCAAGAAGTCAGTCAGTCAAAAAATGATGCTAATTGCACATTCCATATAGCGTAGATCTCTATGGAAAAGAATGTGCAAGAAACTCCATGGACACTCTTTTCAATCATGTTTTGTAATTACAAATATATCTGTTACATGTTTCTTGTCGCTATCATGTGAAAACAATGCAAATAAAGTAAAAATAAACACTAAATATAGATATTAAAATAGCAACTGGCAGCTAAGAAATGACCAGTCTCAACTGACAGCGCCCGTTCACGGACATGACGCTAATATTAGCACCACTCGGCTCAACCATTTTGAAGGGAACCGAATGATCCAACACACGCGCCACCATCAGTGAGACATTTGAGTGAGCATGACGAACTCTCAACTGCCATGCTCATTCTGTTCTATATCAGATGTTCACACATTTTTATCAAACAGTTCGTGACTTTTTGGGATTTCTAAAAATGAGTTCTCGCCAAGCACTTAGTCTGTTTACAACGACGCTTTGGGACGCATAAGTGAGTTCTGATTACCACTTAAATGTACAAATAGTTGGAAAAGTGACACATTGGACATTATTATTGGGTAATCATTCGATATCTGTGTCAATACTTGTATTTGCGTATCTACTTAAGTTATGCTTATCTACTGGGAAGGCGCCACTTCTAGGTTTAAAGAAGTTGAAGTATGATGTTTTCTTTAAATGTACAAGGACTTTTTTTTAAATTATCAAAGCTCTTTTTCGAAGGATCAAGACCTTTTTAGGGTTCCGTACCTCAAAAGGAAAAAACGGAACCCTTATAGGATCACTTTGTTGTCCGTCCGTTTGTCTGTCAAGACCCTTTATCTCGGGAACACGTAAGGGTATCGAGTTGAAATTAAAACCATATACTTAAGTCTACGGTCCCTTGAAACTGTGAAAAAATCAAACTTCTGAGTTAACGAAAAAACAAGATTATGCCGTTTATGTCGCAAAAAACGTGTATTTCGACACTCTCAAGGGAACCAAAATTCTAGAGTACTTCCCGATGACCCACAATCCTGAAATTTGGCATGAAGCAAGGTTTTATAACACAGGTATAGAAATAAATCTGAAAACAGTAAATTTGTTGTTACGTCCCCAAAATAACTATTTTTGCGATTCGGAAAAATCTTCGAGATTCCATTGGGGAATTGAACTATTACATATGTAAAATTGCACGGAACCCTCTGTGCGCGAGTCCGACTCGCTCTTGCCCATTTTTTTTTCAATTGGTGGCTCTAATGGACTGTGAAACGTCTCTCAAGGACCTCTCTTCGAGTAAAGACCTCTTCTGTTTTAATCTACTGCTTTCTGTTCAACTTAGGAATCTTTAAGTTAAAAGGTTACTTCCAGGCAAACGTGCTCCATCGTCGGCGACATCATCGCTTACCATCAGGTGAGATAGTGGTCAAACGCGAGCCTATCAATAATAAATTTTAAAAAATATGTCCATTATTTTTAATTGGACTTGTTGAGTCCAAAATTTACCTTTATATTCTAAGGGCCAACGCTGCGTTAAGCGGGGCCCGCGCATGCACCCGACGCGTAAGTATGCGCGTATGTTAAACCGGATTATACCTGCGCAGTGTCGCTAGTTCAACTTTAACGGTGTGCATGTAGTCGTGTCGATGGAAAATTTTAATTTATTATTACGTAATACCTTTTGTATGGGACCGCGCGGGCGCCTGCTTAACGTAGCGTCGGCCCTAAATCAGCGTGTTTTCTTCTTTTAATGCAGTTTTTTTTTCTGTTTTAAGCCCAAGACTGGTTCAACTTCAAACTGTTTATAACATTCTTTCTTCTCTTTTTTCCTTTTTTATTACCTCTGTTTACATTCTATAAATATTTTTTTTTTCATTAGTCCGTAAGCCTTCTGTAAAATTAAATAAATAAATATAAAATACCTACACTATTATTATAAATGTAGGAGCTAATCTCTGAAAGTATTGGTCGATTCTTAAAATTTTTTACCGACTTTTCTGAGTGACTTAGGCTATTAATTTTACGAACGCGGGCGGAACCGTGCACCGGGCAAAAGCTAGTTAATTATAAACATGTTTTTGGATAGTTAGAAGAGGATCATAAAATAACTCACTAAAACCTCCCAGATTCCTTCCTCCCAGTGACGGCGAGCTACCCATTAGCTCGGCGTCCGACCGTCCGGTAACCGTCCGGACCGAGCCCAAGTCGTCGACGACGCGTACTGTTTCGCGCGCGCCTCAAGAAGATGTCAGCAACTGTAGGGGCCCAACAGGGTCGAAGCCTACTGGGGCCAAGGGTCTGATTCTGAAAGGAAGACTCTCGAAAGGCGACGAAGGAACTGGAGTGGGTTTTTAGTCAGTAAAAGTCTTACACACCCTCTCACTCCACCCAAGAGCGGGGGATGCAATTGGATGATTTTCCCACCGAAAAAAAAAGATCCCTTCCTCCCAGATTTTCCCTTCCAGGTTCCTTCAGTTGCCCTTGCATTCCAGGGCCAGGGTAGCTCTTTCGAAACATTCCGCAACCTATTCTTTACAAGCATGACAGCTATTTCCTGTCTTAATATCTCATCAATAGATAAAATCTTCAAAATTATCAACGTCTTATTCACGAATTATACTTGTTCTGTATACTCCGGAATAACCTTGAGACATGATTCACTAAGATAGTGGTAATTGTTTTTTTAAATTTGATATAAACTAGTGCTTGACTGCGATCCCACCTGATGGTAAGCAGTGGTGAGGTGAGGCGCACTAGTTTATTAAGAGCCTATTCACTCTAGCCTTGGAGACACCCAAATTATAATTGGATGGGAAGAACTAAGCAGGCAAATTGTTCCAGTCCTTCGATGTAACAGGAGTGGGTTTTTAGTCAGTAAAAGTCTGACACGCCCTCTCGCTCCGCCCAAGAGCGCGGGGTGTCATTGGATGAATTTCCCAACTACAAAATAAAACACCAAACTAGTTGGAAAAATGAGTTGATGGTAATGGAACATTGTAGAAAGACGTGCACATTAAAAGCATTAACTATATTAATAATAATATTCCACAACTTTCACACAACGTCGTCTAGTGCCAAGCTAAGCAGAGCTTGTGTTATGAGTACTAAACTGCTGATAAACATATTTATATATTTCTAAATACATACATATTATAGATAAATTACACCCAGACACAGAACAAAAGATCGTGCTCATCACACAAACATTTGTCCTGGGTGGGAATCGAACCCACGACCTCCGGCATAGCAGTCAGGGTCACTGACCACTAGACCAACAGACCTGTCAAAGTCAAAATTCAAAGTCAGTATTGATTGTTGTATATTATAACTAACATTTAAGAAGTGGTAAAATACTTACAATTATTTGCGTCGATGTGGGAACGCTCGGCAGCAGCGATCTTTCGCGCTGGGCCTTGGTACAGGCCATGGTCCGGAGCGAGGAGGAGTGGCAGGTGGTCGCCTCCTTCTGCGAAGCAGTAATGCTAGCAAAGGAAGTGGCCGCACGAGGCAATGGTCCTCGCGCCCCAGCTTAGAGCGGATGCCTGCGTCCCAGCAGTAAGAACATTATGTAAGTGCTAAAGAACTTATATCTTCTAAAAGGTGATGAAATATGTAACAGTAAGAAGAGAACAAAGAAGAAAAAGAGAAAGAGGAAGAGGAGTGAAGTAGAGTGGGTAAGAATAGTTTTTTTTTCAGCAAAGGGCCTATTATTTTTTCATGATCATTTCAGCCGAAAGACCTCCACTGTTGGACATAGGCCTCCCCCAAGCGTCTCCACAACGACCGATCCTGTACGTCTCGCATCCACCGCTTTCTCGCGACTCTCACCACGTCACCTTGTGGAAGGACTTCTAACGCTGCGTTTTTCGGTGCGCACACTAATATTATAAAAAGGTAAATTTTGTTTCTTTGTTTGTAGGAAGTAATCTCTGAAAGTACTGGTCCGATTGCAAAAATTTTTTCACTGATAGTAAGCTGCTTTATTCCTGAGTGACATAGGCTATATTTTATGTGCGCGGGCAAATGCTAGTGGTTAATATACGAGACATGAAACATTTGATCACATTGTAACATATTCTAAAACAAAATCAGTCGATTATCTTAATCGTAAACTACTCACAAAGATAGAGATGTGACCCTCGCAGTATCCTCGCAGATAAGATTTAAGACTTCGAAAAACACTATCTGTACTTAATTTTAAATTGATAGGAGAAACCTTAGTGGTTTTTACTATATCGTAAAAAACACAAATGTTTAACCTATGAATCCAAGGAGATGTCAGCAAATCGTAGGGGCAGGGTCGAAGCCTACTGGGGCCACGGGTAGTGTGAAAGCGAAACCCGGGGCCCTGGGACGAAGGCAACGAAGGAACAGTAGTGGGTTTTAGTCAGTAAAAGTCTGACACTATCTCCCGTTCCGCCCAAGAGTGGGGATCATAAGATGATTTTCCCACCCAATAAAAAAAAAAACCTATGAATCCAAAGTGACAAAATACTTGGACCGAAAACCTTCGAAAATATAGATTGGCAAGTGCGAGTCGGACTCGTGCACTGAAGGTTCCGTACAATCTCAATTACCTATGAAAACAATTCAATTCCCGAGTTGAGTTACGAAGATTTTTCCGAATCGCAAAAAAATGTTTTTTTTTGTGACGTAACTACAAATTTACAGTTTTCAGATTTTTTTCTATACTTGTGCTATGAGACCTTGCTTCATGCGAAATTTAAGGATTCAAGGTCAACGGGAAGTACCCTATGAATTTTGATTTTCTTGAAAGTGTCTAAATACATATTTTTTGCAATATAAACGGCTGTATCTTTTTTTTCGTTAACTCAGAAGTTTGATTTTTTCACAGCATAAAGGAACCGAAGACCTGGTATATGGTTTCAATTCCAACTCGATACCTTTACGCATTCCGGAGATAAAGGGTCTTGATAGACGGACGGACAAAAAAGTGGGCCTATAAGGGTTCCGTCTTTTCCTTTTGAAGTACAGAACCCTAAAAATGAACCACTCTGTGTGTAAACAGAGTTATTGGTGGAATTTTTTCGAGGGAATTTCAGTGGCAGTTTTGATTTTTGCAAATTGATTCCTAATGGATATTGAATTCCATGCATGAAATCTTCTGCTCGATGTAAGTTAACGGCTCATTACAAACCTGACCGTTGTCTTCAATATTTGACCTAAACATACAAACAATAGAAATCAGAGCTATGAACATACAAACCAAACAATAGTTATCAGAGCTTTTCAAGTGGCTCTAACAAACCAATTAACCATCACAAGTCTAATTGATCTGTGTCTTCAAAAGATTTTCATTATTTGTTGACTCAAATCGGCTCGATCGTGACGCATGGAAAACTCATCTTCACCGTCATTTATCGAAAGATGTCCAATGCTGGACATGGGCCACACTTTTTTTCGAGTTGGGAAATAAATCATCAAATGAAGAAGTCATTCCCACGACAGAAGTTACCCAGGGTTTTTTTTACCTATTACTTCGCCTGCAGGTTGGAGCGCGAGGGCGTGTCAGACATTTAGTGACTAAAACTATACCTGTGTTCCTTCTTTGCCTTGCGTTCCAGGACCATGGTGTTCCCTTTTGGAAGTTAATCCTTGGAGCTTCTCCCAGAGCTGCGGTAGCTAAGACACCCCTAAATATCACAACAACGACCGGTCATGTGCGTCTCCGTTTCATCGGCCATGACCCTCACCAGGTCATCAATCCACCTTGTGGGAGGTCTTGCAACGCTGTGTCTTCCGGTACGTAGTCGAAGATTGTGGGATAGAAAGCCGTGATCTGATCAGGAAGATTCAGTCACCGATGGACAGTTACTCTATCAGTGAGCGTCATATGCTTAGTTTTGAAAAAAACTTCGCAAGCGCGTGTTGGACTCGCGCACTTAGGGTTCCGTACAAACGTACCTATGAAAACAGTACAATTCCCGAATTGAGTTATGAAGATATTTTTTATTTAGTTACCCTTAATTGCCAGTTTCGCACGGGTGAATTTTTAATTAATTAATTAATAATAATAATATAATTTCCTGTCTATTGGTGAAAACTGCATGAAAATACGTTCATCCGTTTTTGAGTTTATCGCGAATAGACAAACGTAAGTATAAGGTATGAATAACTTTTCACTACTGCTACTGTGTATTGGACTATTTGCAAAAACAAGTTATCAATAGAAACTGTAGATTTAAAAGTTAGAAAAAAAAACACTTTATGATTAACCATTACAAAACAATTACACAAATATATTTGATCTGCATTGAACGATTTTCATTAACCATACTCAAATGTCAAATCAATCGTAAACCATCGTGACTACTCGTGACTCATCGGAAACTCATTACTCAAATACAATCTCGGCATTTAACAAGTCATCGTAAAAGTCAAAAAGCTTCTTAAAAACATAACTTGATCTTCATTTTAAAAGCCAACAGCGTAAAGAAAAAAAACTACCGTCGAAATACGTCGTTAAGAGAAAATAAGCGAGCTAAAGAACATTATTTTGGTTGTACAAACAGAAAATCTGCTGTGGTTTAGTTAAACGAGTAGAATAAGAGAACTCATGCGTGAATCCCTTCATGTTAGAGCGAGAAAGACAATATAAAAGCGAGAAAGACGACAATAGGGGTGGGGCGTACGAAAAACCAACATAACTCGAGCTTTGCCTGTCTAAAAATTTAAAGGTAATGAATGGAAATGTAGGTGTCAGCTTATTGTGGGTGGAACGCCCAGTCGTTTTGTCCACATACGACACAATATGATGATAATCGCTGCTAGTCGTCGCCTTAATAAAATAATTCAGTTGTTTGTAACTACTGCTCTCGGGTGGATATCCGAACGCGTCCGACATTTTGAATTTTATTATTTCGTTTTTATTGTGCGGCCGCTAAATTGGTGTGTGCCTGGTTTTTTTGGTTTAAAAAAAAAAAGTGTGAAGTGTTTTTTTTTTGTCTGTGGTTTTTTGTAACTTTCTTTTTTTTTAGTTAATAGGTGAGTGTTGTTTATTGAATATATATTTTTAAGGTAAAAAAAAATATGAAAATAATGTTTGAAGACAAAGATGAATGTGTTTTTATCTTTAGATAACTGATCTAGGTAATATGTAATATATATCTCGTTTTCTCATAGAGTTCTTATTAAAAAGAATTTATTAAAAGCCAAGATAAGTTTTTTCCATCTATGATTTTTTATTGACTCGCTTTCTTATACTTACTTGATATTTATATAATAAGTACCAAATAAGGCTTAAAAAATAACATAATAATTTTTTGGAGTGGATACTCAACAAATAACTTCTCCCGCTCTAGGTGGAGCGGTGTCAGAACTTTACTGACTAAAACGCAACAACGGTCCGGACTAAGCGTTTCGCTTCGTCGTTTATACCGCGTACATCGAAGGACTAGAACAATTTGCCTGCTGCGGTCTTCCCGTTCAACTATAATTTAGGTGTCTTCAAGGCTAGAGTGAATAGGCTCTTAATAAACTAGTGCCTCAGCATCATTGATTGCATCTCTGCTTACCATCAGGTGGGATCGCAGTCAAGCACTGAATTATATCAATAAAAAAAAATGCGCCTGTGTTTCTTCAGTTGCCCTTTGCGTTCTAGGGCTGCCATGACTTTTATGAATAGCCTGTATCCTCAGAGGGCTCGGCAGAGATACACTCCACTTTCAATTGTTATAATTAAATTACGTTTAATGGCGCCTTCTACCGTATACTGATTTCAGCTCCGACCTGATACTGAAAAATTCCTAATGAAAAAAAACTTGGGAGCATTTTTCATGATCATCATCATCATCATTTCAGCCGAAAGACGTCCACTGTTAGACATAGGCCTCCCCCAAGCATCGCCATAATGAACGGTCCTGTGCGTCTCGCATCCATTGCAGTCTCTCGACTCTCACCAGGTCATAGGTCCACCTTGTGGGAGGCCTTCCTACGCTGCGTTTTCATAATAATATATACTAATACTAGCGATCCACGAGCAGTGTGAAAGTGGGCCCTGGGACGAAGGCAAAGAAGTAACAGAAGTGGGTTTTTAATCAGTAAAAATCTGACACACCCTCCCGCTCCGAATTCTCCACCTAAAAAAAAAGGTGGTCGCGACAGACGTTGTCTTGTTCGAAAGCTGTCTTTTCTAGTCCGTTGTAGGCTATTTGATACCCTCCTACCCTAACCTCCATATTTTTCTTTGAACTACATGGCAGTACAACGTTACGTTTTTATTTTAATTTTTATAAATTAGTGCTTGACTGCGATCCCACCTGATGGTAAGCACTGATGCAATCGCTGATGGTGGGGCACACTAGTTTATTAATTCATTAAACCCCAAGCGAACGCCGGTGATCGCTCTCTCATTGTCTTTCTCATGTCTCTAGTTACGGTACTTGAAAGGTTAAGAGCCTATTCACTCTAGCCTTGAACACACCTAAATTATTGATTTATTTATTTCATTTATTAAAACTTTATGCACTAATAAGAAACACTGTACAAAGGCGGACTTATTGCCTTAGGCATTTTCTACCAGTCGACCTTAGGGTGGTGCAGAATAACATGGTAGTTGCAACATAATGGTAAACTAGATTAGGAAAACAATAACAAATATATACTTAGATACATACATACAAATTAACAATGTTATTATGAATAACGTATCCAACAAATCATCGCTGTGATGATTACACCAACTTTTTACGTTTACGACTTCTTCCTAAATTAATTTTTCTTTCTTTCTCTCTTTCTCAAATCAAATCAAATCATTTATTCGCATAGAATGTGGGTATTTAACAAAAGTTGGTAAAAGAAAAATATATATTGGCCCGTGCACATTCTGCCTGAGTATTGACATGCAAAATTTAACAAATTAAGTTTCAAATTTAAATACAGTTGGAACACTAATAAAATAATTATTATAATAATTTCAAAATTATTATTATAATAATTATTATAATATTCATCATCTTCCTGCCCTTGTCCCATCTTATTTGGGGTCGCCGCAATACGTTTTTTTCTTCCATTCTATCCTGTCAACAGCCTCCCTCTCCCTCTCCACCCATCCACATGTATACTCATAACTCTTTTAGTAACATGTATTTCATCTCTCCTCTTTACATGACCATACCAAGTAAATTACATACCAATGTAATTTTAAAATTTCTGTTTGCCGAGTCAGCTAGTTTTGAGTTCTAAATCATCTAAAGAGGTTCTACAGTACTCAAATATTGAGGAAAAGCCCAGTTGGCGAAGCATAACCTAAGCTTTACAGAACTCAAGAGCTTCACAAACAAGTTTCACATTCCTCCACGCACTAACCAGGGATAGCCAACCTTCATTGTAGTCAGAGGCGGATCGTGAAATTGTTGGACTCTGGGCTAACACTACCTGGGGGCCCACCTAACTAATCAAATTAATTGGCATTTTGTTAAAAAGACGTTTATATTTTTCCTGTGTGTTCGACAACGACCAATCACTGTAGAAATGTCGTCCTAATGGAACAAGAGATCACGAGTTACTATAGCTAACTTGAAAGTCTAAATATACTTCGTCTTGTGGTTTTCTGTAAGAGATTGCCCTGTGCGAGAAGACCGCCGACTGAACACTTAGTTTTTGTAAATGTGTATCATTGTAGATTGTTTTTAATGAGAAACGGGGGCCCCTTATATCCCTGGGGCCCTGGGCTGCAGCCCATTTAGCCATTAAGTAGATCCGGCCATGACTGTAGTATTAGAATGTGATATTAGATTTTTTATTATAATAATAATAGCCTTTAATAACAATCCGACATATCAGTATTTCATTTAACACATACATTTTTTTTCAGTTACTATTAAAATTTACTTTCTATCTGACACCGGTTCGTGAAGATTGTCTTGCTTTCCAGCATAGACCTCCCCTAGTGTTTGCCATAAAATGCGGTTCTGTGCTTGTCTTCTCCTCTTATTTTTTTATGATACTTAGCTTTAAATACACAAATAATGTCGGTTATGGCGGACACGAAGTCGAAGCCAGATTAAAAATTAGCCTAGATATGTCCTTTCTTGGGGTTCAAGCTTACTCGATCATAAGACCATCTTCGACACTAATCTGCATGGTTCTCATATGATTTGACCATCACATATTTGCTATATGGACTTTAATAATTGGACCCCTGAGTTTGTTTCGGTGTTTCTTCTCAGGGTAGTCAGCTAGGAAACACCGGCCTCATCTCGTTTAAATTGACGTGTGTGAAAGTGTTTTTAAAAATCTATTTGCAAAATAAACACTCCGTACAAATTTTCATCAAAATCGGTTCAGTGGTTTAACCGTGAAAACGTAACAGACAAACTTACTTTCACATTTATAATAAGTAGTATGGATTATAATTGATGCAATTTTTTTTTACAAACTTAGGTTTGTACAGTAATCGTAATATTTATAGTTTTATGTTTATTAAAAAAAACTTAATATAATTGCTACTGTTGCAAATTATCTAGAGGTGTTTTTGGTGAGCAGTGGTGGCCGAGTGGTAACGGCCCCGACTTACAAGTTGAAGGTCGGGTTCAAACCTTGCCAGACGCATTACTTTGTGTAATTTATTTCATCACCACTGCTCTCAAAACGGTGTAGGAAAACATCGTGAGGAAACCGGCATGTCCTAGAACCAAAAATTCGAAGATATCCACCAATCCGCACTGGGCCCGCGTGGTGGATTACGGCCCATTCCCTCTCCTAGAGAGGGGGCCTGAGTCCCAACAGTGGGAACATTATAAGGCCGACTAAGCTAAGCTAAGTTTTTGGTCAGACTTTTTAGAGTGAAGTTCAGTGGTTTTTTTAATTATTTGCAAATTGATTCCTAGTGGATACGGTGATGTCAAACTGTTGTAGTTTTGTTTCTCAAATGTCTGCACAACTGGACAATATGTGGAATCATTAAAATAGCTACAACCCGGGAATCTTTAAGTCAAGAGTGAATAGGTTACTTCTAGGTAAGCGCGCTCCATCGTCGACCGCATCGTCGCTTTCCATTACGTGAGATAGCGGTCAAGCGCGAACCTATCAAGAATAAAAAAAAACAAAAATAGGCGCGATTTTTGTCTTAATAAATAAATACAATTAAATCTAATTTTAATTGGTAATAAACATTTATTTATTTAATTCGTAATATACATAATATGTACAGTGTCTTAAATTATCATTTTACAATTAAATAAATAAAATGTCAAACATCACCTTTCGAATACCGTAATTAGAGATACAATACATCGAAGGACTGGAACAATTTGCCTGCTGCGGTCTCCCCGTCCAACTATAATTTAGGTGTCTTCAAGGCTAGAGTGAATAGGCTCTTAATAAACTAGTGCGCCTGACCATCAATGATTGCATCTCCGCTTACCATCAGGTGGGATCGCAGTCAAGCACTGGTTTATAACGTTTAAAAAAAAAAATATATAGAAAGACAATGACAGTGCGAACCGTTCGCTAGGGTTTAATAAATTAAATAGCCCGCCGCTGCTCGTTCCCGGTGCAAAAGTGCATGACAAAACTCGCATTACCTCACTGAATAGCGATTGCCAATCTTTGCACCAAGAACGACCTGGACCGGGAGTCACCCGTTGCCTCCCCGAGCCTACGGCCCAAATTCTCCACAAAATACTTTGCCTCCGTACTCCAACTTTCTAAACTCGACATTGTTTGATTGGCTAAATACTTTTGCGATGCCATAACCAAAAAAACTGGGCAAGTGCGAGTCGGGTCGGTGCTGAGGGTTCCGTACAAACTCACCTATGAAAATAGTGCAATTCTTGTATTTCTCGAAGATTTTTCCGAATCGCTTTTTTTTAATGACGTAATAATAAAATTACTGTTTTCAGATTTATTCCTACACCTATCTTATAAGACCTTGTTTTATGCCAAATTTCAGGATTGTGGGTCAACGGGAAGTACCCTTTGAATTTTGATTCCCTTGAGAGTGTCGAAATATATATTTTTTGCAAGATAAACGGCCGTATACTTTTTTTCCGTTAACTTAGAAGTTTGATTTTTTAACAGCTTCAAGGGACCGCAGATTTAAGCATATGGTTTTAATTTCAACTCGATACCTCTTCGCGTTTCCGAGATAACAGGTCTTGACAGACAGACGGACAACAAAATGATCCTATAAGGGTTCCGTTTTTTTCCTTTTGAGATACGAAACATTAAAAAAATTAGTTGCTTAAGTCATACATTAGTATTGGCGCGCTTACATTATTTTCGCCGCGTACCACTACAAGCAACGCAGGCCATAAGTTTACCATTCCTGTCTCAAACATTCCCTTCAGCTACCAACACACGGAACAGCATGAAGTATTTATACTCTATAGGGCATGCAAATGTTTGACTAGATGTGGGAACGAACCCGCAACCGTAAGTTTGATTTCTAAACTAAATAGTGGGCAATTGCGGTTTTCCGGATCGTATGTAATGAGGTGCACTTGTACAAAACACCGATGCATTTAGCGTTAACATTTTTCTTGTCTCTGTCTTTTTTTTAAGTTGGAAAATCATCTAATGACTTCTACCGCTTTAGAGCGGAGCGGGAGAAGGCGTGTCAGACTTTTGTTGACTAAAACCTACTCCTGTGTTCCTTGTTTGCCTTGCGATCTAGGTTTCCCGGTTTGCCTTTTGGAAGCCAACCCATGGCCCCTGGGTTCGGCCCTGCTGGGTCTTTACGATTTCGCTGACACCTCTTTGAGGTGCGCGTGGAACACTATGCATCGTCGACGACTCGGGCTCAATTCGATAGTTACCAGGTGGCCGGACAGCGAGCTCGTCATCCGTAAGCCCACGCCTACGTTGGCTGGAAATCGGGGTCGGGATCCCGGCGGATGGGGCGAGAGGATGTCCGTTCCCTCACGCGTGCAGTCGTTCCCTTTGCTGGCATTACTGCTTCGCAGAAGCATGCGACCGCCTCATCTTTGTCTCTGGATATCTTCATATATTAACGGAATAAGAAAGATCCCTTAATTTGGTTGACTGGTAGAACATGCCTCGTTGCATTAAATCCGCTTATGTACCACTACTGTTTATAAAATTTAAAAAATGAAAGCCTTAATATTTATTTAGGATCAAAAATTTAAATGTTCATATATTTTTATTTTCACATAGGCCTAAATGGGAACTTTTCCTATTGAGAAGAACCGCCAAGAAACACCATGGTTACTCTTTAAAAAATATAGTTGATGTTACAATATTTCAATATTACAGTATTAATAGATATTATTTAAGAACAGCGTAGACCAATCAATATTGTGCCCAAAAGCACAATAAAAATAATCATAATAAAAAAATCAGTCGTAATAGAAAGTGATCTAAGAATTCACGTAGTCTACAGTGTTCTCACATTCACGTTATAAAAAAGAGGCTATATAAAAAAAAAGCAAGAAAGAATAAACAATTACAACTATCAATAAATGAGATGTTAACAAAATAAATTACTAACGAATTTAAGGTGGTCTAAATAATATAAAAAATATTGCAAAAGCAATGTGTTAGAAAAAAAAGTGTATATTTTAAAACAAAGATGAAGCAGTTAATAGCATAGCATAGTCGGCCTTTTAATGTTCCCACTGTTGGGACTCAGGCCTCCTCTCTAGGAGAGGGTATGGGCCGTAATCCACCACGCAGGCCCAGTGCGAGTTGGTAGATGTCACATGTCTTCGAATTTTTGGTTCTAGGACATGCCGGTTTCCTCTCGATGTTTTCCTTCAACGTTTTGAGAGCAGTGGTGATGAAATAAATTACACAAAGTAATGCGCCTGGCTGGGTTTGAACCCGTAAACTACAACTCGTAAGTCGGGGCCGTTACCACTCGGCCACCACTGCTCGTCGATGAAGCAGTTAATAGACACAATATTAATGAGTTACCAGGTACTCGAGTAACGAACATTGCTTCTAAAGACATCAACGCGCCCACATACGTATCTTTGTAACCAACTTCAAAAAGGAGGTTTTACGTTCGGTTGTATGTACTTATATTTCTTTTAATATATTTTCATCGAATTCTCAGTCAATTGTGAACCGATTTTGAAAAATATTGTTTCTATTGGAGGGTTATACTTCCGAGTTGGTCCCATAGAAATATTGTTATGTCAAATCAAGTCAAAAGTTTTTTATTTTACATAGGCCTACATGGGCACTTATAAAACGTCAGAAGCTAGTGCACGGTTCCAAATTAGTCGTTTCCTATGGAGAAGAACCGGCAAGAAACTCCATGGTTACTCTTTTAAAAAAAATTGATGTTACAATATTTCTATATTACAGAATAAGTAGATATTATGATCTGATAATGAACTTCGAAGATATGGAATGGAACTCTTCATAGGATCACAGCAGAAGTGTCGTAACAAGTAAAATTGCTTTGTTTATACGTATACGCGATCACTTTAAGTTTGACTGAGGGGGTTTTAGTTGTGTTTACCGCAACTAAAAAAAGTAAAATAAAAAACTTTTTATAAAAAAATTCAACCGACTTCAATGTAAAAATCTGCGCCAGTGCGAGTCGGACTCGCGCACTGATGGTTCCGTACAAACTACAATTTCCGAATGGAGTCTCGAAGATTTTTCCGAACAAAGATTTTTTGAAACAACAAATTTACTGTTTTCAGATTTATTCCTATACCTGTGCTATAAGACCTTGCTTTATGCTAAATTTCAGGATTCTGGGTCCACGGGAAGTACCCTATGAATTTTGATTCCTTTGAGAGTATCGAATTGTACGTCTTTTGCGACATAAACGGCCATATCTTTTTTTCCGTTTACTTAGAAGTTTGATTTTTTTCACCGCTTCAAGGGACCGCACACTTAAGTATATGGTTTTAATTTCAACTCGATACGTCTACGCGTTCCCTAGATAAAGGATCTTGACAGTCAGACAGACAGACAGGCGGACGGACGCCAAAGTGATCCTTTATGGGTTCCGTTTCTCCCCTAAAAAAGTGCAAAATAATTTTAATTTCGGAAGTGAAATAAAATGTCAAATCCATGTATTGTATTTAAGTTTTGTGTGTACAATAAAGAATAAAAAGAATAAAAAGAAAGAAAAGAAAGAAAAAGTGAACAATAAGTCAAAACTATTAGAAAAAAAACACCGACTTCCAAAATTAAAGTTATTTTATACTTTTTAGTGTTTTTTTACATTGAAGTCGGTTTGAATTTAATTGGAGAAAGTTTTTTAACGATAAAGTCTATGAGTTAACTAAATTCTGCCAGCGACTTTGTCCGCGTGATAGTTGGTTTCTCCATACAAACTTTGGACCCCCGTTTCATCCCTGCAGAGGATGAATTTTGGAAAATCCTTTCTTATTTTTTGTATATAATCATAAAAGAAATCTCTGTGCAAAATTCCAGCGTTTTAAGTTCAAAATTTTCCATGGGTAGTGTGAAACCCGAAGCCCCGGGACGAAGGCAAAGAAGGAACAAGAGTTGGTTTTTGATCAATAAAAATCTGACACACCCTTGCGCTCTGCCCAAGAGCGAGAAATATCATTGGATGATTTTCGTAGCTAAAAAAAAGATCTATGATTCAGTGAGCGAGTCAAGACTTTGCCTTTTATATATACAGACATACTATCTTATTTTTTTAGTTGGGAAGATCATTTAATGTCATTCTCGCTCTTGGCTGGAGCGAGAGGGCGTGTCAGACTTTTACTGACTAAAACTCGGTCCGGACGGTTACCGGACGGTCGGACAGCGAGCTCAGACAGATACAGACTATGTAACAAAGGTTTTTAACCTTTTTGTATTGGAGTGGTCTGTACTTGGTTCACCGACGGCCTTTTCGCCTATTCAGTGCCTTTTTTTCAGCGTGGGAGAGTATTAAATAACTTCTCCCATAACCAGTTTTTTTTTAAATTTGGAAATCATCTAATGACTTTTCTCGCTCTAGGGCGAAGCGAGAGGGCGTGTAAGACTTTTACTGACTAAAACCACACCTATGTCCGTTCAGTGGCCCTTTGCGATCTAGGACTACGGGTTTCCCGAATAGAAGTGAACCCATGGTCCCCGTAAGCCGAGGCCTAGCTAATCACAATGGTTTCGCTGACATCTCTTTGAGGAACGCGTGGAAAACTATGTGCCGTCGACGACTCGATCCGGACGGTTACCGGACGGCCGGACAGCGTATTACCTATTGCTCGCAATCCGCAAGCCGACGCCTACGGTGGCTGGAAAGTGAGGTCGGGATCCCGGCGGCCGAGGGGAGTGGAAGTCCGTTCCTTCACGTGTGCGGCCGCCTCCTTTGCTAGCATTACTGCTTTGCAGAAGGAGGCGACCACCTGCCATTCCTCCTCGCTCCGGACCATGTCCTGTACCGCGGCCTAGCGTGAGAGGTCGTTGCCGCCGATCGTCCCCACGAGGACACGGCGGTACTCTGCCTAAGCGAGGCACATCTCCACCTTATCCCCATCGTGTCCTCATCAATCAACTACAATGCTATGTCTTAGAAAATTAATTATTCTATTCTAATTCAATCACCACATCCCATCTAACAAACAAAAAATAGAATATTAATGAACGGAAAAGCCTGTAGTACTTTTTTTTCGGTGGGAATATCATAGAATCACATCTCACACTCTTGGGTGGAGCGAGAGGGTGTGTCAGACTTTTACTGACTAAAAACCCTCTCCTGTTCCTTCGTTGCATTTTATACCAAGGCCGAGTCTTCCTTTCAGAAGTAGACCCTTGTCCCCAGTAGGCTTCGACCCTGCTGGGGCCCTGGGGGAAATCTCCTTGAAGCGCGCGTGGAACAGTACGCGCCGTCGACGACTTGGGCTCGGTCCGGACGGTTACCGTACGATCGGAAGACAAGCTACCCATTGCTCGCCGTCCGCAAGCCCGTGCCTACGGTGGCCGGAAAGCCTGTAGTACTTAATTAACTATATTAAAAGCTCCTCATAATGATGGAACACATTATCACTGTATTAATAAACTCTTATCTAGTCGTTAGCTGCGCGTTACTGATATCATTCGACTAATTTATCTACTAGGTAATATAGTTCGAGAGAGAAGAGATCCCCGGGGCCCTGGAACAATGGCAAAGAAGGAACAGGAGTAGGTTTTTAGTCAGTATAAGTCTGACACGCCCTCCCGCACCGCTCAAGAGCGTCGGATGTCATTAGATGATTTTCCACCCAAAAACCGGTCTATTTGGCACTTATGATGTGGAGGGGCAACCAGGACCACTTCCTGAGTCTGCTGTACGTTTGCCTATCAGTTCGCAAAACTAGATGTCGGATGGCCAGAGTTGCCTCTCATGCGTCGCATCACCACAATGCATTGTAAAAAAATCGTGCATCCAAAAACATGCTCCTTCATATTCCTTCTCACCGTACTGGCTTTATGTCCAATTCATACACTGTTTCCACCATAAAACTCTGTAATGTGCTTCCCCTTGACATCAAAAAAGCTGAAAGTAAATTTTCCTTCAAGCATAAAATTCGACTACTACTTGAAGTCGTCTCAACCTTAGTTTGATCTTCGTCAGAATTATTGTTAAATTCTATTAATGATTTGATATTTTTCATAGTATTTAAAAGTTTATAATTTTAGCATATATATGTATTTTATTATTATAAATAACTAATTTTTATTTATTTTCTGTTTGAAGTATCTGTTATTTGTTTATTGTGCAAACCTACCACAGTGTTGTCTTTTTTAACCCAAAGGTTGACTGGTAGAGAATGCCTTGTTGCATTAAGTCCGCCTATGTACCACTACTGTACATCATCATCTTCCTGCCCTTGTCCAGTGTTATTTGGGGTCGGCGCAACATGTTTTTTTCTTCTATTCTGCCCTGTCACTCGTCATGCTATCACTAATTTCTTTTTCTTTCATATCACTCTTCACACAATCCATCAATCTTTTCTTTGGCCTCCCTCTCCCTCTCCATCCATCCACATGTATGCTCATAACTCTTTAAGTAATCATCTCGTCGCATCGCCACAATGCTCTGTAAAAAATATTTTGATTTGTTCACAAATTCGCGCTTACAACTTGAGCCACATTTAATACCGCTAAGTGTATATTAAAAGCTCCTCAGCGATGATTGATACATTATCAGTATATTAATAAACTGTTATCTAGCATTTAGCCGCGTGTTATGCTATCAGTGAGTTAATTTTATCAACAAACCCTATTTATTCTAGTATTAATAAACTATTCGATACTAGTTTTTGTCACCGGGTTCGCCGGTGATATAAATCCGTCAGGTTGTTTTTAATATCGTGCGATTTTCGTCACGCATGCGGGGTTTCATAGCATAGCATAATCAGCCTTTTAATGTTCCTACTGCAAGGACTCAGGCCTCCTCTCTAGGAGAAGGAGTAGGCCGTAATTCACCACTCGAGCCCAGTGCGGATGGTGAACGTCACATGTCTTCGAATTTTCGGTTCTAGGACATGCCGGTTTCCTCACGATGTTTTCCTTCACCGTTTTGAGAGCAGTGGTGATAAAGTAAATTACACAAAGTAATGCGCCTGGCTGGGTTTGAACCCGCGACCGACTCGTAAGTCGGGGCCGTTACCACTCGGCCACCACTGCTCTTCTTTCTTTCTTTTTTTTTTTAATTGATATAAACCAGTGCTTGACTGCGATCCCACCTGATAGTAAGCGGAGATGCAATCATTGATGGTCAGGTGCACTAGTTTATTAAGAGCCTATTCACTCTAGCCTTGAAGACACCTAAATTATAGTTGGACGGGAAGACCGCAGCAGGCAAATTGTTCCAGCCCTTCGATGTACGCGGTATATCGACCTAAATTTAAGTAAGGCCTTACGAGGTTAAGATAATCGGTTGTTCTGTTTTAGAATGTGTTACTAAGTCATCAAATGTTCCATGACTCGTACATTAACCATTATCGTCATGATAAAGGCCAGGCCCGGGACAATGGCGCGTTATGCTCCTCGCACGCCTCAAAGAGAGGTCAACATAATTGACAGGGCCCACTAGGGCTCATGCCTGCTAGGGCTGCGGGATTGTCTGAAACAGTTAGTATATAATACGAACAGCGTCCAACTTTACGTCCACCCGCCCACGTCCACCCTTACGTTGTTAACACCTTTACGGTCCAGACTAAGCGTTTTGCCTCGTCGTTTATACCGCGTACATTGAAGGACTGGAACAATTTGCCTTCAGCCGGTCTTCCCGTCCAATTATAATTTAGGTGTCTCCAAGGCTAGAGTGAATAGGCTCTTAATAAACTAGTGCGTCTCACTAAAAACGATTGCATCACTTGTGCCATCACGCATCGGGATCGCAGTCAAGCGCTAGTTTAATCATTAAATAAATAACTGTAAAGTTTATTCTATCTATTTATTATATGTAACTGGTCGACTCTTCGCTTGACCAGAAGGCTGGGCTTTTCTTCGGACAACGAATCAGCATTGCTATCCAACGTGGCAATGCTGCCAGCGTTCTGGGCACTTTTCCTATTGATATCGATGTGGACGAATTTTTTATAATTTCAATGCCCAATAATTTCTTTTTCTACCCGTTTGTAAATATTATTATTTTTTGTTTGTATATATTCCTATTACGTTATTAATATTTATTAGTTTTTATGTTCCTTGTAATTAGTATTAGAATGTTAGCAATTGTAATGAATACAGGAATTAATGTCTTTAAAAAATAATAAAGAAAATATCATTCTATTCTATGAACAAAAACACGGCTTTCTACGTACGGTTTTTTACAAAATCAAAGTCAAAGCATTTTATTTCAAATAAACCATTTACAGGCACTTTTTAAATGTCAAGAAGTCAGTGAGTCAGAAAAAATGATGCTAATTGCACATTCCAAAGCGTAGATCTCTATGGAGAAGAATGTGCAAGAAACTCCATGGACACTCTTTTCAATCATGTTTTGTAATTACAAATATATCTGTTACATGTTTCTTTTCGCTATCATATGAGAACAATGTAAATAAAATAAAAACTAAATATAGATATTAAAATAGCAACTGGCAGCTGAGAGATGACCAGTCTCAACTGACAGCGCCCGTTCACGGACATGGCGCTAATATTAGCACCACTCGGCTCAAACCATTTTGAAGGGAACCGAATGATCCAACACACGCGCCACCATCAGTGAGACATTTGAGTGAGCATGACAAACTCTCAACTGCCATGCTCATTTATGTCAAACAAGTCCAATGGTAACCTAAAAACCAAAAAACAGAAGTTAATATTCTTTATATATAAATACAGTGAAGTGTTGACCGATTATTCTGTCCCCACCAGTAATATCAATATGAACCAAATTATCATTATTAATAATTTGTTATCTCTATTAAATGATAGCTGTTTGTTTTTGTCGCGTGTCGGTTTCACAGTGGCTTTATTGCTTTAAAAAATTGAGGATTGATTCTTGTAATAATATCGAAACAAGTCCGTTTTATAAAACGCCTAATATTATAAAGACGATTTTTTTTTATGTATGACTGTATGCGTGTGTTTGTTTCTCCTTGATGCTCAAACGGTTGAACGGATTTGGATGAAATTTGGCAAATGGTTAGACCATATTCTGTAATAGGACATAGACTACTATTTGTCCTGGAAGTATGTTCCCTTTTTATTTTTTTTTAGGTTGGAAAATCATCCAATGAAATCCCGTGGGCGTGTCAGCCTTTTACTAACTAAAAACCTATTCCTGTTCCTTCTTTGCCTTCGTCTCAGGGCCCCGGGGTACACTACTTTCACACCGGCCCCGGGTTTCGCTTTCACACTACCGGTGTGAAAATAGTGTACCCCGGGGCCCTGGGACGAAGGCAAAGAAGGAACAGAAGTAGGTTTTTAGTCAGTAAAAGTCTGACACTATCTCCCGCTCCGCCCAAGAGCGGGATTTGTCATAAGATGATTTTCCAACACAATAAAAAAAAAATACTACCGGTGGGAGTATGTTCCCTTGGGAAAATTTTCAACTTAAGCACAGGAAAAACCACTAGTTAAAGCTTGCAATAACAAAGTTTGTATTATCAATGCTTTCACATATTCATAAAATAAACTGTTTTACATTGACACACAGATCCATGACGTTCAACATTTGGTTTCATGCGCAGCAGTGTCTGACAAATTTATTTGAACTGTCAACATGGATGCCATGTATTGATATTCCACGTTATAATAACATATTCAGGGTGGTAGTAACATTTTCAGCACCTCCTCTTTTACAAATTTATTCTTTGATTGGCCTAGTGGTTAGTGGCCCTGACTGCTATGCCGAAGGTCGTGGGTTCGATTCCCACCCAGGACAAATGTTTGTGTGATGAGCACGATCATTTGTTCTGTGCCTAGGTGTAATTTATCTATAATATGTATGTATTTAGAAATATATAAGTATGTTTATCAGTTGTCTAGTACTCATAACACAAGCTCTGCTTAGCTTAGGACTAGACGGCGTTGGGTGATAGTTGTGTGAAATTGTATTGTATTGTAATTGTATCTCAGGACCCTGAGGTCCTGGACCTTTGGAAGACGTACGAGGTGCCGAAATCAACTCACAGGAACCCTTTAGATAATTTTAATGAATCGTAATTATTGTTATTATATTATTATTAGCTGGCCACCCTTGGTGCAAATTGTTGACTCTTATTATCTCACCTAATAGTAAGCGATGACGTGGCCAAAGATGGACCTATTCACTCTCCCCTAAAATACCCCCACTTTGAAGCTATCAGGATATACAGAACCCAACAGAAAATTACACTCCTTAGCTGTACCTACGCACGTTGAATGTGTTCCTAAAACGTTTTGCCAAAACATATAGATATAGAATCAACTTAGGTCTACTGTCCACGGACGCGTAGCTTCATAGACGCGTATTCGTCATTATACGCTTGGTGTACGCCTGCGTGAAGCTTACATACAAAACTATGAAACTTTATCGACGAAGCGATAGCGTCGTGCCGTCCTGTCATTGCTGTATAATGACGAATACGCGTTTATGAAGCTACGCGTCCGTGGACAGTAGGCCATAGTTTTGTAAGTAAGCTTCACGCAGGCATACACCAAGCGTATAATGACGAATACGCGTCTATAAAGCTACGCGTCGGTGGATAGTATGCCATATTTTTGTATGTAAGCTTCACACAGGCGTACATCAAGCGTATAATGACGAATACGCGTCTATGAAGCTACGCGTCCCTCGACAGTAGGCCATAGTTTTGTAAGTAAGCTTCACGCAGGCGTACACCAAGCGTATAATGACGAATACGCGTCTATGAAGCTACGCGTCCCTCGACAGTAGGCCATAGTTTTGTATGTAAGCTTCACGCAGGCGTACACCAAGCGTATAATGACGAATACGCGTCTATGAAGCTACGCGTCCCTCGACAGTAGGCCATAGTTTTGTATGTAAGCTTCACGCAGGCGTACACCAAGCGTATAATGACGAATACGCGTCTATGAGCTACGCGTCCGTGGACAGTAGACCGTAGTTTTGTAAGTAAGCTTCACGCAGGCGTACACCAAGTGTATGATGACGAATACGCGTCTATGAAGCTGCTGGTCCGTGGATAGTTGGCCATAGTTTAGTATGTAAGCTTCAGGCAAGCGCACACCAAGCGTTAAATGACTATTACGAGTCTTTGAAGCTACGTGTCTGTGGGTAGTAGGCCGTAGTTTTGCAAGTAAGCTTCACGCAGGCGTACACCAAGCGTATAATGACGAATACGCGTCTATGAAGCTACATATCCGTGGAAAGTTGACCATAGTTTAGTATGTAAGCTTCACGCAAGCGTACACCAAGCGTATAATGACGAATACGCGTCTATGAAGCTACACGTCTGTGGACAGTATAGTGCTATAGACCTTACTGCAAAAATAAATATTGTCTTCGAAACAAAACATTGTCTTCGTTACGATATTGAAGAAAAATGTAAATTGGAAATGTCTCACAGATTGAAGGATCGTTCTTAAATATTTGTTTTGGGCTCGAACGGTCATTGAGCTCCAACGAGAATTTGAAGAAAGGTATTATTACACTTTTAGGCTACGGAATTGTTCGTGAGAGTGACCTTGACCCTGGAACTCAAAGAGCAACTGAAGGAGCACAGGTGGGTTTTAACTGTAGGAGCCCAGCAGGGTCGAAGCCTACTGGGGCCAAGGGTCTGCTTCTGAAAGGAAGGCTCGGCCCCAGTATGAAAGGCAACTAGTTGGAACAGGAGTGGGTTTTTAGTCAGTAAAAGTCTGTCACACTCTCACGCTCGGCCCAAGTGCGAGGGATGTCATTGGATGATCTTCCTGCCGAAAAAAAAAATACGTGGGTTTTAGTCAATGAAAATCTGATACTTCCTCTTGCTCCACCCAAAGTGGGAATAGTAGGTACATTTTGATACCAGTGGAGAAAGTTTGTCACAACGATCGAGGTGGAATTTGGTCGAGTCGCAAGCGAGGGTGTTATGGAGCCAAGTGTTGCAGTGATAAATTTCCACGTGTAAGAAAAGACGTTTTTCGATACGCTTACGAAGAAATAAATAAACGGGGGTTGATGTGGGAGTCACTTGGCTCCCAGCCTGATACGATAAATAAAATCAATGCTGCTGTGGGGTGAGCGCGTGCACTTTTCCGCACAAGTGCAGAAAACAGAAAATTGCGTGAACAAAAGCGGTAGGGATAGAAACGGGTTTTCGAATAAGTATATTGAAAAAGACGAAAAACTCATTTGATGATTTTTACCACTTAAAAATAAAGAGTTCGCCAGTAAAACTCGTAGCCTCGTAGCGTCGTAGACTCGTAGACGGTCTACGAATTCCGTAGACCTTCGCCCTAATTACGATTTCTAACAGCTCATTTGTAATTTACTTCTTATTGTCTAAATGAAAGCTTTTTGTCTGTATGTCATTTATGCATACTCGTTGTTGCACGCGGTTTCGCCCGCTTGAAACTAGAAGATTATCGCAAGAGGACATATCCTCGGGAGAATAAGTAATCCCCTGTGCTATTCCAAGACATGGCCTACCTGTGTGCCAAATTCCAAAATTGTTCAGCCGTTTAAGCGTGAAGGAGTAACAAACAAACACACATACATATTTTTTTTTACTAACTGAATACTGATTCTGAATAAACTATATTCAGGTTTCGCATATACTTATTTAAAATAATTTTGTATAAATGAATTATGAAATTGCATCACTGCTTACCACCATGTGCACTAGTTTATATCATTTAAAAAACTGGGCAAGTTCGAGTCGGACTTGCGCACTGAGGGTTTCGTACAAACGTACCTATTAAAACAGTTCAATAACTGAATTGATTTACGAAGATTTTTCCTAATCGCAATAAAATGTTTTTTTCTTTTTGACGTAACTACAAATTTACCATTTTCAGATTTTTTTTCTATACTTGTGCTATACCTTGCTTCATGCCAAATTTCAGGATTCTAGGTCAACGGAAGTACCTTATGAATTTTGATTCCCTTGAGAGTGTCGAATTACACTTTTTTGCGACATAAACGGCCGTATCTTCTTTTTTCGTTCTCTTAGAAGTTTGATTTTATCACAACTTCGTGGGACCGCAAACAGGAGCATGTGGTTTTAATTTCAACTTGATACTTCCATGCGTTTCCGAGATAAAGGGTTAGCAGACGGCGAATGGACAACAAAGTGAACTTATAAGGGTTCTGTTTTTTTTGTCTTTGAGGTACGGAACCCTAAAAAGATATTGACAATCGATACGGCGAGAAAACAATAATATCTAATATTCAAGTTAGAATGCGCACGCTCAGTAGAAAGGTGAAATGTGCAGTGGTGTCTAAAGCGGGCCGGCCGCTGCGCACCCGCGGTGAGCGTCTTTCTCCGCGACCTCATTAACACTGATTCTAAAGCTACCAAATGTCAGCCATCTCGCAACGCGGTATAATTATATAAGCTAATCAAATAACTATCTACTAACAATATTTTGTCCCACAGGTACATAATGTAAAGGCTGCCCCCACACCACAATGTCTTCACAAATCCTGCCACACGGTATCTACCGCCGCGACTCGAATGACATTCAAGAGAAACCACTCGAAATAGACACGGAATCGAACCCGGACCGCAGCAGATCTAACAGCCCGAAAAACATGAAATACTACAAAATGGATGAAGAGAAAACTATATTGAACCAGGGAAAGAAATCATTCTGCATAGATGCGTTACTATCGAGACAGTTGCCTGAAAGTAGTTTGCAAGACAAAATGGCGCAGCAAAAATATTTAACAATTATTCATAATAAGAATTATATTGGAAGGTACCAAGAGAATTATGATTCGCAGATTGAACAGAATATGATTAATAAGTGCGAAGGTCGGGAGAGTCCTCGGTCTGGTCAGAGGAGTCCTCGGTCGGGGCAGAGTAGTCGGTCTGCGAGTCCGGGGTCTGATGATGGGAACAGGTCTGGGAGCTACAGTCCTCCGATTTCGCCGGGCGTGGAAGGAGGAAATGAGGAGTACGAGAGTTATAGACCAGGTGAGATTTCACTATAGGAATAAGAATAAGAATAAGAAATTTTATTTGCTCAAACATGTGTATGCATACAGAATTAAAACAATACATGCATGCAAGATCTTAAATAAGAATAGGTCACGACATGCCTGCCATTTTTCATGACATGCAAATATGTTAGGTTCGATAAATTATATAGTATCCATGAATTAATTCTTTTTAAAATATCACATTTAGGACTTATTACTTTCGTTTTGAAATTGAAAGAATGAAAGAAAAAACGTTTATTTGTGACTCACACAATTGTATAAACTAAAGATACACAATAAAAAAAAACAAAGGTATGATTAGTGCGAGACCAAAAAGGCACCTAACTCGGCATATGCTGCGATATTTAAAATGATAAATAACGCAGCGCTGGTATTCTGTTAGGGCCCTCGGTGATGCCACGAACACACTTACGGAAGTTAAGTAGTCTACCGAAAATAAATAATAAAAAAATTGGTAATAAATAATACTTTAACGCGTCTATTATGTCTCCAATTTAAACTAAATGAGGCCGGTGTTTCTTAGCTTTTCCTCTTCTCGAATCTATGGTTTCCCATTCTCTCAAAACGGTGTCAGTGGCGATTTTTAGTTCTTCACGCTTTGGGTAATCGAAAGTGGGCCATTGTCTGGTTGCTAGCTAACGGCCCAGAAAAGAAACACTGAAACAAACTTAAAGATCAAAGTCTCTTTTCAAATTTGAACATGTAATGGTCAACCATGAAAAATAAAATGTGAAAATGGACATCTGGGTAGGCCACTTGAGTACTCGAACTACCACATTTGCAGAACTTCAAACGCCTGATAAGTTCTATGAACTTAGGCTCGATGACTCGTCCGCGCTGTCGAAGCGCCCGCACTCAGTGTCGTAACTATAGGGTGGTTCCAGCAGTACCCAGGCACAGGATGCAGACCCTGATGGGGTGCAGAAATGATCAAACCAAGGCCAAATTTTGTATCATTTATTTCATCATAAGGAGGTTAGATACTGTTTCTCATTCCCTCTCGCTTCGTACCATGGCCTAAACCAGAGCCAGGCAATCAGATAACACATCTATCTTGAGTGGGAATCGAACCCACGACCTCGGGCATAGCACTCAGGGCCACTAACCATTGATATATTTGGGGTCGGCGCAACATGTTTTTTCTTCCACTCTGTCCTGTCACCCGGAACACATTACATAGACACTAATAATAGACAATATATTTTCTCTTCACAGGAATCATCCCAAAACCGGGACTCCTCCCCCAAAACCCAGCCCTGGTAGCGGCTCAGTCAGCTGCCCTGTTCAACTACCCCCAGCTGTCTCAACCGGGCGCTCTGCCCCCGGGTGCTCCGCTGCCGTCCGCGTTCCACCACCCCGGAGACAGGGTGCTGCATCACATGCAGCTGGAGTGGCTGGCCAGGACTGGGATGTTCTACCATCGGATACCTGAGCTTGGAGGTACGTGGTTATGTATGTGAAATTATGGACATTTTTTGGAATTTATAGGCGTGATTTTAGGCAGAACATTGGGCCCACGTGGGCCACGCACGCCGATCTGGGCGCGTAGGTCTCCATACATTTTATATGACAACCAGACTTGTAGAGTTACATAAGACCTACACCACACGACGCTACGTGCAAGTCATACGTTGCCCACGTATACATCATCATCATCTTCCTGCCCTTGTCCCATCTTATTTGGGGTCGGCGCAACACGTTTTTTTCTTCCATTCTCCGCTGTCAACCGTCATACTATCACTAACTTCCTTTTCTTTCATATCACTGTCCACACAATCCATCCATCTTTTCTTTGACCTCCCTCTCCCTCTCCACCCATCCACATGTATACTCATAACTCTTTTAGTAACATGCGTTTCATCTCTTGTCTCATGTCTTTACATGACCATACCAAGACAAACGATTCCCCTTCAACTTTTCAGTAACTGGCGCCACTTTCAAACTTCCTCTAATACATTCATTTCTCACTTTATCCATTCTCGTCACACCACACATCCATCTCAACATTCTCATCTCCGCTACATGCAATCTTTGCGTTTTTGCGTTGCCCACGTGTGCGTTGATCTAATATAGTTTTGTGTGACATAGCCTTGAGTGACAGTTGGCAGGGCACATTGTTCACTCTTGACCGGCTTTTTACTTTCACATGAGAGAACAGGCTTGCTCGAAAACAAGTGCCCAAGAAATGTCTCAATCCATTAAAAATACTCATACAAAGAGATAACATATAGATTTAGCAACACACTATTCATCTTTTAGCCAATCTTATCTTGTATCAAACAAATGGAAGTGCTTAAGGTGGGTCCACGCTAGAGGAGTCAAGCACGAGACGAGCACGAGTCGAGCACAAATTCGTGTAGTGTCTTGTACTATTACTTACTAGCTTCTGCCAACTGCTTTGCCCGCATGATAGTAGGTTTCTCCATACAAACTTCCAACCCCCGTTTTACCCCCTTAGGGGTGGAGTTTTGTAAAGTAATAATAATAATATGAAATTCCACAACAACACAACTCCATCTAGTCTCAAACTAAGCAGAGCTTATGCTATGAGTACTTGACAACTGATAAATTACACCCAGACATAGAACAAATGATCATGCTTATAACACAAACATTTGTCCCGGGTGGGAATTGAACCCACGACGTCTAGCTTAGCAGTCAGGGCCACTAACCATTAGACCAACAGGACCAACCAATTAGGCTTGTCAAATCCATTCTTAGCGGATGTCTACACCCTATAAGGAACCTACCTGCCAAATAATAATTTTGTAGGTGTAATAGTTTCTGAGATTTCTTGATTAATCAGTGAGTGGTATTTCGCTTTAGTATATATAGATTCTGTGATAATGTGGCCCAACTTACAAGCCTCGAACGAGCGCTATTCGAGCGTTTGGTTTACTTACTACTGGTTTTTTGACGAATACAAAGCGTTTCGAATCACGTTCGAGGATAGTAATCGCAGGAGGCTCATTGTACGTCCATACTTGACACCACGAATAGAGCGGCTCGGCTTGTGCTCGGTTCCGTATCGTAGACCCGCCTTTACAATACGAGATCTACAGTTTAGAAGTAAACTGAAACTGTCATCATGATAAAAATGATCGATCAAGCTGGAACGAAATGGATTAACTTAGAACAATCATGTTTTAAACAATAAATTGATTTGTTTGGCTGTATGTTTTTAGCTAACTTTCTGACTTCTGTCAGCAAGTTTTGCCAAGGGGGTACCTATACTGTTACCCAGTTACTGGGATGTGAAAGTCAGAAATAGCTTCAAGGTAAATGCTGTACTCAAATGCACCCGGTTAGACTGGAAGCCAGTCCTGACATAGTTAGGAAAAGGCTAGAATTATTTATTCAAAGATTAAATAACCCATTTCCAACATTTTTGTGATTTTTTCGTTTTTTTTTTTCTGTTAGGCTGTTTAGTTGTACACGCATCATGTAACATGTACGAAACCAATGTAAATAACTTTTATACATAAAAATGTGTTTTTTAATAAACTTTAATTACCACCAAAAAATAACCTAAATAAAAAACTTTTTACAAAAAAAAGACAACCGACTTCACGAAAAAAAACACTAAAAGGATCAAAATAACTTTAATTTCGGAAGTCGGTGTTTCTCGGTATTATTTGTATCTTATTTAACACCGACTTCCGAAATTAAAGTTATTTTGATCCTTTTAGTGTTTTTTTTAGTGAAGTCGGTTATCTTTTTTTTGTAAAAAGTTTTTTATTTCACACTTTTTAGTTGGGATACACTTATAAACAGAGTGCCTATTTCTCATGACAATTCCAATTAATCCAAACACTACTGGGTTACATTGTTTTATTATGAAGTTTCTGTGTCTACCTTCACCTTCCGGCTCCAACATCAGATCAGTTCGATAGTACCTTATGGCCAAAGTGCATCTCATGACAATTCTAATAAGCCCAAACACGGCTAGGTTACATTGATTAATGAAGGAGTTCCAGTGCCTACCTTCTGGCTCCATCATCATCATCAGATCAATTTGATGATACCATTTTCAACGGAACTATTCAGAACCATTAATTTATTTGTATTATCATAGTCACTTAACTATCTTCATTGTGATATCTATGCGAGTATGAAGTTCCGTTGACTATTTCTGGTCTTCTTCATCAGTTTCACTTCATCAAATGTTACTTTTTGACTGTAAATGCTTAAGTTCTCGATGAAAATATCAAAATCACTATGCAGTTGCCTATAATATTTGAAGAGTTCCCTCAATTTCGCCAAGATTCCATCATCAGATCCTGATTTGGTGACTGTGGGACCATTTGGAAAGTATACCCTTTCTAACAAAAAAATAATTTTTCAAATCGGTTGGCAAGCGACGAAGTTATGCGCGAACAAACATAAAAAAAAAAATACAAACATCCGAATTGAGAACCTCCTCCTTTTTTAGAAGTCGGTTAAAAAAAGCATATCCACAAGTAAAAACTTCTATCAAATAACAATATTAATCATATTGTCATACTTACAAGAAAAATACAATTTTTATCATTTATCATCACAATCAGAGACCTTATTTGACAGATAACATGTCAATCTTGATATATATCGGTTTTGAAACCAATATTATTTTCATCTTAAATCGAAGACATATTTTTTTTCTTATCACCTGTCAAAACTAGATCGTCCCAAATTGTTTGTCATGCAATTATTATTTAAGAGGGCACTCCCCTCCCACTCCTCTATGGTCAACGTAAGCATGGTTTAAAAGCTTGTTGTTTCATCCTATGCAATGTTTAAAGGAGAGGCAACGCGAAAAAAGATAATAATAATAATATTCACACAACTATCACACAACGACGTCTAGTCTCAAGCTAAGCAGAGCTTGTGTTATGAGTACTAGACAACTGATAAACATACTTAAATATTTCTAAATACATACATATTATAGATAAATTAAACCCAGACACAGAACAAATGATTGTGCTCATCACACAAACATTTGTTCTGGGTGGGAATCGAACCCACGACCTCTGGCATAGCAGTCAGGGCCACTAACCACTAGACCAACAGGCCAGTCAAAAGATAACGCCTGAAAACTCTGTTGTCATTTGGTAATTCCGTCATTCACTCGAATATTTTACTAAACTTGTTCCATGATATTAACAAGATTTTTTAATAACCCTAAAAGGTTTTGGAAAAAAATTTTCGTTATTCAGAATCTCGATAAATAAGCCATGTTTTCTTAGATATATTTTTAATTTACGAGTAAATTATGAAGGATCAAAGTTCATGCAAAATAGCAGATTTTCAGAGGTCTTTACTGAATTAGTTTAACATAAATTTAAGTTTTGATTTCAATAGAAACCTAGATAATATCCATATGCTATCTGTGTTTCCAAAATATCTAGTGAAAGATGTGTAGTAACGTCATAATCACGTAAGAGCGGTTGTATGGAAATAAATTTCAGGTTGGGCGCTCTTAACAGCACGGTCGGCGTAGTGGTTGAGCTATCGGCTGCTGTGTTGTATGCCGTGAGTTCGATTCCCGCACTGAACAAATATTTGTATATCCTAGAGATAGTTGTTCCGGGTCTGGGTGTCTTGTGAATGTGAGTTTACTTATATGTTTTTTTTTTCGGTAGGAAAATCTTATGACATCCCCCGCTCTTGGGCGGGGCGGGAGATAGTAGTACTGACTAAAAACCCACTCATGTTCCTTCGTTGCCTTTCGTACAAGGGCCGAGTCTTCCTTTCAGAATCAGACCTTTGGCCCCAGTAGGCTTTGACCCTGCTGGGCCCCTACGGTTGCTGACATCTCCTTGAGACGCGCGTGGAACAGTACGCGCCGTCGACAACTTAGGCTCGGTCCGGACAGTTACCGGACGGTCGGACAGCGAGCCACCCATTGCTCGCCGTCCGCAAAGCCGCGCCTACGGTGGCCGAAAATCGGGATCGGAGTCCCGGCGGCGGTCGGGGTGTGAGGCCCGTTGCCTCACACGATCGGCCGCCTCCTTTGCTAGCATTACTGCTTCGCAGAAGGACTCGAGCCACTCCTCCTCGCTCCGGATTATGGCCTGTACCAAGGTCCGCAGCGATAGATCGCCGCCGCCGATCGCCCCCACGAGGACACGGCGTTGCTCTGCCCAAGCGGGCACACCTATACCGTGTGCTCCACCGTGTCCTCCGGGCGGTCTACACAATGGTAACACCCAGGCGTTTCTTCCGCACGAATCCGGTGCAGGAATCTCCCGAACTTACCATGTCCGGTGAGGACCTGCGTCATGCGGAAGGTAAAAACGCCATGTTGCCTTTCCAGCCACTCCTCAAAGAGGGGACTTACCGCCATAATTATGGCATGCCCAATAAATCCCTAGTGTGAGGCAAAGTATATTTAAAAACTAATTCGAACAGAATTTCAATTTCATGTCAGTTTATTTGCTTGTATGCTAATTAATTCAAATTAATTGATAATTGTGTAACAATAATTCATGATAGTTTGTTTGCTGATTGTTAATTACATATTGAGATGGAAGGAGTTTAACTTGATACATTGTTATCACAGTAATATTAAGAGTTGAAATGTTGTATGTATGTTTGTTACTCCTTCACGCTCAAACAGCACAACGGATTTGGATGAACTTTGGCACGCGGCTAGACCATGTCCTGAAATAGAATATATACGTACCAATAGATCACTTTTAATCCCCTAAATAAGTTTCAGTTTACGGGTGAAGTCGATGGCTAAATCTAGTATATTTATAACTGCTGAATTTTAAGTCATATTTCATCATCATCTTCCTGCCCTTGTCCCATCTTATTTGGGGTCGGCGCAACACGTTTTTTTCTTCCATTTTATCCTGTCAACCGTCATGATATCACTAACTTCCTTTTCTTTCATATCACTGTTCACACAATCCATCCATCTTTTCTTTGGCCTCCCTCTCCCTCTCCACCCATCCACATGTATACTCATAACTCTTTTAGTAATATACATTTCATCTCTCCTCTTTACATGACCATACCAAGACAAACGATTCCCCTTCAACTTTTCAGTCACTGGCGCCACTTTCAAACACACACACACACAGTCACACACAATTTTAAGTCATATTTAAGCGCGAAAAACTGTTCTGCGAGCAATTGTCACTTAAGTTCAGCGATTCTTCAGGCTATGTAGGCGTCCTTGGATCTTCTGCGGATATCTGCTGGACAAGGTGGACCAATGACCTGGTGAGAGTCGCAGGTATCCGATGGATTTGAGACGCACATAATCGTTCATTGTGGCGACATTTGGGAAGGCCTATGTCCAACAGTAGACAGATTTGTAGTTTTCGGCTAAAATGATGATGACAATGATTTAAACGCAAAGTACCTAAGTACCTATCCACATTTTCATATCATCGAAATGGCTTCAAATCTACCATTAAACTCAAATGACCCCATAAAACTAAGTGCCGGCTAATTTATTTAATTTTATTTACCCGTAACTAATGTTCCCCCCTGTCCATGTCCCCCCTCCAATACTATTTGCTCTAGGGGTCGTTTAATACTTGCTAATCATGTTTGACGCATATGTCATCGTTTTTACGAATTAATCGATAAGAATTAGATTATACGAATGTTTTTTTTTTGTGTTAACAGTTGTCGAATTTGGCATATGGTTCACCTGATGTTAGGCGGTAATCCTTGCCTGATATACAACATATAATAACTAGAGTAATATACATCCTTATGGTGTTTAAAGAGGTTCATCAATTAGAAAATTAGGTTCCAATTATAATTTTAAACACTGAAATTTTACGTTTATTCACTTAGGTAGAGTTTTTATAATAGATAGTATAACTATATATATAAAAGGGGAAACTAACTGACTGACTGACTGACATATCAACGCACAGCCGAAATTACTGCAGGAGCGTGAAATTTTGCACATACTCGTAGTTTCCTTTTATGACGTAGGTTAGCACTAAGAAAGGATTTTCTAAAATTCACTCCCTAAAGGGATGAAGCGACATTCACGCGATTGAAGCCGCGGGCAGAAACTAGTCAAAAAAATAAATTTATTTATTTCAGGCTTGAAATATCCATAGTTAAATTAGGTTAAATTACATGATAGAGCTCGCTAGATGATAATTTTCTTTATTCTCGAAATTAACCTAAAGCAATTTTTCACCACCAACACATTCTACGCTATTTCAATACAACCTGCCAACACATCCCAACCCAAACCTGCTGACAGGTCAGCTTAACTACACTGCAGTTAATCAACCCCTGTTTGTCGACTACCCTCACTATTTACCGTCAACACTGCCACCTGTGATGACACCTACCCTAAATGCCAACCCCTTTTGAAAAGGAACCAGTTAAAAAAAAATGTGTGCGAAAAAAAGGTTATGATCATGACTTTCTATAATGACACTTGGAATTGCGTATTTTCTGTTCTGTTGTCTGCTTTCTGGAGAAGGGCGTTAAAAACTGGGTTATAAGCATAAACGGAACAATTATAGGATCACTTTCTTGTTAGTCTGTCTGTCTGTCTGTCTAGGTATCGAGTTGAAATTAAAACCATATACTCAGGTCTACAGTCTCTGAAGCTGTGAAAAAAAATAATTTTGAGTTAATAAAAAAAAAGATACGGACGTTGCAGAAATACGTATATTTCGACACTTTCAAGGGTATCAAAATTTATAGGGTACTTCCCGTTGACCTAGAATCCTGATTTTTTATATGAAGCAAGGTCTCATAGCACAGGTATTATAGAAAAAAATCTAAAAAATTCAAATTTGTAATGATGTCACAAAAAAGCCTTTTTTTGCGATTCGGAAAAATCTTCGTAACTTAATTGAACTGTTTTCATAGGTAAGGATTACACGGAACCCTCAGTGCGCGAGTGCGATTCGAACTGCCCGGTTTTTTTTTAATGTTCCCACAACTGGAACGCAGGCCTCTCTAGGAGAAGGAATGGGCCGAAATCCACCACGCGGGCCCACTGCGGGTCGGTGGATGTCACATGTCTTCGAATTTTTGGTTCTAGGACATGCTGGTTTCCGTTACCGTTTTGAGAGCAGTGGTGATGAAATAAATTACACAAAGTAATGCGTCTGGCTGAAAAGCGCCAACAATAACTGCGAGATATTTCATCTGAATCCGTTCAGCTGTTTGAATGTGAAGAAGTACCAAACCTAGAACGCAAAGGGCAAGTAAAAGTCGCCATCTATGACTCAGACTCGAGCAGGACGGCGATCTACCCATTGCTCATCGACTGCAAGTCCACGCCTGCGGTGTTTAGTAGCCGGTGTCGGGGTCTCGGTGACTGAGGCATGAGGATGTCCGTTCCCTCACGCGTCCGGCCATCTCCTTCACTAGCATTACTGTTTCGCAGAAGGAGGCGACTGCCACCCATTCCCCCTCATTTCACGCCTTGTTACGCATCATAAACACAATTTAAACCCTAATTTAAATATCCTAAATCTAACACACCAAAACTAACTCCCAATGACTCCGGACCCAGTGGTGCGCCAACCCCACAATTTAAACCATACATTTAACGCTAGATTAGCTCAGCATCCCGACTTTGCCCGGTAATAAAAATCATTCAATTATGTGATTGCTAACAGGTGCCGCTCGCTGCCATATGGGGTGGCAATAAACTTGCCAGTGTCGCCACCCTTCTTAGTTAGGGTCACCCCTACTTAACCTTTTTAGGTGGGAGATAGATTATGGTCTTTTTTGTAGTGATGTGTTATTTTTAGCGTAATTTGTAAGAATTTAGTTTTGTTTTGTTTAAAGAAAAGAAGAAAAAAAAAAGAGAAAGAAAAGGAACATATCAACAAACAAACCATCAACATCATTTAACAACATATCTGACATAATGACTGGCCGGTTGGTCTAGTGGTTAGTAGCCCTGACTGCTATGCCGGAGGTCGTGGGTTCGATTCCCACCCAGGACAAATGTTTGTGTGATGAGCACGATCATTTGTTCTGTATCTGGGTGTATTTAGAAATATATAAGTATGTTTATCAGTTGTCCTAGCACTCATAACACAAGCTCTGCTTAGCTTGGGACTAGACGGCGTTGTGTGATAGTTGTGTGAATAGTATAATATATATCGATGTTCTTTTGGCTAATGGGTAGGTATAATGTGTGTATAGGGCACACCCTTATACATTTCCCTAGCCTAGGCCTTGCGGACGACGAGCAATGGGTAGGTCGCCGTCTGGCTGTCCAAAACCGTCCGGATTAAGGCCGAATCGTCGATCGACGTTGCTTAGTGCTCCATGCGCGCTTCAAAGAGATGTCAGCAAAACCGTAGCGGCGTAGCAGGGTCGAAGACTACTGGCGCCATGGGTTTTCTTCCAAAAGCGAAACCCGGGGTTCTGGAATGCAAAGCAAAATAGAAACATAGGAGTGGTTTTTAGCCAGTAAAAGTCTGACACGCCTTCTCGCTCCGCCTTAGAACAGAAGAAGTCATTGGATGATTTCCCATAAAAAACTGGGCATGTGCGAGTCGGACTCTACACACTGAGGGTTCCGTACAAACTAACCTGTGTAAATAGTTCAATTCCCAAATCGAGTCTCGAAGATTTTTCCAAATAGAAAAAGTTATTTTTTTGTGACGTAGCTAAAAAATTGTAGTTTACAGATATATTCCTATACTTGTGCTATAAGATCTTGCTTCATGCCAAATTTCAGGGTTTAAGGTCAACGGGAAGTACCCTATGAACTTCCATTTCCTTAGGAGTGTCTAATTTACGATTTTTGCGACATAAACGGCCGTATCTTTTTTTTTCGTTAACTAAGAAGTTTAATTTTTTCACAGCTTCAAGAGACTACAGACTTGAGTACATGGTTTTAATTTCAACACGATAATTCCACGCGTTCCCGAGATAAAGGGACTTGACAGACAGACAGACGGACGGACCACAAAGTTATCTTATAAGGGTTCCGTTTTTTGTTGTTTTTTTTTAAGAAATTAGTTATGCTAATTATACGCAAATAATATGGCCTTCGATGCACTACACTATCGACTTGCGTCTGGTTCTTTACAGACAAACTAAACTAGTGCGCCTGACCATCAATGATTGCATCTCCGCTTACCATCAGGTGGGATCGCAGTCAAGCACTGGTTTATATCAATTAAAAAAAAAGAACGATCGCTCGCCGTCCGCAAGCTCAAGCCTACGGTGGCTAGGAATCGCCTGGGATTGTTGAAACTTCTATTGAAATAAACGAAAAACATTTAAAACAAACTTGATAAATGGTATTTATTTTGCAAATAAGTAGATATTAAAAAAAAACAGATTAAACTAAATGAGGCAAGTGTTTCCTAGCTGACTACCGTACCCTAAAAAGAAACACCGAAACAAACTCAAGAGTCAAAGTCTCTTTTAAACTCCATACAGTAAATATATAATGGTCAAATCACATGAGAACCATGCATGTGTCTGAGATGGTCTTTTGAAGAAAGAACCATACAGATTTGAGTGGACCTGTCCAATCAGTACAAGCATTTGTCAGTATTCGCAAAGCTCAACTCAGGAAAAGGCTCAAAGGAGCTTAACGGCTTGACGAACAACACCAAGGAAAGAACATTTGGGTTGACCGCAGAAAATATTCAAATTACCTTAAAAAATTAAAATACCCGCTCTTCTCTATTAACCCTTTTAAATAAATTAAACACATTAAAACATACAGCGTTGTATACATCAAATAGTCTAATTAACTGCTTAATTTTGTAATTAGTAGATAAATCTTAACATGCCGCTTCAGAAGTTCATTTAAAAATCAACAGTGCCGGCTAGAACGTAATTTGTTGATGGGGTGTGGTTCCAGTGGTAGCGATCATTTTGTATTTAATTCTTTTGATAATTTAATTTATAATAATAATAATATTTTTATTACAGACAACATAGTCCACACAACACAATAAAAACAATACAGGATGTTAGTAACAATTTTTAGCTTAAAAACTATGTTAGTACGAATAAACCACTAAAGATAGTGTGCTTTTAATAAGATGCCTCACTATGGGGGCTCTCATCATGTCTTTCTGCAATCATTTTCAGGAGGCTGTTGCTACTGCCACGCAATCTGGCGAGAAGAGACGCACTCATTTTTTTTCGCACACTTTATAACACACTCAAATTGTTCGTGTATATTTTCCGAATGTATATTTATTGATTAGGGTTATTTATAGGTTATATGCATTACTTTGTGTAATTTATTTCATCACCACTGCTCTCAAAACGGTGAAGGAAAACATCGTGAGGAAACGGGTATGTCCTAGAACCAAAAATTCGAAGACATGTGACATCCATCAACCCGCACTGGGCCCGCGTGGTGGATTGCGGCCCATTTCCTCTCCTAGAGAGGAGACCTGAGTCCCGGCAGTGGGAACATTATAAGGCCGACTATGCTATATTGTTTATAGAATATTCGTTTCGATATTGAAGCAAGATGTAAATTGGAAATGTCTCACAGATTGAAGGATCGTCCTTAAATATTTGTTTTGGTCATTGAACTGAAACGAGAATTTTAAGAAAGATATTACACTTTTGGGCTACGGAATTGTTCGTATGAGTTACCTTGACCCTGGAACACAAAGGGCAACTGAAGTAACACAGGTGGATTTTAGTCTGACACTCCTTCTCGCTCCACCCAGAGCGAGAATAGTAGGTACATCTTGATACAAGTGAAGAAAGTTTGTTATTGCGGCCGAGACGGAATGTTAATGTGTTATGGAGCCGATTGCTGCAGTGACAAATTTCCATGTGTCGTATCAAACGATTTTTTTTCAATACACGTACGAAGAAATAAATAAACGAGGGAAGACCGGTGACTCGTAGGGCATAGCACCCAGCCTGATACGATAAATACAATAAATTGTGGCGAGGGACAGCTCACGCACTTTTCCGCACTGGTGCAGAAAACAGTAAACTTCGTGCCTAAAAGCGGTAGAGGTAAGAGCGAGTTTTTAAGTAAGCTTTTTGAAAACGATTTTCCAAACGCCTTGTTGACATTTCGCGTGACCCAAGGGCTGGCTTTTACCTTTAACAGAGGATCATCACCATTTCAACCGAAAGATGTCCACTGTTAGACATAGGCCTCCCCCAAGCGTCGCCACAACGACCGGTCCTGTACGTCTCGCATCCATCGGATTCCCTCTTGTAGCCTTCAAACTCTGCGTCTTCTGGTACGTGGTTGCCACTGCAGAACCTTTCGTCTCCATCGATTTATTCTGTGAGCAATATGCCCCGGGGCCGAAGCACGTGGTCCTAAAATGCAAGGCAACTGAAGAAACATAGGTGTTGTTTTTAGTCAGTAAAAGTCGGATACGCCCTAGAGCGCGAGATGTCTTTGGATGATTTCCCACATAAAAATAAAAATACTGTTAATTGCTCCTGTATCGCGGATGGTACCAGGAAAACTATGAGCAAGCCATATAAATATTTGTTCCGCACGGGAATCAAACCCACAACACACCGTACAGCAGCCAATCGTTCAACCACTGCGCCAGCCGTATCATCAAATTGTCATTGTCAAAAAAAAATATCTCTGGAACTTCAATGCACCTACGATTTCTCTAGGTGTTGAAATCCATAGACAGCTAGTAATCACTCGACGGCGAGCAATTGGTAGCTCGTCGTCTGGCCGCCCGGTAACCGTCTGGACCGAGCCCGAATCGTCGACGGCGCGTAGTGTTCAATGCGCACCTCAAGGAGATGTCAGCAAAACCGCAGCAGGGTCAAAGCCTACTGGGGCCATGGGTTCGCTTCTGAAAGGAAAACCTGGGGTCCTGGAACGCAAGGCAAAGAAGGAATATAAGAATGGGATTTAGTCAGTAAAAGTCTGACACGCCCTCTCCCTCCTCTTAATATCATATGAGCTTTCTTTTTTGTAGAAACTACCAACAAAAAAACTAATTATGATTACTTTCATACTTAAATAGCTTTTAAAAAGCGAACTAATCATCACAAGCGTGAGTCCCCCGCGCCCACTGAGTCCTCCGGTCCTCCATCCCTCCGGGGGACTTTAAACCAATTATCTGGCACCAATTTGTTCTCACAAACAAAGCCCAGCCCTTGCCAAATTAGATCCCCGTGTGTGAGTGAGGGCGTCGTATCGATGTCGATAGATTTAGTTTATATTTTGTTTTGTTTTTTTGAAAAATTAAAAAATAAACGGCTGATTTTCTGTACTAATATTATAAAGAGAATTTTTTTTGTTTGTAATAATAAACTTAAAAACAACTAAACAAAGGAAGGAAGACTCGACCCCGGTACGAAAGACAACGAAGGAACAGGAGTGGGTTTTTAGTCAGTAAAAGTCTGACACTATCTCGCGCACCGCCCAAGAGCGGGGGATATCATAAGATGACTTTCCCACCGAAAAAAAAATCTTAAAAACAACTAAACCGATTTTTTTTTTAATTCTTTCATCAGTAGTATACTACTATATCTCTGAGTGGCATAGGCTATAAATATATATTTCCTAATATCCTTTTATTGCCCTTTGCGTTCCAAGGTTCAATTAACTCTTTCGTATAACCCCGCAGCCTTAGAAGCCTATTATATGCCCTAGTATATTGTAATTGACAACTGAAATTGAGCGTCTCATGCTGTTGGTCCCCTCATCATCATCATCATCATCATTTCAGCCGAAAGACGTCCACTGCTGGACATAGGCCTCCCCCAAGTGTCGCCACAATGAACGGTCCTGTGCGTCTCGCATCCATCGTACTCCCTCAACCGTTACCAGGTCATCGGCCCACCTTGCAGGAGGCCTTCCAACGCTACGTCTTCCGGTACGTGGTCGCCATTCCAGAACCTTTCGGCCCCAACGGCCATCTGTTCTGCGTGCAATGTGCCCTGCCCATTGCCACTTAAGTTTGGCGATTCTTCGTGCTATGTCGGTGACCTTGGTTCTCCTGCGGATATCCTCATTCCTGTTGGTCCCTTATGACAGCACATTATGCCGGCTAGCCTTATTGTCACAGTCGCGACGTGCATCTGTCAATAAATTTTTATACCGCCCTTAAAAAAAATACTTATAATTTTTTGCTTCTTAATGTATTATAATAATTTTTTCTTTACTAAAATAATGTAAGTATCTACGAATACTATAATTAAGAATTTATAAATAATTAATTTCCCAAGATTTTTTGAATAAGTTATCGCCCTGAAACGCAGGCAACGAAGGAACAGGAGTGGGTTTTTAGTCAGTAAAAGTCTGACACAATCTCTCGCTCCGCCCAAGAGCGGGATATGTCATAATATGATTTTCCAACCCAATAAAAAAAAATGTCTACCGAAAAACAGTAAAATTCTGTTAAAAAAAAAAAAAAAAAAACACACCCTTTCGCTCCACCCTAAAGCAGGAGAAATAATTTGATGATTCAAAAAAAGAAAAGGAAAATAGGACAATTAGTTTTATCATTTATTTATTTTATTATTGATTTACACACAAACGCACAGAAGGAGACAGGTATCTTAATATAAAAATTGTACAAAGGTACTGCTTATTTCAAAAAGAAATTTCTTCCAGCAGACCTGCGGGAGGAGAGATTATAAGAGATGTAGACTATGGTGTGTAGAAATAAGCAGACTTTGTGAAATCTTAACTAATAAATACTTAAATAACTATACATACGCAAAATTAATTATTTTCTTTCTTGTTTCATTCATTAAAACCTGTATCATCGACACATCCCCATCCCTACAACGCTCGGGCAAAATTCACAGTTTATGTAAAGAATCTATTTAGCTTCTCTTTTGATATGCGCCATATTGGACGAGGGTTTCACTGGGTAAGCTTGCTTGATATTAAGCTTGATCATCGGCGCCGATAAGTTTCTCATTACATAATATTATCATTCATCATATTATTCATAATATTATTCTCATTATATTATATTATTACATAATATTGCATGAATGTTTTACTCGACAATACCCTGAGATAACAATCTCAGAACAAAGAATAGCCGATCAGAGGAGAGCTATTGTCAGAAATAAACTATTATCGCAAGAAATAATAGAGCAACTAAAAGAAGAAACACGTTTGCAATTACAAGAATCAGAAGGTAATACAGGCACAACAGCACTATCACAAATATAAATAATAATAAATAATAAAAAACGCTTTCCAAAAATAACAATAATAATATTCCACAACTATCACACAACGCCGTCTAGTCCCAAGCTAAGCAGAGCTTATGTTATGAGTACTAGACAACTGATAAACATACTTATATATTTCTAAATATATACATATTATAGATAAATTACACCCAGACACAGAACAAGTGATTGTGCTCATCCCACAAACATTTGTCCTGGGTGGGAATCGAACCCACGACCTCCGGTATAGCAGTTAGGACCCTAACCACTAGACCAACAGGCCAGTCAATTTAATTTCAACCAGTTATTTTTATTATTATTATTGATAGGCTTGCGTTGGACTGATATTGTCACCTCTATGGTAAAGTTGCGAATGTGAGTAATTACAAATTTTACAGAAGAACGTAAAAACTCCAATTTCTTAATTTTTGCAAAGCCGCTCATTTCAAAAGTAAAAAAAAAGGAATTTTAAAAGGGTCCAAAAAATATCCACTAGGAATCAGTATGCGAGTAATTACCGCGTACATCGAAGGACTGGAACAATTTGCCTGCTGCGGTCTTCCCATGCGATTATAATTTGTGTGTCTTCAAGGCTAGAGTGAATAAGCTCTTAATAAACTAGTGCGCCTCACCATCAACGATTGCATCACTGCTTACCATCAGGTAGGATCATAGTCAAGCACTAGATTAAATCAAACAAAAAGGAAAAAAAATAGCCCTATACGTATAAGATCCTGCCAAAAACTCCCATTTGTAGATCAAATGCATTCATGCACAGCTAATATCTTGCTCACCACTTAAGACCTGATCTCCCCACAATTTTTAAGAGAGGCCCATCTACATATACCCACCATACGCCACAAGGGGAGGATATATTAAGTGGGCGTGCCTATCTTACGCATGCGCGTTACACACAGTGCCTACTTCTGAGATGGGCATTGTTTGAAGCAGATTTTATTCGATGTAAATTATTTTATGTGGGTTTTTGGTTGGAGGCTTGGTTATTTTATGGTGGAACGTGTGTTTTGAAGAGTTTTTGAATTGATTTGATTGAATTTTTTTTCGCGTACCGGAAGACGCAGTGTTGGAAGGCCCCCTACAAGGTGGACCGATGACCTGGTGAAGGTTGCGGGAATCCGATGGATGCGAGACGCACAGGACCGTTCTTTGTGGCGACATTTGGGAGAGGCTTATGTCCAGCAGTGGACGTCTATCGGCTGAAATGATGATGATGATGATGATGAATTTTTTTCAGTAATTTATTTATTTAAATGATAAATGATATTTATTTTGTAAGTAGGTTTAAAAAAACACTTTTACACGTCAATTTTTTTTTTGCCATTTTAAACTAGATGAGGCCGGTGTTTCCTAGCTGACTACCCTGAGAAGAAACACCGAAACAAACTCAGGGGTCAAAATCTCTTTTAAAGTCCATACAGTGAATATGTAATGGTCAAATCACATGAGAACAGTGCAGATTTGTTTGAGATGGCCTTTTGAAGAAAGAACCATACAGATTTGAGTGGACCTGTCCAGTCAGTGCAAGCATTTGTCAGTATTCGCAAAGCTCAACCCAGGACTACTAAGGAGCTCAACGACTTGACGAACAATACCAAGGAAAGGACATTTGGGTAGGCCGCAGAATATACTCAAATTGCCAGACATTCGTTAAAATTACTGAAAAGGAAAAAAAAAAAGGCAATCAACATTGTTCTCACGTTTTAATTGGATTTCCAACAAAGGATACACAGTAACCATATTATAAATCACGACAATAGTACGAGGGGTCCTTCAGCGTGTGCTCCTTCAGTTACAGGAGACCACAGCATGCACATATAACTGGGTGAAAAAATAATACATATTAAAAATTAGAGTAAAAATGCATTTTAACCTTTTGAGTAGCGTAATTAGAGACACAATAGAAATACAATGACCGAGAGAACGCCGACGTTCGCTTGGTCTCGCTCTTCTAACATAAAATAAATACATACCTACATCCAAATGTATAACCTCCTCCTTTTTCAAAAAAGTTAATAACTAAAGGTACTAGACCAAAATGACCGGCTTTTTAATAAGAAACTGTCATTTCGATTTCCGTCAGTAAAATCAATTATTGGTACGTGTCAAACCTGCGAGAGTAACACACAAAGCCAGACTCTCCACCACTACGCCATAAATAAAATAATTACCACCCCAATCACAATTTAAAACTCAACACATTAAAATCACTAATCACCAATTTAACAATCACCGAAATATGGCCATTTGTGATTGTGAACATAAAAATAAACAAATTAAATTACTATACAGCTAATTGTGATCACCCTATACAAACTCCCCTAGTTAAAACTTGCTAATACAAATTGAACCTTAAATTTAAGAAATAAGATTCCAAATTGCTTACAACATCTAAGGGTAGAGTGTACCAAAACGTGTCGCGCTAAAATGTACCTTAAGATAGTGTGAATAAGGGTGGTAATGTTATGATACAGATAATAAGTGGTGACTAGTGACATATGATAAGTTTGTAGCAATTAATTTTATTTATATTCGTTGTTTGTTTTAATTTGAGGGTGGGCAGAGGAATTGGATTAGTATGTCTTGAATATGATTACAATCAAAATCAAAAACATTTTATTTCAAATAAACCATTTACAGGCACTTTTGGAATGTCAAGAAGTCAGGTAGATCTCTATGGAGAAGAATGTGCAAGAAACTCCATGGACACTCTTTTCAATCATGTTTTGTAATTACAAATATCTCTGTTACATGTTTCTTGTCGCTATCATGTGAGAACAATGTAAATAAGAATAAAAACTAAATATAGATATTAAAATAGCAACTGGCAGGTAGATACATAATATATATTCCACAACCATCACACAACACCGTCTAGTCCCAAGCTAAGCAGGGCTTGTGTTATGAGTACTAGACAGCTGATAAACATACTTATATATTTCTAAATACATACTTATTTTAGATAAATTACACCCAGACACAGAACAAATGATCGTACTCATGACACAAAAAAATGTCCTGGGTGGGAATCGAACCCACGACCTCCAGTGTAGCAGTCTGGGCCACTAACCTATTCTTGCTAAGATGCGACGCACAACTTTGATTATTAGTTTTTGTTGTTAAAATTATGTTTTATTGTTTAAAATATTTCACATAGGCCTACATGGGCACTTATAAAACGTCAGAAGCTAGTGCACGGTTCCAAATTGGTCGTTAGCCATGGTTCTTCTGTGGATATCTTCATTTCTGGCCCCCTAGCCAAATTACGATCGTTTCGTTTACGTCAAACTCCTCGAGTAGGCCACGCCTCCGATTCCTTTGTTCTGACCACGTGAATGAGCGTTGAGATGACGTCAGAACAAAGGAATTGGAAGCGTGACCTACTCGAGGCGTTCGACGCAAACGAAACGATCGTAACTTAGCTAGGGGGGCTGATGTGGTCACGTAAGGAAACTCCGAGCATAGCCCATAGCCTAATGAGGATCGTGGGAATCCGATAGATACGAGACGCACAGGATTGTTCGTTCTGGCGACACTTGAGCCCCCCCCCAATATCCAACAGTAGACGTCTTTTGGCTGAAATGATAAAGCAAAAATATTAAAAAAAAAACCGATTAGAACTGAAACCATAGCAATCAAAGTCACCCCACTATACCATAGTCACTTGCCCAAGCGCGAAACTGCCAAAATAACACTACAATAATAGGATCAATTTGGTACCAAATTAGGGTCGACACGCACTCCACATGCCGTTATGCTCGACCCTATTTATCAGAAAGGGTGGCCCATAAAAATAAAGTAGTACATTCAAATCATATGTTATGGGATTTTGAGTAGCATCATGGATATCTAGTATTCGATAAAGTAGTTTTTGATTTCTCTTTGAAAAGGCACTAAAAAACTCTGCAACGCTGTCGACTAGAAGTGTGCCCAAAAGGCTGGTGGCATTGCCACGTTGTACTTAAACTCTGACCGAGGTAAAATCCAGCCCTTGGGTTACGCGAAGTGTCTACTAAGCGTTTGGATAGTTCTTTAAAAAGCGTATGAGCACACGGACCAAGAGTTTCAACTAGGCGTGGGAAAAGTGTGTCATTTTTGCGATTAGAACATTTGCATCTGAATCACTGAAATGTTCCGAAACAGTGATATTTATCATTCGGAACATTTGGAACATCGGCTCAAAAGATACAAACGGAACATTTGGAACATCGGGTCACAAGATACAAACAGAATATTTGGAACAACGGCTCAAAAGATTCATACAGACACTGACTGATATGAATCGTGATCTGTTACGTTGCGTCATGCACACTAAAAGTTAATTGAATTTGGATTCGAGAATAATTTAAAGCAGATGTTTTTAGTACAGATCATTAATTATATTTACACTATTTACCTTATAACTTGAATTTTAAAAAGACTGCTGGTCACTTAAAGTAAAGAGAGTTTCATTGTTCCAATTGTTCCAAATGATGCATTTAAAACATTAAAGCTGTTCCAATCTTTCGGAACACAAAAATGTTTCAGAACAGTTCAGTCGGTTCAGTAAAGAGTGACACACGCTAAGTTTCAACCCCTTAACGGCTCAAAAATCTTACCTGGTGAGGGTTGCTGGAATCCGAGGGATGCGAGACGCACAAGACCGTTTATTGTGGCGACACTTAGGGAAGGCCTATGTATGTCCAACAGTGGACGTCTTTCGGCTGAAATAATGTCAATATGAGGTGTTTTATGGAATAGCATGACTGGCTATGTTTTTACTTTTTGACTTGATCCAAAGGTTTGAATACATACTTCTCCAAAACACAATACATAATATACGTTCGTCAAATCGCCAAGCTAGCACAATTCGGATACACAATAGCGTTAAGTCGCTCCGTCGAGCGCAAGACGCCAATCAGCGTAATTTGATTCTCGCCCCCCGAGCTCTATGGTATGGCGAGTTTGTAGCTGTATGTGTGTGTCTATGGTATATCTCTTGGGTAAATAATTTTAGGGGGACTCTGTAAAATATTGTGGTGTTTGAGGATCAGAGATTGGTCAGTTTTGAATTTGAGTAATTTTATCGTAACTGTCTGAATTATCCGTCGGTAATTTTGTTGTTTCAAAGTATCCTCATAAATCCACAGTCCAAATTCACCCACTGCTGAGCTTAGCATAGCATAGCATAGTCAGCCTTATAATGTTCCCATTGCTGGGACTCAGGCCTCCTCCCTAGGAGAGGGAATGGGCCGCAAGCCACCACGCGGGCCCAGAGCGGGTTGGTGGATGTCACATGTCTTCGAATTTTTGATTCTAGGACATGCCGGTTTCGTCACGATGTTTTCCTTCACCGTTTTGAGAGCAGTAGTGATGAAAGAAATTACACAAAGTAAGGCGCCTGGCTGGGTTTGAACCCGCGACCTACAACTCGTAAGTCGGAGCCGTTACCACTCGGCCACCACTGCTGAGCTTACTAGCACTATATAAATAGGTACACAATAAGCAAAGATATCATTGATTACTAGCTTATTCTGCCTGCGGCTTCGTGCGCGTGAAAGTAGCATTCTCCATACAAACTTTGGACCACCGTTTCATCGCCTTAGGGAGTGAATTTTAGAAAATCCTCTCTTAATGCTCGCCTACGTCATAAAAGTAAACCTTGTGCAAAATTTCACGCTCCTAGTCCCAGTATTTTCAGTTGTGCGTTGATATGTCAGTCAGTCAGTTTCTCCTATTGTATAAATAGATTAAAAACATAATCCATTTTCCATGTTAACCACCACAAAAACAGAAGCCGGCCATCTTTTCCATAGAGTACATATAGACCAAAGACCGTTTGCCCATCGACAATAAATGTAACCTTCTCCCGTTAGATTAGGAGCACACGTATTCATTGCTCGAGCCATAAATCTGCCAAGGGAGCGATGCACTCTGAAAGTTGCTCTACTTGCGATATATCCGATTTATTTGTTTTAGTTTTGTGTTGTGTGTAGTTTCGAATTTGTAAGCTTAGCAGGAGTTTTCCAATGGATTAAGCATGTAAATATGTTATTACAATAATATTATAAGGGCAATGGTTTATGTATGCTTGTTACTTATACACAAAAATTTCGTTTTTAAACAATAAATTGATAGGGAAATATGAATGACAAAAAATTGTTATTTAACCAGTTTATCAACAAATATAAAAAATTATAAAAATATAAATAGAATACTAACTGTGAAAACAATATAAAAAAAAAAACAATTTTAAACAAATACAGTGAAACCTGAATAACTGGAAATTTATGGGACCTGCAAAATTGTCACACTTAAAGAGGTATTCCACTTACCCAGTGTCTCAGATATCCAGGTATAAATAAATATTTGTCTCATTTACAAGGTTCCATTAATAAAGGTGAGAATACAGGTTATTTCAATACTCAATACTCAATACTTTATTGCATTCCATAGTACATATAGGTGGTATAAACATTTTTAAGATCAATATGGACCCTGTCGGGCACAGCAAAGTTATATTAGTTAGTTCAATCATAGAGGTGCGATTATTAAATTAAAATACGAGTTAGAACGTGATAAATTGATGTTATCTCAGTTAAAGAGGTCAATGCCTATAAAATTCAAAGAAAAAAATTTAGAAAAAGTATTCTTAAAAATAAAGTTTCATTAAAAAAGATATAATAAACTCGCTGTCTCAATTATAGAGGTAACTATGACGATAAAATCAAAAGAACGAATCAGTTCGAATCCCAGTTACAGAGATTTGTTTTGTCTCACTGACAGGGTAATTCAGTGCTAAAGTGTCAGGACCTCAGCATGAGTTCCAGCTATGGAAGTTTCACATAAGTGTGGGCCCTGGATAAGTCCAGGTCCCACTTAACCGAGTTTGACTGTATATCTGTCTCTCTCGCCAAGACGTCTCGTTTTGTACGGCGGTCGTATGAGCGTGATGCACTTTGACGTCAAAGTCCATGTCAAACGTCGCTTTCTTATTACCAGCTTTGAAGCTTTATAGCTTCGTTGTCGACGAAGCTGTGCATCTCGCATCCATCGAACTCCCGCAACCATTAACAAGTCATTGGTCCACCATGTAGGAAGCCTTCCAACGCTACATCTTCCGGTACGTGGTCGCCACTCCAGAACCTTTCGGCCCCAACGGCCATCCATTCTGCGAGCAATGTGCCCTGCCCATTGCCAATAAAGTTTGGCGATTTTTAGTGCTATGTCGATGACCTTGATTCTCCTGCGGATATCCTCATTCCTGATTCGATCACGCAAGGAAACTCCGAGCATAGCCTTTTCTATTGCCCTTTGGGTGACTTTAAGTCTTCTGATTCTGAGAAGAACACAACAAAACAGTAATTAAAGTAATAGACTGACGCTGGAATATTCTGTTATTTTTCATTGAAGGTGTCATAAGTTTAGCATATACGACTGTAGTTTAACAATGGTTTTATTTACACAAACATTATGTAGGCGACTCTATGTTTACCTTGCACTGTACGCCTACACCACCCACATTCATTTACATCATCATTATGATAAATTCCACACAAATAATATGTTAATATAATAGCTGCTACCAACACCGTAGGCACGGGCTTGCAGACGGCGAGCAATGGGTAGCTCGCCGTCCGATCGTCCGGTAACCGACCGGAAAAAGCCCAAGTCCTCGATGACGCATACTGTTCCACGCGCGCTTCAAGGAGATGTCAGCAAACCGTTGGGACCCAGCAGGGTCGAGCCTACTTTTGAAAGGAAGACTCGGCCCTGATATGAAAGGCAACGAAGGAACAGGAGTGGGTTTTTAGTCAGTAAAAGTCTGACACTATCTCTCGCTCCGCTCAAAATCGGGGGATGCCATTAGATGATTTTCCCACCGAAAAAAAAAACACCGACAGCCCTAAATCTTTCCCTTTCGTTCAAAGCATAGTTCGTACCACGAGCTCTTAACGCGATCCATTTGATGATTAAGTTAATTTCCTGTGTTAATTAAGTTAATGTGTGCAATAAAATATATAATAATAAAGACATTACACTTTGACTTTATTATTTTTCTACAAATAAAAGTTAATTCTAATAAGCACAAAGTAGAGCTACTATCCATCCAGCTCGCTGTCCCAACTTTCAATATAAATAACAAGACGTTCAGTAGTCTAAAGGGGATGTCCAACTAAATATACGGATTTATTTTATACTACCTCCTTACAGACGTTGGTCGATGTTAGTACAATGCGTTCAAAATAAGAATAGGATCGATGGCCATGTTGTGACGTCACGTCATACTGTCAAATCGACTTAATAAAATGGTGAGCAAAACAAGAAATTTTTAAAATTTAATTTATTTACGAACTGTGAACGAAAAAAGTTTAATCAGAATTCAGTTCTTTAATTATGCTCATCTCTGAGTTCTTAAATTTTGCCCAATTTCTTGCGATTTGACAGTATGACGTGACGTCACAACATGGCAATTGCTCCTATTCTTATTTGGAACGCATTGTACGTGTGTGTATGTATATGATATAGGTTTCGGACTTTTGAATTATAATTTCTTTTTTTTCTTACTCCAGCTCTGGGTGGAGTGAGCTGGAGTGTCAGACTTCTACTTACTGTAACCCTCCGGTGTTTCTTCAGTTAAAGTGTCAGATTTCTACTATAACCCTCCTGTGTTTCTTCAGTTACCCTTTCCATGCCAGGGCCTGGTATAGGGTCAGGTTCAGGGTTCGAAGCAAGGGGGAATGGATGGCGGTCGCCTCCTTCTGCGAAGTAGTAACGCTAGCGAAGGAGACGGCCGCACGCGTGAGGAAACGGACATCCTCATGCCTACCTGCCGCCGTAACCGTCCGGACCGAGCCTAAGTCGTCAAAAGCGCATAAAGTTCCATGCGCTTCTCAAAGAGAAGCCAACAAAACCATAAAAGCCCAACCGGGCCGCAGCCTACTAGCGCTATCGGTCGACTTCTGAAAAGACTACCCGTGGCAAATGAAGGAACATAGGTGTGATTTTAGTCATTAAAAATCTGAAACGCACTCTCGCTCCGCCCTATGCCGAAAGAAATTGTTAAATTTTTTCCCACCTTAAAAATGCCCTGGTTCATTAAATTATTTTTAGCGACATTAATTAATTTATTTTTTTATTTGATATCAACTAGTGCTTGACTGCGATCCCACCTGATGATAAGCAGTGATGCAATCGTTGATGGTGAAGCGCACTAGTTTTTTAAGAGCCTACTCACTCTAACCTGGAAGACAAAAAATTATAATCGGATGGGAAAACCACAGCAGGCAAATTGTTTCAGTCCTTCGATGTAGGCGGTACACCTAAATGACGAGGCGAAACGCTTAGTGCGGACCGTAGAGGTTTCAATGACGTAAGGGTGGATACTCGCCGTATGTCGGGTTGTCCGATGGTAGAAATTAGATGGCGGAATCAAGTCATGCAGTTCCCGTGCACACTCTCCAAAATACAACCTGTAAAGTACCGAAAGGCTGGCTACGCCTGTGCTCAACGCTTTGAAGAAATTAATTATTCATAAACCAAGAGAATTGAGTTTACCTACACTTAAAGTACCACGAACAAGTACCGCTATTGAAAAACAACGTTAAAAAACCAATAAATTATAGTAATTTACATTTCCAATTATAAATAAACAATAAACAAAAAAAGTCGTTAGATCTTTATTTTACAAGAACAAACAATTAGGCAGGATGAGACCAAACATTATTTTTAACTCCAACCCAACTTGGACACAGGAAAGTCACGTACAGCCAACATGACTAAACTATTTATTTATCATATCGACACTTGAGCACGATTTTCTATTTATCTTCTGTACCTATATGTAGGTTTTAATGCATTTATAAGTTATTGAAAGTTTAATTCTGGCTGTACGAATGTTGACTTTGCCCTTTGTGAGAGAGAAAAAAGTTAAAGGGTTCTTTTTGGTTGGGCGTTGTGTGGGCGTGTAATGGACGCGCAAATGGAAATGAATTATTTTGTGATTATAATATTTAATTTTTGTGAAGGGATTAGAGTGGTAACTTTAATTTTATAAATCAGCTTTCTCTCCACGCTACGGAAATTATTTTTTCTGTTAAGTACTTCTGAGAATATTGTCTCGTCTTTCTGATTTCCACTTCAATCTTCTGCACTTTATCGAATTTAAAGCTAGTCCGAAAGAACCTTTGCCTAACAGTTTTTTTTTTTATTACTGACTCTAGTTTTTATGAATCTTTTTACTTATTTATTTGATATGGGAAAACAAACAGTGACACATTACAATTTATAGAAAAATAAAATACAAAACAATATGGTTAAACGTGTAACCAACAACGTTTTCCACGAAATACATAATAACAAAAATTTGCAAAACATGCGGTTTAAAACTAAAACCAACACTACCACAACAATTAATAAATCAAGATAAGTATAAAATATATATATATATATAAATAAAATAAAAAAAGGAAAATGTGAAAATTCAAAAAAAAAATAACATTACATACAATAATTGATGTTGAAGTAACAAAAATGACTACTTACTGACTTAAAGTTTTTAGAGTTTTTTGTTTTTTCTTTTTTTTTTAGTTTTTCTTTTCTTTAGTTGATCTTTTGTAGATTAAGACTTCATTTTCAAACCCTTTTTAATGAATTTACTTTTAAAAGCAGAAAGCATCCTAAGAGCTTATTATTTATTACAGCTAAGTAGAACAAACCATTACCACCACTTCTAATCCCATTCACCCCAAAAGACCACCAATAAAAATAATACAATAATCAAACAACCAAAAAAAAACATGGCCGTTTGCTGTTCGCGGCAAATTTTGACAGATGCGTTCATGACATTATCGTGTTGGGTAAACAACGCCAAATGTCGCATTCGTGTTAGAGTAATTGTTAATTATCATTTTTATAAGCTTAGTGGCGGAACTTTTGATGCGATAAATTAGATAAATTAGTTATATTAACATACGGTTAAATAAATAACAGTTAAGTGGTCCATGTTTTTATTATTGATTTGATTAATTGAGATTAGCTAGGAATAGAATGATTCATTTATGCGTAGGATACAATATCAGTAATCCTTTTTGAGTTGTAATAATTGCTAAATTGCTTTTTTTCTCGTAATACAAATTACAGTTTTTCCGTCGGCTTATTAGCCATGCGATAGCAAAAAAACCGTGTGTACGTACCTACTTTAAACACTTTTTACGCACGTAGTTACGCTTTTTTTTATTGGGGAAAATAATCTTATGACAAATCTCGCTCTTGGGCGGATCGGGAGATAGTATCAGACTTTTGCTGACTAAAAACCCACTCCTGTTCCTTCTTTGCCTTCGTCCCAGAGCCCCAGGTTTCATTTTTACACTACGCTTAAAAAGGCAGAAGGATGCCTTAGCCCAACAGTGGGAAGTAATAGACTAATTATAACCACAATATATCCATGAAAATCTTATTCGTACCTACCTAGATTTCCGATGAGGGTACTAAAAAAATCATCTAAGGTCATACACTGACCCAATCAATGTGTCTATTAACTGATCCCAATCAAGCAAACCTAGCCGTACAAACATGAATCTCTTTTGCAGTCGGTTTAAACAGCAAATCTCCAAAAACCTTTAAAAAAAAAAGAAAAAAATTAAGAATAAAATATATTGAGTGGCAGTACATGAAACACGCACTATACGTGACATAATTATATTATAAGTAGAAAACAATTATTTAAAATAAATGCAATACATCAAACTCCCCAAACCGCCGATACAAAATGGCGGGTTGGGATCGGCAGCGGTGTTTTAATTAAAGCAGTGGTTAGACAAGTAACAATTGTCCCTGATGTAACAGATCCATGCCTGATCTCCAGTGAGATGATGATCCAGGTCTCCAAACTCTTTACCACGCAAATATACTTCATTCAATTTGTAATATCTATTATTTGTATTGAACACATCTACCACAGTGTTGTTTTTTTTAATCCAAAGACTGTTGACTGGTAGGGAATGCCTTGTTACATTAAGTCCGCCTCTGTATGTACACGTACCACTACCGTACATGATGAAGTTTAAATAAATAATATGTTTTTTTCTTCCCCAGGTGCCCCCCACGCTCTCCTCGGCAAGACTCGACGACCGCGCACAGCCTTCACGTCCCAACAGCTGCTAGAGCTGGAGAAGCAGTTCAGAATGAACAAGTACCTGTCCAGGCCTAAGAGGTTCGAGGTAGCCACCAGTCTGATGCTTACTGAGACTCAGGTGAGGAACATTTTAATTTAATTTTTGTTTTTTATGAAACATGATACCGTCGGCGTCGCAAATGAATATCATTGTGTTCATTCGCAGCTTTCTTGCAGGATAGCATCCTTTATTTTATCGGGTAGCAATTTTTAAAGTCTAGAAATGCGTTGAAAAATTAAGTGTAGCTACTAGCTTTTTAACTTAAGATGCAAGCTTTTTTTTTAGGTGGGAAAATCATCCACAACTCTTGCTCTTGGACGGAGTGGGAGAAACTATTTGATGATTTCCACCAAAAAAAAAGTATGTACATATGTGTGGTGTTAAAAAATTAACTTTAAGAACTTCGAGGGGACATTGTACCCCTCATTACGAACAACTTTTACTATGGGACTAAACCTGAAATAGCGAAAAAAAATCAGCTCTATACATTTTGACGAGTTATGCGAACAGAAATGTAGGGAACAGCTGATTTTTTTTTCGCGATGTTGAGTACAATGTCCCCTCGAAATTCTTAAAGTTAATTTTTAAACTCTTTATATATGCGAACTAGCCCATAAACAAAACACGCTGTAAAATCAAAGCTTTTTATCGCAATCACTTTATATATTAAATGATGTTTTATTACTATTGACACTGCTATATTTATAGTATCACATTTAAATGCGTTCCATGAAATACTAATATAACATACTAACGGATATTTTATCTCCTCAAATAATGTTAGCACATTCAGTTAGTCACATCAGCCCCCCTAGCCAAGTTACAATCGTATCGTTCGCGCCGAACGCCTCGAGTAGGCGAACGATACGATTGTTACTTGGCTAGGGGGGCAGTTGTAGTTGTTAGCGATCGCTGTTAGTGAAATGATCACTCGGTTAATCTCACTGAAGTTTAACTATGACTTAAAGTCCTGTAAATAAAAAATTAACGAATCGAATCTTTTTCATTATTATTATTCTTGCTAGGCTAATGCTAGACCACTATCTCAGCATGGAAGCGATGATGTGGCCAACGATGGAGCACGCTTGCTTAGAAGTAAGCTATTCAGTTTTGACTTAAAGAACCCTAGGTTGAAGCTAAAAGGATACACAGACACCGACAGGGAACTCCATTCTTTCACACAATAAGAAAATACCTACTTTTGATAAAAATATTTTAATTTATTGCGAGCATCTTAAAACTTTCTTCAATGAATAAAATTAATCTTATCAAATAATTTAAAAATAGTCACAAAAACAACACACCACAATAAAAATAATATTCTAAAAACAAATTTTACAACCCACCGACACTACAAACAGCCCAATTTTGACATTTGTTCTGGCGCCAACACCTGTCAACATGGCGGATTTGAGCTTACAAATGTATGTTAAGATTACAAGGGTGGAATCGTAAATGTTACGGCTTTGCAGGTTTACGAAGGTTTAAAGATTAATCTCACACCCTTGGGGTGGGTCTTAGAAATTTATACGATATTTACACCTGTTTGGATTTATACGACTTTGTCCTTGTATGGTTTTGTGGGCGCATGGGGTTGGAAATATTAAAATATTATTGCTAAATATTTATGTTATATTAGGCATTTTTGTATATGTTTTAAGTTAGATGAAGATTTAAACCAAGAACCAAGGTCACCGACATAGCACGAAGAATCGCTAAACTTAAGTGGCAATGGGCAGGGCACATTGCTCGCAGAACAGATGGCCGTTGGGGCCGAAAGGTTCTGGAGTGGCGACCGCGTACCGGAAGACACAGTGTTGGAAGGCCCCCTACAAGGTGGACCGACGACCTGGTGAAGGTTGCGGGAATCCGATGGATGCAAGACGCATTGGACCGTTCTTTGTGGCGACATTTGGGGGAGGCCTATGTCCAGCAGTGGACGTCTATCGGCTGAAATGATGATGATGATGATTTAAAAATTGATATAGATAAAAACTAAAAATTAAACGATGTTTTTCTTTATTTCCTCAAAAGTATACCAGACTTAGACCAGACCAGTGCCATATCCAATAAGTTTTTCTCATTTTAACCAACATTTATTTTGTCCTCAGGTAAAAATCTGGTTCCAAAATAGAAGAATGAAGTGGAAACGTTCAAAAAAAGCTCAACAAGACTCCAAAAACAAGGACACACCACAGACTGAAGAAAAAAAACCAAAAGAACAACAAAACGAACAAGAAAAACCCTCTCCAATGGCGGGAGATTTGACAGCTGTCAAACCTATGCTAGACAGGGATAGAATTATCGCGTTAGAAAGAGAAAGGGCTATGGCTGCCGCGAATTTTAATTCAAATATGGAAAATAGGCGCGGGTTGGTCGTTATGAATCAAGATGGAAGCCGGCCTATGGATATGTTTAGGCCGTACGTGGTATGAGATTAAATTAACTTTTCGTTTTTATTCATTTGTTAGCTTCTTGAGTATTGGAATTGAGTGATAGTGATTCTAAATTATATATTCAGACTTTTGCAAGAAATAGACTTTTGTTTTTCAACCATAAACAAAACAGAGCATATTATTGGACAAAAAGTTTTTTTGAATTTTTTTATTATGCTATCTTAATCGAAGGACTTATTATTGTGCTGTCTCGCTTAGTATAAATGCCAGATTCGTCAGCAAAACGTATACTATAGTTAACTACATATTAAAATTAAGTTAGCATACCCTTCCTAGTCAAGCATAGTGTATATTTCTACATTTATTGTTAAATAATAATAATATCTACATAATTAATAATGTAAATAATAATGATTGTAATGTGTAATCTAATAATATAAACAAGCTTATTAAATGACGTCCAGTATCGAAGAAAAAACTGACCTATTTAACTTCATGGCAAAGTAAAGTCAATCTCGCTAGCCAAGTCACAATGACTGGGCAATGAGGGTTTTCAGAAAAATTCACACCACCAATGGGCGCCACTCAGCCGGGAGCTTTTTTACTTTTGATAACATATACATTTCTTTTGTTACAATTTGGGCTTAGCTACGAACTGAGACGGCTATTGATATTTTCAATCATTATAATTCCTTAAATAATTTTTTTATAATCGTAAATCTTATGCGGTATCATGCGACATTTTTGCCATTTTTTTAGTCATTCACTCCACTTGACCATTATTCAACATAATATCAAACATTTAAAAAAAAACTGGGCTAGTGCGAGTCGGACTCGCACATTGAGGGTTCCATACAAACTTACCTATGAAAATAGTTCAATTCCCGAATTGAGTTAAGAATTTTTTTCCGAATCGTAAAATATATATAATAAGTTTTTTTTTTTGTGACGTGACGTAATTCACAGTTTTCAGATTTATTCCTATACCTGTGCTTATAAAACCTTGCTTTATGCAAAATTTCAGGATTCTTGGTCAACGGGAAGTACCCTATGAATTTTGATTTTCTCGAGGTGTCGAAATATATAAAATATCCGTATCTTTTATTTCGTTTTTCTTCAAGAGACCGCAAACATGAGTATATGTTTTTAATTTCAACTCAATACCTCCACGCGTTCCCGAGATAAAGGGTCTTGACAGACAGACGGACAACAACGTGATCCTATAAGGGTTTCGTTTTTCCTTTTGAGGTACGGAACCCTTAAAAAAACAAAATACTATCACGTCGCCTTGATGATTTGTTTTTCTAAAAATAAGCCGTTAAGAATTTATGGCTGTTATGTTAGATTTACTTTTCCGAAAACAGATTATATTCTATTAGATTACATGCTATTTTAAAATTATTATAAGGACTGATGCAGGCCAAATCTAGTTTTAGTATTAGTCTTGGTGCATAATATTGTGTAGAGCCGATGTTTCCGATTTTAATTTCTTTAATCTTCTAGTCTTATAATATATAAAAATAGCGTGTCGCAGTGTTTGTTAATGATCTCCTCCGAAACGACTTGACCGATGTTTATGAAATTTTTTGTGTATTTTTGATAGGTCTGAGAAAAGGTCGTAAAGTATTTTTCACCCTACTACTCTCCCCCCATTTTTGAACCGCGATATTTCTTTGATAATAATTTAACCTACATATATGGCAAAATAATGTTTGCCTGGGCAGCTAGTAATATATGAAATAAGGATTTAATAATAATATATTAAAAATTACCAAAGAAAAAATGGGTGGTAAAACTCCGTCCTACCAAACATACAAAAAAAAACGGTCAAGCTGTTTTGACACAAGGTTTTTAATTTGATAAAAATATTTATTACGAACTCCTTTCAGTGGCTTCGCCTGAAAAGCCTTGCGTGAAAGTTAACTCAAGGGGACATACTTCTGTGACAAGAAACAGTCTATTCATGTGCCAAATTTCATCCAAATCCATTCAGACATTTAAGCGCGAAGGAGTAAAAATTTAAATACAATCTTTCTCCTTTAGAATAATAATGTGATTCATAATAATTATGCACCAAATATTTATTATTAAGAATAATTATTATCATTTGGCCGGTAGTTACGACTTTTTAGTTCGTTACCTGCCATAAATAAAACTGCCAAGTAAAATTTTTTTTTCACAAATTTTATTTAATTCTTGTAAGTTAACCAGTCAGTATTTAGTTAATTTTTATTTATAATAATGTATAATACTAACAAATAAGACGTCTTTCAAATCAGTATTATTGTTTATAAGTTACTAACCTGTAAGCCATTTTGTAAAAAGTAATTATGAATAGTTTTAAGAATGGCCATGCTTTTGTGCAATAATAATTGCAGAATCAATAAATAAATATGTATGTTTTCATTTGTACAAATATTTTAACGCTTAATTTTATAATTCCGTAATACATAATATATGATTCCGTATGATTATAATAAATCTTTATTAGATAATAATTTCTCGATATATATTTTAAAAAAAACATGTTTTTGTACGCTAAATCAAATCCAAATTCATTAATTTCCAACATAATCGTGTCTTATTTAGAAAAAATATTTTACAATTTTCCGGTGATATGTATATATATATATTTATTAATATTAGACTGTGAATTATATTAAGTTAAATATATAAATTTTGTATCGACCATCTACGTAATTAATAATATAATAGTGTGGCCATACTCTAAGTTAAATCTAAAAATAGACGTAGCGTTAAAAAAATCCTTAAAATATGAAAAGAAGTACACCTCAGGCCAAAATAAAACAGTCATTTCAGAAACTTTAACAGATACTTTATTAATTAAAACGGCTTAAGTACCATGTCAAGGGCCTACTTTATTTTTTAGAAAAAAAAACGGCATTATTCAGTCAAAAAATTAATAAATAAAAATAATGGTACGACCACCGACCAATTTTTTCCCGCCCTAGGTGGAGCGAGAGCGACTGTCACACTTTTACGGACTTAAACCAACCTGTGTTCCTTTAGCTGCATTTCAGGGCCGCAATGACTCTCTTGAGCACTCCCGCAGCCCTGGCAGACGAGACCAATCCTCCCATCCTTCATCTTCTTCTTAATCGAACACTCATCATTGTGAATCATGATGAGTGATCATCTTGGTAACACGGCGCTAACCATCGCGAACTGCAGCTTTTCGGCTACATTCGTAAACTGAACACTTAGTTGCGGCCTTGATCTGGTCTGTCTATCTCATTGGTGATCTACCACGCAGCCTGGTGCCTTCAACTCTTTCCTTGCATTACGAAGCGCACTATGGAGTCATTACCACAACGAGATACATAGCGAAGAAGGTCAAAATCCATGCCTGATATCTATCTACCAATTTCATCTAATTTGTCAATCCAAAACCGAATTGATCAATTAAATCCGCCTAACAACGAAATATGCAAATGCATATTTACGATATCGAACAGACGATCGAACAGACGATTTTTTAAACTTATGATTATTTTTTTTTAATTTGTATAAACCAGTGCTTGACTGCGATCCCACCTGATGGTAAGCGGAGATGCAATCATTGATGGTCAGGCGCACTAGTTTATTAAGAGCCTATTCACTCTAGCCTTGAAGACACCTATATTATGAAGCAATGGTTTAGGATTTTTTTTCAAATACCTTCTATTATATTAGAAACTGTATTATGTTATTGATATGCTGTTTATTACCCTCCAAATCTTTTATTGTAATAGCAACTTTGTAAGTACCTACGTTTTGTAGCTATTAACATCAATGTTACATAAATATTTATGAGTGTTTTACTCTGGCCTGAAGTGTACATCTGTCACCATAATGATAAGTGTATATGTTTCTACGTGGAGTCCTGTACCATATTAATAAATAATAATCGTAAATAATAATAATAATAAATTATATGCAAATTATAAATAAAGATATAGTTGATATGTTGGACTTTGCCGTTTTTTTGCACTGAAGTGTAATATGAAAACCTTTCCCTGCCCTACCATTTATCTTTTTAGTTCTTGGATCAAGTTTCCTATGTGACTTGAGTGTCACAATGGGCGGTCTTATCGCTAAAAGCGATTTTTTACAAATAACCTTTGGATGTATTTGACAGAGAAGGAGAAAAAAAAGATAACTAAAAAACGTAAGAAAAGAATAAAGAAGAAAAAAAAAGAAAGAAATCTATCTATCTACATTTTGAAAGGTTTCAAATGTACCTACGTACAACCAAATAATAAGAAAAGTACAAGTGTACAACTCTAAGGTCATTTCGTGAAGTCTGGCCCAAGTCTGCTATTTTTATAAATTCGTCATTCCAACACGATCTCATTGTCATTTTGCTAAAAGTTCGTAATTTGATAATTCATAATGGTCGATCATTGATCGGTCAATGATCTTGTGGTATAATGACATTATCGAGCTGTCTCGCAACAAATTATAAGCAATAACTGCACAATGACGTTGTAATGGTAGGTCACTGATCAAAGGAACTGTCAAAATTTTGGCAGTTATCCGCATACGTCAAATATTCATTTGTCATTATGTACGAGATTACCATTCTATGCCACTTCTTTCATTGGAGTGTCAGTGGTTGACTATTGGAAAGTCATAATGACGCCATTATATTAGTAGATTACCAAACTTGTCAAAATCAACAATTATGAAATCAATGATAGACCATTCTGGCACTATTGTAATAGCAGACTTGAGCCCCTGGACGATCATAGACTGGAAGAATATTTAAAACTCTTCAACAAAGTAGTAAATACTAAAAATATACCCATAGGCTAGACGTATATTTGGGGGAGGTGGGGTTGAGTTGGGCTCAAACACTCCAGTATGGTCTAACACCCACCCCAGTATGTTGGTGTACCGATCCAAAATTCTATGATGGACGTGAAAATACTGATAACTTCACTCAAAAATCAGGCATGAAAAATATTCCTACATACCTCCGCCAATGAGTTGTATAATATGGAGTAGGCGTATATTACTAAGAGGTAAATAATACAATGGGCCTCAACAGAAGACTTAAAGTCACCCAAAGGGCAATGGAAAGGGCTATCCTCGGAGTTTCCTTGCGTGATCGAATCAGGAATGAGGATATCCGCAGGAGAACCAAGGTCACCGACATAGCACGAAGAATCGCCAAACTTAAGTGGCAATGGGCAGGGCACATTGCTCGCAGAACGGATGGCCGTTGGGGCCGAAAGGTTCTGGAATGGCGACCACGTACCAAAAGACGTAGCGTTGGAAGGCCTCCTACAAGGTGGACCGATGACTTGGTAACAGTTACGGGAATCCGATGGATGCGAGACGCACAGGACCGTTCATTGTGGCGACACTTCAGGGAGGCCTATGTCCAGCAGTGGACGTCTTTCGGCTGAAATAATGATGATGATGATGATGAAATAACACTAAGAAGTGTATAATACTTGTAGGTGTATTGTTTATAGTTTTTCGCAGTTTTTCAATCTTTTTTGTGACTGAAATTATTTCCATAGTTGACAGATCGTGTTCAAACTAGTTTCCAAACCTTGGTCTTTTTACAATCGTACAGTATAATCAGCCTTATAATGTTCCCACTACTGGGACTGAGACCTCTCAATGAAAGGGAATTGGCCCACGTCATCCACCTCCCGGTTCCAGTGCGACTTAGTGGATGTCCTATCTGCATATTTTTGATCCTATGACACTGGTTGGTGCCGGTTTATTCACGATGTTTTTCGTCAAGGTTTTGAGAGTAGTGGTGATGAAATAAATCACACAAAAAAAAGTAAAAAGCTAAAACCCGACTATGAAAAAAAACGACGCTGAAAATAAGATTTTCAGGATGCTGAAATAAACAAGGTAACTGGAAAAACAATAACAGAACAAAAAGAAAAGCCGTAGTTACACGTTATTAAAGTATTTCGGTTAGTAAGTCGACGATGAAGTGCCAATACCTTCTAACTGACATTTTTTCGAGAAAATTACTTTTTAGCGCTTATAATTGAAATGTGTGTTTCCGCATGTTTTAGTGAAATGTCCGTAGCAGATATTTAGTCGTAACTGCATCAAATATATTGTGAACACCTCCTAACTAAACCAATGTGTCAATTTATGGTATTTATCTCCTAACATTTTTGGGACAGGAGATTTTTGACTTCGAAAGTAAGGACTTATTGGCACTTCGCCGTCGAAATAGTACCTATCGTTTTGTAACACGTCACGTAGCCTATGTTCAGCGGACAATTAAGACGGTTCTAACGATACCTCATATGTCGAGTTCCAATAAGTAGATTAGGAGCTATGAGGGAACAGATGAACATACTCACATACATACATACATAGCCTATTAAAATCATGACCCTCCTTTGGCTTTGCCGTAGTCGGGTAAAAATAATGCCTGCCTGGGTTAGAACGGAGGACGTACACTACTCATAAGTCAGGTCCATCACCACTTCTTTTTAGATGGGAAACCATCCAATGATTTCTCCCGCTTTAGGGTAGAACGAGAAAATTGTGTCAGGCTTTTACTGACTGAAACCGACCTGTGTGGTCACTCTTTTAAACGTGTCGGTAGCGAGCCGTTACCACTGGGCCGCCAATATATAAATAAGGTGTTAAAAATTTTACTTTAAGAATTTCCAGCGAAAAAAAAATCAGCTGCTCCATACATTTTGACGAGTTATGCGAACATAAATGTAAGGAACAGCCGATTTTTTTTTCGCGATTTCATGTTTGGTCCCATAGTAAAAGTTGTTCATAATGAGGAGTACAATGTCCCCACGAAATTCTTAAAGTTATTTTTTAACACCTTATATACTCGTATGTATATATAAATATATATAGATACAAATGTATCTAAATAGAACTACACAAAGTATATCGACTGGTTGAAACGGTTAAATAACATGCGACGGTAACGGTTCGCTTACAACACTAAATTAAGCCGAGGGGGAAGGGGGGGAGTGGTAGGGTGACGTAGGAGTGAGGGAAAAAGTGCGGACAAAAATGTTACAAGTTTTATTTGAGAAAGTGTGAAATGTTTGTCCTGTGTTCTGTTTTTTTTTTTTAAGCCGTGTACCCTCAATAAAGAATATTATCTAAATATAAAAATGAATCCCTATTTCCCTTCATCACATCTTCACGCGTGAAAACGAGAAAACGAAACGATGAAACGGGGGCACGGGGAAGTTCGAAAGTGGCGCCAGTGACTGAAAAGTTGAAAGGGAATCGTTTGTCATGGTATGGTCATGTGAAGAGGAGGGATGAAACGCATGTTACTAAAAGAGTTATGAGTATACATATAAAATGTTGCGAGCTCAAGTATAATTTTATTATTAATTATAATTTGTATACAACCGATTGTGATGAAACAAAACCTAAGTAATATATCAAGTTACACACAATTTTAATGCATAAAAGTAATCTACATCGATTTCGTACATTTTAACTGATGCGCGAACTACATAAAAATTCTACAGATTTATTGTATGTATAGATAATGTAATTGAGAATAAGTTTAAGAGTTTAAGTGTTCGTGAATGCATTGCAATTATCGGGTACATAAACTATTGTCCGGACATACTAAAAACTGGGCAAGTGCGAGTCGGACTCGCGCACTGAGGGTTCCGTACAAATTTACCTATCTAAATAGTTCAATTCCCAAATGGAGTCTCGAACATTTTCCCGAATCGCAAAAAGCTTTTTTTTTGTGACGTAACACTAGTCCATTAAAAAAATCACTGAAGTACAGACATAAAATATTCTTTATTCTTAATATATCGGCAAGTTCTCTAATACACGACGACATATTTCGTCTCTGAAGTTAGGCTTCCCCGTGACGTATCTATAAGTTGTTAAGGCTGACCAAATACCACGGGAAATTGATTCTTTTCTTATGAATGCGTTTAATAAATCTTAATAATTTACTTAAATTTGTATATTTACTTCTGCAGAGCTCAAGGCCTCTTGGACCGGGGGCCCTACCAGGCCAGGGTCAGTGGCATTTTGCCAGCCTTGCCACCTTATAGTTACGCCACTGACACTGTCGGTACAATAAATAAATAGGTAAATATCTGTTATTTATTTATTGTGCACACCTACCACAGTGTTGTTTTTTTAACCCAATGGTTGACTGCTAGAGAATGCTTTGTGGCATTAAGTCCGCCTATGTACCACCACTGTGCATGAAGTTTAAATAAATAAATAAATAGAATAGAATAAACTTTACTACACTACTTATTAATCTACTCTTTATAATTTCGAGACTATCCTCCAGTTTCCGTATCACACAGTCACCCTATATTCTGAAGTGATGTCGGCAGTATAAATTGGTGTGGAAAAACTCCGCCGCTCAGTATTCTGCGCCCGTCGGAGAGCGAGACGAGAGTATCGCCGTCTCGCTCGCACGGTGCCTGTTATGGATAGCGGGGAGTATTCATAGTGCTGTCGGGATAGCTGGCAAAAGGAGTAACTCTATATAACAAAGGCTAGAGTGAAAAACTGGTACGATTCACCATCAACGATTGCATCCCTACTTACCATCAGGTGGGATCGCAGTCAAGCTCTGGGTTGGGGTTGGGGTTATATATATAAATAAAAAAGAAGAAAAAAAATCCTAACATTTTAATTTTTGGTCTTGTAAGGTTTTTATTAATATATTTTTGGAGGTAAACGGAACAGAGAGTAAAGTCCCGTAAACGTCCATTGAAAAGGGAGGATCCTCCGGCCAGACGGGTGTTATGTCTGGTGGGCAACTGCCCGATAGATGATTTCGGGCTGTTCTATATGTTCTAATCGCGCGGAGAACTTTGATTGCGCGATGCAGATTTCGCTACATATTATTTACAAAATTTTCAGTGTGTCAAAAATAGAGACCTGGCGAGAGCAGCACGCGTGCGCCAGAGAGCGTCGTTTATTTTTCTTTTTCCCTACCATTAGGTTGGTGACAACATGTCGCCAACCTAACAACGACCTTAATGAATGGCCATACTACAATCTTCATTTTTAGAGACTTTTATCTCACAGAACATGTCAGTTGTCTATATTCGCGAAAAACTCGAGCACAGGCGCAGGGTGGCCAGCCTATTGGTATTTTACAGGTTGCATTTTGGAGAGTATGCGGGGGAATTGTATGACTTGATTCCGCCATCTCCTTTCTATCATCGGACAACTCGACTAACGGCGAGTATCCACCCTTACGTTGTTGAAACTTCAATGGCCCGGACTAAGCATTTCGCTTCGTCGTTTATACCGCGTACATCGAAGGACTGGAACAATTTACCTGCTGCGGTCTTTCCGTCCAACTATAATTTGGGTGTCTTCAAGGCTAGAGGAAATAGGCTCTTAATAAACTAGTGCGCTTCACCATCAAAGATTGCATCACTGCTTACCATCAGGTGGGATCGCAGTCAAGTACTGGTTTATATCATTTAAAAAAAATCTACTAAACGGTTTTTCATGTAGTTTTCACCAATGGATAGAGTGATTCATGAGGAAGGTTTCATCATCATCATCATTTCAGCCGAAAGACGTCCACTGTTGGACATAGGCCTCCCCCAAGCGTTGGCACTACGACCGATCCTGTGCGTCTCGCAACCATCGTATTCCCGCGACTCTCACCAGGTGGGTTACCATGACGTTCAAAATAAGATTGTTTCATTCTTATTTCAGTGTGGGTAAGAGACAGAGCTATGCAGGTTGTCTAACGCCATCTCTTACCCACAATGTAATAAGAATAAAACAATCTTACTTTAAACGTCATGGTAACCCAGCAGGTCACCGGTCCACCTTGTGGGAGGCCATCCAACGCTGCGTTTTCCGGTGCGCGGTCGCCACTCTAGAACCTTTCGGCCCCATCGACCATCCGTTATACGAGCAATGTGCCCTGCCCACTGTTACTTAGGTTTGAGGAAGGTTTGGGTGTATAAAACATGCATATTTAGAGTAAAGAAAAACAGTCAATTTTAAAACATTTCTAACAACCGTGCGAAGCTGGAGAGAATTATTTTTTTTAAATATGGGTGTGAGTTTGTGTGCAAGTAAAGCTTTCGTTACTGAATGGATTGGGATGAAACTTACACACACATAACACACGGGTAGACCATGTCTCGGAATAGAACAAAGAATACATTTTATCTCAGGACTGGCCGGAGTATGATCTCTTAGGATAATTATGAACGTGGGCGCAGCCGCTGACAGAAACTAGTGATAAATGCATAGAATGTAACAAGCGGAGTAGCATATAGCAAGTTGCTTAGCTCGTAGCAAATTGCGTAGCACCTAGCAAGTTACGCGGTGCAGCATGTAACAATTTGCACGTAGCAAGTTGCGCATACCAAGTTCTGCAGTGTAGCACGTAGCAAGCAGTTTAGCACTCAGCAAGTAGTGTAGCACGTAGAAAATTGCGTAGCTCGTAGCAAGTTGCGTAGCACCTAACAAGCAGTTTAGCACGTAGCACGTGGTGTAGCACGTAGCAAATTACGTAGCTCGTAGTAAGTAGCGTAGCACCTAACCACTTACGGGGTTAAGCACGTAGCAAGTTATGCATTGTAGCACGTTGCAAGCGGTGTAGCACGTAGCAAGTCAAGCAGCACGTAGCAAGTTTCATAGCATGTATCAAATATCATGTAGCACGTAGCAAGTTACGTAGCATGTAGCAAGTAATTGTTGCATCAAACGAGCGAACCGTAGTCACAAAATTAAATACCCCCGATTCCTCAGCCGCACTATAGCTCCGTACGAGGGGCGTGTCCGCAGTGATTGATGTCTTTTGTTTAAACAACTTACCGCTGTTTGCAGCCACCGATACGAGCGTCGATAACTTGAGACTGTTCCAAAGGTTTTTAACTTCTGTTTTAAGAGAATTACTAGAAATAGGCCTTAAATTGAGATTTGAGCTACACGAATACTGATAAATGCTTGCACTGACTGGACAGGTCCACTCAAATCTGTGTGGGTCTTTCCTCAAAAGACCATCTCAGACATAATTCTTTATGCACGATTCTTATATAATTTGACGATTGTATGTTTGCTGTATAGACTTTACGCACACAGAGACGGAGCGGCACAGTGTAAAAGACCGGGCTCACGCACACATGCTCGAAAGAAGAAAGGAAAATATTAATGTGTGTCTCGCACAGGACTATCAACAATAAAATAAAAAGTTACTAATCTCTATATATACATATATAACTTATAATAAAAATAAAAAATAAAACTGGGCAAGTGCGAGTCGGACTCGCGCCCTGAGGGGTCCAAACTTACATAAGTCAATTCCCGAATAGAGTCTTGAAGATTTTTCCGAAACGCAAAAAAAAAATTTGTTGTGAGTAAGAACAAAATTTACAGTTTTCAGATTTATTCCCATATCTGTGCTATAAGATCTTGCTTATCCCAAATTTCAGGATTCTGGGTCAACGGGAAAAGAAGAATGAATTTTGATTCCCTCGAGAGTGTCAAAATATACGTTTTTTGCGGCATAAACGGCCGTATCTTTTTTTTAGTTAACTTAGAAAACTGTTTTTTTTATAGCTTCAAGAGACCGCGACGTTTTAATTTTGACTCGATACCTCCACGCGTTCCCGAGGTAAAGGGTCTTAATCGACAGACAAACAGACATACGGGCGGGCGGACAACAAAGATCCTATAAGGGTTCCGTTTTTTTCCTTTTGAGGTACGGAATCCTAAAAATATCATTAAAGAGATTCAAAAAAGACACGTGCGAGACCAAAATGGCTCCTATCTCAGCATAATGCTGCGATATTTAAAACAACTTGAAACTGTCGGTCTTTTTTTTATCATGATTATAGGGAGATGCTTTATCTAGACATTAATATGATCAAAGTAAGTAATTTAGATATTTATGAAAGTGATTACTCAACAAAAAAACCTATTAATATTAAAGACCAATTTTATTTTTGAGTTAATGATTGACAATCGGTTTGTTTTTTTTTTAATTGATATAAATTAGTGCTTCACTGAGATCCCACTTGATGGTAAGCAGTGATGCAATCTTTGATGGTGAGGCGCACTAGTTTATCAAGACACCTATCTTAGAATAGTCGGCCTTATAATGTTCCCACGGTTGGGACTCAAGCCTCCTCTCTAGGTGAGGGAATGGGCTGTAATCCACCACGCGGGCCCAGTGCGGGTTGGTGGATGTCACATGTCTTCGAATTTTTGGTTCTAGGACATGCCGGTTTCCTCACGATGTTTTCCTTCACCGTTTTGAGAGCAGTGGTGATGAAATAAATTACACAAAGTAATGCGCCTGGCTGAGTTTGAACCCGCGACCTACAACTCGTAAGTCGAGGCCGCTACCACTCGGTTACCACTGCTCTCTCTGACACCTATCTTACTATCTTACAAATAATAATTTTGTAATCCTTCAGTTTTTCCATCTCCCATCAAGAAATACTCACCACATTCAACACCTCTATCTTGTCTACACCCCCACCTCTATAATCTGTGACACCCACAGATCTATAGATCGCCAAACAATGATGACAGACGCAAAACTGTAGCAAGTAGAACTGCAAATAGTATCTACGAATTCAAACAGAATACAAAATCGAGGAGCGAATATCAATATTTGATATTTGGTATTGAAACGACACCCCGCTCTCGGTGGCGGCCATTTTCGGTTGGATTTCGCGCGCATTTTGACATTTAAATGGTGAATTGTATTTCTTTTTATTTATAGAATTCGATTCTTTATGTTTCCTTTTACATTTTTTTTTTTGCATGTTTTTTTCTGAACGTACTGTTGAGGTTTACCTATGTACTTTTTCTTTCATGAAGGTTATAATTATACTAGATACTTTTTAGAAAAAAAAATCATATGATCAATCCCACATCTCTTGAATTGCAAATTACCACAGATCCATTCATATTTTTACCTCTCCGCTACTTAAATCTACTCAAACTGCAATGAATTCCGTGTAAGGATCAGAAATTTAAAAAAAAAAATTGTTTGTTTATTATTTAGGTATTTATTACTCTCTTCATGCTATTTCCTAACCCTTTCAATTTAAAAGTATACCAATCTTGTTGCCTCATGTTTTTTTTTTCAATATTTTTGAGTGTTATACAAAATTATAGGATAATCTTCTTATAGCTGCAACGGAGTAAGGTACCTGCCCATACAGCCAACCCTATACAGTTGTATATTTCCTTCTCTTTCACCCCCTCTTTAACTTAAAAGAACATCATTATCACGCACGGCTAGCAATTCTCACCACGAACACGGCGGCGTTTCAAGCTTTTCCAAACTCAACATTTCGGTGTCAAGAAAGAGTTTTACTAACATCCTCTAATTTATTTAAAAAAAAAACAATCTTAATAGATATTTTATACCATAAACTAAATCTATTATTTTAAACTAACTCCTGGTCTTATTGGGAAAATGGAACGCACTTTTTCAACAATTACAAAGGTGGGGTACAGCTTCCATTCAAACCATATGTTTCATCATCGTCTTCCTGCCCTTGTCCCATTTTATTTGGGGTCGGCGTGACACGTTTTTTTCTTCCTTCTGTCCTGTCACCCGTCACGCTATCACTAACTCCTTTTTCTTTCATATCACTTCTCACACAATCCACCCATCTTTTCTTCGGTCTCCCTCTCCCTCTTCATCCATCCACACGTATACTCATAACTCTTTTAGTAACATGCGTTTCATCCCTCCTCTTTAGATGACCATACCAAGACAAACGATTCCCCTTCAACTTTTCTGTCACTGGCGCCACTTTTAAACTTTCTCTAATATACTCATTTCTCACTTTATCCATTCTCGTCACACCACACATCTATCTCAACATTCTCATCTCCGCAATCTTTTTTCATCCGTCTTTTTCACAGCCCAACATTCTGATCCGTACAGTATGACAGGTCTAACTAAGTATGTATGCAGCAGCTAAATACCTATTTTACATTTTATCTCTCTGTCTCGTCATTTTAAAATAAAATTAGCGAAAAACGTTTCACAAAAACATTACGTTATCAAAAACCGCAATCTCAAAAAAAAACAACTGACCAAAAATAACAAAAGACATTACACCAACCGCAAACAATCAAAGACAATTGGGAGAATATTTTTAAAAAAACAACAGCTCGTCACGTCGCAGAGAGGCGGGAAGACGGCGGCCGTTGATTGGTGCAAATTGAATTTGGAATCAAGGAGCGCCGGCGGGCGCGCGGGTGTAAGGGGAGCAGGGGCTGCCGGGGAGGGGGGTGTTGTCGTGTTGGCGATCGCTCGCTGATTGCCCGTTTGCGGTGCGACTAGAGAAGTATGGATCGGACTTATTGTTTTACGGAATATCGTGTTTTAATATGTGATTTTGGGAATATTTTTTTTAGATGGAGAATGATCCAATGACTTCTCCCGCTCTAGGCCGGGACGAGAGGGCATGTCAGACTTTTACTGACTAAAACCTACTCCTACTTTCCTACTTTGCGTTGCGTTCCAGGATCCCGGGGTTTCCTTTCGGACTACCCATGAATGAGAATATAGGATGAAAAAAACGACGGAGACGTGATGAATTAGATAGAAAAAAGGTGTTTCGCTAGGTAGGTACCAGTTTTCATAAAACTGTAATTTATATTACAGTAGCGAAACGCCGTTACTACGACATTCGTAGTACATACCTACATACTCATGTCTCAAAGGCTGGCACTACGAAATGTCTAAATACGTTCACTTCACATGCACACTGACCATGAAACACACTGTGCTCCAGGGCACTGACACTAAGAACCACTTCATCTCCCGCAGACAGACCACACGACAACACGACACCACGTCAGGCTTCGCTAAGGTAGTCAATACTATTCTCAGCTCCATTTTACCGGATTCGCGCCTATTGCAATGATTTCACATCTTGTCCAGCTGCGTAGATACTTGTGATACAAAACTACACCAATTTTATAACACAACATTCACTAAGAATCAATTTGCGAATAATTAATACAATACAGCCACTGAACTCACTCGAAAAAATCCTGCCTAAAACTCAATTTAACGCGTATAACTATGTATATAAAAGCGAAATACCACTCACGAAATCTCAGTAACTATAACACCTACAAACTTAAAATTTGGCAGGTAGGTTCCTTATAGGGTGTAGACATCCGCTAAGAACGGATTTTACGAAACTCCACCCCTAGGGGGTTAAAATGGGTGTTGGAAGTTTATATGGAGAAACCTAATATTGCGCGGGCGAAACCGCTGGCAGAAGCTAGTATAAATATATTTGATTGATATTTTTTTTATGCATCGACATAAGTAAGTTTTTATCTAAAACACTCTTATGAAAACTAGCCAGGGTTAAGGGGCTAAAAGAATCCATGAATTTTACTTGAAAAATACTAACATTACATTTAGGTTTATAAAATTGCATGTTTTATAAACTACTAGCTGACTCGGCGAACTTCGTACCGCCTAAATGAAGAACCGCTCGACCGATTTTGTGCAAACTTCACATAAACCATCTACTAAATAGTCCGAACAAAGCCTAAACATTTGGTTTGGATAGATGAGCCCGTACTTGAGTTACAAAATTACAACGAAAAGTGGCATTGATTTTTATACATATATAGTTTTTTTTCGTTTTATTTTTGACAAATATTATGATTATTGTGTTTTTGAAATTATTTATTTTAATTTAATTTAATTTCTTGTGAACTAATTGACTCATTTAATATTATACTAACGTAGTTTAAAGTTTCAGTCACTACCATAATATGGACATTCAAATTAGTCTGAAATAAATTTATTTTATTTTATTTTTTAATACAGGAATATCTACATTCAGATAACGCTCTGTGTCCTCGTGCATGTATTCCATTCTGTTCCAAGCGTTGAACATTCACACTTCAGTTGCCTATGGTATGTTATATGATCATGAAATACGTAACCTACCTTTGTCTTTAGGATGTCAGAAACTACTGCAAAAGAAGGCTACAAAGGAATCGGCTGACGATTGAATCTACAGTAATTTTTGACTCGATATTGAGGCAAAGGAAAATTGGGCATGGTATACCCGTCAAGATTAATAGTATTTAAAGAAAAAAATACCAGTGTTTGTTTATATTTTTTGAGTTACGTATAACTCAAACACACACACACTGGTACACTGGTATTTTTAACAAAACTAAACCAAACAACAATTTCTTTTAATGCTTTTTTACATTGTAGGTGTTGGATTATACGTATTTGAATGATTGTAAAATGATCAAGCAGTACCTATAACGTAACAGAAAAATAGATTGCATGCTATCCTTTAAAACCCAAATATCTTGTAAATAAAGCAATGAAAATATACAGCATTAAACAAAACACGATAATAAATAAATTCTACGCTCCATTTCACATAAAAGGCAGGACAGAATTAAATCACGACTAACGCCATCTAGCGACGGACTCATGAATACAACATGAACTAGTGACTACTAGATGGCGGTGTTACGAATTTATCGCCACTTTTATTGTTACGACCACTTTGGCCGCGTTTCGCGGGCTTTTAGCTAAATTACTCTCATTACTTACATACTACGTTAACATATTGCTGTTTGCATTCTGTGCAGCGATTTTAGCGCTGCTTTACTTTGTCTGATATTTTTGGTAGCGACGAGAAAGTTGCGTTGAAAGTTCCTAAGGAGTTTATAGAGAAAAGGCTAGAAAATACTTGGTAAAATTAACTATAATAATTATACATATCCCTAAATAGAGGTTCTAGAGATCAATTATTTATCAATTAGGCGTGTGGAACTCTTTACTGAACCGACTTACTGTTCCGAAACATTTTAGTGATCCGAAAAATTTTAAAAATATTTTTTTTTTTTAATTCAAATTAAAACGTAAATAGTATATTTTGATCTAAACACATCTGCTTTAAAAATTTACTCAAATCAAAATACAATTAAATAAAACTGTTGGTATATAAGGCGCAATTCATAATAGTCAGTGCCTGTGTTTATCTTATGAGCCGTTGTTCCAAATGTTTCGTTTGTGTCTTGTGAGCCGATGTTTCAAATATTCCGTTTTTATCTTTTGAGCCGATGTTCCAAATGTTCTAAATGATACATATCACTGTTTCGGAACATTTCAGTGATTCAGATGCAAATGTTCCAATCGCAAACCCTATTATCCAACACTATTATCAATTCTATTAATTTACATAGGTAGCTGCTTCTCATATTATACCAAGAGTGTCGAATATTTTTCTAGCTTCTTTGACATTTAATTCGAAAATTTACACAAAAGGTATGATATTCTTACAAAAACTACCAAAATTGTCACACATATTCGAGGCTTAGACATCGCTTCAGCAGCTAAAAATCCAAACTCCCGCGATAAACACAAACAAATAGCACAGATAACATTTGCCGTCGTAATTTGGCTAATGTATCATAAACATTTTTGCTTCATCTGTTTCACTAGGCTGAGTGGGCAGTTACCGTTGCCTGGCGGCGCGGAAAAATATATACCCTTTGTTTATGGTATTCGTTGATATTCAAAGCGCGTAATTTGTGGGGGTAAGCGGACTTATGAGCTTTGACGCATGATAGTTCACGAACAAGTAAATTATGTGTGTTCTTTAATATTAGTAATTTTATTATGCTCAAAAACGAAGTCGGATTTTGTGTGTTTTAGGTAGGTACCTACTTATCAGAAAAATACTACTCCATGGTTATGTTCCTAATGAGAAATGGTGCTATCAGATAAATTACCAATAACTATTTACAAAATATTAACTCGCCGGTTACGTAAAAAATGTAGCCCAACAAATAGATAACGCAAATTTTCATTTATAACTTTATAAGTGATCATTTATTTGGTGTTCAAAAGCAAGCCATTCTATGTCAAAAACTTTTGGTATATAAAACCGAATTAAATACAAGATGAATCTATAATTTAGACAAAACAATGCTAAAATATTTTGTCCCACTCTTGAGCAATGGTCGATTTCCAGCCTGAAATAGTTACCCATCCATAATTATCACTAACATTAAATCGATTTAATTCCCTAGCGGCCCACTCAGGCTTCACGTTCACAGACAATTTGACAAACTTTTAACCGGCCGTATGGTGATTGTATGGTGTTTTTATGTAAATCTCCCATTGTACGAGTGCGGCGGAGGATATGGATTTCTTTAGCTACTGAATTAAGTATATTTGGAGATTTTACAAAGATGTTAATACCAGCTTTAAGAATTTACTTCAGTTTTTTTTTTCTGTCTTCAACAGGGCTGGTTTGAGATAGGTCGAGAATCTTATACGTGGAAGAAGTTGGGTAAGGCCATTGCCCAGCTGTAGAAAAAAATATAGGATAATAAAAAATTCATTTATTTTTTGTAGTGTAACGTCGATTTCAAAAGACAATCCTGTTGCTAGACAAAACTGACTTGTCTTTCACGACAGAAGATGGTTGACATAGTAATTATTAACACGATATAACATTTAAAACGCCAACCACCTTAATATTATGAAGATAAAATAAATTCAACATTTTTCAAGAGTCCAGATAATTCAGTAGGTAGCTATCGTCACCATACTCAAGTGTTAGTGCAACACGTCTTCTTCTTCCATGCTTATTTCTCTATTAATCGTCATCTTAGTAGTCACTCATATATTCTCCCATTTTGGGTGGAGCGAGAGGGAGTGTCAGTCTTTTTACAATCATAATCATTTATTTCCTAATATGGGTAAATTACATAAAGTTGTTGAAAAAATATAGCAACCTCCATCTATAATACACCATACAGGCATGCAAATCACAAGCTTTATTAAGTAATACTGCCAAGATACCATTAGTGAAGAATATAATTTAAATTGGTATATTATTTGGTAATTTCACCACATTAAATCTTACTGACTCAAATCAAATCAAAAATCTTTTTATTTCACATAGGCCTACATGGGCACTTATAAAACGTCAGAAGCTAGTCAGTAGACTAAAGCCTACCCGTATCCCTAGATCGTGAAGTAATCAAGTCACATAAAGGCGCTAGCAACAGTTTCCATAGACAACACAGGAACTCTATATACTTCCGGCCAAATTTAATCTGTATAATGTTTTCCGATTTCCGACTTGACTTGTGGCAGGCACTTACATACAGCAAATATATGTTTACCGTCAAAACAAGCAAATTTAGTCCTTATTTCTACTAAAATTAGTGTATTAGTCAAGGGTTGTTAGTACATAAAAGATTGTAAACGATCTTTTTCAAATATTTTAATGGTGGTCGAAAGCGCTCGCAAATCGGCCATATTGGATTGGTTTTCCCGCTTCTTTTGTATTGATTTGAATTCGTTATCTTGTTATTTTCTCTGATGTAGTGATTTTCGTCAGATTTTATAGAAAAATTATGTTTTTCTTCAGGTAATATGTATTAAAGTCATTTTTGGGTGAAAGAATATTTTTATGGTTTAAAGCTTAGTGACTAAAGTCGTAAAATACGACCATCACTTAATATTATAGCATTGTGGTCATGAAATAATTATTTTTTACATCGAATCATGTCTTTTAGTAACCCAATAGCAGTCTATCGGGATATCATTTAACTGCAGTTTAATATCAAACATTTTAGGGCGGAATTCACCAATAAAACTAATCGCGTTTTAACGTCACTTGTGTTTTTACAAGTGACACTAGTGACAGCGGCTAAACACGATTATGCGAGCCAAACTTTAAAACGCGATTAGTTTTATTGGTGAATTTCACCCTTATAAGTAGAGCAAATAACTCGTGTCTATATTTCTCGGGTAGTTAAAAATACTCCGTTTTGTGTCATCCACTTCTTTTCTAGGGAAATTGTGCTTAATGGCTATTGTTTCCATACCCTATTTTCTATTTATCTCAATCCGAAGCGCCATAAGATGATGCAGATGATACCCATCCACATAAAAGATAGATTAAAGACCAATTTGATAGTACGTCGTAAATTATAAACTACTCTCGTCTACTCTTGTAGTGTATGAAATAATATTTTATGACGGCAATCTCAGTGCCCTTTCCCATCTTATAGCAATCACTATAAAATATAACTCGTAAACTGTTTAGTTGTTTTTGCTATAAACGCTGGACTATTAAGTGAGCAATCAATGCTTTATGTCAGTAAAAACTATAGTTACATTATTAAAATACTTTAGATTAATAGTCATGAGCTATCATGTTCTTTTTAATACCTGCGTAGCCATGATAGGACAGTGGTAATTTGATCTTAAAGAATCTGTGTGAAGGAGGCATCCAGCGAGCCCAACTATGGACTAATGCCATATTTTTGTTGTTCCGTAGCTGGAGCAGAACTAAGGAGGGTTTTTTTTTTTTTTTTTTATTGGGTGGGAAAATCATCCTAATGACATCCCCGCTCTTGGGCGGAGCGCGAGATAGTGTCAGACTCTTACTGACTAAAAACCCACTCCTGTTCCTTCGTTGCCTTCTTCCCAGGGCCCCGGGTTCCGCTTTCACACTACCCGTGGCCCCAGTAGGCTTCGACCCTGCTGGGCCCCTACGATTTGCTGACATCTCCCTGAGGCGCGCGTGGAACAATACGCGCCGTCGACGACTTGGGCTCGGTCCGGACGGTTACCGGACGGTCAGACGGCGAGCCACCCATTGCTCGCCGTCTACAAGCCCGCGCCTACGGTGGCCGGAAATCGGGATCGGAATCCCGGCGGCGGTTGGAGCGTAAGGACCGTTGCCTCACGCGATCGGCCGCCTCCTTAGCTAGCATTACTGCTTCGCAGAAGGAGGCGACCGCCTGCCACTCCTCCTCGCTCCGGAGCATGGCCTGAACCAAGGCCCGGCGCGAGAGATCGCCGCCGCCGATTGCCCCCACGAGGACACGGCGTTGCTCTGCCCAAGCGGGGCACACCTCCACCGTGTGCTCTACCGTGTCCTCCGGGTGGGCCACACAGTGGCGACACCCGGGCGTCGTTTCCGCACGAATTCGGTGCAGGAACCTCCCGAACTTACCGTGTCCGGTGAGAACCTGCGTCATGCGGAATGTGAGGACGCCGTGAGGTCTTTCCAACCACGCCTCAAAGAGGGGACTTACCGCCATAATTGTGGCGTGCCCAGCACGGGGTCGCGACAGTCGCTGTCGCCATTTCTCCATGAGAACTCGCCGGAGCTCTGTCCGCCATGCTGCGACTTGTCGCGGCAGCGGAGTTTCGCCCCGGCGTTGCATCTCCATGCGCCGTTCGTGCATGAGTGCAAGGACTGTTGCCTCCAGATCCCATGGTCGCTGGCCAGCAAGGAGGCTCGCCGCTTCGCGGGAAATCGTCCGGTATCCTCGTACCATCCGTATGGCCATGACCCTCTGGCACGCGTTCAGCCGGGCCGCCGGCTGCTTCCGCAGCCCCGGCGCCCACACCGGTGCGCCATAAAGGGCCATGGACCGAACGATCCCCGCGTAGAGCCTCCGGCAGGAGGCGTCTGGACCCCCAAGGTTGGGCAGGAGCCGCGAGAGGGCAGCCCCAGTCCGATTTAGTTTGGGAGCCAGACGTCGGAAGTGCTCGTCGAAATCCCATCGGCTGTCGAGAACGAGTCCCAGGTACTTCATCGTTGACCCGACGCCGATGTGGACTCCTCCCACCGTAACTAAGGAGGGGTTAGGAACTGATAAAAAATAATTATTCTTTTTGGAGACTTTAAATACTTGCAGCGCCATCTGTCTTTACTTACTAAAACTACAAGTAACGCCATCTATATTAAAATCTAACTACTAAAATGAAATTTTGAAAGTAAGACTACTAAATATTTACATGGAATCACTCATGGATGTCGCTGTAAATAAATCACACTATAACCCAACCAATTTGGGACTGTCATGGCTACACGGACAAATCACTACAGTTGATTAACTTTAGAAAGTATTTTTGATTTATTTACTTTATCTAACTTTAGTTTTGTAAAAGTTGGCGAGACGGGAGCATGTTTCGCATCCATTGTTAAATGATTGTTTATTTATACGTTTAAATGTTAAGAAAACAATGTGAAGTGTAGTTTATATCGTGTTTTTGTTAAGTTTTTGTGTTTGTGTACAAAATGAAAGTTATTGAAGCTAAAATTGTAGTTTTAGGATCACAAGGTGAGTCGATTACATTTTGAATATTTCAAGTTTTTCTTAGGATGTCGTAATTGTACTTCAAATTAATTCATATATCGCTACTGCTATCATTATTTCATCATTAAGCCCTGCATCCGAAGAAAAACTACCATTACCTATGTACATACTTCTTAACAATTTTAAACTTATTATTTCCAATTTGATTGTTTATTGTTTTTGTACGATTAGATAGGCATTTATCTTCTAGATCATTGTTCTACTAAAAACTACCTATTGTTATGTTATTACCAACTCGATATCAACTGAAATAATTGAACGGATTTCTAAGTAGCTACTGCGAAAGAGCGCGAATTCAAACGACTTTGAAAACTTTTTATACAAAAAAGTTGAAGTGGCTAACAAAATGACACTTTTTATAAGCTTTTTTTTTATAAGCTTGTGTAATAAAAAAAATTGTTACCGATTTTACTAAGAACTGGCTAAGTGTCATGGAATTAAAATTATAATTTAGTTACAATAGTTTTATTGTAATTATGTAATACTAGCTTCTGCCATTGGCTTCGCCTGGATGAACATACAATGCGTTCCAAATAAGAATAGGATCGATTGCCAAGTTGTGACGTCACGTCATACTGTCAAATCGCAAGAAATTGGGCAAAATTGAAGAACTCAGAGATGGGCAAAATTTAAGAACTGGATTCTGTTCACAGTTCGTTAATAAATCAAATTTAAAAAATTCTTGTTTTGCTCACCCTATTAATTCTTCGATTTCACAATATAATGTAACATCACAACAACTGGAGGCGAGGAGGGCCATTCATAGGCTCAAAAGTATGGGGCATTGGACAAACTCTGGATACAAAATAAACCATACAAACACAAGACCGAACAGGGAACTTGACTGGATGATGGACATGGGATGTGACAAAATACATGCCATTCACAATCTCAAAAAGGAGTTTAAGATCTACATTCCGAGCAGGGAGGAATGGAAAGGTGGGATAAAACCCCACAAAGGGATTAACCAGGTATGGTACACGGATGGCTCTAAAATGAACACCGGTACAGGAGCGGGGGTGCATAGCGACAACTGCAACCTCAGCATAAGCATGGGCAAACTGGCGACAGTGTTCCAAGCAGAGACCTATGCCATAATCGCATGCGCGCAGGAAATACTAGACAGTGGTACCGAAGGGGACACTATCTACATTTTAAGCGACAGCCAAGCAACACTCAAGGCACTCACGTCCAATAGAGTGGATTCTGGACTGGTACTGAACTGTATCAAAGTACTAAACCGGATAGGAAGGCGCAACCAGGTCAGACTGATCTGGGTGCCAGGTCATACAGGAGTGGCAGGAAATGAAAGAGCCGACACTCTGGCAAGGAAAGGATCCGAGACACCCCTACACGGACCGGAACCCTTCATAGGACTCTCGCCAAGGGTCATCAACCAAGCATTGAAAAAGGCTGCGCTGGAAATACACAGCACACACTGGCGCAACACAACGGGCCAGAAACACGCAAAGCTATTTCTCAATGACATAGACAAGGCCTGGACCCAAAAACTATGGAGGTACAGCAGATCACAGCTCCGAACAATTACAGGAGTCTTCACGGGGCACTATGCCACCAACAAACAGCTCCACAACATGGGACTAGCAAGCGACCCGACTTGTAGGTTCTGTGGAGATGCAGAGGAGAATATGCTACACTTGCTGTGCGACTGTGCAGCACTAGGCTCCAAAAGACTAGAGTATCTGGGCCAACCATATCCAAGACCAGAGAACTACAGGCTCAGCCCCATCAAACCCATACTGGGACTCATGAAGAAGGTGCACAGAGGGCTAGGGGTTGAGTAGACAGGAGGGAACAGTACAAAAGATCCTGACGGGTCGAAGTGCTCTGGCCCAGGGCCAGCCCAACACAAGATAAGATAACATCACAACATGGCAATCAATCCTATTCTTATTTGGAGCACATTGTATGAAATGTATAGACCCTCTAGCCTATGTCACTCAGTGATAAAGAAGCACACCACTGGTGAAAGAATTATTAAAATTGTTCTGGTACTTTTTGAATTGTAATCATCATTATCATCATCATCTTCCTGCCCTTGTCCCTGTTATTTGGCGTCGGCGCAACACGTTTTTTTCTTCCACTCTGCCCTGTCACTCGTCATGCTATACTATACTTCCTTTCCTTTCATATCACTCTTCACCCAATCCATCCATCTTTTTTTTGGTCTTTTGAATTGTAATGTTAAGCAAAAATACAAATCTTCTCTTTGTACTAACTGCTCCCAGAATCTTCATGCCTGTGAAAGTGGAAAATTGTCCCACGGGAACTTTATCCTGGGATAAACAAACAGTATCCTATGTGCTTATTCCAGTATATAGTCTGCCCATCTACCAAATTTAATCCAAATCAAACATACAAACAGAAACTTCAACCTTTAGATTAGAGTAAATTCAAAACAGAATTACGGAAAGAGTAATTACATATTTAATTTCCTTATTTTTTTCCTGAAAAATTTTTTTTTTTAACATTATAAACTAGTGCTTGACTGCGATCCCACCCGATGGTAGGCAGTGATGCCATCGTTGATGGTGAGGTGCACTTGTTTATTAAGAGCCTATTCACTCTAGCCTTGAAGATACCTAACACATACTCTAAGCTCACATTTTTGAACGCGAACATAGAGTTCAACTGTCAATGCTAAGCAACTGTAATTCCTGCCGTTTACACCAACCTACCCTGCTCGGAGTTAGAGTTAGTTGGGTTAGCTCTAGGGTAGCTACTCGAGTTATAAAAGAACGACCTTGGTTTGCAACTCGAAGCATTTTTGATTGGTTAGAGTAACGACCCTACCCTACTGTGGTTATTTTTTAACGCAGGGCTGCAGAATGCTGTCTGTAACTCCTATGCCAGAGAGAGGTGCTTATTAAACGTTATTAAAGGTCCTGTAGCCATTTGCATTTGATTTTATCAAGATACACTTTCATATTTAGCATATCTGTAGGAAGATTACACAACTATCACACAATCCCAAGCTAAGCAGAGCTTGTGTTATGGGTACTAGACAATTGATAAACATACTTATATATTTCTAAATACATACATATATAGATAAATTACACCCAGACGCAGAACAAATGATTGTGCTCATCACACTAACATTTATCCTGGGTGGGAATCGAACCCACGACCTCCGGCATAACAGTCAGGGCCACTAACCACTAGACCAACAGACCAGTCATCAGATTGAACTCTAGGTGCCTCAGACTGAGTCATTATCCCTACAATATGATTACCTACCACTTCACTGCAAACGGCCATTATAACAGAAATGATTCATCGCTTGTTCAAATCAATAAATAATAAAGTTTTATTGGTCAGTTCCTGTTCTGAGGTTATGCAATTATTGATATCTAAAGTATAATAATGACTTAATAAATGTATTGCGGACAGTTGTGTTCTGAGGCCCTTAAAGTAATCCATTTGACGACCTAAACTGAACTGATAAAGGAATGGAATTTTACGTGGTGTATAGCTGAAACTGGCCTGTTGGTCTAGTAGTTAGTGGCCTTGACTGCTATATCGGAGGTCGTGGTTTCGATTCCCACCTATGACAAATGTTTGTGTGATGAGCACGATCATTTGTTCTGTGTCTGGGTGTAATTTATCTATAATATACCTATGTATCGACGGTGAAGTGCCGTAGAAGTACCTTCTTACAGACATTTTTCGATAAAATTACTTTTAAGTGCTTATATTTTAAATGCGTGTTTCCACATGTTTTCGTGAAATATCCGAAGCGGATATTTAGTTGCAACTGCATCAAATTAAATTGTGGAAACTAAACACCTAACTAAACCAACCTGTCAATTTATAGTCCTAACGTTTTTTGGGCAGATAATTTTGACTTTCGACAGTTAGGAGTTATTGGTACTTCACCGTCGGTATATATCAGTTGTCTAGTACTCATAGCACAAGCTCTGCTTAGTTTGGGACTAGATGGCGTTGTGTGAAAGTTGTTGAATATAAAAATAAAAAAAATAGCTTCAACATTTTTTCTCGGTCGCAAGCCTGACATTTTAACACATCGTGGTAAGGCCCCTGATGTTCTAGTGGTAACGACCCTGGATTACGAGTTGTAGGTTGTGGGTTCAAACCTAAAGTAATGACTTAATGCAATTTATTTCATCACCACTGCTCTCAAAACTGTGAAAGAAAACATAGTGAAGAAATCGGATGTTCACTTGTTGTTTTGTTTGTGTTAGGAATGTTGTGAGTTCGCTCTTCATTTGAAATTCTTTTAGTAGAATTGAATGAACTTTATTGTACACCAAAAAAGTAACACAACTTATATACATAAACTTAAATCTATGGGTACAATGGCGGACTTATCGCTGACAGCGATATCTACCAGACAACCTTAGGATGGAATGAAAGGACGAAAATAATACAGAGGGTAGTAGGGGGTGGTTTTAGCAGTGTTTAATTTTATCGTTTCTGCCTTCAATTTCAGTTCTGATTCTGACAAACCGAATTTAAAAACTCCGCTTTCGAATTAGTTTTCAATTAACCTTCCTCTACATCCCTACAAACATTGTATGATCGATGTGATAGTGATATATGTATAGTTCTGAAAATAAATGCCGACATCATCCTCTCAGTTTTCCTTCTAGGATACAATAATGTATTATTATGAAAAATATTCAGTTTTCTAATTTTAGATCACCGTGGTTGAAAACATTTGGTTACATAAATGTTTCTCATAAGCAAAGAGATTTAAATTCTTTGCCCTTATGAAAACTAATGTTTTTTCTGTAAATTAATATAGTTAATATAGTTTTTAATTATATAGACCAAAGTGATAGATATATAACAATGTTTTAATGTCAGCAGCAGCGACTGATCAAGAGTTCTGACCGCCCTAGGCTAATTATGAGAACGCGCCCCCGCTAGGTGTGTCGGGACGGCCTAAAAAGTAGTAAGTGAGTAGAGTAGTAGTGTGAAAACTTTAACATGGTTCATACTACCTATAAAAGTTTTCAGATCGATCTGCAAACGAAACTAACGTTGTCCTTTAATCTGCATGACATTCCACCTAAGGGTGGCAAACCATTTTTTAACCTGACCATATTTAAAGACAAAGTAACTCACGCATTATAAGACCAAAATCATGACAAGGGACTGCAGGCTACCAAGTAGAAAACCAAATCCATGTCGAGTTTGGTTAGTTGTGAAGTTGCTTCGACTTGAGTATTTTTTAAATATTTACTACATTTCTGTTATTGTTAAAAAAAGAGGAGAGGCATCATACAAGTGACACATTTTTGCTACTGTAAGTAATTTTTACTCTTTTAAGTGCTGAAAAAGACCTTTCGCCGATGAAGTTGGTAACACTCATTGTCAAAAAAAAATCTTAATATTATTTCCACATTCGGGAACATGCATGAAATATTAAAACTTTTTATTAACTGCAACAAACCCTTTGGGGTTCTGGCAGAAATAGAGTGCTCGTCCTCGGTGTCAGATTTTAAAAACTGCGCCAAATGGACGCATTCTTCTGCAAAGGTTTCTTCTAAATCAGTGGCATATAGTTGTTTTAACTCCTTTGCTTGGCTTCTAATAATTTCATTGTCATCTCGTTCATGCAGTTGCCATAAGAAACCAAACTTTATGTTTACTGTATTATAAATAATTTGACAATCAATAGCTGCATAATAATTATCAACGATGAAAGATCGTCTCCCTTCTAACTCAATGTGTCCTGTTCTAACTTCATCTAAATGAAATTTTGGTTTGTTTCTTCTTCTTACATCTTTTTTGTATGTGGTCATTTCGCATAGGATTGCCTCTGAATCAAAATTTTCGAACTTTTTTTCGTGATGCAACGTATCAAGATAAGCATGTAATGTCTCATAAAGAGTAACGAACTTGCTTGTAGTTGTGCACTAACGATTTGAAACTTTACGAGCAGAAAAGCACAACATTATTGTAATTTATAGAATTTTATTTTTTTCTAATACTCCTTTTGCTTCTATTTTAGTCTCCACTTTGATTTTCATCTTCGCAAATAGAGTTTGATATTTCCAGAACTTGTTTGTATGAACTGTATAAGGCTTTGGTTGCATCTGACCGCGCACTCCATCGAGTTTTCGATAAAAAAAATTAGTATCGTCGTTTTTCATCAAATTTGGATAACAAAATTTGCCATCTGCTTGTAGATCCAGAAAGAAAAAATTGCATAGTTGTTGTTTCAATGTAAAAAAAGCCGTTGACTCCTCACTACTTTCCGCGGCAGCCGATCCCACGAGTTGTAGAGAATGGGCTGCACAATTAGCAAAAGTAGCCAATGGATATAACGCTTTAATTCTTGACTGAACTCCTTTGTATTGACCAGACATATGGCTAGTTATGCTAAAAAAACGCAGTCTTTTGAATGGGAAATCCCTAAATTAAGACTAGTCTATTGTTAATATATTATTTTCTGGACGTATTGATTTTGTTTTTTGGACCCAAAAGAAATAGCACAACAAAAATGGATAACTTTTCTATTTAGTCAATCACTAGCATAAATGTAAAATACTGTACTGTACTGTACTTTAGCATAGCACATCGACATTTAAGTATGCATAAGTTGTACGGTGCATGAAAAATACACGGCTTTTTAGGTCTATAAGGTTTATAATTTACTGTTTAGTATGGTCTGAATGGTCTGATTTATGAATTGCGGATGTTTGCGCGACTGCGTAACTAATGCCGCATGTGTAGTAGTGTCGGTGGTGGTAGGGGAAACTGGAGACATCGTGTTAGCCCGTTATTGCGAGGCGGAATAAACAAAACTCGCACAAGACACTCTGTAGCCAGCTCACCCACTTACTCGACCACTGACGATTCGAGTAACAAGTCAGTATTTGTAAAACGCGCGCTTTTTAAAATTTCAAAATGTATTGTTAAAATCTGGGAACATCAAGCGCATTTTTTTTAGTATTTTGTCTCGGTCTAGTTGAAATATTTAGGGTAGATGCAATGATGCTAGATTAGCGCATGCGAAGACACTATTTTAGCGCGCCCCCCCGAACCTCGCGCCCTAGGCTGCAGCCTAATTAGCCTAAGGGTTAATCAGGGCCTGGTCAGCAGGACATTGCATTGCATTATTTCTATAGCTATCATTGTACACTGCTGTTATTTTTGGTCCCTCTAATAGAAAATCATGGGACTATGCACTATGCGATTCAAATATGAGTATGATCGACTTCGACTTGTCGTGTCGTCATAGCCGTCAAAACGAATCGGCCGGTTTTTTTTTTCGGTGGGAAAATCATTTTATGAATTCCCCCGCTCTTGGGCGGAGCGAGAAATAGTGACGACTTTTACTGACTAAAAACCCACTCTTGTTCCTTCGTTGCCTTTCGTCCCTGGTGCCGAGTCTTCCTTTCAGAATCAGACCCTTGGCCCCACTAGGCTTCGACTCTGCTGCCCCTACAGTTGCTGACATCTCCTTAAGGCGCGCGTGAAACAGTACGCGCTGTTGACGACTTGGGCTCGGTCCAGTCAGTTAACGGACGGTCGGACGGCGAGCTACGCAAGCCCGCGCCTACTATGGCCGGAAATCGGGATCGGAATCCCGGCGGCTTTTGGGGCGTGAAGACCGTTGCCTCACGCGATCGACCGCCTCCTTTGCTAGCATGAATGCTTCCCAAGCGGGTCATCCACCGTGTGCTTCTCCGTGTCCTCCGGGAATTGGTCAGGTAGGGTGAGCAAAAAAATATATTTTGTAAAAATTTAATCTATTTACGACTAGCTGACCCGGCAAACGTTGTTTTGCTATGTATATGTTACGGCTAATACCCGAAGTGCGGCTACACCTAGTTTTAGCCGGTTAGAACTAGGTGTAACCACTTATTCTTGGTTAAACCTAGTACGAGCCGATTGTTTTCGGGTAAAACTAGGTCTAGCCTTCATCATGCCGGCTACAACTAGGTCCAGCCATTCCCTGTTGGATAAAACTAGATGCAAACAAGTTGAAACAAGTAACAGGCGCCTGGCTCACGCGAGACGTGTCGCGCTCGCGCGCCCCTGCCGCCCCGCCTCCCGTACACCCGCGTTTGCCCTTGCGCTTTGAATTATAACATGCAACTACTTATTGCCTGTTGTTAAAAAAATGTTCCTGATTGTTCCTATTATATTAAAAATTGTACTCCTAATAATTTGTGTTAATTATTACAATGTGATTTATAAGAATAAAAAAACTCTACGTTTCTTTTTATAGGATGTTTTTTAATATCTAAAAAAGCTCTGCCGATAGCATGCCAGCTACAACTATGTACACCCAATCCCTGTTAGATAAAACTAAGACACGCGCTGCTGCTGCAGACGCTGTGAGTCACACTCGCTAGTAGACCTGCAGTAGATCAGCAGCACCTGGCGCTCACAACCTGCAGAGGCGCGTGCCTCGCTATGCCCTCCACCCCACGCCGCTGCTGCAGATGCTGTGAGTCATGAGTGTGACGCGGGGCGGAAGGCTTGGCGGGACACGCATCTAAGTTTTATCCAACAGGGATTGTCTGGACCTAGTTCTAGCCGGAATGATATCGGATAGACCTAATTTTATCCAATAGGGAATGGCTGGACCTAGTTGTAGCCGGCATGATGAAGGTTAGACCTAGTTTTACCCGAATACAATTGGCTCGTACTAGGTTTAACCAAGAGTAAGTGGCTACACCTAGTTCTAACCGGCTAAAACTAGGTGTAGCCGCACTTCGGGTATTAGCCGTAACATATATAAAAAAAAATATCTAAAATTGAAAAAAAAAATAGATGTTGTCCGATTCTCAGACCTACCCAATATGCACACAAAATTTCATGAGAATCGGTCAAGCCGTTTCGGAGGAGTAAGCAACGAAAACTGTGACACGAGAATTTTATATATTAGATACGACTTTTTTCATGAACGATAAAAGTTTAATTAGAATCTAGTTCTTCAATTCCGCTCGTCTCTGAATTACCGTGTGAAGTGTCTGAGCAATGGCTTGGGATGGAACTAATTATGACTTAAATAATACGTTTTTAGCTAATTTAGATTAAACAATAAAGTTTTTTCTTTACTAAGACTCGTAAGATACGTAAATAACTTGCAAAGAAGCAAACTGTACTTTTCAAGTAACATTAGACAGATAGAAGACATAAACGTTCCTATTCTTATTTAAATCATATTGAATGCTGTATTCGTCGCGTTATTTTTCTCGTATTTAAAACGACTAGCTTCAGCCAGCGGCTTTGCCCGTGTGAACGCAGGTTTCTTCGTACAAACTTTGGACCCTCATTTTATCCTCTTAGAGGCTGAATTTTGGAAAATCCTTGATTAATGCTCGCCTACGTTATAAAAGGAAAGCCTTGTGCAAAATTTCACACTCCTTGTGCCAGTAGTTTTGGCTGTGCGTTGATATGTCAGTCAGTCAGTTTCTCCTTTTAAATATGCCGGCTAGTCCCAAGCTAAGCAGAGCTTGTGTTATGGGTACTAGACAACTGATAAACGTACTTATATATTTCTAAATACATACATATATAGATAAATTACACCCAGACACAGAACAAATGATCGTGCTCATCACACAAACATTTGTCCTGGGTGGGAATCGAACCCACGACCTCTGGTTTAGCAGTCAGGGCCACTAACCACTAGACTAACAGGCCAGTCAATAATTAATAAATATTTAGATTAATCTATCTTTTTATGAATTGGCCAAAACCTAAATGCAATATTATATTTACTGTGTCAGTATAATGAAACTAAGTTACACTATCTTTAAATAGGAAGTAAGAGTATTTAAAATTCTGATAACAAAATATTTCTTATTTACCATATAAATGTAATCTCTAAGATTATGATCAAATAGGTGTTAAAAAATGTGATAAGATAGCAATTATTGAAATATTTTGGACTGTGCTGCAGACTTATTGTATCGACCTGCCTAATTAATAATTATGTACATGATAAAATGATAAATTTATTGTAAATGTTGATATAATTAACGATTGGAAAAATACATAACAAAATTTGTAAGAAATTATTTTATGTCAACCGTCTACGGATAAGTTGCATTCTCCAGAGGAGTGGACTACGTAAGCTCGAGAAATGAATGTGCGATTAAAGCTTCTGCAACAAAACTACTGCGAGTTTAGAATTAAAAACTCGATACAATTTTCGACAATGTACAATGGCGGTCCCTAGGTTGTAGCTATCAGGAAACACAGACTCCATCAGGGAATTTCACTCCTTAGCTATACGCACAATGAATGTATTCCCAAAACGCCATGTTCCGCACCGCGGTGGTGCAACGCCAGAATGTATCATTTCGTCTAACGCTATCGAATTTTATGAAAAATTCATTCAAGCATTCAGTCCAAAGACCAGACAGTTACATAGTATGACAAATTCTCAGATATATATGTAGAATTTTATCAGATAAACAGCTGATTCTTATCGTACATATGTACATCGCAAGGTCGACAGTTAAATTATTGAATTGTTTACAATAAATTTGAATATATTACACGAGAATAGATTTGAGATTTATTTTTTATTTAATGGCATTTATGTTAAAGTAACACTCAATATCGTGATGGTCCAGTGGGTAAGGCACTCGCCTTTCAATAAAGGTGTTGAGGGTTCTAAACCGGGCAATAGGGTATTATTACACTCATTTTTGAAAAGTGTCTCAATTAGATTCTTTAGTGCTTATAAACCACTAAAAAAGACCACATTTTTATTCAGTCGCTAAGTACCCTAAAAAAGCATTTAAAATTTACTTTTTCAAATTTCGCGCGTGTTTGACGAATATGTAGAAAGAAGTGGATGCCATATTTACTCTGCGATCGTGACGTCGGTTGGCTGTGTAAACAAATGCGCTGAGTATGGCAGTTGATAGTTGACAGCTGTCACTTTATTTTACACAGCCGAATGACGTAATAACATGGTGGCTACTATTTCAAGATGCTAAAGAACAAATAATAAACACAGAAATCTATGAATTGAATTTTAAAATTTATTTTGTTATTTTATGAACTAAAACCAACAAATTTTCACAAGATTTTTTCTCATATAGAGTAAAATATCCTTATCGGTACAATGCGAATTTTTCAATTCTTATGTACTTTTCTAAGTTTATGAAGGATATTATTAAAACCCCGTGACTCGGAAATCACATAAAGCTGTTGGTTCAAGTTGTCATTCGCAAATCTTTGATAGTCGTTAGTAGACACCAGAAAGTCTGACCATCAGACTATCCAAGGAGTATCATGTTGCTCAGTAACTGGGTTATGGAGCTCTGATAGGCAGTCGCTCCATGTAAAACACGGGTATTCAGCCGCATCTGGTTAGACTGGAAACCGCTCCCAAGCTAGATGGGATAAGGCTAGGGAGACGATGATAAGTTAACGCTTAATCTATACTTATAATAAATCTATAGAAGTGAAAATTATGTACATTGAAAATATAAAAAAAAAGTCAGGGGGTGTTACTAGACCGACACTGAACCTAAAAATGTGATTAAAAAAATTTTTGTTTGTCTCTGTCTGTTTGTTCAAGCATCACGCAAAAACTACCGGTTCGATTACGATGAAACTTGGTATAATTATTCTTTAATATCCTGGGCACCACACTGAGTACTTTTTATCCCGAAAAAGTATATACAAACCCGATTACTGTACCAACCGCAAATAATAAGTTTGTCGTAGGTTACGTCACCCGCAGTGGAGTTCACTAAGGGGCGCTGCACACGGCTAAAATACTAAATAATATTTCATATTTTCGTATCTCAAAAAACCTAATAAAACCATTTTCGACTTCTACGCGGACGGAGTCGCGGGCAAAAGCTAGTAATTCAATATGATTAGATTTCACTCGCCTATCGTCAACATCGAGCATGGTTTAAAAGCTTGTTACTTTATCTAACGCAATCCAACGCGATGTTTGACAAAAAGGCAATGCGAAAAAAGAGAAATAACGCCTGAAAACTCTGTTAGCATTCAGTAATGCCGTGATTTACTCGAATATTTTACAAAACTTGGTCCAGAAAATACATGTTTTTTTTTTTTAAACTTAAAAGTTTTTTGAAAAAAATTATCGTCATTCAGAATCTTGATTAAATATGCAAAGCTTCTATTGTTATACTTTTTTGACTTTTTAATATTTGAGTAAATTATGAAGTGTCAAAAATAGCAGATTTTAAGAGGTCTTTACTGGATTAGTTTTACACAAATTTGTAAATCGATTTCAATAGAAGCCAAGAAACACAGTATCTTGCGGATATTCCGCAAGATACTGTGTTTCCAAAATATCTAATGAAAAATTGCTTAAGAATGGTTGTATGAAAAAAAAACAGTGAAAATGTATGTCGAGTTGTATCCTCTTGATAAACTTGATTTAATACCTACCAAAATTAAATAAAAAATCAAATTCACGCGAATAGTCTTGAACTAAGTGCAATTAGTCAGCAATATATTGTCAAGATCTGACTGCTTTTTCAGACACGATTTCACGTTGACCTTGGCCAGTTTTCGGTTTCACCCAGTAAGTGGATTGTGGAGATCAAATTAGAGAGACTGTCCCTGCCTCTAGGTTAAATACTAGTAGCTGCAGTAGCGTAGTTAGGCGTGGGCGAAGTGGGCCCTCGGCCTCACACCCTAAGGGGCCTCGCACAAGCGAGAGTTTATTTTTATAATTGGTAGGCTCGTGTTTAACCACTATTTCACCTGATGGTAAGCGATGATGTGGTCGAACACTGAGTTGCGACAGTCGCTGTCTCATTTTCGAATTTATGAAAGAAAAAGGCCTCGCTGATGTGCCTTCGCCCACGTCTAAATTAGTCCACGCTACGCCACTGGGTACACTGGAAATCGAGCAAATGATATGTAGTACATTGCGTAAAGATGACAAACCAAGATAACCAAAGAAAGTTTTCTCGACAAACTTAATGCAACAACCTCACTTTCTGATTTATAATATTGCCTAGCTTGGTGCCTAGTCCAGTCTTAGAAATCAGCTCGGCAGTGCGTTAAACCGTAACGTGCGAGGCTGAGATATGATACCTCCTTGCTTACCTATGTGTATCTCGGCCAAGGGAGGTACTGAGATCTCACTTGGATACTTGGTGCAATATTAAATACTGTGGAGGCAACGATCCAATACGTAATAGAATAATTTAAATTTTATTTCAGACGAAAGTCCACAGTATTAGTAGTTACAATTCTCTTGATATCTAATATTAGATAGGTACATAATAAAACTATTAAAATTGAATTTAATTAAGTCTGACACTTCGTGTGTTTCAAGGGCTGGCTTTTATCTCGATCAGAGATTAAGGTCCTAAATATAACAGTGAACGGAGTAGGTAGATTGAATTGGGGTCATTGATCCGAAACGTATATATTAATATGGACATTCCTCCGGAATTGGTTGATTATTAAAAAAAAAACCGGAACTTAAATAGGAATTGTATTAAAATGAGCAATATTATATTCTTCATATTTTTTTTTTAACGGCACACAGTCACGATTTGACACAACCCAACGACCAATCCGAACATTATACCTTCCTTTAAATTTTGAGTAGTAACAAATATCACTATCAACATTACTACTACATGACTGGCCTGTTGGTCTAGTGGTTAGTGGCCCTGACTGCTAAGCCGGAGGTCGTGGGTTCGATTCCCACCCAGGACAAATATTTGTGTAATGAACACGATCATTTGTTCTGTGTCTGGGTGTAATTTATCTATATATGTATGTATTTAGAAATATATAAGTATGTTTATCAGTTGTCTAGTACCCATAACACAAGCTCTGCTTAGCTTGGGACTAGACGGCGTTGTGTGATAGTTGTAAAAAAAAAATATATATATTTAATTGAATCCGGAAATACCGGAATTACTTTTTGGAAAAATGGCTTATCCATGTTATTCTTTCTGTGTGCATTTATGATACAAGTACCAAAAATCAATCTACCTACTCCGATCACTGGCTTTAAAATAGTGACTTTCTGAAGCCTACTCTTCGGTAACGGCTAGGTTAATAGATTTAAAAAAAAATATATGTTTATTATAGATTCATGTACAACATTATGAATATGATTTTTTCGTAAGACTAATAAATATGCCAAAAAAAATTTTTTGCCAATAGTCCGGTCAATTTAAGCATCCGAGGTTACAAAAATTCGCACCTTAAAATGAAATCTAAAAAGTCCTCATCGATCCGACACCTGGAACAAAAAAAATACTCTAGGTCAAAGGTCAAGGTCACAAAAACGAGTTATTCGCGATTTTCAGCTTAAAACTTAAAATTAAAAAAGTAAAACTTAGATGTCTTCCTTGGGATCTGACAAGAATTGGCTCAAAGCCGAGAACCTTGGAAGATTTTCTTGTTCTACCTATGTTTTAATAATACTAGCAAAAGATGACAGAAAAATAAAATGTAATTAAATTGAATTATGTTGAATAAAACAAAATTAAAAATTAAATTATATTATTTTTTACTTATTTATTTTGTTACGTATCAACAAATTTACTATTTTCAGATTTATTCCTATATCTGTGCTATAAGACCTTGCTTTGTACGAAATTTCAGGAATCTGGGTCAACGGGAAGTACCCTATGAAAAATGAATACTGATTCCCTTGAGAGTGTCGAAATATACGGTTTTTGCGACATAAACGACCGTTTTTCAGAAGTTCAAGGGACTACAGACTTACGTATATGGCTTTAATTTCAACTCGATACCTCCACGCGTACCCGAGATAAAAATCTTGAAAAACAGACAGACAGACAGACGGACGGACAACAAAGTGATCCTATAAGGGTTCCGGTTTCTTCCTTTTGAGGTCCGGAACCCTAAAAAGAAAAGTATCCAACACGGATAAAGCTGTCTTTGTCTTGGGCAGCTTGAATCCCTTACTTCACTCAGGTTTCTATATGAACTCCTTCGCAATGTTCGGGAGTTAATTATATAAATCCCTGACGGTCTGGATTAAAACTTCGTACAGAAGACTAAAAAAAAAAAAAAAGTATTAACACTGCTTGAAAGAATTAATCTCAGAAATTCCGTCGCCAATATTTATCAAGCAAACCCTCCTCACTCCGTCTACCCTCTGCGTCCTAATCTAATCTGATAAGAGATAACGCACAGTAGTCAATACAGTGACATATCCTCTCGATTATGTTGTCAATAACGTTATCGGCAGCGTGCTTGCTGGATAGCAGATTTGACCGACTAGTGAGAGGTTATTTGCTGAGATATAGATATTGTTTAACTTTCGATTTCAGTATTTAGTTCATCATACAAACACACATATATACCGGCACGGATCTTGAGCGCTGACTTCTACAGTTCTACTTGCGCAGAAGCACGCAGAAGTGAAATATCGGGTCTCTTTAGTGGTTTTCAAAGTCAAAGTTTTTTATTTCACATGGGCCTACATGGGCACTTATAAAACGTCAGAAGCTAGTGCACGGTTCCAAATTGGTCGTTTCCTATGGAGAAGAACCGGCAAGAAACTCCATGGTTACTCTTTTTAAAAAAGAATTTGTTGTTACAAGAATTTGTTGAGAAATTTGTTGTTTGAAGAGAGATACGAGGGCGGGGAGTGAAATCCTTGTCAATCAATGATTGACTCGCCGATATTGTACGATGCGCAACACGATCCTCGCTCTTTCGCCGAGCGCTCAAGATTCATGCCGCTATCTATACACAAATACACAGTCATACATACATCTAGTAGTAGTATTCTTTACATATATGTATGTTTGTGTTTATGTGGGTATGTAAGTATATTTATTATGTATTATTTGTACCTCTATTGGTATGGTCATGTGAAGAGGAGGGATGAAACGCATGTTACTAAAAGAGTTATGAGTTTACATGTGGATGTGGATGGAGAGGGAGACCAAAGAAAAGATGGATGGATTGTGTTAAGAGTGATATGAAAGAAAAGGAAGTTAGTGATAGCATAACGAGTGACAGGGCAGAGTGGAAGAAAAAAACGTGTTGCGCCGACCCCAAATAACACGGGACAAGGGCAGGAAGATGATGATGATGATCCTACCCTCTATTCTGATTTCTGCAAGAAAACTCAACTTTGAGTTAAGTTCGCTTATGTACAGTCAGGGGTCAAAAGTGCATTTGCACTCTACCAACGCTAGTGTCTAAAATTTCTTCATAGATGAGTTTCAATGGTTTATGAATTATTTAGTTTGTAGCGTAGCATCTAAAGTATTGAATAAATTATCAACTGTTTTAAAGAAATTCATCGTGAATTATTTTTATTTTGTGTCTTTGACAACAGTTACGGTAGTGAATCGCATCATTCAAATGACGCGAAAAAAAGAACAGTTTGGTCTCTAATATCGATAGAATGTAATATGCTCAAAAACACAGATTTTGAACATGTGGGGTACCTCTTCAATCAGTCATCATCATCATCTTCCTGCCCTTGTCCCATCTTATTTGGGGTCGGCGCAACACGTTTTTTCCTTCCATTCTATCCTGTCAACCGTCCACCTCTTCAATCAGTGTAAGATACTTATAGGACTAATCGTGGATGCTGGTTACTTGATGTGGATTAAATTAATATTATCTATTCATCATGAGTTTCGCTTCATACAGACGCTGCCTGTATAAACAGTGCGAATAATGTATGTCTTTATATTTCGGTGTGTTTTGTCTTTGTAGTGTTCTAGATTTAGGTATTTTGGACACACTTTTTTGTTTTGTTTGTCTCTAATATTCATTTAGTCAATGTCATGCATACCTGTTATTTGTATGGTTACTGAAATGCCAGCTTTAGATGTAAGTTTATTTGAATTGTAAGTGACTGTGCTGTTGGTGTGCTTATTATAAATAAATAAATAATATCTAATGAACTGTAAAGAAATAAAAATAAAGCTAAAGTTGTCTATCTTACAAAATATGTGTTTCCTGATAGCTACAACCCGGAAATCTTTAAGTCAAGAGTGAATAGGTTACTTCTAGGTAACCGCGTTCCATCGTCGACCGCATCATCGCTTTCCATCAGGTGAAATGGCGGTCAAGCGCGAACCTATCCAGAATAATAAAAATAGGCTTTTTTTTTTTTTTTTTTATTGGGTGGGAAAATCATCCTAATGACATCCCCGCTCTTGGGCGGAGCGGGAGATAGTGTCAGACTCTTACTGACTAAAAACCCACTCCTGTTCCTTCGTTGCCTTCGTCCCAGGGCCCCGGGTTCCGCTTTCACACTACCCGTGGCCCCAGTAGGCTTCGACCCTGCTGGGCCCCTACGATTTGCTGACATCTCCTTGAGGCGCGCGTGGAACAAAACCCGCCGTCGACGACTTGGGCTCGGTCCGGACGGTTACCGGACGGTCAGACGGCGAGCCACCCATTGCTCGCCGTCTACAAGCCCGCGCCTACGGTGGCCGGAAATCGGGATCGGAATCCCGGCGGCGGTTGGAGCGTAAGGACCGTTGCCTCACGCGATCGGCCGCCTCCTTAGCTAGCATTACTGCTTCGCAGAAGGAGGCGACCGCCTGCCACTCCTCCTCGCTCCGGAGCATGGCCTGAACCAAGGCCCGGCGCGAGAGATCACCGCCGCCGATTGCCCTCACGAGGTCACGGCGTTGCTCTGCCCAAGCGGGGCACACCTCCACCGTGTGCTCCACCGTGTCCTCCGGGTGGGCCACACAGTGGCGACACCCGGGCGTCGTTTCCGCACGAATCCGGTGCAGGAACCTCCCGAACTTACCGTGTCCGGTGAGGACCTGCGTCATGCGGAATGTCAGGACGCCGTGAGGTCTTTCCAACCACGCCTCAAAGAGGGGACTTACCGCCATAATTGTGGCGTGCCCAAAATAAAAATAGGTTAAGATAAGTAGTTTGTCTCTTCTAAATAAATAGTGCTTTAATATCGTCATAGGTGAAAGACGGCCCTGCGCAAGTCCCACTCGCACATGGCCGGTTTTTAAAAGAATCTGATAGTGTATTTTTTATTTTTTTTTATTGGGTGGGAATATCATCCTTATGACATCCCCGCTCTTGGGCGGAACGGGAGATATTGTCAGACTCTTACTGACTAAAAACCCACTCCTGTTCCTTCGTTGCCTTCGTCCCAGGGCCCCGGGTTCCGCTTTCACACTACCCGTGGCCCTAGTAGGCTTCGACCCTGCTGGGCCCCTACGATTTGCTGACATCTCCTTGAGGCGCGCGTGGAACAGTACGCGCCGTCGACGACTTGGGCTCGGTCCGGACGGTTACCGGACGGTCGGACGGCGAGCCACCCATTGCTCGCCGTCCGCAAGCCCGCGCCTACGGTGGCCATCTGATAGTGTATTCAGATTTTTTCGAGTACGCAAATACTTCGGAACACCTTTTTGCAAAGTGGCTAACATATAGCTGCACTGTAACAGACAGTTTCACAAACCCTCTTGTAAAGTATGCTACGAGTATGTTATTATCAGATTGGCTCACCTAGATAATTATTACTCATACTTGCGCACTTGTTATGTCTTGTGTCTGTAATGTACTCGGCTTGTTTGATATTACTATCGAATAATCAACACAACAATCACTTTCCCTCGAACTGGTGTAAAGACAACAAAGGACCAACCAATAGTAACCAGGTTGCCAGGACACTAATTGAGGATATGAATCATCAAAAACAAAGTCGCTTCCCGCCGTCAGTCCCTATGTATGCTTAGATCTTTAAAACTACATGACCACAGGCGCAGGGTAGCCAGCCTATCGGTATTTTACAGGTTACATTTTGGAGTGTGTGCGCGGGAACTGCATGACTTGATTCCGCCATCTCCTTTCTACCATCGGACAAACCGACGAATGGCGAGTATCCACCCTTACGTTGTTGAAACTTCAATGGTCCGGACTAAGCGTTTCGCTTCGTCGTTTATACCGCGTACATCGAAGGACTGGAACAATTTGCCTGCTGCGGTCTTCCCGTCCAACTATAATATAGGTGTCTTCAAGGCTAGAGTGAATAGGCTCTTAATAAACTAGTGCGCCTGACCATCAATGATTGCATCTCCGCTTACCATCAGGTGGGCTCGCAGTCAAGCACTGGTTTATATCAATTAAAAAACAAAAACGACATTTGATTTTGAAGCGGTTTTTTTAATAGATAGTGATTCAGGAGGAAGGTTTATATGTATAATACAAGCATAATATAGTAGAGAAACACTGGTAATATTAGAGGTTTCTAATGTGATATCGTATATAAACACATTTTTTTGCGCTTATATTGCAAACGCTGGCTGAACCCTATGAGATAGATCAAAATAATGTATTACAGGATTGTACACCTTAAAAGGTCTACAAAAAAGGGATAACCCACAATAACCATTTTTATCCTTTACTTTTTACGAGAAATAATGGCTTATTTACGAACCGATTTTAACCCATTAAGTACCATAGAAACATTGTGGAGTTAATATAGATCAATATGACCTTTAAATGAATATTTTCAAAGATATTACAGATTTAAAATGCAGGAATATAGCGGTTGCATTGGTGCGTGCGAAGCCGGGGCGGGTCGCTAGTGAAATATAAATTATATCAATAGTAAATAAAGTCATTAGTAAAATTCATTTATATCCGCACCAACCCGCACTGGGCCAGCGTGGTGGATTACGGCCCATTCCCTCTCCTAGAGAGGAGGCCTGAGTCCCAACAGTGGGAACATTATAAGGCCGACTATGCTATGCTATGCTATTTATATCCGATGGAACATATAGATGGCCATCCGTCGGTGTCGAAAACTTCAAATCTTACGACCCAGGGTAACATATCTTCTTTTTTGATTGTACATACATAGTAAAGTAAATTATAGACCAGATGTAGTGTTCACGATAATCACTATTTAGGGATTTCAGTTTATAAATGAAACAACCAAATGATCAGTAAGCAGGCGCAACTTCAGAGTGACGTATACTCGTCCTCGGGAACGGATCGAGTGTGCTCACGACGCCACATCTCAGCATCGTCTACATTTAGGCCCGGCGCACATTATCGGCATCGGCAAGGAAAAGGATCCTTCGGCATCCCTACATGCATGCCAAAGCACATTTTCTGACAGTATTCGCTTGCATACAGGGATGCCGAAGGATCTTTTAAGGGATGCCGAAGGATCTTTTAAGGGATGCCGAAGGATCCTTTTTCCTGCCGATGCCGATAATGGGCGCCGGACCTTAATGTGTATATCACATCTCTTCCTTTTTATAAAATGATTTAGATTTCAAGATATTTAGCACCCAGATGAAAATATTCGCTGGTTCGGTTTTGAAGTACAATTACAGTATTTAGGATTTCTAATGTGTATAGCACACATTAAAATTTTAAGTGCAATTACAATATTTGGGCCTTACCATGACGTGTCATGACAGGGTCTTACGTTGAAATGTCAGGCGTGCGAGCGAGAAATATAGCTCTATCCCTTTAACAGTTCAGTTTAGGTCGTTAAACGAGCTCGTGGTAGGGCCTCAGGTTACTTATCTCCATTGTTGACACACTCTACCTACTTTGTAAAGTACATTACAGACCAGTGTGACTAAGTGGATTCGACCCACAATCTACTGTTTACTAACTAGACTCTGTAAGATCTACTGTGGCACTCGTGTAGACCATTGACCTGGAATAGCACATAGGATACTTTTTCCTGGGAGTATGTTCCCTAAAGGAAAAAAACGGAATCCTTATAGGATCACTTTGTTGTCCGTCCGTCTGTCTGTCTGTCAAGACCCTTTATCTTAGGAAAGCGTGGAGGTAATAAGTTTGAAAATAAAATCATATACTCAGGTCTGCGGTCCCTTGAAGCAGTGAAAAAATCAAACTTCTAAGTTAACGAATAAAAAGATACGGCCGTTTGTGTCGCAAAAACCGTGTATTTCGACACTCAAGGGAATCAAAATTTATAGGGTACTTCCCGTTGACCTAGACTCCTGAAATTTGGCATGAAGCAAAGTCACATAACACAAATATAGGAAAAGAATCTGAAAACTGTAAAGTAGTTACGTCACAAAAAAAAATCTTTTTTTGCGATTCGGAAAAATCTTCGTAACTCAATTCAGGAATTGAATTGTTTTCTTTGGTAAGTTTGTACGGAACCCTCAGTGCGCGAGTCCGTCTCGCACTTGCCCAGTATTTAACGTCACGCGGGCGAAGCCGCTGGCACCAGCTACTTTTTTCATAGCTGCGGTCGTTATGGAGCTCAACAGAAGGCTTACAGTCACCCAAAGGGCAATGAAAAGGGTTATGCTCGGATTTTCCTTGCGTGATCGCATCAGAAATGAAAATATCCGCAGGAGAACCAAAGTTACCAACATAGCACGAAGAATTGCCAAGTTTAAGTGCCAGCACCGCAGAGGGCAGAGCACATTGCTCGCAGAACAGATAGTCTATGGGGACGAAAGGTTCTAGAGTGGCGACCACGTACTGGACGCAGCGATGAAATACCTCCTACAAAGTGGACCGATGATCTGCTCAGTATCGCGGGAATCCTATGAATGCGAGACGCACAGGACCGTTCGTTGTGGCACCTCTTGGAGGAGGCTTATGGCAAACACTGGACGTATTTCGGTTGAAATGATGATCATGATGCGGTCTTTAAACCAGTATGAAAAAATGCCCTTAGCTGAGTTCTGTGTCCGCCGTGCACACAGCTATGTGTCGTGCTAACTGCACTGACCACATACTATTTATTTATGAAGATTTATACAAATCTATATCCATATTTAAAAGCTTTTACGTGTAAAATAATGGTTTCCCCTTTGTAGGTGTTGTGAAAAAAATAAAATAATAATTATATACTTATAATAAATCTGTAGAAGTGAAAATTCAATACATTGAAAATATCAAAAAAATAAATGGTGTTACTAAACCGACACCGAACCCAAAATGTGATTAAAAAAAATTTTGTCTGTCTGTTTGTTCAGGCATCATGCAAAAACTACCGGTTCGATTACGATGAAACTTGGTATAATTATTCTTTAATATCCTGAGCACCACACTGGGTTTTCACTTTTTATCCTGGAAAAGTATATACAGTAAACAAACAAACTAAATTTTGCGGTTCGATCCCTAGGCCCGATTACTGTACCAACCGAAAATAATAAGTTTGTCGTAGGTTACGTCACCCGCAGTGGAGTTGTCACCCGCAGTGGAGTTCTCTAAGGGGCGTTGCACACGGCTAAGATACTATAATATTTTATCTTAAGATACAGTATCGCTCGCCATACAATTCAATGGGCACACACGACGAAGATAATAAATAGTATTTCATATTTTCGTATCTCAAAAAACTTAATAAAACCATTTTCAACTTCTACGCGGACGAAGTCGCGGGGAAAAGCTAGTGTATTAATAATTTCGTTATGCGCGCGATTTCTAATCCGAAAAACGGAGCACAATCTTGTCTAGTCGCGCTAGACAAATATTCTGAAAAAATTGTAAGATACCTACCTACTGTGTACCAAATGCTATAGCTATTAATTATTATTGGATAAAGGGGGGTCTAGCTAAAATAATTTGTAGTATTTGGTATAATTAACCTTTTGAGTAGCGTAATTAGAGACAATATAAAGACAATGACCGAGTGAACGCGTTCGCTCGGGTTTTGATGAACTAAGTTAGGTTAGTTCAAATTCTCACCACATGTCTCCAGGCAGGAGGGGATTCAAGTTGCTTAAACATCACGTGATTAATGGACGATTAAAAGAGGTAGTTTCTTCCTTTAACCCTTCTTTTGGCTTCGCCGAACACAACACGCCGTGGAAAGGCGCTAGGTTCTTACCGTACGGCCGGACTGCGAGCTATCCATTGTTCGTCATCCGCAAGCACGCCCCTCTTAGATAACCTAATAGATATTTCTTGAACTAGAAACAAATAATTTGGATCTTATTACCTACGCCTGAAGAGCAGTGGTGGCCGAGTGGTAACGGCCCCGACTTACGAGTTGTAGGTCATGGGTTCAAACCCAGCCAGGCGCATTACTTTGTGTAATTTATTTCATCACCACTGCTCTCAAAACGGTGAAGGAAAACATCGTGAGGAAACCGGCATGTCCTAGAACCAAAAATTCGAAGACATGTGACATCCACCAATCCGCACTGGGCCCGCGTGGTGGATTACGGCCCATTCCCTCTCCTAGAGAGGAGGCCTGAGTCCCAGCAGTGGGAACATTATAAGGCCGTCTATGCTATGCTATGCTACCTACGCCTACGTCAACAGATATTTTAATGAAATCATCACACAAATATTTATTACAACGAATAACTAGTTTAACAAATATTTCCGCCTTGCATCACTCTTCGTAATGAGCAAAGAAACCCGTTTTTAGGGTTTCGTACCTCAAAAGGAAAAAACGGAACCCTTATAGGATCACTTTGTTGGCTGTCTGTCTGTCTGTCAAGACTCTTTACCTTGGAATCGCGTGGAGGTATCGAGTTGAAATTAAAACCATATACTCAGGTCTGCGGTCCCTAGAAGCTGTGAAAAAATCAAACTTCTAAGTTAACGAAAAAAAGATACGGCCGTTTATGTTGCAAAAAACGTGAATTTCGACTCTCTCAAGGTAATCATAATTCCGTTTACATTTCATCTGAAATTTGGCATGAAGCATGGTCTCATAGCACAAATATAGGAAAAAATCTGAAAACTGTAAATTTGTAGTTACGTCACCGATTTCTGAAAAATCTTCGTAACTCAATCTTGGAATTGAACTGTTTTCATAGATAAGTTTGTACGGAACCCTCAGTGCGCGAGTCCAACTCGCACTTGCCCGTTTTTTTATAGAAATACTACTATGTTCGTCGGACACATATACACAGATAATTTTGATATTTGATTTCTCAGTGGGTTGGTTTTGGTGTAGCTCATAATTTTTGTTAGCAACGCATGTTTTTTTTTAATTGACTTAAACTAGTGCTCGACAGCGATCCTACCTGATGGTAATCAGTGACGCAATCGTTGTACGATCAATGGAGAGTGAAAGGGAAGCCAAAGAAAAGATAGATGGATTGTGTGACGAGTGATATGAAAGAAACGGGAATTATTGTTAGCGTGACGTATGACAGGACAGAATAGAAGAAAAAACCGGGCAAGTCGGAGTTGGACTCGCGCACTGAGGGTTCCGTACAAACTTGAAAGGTAAATTGCGGTTTACGATTTATGACTTATTAAAAAAAAACTACTTACTAAATCTCATTCAAACCTATTTTCGGTGGGCACCACACTGGGTACTTTTTATCCCGGAAAAGAATATACAATAAAAAACAAACTTAATTTTGCGGTTCGATCCCTAGACCCGATTACTGTACCAACCGTAAATAATAAGTTTGTCGTAGGTTACGTCACCCGCAGTGGAGTTCACTAAGGTGCGCTGCACATGGCTAAGATACTATAATATTTTATCTTAAGATACATTATTGCTCGCCATACAATTCAATGACTATCACAAACGACGAAGATAATAAATAATATTTCATATTTTCGTATCTCAAAAACCTAATAAAACCATTTTCGACTTCTACGCGGATGAAGTCGCGGGCAAAAGCTAGTGCTTTTTTAAGTTTTTGGTAGTTTTTTGTAAATCTTTGGACCCATGCCGAGACAACTCTTTGAGAAAGCCGTTCAGCCATTTTAGAGTGAACGAGTAACGAACATACACACACACGCACTTATATATTATTAGAGTGATAATGTTGGTATGGTCATGTGAAGAGGAGGGATGAAACGCATGTTACTAAAAGAGTTATGAGTTTACATGTGGATGGATGGAGAGCAAGAGGGAGGCCAAAGAAAAGATGGATGGATTGTGTGAAGAGTGATATGAAAGAAAAGGAAGTTAGTGATAGCATGACGAGTAACAGGGCAGAGTGGAAGAAAAAAACGCGTTGCGCCGACCCCAAATAACACGGGATAAGGGCAGGAAGATGATGATGAGATGATGATGAATGTCACGCTCGTCGGTTTTAATGTATTGACCGTTAAAACTATTCTATTCTGTTGCTGCCCCACTTTTTAATAAGTTATTTTCCTTATTAAAATTCTTAGCCACGAGAATAAACTGGTTTAAGAAACAAATAAAAAAATATTTGGATTGTCTTGCAAAAGTTGCTTAAGTTTTTGACCTCTACGTCTGCGTGCTCTCGGCGACATTCTTACAAAAATTTAACTACTTTATATATATATTATCTATATATATAAAAGAAGAAACTGACTGACATATCAATGCACAGCCGAAAGTACTGGAACTAAGAATGTGAAATTTTGTGCAAGGCTTCCTTTTATGACGTAGGCGAGCACTGAGAAGGGATTTTTGGAAATTCAACTTTTAAACGAGGTCCCGTTTTACCCTTTTGGGTACGGAACCCTAAAAACAATACTTATAAGATTTACTAGCATTTAAGTCTGTCATGTGGTCGTGTCCATGGCGTGCTGAACACAGTTTTGCTTTGTTATAAATGCTAATCATTATTTCATTTTTGTTTCAGGAGTGGGTAAAACCAGTCTGGTAGTGCGATACATTGGCAAGATGTTCTCAAAGCATATATCACCCACGATAGGAGCTTCTTTCTTCACCTGCAATATTAACCTAGAGAATGCCAGGGTCAAACTACAGGTAGGTAATAAACATATTAAAAAAATCTCGTGTGTATAAGTGTCGTAATAGCCCAGTGGTTAAGGCATCCGCCTCTCATGCATGAGGTTGCCTTTTCAAACCGGGTATTTTTCTAATCTTATTTACGATGACAGACCGTACCTCAGAAAGCACGTAATGCCGTTGTACCCAGTAGTCTTAGACAGTCGTTACAGGCACTCAAACGAAAGAAAGTCGAGTATCGTATTGCCCAGTAACTGTGTTGTCTCGTAGGGGCGCCGACTCCATGTTGTGCTCGGGGGCTCGAGCACCCATGAGAAATAAACTACCCACTGTTTATTTCTCATGGGTGCCCGAGCACCCTTGAGAATGGTTTTTTTATTAGTTTGATGTTTTCCTTCTTAACATTCATAGCCATGAGAACAATCTGGTGGGTTACCATGACATTCAAAGTAAGATTGTTTCATTCTTATTTCAGTGTGGGTAAGAGACAGAGCTATACAGGTTGTCTAGCGCCATGTCTTACCCACAATGGAATAAGAATTCAGTTTTTTTAAGAAAAAAAAACAAAATAATCCTAGGATTGTTTTTCAAAAGCTGCTTAACTTTTTGAATTCCACGTCAAAAAAACAAAAATGGTGTCAGTAATAGATAAACTTAGAAAAGTATGTATGAATTGAAAAAATTGCATTGGTATTTATGTCATCATCATAATCATCATTTCAGCCTAAAGACGTCCACTGTTCTGACTGGCCTGTTGGTCTAGTGGTTAGTGGCCCTGACTGCTATGCCGGAGGTCGTGAGTTCGATTCCCACCCAGGACAAATGTTTGTGTGATGAGCACGATCATTTGTTCTGTGTCTAGGTGTAATTTATCTATAATATGTATTTATTTAGAAATATATGTGTATGTTTGTTTATCCGTTGTCTAGTACTCATAACACAAGCTTTGCTTAACTTGGGGCTAGCCGGCGTTGTGTGATAGTTGTGGGATATTATTATTCTTATTACTACTGTTGGACATAGGCCTTCCCCAATTGACGCCATAATGACCGGTCCTGTGCGTTTCGCATCCATTGGATTCCCGCGACCCCCATTCCCGAGGGCTTCCAACGCTGCGTTTTTCGGTACGTGGTCACCATTCCAGAATCTTTCGTCCCTATCGACCATCTTTTCTGCGAGCAATGTGCCCAGCCCACTGCCACTTAAGTTTGGCAATTCTTCGGGCTATGTCTGTAACCTTGGTATTTATGTAAATCTATTAAAACAGTAAACAGCTCAATTCATTCAATCTATTTATAAAGAGGTAGAACATGATTGCTTCCCCACTAACTCAGTTTTTTTACTGTGCCTTATCGATCAAACACATATCGTTAAACATATTTTTATGTTTGTAATAAACACTCTTTCAAGTCAATGTTGTGTCGATATTTGATAAGGAACACCGAAACAAATCCAGAGGTCATGTACTGTAGAAACTTGTGAGTTTAAAAAAAAAAGTAGAGCAAAGTTTAAGACACTTTGTGTTTTTGTTACTAAATACTTCTTATTTATCAATTAATGAAGAGGCGTAGACAAAGTGTGTTATCTTTGCGATTGGAACATTTGCATCTGAATCACTGAAATGTTCCGGAACAATGATATCATTTGGAACATTGGCTCAAAAGTTACAAACGGAATATTTGGAACAACGGCTCAAAAGATACAAACGGAACATTTGGAACAACGGCTCAAAAGATACGCAGACACTGACTGTTATGAATCGTGATCTGTTACGTTGCGTCATATACACCAACAGTTTTATTTAATTGAATTTGGATTTGAGAATAATTTAAAGCAGATGTTTCTAGTTCAGTTCAATAAAATTTACACTATTTACGTTTTAATTTGAATTTTAAAAAGACTGCAGGTCACTTAAAGAGTGTTTCAGTGTTCCAATTGTTCCAAATGATGCATTTAAAACATTACTGCAGTTCCAATCTTTCGGAACACTAAAATGTTTCGGAACAGTTTGTCGGTTCAGTAAAGAATTACACATGCCTAGAATGTGAGAGATGGAGAGACTAATTGGTGATCCAGATTTGGTTAACACCAATCTACAAAGCTTGGAGCACAGGCGTAGGGTAGCCAGCCTTTCGGTATTTTACAGGATGCATTTTGAAGAGTGTGCGCGGGAATTGCATGACTTGATTCCGCCATCACTTTTCTACCATCGGACAATCGGACTTACGGCGAGTATCCTAAAAAAAACCCTAAAAAATGAACATACAGTACTGCCAAAATAATGTAGATAAGGCCTGGACCCAAAAACTATGGAGTTACAGCAGATCACAGCTCCGAACAATTACAGGAGTCTTCACGGGGCACTATGTAACCAACAAAAAGCTCCACAACATGGGACTAGCAAGCAACCCGACTTGCAGGATCTGTGGAGATGCAGAGGAGAATATGCTACACTTGCTATGCGACTGTGCAGCACTAGGCTCAAAAAGATTAGAGTATCAGTGGGCCAACCATTTCCAAGACCAGAGGATTACAGGCTCAGCCCCATCAAGGCCATAATGGGACTCATGAAGAAGGTGCACGGAGGGCTAGGGGTTGAGTAGACAGGAGGGGAACAGCACAAAAGATCCAGAAGGGTCGAAGTGCTCTGGCCTAGGGCCAACCCCACAACAAGATAAGATAAGACTGCCAAAATATGTTGCGCATTCGTCATATTTATGATTATTAAAAATAATTACTGCAGTATTATTTTTTTCGTTACGTATGTAACCACCTCATAAATTTATGGGGTATCCAAATAAAGACTCGAAGAGACGATTTTAAAACTATTACTAACAAAAATTTAGGAAATATGGAAGCTAAATCCAATTGAATTAAAATAAGTTCCACCAACTGCATCAGACTGCTAAAAGTGACTTCATTCGAACTTTTTAGTCGTTTTCTTATGGTCTTGTTTTTTAACATTGACAACTTGTTTTTATTTGTCTGGCAGTGAACCCCAAATGTCTTTTCTTAGGTATTATTTGTCGAGTCTTTGAGCCCCTTACAAGTCCTGAGTTCAGTTACATAAATATTGAAAATGACAAATCCTTGCACTGACTAGATAGGTCCACTCAAATCTGATCAGACACTAATCTGCATGGTTCTCATGTGATTTGACCATTACATGTTTACTATGACCTTCAAAAGAGACTGATCTCTTGAGTTTATTTCGGTATTTACCATACTGTCGGCTACCATATTGTCTCTTCACCACCCTAGGTTGACTGATAGAGAATGCCTAAAGCATTAAGTCCGCCTTTGTACTTTATTTTGCACTTTTTTTTATTGTTATAAACCAGTGCTTGACTACGATCCCATCTGATGGTAAGCGGAGATTCAATCATTGATGCATGAAGTTTAATAAATAAATTTCTTCTCAGGGTAGTCGGCTAGGAAACACCGACCTCATCTAGTTTAATCGACGTGTAAAAGTGTGAAGCTAGAACTACATTAGACCGACGCACACGTGTAACACGCCTGGTTTGTATGTAGAACGACGTCGCGTGGCGTGGATCATGTGTAGCTCTACAAGTCTAGTTTTCAAATAAAATGTATGGAGACCGACGCGCCCAGATCGGCGTGTGTGGCACACGTGTGCGCAGTGTAGTTCTAGCTTTATTTATTATAACCATCATCTCCTTGGGGTCGGCTTCCCGTCTATCTGGATGTGGCTATAGACCTGTGTTTTATATGGAGCGTCTGCTTATCAGACCTCCACAACCCAGTTACTGGGCATACTCCTTGCATAGACCGATGGTCAGAATTTCTGGCGTCTAACGACAATACGTCTACCAATAACGACAGTCAAAAATCTACGAATGACAATCGGGATAGCACGTAAAGCCATTGGGGCTTCACGTGCTTTCAGAGGCACGGGGTGTCGTTAAAACTTAGAAAAGTACATATGAAATGAAAAAATCACAATTGGCGCTTGCCCGGTTTCGAACTCGTCACATCATGCATGAGAGGCGGTTGCTTTAACCACTAGGCCATCACGACACTATTTTAGGGTTCCTTACCCAAATGGTAAAAACGGAACCCTATTGCTATCACTCTGCTGTCTGTCTGTCTGTCACCAGGCTGTATCTCTTGAACCGTGATAGCTAGACAGTTGATCACAGACGATATATTTCTGTTGCCGCTATAATAACAAATACTGAAAACAGAATAAAAGCCTCCCATCTCTCATACAAAAAACGTTTTTTTTTTTCCGTTTTTTTTACTGCGGACAGTAAGGAACCCTTCGTGCGCGACTACGACTGACACTTGGTCTGGGGCCCTAGTCTGCTATTTTTATGAATTCGTCATTCCAACACGATTCCATTGTCATTTTGCAAAAAATTCGTAATCTGTTAATTCATAATGGCCGATCATTGATCGATCAGTGGTCTCGTAATAGAATTGTGGTACGAGCTTTCTTATAACGAATTAAAAGCAATGACTGCACAGCGACGTTCTAATCGAAGTCACTGATCGTAGCAGTTGTCAAAATTTTATCAGATTACCGCATACGTCAGTTATTTATTTGTCATTACGTACGAGATTACCTTTCTTTACCATTTCTTTCAATGGAGTGTCAGTGGTTGACCATTGGAAAATCATAACGACGCCATTATATTAGTAGTTTACCAAACTTGTAAAAATCAACATTTATGAAACCAATGATAGACCATTTTGACACTATTGTAATAGCAGACTTGAGGCCCAGTTCTTTTTAACCGATTTCCAAAAATTAATATCATATAACAATCAAAAGTAGTTTGGTCTCTACTTACGGTAGGTGAAGGCCCTCAGTAAGCGCCGCGAATCCGATAATCCTGTCCGACACGCTTGACTGGGCATTACGTCAACTGATAAAAAAAAAAGGCGACAATCGAAGTACTAGAAGCCGCTGCTGTGGTTTTTCCCTTGTTGAATCTACTTCTTTTTAATCTATGGAGGCCATTTTTTATTGTTATTTTTGTTGATAAACAAGTATAGATTAGGCATAGTAATGAAATGCATTTTAAATGTATTTGAGCGGATTAAATGGTATGGTCATGTGAAGATAGGCCAAAGAAAAGATGGATGGATTGTGTGAACAGTGATATGAAAGAAAAGAAAGTTAGTGATAGCATGACGATTGACAGAATAGAATGGAAGAAAAAATCGTGTTGCGCCGACCTTAAATAAGACGGTACAAGGGCAGGAAGATGATGAAATGATGGACAGTAAAGGTAGAATACACTACATTGGGCCTAGGTGGGCCACGTACACCAATCTGGGTGCATCGGTCTCCATATATTTTATACGGCAACTAGACTTGTGGAGCTTCGACTTTAACTTTGATTGATTTATTTCATATTCAATTTTTACATCTTGCCTCGTCGTAACCTTGACCGCTATCGGAGTCAAGGGTAGACGGCCTACGGGGCACTAGGGGCCATTTCTTAGTTCTGCTCTTAGGGGGAGGTTTACCATAATCCCCACGCTTGGCAATCGTGTTGGTGATCAGTGTAGTTGTTGCAATGCACAAAAAATGCTGCACCCAGGACACTCAGAAGATATGGGATACAGCTATTCTTTACGTCCAGACAACGTAAGGTACCCACTGCTGTACCAATTTTACCGGTAGCTTCTTCTTATTTATAAGAAAATCCCTTAAGAATTAAAAACCCCGCGGGAGGTTTCGAAAGAATCACCCCGGCCGGTGGACGCAAAGGGCAACTAAAGAATGGGCATGCCACAATCGCGACGGTAAGTCCTCACTTCGAGGAGTGGCTAGAGTGGCGTCACGGTGTTCTTACTTTCGCCTGACGCAGGTCCTCACCAGACATGGGAAATTCGGGAGGTTCCTGTTTCGAATTCAGGCGGAAGAAACGCTCGGATACCACCATTTTGCGGAGCGCCCGGATGGCACGGTGGATACGGTGGAAGTCTGTCCCGCTTGGGCAGAGCAAGACTGTGTCCTTAGATTATGGTTCTGGAGCATGGTCTGAGGAGACGGGGTTGCGAGGGGGAATGGAAAGCGAGAATAAAATCTTCATTACGTTTCAGGTCTGGGACACGGCTGGCCAGGAGCGATTTCGTTCGATGGCGCCGATGTACTACAGGAACGCCAACGCTGCGCTACTAGTGTTCGATATCACCAGCGTCAATAGCTTCGCGGCTATCAAGGGATGGGTTAAAGAGTTGCAGAGGTGTGTACCATTGTAGAATACTAACCACAGCCAGCAGCTTCGCCCGCGTGAAAATATAAAATTATCTCAAGGGATCCACGGTAAGATGTAAGACTGGCCTGTTGATCTAGTGGTCAGTGACCCTGACTGCTATGCCCGAGATCGTGGGTTCGATTCCCACCCAAGACAAATGTTTGTGTGATAAGCACGATCATTTGTTGTGTCTGGGTGTAATTTATCTATAATATGTATGTATTTAGTAATATATAAGTATGTTTACAAGTCGTCTTGTACTCATAGTACAAGTTTTGCTTAGTTTGGGACTAGATGGCGCTGTGTGAATGTTGTGGAATATTATTATTATTAAGTTGTGGGAGGAACACCACTCAATGTCAACTTCTTCAAATGACAAGTTGCAAAATGTCATTTTGCGAATTTGTCATTTCAAGAAGTTGACATTGTGCGAAATTTTCATTTTGACAAATTGTCATTATGAGAAGTGGTCATTGTGCGAAATCGACTTTTTGATAAATTGTCATTATGAGAAGTTGACATTGTGAGAAGTTGACCATTAACGAAGTTGTCATTTAGCGAAATCGACATTTTGATAAATTGTCATTATGAGAAATTGACATTGTGAGAAGTTGACCATTAACGAAGTTGTCATTGTGCGAAATCGACATTTTGATAAATTGACATTATGAGAAGTTGACATTATGAGAAGTTGACCATTAACGAAGTTGTCATTGCGCGAAATCGACATTTTGATAAATTGACATTATGAGTAGTTGACATTCTAAGAAGTTAACATAGTGAGAAATGGACATTTTGTGACCGGTTGACATGTTCAGAAGGGGACAATACGAAACGATACGCTCTTATCGACCTTTATAGTATTTCCTACACTAATTGTCCACTAAACCATTGCTCTCCATTCCAGCAACGTCCCAGAAGCCATGGTCCTCTCAGTCGTCGGCAACAAGAGCGACCTCGAAGACTTGCGAGCGGTACAGTCCAGCGAGGCGGCGCAGTTCGCAGCGTCCATAGGCGCGCAGTACTGTGAGACGTCTGCCTTACATGACCAGGTAACTCCTCCATCCCCGGGCGTCTGGAGTCACAGGGCGATTTTCGCGGGCTTGCGGACGACGAGCAATGGCTAGCTTGCCGTTTGCCCATCTGATAAGGATTGAGCTCGAGTTGCTGACACGTACATGTTCCACGGCGCGCCTCAGAAAGATATCATCAAACCCTAGGGACCCAGCAGAGCTGGGTTCGCTTCTGAAAGGAAAATTCCCGGGGTCCTGGATCGCAAGGCAACGATGGAACATAGAAGTGGGTTTAAGTCGGTAAAAATCTGACACGCCCTCCCGCTCTGCCCTAAGGCTGATGGCCGATGCCCGCTATTATTATTATTTCCCTTATTTGTCTTATTTACATATTTTTTATTTACATATTAATATTTTTTCTTTTTTTTTGCAGCAGGGCATAGACCAAGTATTCCTGAACACGGCAGCAGCTCTCCTCAAGTTGTCCAGCTCAAACCTGGTGTCATCACTGCGGTCTTACGACTCAGCTGATGTGGACAACACTAAGATACCCACAGGTAACTTATGATCATAATGGTTTAGTTGAAATAAGGAGTAAGATGACCCAAAACAACCCGTAGTATAGCGATGCGCTAATGGTACATAGTGGACACGTGCTACGCGCAATCAATGTGATTGGGAACACATTGATTGCGCGTAGGTACAACTAAGCACTGTAATTCCCTGCCGGAGTCTGTGTTTCCTGTTAGCTGCAACCTAAGGGTCTTTAAGTCAAGAGTTAATAGGTTACTTCAAGGGAAACGTGCTCCGTCGTTGACCATATTATCGCTTACCAAAAGGTGAGATACTGGTTAAGCGCGGGTCTATCAATAATAACAAAAATTCTTACAATAATAATAATATTCCACAACTATCACACAACGCCATCTACTTCCAAACTAAGCAGAGCTTGTGTTATGAGTACTAGACAACTGATAAACATACTTATATATTTCTAAATACATACATATTAAAAATTAATTACATCCAGACAAAGAACAAACGATCGTGCTCATCACATAAACATTTGTCTTGCGTGGGAATAGAACCCACAACCTCCGGCATAGCAGTCAGGGCCATTAACCACTAGACCAACAGACCGGTCAATAATTATTACCCCTTATCATTTGGGCACGCCACAATTATGGCGGTAAGTCCCCTCTTTGAGGCGTGGTTGGAAAGACCTCACGGCGTCCTCACATTCCGCATGACGCAGGTCCTCACCGGACACGGTAAGTTCGGGAGGTTCCTGCACCGGATTCGTGCGGAAACGACGCCCGGGTGTCGCCACTGTGTGGCCCACCCGGAGGACACGGTGGAGCACACGGTGGAGGTGTGCCCCGCTTGGGCAGAGCAACGCCGTGTTCTCGTGGGGGCAATCGGCGGCGGCGATCTCTCGCGCCGGGCCTTGGTTCAGGCCATGCTCCGGAGCGAGGAGGAGTGGCAGGCGGTCGCCTCCTTCTGCGAAGCAGTAATGCTAGCGAAGGAGGCGGCCGATCGCGTGAGGCAACGGTCCTTACGCTCCAACCGCCGCCGGGATTCCGATCCTGATTTCCGGCCACCGTAGGCGCGGGCTTGCAGACGCCGAGCAATGGGTGGCTCGCCGTCTGACCGTCCGGTAACCGTCCGGACCGAGCCCAAGTCGTCGACGGCGCGTATTGTTCCACGCGCGCCTCAAGGAGATGTCAGCAAATCGTAGGGGCCCAGCAGGGTCGAAGCCTACTGGGGCCACGGGTAGTGTGAAAGCGGAACCCGGGGCCCTGGGACGAAGGCAACGAAGGAACAGGAGTGGGTTTTTAGTCAGTAAGATTCTGACACATCTCCCGTTCCGCCCAAGAGCGGGGATATCATTAGGATGATTTTCCCACCCAATAAAAAAAAAAAAAACCCTTGTCATTAAAATTCATTAATAATCAATTCTATTACAGGCACACCAACAGAAGAAGATGCCACGCACACAGGGAAGGTGGAACTACCAGCTTGGAGCATAGACAGCATCGCACACGGAGACGTACAGAAGAATATGTGCTGTTGACCGGAACATACTCAAACATGAAAACCAGCTACTAGAGGCTTCGCCCTCGTGATCGTAGAAAATTATCTCAAGGGAACATACTCCACTGTTGGACATAGCGCTCCCCCAAGTATTATCATAACAACCTGTCCTGTGCGTCTCGCATCCATCGGATTCCCGCGACCCTCACCAGTTCATCGATCCATCTTGTGGGAGACCGTCCAACGCTGCGTCTCCTGGTACGTGGTCGCCATTCCAGAACCTTTCACCTCTAACGACCCAATTTTTTACAAGCAATGTGCCCTGCCCACTGCCACCTAAGTTTGGCTCACCAGGTCATCGATCCACATTATGTGAGGTTGGACTTCCGGTACATGGTCGCCACTCCAGAACCTTTCGTACCCATCGACCATGTGTTCGGAGCAATGTGTCCTGTCCGCTTAAGTTTGGCGATTCTTCGAGCTATGTTCACGACCTTGGTTCCTGATGCAATCACGCAAGGAAACTCCGAGCCCTTTCTATTGCCCTTTGGGTGACTTAAAGCCTTCTGATGAGGCCCATAAAGACCATTATTATGAATGAACTAGCCAGCCAAAGAGCTGCCAGGGGCCCGTGTGATGGAAGAAAATTGTCTCAAGGGACGGGGTATAAAGTAGCCTGAGGAGCCATGAGGTATGACATAGGGCGGATTTCTGAATTGAGCATTTTGAGTTAAGTACATCTCAAACCATACTTTAATGCCAAATTTTGACAGGTTTGCAGGCTAAAGTAGAGTTTGAGAAATACTCAACTTCAAATGCTTAATTCAGAAATTGGGGGATAGTCTACCCGTGAGCCACATTTCATCTCAACCTATTTTATCGTGAAGAAGTAACAAACAAAAAAAGTATTTGATTTACCAAATAAAAAAATGCATGCATATTCCCTATTGCATAATGTCAAAAACGTTGGTGTCAAAGAATCCCTTGCTTTATTTAGTATGGCCACTAAAAAGTATTTATGACCATAGATAAAATATAAACTTATTTGTAAAAACCGAAAAAAAAGACGTCTTGACATTTCTATTGCCAATGTCATTAATTTTTCATCTGTCAGTAACTTTTTAGAAAGCGGGTCGGTCCTAATTGTATCCATTTCTGTGTTGTGGCCTATATTGGCCTGTAAATGTCTGTAAAAATGAGGCTTGTCGGCCATTCCGACCCATAACTCTCCATTTTTTACAGCAGAAAAATAATATTCAATATGAAACTCAATTTCTTATTTAACTTGCGGAAGATATATATTCCTATATCTTATCTAAACAAAATGAACATAGGAAATGAATCGTAAATTTGGAGTAACTCAAAACGCGTCTTGCTGCAGTCCGGTTAGTAACTTCAATCTCGGTAATGTATCATAATAGCATAATGTTCCCACTGTTGGGACTCAGGCCTCCTCTCTAGGAGAGGGAATGGGCCGTAATCCACCACGCGGGCCCAGTACGGGTTGGTGGATGTCACATTTTTGGTTCTAGGACATGCCGGTTTCCTCACGATGTTTTCTTTCACCGTTTTGAGAGCAGTGGTGATGAAATAAATTACACAAAGTAAGGCTGGGTTTGAACTCGCGACCTACAACTTGTGAGTCGGGGCCGTTACTACTCGGCCACCACTGCTCCGCTAATGTATTATTACATAAATATTAATGTATTATGTAATGTATTACTCTATAATTGCAATAGGATGGCGCGGGTAACAGCTGTCGGATTCATACAATGTAACTAGTTACCTATCCTTTTCTTTCATCATTAAGATGTATATTTTCGTCCTGCTGTCATCCTAAACATGCGATGTAATAAAAACTTTTTACAAAATAAATACAACCAACTAAAATGTAAAAAAAAAAACACTTTAAAGTGCAAAATAACTACGGAAGTCAGTGTTTCCACACTTTTTAGTTATGGTACCACCACTAAAAAGTACCGCTCAGCCAGAGTGCATCTCATGACAATTCTAATAATCCCAAACACGGTTAGATTACATTAATTTATTACAGAGTTCTGATGCCTAACTTCCGGCTTCATCATCAGATCAGTTCGTTATATTCCCCCTCTTATTTCAATTAGTCATCGACTACACGTATAAATAAAGCAATTTTACTTGTTACGACAGTTCTGCTGTGATCCTATGAGGAGTTCTGTTCCATATCTTCGAAATTCATGATCAGATCATAACAATATTTCAATGGGACCAACATGGAAGCAAAATGTTTCAAAAAAAAATTCAAAATCGGTCCACAATTGACGAAGAAATCGGTGAACACACATTAAAAAAAATACATTCAGCCGGACATAGAACCTCCTCCTTTTTGAAGTTGGTTGAAAAAGACGTTAGGCCGCAGGACGGCACCGTCGGGGCCGTGGTTGAGCGATTGCCTTCTGCGTTGCGGGTCGCGGGTTCGATTCCTACTCGGAACAAATATTTGTATGGCCTATATATATCTGTTCCGAGTCTGGGTGTCTTATGTATATGAGTTAACATGTTTGTGAGCGCACCCACGACACAGGAGTAATTCCTAGTGTAGGGCAAAGTTTCTAGTTAGTTTTTCAAAGGTCTATTATGACGTGATATAAAATCTTGGGTCCTTGAGATCTAGGTACCCCAGTTTACACTGTATCTACGTTCTATTAATTATATTTATAAGAACACAGGTCTGTATTCAGTTGCGTAGTTAGGCTTGGGCGAAGTGGGGCCTCGCACAAGCGAGGGCTCTTTAGAACGAGGTTTTTTTTTTTAATAATTGGTAGGCTCGTGTCGTGGTCGAACACTGGGTTGCGACAGTCGCTGTCTCGTTTTCGAATTTATGAAAGAAAAAGGCCTCGTTGATGTGCTTTCGCCCACGTCTAAAGTAGACCATGCTACGCCTCTGTCTGTATTATATTAGTTATTTTAAGTTTAAATATTAAATATAAGTTAAATCTCTACTTAAAATCACATTTAATTTAGTGACTAGCTCTTGCCAATGACTACACTCGCGCTTTCAAATATTAAAATTAGGATTATTTTAGCACCAGAAGCGCGGGTGTCCTAAATTTGACACGTTCTTATGTTTTTCCTTCTCTAGTTTTATTACGTGTAGAATCGCAAAGTACACCAAAATGTGTAATGCATAGTAAATATATTGTATTATCAATTGACTGGCCTGTTGGTCTAGTGTTTAGTGGCCCTGATTGCTAACCCGGAGGTTGTGGGTTCGATTCCCACCCAGGACAAATGTCTGTTTGTTGAGCACAATCATTTGTTCTGTTTGTGTGTAATTTATCTTTATCTATATTATGTATGTATTTAGAAATATATAAGTATGTTTATCAGTTGTCTAGTACTCATAGCACAAGCTCTGCTTAGTTTGGGACAAGATGGCGTTGTGTGATAGTTGTGGAATATTATTAGTTACCAGTTTCATTTGTATACTATCTATCCATATTACTGTAGCCAAAATAAAATGGCCAAAATTGACATTGATATTCCGCGCTTCTAGTGTTAATTTACGTTAGAAACGCTTTAGCATAGTTGACCTTTTAATGTTCTCACTGCTGGGACTCAGGCCTCCTCTCTAGGAGAGGGAATGGGCCGTAATCCACCACGCGGGCCCAGTGCGGGTTGGTGGATGTCACATGTCTTCGAATTTTTGGTTCTAGGACATGCCGGTTTCCTCACGATGATTTCCTTCACCGTTTTGAGAGCAATGGTGATGAAATAAATTACACAAAGTAATGCGCCTGGCTGGGTTTGAACCCGTAAACTACAACTCGTAAGTCGGGGCCGTTACCACTCGGCCAACACTGCTCGTTTAGAAACGTTTTAGTACACTAAAATCGAAATATTTCATTTTCAGAAGAAATAGTCATGATTCAGAGATACAAAAGATTTTTTTAAAGGTCAATAACTAACTAGAGGTACCAAGTCGACTGCAAGATATTCTGTTTTACGTTATTTTCACTGGAAAACTCAAACAAATGGAAAAGCATTATAGAATATTCCGTCGAGTAATATTGGGATGTACAATATTATTAACATCTGTATAAGGTTTAATTTATCAACAATCTTTTTTTTACAAAAGATATAAATATGGCCGCGTAACAGATTTTGTATATTAAAGTTTAAAAACTCGTCCCTAAGGACCCAAACACAAAACTGCGATGAGACGTCGCATCGTAAAAATCTGCGAGCACGACGCATCGCACATTGTATGGTCACCTAAACCGATGGTTTGACGGCCGAAGTCACATCGCAGTAATTCGTAGCGCAGGTGTCTACGATGCGGCGTTGTATCGTTTCATATCGCAGTTTAGTATGGTAACCCTAAGATGTAAAATTAAAGTCTTGTATTCAATACTTAGCCGAGCACGCCAATGTTCATAATATCATATCTTTGTACCAACAACCTAAGTTCACATTGCAACAGAATCTTTATGAGTACTTACACTTGAAAAGGTCTCCAATCCAAAAATAATTTAGGTATTCATAATAACATTATTATCAGCCTTATAATGTACTCACTGCTGGAAGTCTGGCTTCCTCTAGAAGAGGGATTGGTGTTTCTGTCTCATCATTTCATTAGGCCTCCAAGTGTCGACACGTATCGCAGTCCTGTGCGTCTCGCATCTAAGGTCATCAGTCCACCTTGTGGGAGGACTACCAAAGCTAAGTCTTCTGGTACGTGGTCATCACAGAACCTTGTGCTGATTGACCATACTTTTTGTGAGCAATGTGGCTTGCCCTTGCAATATTTGTATGTCGGGGACATTGGTTCTCCTGCTGATTGGACTACGCAAGGAAACTCAGAGGTCTTCTCCATTTCCCCTTTGGGTGACTTTAAGCCAGATGAGGTCTATTGTGAGCGTCAGTATCAGTTCATATGTTATCACTGGCAACACGCACTGGTTGTGAGACGAGGGGATACCGCGCAACTTGCCCAGCCAAGTCGCATTCGACGATTGACCTCGTTCTCAAAGTTAGATCTACCTGACGGGTGGTCTGTTCCAGGTAATCTACAACTTCGAGTGTAGAGTGTGAGTCTTGATAGGAGTGGTTCTTACAGCATCTCTACTGAGGTCGTCAAGCATTGTACTAAGGTCCTCCATAGTCTCAGCCATGACTAGCATATCGTCGGTAAATTGAAGATGAGTGATGTACTCGCCATTACTTAGCCCCCTTCAATCCAGAACCTTGAAGTCATCCTCCAGCGCAGCGGTGAACAGTTTTCGAGAGAAAACGTCTCCCTGCCTCACGAGGCTTGTTCTTAGTTCCTGAAGTCGGACGGACATGGTGGCGTGTTTGCACAAACACTTCAGCACATCGAGGTATCGATAGTCAATCTGGCACCGTTGGAGAGACTGCAGTACAGCCCAAGTCTCAATTGACTCAAACGCTTTCTTGTAGTCCACAAACGCTAAGCAGAGAGGCTGATTATACTCCTCAGTCTTCTGTATAACCTGCATCAGCGTGTGTATGTGGTCTTCGGTGCTGAAGCCTTTTCTGAATCCGGCTTGTTCGGGATGCGAGGCGAAAAATCGTCAAACTCATGCGCGATTTCGACTCTTGTTATGGACTTTTGAAAACAGCTTGCAGACATGGTTCAGAAGTAAGATGATTCTTGAGCAGAGCATTGTGCAGTACCACCACAACACTGCCTCATATCAGAGGCGTTTCCCCTCGAGTATTTTGATTCTGTCCTAATTCATGTATTGAATTTAGAAGTTTTCTTCGCTCTAATCGATTTAATTTTACATCCTTCTCGAAACAATAGCAAAAAAAAAAAATTATGAGTCATATTGGTGTAACGTCCGTCATTTGAATTTCTGTTTTTTATAAAAATGTACCATATGTCACACGGACTATGATAACAAATCGATTGTCACCACACTCGTCAAAATATACGCGATTTTGACGCTACGGTGGAACACACGTAAATTAATACTTCGCACACTTAATCAAAAAGAGACGTAACTCAAAAAAGAGGTTATTGAAAATTGAACCTTATTTTTGAAACGTGTTTTGAAATTCAAACAGCCTGTTTTTGAGTTAGGTCTTTTTATGAGTAAGCATGCAACTTGTTTAGACTGTTAAAATCATAACCCTTACTTTACTGTAGTCGGATAAAAATATTCACATAGCTTAAAAAAAAAAATCCTTTAAAAAGTTTTTTTTATCACTGTTTTTGCCTGTCTTGCCTCGTCATTGACACAATATGCTCAATATAGAAATTATGTTATATTATATTAATTTTTAAATAATCTACGCTTGAAACAGGGTATTGTTACATTGTTCACAGCAAAATAACCAATTCTATTCATTTAATTTAGAATATAAGACCGTATTTGTAAAATACTGATAATATATTTTTGATAAAAATTGAAATTTTAATTGAAAAATTCTATTGTATGTATTCACTGTGTACAGACAATTTGGTAAAACTTATGTTTATCAATAAATCAATTTATGAATAATGTATGTGGTTAATTTATTTATTTGACTTTTTTTTTGGTGGGAAAATCATCTAATGACATCTTGGGCGGAGCACAAGGGCCCGTCAGATTTTGACTGACTAAAAACCCACTCCTGTTCCTTTTTGCCTTTGCCATTGTTCCAGGCCCCGGGGATCTCTTTCGCATCACCCATGGCCCCAGTAGGCTTCGACCTTGCTGACATCTTTTTGAGGCGCGCGCAACACTTCGCGCCTTCGTTGGCTTGGCCTCGGTCCGGACGGTCGGACGGCGAGCTAACCATTGCTTGCCGTCCGCAAACGGGTGGCCAGAATTCGGGATCTGAATCCCGGTTATTTGACTAGCAACACGACCCTCTTATCCTAATCCTTGATGGACGGTTCTGATACCATGTCCTACGTTTTGCGCTTTTTACCCTGTTATCTCTTCATATGATCTAAGGACAGCGTCTGCAGGCGCTAGGGCTGTTCGAAAGTTACTGTGGCCCTAGAACGCAAAGGTCAACTGAAGTGCCTCATCAGGAGTGCAAACTACGAGGATGCTCAGAAGCTCCATTTTACAAGAGGTTAAAAGTGATTGTCGAAGTTATAACATTAAACTGACTTATTTGTATACACTGTGTCTACATCTCTCATCCAACTCTCCCGTCGCAGGTCTGCTGGAAGAAATTTCATTTGAAATAAGTAGTACCTTTGTGCTCGTCTATCTGCTTTTGTTCTTTTCATTTTTAAGTGTTTGTGTGTACATAAATAATTAAAACTATTTTTATGGGTGCAGTTATATAGAAGCTCGCACGGTGTATGAAAAGAGGGTTATGGAACTGGTTGCGGTGAAGGCAAATTATGTTGCGAAGCGTGCATGGGGCAATTTTTTTTTTTATATTTATATAAACCAGTGCTTGTCTACGATCCCACCTGATGGCAAGCAGTCACGTTGATGGTCAGGCACACTAGTTTATTAAGAGCCTATTCACTCTAGCCAAGAAGACACTTAAATTATAGTTGGACGGGAAGACCGCAGCAGGCAAATTGCTCTACTCCTAATCTATATATATAAAAATCAATGCCACTTTTCGTTGTAATTTTATAACTCAAGAACGGGCTCACCTATTCAAACCAAATGTTTAGACTGTTCGGACTATTTAGTAGATGGTTTATGTGAAGTTTGCACAAAATCAGTCGAGCGGTTCTTCATTTATCACATTATTAGGCGGTACGAAGTTAGCCGAGTCAGTTAGTATATAAATAAAACACAATATTATTCAAACAAAATATTTAATACCTATTTAAAAATCACTCATATAATCACGACATACATAATTAATTATAATTCAACATAAACTCACTCTAGGTAACTGTACCCTTAAAATATAAAGTACAATTGTTACAATAAAACTGTATTTTAAAATCTAAAGGTATATGTAATATGCCAAATTCTCATTAACCTACTAAATTCCATGACTCACTCTTTTATAATTGTTGATATGCTTCGCAATTAAACAAAACTTAAGTGGCAGTGGGCAGGGCACATTGCTCGCAGATCACTTAGATAGTCGATGGGGACGAAAGGTTCTGGAGTACCGGAAGACGCTGTTCTGCAAGGCTTCCGACAAGATGGACCGATGACCTGGTGAGGGTCACGGGAATCCGACGGATTCGAGACGTACAAGAGCGGTCGTTTAAGTTGTTTATTTTTATAATTACATAAGAAGATATACTTTAAGAAGTATTTAGAACAGAGTTAAAACTCAAGCAAACCTCAATTGAAAAGGAAGAATCCTCTAACCAGACGGGTGTTGTGTCTGGTCTGGGCAACTTACTGAAAGTTAATTTCGGACTATAGTATACGTTCTAATCGTGCGAAAAACTCTTTGCAGGATTTTGATTTTTTAGTTAATATGTGGCGACAAGCTACTCAGTAGTTGTATAGTTTTTCCTGCTTTGCTAATAATTAGAAAGTCGTAGATATACGTCATTGATATTGCTTGCCCTTTGAAACGCATAGTTTCTACGTTGGAACTCTTAATATGAAAAAACGTTTTTTTTATTAGCCTTCATAGCGTTATAAGTACTGCAATATTACAGAAAATGCAAACCACAAAGAAACCAATAAATACCTAATTTCGAAAAAAGAATAACGTACCTTTAACATGAAGTTTATTTGAACTTATAATTCCAAGTCAATCCAAAGATATAACACTTCAAAGCAACCCGTTTTAAAAAACGACAATTTCATAGAAAAAGACCTATTATTATAATGGCAATGTACATCGCCGCTAAAATCTTTTAAGAGCAACACTACGATTTTTGAAGGCACATTACATATGATTAAAATAAGGCACTTGACAAAAAACCTAAGGCCCACCTGTCCACGGACGCGAAGCTTCATAGACGATACAACGGTACGACTCTGCGGCTACGTCGACACAGTTTCATAGTTTTGTATGTAAGCTGTGAGCACATAAACCAAGCATAAAATGACGAATACGCGTCTATGAAGCTACGCGTCCGTAGACAGTGGGCCATAAAAATATGAATTTTATAACTCTTTTATGAATAAATAATTTTATTATCATTGCACAATACATTCTATGGTAAATAGGAAACAGAGAGCCCGCAATCGCCGCGGCTAGAAACGCCATTTTTTTAATTATTTGAGAAAAACAAGTTTCGGCGGCTACGCCATAGAATAATCGTCAATTTATATGAGAAAATAGTGGCATACGCCGACACTGAGTCTGCGCGGGCGCCCGCGCGGCCCCATACAGAAGCGCTCCGTGGCGGCGCCGCGCGGGCACCCGTCGCGTGACTATGCGCTGTGGTGTGCTCGGGTCCCCGTAGCGAAAACCGGATTATTACCTGCGCATTGTCGCTAGTTCAAACTTAACGGTGTGCATGTAGTCGTGTAAAAAGCTGTGACTATGCCGCCTCTAGCAATGATCACGGCTCTCTGTCTTAGAAATGGATTATACAGCTCTCTCAAAACTTGAATATAATTATATTAAATGCTATTTATGTATGTACTAAGTACACAAAATAAAATTAAAATATGTAAGTAACAAACGCCAAAAGAAACCTTTTAAAAAATTTCAACTATAGATTATCTCTTAAAATAGATGCCATAATATTTATGGCAGAATGAGCAAGAATTGGACGAATTCTTAATACTATAACACCTGGATGAGGTGGGCAGAAATAAATTGTAATTTTAAACATTTTATCACCCGCGTCGGATTAGTTCGACGACATTTTTTGCGTCCTATTTGCCAGGGTCGAGTATTTACGACTGGGTACTCCATCTCATTTAATTTTTCAATCCACATAGGTGTATTTGGTCGTGGATGTTCGACCCTGGCGGAATAAACGCGAGAATGCTTGTCGGATATATCCGACGTGAGCGGCTAAAGGGTTAACAATTCCCCTCTCCTAGAGAAAAGGCCTGAGTCCCAGCAGTGGGAACATTATAAGAACTACACAACATGTTATATACTAAACGCAAATTTTGAAAGTAGATAGAATAGGCTAATGTATCGATTTCAGCTATTTTTAAAATAGGTGATTAAAAAAAAAATCAAGAATAATCAAGAATTATTTTAGGTTAAAAAAGTTACCTAATCTGATAAATTCTTGATTGCATCGCTAGCGTGTTTGTGTGTGTGTGTTGTGTGTGTGTGGTGTGCGTGTGTGGTGTGTGTGTGTGTGTGTGGATAGAAATACCGATGCGCTACCAATTTAGTGCGTCGATTCCCATATTATTTGCCTAAAGTTAAGATAACTAATTTCTTTAAAATCACTAGCTAAATGTATTTAAGTAAATTTCTGTGCTTGAATTATGATTGTAACTTAGTTCTCTAATTGGGGTCACATGTTGTATAATTTTATTTTCTTACAAGGATTCATAATTCTTGGTACCCAAAGTCCACCATTTGATAAATCGGTGAAATTCGTATAATTTTGCCAATCTTTTAGAAACACCATACTTTAAAGAATTGTTGACTTTAGAAACCAGAGACAACAAACATAGACAGAAATTCATTTTAGGATAAATTTTAAAGACATTTGTCATTTGTCAATTGTCATTACCTTCCAGGACAATAAAGCTGGTTTTCTTTTTTTAATTAAATTTGCCTTTGCAGATAAAATGGCACATGTAGATGTTTTGAGACCAACTTTTCTTCTTTTCAAACCAAAAGCCAGAAATTCTGACACCAATGGGTACCGTGTTACCCAATAGGGAATATAAAAACTTTTTTTTTCTTTTATTAACAAATATAAAATATTTTTTAAATATATTCATCAACAAGGAAATTATAAAGCTTCAAAGCTGCTAATAAGAGAAACAGAAAAATAGAGGAAGTTATCAATATTCTAATAAAGATACGGGTTTTACGTGTCCTTAAGATGCGGATCATTAAGGCATTACAAAGCAAATAAAATGAGATACAGCTTTTTGGCTTAGTAGGGAATAATTTTAACCGTCACACTCATATATACATGACAAAGCAATAATTGTGTCCAACACGCCATAGTCACGACTACACGACAGTTTTTTGGACATGGCGGTCAAACAGCTAAAGTTGGCTTTTGACTAGGAGATGTAATATATATTACGTCTTAAGTTATATACACTGTAGTATATATTATGAAACTGTTCAGCTTCGGTCACTACCGTGTCAGTGAACGTCACCATTCCTAAAGGCGAGACAGGGGGAGGCACGATGTGCGGGGACGTGGGGTATATACACATCCCAAACTATAATTATTTTTCCTCATTTTTCATATTATAGCAGTGTGAATGGTCTCTTACAAAATATATGTCGAACGATAAAATATTATATCTCAAAATGTGATATATATTATATTATATTTCACAGTCAAAAGCGTCCGAAATACCTGATTTTAAATCATAGTTCAGTAATCGGGTGTATCTCAACAGAATACAGTACTTTAAGGCTATTGGCACCATGATTGATTCATTATTCTATCTACAATCTACAGTTCATCCTTCTCAGGTTCGGCGGGGATGTCGAAGTCATCTGATTGGGCCTCCGTATCGTCATAATCCTCGCTGAAATCGGGCATCTGCGACTGAGGGGGGAGGCCGCCGAAGCCGTAAGGGTCTGGACCGTGAACCTGAAAGCAGATAAAAGGAAGGTTACTCTTGCAAATAATTTTGGAAAGTATGAATCAATAAATAATAATATATTTAATCATTTTATTTTATTTCATTTTTTAGGGCTAACAACATTGTACACAGATAATGACTGAACTGTTGGTCTAGTGGTTAGTGGACCTGACTGCTATGCCCAATGTCGTGGGTTCGATTCCCACTCAGGATAAATGTTTGTGTGATGGACACAATCATTTATTTTGTCTGGGTATAATTTATCTACAATATATGTATGTATTTAGAAATATATAAGTATGTTTATCAGTTGTCTAGTACTCATAACACAAGCTCTGCTTAGCTTGGGACTAGACGGCGTTGTGTGATAGTTGTGTATATTATTACTTATACAAAATAGCTGGCTGTTAAAAAACAAAAACCGATTAAATTTAATTGTTAGAAAGAAAGAGAGGGATACAAATCAAGAAAAAGGAAAAAGTAATCTAGCTTTATATGGACTCCGTTGGTAGTTAATCGACTCACAGAGTTAACATGCATATCTTCATTGACTACTGTTGGACTTTTAAGATGTTATAAATTTCTTTTTTATACAACATTGTGCATTAATCCAATGATTAGTAAAAAAATAACTGAGCGGCCAACCCAAGATACATTTCAATACAACCGCTCTTACGTGATTATGACGTTAACACAAATATTATGTTGTAGATATTATCTAGGTTTCTATTAAAATCAAAACATAGCGTAAAACTAATCCAATAAAGATCTCTGAAAATCTGCTATTTTGAACGAAAATTTCAACAAATTCTGAACGGAAATGTCAACAATCATAGCACGCCTCACGCTGCGGTCCACCACCACTAAATCAGGCTTATTGGCTACAATAGTCCTGTCAGTGATAATGGTCCGATCCCAGTACAATGTGATATGACCATTATCAAGAACTGGGTCGGGCTCATACCTGTAGTACGGCACTTCCGATTCCACAAGAGAGTATTTCAGAGCAAGTTGCTGATGGATAATTCTGGCTACTAGGTTGTGCCTATGCAAGTACTCTCCGTTAGCTAGACGAGAACAACCAGAGATTATGTGACGAATTGATTCTAACATGACATGCCCGACAGATGTCAACCGTGCCGTCCTTCACAAGAAATCTCCGATAGTTAGTCGTCATGATAACTTCGTCCATAATCGCACAGACAAAACCTTCGGTTTCCTCAAAGAGGTCACCGAAACGCAGCCAGGCTACGGACGAAAGGCTTTATTATATCTTGTGTAACTTAATTATCTTTTATATATAATAGCTATATTACATCTATGTATAGACTAGTTTATAATTTTAATCTAATATTTACATTTTAATTTACAGTACACCGCAGACAAGAAAAAGGGGGGTACCCCTTTTTCTATTTCAAATTCTTACATTCCACCCTAAGGTTGTCTGGTAGATATCGCTGTCAGCGAAAAGACCGCCTTTGTACCCATAGATTTAAGTTAGTGTAAAAGTTTTGTTACTATTTTGGTGTACAACAAAGTTTATTCTATTCTATATCTTCGCCAAATGTTAACCGTTTTTCATGGTTCTTTTTTAGTTTATAATAGTATTTAAAATTTAAATAATTAAAATTCTCTAAGGTAGTCCCGTTTACGATAGACCATAGAAATCTTCAATACAAGATAGCAAAAATATTCCCGTGTATTGTCAACGACACTACAACCGAAATCTAAATTACAAAATAACTAATTTAAATAAAAAATAACGTATACAAAATGCAGTAACACCGACTACACTGGACCCCTTTTAAAAGAACGTCCTTCAAGCTCCCCCTAATAAGTTACAAGCCCGTTTAGTTCGTCCTGTCTCGATAGATGGCGTTGTGCAATTACGTCACGTTCCTGAATCGCGGTGTTAAGATTCTCCGCCGTTTGGTTGGGTCTCGCGGACTGCCCGAAAATGGTATCTCTGGTTTCCCTTCAAAACGCATAAATCTTTCGCCTTTTACTAAAGATTTCCGTGGAGGGGAACACTCAAATGAGTCTTACGCATTTTTGAAATACTTCGCTTCGGCGAAGTTTATTATTCCTGATAATGAATCTATGTTGAAAATTAATCATCATAATGGGAATCCTTAGGGTAGGAGTGAAAAATGATACGGATCGTATCGTTGACTCTGTAACATTTTTGATTCCTCGTAAATTATTAGCAATGAAGATACCAAGTGTGCCACCCGCAAGGGCCGCGTGCATTTTCTATTAAAAATGAAACCCGTGGTCCTAGAACGGACACAGGTGTGGTATTAGTCCCAGGTAAGATTGACACGCTCCACCTTAGAGAGGTAATTGGATAATGCCCACCATAAAAAAAAGCATGTGCCATTACCATTTTATGATAAAAGCATCTTATTCAGCAAAAATAACCAACCGTTTAGGTAGGCGAGCACTAAGAAAGGATTTTTCAAAATTCATCTTCTAAAGAGATGAAAATGGAGATCCATGTTTGAATGGGAAAACCTACTTTCATTAAGGCAAAGCCGTAGCAGAACTGGTCTATCTGGCCAGAGGAAATTTAAATTTTGCTCAAGGCTTCTTATTATAATGTAAGCGGGCACGACAATCGACTACTTTGGGCATCAATGTGTTTTTTTATGTTTATTAGTATCGTATAATGATTTATTATTATTTATTCATTTTGTACATGGAGGACTTACAGCTAATAAAACCAGACAAAAATAGAAAACCATAATCATTGGAAAGCCAATTACAAGTCCTCACGTATTATGTTATTTCTTTAGTTTGTTTAATAACTTGTTTTTAGTTCATAAGATGAAAATTTGCTAGCCGTTCAACGTCTCGTCGACGACGAATCAGCGCTGTGGCTCTGTTCAGTACATGAGCCACAGCATTTTGCTGAGCGCTGGCCGTTTTGCGCGGATGTGTCGCATAACTTCACTCTTTTGTATAGATTTGTTTGTCGTAAAACTCTTTTTCTTTCTTTCTTTTTGGAAATCCAACTTATAAGATAAGATATGGAGGTTTAATGTTTTTGTGGAGAAACCTGCTATCACGCGAGCGAAGCCGCTGGCAGAGGCCAGTCTATACATATAACAAATCTGTAGGAGATATTAGTTGTGCGCGCATCACGTAAAATGTACGAAATCGGTGTAGATAACTTTTGTACACTAAAATCGTATGTAACTTGATATATTACTTAGACTTTGTTTCATCGCAATCGGTTGACTATATCGAAAGATATACTACATTCATTGATTGTTAGGTGGTACAAAGTTCGCCGGGTCAGCTAATCTATAATAACGGTGACAAAATCTATCTGCAATTGTTTTAAATTTCATTATCATCTTCCTGCCCTTGTCCCGTGTTATTTGGGGTCGGCGCAACACGTTTTTTTCTTCCACTCTGCCCTGTCACTCGTCATGCTATCACTAACTTCCTTTTCTTTCATATCACTCTCTTCACACAATCCATCCATCTTTTCTTTGGTCTCCCTCTCCATCCATCCACATGTAAACTCATAACTCTTTTAGTAACATGCGCTTGTTTTAAATTTAAATGTATAAATGAATTGACATTTTTACTTCCATTCTTCAAGTGACATTATCAACTTTTCTATGTTATTTGATACGGTGAAATAAATAAAACTTAATTTTAGTACCAATTATAAATAAATTTTGCAAGAAAATGTATTATTATAAAAATAAAGCTTGTGATTTGCATGCCTCAAGGTATAATATGGTTAGACTGTGATATAATTTCAATAACTTTATGTAATTATCCATATTAGCTAATAAATGATTATGAATTATGATAAAAATAAGTCGGGTTTTCCTTCCTGACGCTATAACTCCAGAACGCACGAACCGATTTCCACGGTTTTGCATTCGTTGGAAAGGTCTCGGGCTCCGTGAGGTTATTAGCAAAAAAAAAATTTCTTCTTCTTTTAATCACCAAACGAAATGTTACATAAAACGAAGCCATCTGGTGGCGAAACGGAGTTCGCCGGGTTTGCTAGTGAATTATGAAATCCTGAAGGCAAAAAGGTTATTGAGAGATTACCTTCATTAATGCTTGCGTTCGTTGCCGGGATGCGAGCGAATATTTAGCAAAGCATTCAATCTTTCTAACGTAACCGGATGCGGTTGAATACCCGTATTTTCTGGTTAAAGATTTTTTTTCCTGTAGGTCTAGTGGTTAGTGGCCCTGACTGCTATGCCGGAGGTCGTGAGTTTGATTCCCACCCAGGACAATTGTTTGTGTGAAGAACACAATCATTTGTTCTTGTGTCTGGGTGTAATTTATCTATAATATGTATGTATTTAAAAAAATATATAAGTATGTTTATCAGTTGTCTAGTACTCATAACACAAGCTCTGCTTAGCTTGGGACTAGACGGCGTTGTGTGAATATTATTCTAAAGAAATAAAACTAAGGTAAACTTATCATACTTCGACAATATGACTTACAAATTATTGTAAGTCTGTGTTACAATGTACAAAAATAGCAACTTCATGATACACACTATTCTTTATGTAGTCTGCTTAAATTAAATCAAAACAGCGGAAGATGGGTGACTTGCCTCGAGCGCATGGACCGCTGAAATCAGGTCCCCATCGCCTAATTTCCTCAGTCGCATTTGGCGAGTGACATAAACGGGCGTATTACACAAAAATATTATTTTTTGTTTTAAGTGGGATAAAGGTTATCAAAATGCCTTCGTGTGCTTTTATGCGATGTACAAATCATTCAATAAGAAAAATCCAATTACATGGAATCACATTTCACTCAGTAAATACATGAATCTTAAAATTTTCTTATGATATTTCTAATTTCACTTATTGTTTTGGTCGCCATTTTGCGAAGCGAGATAGATAGAGAGATTTTTATTTTTTTATACTTATAATATTATTACCTCTTATCTCTTGTCTTTGTCTATTAGTGTCTGTAGGTTTTTTTTTTATGGTGGGAAATTTCAGACTTTTACTGACTAAAACCCACTCGTTTGTTCCTTCTTCTTTTCCTTGCGTTCCAGGGCTCCGGTGTTCATTTTCACCTAACCCATGGCCCCAGTAGGCTTCGACCCCGCTACGATTTGTTGATATCTCCTTGAGGCGCGCGTGGAACACACTAACACTACGCGCCGTCGACGACTTGGGCTCGGGCCGGACGGTTATCGGACGGACGGACGGTATGCTATCCATTGCTCGCCGTCCGCAAGCCTGCGCCTAGGGTGGCTGGAAATTGGGATCGGAATCCCGGCGGCTGGGGCGTGAGGGCCATTTCGTCGCACGTGCGGCCGCCTCCTTTGCTAGCATTACTGCTTCGCAGGAGGCGACCGTCTGCCACTCCTCCTCCCTCCGGACCATGGCCTGTACGCGCGGCCCGACGCGAGTGATCGTTGCCACCGTTCGCTCCCACGAGGCCACGCCGGTTCTCTGCCCAAGCGGGGCACACTTCTACCGTATGCTCCACCGTGTCCTCGGGGAGTGACTTTAGGTTTGCGACTGTAATGACATTGATCATAGATGTGTGAGTTTCGGTGCATGTAGTCGTGCTCAGATTCCAGGTTTTCTGATTGCGATGTTAGCGCATAACGTATCTTCTCCTTATAATATGTCAATGGGTTTGCGAGTATTCTCAAAAACAAGCTATTAAAAACTAAATCAATCAGGTAGTTTGATTTAGTTTGTAATAGCTTGTTTTTGTAACACTTTTCTTTCCTAGATGATGATCGATGGTGGTCAACACTCCTGAACCTTTCGCCCCCATTTACCTGAGAGCAATATGTCTTTTTTTCGGTGGGAAAATCATCCAATGTCATCCCCGGCACTTGGGTGAAGCGAGGTGTGTTAGACTTTTACTGACTAAAAACCCACTCCTGTACCTTCGTTGCCTTTCATGCCGGGGCCGAGTCTTCCTTTCAGAAGCAGACCCTTGACCCCAATAGACTTCGACCCTGCTGGGCCCCTACGGTTTACTGACATCTTGAGGCGCGCGTGGAAGAGTACGCGCCATCGACGATTTGGGCTCGGTCCGGACAATCGGAAGGAGAGCTACCCATTGCTCGCCGTCCGCAAGCCCGCGCCTACGGTGGGAGCAACGTGCCCTGCGCAATGCCACTCGAGTTCGGCGATTCTTCGGGCTCTGTCGGTAAGTTTGAAGCTTACCTTGACATACTCGGCTTCCATCTCCTGTGTCCACGTGGTATCCTCATCGTTGGGCAACATCCATTCTTCGCAGTATTGGGCATGGTTGAAACAAATCTGTAAAGTATAGAAATAATATTAAGAAAAAAGAAAGAATCGGTCAAGTGGGAATAGCACTAACGCACCGAGGGTTCTACACAAACTTACATATGTAGGCATGTAGTTAAATTTTCGAATGAAGTCTCAAAGATTTTACCGAATCGCAAAAAAGTTTTTTTTTACGTAACTATAAATTTGCAAAATAAAAGGTCTGAAACCTTTTCCTATAATTATGCTCGCTTATGCCCTTGCTTCATGCCAAATTTCAAGATTCTAGAACAACGGGAAGTACCCTATAGATTGTGATTTTCTAGTCAGTGTTAAAATATGCGCCTAAACGGAGCATTAACGGCCTTATCTTTAGATTGCGTTGACTTAAGGCCTGCGCAGACGACGTACTTTTCTCCGCCGCGGAGAAAAGTAAGTTCTTAGATAATAAGTCCGCCGCGGATTTACCGCGAACTCAACGCACACGGTGTGCATGTTTATCGTCGTGTATACGTACGTCACTCTCGAGTGCACAACGCGGACTAAAGTCCGCCACGAGCATTGCTTCGCCTAGTCACACGAGTTCTATTTTTTTCGGAGACTCCCCAGTACTTTAGTCCGGTCCGCTATCTGTATGTCCTCGGTTATTCGAGGGACTTTTTGTACGTAGTACATCCCTCATTTGCATTACTCGATACAATTGTAAGCAATCTATTTTAGCGGACAGAAAAGTCCGCGGACAAAAATCCGCCGTCTGCGCAGCCTTTAGAAGTATTTCTTATACTGCTGCTTGTGGTAGCAGAACTGAGAATTTGATATTAATTTCAGCTCCATACTTCCACGTATTCCAAAGAAAAGGGGTCTTCACAGACAGACAGACGGACAACACAATGATCCTGTAAGAGTTCAGTTTACTGACGTAGGTACAAACGTTTACATCGTTAAAAAACAAAATTAAACAAAGTAATACGCCTGGCTGGGTTCGAAACCCGCGACCTGCAACTGTACAAACACCATCATCATCTTCCTGCCCTTGTCCCATCTTATTTGGGGTCGGCGCAACACGTTTTTTTCTTTCATTCTATCCTGTCAACCGTCATACTATCACTAACTTCCTTTTCTTTCATATCATAGCATAGCATAGTCGGCCTTATAATGTTCCCACTGTTGGGACTCAGGCCTCCTCTCTAAGAGAGGGAATGAGCCGTAATCCACCACGCGGGCCCAGTGCGGGTTGGTGGATGTCACATGTCTTCAAATTTATGGTTCTAGTACATACCCGTTTCTTCACGATGTTTTCCTTCACCGTTTTGAGAGCAGTGGTGATGAAATAAATGACACAAAGTAATTCGCCTGACTGGGTTTGAACCCGCGACCTACAATTCGTAAGTCAGGGCCTTTACCACTCGGCCACCACTGCTCTCTTTCATATCTCTGTTCACACAATCCATCCATCTTTTCTTCGGCCTCCCTCTCCCTCTCCACCCATCCACATGTATACTCATAACTCTTTTAGTAACAAGCGTTTCATCTCTCGAACTGTACAAAAATGTATAAAAAAAAAATATCGATACCTCTCTCTCCGCGTCTGGCATGATGTCATCATCAGGCCTGTTCTTGTACAGCGACGTGATCTCGTCTTCGTTTTCCTCGAACATACGCTCACACTGGAATACACAAACAAAAATAATATTAATACAAATTAACCAAAGGTCTCCTGTGCACAGAGTGCTTGGAGGACGAGGAGACAATAGAGTATTTTACTCTATATGAGAAAAAATCTAAAAATATATTATTAAAATAGCTTAGGCAAAAAGCAGTCGGTAAGTGTTAGTTCATAAAACAAAAGAATAAATATAAAAATTAAATTCAAAGCTTTCCGTTTTGTTATCTGTTCTTTATCACCATGAAATATTAACCACCATGTTATATATTAGCCATATGTTATACGTCATTCGGCTTTGTAAAATAAAGTGACAGCTTTCAACTGAATACCGAGTGAATATCAGCGCATTTGTTTACACAGCCTACTGACGTCATTACCATAGAGTAAATATGGCGTCCACTGCGTTATGCATTTTCGTCAAATTACGCGTGAAATTTGAATATGTAAATATTAAATGCATTTTTAGGGTACTTAGCGAATGAATAAAAATTTTGTGTTTTTTTTACTAGTTTATCTATATGTATAAAAGGAGAAACTGACTGACTGACGTATCAACGCACAGCCGAAACTGCTAGGATTATGAGCGTGAAATTTTGCACAAAGCTTCCTTTTATGACGTACGCGAGCATTAAGAGAGGATTTCCCAAAATTCACCCCCTAAGGGGATGAAACGGGGGTCTAAAGTTTGTATGGAGAAACCTACTTTCCGCGGGCGAAACCGCTGGCTGGAAGCTAGTTAGCACTATAGAATATAATTGAGACACTTATCAAAAATTAATATAATACCCTATTGAGCATGTGCTCCTAAACTGCACAGGTGTCACTGTTACACGCACACGAACTTTAGAATCCCCGAATGAGGATCAATCACATAATAGCAAATCCGATTTTTACTAAGTACACCATATGTGTTATAATTTACTGAGCATTTATTTTTTTAAATTATTAAAATCCGTCATGAAATGGTGGATTTATTAGTTTTTCTGAACGGCTATTTGGAATCGCGCGCTCTCGCTGGACTGTTTACGATGACGTCAGCTGTCATGATCCGTGCGACGAACAGCTTGATCGTATTCGTTCGCCGGTGGAGACCGATTATGACAGATGACTTCACAGCAAGTCGCTTCATTTTCGGTCTTGTTTCTGGAACTAATACACTAAAATTGCTGTATCTTCGTCACTTTTGGTACGATTTAAACAATTTCTTCATAGTATTGTGTCTTCAGAAAACTCAGTTTATCATCATCATCATTTCAGCCGAAAGGCGTCCACTGTTGGACATAGGCCTCCCCCAAGTGTCGCCATAATTAACGGTCCTCTGCGTCTCGCATCCATCGAAATCCCGCAACCCTTACCAGGTCCACCTTGTAGGAAGCCTTCCAATGCGTCGCCATTCCAGAACCTTTCGGCCCTAAAGGCCACCTGTTCTGCGAGCAATGTGCCCTGCCCATTGCCACTTAAGTTTGGCGATTCTTCGTGCTATGTCGGTAACCTTGGTTCTCCTGTGGATATCCTCATTCTTGATTCGATCACGCAAGAAAACTCCGAGCGTAGCCCTCTCCATTGCCCTATGGGTGAGTTTAAGTCTTCTGATGAGGCTCATTGTAACCGACCACGTTTCGGAGTCAGGTGTCATCACTGGCAACACGCACTAGTCAGACTTTTATCTTGAGACACTGAAACCTCAGTTGGCAGTCGGCAATTCCATCATTTACTCTAATATTTCACAAAACTTGTTCCAGGAAATGCTTGTTTTTTTTTTAAATCTCCCAAAAGATTTTGGAAATAAATTTCATCATTCAAAATCACGATTAAATGTACCAGGTTTCTTTAAGTACATTTTTTAATGGTTTTTTTTGGTCGAGTTGTCACACGGTCGTATTGTCATGTGGTCGAGTTGTCACACGGTCGAGTTGTCTCACGGTCGAGTTTTCACACGGTCGAGTTGTCTTAAGACAGACATATCGAAGAACCTGGGGATTGCTTTTCTGACCTCCACCACTCTGGTAAGGCTGTGGAGATCAAGATAACACCACAATATTCTCTTCCATAAAACTCAATACATAACACACATTGTATTCCAAGCTCTTGTTTAGGTCGTCGTCTTGTAGCGACATCAATGGTGTCACATAAGAACTAATCCTGCATCGCGCAATTAAAGTACTCCGCTCGATTAGAACATATAGAACAGCCCAAAATCATCTATCGGGCAGTTGCCCACCAGGCATAGCACCTGTCTGGCCGGAGGATCCTCCTTTTTCAACGGACGTTTGCGGGACCTTACTCTCTACTCCGCATACCTCCAATGTCTGTCACGAACTTGGTCTTAAAGAACTCAGAGTTTATACCGCCCTCCTTAAGTGATCAGCTGCATGATCACTAGCTTGTTACATGACCTTTAGTGATTAGTCTACTCAGTAATTGTCACCACCATTGGGGGTGAGTGAGATACCTTGTGGTGGAGGTGTCCTAGTCAAGTTGTATGGAGTCAAGTTATTAAGGTCAAGTTGTCATTTGGTCCAATTGTCATTTGGTCGAGTTGTCATTTGGTCCAGTTGTCTAAAAATAAAGTTTTTCACGAGACCGAGTAGTTGTAGAATCTAAGGTATTGCTTATTTGATATCCACCACTCTGGTAGAGTTGTGGAGGTCAGGGCAACACAGTATTACTTAGCTACTTACAGAATACTCCAAGCTCTTGTTCAAGTCATCATCTTTCACAAACTTGTTAGTCAAGATTTCTCACGGTCAAATTGCCTTAAGACTAAGTTGTCACGGGACCGAGAAGTCGTAGAATCTGAGGGGTTGCCTAGTTGATCACCACCACTCTGGTAGGGTTGTGGAGGTCAGGGCAACACAGTATACCTTAGCTACTCACATAGTACTCCAAACTCTTGTTCAGGTCGTCATCAGTCACGAATTTGGTCTTGGAGAACTCGGGATTCATGCCGCCCTCCTTGGTGATCAGCTGCATGATCGCTAGCTTGTTGGTAGCCTTGTAGTACACGCGCACGTAGTCATCCATTTTCTTGCCTGAAAAATTTGGCACAAAGTATTAATTAAGAACGTTTTATGAACATATTCATTGTGCGTACAGCTAAGTAGTGGAACTCCCTGCCGGAATATGTTTCCTGATAGTTAAAAACTAGGGGTCTATAAGTCGAGAGTGAATAGGTTACTTCTAGGTCTGCTCCATCGTCGTCCACGTCATCACTTACCATCTGGATAGTGGTCAAGAGCAAGCTTAGCAATAAAAAAAAGAACTTTTCTTTATCAAGGCTAGAGTGAACAGGCTCTCAATAAACTATGCGAACTAACTAATCATCATCTTCCTGCCCTTGTCCCGTGTTATTTGGGGGTCGGCGCAACACGTTTTTTTCTTCCACTCTGCCATGTCACTCGTCATGCTATCACTAACTTCCTTTTCTTTCATATCACTGTTCACACAATCCCTCCATCTTTTCTTTGGTCTCCCAGTGCGAACTAACTAATAACTCTCATAATTATGAAACAAGTGATTGTGAATCGAACGAACTTCCTCACACCCCAGCCGCCGCCACCAGAGATAGATATATTCTTTATTATATACACCAAAAATAAAAATTATATTAGGAATTTAAAATGAATATGGGTCTCACAATGGGCGGTCTTATCGCTAAAAGCGGTTTTTACAGACCACCTTTGGATGGATTTGACAGATAAGACAAAGACAAGACAAGAGACGCCCAAGAAATCGGCAGTCGCACAGCGATCCCTCGCCACTTTAGCGAGGGTTTGCGAACGACGAGCAATGGGTAACTCGACGTTCGGGCGTCCAGTAAGGAACTCTCGGTTTTGCCTAATCATCAGTGTTTTTTTTTAATAATAATCATATGGCAGATAAATTGTTTTTGAAGCTTATTTTTTCGACATTATCTTTTTTCTTTCATTCTGTCCTATCAACCGTCACGGTAAGGGCCGCTAATATAGAATAATATTTTTTCAATACACTTACTCGAAAACCTGCTCATTACCGCTTTTTAGGCACGCAATTTTAAGTTTTTCGCACTAGTACGGAAAAGTCGATAAGCAGCCCTCACTTTACCTATTTCTTCTTCTAAATGTATTGAAAAAAAGTCTTTTAATACAGATGGAACTTTGTCACTGTAGCCCTCGACTCCATAACACCCTCACCTGCGGCTCGGGCGAATTCCGCCTTGGTCGCATTGACAAACTTTCTCCACTTGTACCAAAATGTACTATATTTAATTATTATTTATATACTCACAGATCTCATCAATTACTTCAGAGATGTATACAGCTGAACGGTGAGCAGGAACCTTCTCCTGCATGGTGTTGCCACTCGCGTCCATCCTGAAGTTGCCAACCTAAAATAAAATTAAAAATCTAATTTAGTAAGTTGAATGTATGCGACGGAAAGTTATCAATTGTATCTATGGATACCTGTGAGGTGTTTGAATTAAATATGTTTGTTTTAATTTAATAATAAAGATGACAAAAAATAAATTAAAAATATCGGACACAATCTACCAATACTTATACACATACACAATAATATACATATATTAGATCTACCTATAATAATTAATTCCATGAATTGTTACTTTGCCACCATCCTCTCTCCTACATTTGCTGTGCCCGACAGGGCCCATATTGATCTTGACTATATTTTATACCACCTATGTACATAATATGGAATGCAATAAAGTATTGAGTATTGAAGGAGTGATTGGATAGTCTTAATATTATGTTGTCTTGGTTATTTTGTGTACTATGAAGGTTTCTTTTTGACGTGTAATTGTAAATTCAGATTGTAGATTGTACACCCTATGGGTATATTACAGTGATACTTGTTACAACAATAATTTTAAGACCGTAACGTCCACCTGTGACTAACAATAAATGAATCTGAATCTTTATTCATATAAATCTCTGAACTGTTTAGTACTTGTTACATTATTATAAATTATTAAACAATTTTGCAAATCTATCATCATCATCATTTCAGCCAAAAGACGTCCACTGTTAGACATAGGCCTCCTCCAAGTGTCGCAATAACGACCGGAAAGAGTAAGTCCCTGGATAATTTGAAAATATAATTGAACCCGGTAGGTGTCGCTACAATCGGGTTCTCAATATTTTTCCGACGAAAAGCCAGCTTTCGGAAAACTAGTAATAAATCGACCCGCAACGAACAAGGTTGTAACTATAAGCAGAGTTTGATATTAGTTTTTTGAAGTATGGCGAATCAGATGGATTTTGAGTCTATAATTTGACGAATTTCGATAAATTGGAATGTCAGATTTTCGCTCTACTATTTCTGTGACTTAATATTCTTCCAATTACACTCAAAAAAATAAAACTGAAAATGTTGACTTCACCGCCATCTAGCGGGAAAATGGCTACGAACAACGCCACTTAATTTAACGATAATAAATTCTATTTCAAATATCTGTTATTTATTTATTGTGCACACCTACCACAGTGTTGTCTTTTTAACCCAATGGTTGACTGGTAGAGAATGCTTTGTAGCATTAAGTCCGCCTATGTACCACCACTGTACATGAAGTTTAAATAAATAAATAAACAACCCGTAGCAATCACCTTAATTCAATCATTTTTTGAAATGACCCTAAAAGTGATAGTACTATGTTTGAATTTTCTTTGGACTGTAATCCGAGATACTGCCTTGTTCGATGCGGGTTTGGAAATATTTTTTTAATTTCGCGTGTGTTAAGCCAATGGAAATAGCTAGTTATTTAATCAATAAATAATATTCAACAATAAAACACCGACTAGCGGCTGATTAAAAAGACCATTCATAAAAATATACGTGTGTAAACTGATTACTACAATCAATATTTCTACAGCTTATGAAGTAAGATAAGAGATTATTAACTTGACGACACGGTTGGCGCAATGTTTGGGCGATTGCTGCTGCGTTACTTGTCGCGGGTTCGATCACTGCACGGAACAAATATTGTAACATATACACCTGGGTGTGCAGTACACACACTCCTTTACTCACATACACACTCACCAACATGTACGGGTTGCACTGTCCTTTTTTATACATTAACCCTTCACAGGGGCGCCGATACCGTGGGTGCTCGGGGGCTCGAGCAGCCATGACAAATAAACAGTGGGTGCCGACCACCACTGAGAATAGATATCAAGAAACAGATCAGTAATCGCCTTTTAGGTTACGTATAAATTATAATATTTCTTGATGATAAAAACTAGTTTCATTTTTATATAATGCTTTCATTTTATATTTTCATCAAACATATTTAGTAATTAAGTACATAGTATGTAATTTCTCTTCTCACACTTCGCCACTTTTTGTTGAAGTTTTCTAAAAGTCGGCGCCCCTGACCCAAAGCCCGTCAAATTTATAGTAGACCGATACACTCCACAAGTTTTCAAACATTCAAAGCATTTTATTTCAAATAAACCATTTACAGGCACTTTTGAAATGTCAAGAAGTCAGTCAGTCAGAAAAAATGATGCTAATTGCACATTCCAAAGCGTAGATCTCTATAGAGAAGAATGTGTAAGAAACTCCATGGACACTCTTTTCAATCATGTTTTGTAATTACAAATATCTCTGTTACATGTTTCTTGTCGCCAGGGACCGAAAGGTTAATCCGTATGAGGGTTTTAACCGGGTTAATTTTTAGGATTAGGTTAAAAACCCACAATAAAGGTTAACCCGTATTATAGGGTTAATCAGCCTATACAGAACCGGTTTCTACATAAGGTGCATTTTAGCCATAAAACATCTACAAGAAAGTGACGGAGATAACTACCACGCGGTCTTTGATCGTGTTCCGACACGACTCTAAGTAGTCACTGCGCAGGATGCATTGAACTTTGAGCCTTATTAATGTTGAGCAATACTGTTTTTCAAATGTTCGACGCTAATAATATTAAAAATATTATTTCGATTCTCGCGCATTTCGCCGACGGTATTAGTTGAATTGTCAGTATGTTTGTACATATCGGCCGTTGTTTGTTGTAGGTACTGAGTAAGACTTTACTTTTAGTTTGAATTAATAATTAGCAAATATTTATGTAGCATAATTACCAGCCTGTTTTTACTGTTATAGCTGCGGGAACATATAGTGATCTGATTGAGTATGCCTAAAACTAAGAAAGATGTTATACACCGATATTTTACATTCGACGAGGAAACGAAATAAAGTTTATGTAATTTATGATGTGTGTGTGAACTGAGGGACCATACTGGTATTTACCAAAAAAAAAAGAAAAAGATTTAGTACCACTTTAAACAATTGTAGAATAAATCTGGGAATTTGTAAACCAATATACTAAAAACTGCAGCCCTTAAAGTGCGGTCCTTCAGTTCTTACAGACCATCAACCAGATCTCGAATATTATTAGAAAAATTGAAATATTGTAAATATATTTACTGAATTTCAGACCACAAAGTACCAAAGATAAAAAATAGATAACAACTAAACTGTGGTTCCTCACAAAGACAAATGTCTTAGTCAATATTACCGATTCTAAAAAATAAATGTTACTTTCTACATACAGTTTTAGTAAGAATCTTAAAACATTTCGTAAAAAGAGATGGACAAGAAATATCGACGTAATTTAAGATTAGCGATTAATAAAACTGGTCCCTCAATCTTCACACCCATTGACATTTGAGCACGTTCTAGCTAATAGATGAGAGATATATCAGAAAGACTAGTACCTATCTTTTAGTAGAAAGTTTCTACGAAATAATTAGCATCTACTCGTAAAATTGTATAGTTCTTACCTCTTGGCTGAGACAGGGGCCAGTTCTCACTTCGATGGAAGACGGGGAAACTGGTCCTCATCGCGAAGCCGGGGCGCCCTGCGGACTCTCCGTCCGCGTACCGGCCCATTGTGCTGCTCGACGAGGTGGGCAAGCTCTTTGAAAGAGTACTTGCAGACCGCCTCGTCGCGCACCTAACACGGGTGGGGCCGGATCTGGCGTACGGCCAGTTCGGTTTTCGCAGGAGGCGCTCCACGGTGGACGCCATCATGTACGTGCGAGCTCTCACGACGGGGGATGCAGTGGCCCAGGGCAGGTGTGTCGTGGCGGTGTCTTTGGACATCGCCAACGCCTTCAACTCTCTGCCTTGGAGTAGCATTGGAAGGGCACTCCGGTATCACCGGATGCCCGACTACCTCTGTCGTGTGGTCGAGGCGTACCTGTCGGACAGGTACATCATCTACCCTGGTCACCAGGGAGATTGGGAACGTCGAGAGATGTCGTGTGGTGTTCCGCAGGGATCGGTACTAGGACCGCCCTTGTGGAACATCGGATACGACTACGTGCTGCGCGGCGACCTCCCTGACGGGGTCAGCGTGGTCTGCTACGCAGACGACACGCTGGTCCTGGCTCGGGGAGAGTCGTACCAGGCGGCGGCCGAACTAGCGACACGCGGGGTTGCGACAGTCGTTGGCAGGATCCAGGAGTTGGGACTCGTGGTGGCATTGCAGAAGTCCGAGGCCATATGCTTTCACGGCCCTCGGAACGCGCCACCACCGGGTTCCCGACTATCGTTAGGAGGAGTTCACATCGGCGTCGGGTCAACGATGAAGTACCTGGGACTCGTTATCGACAGCCGATGGGATTTCGAGGAGCACTTCCGACGTCTAGCTCACCAACTAAATCGGACTGGGGCTGCCCTCGGGCGGCTCCTACCCAACCTTGGGGGTCCAGACGCCTCCTGCCGGAGGCTCTACGCAGGAATCGTTCGGTGCATGGCCCTTTATGGCGCACCGGTGTGGGCGCCGGCACTGCGGAAGCAGTCGGCGGCCCGGTTGAACGCGTGCCAGAGGGTCATGGCCATACGAATGGTGCGAGGATACCGGACGATTTCCCGTGAAGCGGCTAGCCTCCTTGCTGGCCAGTCACCATGGGATCTGGAGGCAACAGTCCTTGCACACATGCACGATCTGCGCATGGAGCTGCAACGCCGGGGCGAAACTTCGCTGCCGCGACAAGTGGCAGTATGGCGGACAGAGCTCCGGCGAGTTCTCATGGAGAAATGGCGACAGCGACTGTCGCGACCCAGTGCTGGGCACGCTACAATTATGGCGGTAAGTCCCCTCTTTGAGGCGTGGTTGGAAAAACCTCACGGCGTCCTCACCTTCCGCATTACGCAGGTTCTCACCGGACACGGTAAGTTCGGGAAGTTCCTGCACCGGATTCGTGCGGATTCGACGCCCGGGTGTCGCCACTGTGTGGACCGCCCGGAGGACAGGGTAGAGCACACGGTGGAGGTGTGTCCCGCTTGGGCAGAGCAACGCCGTGTCCTTGTGGGGACAATCGGCAGCGGCGATCTCTCGCGCCGGGCCTTTGTTCAGGCCATGGTCCGGAGCGAGGAGGAGTGGCAGGCGGTCGCCTCCTTCTGCGAAGCAGTAATGCTAGCAAAGAAGGCGGCCGATCGCGTGAAACAACGGTCCTTACGCTCCAACCGCCGCCGGGATTCCGATCCTGATTTCCGGCCACCGTAGGCGCGGGCTTGCGGACGGCGAGGAATGGGTGGCTCGCCGTCCGATCGTCCGGTAACCGTCCGGACCGAGCCCAAGTCGTCGACGGCGCATACTGTTCCACGCGCGCCTCAAGATGTCAGCAAATCGTAGGGGCCCAGCAGGGTCGAAGCCTACTGGGGCCAAGGGTAGTGTGAAAACAAAACCCGGAGCGCTGGGATGAAGGCAACGAAGGAACAGAAGTGGGTTTTTAGTCAGTAAAAGTCTGACACTATCTCTCGCTCCGCCCAAGAGCGTGATTTGTCATAAGATGATTTTCCAACCCAATAAAAAAAAAACCTCTTGGCTGATATAATTCATTTTTTAAATCCTATGAAAATAGACCGAGTAGTGTGACCACACAATGAAACAAAATGTAGACAGTATTCATTTAATAAAGCATTAGACGGAATAAATACAAGATTGTACAGTTAATTTAACTAATACACATACGCCATGTAATATAACACATGGCGTATGTGTATTACATACAAAAATAGATTACAAACAGAATTTTTTTTACAAAAAACTGCTAAAAATGCCAAATAGCGGAAGTCGATGTTTCTAATTGCGATTCTTAGTTTTTTGATACAGACTTCCAAAATTAAAGCTTTTCGTATTTCTTAATTTGTTTTTGAAGTCTGTTGTATTTTTGTTTTTGTAAAATTTTATTATGATACAACATTATGATACAAGTAGAGAAAGTTTGTCATTGTGACCGAGGTGGAACTCTTGTTATTGTTATGGAGACAAAGAAGAATGCTCATACCCCGTAGCATATTGCATACAGCCGACTTCAATGTAAAAAAACACTGAAAAGTGCCAAATAACTTTAATTTCTAAAGTCGGTGTTTCTGTAATGGTTTTGTCTCTTCTTTATTTAACACCGACTTCCGAAATTAAAGTTTTTTTGCACTTTCCAGTGTTTTTTTTACATTAAAGTCGGTTGTATTTTTTTGGTAAAAAGTTTTTTTTTTACACTTTTTATTTATGGTACCACCACTAAAAAGTACCCCTGAGCCATACCTAAATACCTTATAGCCAAAGTGCATCTCATGAAAATTCTAATAATACCAAACACGGTTAGATTAAATTTATTGATTACAGAGTTCCGGTGCCTAACTTCACGATTCATCATCAGATTAGTTCGATATATTCCCACTATTCTTTCAGTCAGTCATCAACTACACGTATAAATAAAAATAAATAACGCAATTTTACTTGTTACGACAGTTCTAATGTGATCCTATGAAGAGTACTGATCCATATCTTCAAAGTTCATGACCAGATCATAACAATATTTCTATGGGACCAACTTGGAAGCATAAACTTTCAAACAAAAAAAAAATTTCAAAATCGGTCCACAATTGATATGAACTTGAATTGCAACCGTATTATTCCATATTTGTAACTTGTTTTTATTTTGTCCGCTTTATATTTCGAATAAGTGCAAAATTCAATAAATGAGCGACAACTAAACCCAAGCGAGTAACAAACAGCCGCGCGTGACGTAAATTACCGCGACGCGGCCGAGATCGTGCAACTTACAGGTTCTTTCTCTTTCATTCGGATTAATCAGCAATATTTTGTAGATTAACCTTAATAGTATACAGGTTAACCCGTATAAAGGTTAATCAAACATAGGGCTTAAACGTCTAACCGGTTAACCTTTAATCCGATTAATGGGTCCTTGCTTGTCGCTATCATGTGAGAACAATGTAAATAATAACACCTAAACACATAAACTGTATTATAGTTTCTGAGATTTTGTGATTAATCTGTGAGATAGTGATATAGATTTCATAGCTGACCACTGTCTCATACAATTATAGGATACAGGATAACCCCAGTTTTAAAAGCAGGCAAGCTCACCAATTTTGTACAGATCTTGTTCGCTGGACACGTCTAGTACTACTCTATCAGCCGTATTTACTTTAATCTTAACTTTTTGTATCTTATTAAGTTTGTTTCCTATTTTTTAAACCATAACTGTTTGTATCTGTAAGTTTTTAGAACAAATAGAATTATTATTATTATATACGTATGAACTATGGATCGGTGTTTTGGGTCAAGACAACCGTCCTGTTTGTGAGTTTGCACCCATGATATAGGAGCAGCAACCATTAACTGTCCGGACCGAGCCCAAGTCATCGACAGCGCGTAGTGTTCCACGCGCACCTCAAGATGTCAGCTAATCGTAGGGGCTCAGCAGGGTCGAAACCTACTGAGGCCATGGGTTAAATGGAAATAAACCCCGAGGCCCTGGAAAGCAAGGCAAAGAAGGAACTAGTGAATTTTAGTCAGTAAAAGTCTGACACGCCGTCCCACTCTGCCCAAGGGTGGGAGATGTCATTAGATGATTTCCTACCTAAAAAAAACCCACGATATAGGAGTCATTCCTAGTATGGGGCAACGCATGTTATTGAAAAACAAAAAAAAAAAGATAAAAAAAATTATCTTGATGTTTCAATTTCAAATAACTATATATAATCATAGATGTAATAATATGGTAATAAATGCCACCAAAAAATCTAGGGTTTTCCTTTCAAGATGGGAAATCATCCAACGACTTTTCTTCGTTTGCGTGGAGCAGGAGAGTGTGTCAGACCTTTACAAAAAAAAAATCTAGGCTTGGTTAATGAAGAAAAAAAATCAAAATGCACCTAGCTAACAACCACCATTATTTTTATTTGCGAAGCGAAATGTTTACTTTTAAATAAAGTTTAGTATGTATGCGTGTGCTTTCTATCTTGCCATTGCAAATTAATAATAATAATAATATTCCACAACTATCACACAATGTCGTCCAGTCTCAAGCTAAGCAGAGCTTGTGTTATGAGTACTAGACAACTGATGAACATACTTATATATTTCTAAATACATACATATATAGATAAATTACACCCAGACACAGAACAAATGATTATGCTCATCACACAAACATTTGTCCTGGGTGGGAATCGAACCCACAACCTCTGGTATAGCAGTCAGGGCCACTAACCACTAGACCAACAGGCAGTGTCAACATACCTAGGCACAGGGCGCAGGCTCCTGGGGGGTCCAGGCACGATTACAGCAAGCAATTTCATATCATTCATTTCATCGGACGTTACTGTTTCCCATTCCCTCTTACTACATACCATGGCATATACCAGAGCTGAACGCTCAGGTCGCCTCCGTTAATTGCCTCCCTAAGGATAGGATGGGCTCAACCCAAGTATGACAAATTTCACCCGTATGCTTTGCCCCGTGCTTAGTGCGTGGTCTGCATGGTGCATGGTGACACCTAGTACCTCCAGTAACTGTAATGACCAGTGGACCCACATCAGGTTAATTAAACATAGCCAGCTCAAGCTATTTTAAGGTTGTTGCAGAAACTGGCACAGTGGGTATATAAGGCTTGTTACGGCACTGGTTGCACATGTGCCATTGGTCCAAATCCAAACCAATATTCACAAAAAAATAATTTGAAGTTTGAATTTAAGCTTTTATTATCTACTACTCACCCCAGTTTCGCACCGGTGTTTGAAATCTTTAAATTCTAACTTGAGAATTTAATAAATAACCATAGCGATGAATACGGTAAATAGTATGTGAAGAAATTAATTCTTTTTGCTAGATAATAGAAGAATTTACTAATGAGTCCCATTAGTAAAGTTGTTTAATTAAAAAAGGCATTTCATGTGACAAACTATACATGGAAATAATACCTATTTTAACTAAGTTAAATTCTCAACTTGCAGTGACTAAATAATATAATGTAAGTATGATTGAAATTTTAAAGTTCAAAAGTAATAAAAACTTTGAACTAAAGTTAGTTATTAAAATTATATACTTACATCGACTTTTTTCCACTTATCTACTTTTTTTATCACATCGTTAAGCTCTTCGAAGGTCGTACGGCACACTGAAATAACAAGATAATTACAATTAAACACCAAATTTAAAGAAAATAAATTAACATTTCAAAAAAACATACACACCTAAACACTTCAAGTTTTTTGGGTCAATTCGCGCAGATACCGCTACGAACAAAATTGTAAATGCAAAGAATAGAGTTGCTGGACGCATCTTTAACTAATAATTAGCTAATAAGTGTTTAATTTACAAGAAAATTCAGAGAAATGTCGGGAAATTCTCAATACGTGTAGAAGAAGTTTATCTTTTCCTGTCAGACACGATCACAGTTCTTATTGGTCGAAATTTTGTAATATTTTTTTTTATGAAGTACTGCAATTTCATTGGTTTATTATGACAGTAATATACCGACTAAATACAATAGTGTCAGTTTTGGTATATTCCGCTTGCATTGTAAGGTTTATTTCTTTTGTTGGTTTATCACGAATTAAGATAAGCATGAAACCTTTTTTGGAATTATATTATCTCAAATTAATATTAAAATATTTTACAGGACGAAAAATAAGACAAAATGTACATTCTAACATCATTTACAATTAGTAACATTTTTTTAAATTTAAATTGAGTAGAACCTTTTAAAAAAGGCGAAGTAAATACATGGCTCTGTAAACACCACAGCATATTTTCTATTGGCAACACTACGACAATAAATCATTATGTTTTTGGTTTTTGTCTATGTGTGTGTAGTTCGAAACAGGAAAAACATCTATGTCAAGACAATCACTTATCACATTTTTATCACATGAGTTGATATTATTATTGAATGTAACGTTTCCATAAAACAATTTATAATTTTTAACGGGTTGCAAGATATCAATTGAGCCAAGTAAAACATTTGTAAATTATTACAATTTTGCCCTTTCTGACTCCCTCGACTGCCCGTTCTTCGGTTTTCCGCCCGCCGCCCCCCACCTATCAACCGACCCAACCAAACCAAACTTACCAACAGTTCGCATTCGGTCTCTATGCGCGCGGGACGTTTGCTCAACGGCATGTATAATTTTTTTATGCACATCAAATTGTTTAAAAACCTTAAAATACCTTGAATATTACTGTTGCATCGTCTCGGAGTGACGTTCCAGTGAGTTTTGTGAAGAAATACGCACGTTTCGTGTAAAAATTCAGGTAAGTGACTGCTTGACAGATTGCGTCTTTTCCTATTCCAAGCTTATAATGTGGTCTTTTTAGTTGATTTTGATTGCTTTCATTTGTGTAATTCGCGTAGTGGTGAAATAGGGATATGATAGATAATGCCATATTGCCTGTTATGACTTGTCCGGCGCACCTGTGCCATTACCATACGCTACTCACTCAGCGCAGTGTAGTATTGCATATTTTATGTAACCTTTCAAAAAATCATCTTATCAATCGACTGCGTCATGTGCAGTTAGAAAATCCCAATTTCATAATGAGAGAGCGCGCGATCTGCGCCACCTGACGACTTGGCAACGCGCTGCCACCCGATAAAAACTTGTTAAAAAGTTAATTTATCAAACAAAAAATGTGTTATTATCCGTGGACCGGCGTTTCCCTTTGTTTTCCGTGAGAAATCGTCCCTTTGTCCTTCGGTAGGGCGCGCTGGGCGTCGCGGCACAGGAATTTCGACTCTAGAAAAGTGCCATAATACAATGATGGTATACATTGGTAGGTCGCGCAGTTCGTCGCTTGCTCGCGTCGTTTTCACAACGCCTGTGTTCGTGCGTATCTACGTGGACGACGTCAGTGTGCTCGTGCGGTAGTTTGTTTATAGTCGCTACCGGACGAATTCGACATGTATTATTACAGCAGTAAAGCTCAGTATCGTATGTAGGTCGGCGTCCTCGTCGGTGTTTGTCTATCGATCTCTGCGGTGGCCAATGGCACATGTCGGCGCGGTCCTGCGCGGCCGCGCCTCGCTCCGCTCTTTGGTGAAAGCCAGGCGCGCTCGGACGATATATTACAATTCATGTACATCTATACGATGTCTATAAGTACTATCTTATCATTGGAAACGCTGTTATAACACCCCCCTTCCCCTTCGCTCGGCCGCCCGTCCCCTCCTCCTCTCGCGCCTGCCGGATTCGAAGGCCTACTAGATCATGCGTTTTTCGAATAAGAACCCGCGAAGTTGATGTATAAATTGAAATCGTGAATGTTTTGTCGAGCGCTGTTTGGCGACCTCCGGCGTCATGGAGCGCGGGGGGAGGGAGCCAGAAATAGAAGTGCGGATTGGAAACGTGCGACGTGGCAACGTCGCGCGCTCGTCTGCGCTCAGTGTCGGTTCAAAATGGCGTCTGTGCGTGATCGATACCGCGGAATTTGCGTTGAAAATGACCGTATTTGTGATGTATCTGGTTGTGAGTCGGCCGGAGGGCTACCCTGGCAGCACGGGGCGATCGCCCCGCACCCGGCGCTGGCTCACGAACCTCTCAAAGTACGTATGTCAACCATATTGCGCCGACACTTTACCCCCTACATAAATACCTAGGTATGGCTAGGGTACGCTTGCAATCTCGATGATCTAGACATCTACAGCATATCCGATATTCGCTTTTGAGATATCTTGAACCTTCAGCCTGCACTGTACTCGATGCGAGAGCTAATCTCATGCATTTTACATCATTAGACAATTTCCTGAGGTTACGTAACATGCGTGGTTTTTTAATGCGGGAAAGTGTGGTTACTAGATAACTACTTAGCTTTCTTTTGTATGTGTTTAATATTTCAATCTATAGGCCTTAAAAAAAGAGAATAAATCGGGTCTCATCATTCGCAAGTTGCACCTGATTAATGGAAACAAAATGGCGGCCGACTTGTAAAATTAAGACGCAGTAGCGCGCTGAATGTTGGCAACGTCGCGCTTCGCAGCTCGTAATTGTGTGTAGTCGACTCGACTCACTTGTTCGATAAGAAGTTTCAAGGCTATACGTTTTGTATCCTCCGCTTAACAATGGGATAAATTTAATACAAACGATAAACGAATTTAATACTTAATGCCAGCGTATTGATGTTATAATTAAATTTCAGTAATAAGTTAAGTTAGTGTGTGGCACTCAAACATGGATGAGCTAATTGAGGTTAATACTTGGCGTAGCAGTGTTGTCTGTTGATACCTGTTTACTGCGCACACATACACAAGAACCAACAAACAAACTAGGTTGTTATTGAGTGGACGAGAGCCTTAGATAGAATAATGGTGCGGTCATAATCTGTATATATGTTTACATCACTGCGGGCCACCGCTGATTATAAATATTGCATATTCATGAAGGATTTAAATAAATTGAGAAATGCGTATGTTTTCTACATATTTTGCGTGTGGTTTCGTCATCAGATTGTTTCATCGGTTAATTGTTACCTGTTAGAATGGATGGAATTCCGAATTGAGGTCCTCGAACTGTAGTTGCCATCCATGACTTGAAATAGATTCATCAAATGCTCGGAATTTAAAAATAAACATCTGCGTTGATAAATATGTATATGTTGATTAGCGTGCAACGTTTATTACACATTGGGAAAGGTCTTGTTTTGGGCAGCAAGCGTCACGTATCAGCTGGTTGCTGCTTTGCCAAAATTCTACTTTCAATTAGTTTTTACATCAGAAATCTTATTCAATCTACTTTATATCCTTGGAGCTTCCTTCCTGGAAAATATATTTAAAAAAAAAAATATTTTGATCATCGCTTCGGCTCTTCACCACGTTATCGTTTATTAGTCTTTGTTTCATAACCTTTTCGAGTTTCTTTGTCGATTCAATTCCCCTTGCATTACAAATGAAGGTGATAATGACGTGCAAAACTTTCGTTTCAATGATAATCACCTTCTTTCCTTTATCTGATCTTGATGTAGGTCTTTGACATCTAATTGAATGCTGAGTTTCAATATACATATTTAATTCAGCCCTAATATGGCTTCTCTAATTATCGACGGTTTTTGTTCTTATTCTATGGTAAAAAAACTCTTCGGTCAACCCTCTTTGTATCAAGTTGGTGACCCATGATGAATGTTACGACGTTTGCACAATAGAGCTATTTTTGACAATGTAAAGGACCCGTTTTGGGCCCAGCTGACAAGAAATAGGTCATTATGACTTTTGGAAGGGGTTAGACGTGGTGATAAATGCAACCTTGGAAACGTTGGGCTTTAGTTATTTCAATCTATAGTCTATCAAAAATGTATAGGATAGTCTGTCTAAAAATTTCTAAAAATAAAAGACCTATTGAATTTTTGTTTCATTAAGACGTTTTTTAAGACTACAAGGCTCATTCCTTCGCAATAAAATAGGACAAAATGACAGTGAAAAATAAATCTTGTTTGTCCTATTTTAGATAAGATTAACATATCCGGACTAACAGATATGACTGTAAAACATGTTATGGTGTATTAGGTTGCCATTAATAAACTATTAATACTTCCTCAAAAGATATTGATGGACTCCTTGTTGAAAATCTTGCATTTAAGAGTTTTAAATTACTTTGAAATCTGCATAGAACCTCTTTTCAATTTAGTTTCATATTGGAGATTACAGAACTGGTAGCAACAATCATAATGGTATGTTGCGTTCCTAATTAATCGGTTTTTGCATACAAAATAATTTCATAGGCAGTTATTCGAAAAAAAAAAAACAAAGGAAGCACACCACAATTTAACAAACTGTTTCCTAATTTAGAACTGAGAAAACTTGTAACGAGTTTTATTCAATGCAGTCTATATTTTCCATCAAAACACCTGTAATTTTCTTGGCAGAGTTGCTACCTTCCGACCTTTATATTCTGTTTCGAACGTGGCATTTGCCATTTAATCACCACCCCAACGCATGACTCGGCAAAAGAATTTTTAGCAGTCATGGTGAATTTCAGAAAACATGCTCAGTATGGACAAGATTTGAAAATAGAAGAGTTAAAATGATTAGTCTAAATTATAGTGGAGTATTTTTAATTTAAATTAGTTCTTAATTCAGTTTTGATTTATATTTATTTTTGGAATATAATAAACTAATTTTTTGTGCAACAAAATAGTTACATTATCCTTTTTACTCGTTTTCTTTTCTTCTTTTCTTTTCTCTATCGCTGGAAGCGATTTCTACCAGACAACTTGGAAAACTTAAAAAGGGAGTTTTAATATAGATCATCACTAGCTCGCACTAAATAACTAAATCATAATACCTAGTTGTTTTTACAGTTTATTAAAAATTACAGGCTGATTAGTAGTGATTCTTGTATTTTCGGGCATAGCATTATTTAGGAATAAGCTACCTAGCTCGTATTTTGATAGATTTTCCTCCATATTTAATCATTCTTTTAATGGCAAGTCAATCTGCAAGATTTGGTTTAGTACTCATTAAACCATAATTATCGATAGGCAAATAATAATTGAAATACCACTAGGCGAAGATTTTTAATTTAGTTTAATGAACAACTCAAAATTTTAGCTTTGAAATTTTTTTTACTTGCTTATAATTATTATTATGTAATTAGTGTAGTTTTTGTATAATAACAATCATTTGTAGTTAGATGTTTAGTTGTGTAGTGTTTTTAAATGATTTTCTTTTTTTTGAATATTTTAATACTTTGACTAAATATTTTTAGGGTTTGCTGAACCATAGGACAGGCAGCTAAAATGAATAGAAAATAGTACATCAAAATAAAAATAAAGTAACATATCTGAGTTTGTTTCTTTTCTGTTTTGACCTAATTATCCTAAATTAATCCTGCTCTGGGTACCTTAAGTGTAATTTACTGATTCTGCGTAAAATATGTTATGTATTTTTTTTGTCTCGTTTAAGATAGAGATACCTAATCTCTATAGTGATTTTTTTTGCACCTTACAGGTGAATTTAAGCAAATAAGGGTTTAATTTGGAACTTATAAAAATAATATCTTCATAATGGGGTAGTTGGGTAAAAAGAGAAAATCTTTACTGCTGGTAATATTTGTGTCATATAATTAAAAACGCCATTAACATTCAGTACACGAACTTGGTTTATAAAAATCTAATCAGCCTTCTGTTGTTTTATCGCATTTTTAGTATAATAATCAAGAAATGAAGTTAACGAGCACCTTCGCTTTGCAAATGTATCCAGTACAGTTGCTTCATTTTTCTGATTCACTGCAGTGGTTTTATTTTGCCCCTCACTGATACACCCAGCTTGTTGTCAAGGCGCTACATGTCATACGAATTGTAACAGTCTTACACGTAACTGTGTCGATCGCAAAAATCTATACTTCAATAACCTTTACGGCTATAAAATTGATCAGTAACTATGTCCTAACAAACTCGAGTCCCTCATGCATTTCTTTCAACTATTTTCATTTGATCTGTGCATTGTTTTTGGCGGGAAATAGCCGCGGAGTGGCCCGGGTGTGCTCTCAATACCGACTGTTGTATAATTTTAGAGAAAGGAGATTTTGTTTTGGTCCGCCAGTGCCGCGGCGGTGGTTCGTGGCATTTCATATCGTTGCAAGTCAGTCCGTTTCGCTCGCTATTATTTCTATGGCGGCGTTGCCGTTCCGTCTAGTGGCTCGGGCTCGATTCTCGCTCGGGCCGCCGTGGTTGGAGGCGCTGTTGAGCAGTCAGTCGGCCGCGCAGCTCGGTGCGCGACGTTTGTCCGAGGAAGGGCTCCGTTTGCGTCCCTCCAGTCCCGGTGCGGCAATATCGCGGGTGCGAAAGAGATAGCATACAGCGCGAACGAGATAGCGCTATGGCAGTGTCGCAACCTCGCCCACCTGACCGTGTTGACGCCGCGCTCGAAAAAGTTGCGCCGTTGCGCTATTTGGAGGCGCACGAATGTGCTCGCTCGGAGCAAGCCGTGACGCGCTATTATCTTTATTCATTGTCTCGAAACTGTTTTTTGAGTTGTAAAAGGCGTTTTCTACATGTAATTGAAGATAGCGACGTGTCAGCATTTAATATTCAACGGTATGTACTCGTTTTGTTAGTTTTTGACATGGATGCGTTCGAGGCCAATCGTTATCTGAATTGCAACAGATAGATAGGAGCTCGCATCTCTTCGACCAGTAAACTGGGTTGACTTCTGTTCTCCTTCGTGTAACATTGATGCGCATTGACGTTCGGTGAGTCGCGCTGTGTAATTGTTGGTATTTAGTCGCCATTTTCTACGTCGGTGACGAATACCGCCGCGCCGTCCTCGTTTCCCCCGACCCGATGCAAACCGGACTTTACCGCTCTATTCTGAAAGATGATTATCCTTAACCGCCTTTAACTTTTTCTTCAAACGAGATCCGCTCGCTATGATTCATTGTAGAAATAATAAAACCTAACGATTTTCGTGAGTGACTGGTACCGTGAAAGAGGCGACTCCGATATCTAAATAGAAGATTTCAGAACGTGTCTGTGAAAAAGGCGGGACTTATAAAACGAAATTTATCGATATTGTTTAGCAGCCTGCGCTGCAGGCTTGAAAGTTTAAGCGAGTAGGTATTTTGCGCCGGCCCGGTCGCTGTTGTGCAGCTAGCTAGGGTGTTATCGATTTGTGTACGTTTTCCGCTATAAATAAGTACGAGTTTGTGTCATCGTCGTCGCTGCCGGACCGGTTTCTGAACGAAACCTGTGTGGGTGCTGTGACCGGAGATTCGAAATTCCAAATTCGAATGCGCCTTGCCTTTTAGCTTTCGAGTACCTTTATGTTCGTTTTAGTTGCGTAATACGTTTAGAAAAGCTAAATACATTCACCGTAGTACGATGTGTTAGTCACGTTTCACATTTTGTTGTTTTGTTGGCGTTAACCAATACAGTGTTTCGATAAAAATCGGGTTATTTGCGAAATATACCTTTTGACCCTGAACGGCATGCTAAAACTGCTAAAGTTGTAAGAAATTGGAACGATGTAAATAATTTAAATTCAGGACGTGACGTCATTCAGTTTTTTTTTTGAAAATCGAAATTTGTACCGTACCGCGCCATTACGTGTATTTGTCGAGTGTGCAATTGCTGAGGTTCGAATAACAACTCATTTATGAAATAAGTAAATTAATGAATAAAAGTTATTCAAACATTCAATCACAAAATCTGACGGTAAGTTACATAACCATTACATTATCATCAATAACTACGATGACAGTCTTAATACTATAAATAAAACAAAACAATCCCGCAAGTGAAAATGGCGGGCGCGGTTATTATCACTTGTTATTTATTCAGCAACTAACGGATCGATGAACTAGATTCGTCAAAGTGAGCTGTAATAGTCGAGTACAACAGCTTGTGAAGAATTTAACGTTGGAAAATCGTTATTTCCATAATCACATGCGCGCAATGAGCCTAACCTATACGGACGCGTTTTTCATTAATTTTATCAGTGTTTCATGACGCATGTTATGTTTCCGTGTACTAAACTGTAAATTAATCATTAGATTCCACGTTTTTGGCCACAAAAGTTCTTAATTTACTGTTTTGGCAGTAAAACATACAAAGTAATATTTAATGAATCTTTTCCGTATAAATGGAGTGGGTTCGGAAGTTTATCGAGTGTCGTTAGCTTATCAGACTTCGGGTAGTCGTGCCAGATAGATGCTTAAAGCTGAACCTTGGTTTCTGTCAGAAAAATCTGGGTGACAAAATATTAAAATTCGTAGTAAGTACTGTACTTATAAACTTTTAAAATGAAAATTTTATGTAAAACTGGAGTCCTGGATTCTCTCGTGTGTCTACACGACTGTTCTTCTTCATAGTCTACCATGTAATGAAAAATTAAAATTGTTAAATCCTAATTTAGGCCCTGCTTCCTCTACCTCTCCAATTATGTATTTAACAATTTAAATTTTTATAACTAAAATCCTAGTCTTGATTATAAATATTATGGAAAAGAAACATATTTGCAAATATTGACAATGGTTTATGTATGGACAGATTAAAATGGTTAGCAACCATGCTTTATGGGTTTAACCCATATCCCCCCATCCCGTTGCTAACCTCAATAGGTTTGACAACTGCGTACAAGGGGATATATCAAGTTAGCATTGGAAGCATTGCACGGTTCTTCATAACTTGCAATGTGCCGAAAATGGTAAAACATTTACTTAAAACACAGTCATACTTTCTGAAAGGTAAAATATAAATTAGCATGCTTTCAAATCTTACAATAACAGATAGGCGGTCTGAAATAATAAAAAGCTATCAAAATGCTTTGGCCAATGTATTGTTTGTGGGACTGGTGTCTGTAATCTAAGTCTAAAGCACTTATTTTATGTATAGGTGGGACAAATGTGTTATTCAACCCACCCCAGCTCCTCAAGAAAGACCACCACTGATACTGACCATTTTGTAGAGGTGTACCTTAGATCAGTGACAGCAAGGTAACAGACTGCGAGCCACCTTTTTGTATGGGGAAACATCACATGTCTTCTTTTGGTCTGGACTTCTACTGGCTAAAAACTCACCTGTGTTCCTTCCTTCACTGGCCCAGTGTGAAAGCCACAGTAGCTGTTTTCGAGCCAATAGGTGTCATTTTTAGATCTGTGGCAAAAAAAAAAAAAAATCTGATGCCAGTCAGTAGTGTTACTAAGCTACTGGGTAGTATGTTCTGTGTGTTGTTGGCATCACAGAGGGCCTTACCAGACTTGTCTAGCTATTTTATTTATTGTTTTAAACATATGCTGAGGTAGATGCCTGATTGGCTTTACAATTTTTTTTTTCAATTGTTGTTTATTATTGTAAACAATTTTTTTTTTTAATAATAATTTATGTGTGAGGTACACAGGTTTTTTTCTTTCTGATTCTGGTAGATGCTTAACTGAAAGCATAGGTTAGGTTGTTATAATATTAATTTTATTATCAGTATGACACTCGAAATACCTATGTTTCTAAAGATTAGGAAACAATTAGATTAACATGCTTTTAGGTAATGGCCTTGGTTGGCACGTGGTATGTCACATATTCATAAACAAGTTGATGAAGGCTATGTGTAATTGAAAGAAAATTCTAAAGACAGCCGTTCGTGATCGTAAAAGGTTTACTGCATTCTTGATTGTGTCTCCTTCATGTATCTTCTTCATGTATCTTCTATGGCTCAGAGGTAGCCAATGCTGGTTATGACTTGATGAAGACCATAGAATTCACAATATTAAGTATATTTGTCAACTTGTTTTTTTTTTTAGCAAATGCCTCAGTTCTTTTTCTTCTTTTTTTTTCCTGCAAACTACTTGCATATCTTTTCTCCTTCTCTGTCAAATCCATCCAAAGGTTGGCTGTAATAAATCTCTTTTAGCGATAAGACCGCCCATTGTGAAACCCTATTAATTTTAAGCTCCCAACTGTAATTTTATTTAAGGTATACAATAAAGACTATCTTTTTTTCAAGTCTCATTTCGAATATCTACAAATCTTAACTTGGACAATATTACAAAAAGAACTCCAGAATAATTTTTAATATGCTAGAAAATTATAAATAATTTCATCATTTCATTTTTCTATTTGATAGTGACTGCCTGGTAACTGTAATCAAATTTAACTTGTATTAGCTTATCAAAACTACAGAAGTACAAATAACACTACAATTAAGGTTGTTTAATATTTATAAACCTTTTTAAAATTATATATCTTATTATACTCTTTTTAATAATCATACTGATGATAATACTTTCTGTAATTCCAGGTGATCGTGTGATGGGAAATCGCTGATCATCAAAGATGATGAAACGGACAGGTGTCCCGAGGCTGGGGCCTGATGAGTCCTCGCCCATGCCTCCCCAGAATCAATCGCAGGTAAGATCTAAATAAAATATTAATATAAAAGACAACTTTCTGATGATGTATGTCTTTGGTCCTCTGATCCTATGACTTGGTCTTAAATCTTAGGACTTTGGTACCAAGTCATTGATAATCAGGTTAAGTACTTGGTAAACCCAACCTTAGCTCCAAAAGCTAAATTACAGCAGCTAAATATGATTTCAGAATTCCAAGTCATAATTTAAAATAAACATACTGAATTTGCTGAAGCATGAAAAGTAGAGATGTTAAAAATCTAACAGATTTTATGCAAGGTTTACGATTGTCTGAACTAAAAATGTTATACAGGATGATATAAGATTTATACCATGATTTTTAGGGTTCCGTACCTCAAAAGGAGAAAATGGAAACCTTGTAGGATCACTCACCCTTTATCTCGAGAATGCGTGGAGGTATCAATTTGAAATTAAAACTAAATACTCGGTCCGCGGTCCCTTGAAGCTGTGAATAAAATCAAACCTCTTTATTCCATTTTTTTAATTAATTCGTTCTATCTGCCACATGGGTAGATGGCATAATTTTGCTCGATATACGATTTATTCTCGATCGTTTCGTTCATAAAACGGCGAGGATTAAGTAAATTTTAGTTTAATTGTTCCTAAATAATTGTTAAATAAATCGTGGCAGTGCGGGTAGAAAAACATAGTATCAAAGATATATCCAAGGACCGCGTATTATTCCATGCGCACCTTCGGGAGACGTCAGCAAATCGTAGGGGCCCAGCAGGGTCGAAGCCTACTGGGGCCACGGGTAGTATGAAAAGTGAAAACGAAACCCGGGGAACTGGGACGAAGGCAAAGAAGGAACAGGAGTGGGTTTTTAGTTTTGTCATAAGATGATTTTCCCACCAAAAAAAAAACCACTTCAATAATTTAGTAAGTACGATATTTTAACTCGCAACGTAGTAACCAAATTACACTAGCCTTGTTATTGTTACCTGTAACCGTGCTGCACGAGTCATAGAGTAACAAAAAAAAAAAAACAACGTAAACACTTTAATTATGTTTTTTCATCACTCCGCACCGCTACAATAGAAAAACAAAATGGCGGATGTTAAAGGCGGAGTTTTACTTTTTATTTCCTTTGCGCCGTAGTTCTAATATTTCCTTTTATGTTAACTTCGAAAGAATGGTATTAAACTCTGAAAAATAATTACTTGTCTACTGCAATTTTTCTTTCATTATTGATTTTCTTCTATAAAATGTCAATCTGGAATCGGCTCTTGTTCAATTTGCATCTTTGTTAGTCCTGAAGATCACTCTGTATCACTCTTGACTGGAGCCCACTATATTTAACCTTATGCTAACATGGCGTAGGCTTACGCATCATCGCGATTCCCTTGATGAAGCATAAGCTAATGTTTTTATTAGGAAGCTTAGCCGGCTCAAAGGACCAGAATGTTAAATAAAGTAGTGGACTGTAAGATTTAAGTTGTAAATAGGAAATGAGTCGTTCTATATTCATCTCGTCTTGGGTTCATCCAATCTTAGAACAAATAACAAACAACTGGCCTCTGCAGGTAGATGTATATAGCACTACCTGCATAGCCAGGTAAATGTACAAATAATGCCTTGCCTGGCGAAAAGGGCAGGACATTGTTCCTGAAGTTGAAAGACTCATTGAGATGGTCCTTTTGTCCTAAAACTGATCAATTAGCCCAACCATACTTAAACTCTGTTTCATTTTTTTTTTTTGTGCTTGGAGAAAAGGACAGGACATTGTTTCTGTACTTGAAAGACTTATTGAGATGGTCCTTTTGTCTTTAAAATGATCAATTAGCTCAAACGAACTTAAGCTAGAACTACATTAGACCAACGCACACGTGTAACACGCCTGCCCCCCTAGCCAAGTTACAACCGTTTCGTGTCGAATTCTGTTCTCCAATCGGTAACGCCTCGGTGTCAGCAATTGTAGAAAACGATAAGTTGGTAGGCATGTTGACGCGCCTGAGTCGGCCGCTCGTTCTACAATAACAAAGGATGTAACGTTGAACATTGTAGAAACGATAACATTTCATTCTATCATTGTGAACGATGTGAACTTGGCTAAGAATTGTCTATTCATTTGTTCTGACCACGTGACTAAACGTTGAGATACTGTCATTCCCATACATTTGATTAGTTTTCGCCAGGGCTAGGGCTGCTGATTTGTACGTAGAACGAAGTCGCATGGCGTCGCGTGACGTGGATCGAGTGTAGCTCTACAAGTCTAGTTTCCATATAAAATGTATGGAGACCGAGACGCGCCCAGATCGGCGTGTATGGCACACGTGTGCACAGTGTAGTTCTAGCATTAAACTCTGCTTCAAGGCAATTTAACTTCATTTCATTTTTATTTTATTTCGTTTTTCTTAATCTATGTTCTTTGAATTTTTAAATAACGCAACATGTACTGAGATTTGATTCGAGTATTTTTGGTCTCGCAGAAGTCTTTTTACATTGTTGTTTTATTTTTGTCATATTTATGCAAGACAAAAATATAATTTTTTCTTTCTTTCACTTCTGAAAGCTACACATACAGCTAAAACAAAAGTGTTGCGCAGACACCAAATAACACTAGACAAGGGCAGGAAGGAAGATTACTAAAGCTAACGAGCATGAAGCCCATGCTTCAAATTCACCGAACATTTGTCTTCAAAACAACAACGACCGGTTAGTTACAGGAATCGTCGATCATTAACGTGTGACGTTTATAGTTTGTTTGATTTATATTTTACAGTTGTCCGTAACGGTTTGTTGTAAGTAGGTCGCTTTTATGCAGATCAAACGGAAAATGTGTTCTGGGAGAGAGATTTCTTATTTGTAGACCTGCTAAAACTCGTAAAAATAATGATAATAGCCGTGACGGCCAATAGCTTAATAGCTTTCAGCCTCGATCAACAGCTTAGAAGGCTCTCGTTAGGCGGTTGGATCAAGGGCTTGATTCAGAAAGCAGTACTCCTGGAAACGGCTCGTATAGTTAGGTTTCTCTCTTTGGAGCCCTGACCGCCTGTAGCTTGGGCCCTGTTCCCGAATATAGAAAATAAATGTAATAATAATATTCCATACGTAAAGGGCGACTGAAGCAACAGTGGCGTGGTCTACCCAGAGCGTGAAAGGTTGTTTGATGATTTCCCACCTCAAAAAAGCAAGCAAAATATGAAGCTCATGAGGCGTTTCAATGTTGTCTCTAAATTAAAAATGCACTTATGATGCCTCTTCTTTTTTTTCTTTTTTAGGTGGGAATTTTCCATCTAATGACAAATCCTGCCCTTGGGCGAAGCGAGAGATAGTGTCTGACTTTTACTGACTAAAAACCCACTCCTGTTCCTTCTTTGCCTTCATCCCGGGGCCCCGGGCTTCGCTTTCACACTACCCGTGGTCCCAGTAACTTATGATGCCTCTGGAATACCAAACGTCCAAACGTGCACATGATCAGACCGGGTTCCTTCTATTTGGCAGAATCTTGATACTCCGATTTTTATTTGGCATAACTCACATGGCATAATCTTATTTAATCGAATATTTTTAAGGCATAAAAATTATTTAGCATAACTTTTGTTTGGCAGAATATTTACGTGTCCGAATTTACAATGGCATACTTTTATCTTGGCAGAATTTTGTTTCGCATAATTACCTTTGCCATAATAAATATTATGCATAATTTTGTTTAGCATAACATTTATTTAGAGATACGATTATTTGGTATGGGTGCATATTTGAACATCAAAAATTAAAATAGATGTATCTTCTTGTAAAAATTAGTGTTCAAAACGTCAAAAACTTATAATATATGGAATAAAACTGATAATTTAAATAAAGTAAATTTATGCTGTCGAATGGTTAAATAACCTACGTGCAATGTATTTAAAATCGAATGGTCTGCAAAAGTGACATAGAATGTTCTAAATATAGCATGTATTGGTAGCATTTTCAATATTAAATTAAATTTGTGTCATAAAAAGTCAATACGTTGTGCTGCAAAATTTTGTGACAGAAACGAATCGCTGCAAAACCGACTTTACGCAGTCTTGTCTGCCCTACCCCTAGAGTGTAATTTAAACCCGCGTAGGCGCGGAGGGGTAGGGCGGCCCGCGAGCTGAGGAGCAGGTGGTTTGAAGGCCCGCCACCGCGGCTGAGGCTGGCCGGCGAAGCCGGCCAGCAAGCCGAAGCTGCGGTGGTGAGCGTTAAAACCATCTGTGACGATAAGCTCGCGTGGCGCCGCCCAAACCCCGCAGCGCCGGAGCCGTGACAGAAACAATGCTTGCTGCATGTTGCATGCCTGCTTGCATGCTGCATGCCTGCTGCATGTTGCATGCCTGCTTACATGCTGCATGCATGCTGCATGTTGCATGCCTGCTTGCATGCTACATGCATCCAAGCCAAGAAAAAAATCAGTTCTGCCTTTTAATGACTATCGATATAAAATGTATGCCAAAAGACGATTCTGACTGTGAATTTTCTGCGATATGATGGTTCTGCTTTTTAATTATTATGGATATAAACATTATGCCTAAAGATGATTCTGACTAACAAAATTATGAGTTTTGAATGTATGACAACTAAGTGTATGCGAAATGATTTTCTGCGAAATGAAGTTTATGCTATCCGTTGTTATGCAAAACAATATTATGACGTAAAAAGTTCTGCTATAAAAGGTAGACCCGATCAGACCATTTCCCAACAGTTGGATCATTTTAAAGGAGCTGTTGATAAGAAAAATTTATATAATGATCAAACTGGGCAGATTGATGATTGGAGCAAATAAAAAGTCGAGATGAAATCTATAATCTCTAGATACTCGTAGTATAACACAAAGTCGCTGTATAATGTGCGTTTTTAAGTCAGGCAACGGATTTGAATAAGGTTTTGACAGAAATAACAGAAAGAGCGATAAACTTGGTAGGTAGGGAAGGTAACTTGGAAGGAACCAACCCACATGTGTGTTGTGCGCGCGTGTGAAGCCATAGCGGATCGCTAGTCTCATCGTTTTAGCCGAAAGACGTTCACTGTTTGACTTATGCTTCCCAAGTGTCGCCATAACGACTGGTTCTGTGCGTCTCACATCCATTGGATTCCCGCTACCCTCATTAGGTCATCTGTCCACCTTATGTGAGACCTTCCAACGCTTCGTCTTGTGGTACGTGGTCAACACTTCAGAGCCTTTCGGCCCCATCGATCATCTGTTCTGCGAGCAATGTGCCCTGCCCACTGGCATTTAAATTGAATTGTTCGGAAATTTTTTAGGCTTTTGTCGCTAGTCCCCAAATATAATTAGATGTTATCGATGTCAATGTCACACTGTCTTGTAGTAAGTGGTCACTGCTGCATTTGACATGCAGCACTGACCACTTACTATCAAGTGTGCCTACTGCCTGATTTCCACTCATAATAATACCGGTATGGGTGCGGTTGGTAGACCCTATATTTCCTGTCAGGCCATAGACAAAACAGAAGTCTGCGCCTAATGCCACTGGCACGCTTACCCTTCATGGCAACACTGCGGAAATAAATCATACTGCAATAATACTAAAAATAATTTCAAGAACGATTACTGCACTTACAAAACACATGCAAAGATAGTGTATTTATTTAGAAATACAAAGTTAATCATGACTTTGATAGTAATAATCTTTCTTTTAATGTTTTGTATTGTTGTGTATATACATTTTATCAGCTATATGCTAATAGCCGTACCTGTTTTGATAGCGATTAGTGTTTTGAATGTTATCGGACCGGCTGTGATGCTTATTTGCCAAAAGAAATACACTTTTCCTGACGTAGATTTTAGTTTATACAGCCTGCAGTGGATGAGAGAAGACGGCAACAAACTTATCCTCAAAAACCAGGTTTTCCTAAGGATTATCATTAAAAAACAAAAGTGTTCCACTGATAGCACGTTTGGCGCAGTGGTTGAGAGATTGGTTGATGCGCTGCCTCAGGTTCGATTCGGAGCTAGGTGTCTTGTGTATGAGAGTTTGCATGTTTGTGTATACGCTCCAACGATAGAGGAGTAATTCCTAATGATTTGAAAAAAAAAAAAACTGGCATATCTATAGTATTAGACTATCATTGTCAAAATACTTTGGAACCCGCGTCAGGTTTGGTCTTGAAGAAATCTACACGCAGTCACAGAAAAAAACCAATTAAAATTCGCAGCACCCTCGTGGCTAAAATTTTATTCTGTTTTTAAACCCAATATCTGTATTTAATGCTTAGATGGATAGATTGTGTGAAGAGTGATATGAAAGAAAAGGAAGTTAGTGATAGCATGACGAGTAACAGTGCAGAGTGGAAGAAAAAAACGTGTTGCGCCGACCCCAAATAACACGGGATAAGGGCAGGAAGATGATGATGATGATCTGTATTTAATGCTTACTTACATTGCATCAATCGAGTCTTGGTCCTTTGATAAAGAGAACAAAATTCTTGAACAAACGTTTTTAACGTCAAATGAAGAGCTCAATGACACTTCCATTTAAATCTAAACACGTCACTAATACTTAAAGGCGACTAAACTTCATTTTCCGTGTGTATCTAAATTGGAATCGTACCAAAACGTTGTCTATTCTGTCCGCACCGTATCGGGGCTATCCTTGGCTACAACTCTGTAGGGTTCAATGACACTGAATATTACTGACTGTGTAGGAAAGTCATACACGTTGTGGCGAGAAAAATCTGTCCCCATAACGACGGGTCCTGAGCGTCTCGCATCCATCGTATTCTCGCGACCCTCACCAGGTCATCGGGCTACCTTGTGGGAGTGGTCGCCACTCTAGAACCTTTCGTCCCCATCGACCATCTGTTCTGCGAGCAATGTACCCTGCCCGTTTGTCGAATCTTCGGGCTATGTCGGTAACCTTGGTTCTCTTGCGGGATATCTTCATTTCTAATGCTATCACGCAAGGGAACTCGGAGCACCATTGCCCTTTCGGTATCCAGATAATTGTGCTTCAAGTAAATTGACAGCAGCGTCTTCCTGTCTATTAATAAAAACAAATTGCGATCACCAATCCGTCCACTATGTCCGGTGGTTACGACCAATTCCTCTATATTTGTACAACATAGCAATTATCTACATTGAACATTTATTGGCTTGTATTATTATGTAATTAACGTGGTGGAAATAATTACATGACGCAGCTATTTTAATTAAAAAAATGTTAGTTGTCTTCAATTAGCGTTCCCTAAAGTATGTGACCTTTTATTAATTAAAACTTTTTGTGGAATTACTATAAAAGAGGTTGCAATTTTTTTTTGATAGAAAAGGAGGCTTATATCGAGGGGTGCATTATACCAGACTGATAACATTATGATGTCAAGTTTTCTATATCGAAAAACCCAACTTTAGTAATAACAATTATTGTTTTTTTTTTAATCTTTATTTTGGGGCTTTGTCAATAATGACTATGTTGCTCCATCATAGCCAAATTTTGGAATTATGTTTTGCAAAATTAGTCTTGCCTCGTCTGACGTTGGCTTAGCTAATATACTATTGCAAATACCAATTGTAATCATATGAGTGCTAAACAAATTTCTCCAGAGGCGTTCGCCCCGTTCACATTCCACCAGAATATGATGTACGTCCTCGATTAATCCAAATCTTTCGCAATTAGGTGAAGGAATTGATTGTTAGGGCGGGTTTCTGACTTTAGTACTATATGCTAAGAACGTCTCAAACTTTACTATAAAAACGTTTTCATATAAAAGTAGAGTTTTAGAAAAATACCTTGTTTTTTAAATGATATAATCTAGTGCTTGACTGCGATCCCACCTGGTGGTCAGAAATGATGCAAACGTTGATGGTGAATCGCTCTAGTTTATTAAGAGCCTATTCACTCTAGCCAAGAAGACATTTAAATTATAATCGGACGGGAAGACCGGTGCAGGCAAATTGGTCCAATCTTCAACTTTAAATTCTTCATTCAGATATTGGGGGTTATTTTTTTAATAAGTTTTTTACTTATGAATGGTATTCGGCTGAATGAACAGTAAAAAAAAACCGGCTAAATGTGAGTGGGTCTCGTGTACGAAGGGTTCCGTACCGTCTGTAGCAAAAAACGAGCAAAAAATCAACGTTTGTTGTATGGGAGCCTCCTTAATTTTTTTTTTACTGTTTGTTGTTGTAGCGGCAACAGAAATACGTCATCTGTGAAATTTCAACTGTGTAACTATCATGGTTTATGAAATACGGCCTAGTGACAGACAGACGGACAGCGGAGTCTTAGTAATAGGATCCCGTCTTACCATTTGGGTACGGTTTTATTTGGACTTCAACTACCTTAAATACGTTTGTAATGTATTTTGTTAACATCTCATTTATGGATAGTTGTAATCGTTCATATTTTTCTTGCTTTTTTTTTATATAGCCTCTTTTTATAATGTGAATGTGAGAACACTAGACTCCACGAATTCTTAGATTACTTCCCATTACCAATCACTTTTTTTATTATGATTATTTTTATTGTGCTTTTGGGTACAATATTGACTGGTCTACACTGTTCTTACTTAATATCTATTAATACTGTAATATGAAAATATTGTAATCAACCACTTTTTTTTAAAAGAGTAACCATGGAGTTTCTTGCCGGTTCTTCTCCATAGGAAACGACCAATTTGGAACCGTGCACTAGCTTCTGACGTTTTATAAGGGCCTATGTAGGCTTAAGTGAAATAAAAAAAAAATATTTGATTGATTTGGAACCCTAAAAAGATTGTTTAAATATCTAATCTTAATTCGATATCTCCCGCTCCGCCCAAGATCGGGATTTGTCATAAGATGATTTTGCCACCTAACAAAAAAAAAAATCGAATGGATTCTATGTATGCTGTTACACCTGCTCACCTCTTGTAAACGTCATAAGCTTCACAAATTACAGAGAAACCGTAACTAGATATTTCTATTTACGTTTTTATATAAGCCGAGTTATGTATTGTCTGAATTCGTTTGACGTAATAGAAAAGCGACTAAGCGACTTTTTTTTTGTTAAGTAAACTAAATTAAAACATCTATGTAAGGTTTTATGTAACCACTCAAATTACTAAGGCTTTTGAAATAAACGGCACGTCGTAGGAAAATTCTGAATACAGAATCGGATTTCATTTGAAAACTCACAAAGAATGATTGTATTATGGGACACCATTGCTCAGCTGTAGGACAACATTCTTACTTAGCATAGCATAGTCTGCCTTATAATGTTCCCACTGCTGGGACTCAGGCCTCCTCTCTAGGAGGGGGAATGGGCCGTAATCCACCACGCGGGCCCAGTTGGTGGATGTCACATGTCTTCGAATTTTTGGTTCTAGGACATGCCGGTTCCCTCACTATGTTTTCCTTCACCGTTTTGAGAGCAATGGTGATGAAATAAATTACACAAAGTAATGCGCCTGGATGTGTAGACCATAAGATTTTGTTGCATAAATTAAATTGCTATGGTATAAGAGGGAACGTCCTAAAACTAATAAAATCATATCTGAGCAATAGGCTTCAATACACGGAAATTTCTAGGATATGTCCTAAAACTAACTTAGAAACCATATATGTTTCAAAACCAAGACATTTAAAATATGGCGTCCCACAAGGTAGTGTATTGGGTCCGCCATTTTTTTTAATATACATAAATGACCTCCCGAAAGCAACAACTAACAAAATGGTTCTTTTTGCAGATGATAGTACAGCTATAATAAAATCTACTAATTCAAATAATTATAATATTGACATTAATACCTGCTTAAGTGACATTATAAATTGGTTAGATAATAATAACTTGGTTATAAACCTGAGCAAAACAAAAGTCATGCATTTTTATCAGCGACGAGAAAACCCGAACGTTTGCATTTCCTACAAGGGCTGTGATATTGAACCAGCTACTGTGGCTAAGTTCCTAGGTATCATAATTGATAGCCAACTTACATGGAAGCCTCATGTAGAAGAACTATGTAAGAAACTTAGCAAATCCGCATATGCTCTTTTTCAACTGTCCAAACAAGTTAACAGTCAGGCTCTTTTAACAGCGTACCATGGACTAGTTGCGTCTGTTTTGCGCTATGGAATTATTTTCTGGGGGCAGTCTACTGATAGGGAGCTGGTATTTAGGATGCAAAGGCGATGCATCAGGTCAATGTGCGGTCTTAAGACAACAGATAGCTGTGTTCCCTATTTTAAATCGTTAAAAATTTTAACTTTTCCTTGTTTATATATATTGGAAACAGCTTTGTTTGTGAAATGTAACCTTCATCTGTTTAAGAAAATTTCAGAGGTCAAGAAAAATCCGATGCGGAGTCAATACAATAATCAATTATGTCAAGTTAAATGTAAAACTGCACTAATGCAAAAAAGTTTTTTTGGTATTGCCCCACGCATATATAATAAAGTTCCTAACTTTTTAAAAAATATGACAAAAATACAATTTAAAAAGGCGCTAAATGAATTTTTAATTATGAAAACTTATTACACGATTGACGATTTTCTTAATGACCAAATTAGTGAACCAATTGATTGACATACTGATACTCTGTTTGAAATTATTATTTGATTCTGTTGGACTTACTTTTTATTTCCGTTTGACATTATTATTTTGATCCTGGTTGACTTACTTTTTATTTCCATTTGACATTATATAATATTATTTTAATTTTTATTACTATGACCTTTATTAAGCTGACATTTTTAACATAAAATATATTATTTTTAAATTGCAACGGAATTAAAAGAATTGTAAAAATTTGCATGCCAATGTGATGGTAAAATATGGAGGACTCTGTTATATAAAAAAAAAACACCTATGTACTAGCTATACCCATGTTTGCAGAATAAAGATTATGATTATGATTATGATTATGATGGGTTTGAACCCGCGACTTACAACTTCTAAGTCGAGGCCGTTACCACTCGGCTACCACTGCTCATCCTTACTTAATTTATTATATACAACAAAATCCCCACCTGTCTGTATGAACGCGATAAACTCGGAAACTACTGATCGGATTTTCATGGAGTTTCAATAGACAGAGTGATCATATTACAGTATAGAAAAGCTGAGAATTTTAAAGATCTGTAGCACCCACTCGAAATTGGGGCGGGTTGCTAGGAGGTTTAGTAAATAATAGTATTAGTAGAATAGTACATTTTGATACAAGTGCAATTGCACGTGTATCAAACGACCTTTTTTCAATACATTCACGAAGAAATGAATAAACCGGGGGTTGACGGGCGACTCGTGAGGGTCTCCGCGCGCCCAGCCTGATACGATAAATGTAATAACATTGTGGCGGGGAGATCACGCGCGCTTTTATGCATTAGTGCGGAAAACAGTATATTGCGTATCTAAAAGCAGTAGGATAAGAGCGGGTTTTCGAGTAAGTGTATTGCAAAAGTATTTACTGCCTATTTAGTCTCGTGGTCGCATGTACGACTGCTGAGCACGGGGTCCTAATTTCGATTCGACCATGCCAGACAGCCTGAAGTTTGGAAGTTGGTGGTAGGACCCCCCACGCAAAGCCGCTGGTCTTGCATCTGATCTCTCTCCGGTTGTGTCGGATTGCTGTCCCATCGGACTATGAGAGTAAAGAAACAGAGAGTGCCCCCTGTGTTGGCGCACACACTTGTATACTATAATATCTCCTGCGTACTTGGCTAATCTCTGCTGAGATTGGCTATCGTGATCGAAATTCTGATATTTGACTGGCCTGTTGGTCTAGTGGTTAGTGGCCCTGACTGCTAAGCCGGAGGTCGTGGGTTCGATTCCCACCCAGGACAAATGTTTGTGTGATGAGCACGATCATTTGTTCTGTGTTTGGGTGTAATTTATCTATATATGTATGTATTTAGAAATATATAAGTAAGTTTATCAGTTTTCTAGTACCCATAACACAAGCTCTGCTTAGCTTGGGACTAGACGGCGTTGTGTGATAGTTGTGTGAATATTATTATTATATCCTTTATTTTTTCAATATGCATATAAGTTACATTTTTAAATATTTTTTTAAAACAAAACTCATAAAAAAAAACATTTAAAAATATAAAAAATATTATTATTATTCAGTATATTATTATATTATTATTATTCAGTCGAAAGTAATAGTTTTCTCTCGAATTTTAAGTATATCAGGAAATACAATTTTATCCCCCCCATCCCGTTGCTAACCTCAATAGGCTTGACAACTGCGTACAAGGGGGTATATCAAATTAGCATTGGAAGCATTGCACAGTACTACACGACTTGCAGTGTGCCGAAAATGTTAAAACAATTAAAATTTAATATCAGTTTTTAGGGTTTCTCTACCCAAAAGGTGGATGGTAGATGTCAAAATTTTGGCATCCGCAAAAACCCCAGTCAACACTACAATAAAAATTTTAGCTCCATTTTACCGAGACCGCACCTGTTTCAATGATTACACATATTGTCCAGTTGCGCAGACACTTACTACACCAATGTTACATCACAAAATTCACTATGAATCAATTTGCGAATAATTAACAACAGCCACTGAACTTCACTTGAAGAGATCCCGCCATAAACTCCAATACTAAATCATTAGAGTGCACAACAGATAGTAATGTGCTGCACATATGAGGCGAGGTTATCGACACGTTATCGAAGTATCGACCTAGAGGTGTAAACATCTTGTTTGCGTTGTGTTATCGTGGACGGCGGAGCTAATTTAACGGGGAATTGTGTGTAGGCGGACGAAGATAAAAAATACTAATAGATTTAGACGCAAATTAAAATTATATTATTTAGAAATGTTTTGAGTATGTCTAGAGACTCACCGACGCCACAGTCAAACCATTGCAACGGTTTTGTGGGGCTTATCTTATAATTGACTTCTCTTTTGGAATAAAGATAAATAAATAATAATGACTAAGAGCAAATACCAAATGCAAACGGTCCGGACTAAGCGTTTCGCTTCGCCGTTTATACCGCGTACATCGAAGGACTGGAACAATTTGCCTGCTGCGGTTTTCCCGTCCAACTATAATTTAGGTGTCTTCAAGGCTAGAGTGAATAGGCTCTTAATAAACTAGTGCGCCTCACCATCAACGATTGAATCACTGCTTACCATCAGGTGGGATCGCAGTCAAGTACTGGTTTATATCAACTATAAAAAAAAATATAAATCTGCGAACTCGTACGGCTCATCGCAAGGACTTGCGAATTGATTCGCATCGCACCTGAACCGATGCTTTGTCGCACGAAATCGCATCACAGATTTCAGCGATGCGGCGTCGTATTGCATTACGGTTTTGTATGGGAGCTTTAACATCGCGTATCGTTAGGTATCTGTAGCATTACTCTTTATTTTTAGAAAGTAAAGAGAATCGCATTACTTGTTTGTTTTCTTTCTTTCACCTATAGATACTATATATTGAGTACGGTAAACGATTTTTTTTTTAAGTCAATAAGCATTGATAAAGACCAGACAGAAAGAGTCTGAGAAAGCTTGAAATAGCAATAACCTGAAACCTTTCATTAGTCAAAAAAAAAGTTAAAAAAAAAATTGTCATAGAGTTGTATCTAGTCTGTGAATCAGCTACAAAAAGACGTAGTGTCTTTATCTATGGAAAGAGCTATCTTCAACATGTTACTCTTAATGATTTGTCTCTTAAATTTGTTTTAAGTAACAAAGACATCTTTTTTTCTCGGCATAAATATAACGCTGCCCAGCTTGACCCAGATACCGCAGTTTGAATTGGCACAGATTCTTTAACTATAAAGAAAAACGTGTCAAAGTGCCAAAATATTTCATTCTGACTCGACGAGTCATCGGTTTTCCCAATGTTTTGTTATGATACATTCGTTGACCAGTAACGTGAGAAAAAGTCCCGTTTCCTTGTTATGGTGACATTGGTCGTAACTACTCTTTTGGGCTTTGCTTTATATCATCATCATTTTAGCTGAAAGACGTGTAATGTTGGACATGACATCCCAAAGAGTCGCCATAGCGAACGCCTGTGAGTCTTACATCCATCGGATTCCTGCAACCCTCACTAGGTCGAGTCCTAGTGAGAGTCCATCTGGCTTATATTGTTAATAGTAAAAAAATATATATATTGTTTGTTTTATTCTGTCTTCAGACTCTAGAAAAAAGGGACAACTAATTTAATCTAAAAAAAATTAAGCTGTCGAGAGTCGCCCGCATGCGGTTCCGCACCGAGTATAGATTCTGAAACACGAAACATTGGTTTTTGAAAGCAAATGATTAAATACAAAAGCAATATAAAAACTAACTCGCAAGCAGACAAGATGAAATTTTGATCGTTTTAAAAACCTTTCAACAGAGATTTGAACGTAAACAATTCTCAACAAAAAAAAAGTTAAGGTATTGCTGCCAATACGATAAAAAGAATGATCGTGCTTTTTCTGATTCCTTCAGATGGCTCTACGCTAGAGGAAACCGAGCATGAGCCGAGCTCAAGTTCGTGTAGTGTCGTTCATTGCTCGGCTCCTCAATCAGTCAACACTACATGATTTTGAACTCGGGTCGTGCTCCACTCGTCTCAGCTCCTTGAGCCTAGACTCCCAGACTCCTTGACACCAGAAAACACCACACCGAAAGGTGGTTTTCTGGTGTCCGCATTCTGCCGGAGGAGATACTCGCCCGTATGCGGATTCGCACCGCAGTGCAATTAGACGCTGCGGGCATAAACTAAACAAATCTAAATAAAATCTCACTGTCAGATGAAGCTTAAGATTTCTTTCTTGAAGTTAATTCAAGATCGTACAATTCTCGTAAACAATTTCTCAACTAAAAAACAAACTTGGGTATAACTGCCAATAGTACAAACTAAAAAATGAGTCACGGGGTTAAAAATAAGTAGAACGCCAACGCTTGCTTTAAAATAGTTGTTATTCCGTCGCGGCCTTGGGTGTTACATACTATATCTACCTGTGAAAAGTGTAAACAAGTTTTTTTAAACTGTTTGTGATGGGTAGTAAGTTGATATGTGTAGAATTACAGAAATATTTTTATCGACTCCATAAAAAAGGAGGGAGCGCCGAGGAATATAGTAAAAAAATGAATAACCCTTCTAATTGCCTCATTACTGCTGAGCGTGGAGGTTGGATTTCTAGGTCAAGAAAAGTGTTATTGGGGTTTACCGTCAGGATTTTCATCTAGCAGCGTGGGAGTCTGGATATTATTGATCCTTTTTAGGAAGAACATCGTAAGCGAAATTTGACGTTTCTTTATTGTACATTATAAAATTACACTAGAAGCTTAAAATATATAGGGTGTAACAATCAATGCGTGTATTTGGCAAGCATAGCCAGCCGCTCGGCCTCATAGGTTTTCACCGTAATGCAATGTGGTTATTGACTATTAAATCAAGGATATAAGGCAAGTGTTAAAATAAGTGTATTCCCCACCACTGGGGTGTACTAATGTGTACTACCTTTACCTACCTTTTGGTTCTCCGAACTCTGTAGGCATGATACCAAAGGTCTTTTTTACATAACATGAGTAGGATGACAGCAGGACGAAAATATGCATCTTTAAGAAGTGAGAAATGGATACGTAACTAGTTACATTGTATGAATCCGACAGCTGTCACTCGCGCTAGCCTATAGCATAGTGTACTACTACATTACTGTTGCTAAGGGACTTCATAAAGAGAATTTGTGAAAGGTCGTTTCCCAAGAATATCACTAGGCTATTACTAGAGTCTTGATTTTATAGTAAATTCAGAGCTTCACGATAGTTTACTAGAAAAAACTGTTAAGAAGATTCTTTTACTGGTTGCGTTTCCAAGAAATTTTACTCTGATTGATAAGAATTGTTGTTGCTAAAGGGGATGGATGGACAGGTAGGAGGGAAAAAAATATGAATGGATTGTGTGCGTAGAGATATGAAAGAAAAGGGAGTTAGTGATACCGTGACGGGCGACAGGACAGAAAGGAAGAAAAAACATGTTTCGCCGACCCCAAATAACACGGGACAAGGGCAGGAAGATGATGAACATAAATAGGAATTATTGTTGTGTGTGTGTGTATTAGACATATTACCATTTTCGACCATATTATAGAAAACATGACAAGGACAGCAAAAATAGTGAATCTTTAAGTCAAGAGTGAATAGGTTACTTCTGGGTAAGCGCGCTCCATCGTCGACCGCATCGTCGCTTTCCATCAGATGAGATGAGATAGCGGTCAAGCGCGAAACATCAAGAATAAAAAAAAAACTAGTAAATTCATATTAAAAAAAAATCAATTCTGGTCTATTTCATCTGTCAAGCTAATATTTATTTCTTTTTATTGCTGTTTTCTAGGTTAGAATACAGGGTCAGAACACTGACAATAGAAAATAGTACCAGAGTTTTTATATTAGAATAATTTTATTAATTTAGCTTTGTTCATTGTTACAGGCTCAACAAGCAGGTGCAAGCAATATGCACACTTTGGCCCAGTCGGCCCAACCGCAGATTTTAGGTGAGTTTTTAAAATACTATGTTTATCGTTTAGGTTTAAGATGTTCAAACTTAGGTTTGCCAACGTGGTATGGAGGGTAGTAAACTTGGTGTTAAATTAATGAATCGGGTTCGAAACACAAGTGCGCTTCAAAACACAGATCGATGATGTGCCTCAGAAGGCTGCCCAGCTTAGTGGGGCTGGATTGGATATGTCTGATCGAGCGGTAGGCCCGTAAAACACATTGTAGCGACATCTATGGCGTCACATAAGAACTAATCCTGCATCGCGCAATCAAAGTTCTCCGCGCGATTAGAACATATAGAACAGCCCGAAATCGTCTATCGGGCAGTTGCTGCCCACCAGACATAACACCCGTCTGGCCGAAGGATCCTCCCTTTTCAACGGAGGTTTGCGGGACTGTACTCTCTGTTCCGCCTACTTCTAAACTGGTGACCCTCGACAAAGAACGTCAGCGCAGCCTTCGTGCAGCCACTACTTCGTGACGTCATCATCACTTCCTCAAGCTTTCGAGCAGCGAGCCATACAGCCAGCACCCACGTCTATAAAGGGTATCCTGACCACCAGCATGCCTACCTGATCATACCTGGTCACCACCCTCAGCCTCATCAGCGACCTTGGCGAAGCACACTGCACCTTCGGCCAGTCACATGAAGAGCAACGAAGAACCTCTCCTGGTCGACGCAAGCAGTCAAGCCACTACGTCGCACAGCACCGCTCCGACTCACTGGAGCCTGCAGGATCATCCCGACTCACTGGGATATCATTACCCCGACTCACTGGGGCATCATCCCGACTCACTGGGACATCAATCCCGACTCACTGGGACATCATCCCGACTCACTGGGACATCACCGCAGATAGTTCCGACTCACCGAGAACTATGCGGCATTCGGTTCCGACCCACTGGAACCAACCTACCACTGGCCTGGCACTCATCAAGAAACATCAAGAAACCATCGATCTCCGATCTCCGGAGGGGAGTGATGTAGCGACATCTATGGCGTCACATAAGAACTAATCCTGCATCGCGCAATCAAAGTTCTCCGCGCGATTAGAACATATAGAACAGCCCGAAATCATCTATCGGGCAGTTGCTGCCCACCAGACATAACACCCGTCTGGCCGAAGGATCCTCCCTTTTCAACGGAGGTTTGCGGGACTTTACTCTCTGTTCCGCCTACTTCTAAAACATAATTGGTGCCCTGAAATCGCAAGACACACGGTCACAGCAGACCACGAAGGATGGCGGAAAGACTAAATGTTTTACGTAGGAATTGGCAAGAAGTGGCTTAGAGCCGGAAACAATGGGTTAAATGGAGAGGGGGCATTTGTCCAGCAGTTGCGACTGTGCAGTCTAGATATGATGTAATAATAACAAAGATGTTCGACTATTTAAATATCTTCTTGAAATTCAAACAATAACCTAAGGCAAGGATGAGCGACAAAGAAAAAAGCAAAGCATCACATCTTTATTTCTGCGGCATAGTAGCAATATTATGTTCAAGTTGGCAGGGTTTAACCCACCAATGTAATGTAATTACAGTTTGTTTTGTGAGAGCGAACGATTTACCTCTGATGCTTTTGGCGTTGCAAATATCCGCGACACATGCCTTCACGTACCGTCAGCTTTTTGTGAGCCAGTCGATTATTATAGTAGCTTAAACTTTTGGCCGCTACACGACAAAGTAAAATGTGTCCACCACGCCACAGTCACGCCTGTATGACAGATTGAAGGATGGAATCGTAGCTTGGCGTCGAGAACACCCTTTTACTCAAGCCCTTTCTAAATCCTTGGAGGTGCTCTAACCTCTCAGCAGTGCATTCATGCAATAAACAAGAAAAACCAGACGTGATTCACGTGCGCGAACACAGAGATTACTAAGTTGGAGATTGCCATACTCAGCACCTTATAATCCTCGTTCTATCCAACAGATATCCGCTCCCCCGCCGGCCCGACGACGCTACTCTCAGTGGGCAGCGGGAGCTTCGCCCGCACGGCAGCCAGGCCTGCGGGCGGCGGACCCGTCATCAACTACCTGAAGACCAGCACCGTGCAGTACGCTGCTAAGCAGCAGCCGCCGCCGCAGGTGCCACAGAGGCTTAAGGTCTGTACCTAGTTTACCTCCATACTATCCTTCGTGATCCAGATATACCACAGGAACTGTGCGATTTTTTACGAAAAGTAACCTATGTCACTAATCGATATAGTAAATATAAGTGATATATACGAATTCGTCCGATTATAATTTAGTTGTCTTCGAGGATAGAGTGAATAAGGTCTTAGTAAACTAGTGCGCTTCACCATCAACTATTGCATCACTGCTTACCATCAGGTGATCTACAAACATGTGGCTACAAACATTTTTATAATCGGTTTTTCTTTGATTACCCTTCTCTTATCTATACACAAACCCACAATGTTTGCAATTAGGTTTAAATATTAGTAACTGCTACCAGAGACTTCGTCCACGTGACATATTGTCACAAACGAATATACTCTAGGGATAAAAAATATTTGCTATTCCAGGACATAATACACCAATCAATTTTCATCTAAATCCGTTAAACCATTCGAGCGTGAAACGTAAACTTTTTCGCCTTATTAGTGTGATTAGTGTACATTTGCAAGTATTTATTTATTTAGTTCTTCAACAAAGGACACAGATACAATAGAATTCACAACTAATCATTCGGTCCTATATAAAGAGTTGGTAGGTTGTAACTTCTGGTGAAGCAAGCGTGCACCGTCAACTGCATTAACATTAATCAGCATGTGGTCTGTAGTTGACCAGTATTTTTGGATATTTTTTGAAAGTCCATTCAGCATGTGGTCTGTAGTTGACCAGTATTTTTGGATATTTTTTGAAAGTCCATTCAGCATGTGGTCTGTAGTTGACCAGTATTTTTGGATATTTTTTGAAAGTCCATTCTACACCGTATTTTATATGGATGTAGAATTGTAGATACAATAAAATAAGTTTATTTTTTCTTCTCATTGACAGGCTTGCCTTTGACCTTTATTTCACCTGATGGTAAGCGATGATGTGGTCTACAATGGTGCACACTTGCCTAGAATTAACCTATTCACTCTTTACTTAGAGACCTCTTGTAGCTATCAGGAAACACAGACTCTGGTAGAGAATTCCACTTCTTAGCTGTACGTACAATGTGTGTCTTTAAGGGCCTGTTACACTACTCGATATTCAGATAGTCTTAGTCGATGTCGCGTAGTGTATAAGGGTTAAAAAACCATTGCGGAAATCGCAGCGTTGGAAGGCCTCCCACAAGATGGACCGACGACCTGGTGAGAGTCGCGGGAGTGCGGTGGATGCGAGACGCACAGGATCGGTCGTTGTGGCGTTGCTTGGGGGAGGCCTATGTCCAGCAGTGGACTTCTTTCGGCTGAAATGATAATGATGATGATGATGTATAAGGGTTAGACCGGTCTTACTCGGAACAAAAAATAAGACAGTCTCGTGTGCGTGCGTGTGTGTGTGTGTGTGTGTGTGTATCGTGTGCTGAATATCGCGTAGTGTAATAGCCCCTCTAGTTTCGCAGCACGTGGTATTATTATAGTTTGTATTTATAAGGCTGTTTAAAAATGGAATCGGCGATCGAAGTGTTTTAACCAAATCTGTATTGCACAGATTTGAATAGAAAAATATACGTTTTTTGCATGAATGAGTTACAAATATGGACGCCAAAACTTTCTCATTTTGTCATGACTAACACGCAAATAGAGCATTAGTTTTTTTTTTTTTATAATCAATTTTTTTTTAGACTGTCTATGTAATAGCGAAGTTGTCATTCAGTCGAGAATAGACTTGCTTCTTTAAATACATATAAATAAAATTTAAGCGTCTCTTTATAATATCTAAATAACATCTTTTAATAAATGCATACGAAAGTATATTTGATATCTATAACAAAAACGCATTTTTTTTACAATTTTCTGTCGGTCTGTCTGTCTGTTCCGGCTAATATCCCGAAACGGCTAGACGGATTTTGGCAGGATTTTCACTGACGGATACCTGATTTTAAAAGTAGTAGTAACTTATTTACTACTTTTATTTTAGTAAAAGAATTAGGACTGCGCAAAAAAACAAATCTTCTTGAAATTGTAACCAAATGGCATTGTGCTGTTTTACCAGTCAACGCGGACGAAGTCGCAGTCTTAATATAGTTATTTTAAATTGATTCATTTAGATGCAAAATATGACCGCCTTGTGGTCTTAGCGTGGGTGTTACAGAGTTCAGTTCCCACGTTCAGGCAAAGTGGGTGTCAGGATTAGACTAATCAATGGCGTATCTTGTATGTGCGTAATAGGGGACGTGGGATTTCGGCCCACTCGCCCGTTCCCCTCCTCCCTCCGATGTAGTACGCCTATGGCCGTAAACAGAATGATAAAAAAAAAACCTGCGTGAGTTACTCAGTTAGGTATCACAATTGCTGTGATCGTTCCGTGGATACGTTACCACATTACATGCCGGGACTCCACTGTATTTGAAAGCAAGTTTACCCTTTGGTCTCGGTTGTCATTCGTAGATCTTTGACAGTCTTTACAGGGATTAGGACGCCAGAAAGTCTGAACATCATTCTATCTAAAGAGTGTCGTGTTCCCCAGTAACCGGGTTGTAGAGGTCTGATAGACAGTTAGCATACATAGCATAGTCGGCCTTATAATGTTCCCACTGTTGAGACTCAGGCCTCCTCTCTAGGAGAGGGAATGGGCCGTAATCCACCACGTGGGCCCAGTGCGGGTTGGTGGATGCCACATGTCTTCGAATTTTTTGGTTCTAGGACATGCCGGTTTCCTCACGATGTTTTCCTTCACCGTTTTCAGAGCAGTGGTGACGAAATAAATTACACAAAGTAATGCGCCTGGCTGGGTTTGAACCCGCGACCTACAACTTGTAAGTCGGGGCCGTTACCACTAGGCCACCACTGCTCTCCTGTCTGTCTGATAGACAGTTACTCCATGTAAAACACGAGTATTCAGCCGCATCCGATTAGACAGGAAGGCCGACCCTTTATATTGGGACCGTCCGGACCGAGCCCAAGTCGTCGACGGAGCGTAGTGTTCCACGCGCGCTTCAAGGTGATGTCGAAGCCTACTGAGGCCATGGGTGATGCGAAAGAGAACCCCGGGGCCCTGGAACGAAGGAAAAGTAGGAACAGTAGTGGGTTTTAGTCAGTAAAAGTCCGACACGCCCTCCCGATCCTTAAAAAAAAGCTATTGGGAAAAGGCTATGGAGATGATGGTCGTATTACGTGTTACTCAGTAACTGTGTTGTAGAGGTCACACAGGCAGTCGCTTCGTGTAGAAATACTGGTGACTGCATCTGGAATCTGGTAGCCGAACCCTACATAGATGTTAGGTACGGCGCCTACTCTTCCACGCGCGTCTCATAGAGATGTCAGTAACACTGAAGGGCCTAGAAAGGTCGATACCTGCCACACTTACTGATAATACAGGTGTATTTGAGGCAGTAAAAGTCTTACAGGCCCTCTCGTTCCACCGTAGAGAGCGAGAAGTCATTTGATCATATACTACCTCAAAAAAAAAAACAGATAATAAAATGGAGATGATGAAGCAACAATAAATACATTGTAAGTCCTTAGCGATAGACTGAATAACTTTGATAAATTGATAGCTTATCCGTGACCTGCATTATCGAATGTGTAAACAATAATCAAGTCAATATATTTATTGGTCGTTTGTTTTGTTTATTTTACGTAGTTATTGTGTGTATGTAGCTTCGTTATGTAATGGTACGGGCTAAGGTTACGAGTCTGTTGTCTGTTGTAAAACATAAACTTAGGTTTTTATTGGTGAAACATATGTTTATTTATTAAAAAATACCTACTCATTAATGATTTTTTAAATCCTAGCATAATCTATAGGAGAAACTGACTGACATATCAACGCACAGCCGTTTACGAACATGAAATTCTGCACAAGGCTTCCTTTTATGACGTAGGCGAGCGCTAAGAGAGGATTTTCCTAAATTCGCCCCCTAAGGAGATGAAACGGGGGTCCAAAGTTTGTATAGAAAAACCTTTTTTCACGCGGGCAAAGCCACTGGCAGAAGCTATATATAAAACTGAGTTCTCAACCGCTTCAGTCTGTCTGTCTGTTTGCGATAAACTCAAACTGATGAACGGATTTCTATTAGGTTTTCGCAAATAGACAGAAATGAGTATATTATAAAGGTTTCAGTGTATCAGTTTTCATGACAGATAAATATAATTATTAGTCGGCCGATTGGTACCAGGGTCGGTAGTCATGAAGGATATGCTACAGCATTTTTTTTTCTGATGGTCATTTGTTATGCCAAGATTCCCATATGAGAAGGTAACTTACAAAAATGTATCAAATCAAAAATATTTTTATTTCATAGGCCTACATGGACTTATAAAACGTCAGAAACTAGCGCACGGTTCCAAATTAGTCGTTTCCTATGGAGAAGAACCAGCAAGAAACTCCATGCTTACTCTTTTAAAAAAAGTGGTTGATTATAATATTTTCATATTACATTATTAATAGTATAGTTCTTACAGTCTGTACTGTGTCTGCGTCTATGCATTCTGAAATTTAACTTCTAGATATAGTTTGGTATGGATTTGTTTGTTTTATATTTGTGCTTACATCATACTTGATCTTTATTCTATGGCATAGATATCATGTATTGGTATATAAAATGTTTAAAATTCTGATGGTTGAGGCATACTGGTTTTCTGTGTGGCAGTAGACTATGATTGGAATATATAAAGCCATGCATAACTCATTTTCTCTTTCAGAAGATACTAGACAATAGAAGAATTTATAACAACACAAGGCACACGCAATATTTAGGTAAAACAAAACTAAAATAAAAATCAAAAAATATAGTTGTATGCCTCACGGCTACACCAAAATAGGTCCAGTTCAGCGTTAATAATAATATTTTTGTTGCAATTAATACACACAGCATATATACAGACAGAAAACTGTTTTATACATTTGAAGTGCTTGTTGAACTCCGGTACCAATGAATGCCAGACAACTAGTGCCTGACGCTGGTTTTCAACTGAAACTGGTTGTGATACAACAGACGTAAAACAGTTTTGAAGTGTAATATATAGATATACGATATAGTGTACTTAAATAATATAAACCATTAAAATAGGGTTTTAATAATTAGCGAAATGTGTTGCTACTGAGCTTGTAAATCATTTAATAACTGAAACAATTCCCCAGCAGGCCCTACCACCCACGCAGCCGAGCCTGAGCGCGCTGCCGGCGGCGCTGGGGCGGCAGTCCCCGGCGCCGGCGCCGCTGGCGACGCCGCCCGGCGTGGCGGCGCAGCAGCAGGCGGCGGGACAGTTCCAGCGCCTCAAGGTCGAGGACGCGCTCTCCTACCTCGACCAAGTCAAATACAAGTTTAACACGCAGCCACAAGTCTATAACGACTTTCTGGATATCATGAAGGAGTTCAAGAGTCAGACGTAAGTATCTTTTTGTTTATTTATTTGTTTGTTTTTATATGCTGCGCTGGATTAGGGTAGGGATGATGAAATATTTATTTTTAGTAGTGATGCTTAGTGATAATTTTAATAGAATAAAATACTTTTCATAACAGTTAATTTAGATTATTCGTGCATGCAATAGATCTTGTACCAATGAAAGTTTCTAAGGATTAAAATGTAAGTCTAATATGAACATGATTTCGAACTGCATTTTAGATAAATAGATACTTAACTTGCTTGGATTATTCATAGAAATATAGTTTACCCAATAACTTAGTAATCAACTAATTTGCTTGCATAGTTTAATACATTCTTGCTTTACTTGAATTCATAATCCGAGGTAATATATTCATTGCCAACATGACAAGTAACGGCTTTACTGGTGTTAACCCTTTTACCGTTTACGTCGGATCAGTCCGACGAGTGTTTTCGCCAGGGTCGTGTGTTTACGACTGGGTACTCCATCTCGTTTAGCTCTGCAATCCCCATAGGAGACAGAAGAGCTGACGAGATGGGGTGTTTTTTCGTAGATGTGCGACCCTGGCGGAATAATCGCGGGAGTGTTTCTTTGATATATCCAAAGTAGATCGTTAAAAGGTTAAAAGCCAATGGAATTTGAACTTTATCCTGTATGATATAGTAGTTTCAAAATTTGATATTTATCTCGGAATTCTGAATTCAAATAGTCTTTCATAACTATCAGAATGATGAAAACAATTACCGTTTGAACACCATGAAAAAATTAATGGCTGCAATTTATACTGTACTGACTTTACTCAATTTAAAGAACGAACCACTAACGATTTCTCCTCCATCTTAATTTTAGTTTATATTGCAGTATTGACACCCCAGGCGTCATCACCCGGGTCTCGAACCTGTTTAAAGGGCATCCGGAGCTGATCGTGGGCTTCAACACATTTTTGCCGCCGGGGTATAAGATCGAAGTTCAGAGTAATGGACAGGTAAGAAATGATATATTTATCCAATGGTGTGATTGCTGACTTTTGGTCCTGGCTTTGATGCTCAAATCGGGCTGTGTTACATAGTGGAGTGGGTTTTCTATTAGGAATTTCTCAGATAGGAGTTATGCCCACCAGGGCTGCGGGAATGTTTGAAAGAGTTATAGTTATAAGAAGTGTAGGAACACAGGTGGATTTTCATCAATAAATACCTGAAACTCCCCCTCCAAAAAGGGAGGAAATATTTGATGCTATCCCATCCACACAAAAAAAGGAGTTGGGCACAGTTCATGAATGTAACTGATGAAGTGAGGTGGACTAATACACCTTTGCCTAGCTGTGGATATATGAAACATGTTATGTTATCCAACGAATTCTGAAACTTAACTTCAAGGTTTCTCAAAAAATCTTTTCTTGTTCTCAAATAAAGTCCATCTGGTGGTGAATCGAAAATGGCCAAAATAATAGCGAAAAGTGAGCTATTTTCAACTTCACAAGACCATCACATATTTGTTTTCCTATATTTAAAGTTTTTGGAACAGTTTTATCCCCCCCATCCCGTTGCTAACCTCAATAGGCTTGACAACTGCGTACAAGGGGGTATATCAAGTTAGCATTGGAAGCATTGCACAGTACTACACGACTTGCAGTGTGCCGAAAATGTTAAAACACTGAAACTAAATTACTTAAGACATTTCCTAAAGTCAATTTGTTGCTACAATTTTTCATTCAGTTATGGTGACAGTTGGGAACTTTCAATTTAACTTTTTGAGTGTGCCACGGTCTTGTATAGAAGATAAACGTTTCCGTACTTGGAGAGTACGGAATCGTCATCGACGCCTCATGATCAACGCCATGACTTAATTAGAAGACATTTATTATTAAAAATATGTATATTTAAAAAAGCTTTATTTGATTTTATGCGTACTTTTACTATTGCCTAATAAAAAACTTAACCTTAGATTTTTTACTTCAATAGGGGCTTTTAAAAACGCCCCTATTTAAAAGATTTTTCATTATACATTTATAGTTTAATGTTGGAGAACACATCGCATTTGGTTTAGGTTGGTGCTCAAAAGGTTAAAATTCATATTTGAGAATTCAACCTTAAAGAATTGTTTTTACTACTAAGTATTGCTCTAAGGTCGAGCGAGAGGGCGTGTAGGACTGTTACTGATTCAAATCTACCTATGTTTCTTCGTTTGCCGTTTGTTCTAGGGCTATGATAACTCTTTCAAACGTTTCTGCAATTTGTAAGTATTTGCGTGCTCCAGTTTAAAAGGAATGGGTCTTGGTGTAACTAGTTGAACGACATCTCTTGGTGTTGCAGGTTACATTAACTAGTTCGTAAACGAATTTGCATGCACGGTTTGAGCAGTGGTTCAGGGGTTGACTGTTGCACTGCGTATCGTGGGTTCGATTCCTGCACGGAATAAATATTTAAAATTGCTTAAAGATGCTTACCATACCATGGACAAAAAATGTGTGCTTACCTTTCCAAGATAAACACTGTAACATTACTTGTATGTACACTTGAAAAGACTACAAGGCTTGCTTCGTCCGCAGGTGTCAGTGTCCATGCCGTCTCCCACGGGCTTCGGCGGCAGCGGCGCGGCGAGCGGGGCGGGCGGCGCCGGCGTGGTGCTCGGCGTGCAGCACGCGCCGCCGCCGCCGCCGCAGCTCGTGCACCTGCTGCCGCAGCCGCAGTGAGTTCATTATGCGTACTATTCATTTGGAAATTGATGCTCTAACATTTTGAAAAAGAATCGCAGCAGACTACGAAGGAGATGACGGAATGACATAAATGACTTCTTTACTTCCAAAACATATTTTAATTAATTGACAATGATCGCATCGCAAAAGGCAAAAAAAAACAGTGCCAGTATTCATTTGTAAAGATCGTAAACATCTGACCTATCCTAAAAACCTATTTACTCTGAAAAATAACCTATTCACTCTTGACTTAAAGACCCTAAGGGCTATATTTCACCGGGACACCATGGCGGCGAGACCAGTTGCGCCGCCATGGTGTCCCGGTGAAATATAGCCCTTAAGAGAAAGGTTATAGCTATCAGGATACACAGACTCCAGCAGGAAATTTCACTCCTTAGCTGAACGTACAATGGAGCAACAAAACAAACCTGAAATCGCCTGACTACCTCAATATAAAAAAAATCTATTTAAAATTTAACCTCGGAAATCATCGCGCTTAACCACTATTTTACCTGATGGTAAGCGACGATGGGAGCACGCTTGGCTAGAAGCAACCTGTTTACTCTTTACTTAAAGGTCCCTAGGTTGGTTGTAGGCGTTGTAGCTATTAAGAAACACAGGCTCCGGCAGGGAATTCCATTCCTTAGCTGTGTGTGTACGCACAATAAATACGTGTGTAATTTAAATTACGAAGTCATTGCACCTAAGGTTAATTTCACCATTTCACACGTCGCGAAAGACTTAACTAATAAGAAATAATGAAACGAAACGTCAGTTATTCAGTATTATGTAAATCGGGAACCTAGCTGTGTGAGTGAGTGACGCAACAGCTGTTTGGGTTCGTTCACCTTGCGCCGCGCAATACTGTGGATAGTCAATATTTTTGTTACTAACTTAGACGTGTTCTCGTTGCTTATTATCAGTTTGTAGTGAAAATTTCTTTAGTTTTGTTCGTCGAATCGTGAGATCCTTAGTACCCAGTTAAGCTTCATGAATACTGACAAATGCTTGCACTGACTGGACAGGTCCACTCAAAGCTGTGCTGGTTCTTTTCTCAAAAGAGCATCTCAGAAACTACAAATTTGATGATTTACATGTTTGCTGTATGGACTTTAATAGAAACTTGACCTTTGAGTTTGTTTCGATGTTTCTTCTCAGGATACCCAGCTAGGAAACACCGGCTTCAACTTGTTAAAAATTGACGTGTTAGAATGTTATTTATAGTCATTTAACATATTATTATTTTTATTTATTTGTCTCCATTTTCTTTAGATACTGTCTGTTTATCCTCCTCTTAAACTATGCATCGGGTTTCGATACAGATAGAAATATATTTGATACCTGTAGAATAATGCAATTTTTGACATTTTTATCTGTCTATCTGTTTGTCCCAGCTAATCTCCGAAACGGCTGGACCAATTTTGACTGGACTTTCATTGATAGCTAATGTTAGAAGGACAGAAGTAAATTAGGATACTTTCATTTTAGAAAAGGAATTACGTTTCCATGCAATAAAAACTTCTGGAAATTATAACAAAGAGTCTGACATGGACGAACTCACGGGCATTAGCTAGTTTACAATATGAGTAGAATTTAACACACATTCTTGTTTACAGGGAGGTGGAAAAGGAAGCAGTGCGTCGAGCTAATTACTCAAACATGGAAATGTAAGTAACTTATTTATTAAAATAGCTAATTGTTTGATGTTCCACATAGTTCTCCTTGGGCTGAACAACTGTATACCTACATTTAAATGATGTTGCATCTTAGTGTTCTCGAGATTATTTTACGTAAAATAAGTCCTGCAAAAGTATGCAGTTGAAAGTTTCATAATACAAATCAGGCTGGGTCATGTTGAAACGTCCCTTCGTCATCCTTTAACTTTAGGGTGTGGAGTTCTTCAAGTATGAGGTAACTTATTTATTTATTTAAACTTCATGTACAGTGGTGGTACATAGGCGGACTTAATGCCACAAGGCAATCTCTACCAGTCAACCTTTGGGTTAAAAAAACAACACTGGTAGGTGAGCACAGTAAATAAATAACAGATATTTGAAATAGAATTTAGTATCGTTAAATTAAGTGGCTTATAATAATAAAACTGGCCTCTGGAATATTTCAAGAAATTCTACAGCCCAGTCTTACCCTCGATTTCTCATTTAAGCATTTGAAGTTGAATATTTCTCAAAATCTGAAAATCTGTCAAAATTTGGCATTTAAGTAGGATTTGAGACGTGCTTAACTTGAAATACTCAATTCTGAAAGCCGCTGTAAGTGTCCTTTTCTTAATTTGGCCGCGTTCCGAAGCATGACAAACACGCTATTAGCGCAACAAGAAATTGATTATGTTCACGTTCTAAGATTGAGGTAAACGTTAACATAATCGATTTATTTTCTGTTTGTCTATTTATTAAGTTGCACCTGCCATATTATGTTTCTGCCCCACCCTAAGGTCGACTGGTAGAAAATGTCCGAAGCATTAATTAAGTCCGCCTTTGTACAATGTTAAGAGCATAAAGTTTTAATAAATAAATCACAATCGATTCGACATCAAAATCGATATGAGCGTGTACTAATATCGATTTTGACGTGATTAGGGATGAGATCTTAGTCCTTAGTCAAGGTCTAAAGCAGCATGGCTAACATTATCTATTTGGTCTCAGGTCGGTCAACAACGCGATAGTCCATAATCTGTCGGTGAACCCAGCGCCCACCAACACGCTGCATCAGATCTCGCAAGCTCACCAGCAGATCGAAGCGGCTGCTATACATCATGCCTCTACTCCTGGTAAGGGTTTTTGGATATAAAAAAACTTCTGTAATTATAATTACATAGACACAATCAAATATCAGTGTTAATATTGCATTAAATAATGTCGTTTTTGCGAATAAAAGAAATTGTTTTAGATGTGACAATAATAGTGAACAATTAAAATGCTATACTGCGTTCGAAATATGATTAGACTTTTAAACATTTTTTTTCTACTGTCCATTCAACCAATTTTGAATTCTATTCCGTAGACATGAGGATGGCATTAAAACCAGAAAAGTGGTTACAATACCAACTATTTACTACAGCCGCCAATTGTCATGTTGGTGGCATGAAAAATGGCCACCGCAATAAAAGTCAAAATCAGTTGAACGTAAAGTATAAAAGGTTTGCTTCAATAATTACAGCAAATTACCAGTTCACTAAAATATTTACAAACAGGGATAAATAACTTGTCTCTAAATATATAGACACATATATATAGACATTACACTATTTTAACTCTTCAAAATGATGAAATTAATTACCGTTCGACATGTAATGATAAAAACTAGCGGCTGCTCTATTAGAGTTCTGACTTACTCACTACAAAGCCCCATAAAGTACCGTGTCCGACAGTAGAACTAATTGCTTCCACCCCGTCGGCAGGCTCTGCGCAGACGTCCAACCCGGCGCACGCGACGCCGGCGCCGTCCAGCCAGCCCGTGGAGTTTAACCATGCTATTGAGTATGTTAACAAGATTAAGGTGAGCTTCTTCGTATATTTTAAAACTTTGTACCACTCTAGGAATTACTCCTGTATCATGGGTGCATTCACAAACGTGTAAACTCGCTTCACAAGACACCCAGACCTGAAACAACTGTCAGTACGGGCTTCCAAAAAAAACTGCGATATGACACTGCATATCAAGAACCTGCGATGTGGGGCAATGCATCGGTTCTGGTGAGCATATAATGTGCGATTAGAATCAATTCGCAAGTTCTTGCGATGCGTCCTCGCAGGACGCAGATTATTACGATGCGACGTCGCATCGCAGTTTTGTATTTGAGTCCTACATTTAATTCAATATTCATATTTCCGTAATACAAACAAATAGTTCAACAAACAATAGCCGGACTGTCTTGCTATCAAGCAATTGGGAAATGAATATAACAAGTTTACAATACACTCCAATCAAACCGCTCAAAATGACTGTTCTGTCTTAATTTAAATTTACTATATACCACTTGGGTTCACAGGAGAATACGCTTGTAATCTCACCTTAAATGATGAAATTAATTACCGTTCGACCACTAATGATAAAAACTAGCGGCTGCTCTATTTGAGTTCTGACTATCACCTTGTAACCCTCACCAGCACCTCCCCCTTCCACCACAACTAACCAGCATTCTGTTCCCACAGTCACGGTTCTCGCGGCAGCCGGACAAGTACAAGAGGTTCCTGGAGATCCTGCACGCCTACCAGAGGGGGCATCGCGAGATGAAGGAGCCTCAGGCTAAGCTTCAGACGGAGGCCGAGGTTTATTCACAGGTTTGGAATTTAAAATATATAATGTAAGGCTAGAGTGAATAAGCTCTTAATAAACTAGTGTGCCTCACCATCAACGACGTTGTTTAGCATCAGATGGGATCGTAGTCGAGCACTGGTTTATATCAATTAAAACATATGTATATATCTTAAAGCAGTTAAAAATGACTCACAGGACCTTTCGTTATGGCGACACTTGGGCGAGGCCTATGTCCAACAGTAGACGTCTTTCGACAGAAATGATGACTCACTGTTTGAATTGAGTTTTAGTCAATTTTGATAACAATGCACTACCTAGAATTAGTTTTTTCCGTTATCAATTCACCTACAAGGTAGACCGATGACCTGGTGAAGGTCGCGGGAATCCGATGTATGCGAGACGCACGGGACCGGTCATATGGCGACACTTAGGGAAGTCCAGTATTGGACATCTTTCCACAGAAATGATGATGATATCAATTTGACGATAAGTTTTTACTTAATATTAACGTGCATAACTTGTAGCTTTGTGACAAGGTTAGAACCTCTATTCTCTGTATTATTTTTATATCATAGTAAAAAAATAATGGAAATATTTGTTCATCAGGTGGCAAAACTCTTTGAGAATCAAGACGATCTGCTGGCTGAGTTCGGTCAGTTTCTTCCGGATGCTAAGGCCGTCACGAAGCCCGTGACTGAGGTGCGCGAGCGACACTACCCGCACGTGAGGTCTCCGCCAGTACCTACACATCATCAGGTAAATATTATTCTAAACTGCTAGTGACAGCAACGTTCTGTCTTAGGGCCGAAACTGAGTAAAGCGGACGCCGTACTCTACGTAATAATATATCGACACGACTACATGCACACCGTTAAGTTAAACTTGCGACACTAACCGGTTCCCGCGACGGGGATCGTCCGCGTGAACAATCGCGCTTTGTCACGTTACAGGTGCTCGTCGCGGGCGTCCGCTTTACGCAGTTTCAGCCCATAGAAAAGGTATTAAGTTCCAGGTAGCATAGTCTAGAACTTTTAGAGGCATGATGATGAAAAATATTCAGTTTTAAATGTTTAAGGAACACATTCAATGTGTGTTCCTTGTTAGCTACAACCTAGAGTATTTATGTCAAGATTGAATAAGTTCTAGGCTAACATGCTTCATCATTGACCACATCATCGCTTACCATTAGGTGACATATTGGTAAGCGATAAATGTGAGGCTATCTATAATAAAAAGCTAAGTGTAAGTTAGTAGAAACATTGATTTTGTGTGTTACACAAGCATGATTAGAAAGTGAACTAATGGATCTACGAAATCATCATGCAATCGATAATATTCGTATTAGATTTGTCAACTAAATCAAGTAGGTTTGTGTCTGGTCTTCTGTTAAGGAAAATAGAAAATACGTTAGGTTTTATGCTTAGGTACGTCTGGTCTTGTAACGTAATGTCATAAGATTGTATGAGCGTACAATAATGTGTGGTATGTCAGCAGGCGGTGCGCGTGGAGAGCTCCCCGCCGGAGCGCTTCCCTCCCGCCGCGTCGCCGCCGCACCAGCCCATGCACCACCACCATCACCAGCCCGTGAGTAGCTCTTTACATATTACTCACTATAAAGGACACTTATTCTACTTACATCGCAACCAACGCCACTACAGATTTTAGGCAAGGTGGAGAGCAATCATCCAGCAACCACATCATCGCTTACCATCCCAAAAGAGTGTGGTGAATCACCAATATATGTATAATACTAACAATAAGGTATTTTACTCGATATGAGAAAAAATCTAAAAATATATGATTAAGATAGCATAGGCAAAAAGCAGTCGGTAAGTGTTAGTTTTAGTTCAGAAAATAAAATATTAAATTCAATTCAAAGTTTTCAGTTTTTTTTAATCCGTATTTTAACACCATGAAATAGCCACCATGTTATTACGTCATTCTATACAGGTCGTCTAGCGCCATCTCTTACCCACACTGGAATAAAAATAAAACAATCTTACTTTAAACGTCATGGTAACCCAGCAGGTCATCGGTCCACCTTGTAGGAGATGAACACAAGTCGAATTTAATTACACAGGTGAAATATGGTTTCGTAGACCCGTCGCATACTCAATTTTATGTGGTGCCCCTGTTCCGAACATGAGCTACACGTTGGAGTGTCCCAAGTGCCCATACAGCTACAGTTTCGAGGACTTGAGTGCCACTGATGCTGTAGTGAAAGTAACTACCTATTGGGCCCAAAAAATTCGATTGCTGTAGGTCGTGGGTTCAATTTCCACCCAGTTTGTGTGATGAGCACGATCATTTGTTCTTGTCCGTTTGTAATTCATCTATACATATAATAAATCTGTAGAAGTTTTTAGTTGTCCGCGCATCACGTAAAATGTGCGAAATCGATGTAGATAACATTTATACATTAAAATTGTAGACTTTGTTTCATCATAATCGGTTGACTATACCGAAAGATATACTACGAGTACATTCATTTACTGCTAGGCGGTACGAAGTTTCCCGGGTCAGCCAGTCTATAATATGTATGTATTTAGAGTATGTTTATCAGTTGTCCAGTACTCAAAGCACAAGCTCTGCTTAGTTTGGAACTAGATAGCGTTGTGTAATAGTTGATATCTTTTTTTTTTTGATAATATTCCACAACACTACACCGCCACGTGACAGGCACCGCTTCGTGTTCCGCGGCACGAGAGTCATTGTCACCGCGCCGTTATCAGATAAAGAAGCCGGCATAATATGTAATGATACAATTGTGTCGCGCGATAACATTGTTTACCTCGCTTTTTTGAAATAACAAACTTGTATGGTGCGTGTTTTAGGAGAACTAATATTTCTGCATGACAAAAATGTCTGTAGTTTTTTATTTCTATGAATGTTTTCGTTTAGGTTTCATCATCATCATCAGACGTCCACTGTTCTGTTGGACATAGGGTTCCCCCAAGTGTCGCCATAACAACCGGCTCTGTGCGTCTCGCATCCATTGAATTCCCGCGACCCTTACTATTTAGGGATAAAAATATTTGCTTTTTCAAAAAAGACAGTCACTTGAGATTTTTTTTTTTTTCTTGGGTACGTCGCCGCGTACGTATGTTGGTTTTACTCATTCAGTCCAAGTGGATTATTTGTAACCCCCGACGGAAAAGAGAGGTGTTATTTTAGATATTGTGCTAGTTTGTTCTTGAATGTATTGAATGAGTGTACATTTTTTAAATTAAGTTTCTTGATTTAGACCATGAATTTTAATCGTCTTAGTCTTTTCAAAACTAGCTTTATCCCGCGACTTCGATCACGTGAATGTCGGTTATTGCGGACTTGTAGTCGAAGCCAGAAAAAATGTAACCTATGTCCTTCCTTAGGCTTTAAGCTTGTTTCGTTTTAAATTTCATCGTAATCAGTTCAGTAGTTTAAGCGTGAATTTTAAACTTAGCACAAATTCTAATCGAAATAAATAATAAAGATTATCATTATTAGTTTTTCAAAACCACCTTCAAAATACGATCTAAGGGGTTGCAGTTTTTATGAAAACATGCTCGAGAATAAAATCGATCAACGATACTTTTAATAAAACCTGTGAGAATATTTTAGAATCAGTCGATAAATAGATATTTGTCGTTGTTCAGCAGTTACCGAAGCACACCAGCTCAGCTTCAAGCACAGTGACTGCTCCGCCGCAGCAGCACCATCATCTCAAGAGATCTCCAAGTTTCACTTCATCAGGCTCTCTGGGTGAGTTATAACATCACAACATAAAATTTGGTCTTATTTGTGATTTATTCAGAAATGTTTTATGAAGTCAAAAACTGTTTCCTGTGCTTAGCTTTTCTTAGACAGAGTTTAGAATCATTTTCATAGTGGTGTTGATAAAGAATATAATTAATAAAATTAAAAGAGCAAAGATTTAGAATTGCTTGATTTAGTCTAGTTTAGGTGTCTTCTAGGCTAGAGTGAATAGGCTCTTAATAAATTAGTGCGCCTCAACATCAATGATTGCATCTCCGCTTACCATCAGGTGGGATCGCAGTCAAGCACTGGTTTATATCAATTAAAAAAAATAAAAAAGATTTTAAAAGCACTATCTTTTGTAAGAGATATGTTTTCGAAGTTTCTTAGTGTACTGAAGGCAAATATAGTATTTGAAGTATAAAGTGAGGGGCCAGTATTGTCGTGGGTTAGTGCGTATACTAAAGAGTAGTTGGGTGTGCAGCGGGCGCGCCGGCGGCCAAGAAGTCGCGCGTGTCGGGGCTGGCGGGCGCGGGCCCGCGCGACGTGTCGTACGCGGAGGCGTCCAAGCTGGCCACCGTGCACGACTTCAACTTCTTCGACCGCGCGCGCAAGGCGCTGCGCTCGCAGCACGTCTACGACAACTTCTTAAGGTTAGCTATCGAGTTCTAGATAAACTTTCCTTGTTAATCTATTTTTTTTTAGTGAAAATGATACTAATACATACAATATCTTCTAATCAACTTATGAAGGCACAGTTGGCGCAGTGGTTGAGCTGCTACGCTGCGGGTCGCGAATTCGATTTTCGCTTGGAACAAATATATGTATGACCTACATAATAGTTGTTCCATGTATGTGAGTTAACATGTTTGTGAACACACCCACAATACAGTACATTAAAAACAAAAAAAAAAGCGAACAATGACTTTCTTTTATACTAGAGATTTTAATAAAGTCATCATTTCCTTAAAAAGTACAATGACAATCTAAAACAGAAAATCCTCATTTATTCTAACATACTAAAAAAGCTATGTTGAGACAATGATGACAAACCGTGCGATGTGCAAACGACAGAATGTCTTTGGTGATACACGCATGCTGCCTTCCTACTGATAGTCTTACACAGTACCCTAAAATATATCAAGAATTGCTGCATTACGTTATTAAAACTAACAATCTTGTGACAGATGCCTGCTGCTGTTCACGAACGAGATCATCTCGTCGTCGGAGCTGCTGTGCGTGACGGCGCCGTTCCTGTGCCGCCACCCGGAGCTGCAGAAGTGGCTCCAGGACTTCCTCGGGCCACCCTCGCCGCCGCACACGCCCACCAACACGAACGCGCTGCATACTGGTCAGTTTTATACTTATACTCCCGGAAAAAATAGTATCCTATGTGCTTTTCCAGGACTTTGGTCGACCACTGTACCAAGTGTCCCTAGTATACCTACCTGTATACCTAAGGGGTATGGAGCAAAAAGATTAGGGGCTTAGGCTCAAAAAGAATAGGGGTTTAGGCTCAAAAAGAATAGGGTGTTACGCTCAAAAAGAATAGGGTGTTACGCTCAAAAAGAATAGGGGCTTACGCTCAAAAAGTATAGGGGGTCACGCTCAAAAAGAATAGGGGCATACGCGCAAAAAATAGGGGCATACGCTGAAAAAGAATAGGGGCTTACGCTCAAAAATAATAGGGTGTTACGCTCAAAAAGCATAGGGTGTTACGCTCAAAAAGCATAGGGTGTTACGCTCAAAAAGAATAGGGTGTTACGCTTAAAAAAGAATAGGGTGTTACGCTCAAAAAGAATAGGGAGTTACGCTCAAAAAGAATAGGGTGTTACACTCAAAAAGAATAGGGTGTTACGCTCAAAAAGAATAGGGTGTTACGCTCAAAAAGAATAGGGTGTTACGCTCAAAAAGAATAGGGGGTTACGCTCAAAAAGAATAGGGTGTTACGCTTAAAAAGAATAGGGTGTTACGCTCAAAAAGAATAGGGGGTTACGCTCAAAAAGAATAGGGTGTTACGCTCAAAAAGAATAGGGTGTTACGCTCAAAAAGAATAGGGTGTTACGCTCAAAAAGAATAGGGTGTTACGCTCAAAAAGAATAGGGTGTTACGCTCAAAAAGAATAGGGTGTTACGCTCAAAAAGAATAGGGTGTTACGCTCAAAAAGAATAGGGGGTTACGCTCAAAAAGAATAGGGTGTTACGCTTAAAAAGAATAGGGTGTTACACTCAAAAAGAATAGGGTGTTACGCTCAAAAAGAATAGGGTGTTACGCTCAAAAAGAATAGGTTGTTACGCTTAAACAGAATAGGGGGTTACGCTTAAAAAGTATAGGGGGTTATATTGAACGCAAACAATACACAACGAAAGCGTAGTTTACCTTGACTCAAGCAACCAGGAAAACCACCTACATAATATTATAATCAGTTACGCAACATTTTCCTCGGATGCTAAATTGTATATGTTGCTGTTAGTAAATAAATAATTGTGTGGGCTCGATTCTATTAATATATTATTGTGTAATTAATAAACGTCGCGGAGTTGAACTATCCTTGTGTACGCAACGTCATTTTGTGATATTTGAAATTATAGTAACGCGTATTATTTGTTTTGTGTTGTGTTGTAAGCAGTTTGTAGGGGTTTCGGGGTTTGTAGTTTTTTCTTATTCTTATATCTTTATTTACGTCAGATGAATTTAGGTTACGTATTGTATTCGCCATCTTCCTGTCCTTGTCTCGTGTTATTTGAGTTCAAACAGTAGTAGTAATAGTGACAGATGTTTGTAATTACAAAACATGATTGAAAAGAGTGTCCATGGAGTTTCTTGCATATTCTTCTCCATAGAGATCTACGCTTTGGAATGTGCAATTAACATCATTTTTCTGACTGACTTGACTTCTTGACATTTCAAAAGTGCCTGTAAATGGTTTATTTGAAATAAAATGCTTTGAATTTTCAGCGCAATTCGGGTTTTTTTTTTGTCCATTCCGCCCTGTCACCCGTTACGCTATCACTAACTCCCTTTTCTTTCATATCAGTCCTCACACAATCCATTCCTTTTCTTAAGCTACTGTCTCTATCCATCCACATGTATACTCGTAATTATTATTTTTTTTTTTTTTTAAAAAAGCCCATTTATGTCCCACTGCTGAGCAAAGGCCTCCTTTTCCCTTTTCCACACAAGTCTGTCTTCGGCCATTGCGGGCCAGTCCCTCTGGTATTTATCCAGTTCATCTCTCCACCTTCGCCTTGGTCTGCCGTGGTGTCGCCTTGCGTTTAGTGGTATTATAGTAAAATGAATTTCATTTGCTTCAAATGGCCATACTAAGAAACAATTCCCTTTAACTTTTCAGTCGCTGGCACCACTTTAAAACTTCCTCTATTGTACTGATTTTATCCATTCTCTGTTACATGCAATTTTTTTTCATCTGCCTTTACAACCCAACATTCTGATCCATTGAATTAATTTGCTAAATACATTATCAGCATTTGAATTTGTGTGTGATTCAAAAATTGATCTTTGGGAAGAATCGCCTTGTTTTAAACAGATGCGTTTTGAAAATTTTAAATTCAAATAGTGACTAAATTTACGTATTTAACAATACAATCTGGTCTCATAAGCCCACTAGCTCTTACAATGTGGCTTGTGTCACAGCAGCAGGAACGTTTTAGGGCGATTATGGTTGTTTTTAATTTTTAAAATTAAATATGTTCTATTTTCTCGTACAGGCTACAACAACTCAACCTTCGCACCAGCTAGCAGCGTGCTCTTCGAGCGCGAACGTCCGCAAGGAGAGAAGCTGCGGTACGAGCCCATCGGGCAGCTGGGCGCGCAGCTCAGGCATGAGAGGCCGCAGGGAGATGCTGCTATGGATATAGGTATGTTGCCCAACATGCTAACAACACACATTTTTTGTCAAAATTGGTATGAAGTGATGGATAGTAAAATTGAATCTGTCATTTCGAAAAGGCTCTAGTTAATTAACAGAACTGCAGGCTCAATTAAATTGTTTTTTTTAATCCGTGCCATTTTCATACAGACTTTTAAGTTGTCTTTTTCATATGGTATAATGTAAAAACCTTGAATAAAGTGATATTTGATAAGTTTGACTTATACCTTTCTTTAGAAATTTGAGTTCAATTGTGGTTGTGTTTTATCAGTGAGATTAAAACGGATTTGTAAGTGATGATGCACTTGAAAGGATTGTATAAAAGGGTATGAAAATTGTGATAACCATAATAATGAGAAGAGATGGATAGATTTTGTGAGAATTGATATGAAAGTTAGTTATAACAGCAAAATGGAAGCAAAAGTCGTGTTGTACTGATTCAAAGTAAATATGGCATGAGGGTAGGATGGTGATATTGCTTACCATAAGTCGTCGCGCTTTGTCGTGTGTGGCGGTGCGGGGTCGCCTTTGCATACAACTTTTGGACTTGAGCGATTTGTGTAGGCATCAGCCTACATCAGTGAGAGGTTTTATGGTTGATATTGGTCATAATCTTTTCTTCCTTGTAATGAGTGCAATGAGTAATGTGTGTGTGTGGCCCCGCAGACCTGACGACGTGCAAGCGGCTGGGCACGTCGTACTGCGCGCTGCCGCGCGAGGCGGCGGCGCGGCGCTGCTCGGGGCGCTCGGCGCTGTGCCGCGACGTGCTCAACGACACCTGGGTGTCCTTCCCCACCTGGAGCGAGGACTCCACCTTCGTCACCTCGCGCAAGACGCAGTACGAGGAGTACATCTACCGCTGCGAGGACGAGCGCTTCGAGGTACCGCATCACTTACATGTTGTTCTAATGCAGGGCATCCCCAAACTTTGAACGTTTAGAGCCATGATAAATTATCTTTTCAATATGTTCCAAGGGCTAAAAGGTTTTTTTTGCCCTTAACTATATTTCCAAACTTCGCAAAAACATACAATTATATAAATCTCATTTTACTGTGATTTATTTCAATTGTTTACTAGTTATATATATGCTTAAATACTAAAGTTTTCTGCATCGTCATTGCTGCCGTTAAATTTTACCATGCAAGTAAATAAAATCGAGTAATTTATCATTCTGTTTTCTTCTTGAACTTATCATAGTAATAGTAACAACAATAAAACACTGGCTGTCACTGGTTAAACTGATGACACTAGTGTTAAGGCTGTCTGGGGCTGGACTGAGCCCGCCGGCCGTAGTTTGCCTCGCCTTGTTCTAATGAATTCCCCATGATTCCAGCTGGACGTAGTGATAGAGACGAACGCGTCGACGATCCGCGTGCTGGAGGGCGTGCAGAAGAAACTGTCGCGCATGACGGCCGAGGACGCCGCCAAGTACCGCCTCGACGACTGCCTCGGCGGCCACTCGCCCACCATCCACCAGCGCGCACTGCGCCGCATCTACGGAGACAAGGTGGTACGATCGAGTGAGATCCTAGGCATGCTGTGCTACATCACACTACACTAGATTTGCCTTCCGATCCAGACAATGCTGTTACATTTGGGGAATAGCAGATTTGATGGGGTAGATTTAATTTGGCCAGGAGTAAAATAGTTAGCAAGGTACTTCGATTTTGGGCTACTTCTGGGCAAGGGAGAAAATTCAAATAGTATGTTGAGATGAAAGCGCCAGGATTTAAATTCAATTTCTTTTAAGATTTTACAGTTTGCAGGTCATTGTCAAGTTATATATTCATTAAAATAATACATATTTAATTATAATCATTAAATTTTTTGTTGAAAGTTGAACGACTTTCATGAAATAGCCATTCAAGATAGTAATCTTGGCATCTCCCGAAGCGGAATATTTATTATCAAAAATTCCGCTTATTAATTTCGATCGTAAACATGGGAATAATATACAGGTTGCTTCTAGGGGTAAAATACCACTAATTAAAAAAAGTACCGCCACTCACTAGGAATTTTAGGGGCATTCAGTAAATTTTAGCCAGAATACAATTCAACTAATTCAGGTACTAAGTAGAGACATTCTAATTATTCACTCTTATTTAGCTACTACAAATTTTATTCCAGTCTGCTATTTTTATTTCGTATATATTTTTTATTTATTTATAATTTATACACAGCATTGCATGCCTTTGTCTATGCTCTTTTATATTTAGTTTTAATTAATTTTAAGTTGGTTATGGTTATATTATGTTTTTTTTTATGCACTTTGTACTTTGTAGACGCTTGAATTTTTAGATGTGCAAAGGAAAAGCTTAAGTGTAGTGTATTCTAAGCTATTGTAGTTAGTTAATGTATAAACTACTAATTTTTAATTGGTACAAATACTGAAAGGGCTTATTAGAAAAGGTTTTGTTATTATATAAGTAAAGTCTCAATTTATGGAAATATTGTACAGGCAATATTGTATTATTGATTATGAATGAATGAATGGCGATCAAAATGGAGAAACATTGCGCGTAGTGTTTTCTAGTATCAATTGTATGAATTCAATTATGAATTTAACAATTACGACAAACAGTAATGGGTACGGATAGAGCCCCATTTTTTTTGTACTAATTAATAAATAGTGGTGTACAGAGTGCTTCAGGCATCGACGAACAAACAAGTACCATGGATTGGTGGAATAATTTTTAGTCGGTGTTTTTATAAATTATAATTTATAATATGACCGGCCTGTTGGTCTAATGGTTAGTAGCCCTGACTGCTATGTAGGAAGTCGTGGGTTCGATTCCCACCCAAGACAAATGTTTGTGTGATGAGCATGATCATTTGAGCTGTATAGTTTCAAAACCCGCAAAGTCCTTTTATTTCATGCCGCAATATTATATCTCTAGCAACTCTATTTTCGCATCATTTCGATTTATCAGATCTTACCATTCACTATGTCCAATAGAAAATTCAATTTAAAGTAGGTTGTAAGTTTCAGAAATAGAGTTGCTAGAGATATAAAAAATTTGCGACATGAAAAAAATGGACTTTGGTTTTGAAACTATACTCCTTAGCTGTTCTGTGTCTGGGTGTAATTTATCTATAGTAGGTATGTACATATGTAGAAATATTTAAGTATGTTTGTCAGTTGACTCATAACACAAGCTCTGCTAGGACTAGATGGCGTTTTGTAGAAGTTGTGGAATATTTATTTATTTCAACCTCTTTAACCCTGGAAGATTTAATTTTTTGATCAGGGGTCCAATCTGATATTTTTATAAATTCTTCATTCAAACACGATTCCATTGTCATTTTGCTAAAAGTTCGTAATCTGCTAATTAATAATGATCGATCATTGATCGGTCAATGGTGACAATGAATTGTGACACTATTTGAGCGGAGGTGCGATATAAAGACCATTTTTAACACTTCAAAATGATGAAATTAATTACCGTTCGACTTGTAATGATAAAAACTAGCGGCTGCTCTATTAGAGTTCTGACTTAGTCCCCTTTTTAGCTGCGTACAGTAGTTAGCTGTGCTGCAGGTGAGGTAACGTGAGATGTGTTGCAGGCGGTGGACATCATCGCGGGCCTGAAGAAGAACCCCGTGGTGGCCGTGCCCGTCGTGCTGCGCCGCCTCAAGGCTAAGGAGGACGAGTGGCGGGAGGCGCAGAAGGTAAATATTGTCTCTACATGCTAGAAAACCAAATTCCGTGTCTGTTTAATTTATTATTTACTGGCTGACCTGGTGAACTACGTACCGCCTAACAGTCAATGTAGTATATCTTTCGATATAGTCAACCGATTATGATGAAACAAAGCCTAAGTAATTATATCAGGTTACACACAATTTTAATGTATAAAAGTTATCTACATCGATTTCGTATATTTTAAGCGCACAACTAAAAACTTCTACATATTTATTATATTTATAGATGAGAGTAGAGAGACTAACTCGGCAAACGTTGTTCTACCATATAAATTACTAGAAAACCCCTATCCACTTAGCTGGTCGTCAAATATTTTTATTTGGCCTATGTCACTGAGAAAAAATGTAGCTTTCTACTAATGAAAAAATTTTCAAAATTGGTTCAGTAGTTCCAGAGATTACTTTCTACAAACTAACTTACAAACTTCTCCTCTTTATTATATTAGTGTAGATCAAAGAAAGTTATGGGGGGATCGGGTAGGTGGGTAAGATCATATCAATCTCTCTAAATCAATAAATAAGGATAAACACTTTCATCTTTAAAAACATTTAGCCACTTAGGAGGAGATAGGTGACAAATACAAGTACAGTACTACAGTTATATATAAAGATTCTTCTGTAAGTGTGTTGACACCAAATTCTACCCAATCGACTTGAGCAATTTGGATAAAATTTTATGTGTATAATATCTGAGTGGGTCTTTGGAGGATTTGAAAATAAAATTTGACCCGATAGGTGGCGCTGCTATCGGTTTTTTGTAGCTTTCGGGCAGGATAACGTCTGTCGAGTCAGCTAGTAGCTTACAAAAGCCATTTAAGAATTTGTTGAGACAATGATGACAAACCGTGCGATGTGCAAACGACAGAATGTCTTTGGTGATACACGCATGCTGCCTTCCTACTGATAGTCTCACAAATATCACACTCACCATACTTTTACCCATTTTATGTCTTGCTATAAAATCGTGAACATGCACTGAGCTGGCCGGATGAATCGGGCAATCATCTACCAACTACAATCCACCTGTGTTCCTTCAGTTGCCTTTTGCGTTCCAGGACCACAGTAATTCTCTTGAACAATAACAGCCCGAGCAGGACAATCTAGCATTGTTATTGCAATTCTTGGAGAGACGTGTCCAGAAGTGAATGCCACTTGGCTGGAATGATTAACGATTTTATTTAACCTTTGACCGCCAGTCATGTATACGCAACAAAGTTAAGTGTCAGGCACGCCACGGTCTCGACTACATGACAGACTAAAGGAAGAAATCCTAGCAGGTTAAATTTAAAAGTATGGTGATTATGCAGGCCTTAAAATGAAACTTTTTATTACAACACACCAATTTACTAACGACCATTTTTCTTGGCAGGGTTTCAACAAACAATGGCGCGAACAAAACGAGAAGTACTACCTGAAGTCGCTGGACCACCAGGGCATCAACTTCAAGCAGAACGACCTGAAGGCGATGCGCTCCAAGTCACTGTTCAACGAGGTCGAGTCGGCCTTCGCGGCGCGGCGACCCGGCCCGCATGTCGTGCTCGACTACAATATGCAGAGTCGGCAGGAAGGTGAGACTACTGTTTATCTTATGTAGGTACAGCAGATCACAGCTCCGAACAATCACAGGAGTCTTCACGGGGCACTATGCCACCAACAAACAGTTCCACAACATGGCACTAGCAAGCGACCCGACTTGCAGGATCTGTAGAGATGCAGAGGAGAATATGCTACACTTGCTGTGTGACTGTGCAGCATTAGGCTCCAAAAGACTAGAGTATCTGAGCCAACCATTTCCAAGAACAGAGGACACCAGGCTCAGCCCCATCAAGGCCATACTGGGACTCATGAAGAAGGTGCACGGAGGGCTAGGGGTTGCGTAGACAGCAGGGGAATAGCACAAAAGATCCAGAAGGGTCGAAGTGCTCTGGCCCAGGGCCAGCCCTACAACAAGATAAGATACTTACAATAGCACAAAAGAACGAAACCTGAAATCACCAGACCACCTGCAACCTTAGGACTGTGCTGACCCACAATCAATTGGGAAGATATCCTTCCTTAGAATTTTTTTTTTTTTCGCGCTTGTCCTCTATCTCACCTGATGGTAAGCGACGGTGGAGAACGTTTGCCTATAAGCATCCTATTCTCTTTTAAAGATCCCTAGGTTATAGCTATCAGGAAATAGACTCCAGCAGGGAATTCCACTCCTTCGCTGTACGCACAAAACGTGTTCACTGCACGTTTTATGCGTATGGGTGGGATAGCGGAATAATAATTTACACGCAAGCGGAGCAATAACCAGATACGAGTGAAACCGAGCGGGAAAGCTAGTATATTTCAACAACAACTTAACCATAATTTTGTATATTGTCTATTTGTTGATTTAAAAGACTTCCTCAGCCTTTCCATAGAGGTGTATTTCTTTTTTGTGACATCAACCTTTACAATCGAAAAGTAAATGGTCGAATATGTTTCAGCACAACAAAATAAAAATACATTGACCTCTTTGTTACTAAAAATTTGGTTTAGTATATTATCTAAGAATTTAGATCGTTAATATACCGACCTTGAGTCGAAGGTCGCGCGTAGATACGTACATAAACAAACTGCGCGGCAATTTTAATGTTTGTCCTTCTTTATGTAGTAATACTATGGAAGTTTTTATGTTATCTTGGTCATATTTTGTTAGTTATAAAGGCAAAGGTCGCATAACTAAATTGAGAATAGGACTGAGTCATATTGCGTTGTTGAAGAGCTGTAGCTTATTAGTCCATTAAAATGTTATACATACAGATTTCTGTAATTGATTTCAGCATTTGCTGTGAACGACTTTTCGGCTAAAAATACTTTTTTTTTAAATTGATATAAACCAGTGCTTGACTGCGATCCCACTTGATGGTAAACGTAGATGCAATCATTGATGGTGAGGCGCACTAGTTTATTAAGAGCCTATTCACTCTAGCTTTGAAGACACCTGAATTATAGTTGGACGGGAAGACCGCAGCAGGCAAATTGTAATTGGTTATCAAAATTCATAGCTTCTACTGCCTGGCCTTTATCCCGTTTTCGCGGGGTCGGCTTTCCCAAACATGTGACGCCATTTTTGCCTCTCTTTCGAACGTCTTGTTCGTGTAGACACTGGCTATATACATATATTTTCTACTTTTATAGAGCTAGTTTATGATGAAAATTAAACTGATTCTGATAGCCAGGATATCAGGAAATAGAAGTATCCATCACTAGTTTTTTTTATAAACAATTTTAGAGTGAAATCTATTTTTTGTACAAACAAACAATTAATTGTAAGGGTCTCAGAAGCCTCTTTTCCTTATTTAGATTTAGAATTACATAAAATCCCACATAAAAACAATTACTTAAACAGAAATTCTCTTTGCCAACAGCAATAAAAATCCTGCGTGACACCGCTGAGCTGCTCATCCATCACGCGCGACGGCAAACAGCTATACAGAAGACGGAGAAACGACGCATCAAGCGGTTACTCAGGCATTTCTTGCCTGATCTGTTCGCGCATCCCAGACAACCGCTGTCGGATGATGAAAGAGATGAAGGTATGTTTCCATTTGCTTAATCTTACCGAATATTATTTTTTTCTAGAAAAAATGGACTCTCCTTTCTTCTTTTAAACATCTAAATGTCTGTCTTGCGCGATTTCTGGCCAAAGTTGACCACGCAAACGCGATCAGATCGTCACACCACCTCGACCCTCAGGTTTCCAGTTAGTGACGATTTTGTTCACCTTTAGCGAATGTAAAAGCTATTAAATGAACCCAAATTTAATTAAATATGCCCAAATTGCCACATACGATCTTTAAGGCTGTAATTATAACATTGATATGTGGAAAAACAATGAGACTAAGAGATTAGCATTTAAAACTGATTGTTCCTCGACGTCATCGAAGAATAATTTTGAGGCTATAATCGCCATACACAACACAGATTTTACCAAGACCATGTATGGGCAAAAATATACATAGGAATATTTAGGATAATGTTGAGACAATGATGACAAACCGTGCGATGTGCAAATGACAGAATGTCTTTGGTGATACACGCATGCTGCCTTCCTACTGATAGTCTCCAATAACCTAGTCTTTAGCTCAATTCGATAAATAATTAATTCACGACAACCTTCTGTTTCTAACTACAAAGTTCAACGCTTTGTAGGTTTTTTTAATTTATTCTAAATTACAATGATATCCGTTTTTGCAGAGGAAAAAGATGAGGTGGGCAGTCCAGGCAGCCCGAGCGGTGAGGTAGCTGACGACAAGAGCAGCAATGCTGTCAAACAGGAGAAGCAAGAGGTGAGCATTCCTAAATTATTTTATATGGAGTGACGTCTATACGAAATATCCTGTGTTGCTTTAATTAAGTTATCCGCGCGTTTATGACTTATAACCGTTCGAAATATGGTATCGGACAGTTGCCCCGGACCAGACACAATACCAGGCTGGTCTGAGGTTCCTCCCTTTTGAACAGAGGTTTGCGAGACGTTACACACTGTTCCCCATTTTATATATTCTCTGTTTTTGTCACTGATCTCAACTATTTACCACACTGCTAACAAAAAGAAAATGTGAAGCTTGTGGCCCAGGTGAAAAACAAATTTGGAAGCCACTATTTTAAATTAAAATTCATTTAATTCGTACAACAGTGATCCATATTTTGTTAGTATTACGAATAACTTATATTCCAGTGTTAGTAACAGTGATTTATAATTTTATTATCCAAACAACTACCACTGACCAGGCAGGAAAATATAATAATAATAAAATCACCCGCCGTACAAAATGGCTAATATTTGGCGTATAGCTCTCCGCCACCATTATTATTATTAAAGCCGTCTGTGTGGGACTCTGCACACATCCCCGAAGTGCTACAGACATCCTGAAAGCATTGTTATACTGAATACGTAGGACATCCAGCGATCTTTTAGTATATTTGACCCATAAATTGCTAGCCAGATAAAATTACATACAAGCTGCTTCCTTCTAACCAAAATCTAAGTTTAAAAATTTGTTTTATTTTTTAACACTAATATAATTTTTTTTTGTCCACAGTCATCAGAATCTGATAATGCATCTGACAAGAGCGGGAAGAATAACAAGAATAAAGAAAATAAACCCAAGAACAATAATAACACTGACAGTAAAGGTAACACTCACTCTTGACAACTCAACTTAAACTTATTTAATTATACTTATCGTTAGATTACAACATTTGCACGTTAGTTAACGCCCATCAGAATCGGCTGCTGAATCCAATTCTTGTATCCAAATATTAAATTATTTTAGGACATAAATTGCCTATTTTGATATATTCTTGATTGCGTCAGTAGTGTTTGTGTGCGTGCGTAGATACTTTTTTTATTTTATTTTAATGACCTGGTCACTTGTACCTTTAAGTCTTATTTTATTTTTCAAAACACTGCACTATGTATCACATTAGAGTGCGGGTGCAACACATTCTAATGTTCTTGTAGTATTTGGCAGCAAATGTATCGAGTCAGCCTTCTCGGCAAACTTCGCTGAGGTAGCCAAAACTACAATAAAATTCTCAGCTCCATTTTACCGAGATCGCGCCTGTTTCAATGTTACCACATATTGTCCAATTGCGCAGACACTTGAGATACAAAACTACACCAATACATCATCACATCACAATATCCACTAGGAATCGATTTGCGAATAATTAAAACAGCCATTGAACTTCACTCGAAGAAATCCCGCCAAAAACTCGTGCGTGGATACACCAATACTGATGAGCTACCAGTGTAGCGCTTCGATTCCCACATTATTTACCTACTATATATACAGTGCTATGTTGTGTAAAACTTTAAAATTTGATTTTACGATTGCTGCAATATTTTTGTGAATTATAGTCCAGGGAACATTACACACTGATTCATTACTATACTGAGACAATGATGACAAACCGTGCGATGTGCAAATGACAGAATGTCTTTGGTGATACACGCATGCTGCCTTCCTACTGATAGTCTCACTGATGATATTAAAATTCTAAATAACACGGCGAAAGAGATAGAGACGAAATAATTTAGGATCAACACGAGACTAAAAACAAGTAGAAACATTGTGTCCAATGTGTGAACAATTTTTTATTGGTAAAATATAGTAGAATTTTTACTGAATTCAACTTATTAATTTGACTCTTTTAGTCTCTTCTCTTCCGCCGTAACATATATGGGCTCTTATAACCTAATAAATAATTTTTTTTACAAATAGACCCGTCATACTAATTTTAGATGTATGTTTATTTTACAGAAAGCTCAATCGCATCAGCCAACAGTGTGAAACGGACGAGCAGTAACGAGGAGATGTCCATGAAGACTGAGATTAAAGCGGAGCCCCAGGATCTCGAAGACGATTTCAGAGACCATCCGCCTGATGTAAGTTATGGTCTTGCCCCTATGTCCAGTTTATACAAGAAGATTTAATCTGCTTGACCGTTTTATTTGTTTAACTAGCATTAAAATGTGTGTTATCTCTCGCAGGAGGCTCGCTTCGTGTGCACCTCGTCCTGGTACCTGTTCCTGCGCGTCCACGGAGCTTTGTGCCAGCGTCTCGCAGCAGCCCGTCGCGCTGCAGCAGCTTTGTCCGCGTCGCGCGACGCGGAGCGCCCCGCCAGGCCTCCCGTCGCGCACGCGCTGCGCCTCAAGCCTTCCAACCTGCCGCCCTCGGCCGCCGAGCCCTCGCACTACTACGACGTGCTGCTGGACCTTGTGCGCGCGGTGCTGGACGGCAACATGGACGCGCCGGCCTACGAGGACGCCACGCGAGAGATGCTCGGCATCAAGGCCTACCCCGCCTACACGCTGGACAAGCTCGTGAGCATCGCCGTGCGGCAGCTGCAGCACTGCGTGGCCGAGCCGTGGTCCGTGCGCGCCGCCGAGCTGGCGGCCGCGGGCGGCATGCGCGGGCCGCTCGCCTACGTGCGCCGCGCCGCGCGCTACCTGCGCCAGGAGCACACCGCCTTCCTCGTCAAGCTGTACGGCGGCGACTCGTGCCGCGTCACCTTCGAGCTGCTGGCGGGCGGCGGCGACGGGCGCGCGTCCCCGCACGACGCGGCGGCGGCCTGGCCGCTGTTCCGGCGCGCCGGGCCGGCCGCGGCGCCGCCCAAGCCCGTGTTCCTGCTGCGCAACGCGCGGGCGCGCGCGCCGGGCTACACGCACAACGCGCACTCGCTGCCCGCGCTGGGCGCCGTGGCGCGGCCGCACCAGCGCCGCAAGCCCGACTGCACGCTGGGCCGCCTGCTGGCCTTCCGCCCGCTGCAGCTGTACCAGCGCGGCGCGCTCGCGCAGGCGCGCAAGAGCCACGCCGCCCTCAGCGCCAAGCGCCGCGAGCGCTTCCGCGCCTGGCTGCGGGCTCGGGTGGCCAAGTGACACGCGCCGTGCTGAGCTGCCGAGTGACAGTAGCGTGCTCCCCGAGCCGGCCGCCCCCAGCGGCGTGCTGCGCGCACAGTGGCGTGCTGCGCGCGCACAGCGGCGTGCTGTGCGCGCGCACCCAGCGAGCCGGCGCGTTCTAGTGCCGGCTGCAGCGTCTTACCGCGAGAATGTAAATAGTCAGTCAGTGATAGTGTTACGACATGTTGACAGATCACACCACAATATTATTATATTTATAATAAAACTTTTGTTGTTTCATTCTATTTCCCTTTATTTTACTTAGAGCACGATGATAACATATCTTGAACACCCAATTTAACAAGTAAACACGACATACGAAATCGATGCAGATAACTTTTACACTCAAATTGTGTGTCTATATTAGACGCGGCGAGCACTTTTAGCGTGAAATTAAACTTTATCTTCATGCTTAAAAGACCAGTACAACTTGAAAAGCATGATTAGGTCGCTCACCACGCGCGTCTTGTCAGTACTAGCGTAGCCATCCGCTACCATTCCGGTGTGAATGCCGCGCGTGTCGAACGCGGCGGTCTCCGTAGCGGAAACCGGATTATTACCTGCGTTATGTCGCTAGTTCAACTTTAACGGTGTGCATGTAGTCGTGTCAAAAATAACAATGTATTATTACATAGCAAAAAGGGCGCGGCTCCGCGACGGAGCACTTGTATGGCACAGCGCATACGCAAAATACGTCTGCGCTGTGTCATTATACAAGTGCTCCGTCAAAGACGCGGAATCCTAAAATGTGCAAAATTCCACTAGTAGTAAGTAGGTAATAGAAATGCTCGTAAATAAGATCACAACCATAATACAAGCATTTTTTTTACCAAAGTTAAGAAAAACGTCGATATATTAAAGGCCCGCGATCTTTGAGATCTTTCTGATTATGTAGTTCTGTGATAAAAGAGTGAGACATACAACATGGGTGCGTCTGGGAGCGATGTGTTTATAAAAAAGGGTCGTAAACCTAACTGGTTTGCTGTGCTTTGTGTAGCGAGTAGTTTATTCTCCCGGTTCCAACAAATCGATATTTGAGAAATAACAAGTTTATTTAATAATTGTTAAAGAATGCAGAACATAAAAATAAAATAACTATACACGGAATATTTTAGTTTTATAACTATACTAACCACCGCAACGCACGGGACTTTAATAAAAAAGCCATTGATCACCGCAACTCACGGGATATTTCAGTCATGTTACTACGCTGATCACCGCAACACGGGATATTTCAGTTTCATAACTACACTGATCACCGCAACGTACGAGATATTTCTAAAACGGCCACTGATCACCGCAACTCACGGGATATTTCAGTAATGTTACTACGCTGATCACCGCAACACGGGATATTTCAGTTTCATAACTATACTGATCACCGCAACGTACGAGATATTTCTAAAGAAAGCCACTGATCACCGCAACTCACGGGATATTTCAGTCATGTTACTACGCTGATCACCGCAACACGGGATATTTCAGTTTCATAACTACACTGATCACCGCAACGTACGAGATATTACTAAAAAAAGCCATTGATCACCGCAACTCACGGGATATTTCAGTCATGTTACTAAGCTGATCACCGCAACACGGGATATTTCAGTTTCATAACTACACTGATCACCGCAACGTACGAGATATTACTAAAAAAAGCCATTGATCACCGCAACTCACGGGATATTTCAGTCATGTTACTACGTTGATCACCGCAACACGGAATATTTCAGTTTCATAACTACACTGATCACCGCAACGCACGGAATGTTACAAAAAAATGTTACTGATCACCGCAACTCACGGGATATTTCAGTCATGTTACTACGCTGATCACCGCAACTCACGGGATATTTTAGTCATGTTACTACGCTGATCACTGCAACACAGGATATTTCAGTTTCATAACTACACTGATCACCGCAACGTACGAGATATTACTAAAAAAAGCCACTGATCACCGCAACTCACGGGATATTTCAGTTTTATAACTGCACTGATCACCGCAACTCACGGGATATTTTAGTCATGTTACTAAGCTGATCACCGCAACACGCGATATTTCATTTTCGTAGCTACACTAATAACTGCAACGCACGGGATTTTATAACAGCCATTGATCACCACAACTCACGGGATATTTCAGTCATGTTAATACACTCGTCATCGCAACACGAGATATTTCAGTTACAGAACTACACTGATCACCGCAACGCAGATTGCTACTAAAAAATAAGCAAAAAAAAAAATTAAGTTAGATAAACGGTTATATTGAAAACAAGATAAAAATGATGTAGGTCTACATCACCTACATCATTTTTAAAAGCTATAAAATAATTCGGTAGGTCTTAGGGACCAGCTATCAGTGTTGTTATCACACCACTCTCCTCTAGTGATGCGCCGAGTCACCGTTTTTGTGGATCGAGTCGATTCGAGTCGGTTTGTATAGTATTCGAATCATGACTCGATTTCACGGTTCGAGTCCAGATTCGAATACTCGAATTCTATGCTTAGTACTCGAGTCTAGAAATTCGTGTCTAGAACTCTAATCTGGAAATTCGAGTTGTTTTCAAATCTAGACATTTGAGTCCAGAAGGAAGTTAGTGATAGCATGACGAGTAACAGGGCAGAGTGAAAGAAAAAAACGTGTTGCGCCGACCCCAAATAATACGGGATAAGGGCAGGAAGATGATGACATTTGAGTCCAGAACTCAAGTTTTTAACCAATTTTAGAGCAAAAAAGAAAAAATCGAAAACAGCTTGTAGGTTGAGAATATTGATAGCGGTAGTAAATCAATCATTTTTAAACATTACAAAAAGTAAAAAATACCATAGAACATACTAAGGAGGTACCTAAGAACCAGATGAGATCAAGCTTTACATATTTTTTTATAACACAACAAAAGGAAATATTTTTCGAAGTTATCTAACCACTTCAGATATTTAATTTGGTTCCGTTAGCTTTTTTGGGTAAAAGATTTTCAAAATTTACTTATTAAAAAGATAAATTAAGTTATTAATGGTTAATTTAGTACAAACATCACATCAAGACGAATCAAAATAGTTTAAAAAAATGTTTTTGATCGAAACTCATTTACATTAAAATTTTGGCATTTCAAAACTACAACTACGAATGTACTACAGCATGAGGGTATTAATCTAATTCGAATACTAGACTCGAGTCAGTTGGACTCCCATAATAGACTCGAATCAGCGGCTAGAGTACTCGAATTAAATTGTATTGGTATTCAAGTAGGCGAGACCAAAGTAGGAATCGAGTCTGACTCGAATCAAGCCGTTCTCTGCTCCCTGACAGAATTGGTTAACTATCCAGTAGACAACTAGGTACCGAAGTAAAGTATGAACACTAAAAATTTAAACCATAAAACTTGTTAACAGGAAAAATATAACTATTTGAATTTCGTATTTTTGGTGCCATCTTCATAAGCATCGAGGAGGTATTATTCTCCTCTATAAAAATATCATATTAGTGTCTTTATAAGTAGTAGATAGATGGCGCTAATTATAAGTTTCAGATTAAGTCGCAACATTCCAATAGCCGGTAGATGGCAGTGGATTTTTTTATTGGCACGGCCTAATTTCATTCCTGAATAATATTACGAAAAAACATGATTTTCCTTATGCGTTGTGTATCAATATTAAATGTGGAACATGTTTGATGATATAGGGAAAAACATATGATGCTCCAAAATTTATTTTGCTCGCAAAATATATTTTGGGACGAAAGGTTCTGGAATGGCGACTACAATCTGGAAGACTTTTGAAGGCCTCCTACAAGGTGGATCCATGACCTAGTGAGGGTCGCGGGAATCCGATAGATGCGAGACGCACAGGACTGGTCGTTATGGGTAACTTGGGGGAGGCCTATGTCCAGACATGTCAGTGGACGTCTTTCGGCTGAAATGAAGTTACGTGTGGATGATGAGGCAGCTGTTAAAGAACTCAATTCAAGTGGATCTCCGAGGTTAAGCGACGCTTGTCGTGGCTGGTTTATGATCGGGCAACCATTCATTAGGTACCTATACTTGATAAAATAGTTTGGGATATTTAGAACCAATTCGTTGTCAGCAACTGAAGTAATGAATCTGCATCGTGTATTTTAGTGATAAAATGGCCCTGAAAAAAGTATTTTATGAGCTGCAATCATCTGTTCTCAATTCAATTCAAATTTATAGCAAAACACATTTTTTTTTTTATAGGTCTTCAAAATCTCCAATTTTGTTTTTTTCTTCACACGGTTTAGGCAAAGTTTAGTTTTCAGTCAATTTGAGTTCCATTAGAATGGGGATGTAACACATTCTAATGTTTTTGCAGTATTTGGTAGCCAATGCATCAAGCAAATTTTCTCGGCATGCTTCCCTGAGATAGTCAATACTATAATAAGATTCTCAGCTTCATTTTACCAAGATCGCGCTCATTTTATAATAATTCTACACATTGCCCAGTTGTGTAGACCCTTGAGATGCAAAACTACACCAATTCTACATAAAAATATCCACTAGAATCAATTTGCGATTAATCTATGACTTCACTCGAAAAAATCCCGCCAAAACTTCGTTTCAAAACGCTTTCGATTTCGAAATTCAAATAAAGGACAGAGACTCCTCCGTACATTTTAAAAAAATATTCTTAGGCTTGCGTTGGAGCATTATCTCACCTGATAGAAAACGACGGTGGAGCACGCTTGCCTTGAAGTAACATATTCATTCTTGACTTAAGATTAGGCGTGGGATAAGTGTGTCATCTTTGCGATTGGAACATTTGCATCTGAATCACTGAAATGTTCCGAAACAGTGATATGTATCATTAAATGATGGTCCAAATTTTGGAACATCGGCTCAAAGGATATAAACGGAACATTTGAAACATCGACTCAAAAGATACAAACGGAACATTTGGAACATCGGTTCAGAAGATACAAACGGATCATTTGAAACACCGGCTCACAAGATATAAACGGAACATTTGGAACAACGGCTCAAAAGATAAAAATGGAACATTTGAAACATCGACTCACAGGATACAAACGGAACCTTTGGAACAACGGCTCAAAAGATACAAACACTGACTGTTATGAATCGTGATATGTTACGTTGCGTCATATACACTAAAAGTTTTATTTAATTGAATTTTGATTTGAGAATAATTTAAAGCAAATGTTTTTAGTTCAGGTCATAAATTATATTTTAATTATTTACGTCATTATTTGAATTTTAAAAAGACTGCTGGTCACTTAAACTGAAGCGTGTTTCAGTGTTCCAAATGATGCATTTAAAACTTCACTGATGTTCCATCTTTCGGAACACTAAAATGTTTCGAAACAGTGAGTCGGTTCAGTAAAGAGTTACACACGCCTACTTAAGATCCCCAGGTTATAGCCATCAGTTCTTCGGTAAGTTTGGTTCCGGCTGTCATTCCCAAGTCATTGACAGCCGTTACAAGTAGGTTTGCTAATTGTTATAGTGTAACCCAATTACAGGGTTGTGGAGGTTAGACAGCCGTACCATGTAAAATACTGGTATTTGGGTAACTGGTGGTTAGACTGGAACACGACCCGAATATAGATGGGGAAAATGCTTGGCAGATTGACACAGTCAAACAGGATGGACCCCTTTAGGGGGTGAATTTTGGAAAATCCTCTCTTAGTGCTCGTCTACGTCATAATAAGATCCCTTTTGGCCAAATTTCACACACCTAGTCCCAGTAGTTTCGGCTGTGCATTGATATGTCAGTCAGTATCTCCTTTTATATATTATATAGATTAATTGTAATTAAAACTGAAAACTTAATAGAAATCAACAATATAAATATAATACAAATAGAAAATAGTAATCAAAGTTTTGTTTCTTTTCACCCATGTTTTCCTTTCACCCCATTTGACGGTAATCTTTTTTAATATAAAACACAACAAAACATTCAAAGTTAATTTATTGAACAACTATTAGTTACAATTATCGCTTTACATTTACAGCATCAGCAAACATTTAACTAAATATAATAATAATATTGTCGTTAATACCATTAAAATGATATACTTTCCTTACAAATAGGCCACCAAAACGTTCCCTACACATGAATAGACTCAGGAATTTAGTAAAATCACTGGAAAAACTTAAATAACTTGGCAAACAATTCTACAATCTAAATAAATCATTTTCATTGCTGGCAACACCATCAGTCAACTGTCAATCTGTGTTAATATATAGCATAAACAATTCATCATTTCTTTTCTTTTTTTTTGCCAAGTTATACTACAGAATACTATAGTAATAAAATGACATGATTTTTATACTACAAAGGCTTTTGATTTCTAAAAATTAGTATCTGCTATGAAATAAAAGGTATCGCTATCTAAACGTTGCTTCACATGATTTCTATAGCTTTAAGACCGTGTGTTTTCGCACAAGCGGAAGAGCCGACTCACTTTCAGTTTCGTCAGCCAAATTAAGCACATTGCCTACGCCCTACTAACATGGATTCAGCGAAAAGTTTATCCGCAAAAACGGAATGAAACTTGAATGAACTTCATAAGGCCCCATTTAGCATGAGTTTTAAATAAGTTTATCAAACTGTATGTTATAAGGTGGGTACTTTTAAGGTGATATTTTCAGCCTGAACTTGGACGTTAGCCGTTGAACGATTGTGTCTCATATGCGATTTAACAAGGTCTGAATTGACGAGCGCAGCCATTAGACTAAGCTCCCCTGCCAAAACTGTGGCGCATATCAAGGAAGCAAGTCTTGCAGAGTTCTCTGCAGGGCGTGCTCCAGCTCCTTTGACGCCTAGGATCTCTAAACAGGCTCCCTGGCCCGTCAAAATAGTGCCCCCACCAACTGTTCCGACTTCGAGAGAGGGCATGGTGCAAGTAACATATAGATCATCACCATTTTCGCCGCAAACTTCCATGTTTGTTGAACAATTCGAGCTGGTTACATTCTGAGCCGGATCTTGGCCAGTAGCTATGTATATAGCAGTTACCATATTCGCTGCATGGGCATTATTCCCGCCAATAGACCCAGCTAAGGCTGAGCCAGAGAGATTCTTAATTTTATTACATCTAGCCAAAGTTTTGGCATCTGTTTTGAAGATAGTTCTTAAATTATCACTCGTTATAGTAGTCTCGCAGACAACTCTTTTGCCTCTCCCCTTAACCCAGTTAATGGCTGCTGCTTTTTTGTCTGAACAGTAGTTTCCAGACAAGCTTATAACTTCCATGTCTGGGAAGTAGTTCTTAAGTAATTTGAGGGCGTTTTCAGCTCCTTTAGAGACCATATTCATACCCATAGCGTCTCCTGTCGTGGCTCTGAATCTTAAGTACAGCGTAGCTCCATCCACTCCTATGTGGATTTCTTGGAGGCGAGCAAACCTTGAAGTAGAATCAAAGGCTTCTTTTATAATAGCGTAGTTATCTTTATTATCGATCCATTGTCGACATTCATGGGCTCTGACGACGTTAGGGAGTTTGATAGCTGGAGCTCTTGTCATCCCTACGTCTTCGACTACACTTATGACTCCTCTCGTGCCAATGGCTTTGGCACCCCTGTTTGTTGAAGCAACTAAAGCTCCTTCAGTTGTAGCCATAGGGATCATGTATGGCTTGCCATCGACGACCAAAGGACCAGCATAACCAACAGGTACTCCAACGTATCCGATGACGTTTTCGCAACACGCGTTCAAAACCTTAGAATAATCATAATTTAGGTAAGGCAGTTGTTTTATAGCCAATTCAGTTTGGAACCTAGCTCCGACGACTTTTCTGCGCAGTCTCACGCCGCGTAATGGATCGCCTAATACTGCTTCTAGTCTATGTAGAGGTATGTGGGACTGTTCAACTAACATGATCACTTCTTCGTCGCTTAGTGAGATGCAAGCTCCCTCAGATCTGTATATTTCGAGGCATTCAGCCATTGGACGTTTTTTGGAGTTAAGTTTGGCCGCAGATGAACTAGGAGAGAGCGTAGGCCATTCATCTTCTAAGACTCCTTCTGTTTGTGTGGAAACTTCTGAATTGGAGTCATCGCCTACTGAGAATTTAGGCTTATGTCTAGTCTGTTCTTGAACAACTTCCTTAACTGTCATATCATTCATATCTATGACCCAATTTCTTTGTTCTTCGAAGAAAACAAACTTAATAATTAGAGCGCATAACAAAGTCGCTATGACAAAGTAGTCGGCAGACACTGAGAACCATTTGACGTAAGAATGTAAAAGGATATTATCATTTGGAGCTGGGGTCAAAGTGTCTGTCGGACCTTCAATGATCCCGTTATCAGAACTCCAAGGCCATCGGCTGGTAAGATGGACGCATAATAGTCCGGCGGCCATAATCATCTTCACTCTTTGCACAACTGGATTTGGCTTCAGATCAGCTTCAGAGAACGGACTGTCTGGAGACATTTCTTTGCGTCCTGAAGCGAAATCTGCTACCAAGGAAAGACACGCTGGGTAGAATGTGACAAAGACTAGGTAGTCTACTAACAACGCCAAGCAAGCGAAAGTGCACATATGTTCCAGTCTGGGAACTCCAGATAATGCTCCAACTCCTACTAATAGAACTGCTAGGAGAGTATCCAAAGTTGCTGTCGGTCCCAGCAAAGCCAGTGCTCTTCCAACCCTCTTTCCTTGGTCTTCACCAGCAGACCATCCCGCTTTCGCCATTCGGGCACCCCTAGCCACGTCAGCAACTAACAGGAAAAGGAATGGAGCATCCTTAATACTGGCTAACTCACTCCAGAACAAACTGGCGACCGCTGATGTGAAGATAAAGCTAGCGAACGTGGAAAACACCCCGGCAATGATGAGGAGGTACTTCGATGCGATTTTATGGAGGTTTGAGATTTGGTAGTAAGCGTAGAGGAGAGCTGCGCACCGGACGAAGGTCATGATAACTGCGTCAGCAGCCTGATATTCAGCCTCTAATCCTGGGCAGGCTCTGGCCCATCCGGCGCAGTGTTCTGATCTATTGCCTGGGCCATTTCTCTCGACGCTAGCGGCACACGCGAGTAAGGCCAAGGTTGCCACTATGACCTCCCATTGATGACGAGCGCAGAATTCGCCGTGAGCTCCCCAGACTTTCATGTCTACTGCTTAGCTGCGTAACAGCTGATATCTGGAAAAAAAGAGAAACTTGTGGTTAGATTTTGAGTTTTCTGTAAGGTTTAGGTAGGTAGGTTGGGTACCTAGTTTTTGGGTTTGAACTTGTCTTGAAATTTCTAACCTACCACATAAAATGGCCCTGTTTGACGAAAGCTACTTTGGTATGGCAAAGAAAATTTTCAATAAAATACGTATTGACATTTTGAGCACTAAAGAACGTCACTATTAAAATAAAATTCTGTAACTTCTTAATCGATTACCCGATCCAGGATTCCTTAAATTATTTATTGAATAATAATGTACTCTTGACATTTATAATTCTTTTGAAGCGATTGACTTTAATTATTTGAAAGCATGTAAGTATAATTCGTAATTATTGTATGCCTGTTTGGCAGGACATACTGGAACTGTAATTTATTGTTAATCTTTTAACCTACGTCGGATAAATCCGACAAACACTCTCGCGATTATTCCGCCAGGGTCGCACATCCACGACCAAATACTCCATCTCTTCATATGCACTTTTCTAAGTTTTCTAGGACATTGCTAACACCCCGTGCCTCGAAAAGCACGTAAAGCCGTTGGTCACCATTCGTAATCTTTGACAGTCGTTACAGGTAGTCAGACGCCAGAAAGTCTAACCATCAGTCTATCCAAGGAGTATAGTGTTGCCCAGTGGGTTGTAAAGGTCTGATAGGCAGTCTTTCCATGTAAGAAACGGGTATACATTCAGCCGAATCCGGTTAAACTAGAAGCGGCCCCCAAGGTTGTTGGAAAAAGGCTAGGGAAATGTTGGTGTTGGCTTAAGGGCATGCAACTCGACATACATTTTCACTGTTTTTCATACAACCGCTCTTACGCGATTATGACGTTATTACACATTTTTCATTAGATATTTTGGAAACACAGTATCTTGTGGGTATTGTGTCTAGGCTTTTATTGAAATCAATTTATAAATTCGTGTAAAACTAATCCAAAAAAGAGCTCTGAAAATCTGCTATTTTGCATGAACTTTGACACTTCATAATTTACTCAAAACTTACAAAAATCAAAATTAGTAACAGTATTAGTAGCCTTGCAAATTTAATCAAGATTCTAAATGACAAAAAGCTTTAAGGGTTTAAAAAAAACACGAATTTCCTGGAACAAGTTTTGTAAAATATTCGAGTAAATCACGGAATTACCGAATGTTAACAGAGTTTACAGACGTTATCTCTCTTTTTTCGCGTTGGATGGCGTTAGATGAAATAACAAGCTTTTAAACCATGCTCGATGTTGACGATAGGCGAGTGAAAAAGGACCCTCTTAAGGTTTGATATTGATAAACAAGCTGTTTCTTTTAAACACTTAAATTAAGCATAAATACAACACATATTTGAAGGGAAAGGCTGAGATTTGAGGCCACGAGCAACGACCTCGTTAGGCCAATGCCTTTGCCACTGGTCTGTTATAGCTGGAGGTTATTAAATTTAGATTCGACAGTCGAACGTCAAATTTTGTTGTTAACAAAAATTAAACATACATAGTAACGTCAAGAGGGAGGCCAAAGAAAAGATGGATGGATTGTGTGAGCAGTGATATGAAAGAAAAGGAAGTTAGTGATAGTATGACGGTTGACAGGATAGAATGGAAGAAAAAAACGTGTTGCGCCGACCCCAAATAAGATGAGACAAGGGCAGGAAGATGATGATGTAGTAACGTCATTATCAGGACAGTGGTGGCCACGTGGTAACGGTACCGGCTTACGAGTCGAGTCGCAGGTTCAAACCCGGCAAAAGCGCATTAGTATGTGTAAGTTATTTCATCGCCATTGCTCTCAAAACGGTGAAGGAAAACATCCTGAGTAAACCGGTATGTCCTACAACCAAATTATTCGAAGATAACCGAAATATTCACTAATCTGGACTAGGCCCGCGTGGTGGATTTACTTGTGACGGCGCAACACGTTTTTCCGTTCTTCCATTCTGTCCTGTCAACCGTTACGCTACCAACTCCCTTTTTTAGGGTTCCGTACCTCTAAAGGAAAATACGGAACCCTTATAAGATCACTTTGTTGTCCGTCTGTCTGTCTGTAAATACCCTTTATTTCGGAAATGCGTGGAGATATCGAGTTGTAAAAAACTATGAACTCAAGTCTACGGTCCCTTGAAGCTGTGAAAAAATCAAAGTTCTAAGTTAACGGATACCAAAGATACGGCCGTTTATCAAGCAAAAAACGTTTATTTCGACACTCTCAAGGAAATCAAAATTCATGGGGTACTTCCCGATGACCCAGAATCCTGAAATTTAGCATGAAGCAAGGTCTTATAGCACAAAAAAATGAAAACTATTAATTTGTAGTTTTTTGCGACTCCAAAAAATTTTCGTAACTCAATTTGGGAATTGAATTGTTTTCATAGGTAAGTTTGTACGGAACGCTCAGTGCGCGAGTTCGACTCGCACTTGCCCAGGTTTTTATATCATCCTCTCTATCCTTCCATATTTATGCTCATCACTTGTTTAGTAACATCCGTCCTCATCAAATGACCATATCAAGATAAACGATGCCCTTTTAACTTTTCGGTCACTAGCGCCATTTTCAAACTTTCTCTAATATACTCATTTCACACTTTATCCATTTTTGCTACTCCACACACCCATTTTAAAATTCTCATCTCAGTCACATGAAATCTTTTTACATTCGTCTTTTTCACGATAATTCAGATAGTAACAGAATGAAAAAAAAACAGTAAAAATAAAGATCTGGTAAAAAAACCGAATTTCCTTGAATTTCGATGCATCAAGGTCTGAGTAACAAAATTAAAAATTCATTACTTTAAAGATCCCATCTAAAGAAATGAATCTTCATTTTAAATGACAGACGTTCAAATAAATATGGAATTTATTCATGTAGGCAACACTAACAGCAGTTCTTGTAGCTATGGAAAATGTAAAAAAAAAATTAAATATATAAAAGGAGAAACTGACTGACATATCAACGCACAGCCGAAACTACTGGGACTAGAAACGTGAAATTTTGCACAAGGCTTGCTTTTATGACGTAGGCGAGCACTGTGAGAGGATATCCCAAATTGCACCTCCTAAGGGGATGAAACGGGTCCAAAGTTTGTATGGTGAAACCTGATCACGCGGGTGAAGCCGCCGTATACGCTTTTATAACAAGCTGCCAAAGGTGGTGACTGAACTTAGCGAGGGAAAATTCAAAACCCATATTAAGCGTGTCCTAATTAAAAAAGCGTACTATAAGGTTAAAGACTACGTCGAAGACACGCTTATTTGGCTATGACTGCTTCTGCACATGTGGCCCCCTGGTAACTCATAATATTGTGTAAATGTATGTATTAACTGCTCCACATTTGTTGTAATATATACTTTTTTTCATTCTTTTTTCCAACACATTGCTTTTGCAATATGTTTTATATTATTACACCCCAACCACCATAAAATTCGTTAGTAATTTATTTTGTTAACGTATCATTTATTAATAATTGTAATTATTTATTTTTATATAGCGTCTTTTTTATGTGAATGTGAGAACACGGTAGACTCCGCGAATTCTTAGGTTACTTCCTATTACGACTCACTTTTTATTCTGATTATTTTTATCGTACTTTTTAGTACAATATTGACCAGTTTACACTGTTTTTACATAATATCTTTTATACTGTGATATGGAAATATTGTAAAAACAAAATTTTTTTTTAAAAGAGTAACCATGGAGTTTCTTGCCGGTTCTTCTCCATAGGGAACGACCAATTTGGAACCGTGCACTAGCTTCTGAAGTTTTATAGGTGCCCATGTGGGCCTATGTGAAATAAAAAACTTTTGACTTTGACTTTGACGCAGCTTGTTAAAATATAAATCTACGTCTCAATCAGACGTAGGCACTGTGATACCTGAAGAGTATGCATGAGGAAACGAACCTATGCAGCAATAGGCTTATCATTCAATTATCATTTCAGTTGAAAGACGTCCACTGCTGGATACAGAACTCCCACAAAGTCGCCGCAAAGACCGGTTCTGTGCGTCCTGCATCCATCAGATTCCCGCGACCCCCAAAAGATCATCGGACCACCTTGTGGTCTACCAACGCTACGTCTTCCGGTATGCGGTAGCCACTCTAGAACCACAGACCATCTATTCTGCCACTGCCACTGATGTTTGGCGATCCTTCGGGCTATGTTGGTAACTTTGGTTCTTCTGCGGACATCCTCATTCCTAATTGGATCACGCAAGGAAACTCAGTGTTATGCCAATTTAGAATATTACTTCAATATTTTAGATAAAGGCTGTTGTAAATTTGTTATAGCCACGAAGTATCGGTTAAAATAAAATACTGTCCGGGCACTGATTCACTTTAAGAGTCAGGGTTCACAGGGTTCATAACCCTCGTATCTAAGTAGCTCACTAACAACAATACGACCACCAAACTTTGTAGACTGAAGAAAAAAATATTATAAACTAAGAATGCAAAGCCTAACGAAGTCCCAGTCGCCGGGATTCCGACCCCGAATTCCAGCCACTGTAGGCGTAAGCTTGCAGACTGCGAGCAATGGGTAGCTCGTCGTCCGGCCGTCCGGTAACCGTCCGGACTGAGCCCAAGTCATCGACGGCGCTCGACGACGACGGAACAATACGCGCCGTCGACGACTTGGGCTTGGTCCGGACACTTGGGCTCGGTCCGGACATGATGGTGGTGGTTAAACATACAATATCCAATCTCTGACGATACGGTTGGCTATTTCGCTGTGTGTAGGAAGTTGGATTCCTGAGCAGGTTAATTTTTTTTATGGCCTACAGATAGTTCTTCGAAATCTGGGTGCCTTGTTTATTAATTTAATCAATTAATTACAACGGTTAAATAACCAATTACAGTATTATTTAAACTTTATGTACAGTAGTGGTACATAGGCGGACTTAATGCCACAAGGCATTCTCTACCGGTCAACCTTTGGGTTAAAAAGACAACACTGTGGTAGGCTTGCACAATAAACAAATAACAGATAATTCAAACAGAAAAAATTAAATAAAAAATAAGTTATTTATAATAATAAAATACATATAATATATGCTAAAAATAAACTAATAAATACTATGAAAAATAACAAATCATTAAGAGAACTTAATAATAATTCAGACGAAGACCAAACTAAAGTTGAGAGGACTTCAAGTAGTAGTTCCGAATTTTAAGTTATAAACAACATGTACTTACATCAATTCCTCTTACAGTACTTCTGACATATAAATAAAATCATCTTCCATTCATCCGCAAACAGATCGTTTGTTGGATATGAATCCAAGAGATCATTTAGTGCAGCCAAGTGCGAGGTATTGGAGACTGCGCACGGGCAACAGTGCGACACTGAGGCACAGCAAACATTCTGTGCTTTTTGCCGCGGCAGTAATTGTCCGGGACAAAGAAAGGCGCTAACACAGTAACACTTGTGTTACTGAGTTTTAATAATGGTAAAAGCACCCATGATTAGGCAAATTACTTTGTGTAATTTATTTCATCACCACTGCTCTTAAAACGGTGAAGGAAAACATCGTGAGGAAACCGGCATGTCGTAGAACCAAAAGTCCGAAGACATGTGACATTCATCAATCCGCACTGGGCTCGCGTGGTGGATTACGGCCCATTCCTTCTCTTAGAGAGGAGGCCTGAGTCCCAGCAGTGGGAACATTAAAAGGCTGATTATGCTTATGCTTTATGCACACATGAATTAAGAGAAAAACCTAGTGTGGGGCGGTTTAAAAAAATAAAATAGGATAACAGATACAAAACGGCTTTTTGAAACAGGAATTGAACTAATCTAAACTCATACCACAGGGCACATTGCTCGTAGAACGGATGGTCGATAGGGCCGAAAGGTTCTAGAGTGGCGACCGCGCATCGGGAATCGCAGCGTTGGCGCGGCCTCCCACAAGGTGGACCGACGACCTGGGCCTCAAGTCTGCTATTACAATAGTGTCAGAATAGTCTATCATTGACTTCATAATTGTTGATTTTGACAAGTTCGGTAATTTACTAATATAATGGCGTCATTATGACTTTCCAATGCTCAACCAATGACACTCCATTGAAAGAAATGGCATAGAATGGTAATCTCGTACATAATGACAAATGAATATTTGACGTATGCGGATAACTGCCAAAACTTTGACAGTTCCTCTGATCAGTGACTTACCATTAGAACGTCATTGTGCAGTCATTGCTTTTAATTTGTTTCGAGAGAGCTCGATATTGTCATTCTACCACAAGATCATTGATCGACCAATGATCGACCATTATGAATTATCAGAATACGAACTTTTAGCAAAATGACAATGGGATCGTGTTGGAATGACGAATTTATAAAAATAGCAGATTTGGGCCCCGGGTGAGAGTCGCGGGAGGGCGGTGGATGCGAGACGCACAGGAACAGTCGTTGTGACGTCGCTTGGGGGAGGCCTATGTCCAACAGTGGACGTCTTGACGATGATGATGAAACTCGTTCCAATAAAATTACTCTTTCCACTAATTCCGCTAACCCGTTACGCACTAGGTACACTATTTATAAACAACGGACACTAAACAGTTATAATTGGCTCGAAAACTCTATACAACGTTATTTTTAGTATACGCGAAACCTGAATATAGTTTGTTCAGAATCAGTAACTGAATTGATTTCAATAATTTTTACACCATGTTATATTTTTACCCAAAAATATTTTTAAAAAAAGGTCACGAGTTCGACACCACCGACACTAAGTAACACACAGGTCACGGCAGGTCATAGCGGGCATTAAGCGCCAGCGCACAGCTGGTTGCAAAACAACCCCTCAGTCGCCCGGATGGCGCGGTGTCCATGTATTTTTACGGATAACCCTCACACAACAAGCTTATAACTTTGTGATTTTTTATGATACAGTTATGAAATTTTGCACATAGATTATTTACATAAAAATACTAGACACGTGTATAGGATTTCGCATATACTAAAACTAATGTGGTATAGATTTAGGTATATAAAAGGAGAAACTGATTGGCTTATATCAGCCAATCAGTTACGCACAGCCAAAACTACTGGGACTAAGAACATGAAATTTTGCACAAGATTTCCTTTTATGACGTTGTGTTGGTTGCCGAGAGTGGCCTAGAGGTCCAGAGCAAATTGGAGGTGTGGTGGCACAGACTGGAGAGTACTGGCTTAAAATTGAGCAGAACGAAATGTGGATGGGTGGAGAGGAAGAGGGAGGTCAAAGATGGATGGATTGTGTGTACGATATGAAAGAAAAGGAAGTTAGTGATAGCATGACGGTTGACAGGATAGAATGGAAGAAAAAAACGTCCGACCCCAAATAAGATGGGACAAGGGCAGGAAGATGATGACTTCCTTTTATGACGTAGGCGAGCACTGAGAAGGGGTTTTGAAAATTCAACCTTTAAAGGGGAGAAAATGAGGAACTTTGTCTGTAAACAAAATCTCACTCCGTAAACCACTTGAACTACTTGAAAGTTACCAAAAATAGTAACCCAAAGTAAATAATAAAAGTTGTCATTATCTGTTTCTAGAACTACCCTCAATTGGTATATTCAGGGGGTTTTAACGATTGTTTAAAGGATTCTTATTTCCTTTTTTTTTTTTTGTTTAAAGTATATAAACCAGTGCTTGACAGCGATCCCACCTGATGGTAAGCGGAGATGCAATCATTGATGGTCAGGCGCACTAGTTTATTAAGAGCCTATTCACTCTAGCCTTGAAGACACCTAAATTATAGTTGGACGGGAAGACCGCAGCAGGCAAATTGTTCCAGTCCTTCGATGTACGCGGTATAAACGACGAAGCGAAACGCTTAGTCCGGACCGTTGAAGTTTCTTGGGTTAATAAACTTGAAACTTGGCAAAATTTCTAATAAAAATTAATAATGAAGATTGTCATTATTAGTTTTTCAAAACTACCTTCATAATACAGTATACATGATGTTAATAAAAATCTTTTTGCGGACGAAGTTGCTAGCAAAAAGTTAATCATACATTAAGAACGTCAACACCTAGTGACCTATATCAAACCAGTTTCGGAGTCGTGTGGACAGATGACCGCGATAGCTATCTACAAGGCATTGACATTTTAAAGGCATTTTTAGTAAAAATGAAAGTCCAGTTTTTTACTTGTTCTTTTCTAGAGAGGAAATTATTCAAAATTAAATAACTTCTTCCGCTCTGGATGGAGCGAGAAGGGCGTGTCAGACTTTTACTTTGTTAAGCATTCCCGCAGCCCCGTCTAAATTGCACGCGTATCCCCCGCTTATGGCCTTTTCATACAAGACGTATTTATTGTAATGCGTGGAATACGCACGCGGGACAAGTGGCGTGATCCCGGACAGTAGCTCCGTGCGGAGTCCCCGCTCATTGTCGTCCATTATAGACGACCACAACTCACCAAAAACTATATTGTAGGCTAGCGTGTCTCACGCTGCGTGAAACTCTTTGCATGCGGGGCAATCCCACATGCGTGATGAAATCCGCACGAAATAAAAAACACTAAACCCCAGAAAACCGGATTGATTTTGACTAAAACTTAACAAGCTCTAAATCATCATCTTCCTGCCCTTGTCCCATCTTATTTGGGGTCGGCGCAACACGTTTTTTTCTTCCATTCTATCCTGTCAATCGTCATACTGTCACTAACTTCCTTTTCTTTAATAATCACTGTTCACACAATCCATGCATCTTTTCTTTGGCTTCCCTTTCGCTCTCCACCCATCCACATGTATACTCATAACTCTTTTAGTAACATGCGTTTCATCTCTCCTCTTTACATGATAACAACAACAATAACAACAAGCTCTATATATATATATTTTTTTTAATAATATATGCAAAGCAATCAAACATAAATTTACATTTACACCAAAACTGCATTATGAACTCACATGGAATTAAGGGAGGTTGAGCCAAATCTCATGATATCTAACGAGGGGGAGTAGGTGGTAAAAAAAATCGTCAAAATCACCTAAGTAATTAATAATGTTCCAAGTTTCACGAACGGTAAGCATTTTAATCAAATTAATAGAATAGAATAGTTTTTATTCGATGCAGGCAATACAATAGGCAACAACAAAAAAAAAGTACAGATTTACAATATAGTAGCTCTGAGCGTGCCCGAACCGAAAGGGTCGCCAACTCAGCAACTGCTAGGCGACACGATACGAATGCATGACACGTTCAATCTTTGAGTATAATAAAGCCGTGATAGGCGTACGAATATTAAATTATAATGCTATGGACGATACAGTAGCAGAAGACAATTCACTATATTACAATTAGACTGTGTATTACATTTAACAAAAACAAACTTACAACGTTTGACTGAACTATTTATTTATTTAAACTTCATGTACAGTAGTGGTACATAGGCGGACTTAATGCAACCAGGCATTCTCTACCAGTCAACCTTTGGGTTAAAAAAGACAACACTGTGGTAGGCTTGCACAATAAACAAATAAAAGATACTTCAAACAGAAAATAAAATACATATATATGCTAAAAATAAACTAATAAATACTATGTAAAATATCAAATCATTAAGAGAACTTAATAATTCTGACGAAGACCAAACTAAAGTTGAGAGTACTTCAAGTAGTAGTTCCGAATTTTACGCTTAAAGGAAAATTTACGTTCAGCTTTTTTGATGTCAAGGGGAAGCACATTACAGAGTTTTATGGTGGAAACAGCGTATGAAGGAGCATGTTTTTGGACGCACAAAGGTTAAGATTATGAGAACTGCCCAACACTTTAAAATATTGTTTTAAATAATCAGGAGCACAAGGATTGTTCATTATGGTGAAGAGCATGACGAGGGATCTTAGGGATCTCCTGTGATGGATAGGCAGCCATTTAAGCTGAGAACGGAAGGAAGAAATGTGATCATATTTACGAAGGCCAAATATGAAGCGAATGCAGTTTTTGAGAAGTCGATACAATTTGTTTAGAAGTATTGCAATTTTATGTGATATTATTTTTTTTATTGGGTAGGAAAATCATCTTATGACAAATCCCGCTCTTGGGCGGAACGGGAGAGTGTCAGACTTTTACAGACTAAAAACCCGCTCCTGTTCCTTCGTTGCCTTCGTCCCAGGGCCCCGGGATTCGCTTTCACACTACCTGTGGCCCCAGTAGGCTTCGACCCTGCTGGGCCCCTACGATTTGCTGACATCTCCTTGAGGCGCGCGTGGAACAGTACGCGCCGTCGACGACTTGGGCTCGGTCCGGACGGTTACCGGACGGTCGGACGGCGAGCCACCCATTGTTCGCCATCCGCGAGCCACCCATTGCTCGCCGTCCGCGAGCCCGCGCCTACGGTGGCCGGAAATCGGGATCGGAATCCCAGCGGCGGTTGGAGCGTAAGGACCGTTGCCTCACGCGATCGGCCGCCTCCTTTGCTAGCATCAGAAAAGTATAATTGAGGAAACGAACCTATGCAGCACACAGGCTAACAGAAATACTGACGTAAGACGTCCAGTGTTGGACATAATCCTTCCCCAAGTGTCGTAATGACCGGTCCCGTGCGTCTCGCGTCCATCGGATTCCCGCGACTCTCACCAGTGAAAACAATGGGCACGCCACAATTATGGCGGTAAGTCCCCTCTTTGACACGGTAAGTTCGGGAGGTTCCTGCACCGGATTCGTGCGGAAACGACGCCCGGGTGTCGCCACTGTGTGGCCCACCCGGAGGACACGGTAGAGCACACGGTGGAGGTGTGCCCCGCTTGGGCAGAGCAACGCCGTGTCCTCGTGGGGGCAATCGGCGGCGGCGATCTCTCGCGCCGGGCCTTGGAGTGGGTTTTTAGTCAGTAAGAGTCTGACACTATCTCCCGCTCCGCCCAAGAGCGGAGATGTCTTTCGGATAAGGATGATTTTCCCACCCAATAAAAAAAAAAAACCAGTGAAAACAATTCGATGTATAAAGGAGCATGCAAATGTTGGGCCCACTTTTTAATAGCTATGCATGTTACATCGTGACTCGCCGCTCAGTCATGCGCTTTCTGTGCTTAATGCTCTTCTGACTCTAACACCGGAGTGTGACTTGTTTGCTGGGAGATGGATAGATGTGTGTCGTGAATGTCTAAGGTTTTGTGAGAAGATGGATGAAAAATAAGTAAACATTGTTTTATTTGTTTTGTGGGATATATTATTTTAGTGGGAATGTTTATGTATTTTTTTTTCCTAAATTATATGTTCGTTTTTTTTTCTTCAATGTGTTTGGATTTGTTATTAGGTTATTATTGTTTTATTTTATTTTAAATTTGTAAGTTTCTATTGTACAACGCCTTGGACATCCTCCGTAACGTTGTACAAGTGCTTATCAATAAATAAATCGTTGGATAGGTATTTTTGAGTTGAATAAAAGTTACTCATCATCTTCCTGCCCTTGTCCCATCTTATTTGGGGTCGGCGCAATACGTTTTTTTCTTCCATTCTATCCTGTCAACCGTCATACTATCATTAACTTCCTTTTCTTTCATATCACTGTTCACACAATCTATCCATCTTTTCTTTGGCCTCCCTCTCCCTCTCCACCCATCCACATGTATACTCATAACTCTTTAATAAAAGTTACTATTTCACCAAAATTCAAATCTTAGTTCCTCGTTATTATTTGTTTAACATGTTAGTTTTGCCAATAACCGTGCAAGCAATGCTATTGGAATATATTGCATTCCTGTGTTTTATTCACGAAGTGTGTTGATACTAATCTACAATTTTATTATAATTGTGACGTTGATTAGGTTTTAATAATAATAATAATATTTATTTCTTAAAATAGGAACAATTGCACTGTATACATAGTAGAGTATTTGTTTATATTGACATTAGCACTATATTATTGACTCTATCTCTTAAACTAGGCCTAGCCTGTATCCTAAGAGATAGGGTTCGACCAAATAGCTACAACATTATAAATAAGACATTCTATTGCTAGTAAAACAATTGCCAATAAACGTGCAAGCAATGCTATTGGAATATGTTGCATTTCTGTGTTTTATACAGGAAGTGTGTAGATTCTAATCTACAATTTTATTATAATTGTGTCGTTGATTAGGTTTTGCCACATGAAAACAGTGAGTAAACTCGCATTTTCATTGTCAGCGGGCCGCGCGGTCTCATCTTGTTTAGTCTGCGCGGGTGATGCGGATGCGTGGTAGAGGTGACGTGCGTGAGACAAAGTAACTTTTTCCGGACCTGGGTAAACATTCGAACTGCATTGCACTGTCTTTTTCTGCCCTTATAAAAAAGCGAGTGAAAAAACAAGCAATCACAAAATACTTTATTATTGTTTTATAATAAAAGAATAATAATAATATTCCGCAAATATCACACAACGCCGTCTAGTCCCAAGCTAAGCAGAGCTTGTGTTATGGGTACTAGACAACTGATAAACATACTTATATATTTGTAAATACATAAATATTATAGATAAAATTACACCCAGACACAGAACAAATGATCATGCACATCCCACGAACATTTGTCCTGGGTGAGAATCGAACCCACGATCTCTTAGCAGTCAGAGCCACTAACCACTAGACCAACAGGCCAGTCAAATTCAAAATAAAAAAGGAGCATTTGAATAACTCTGAAAGAACTAAGATTTAGAATTTAGAAAGAAAGAAAAAGAAAGAATGAAAGAAAATATGTAATGTGTGTGTGTGTGTGTGTGTGTGTGTGTGTGTATGTGTGTGTGTGTATGTGTAATTTGGTGTCATAGCAACTTTTTTTCAGCTCAAAATTATTTATCCAACAATATAAAGTACCTAGCTATTGAAAGGTGGGCCCAGATTTCATAGAAACCATCATTCTTTGATCCCCGTTGTAGTAGCTGCGTACATAGTTTTGTCAAAATCTTTTTTTTTTTGTTACCAAATTAGCGTTACCATAAAAATCAGACGCATATACATTCCCAAGTTAATTTTTACTCTAACTACATAGTTTTTAAGGCGATAATTGATCGGAAGATTAGCTAATACGTGCTCTGAGAGGTATTTCATAATCTAGTATGTTGCATGACCTTGTCGAGCTTCAAACGTGATGTTGGTAAAGAAGTCTATGAGAAAAATTGTTTGCATAACCTTAAGATCCATTTCCATGCAGTATGGAAATACGTTCATTTGTTCGTAAGGTTATAGAAAACTTAACCGGCCAAAAAACTATGACTACGAGCAAGTACTTATAAAATTCAGACGGAACAGAGTAATAACAGTTGGCCTTCAGGTTTTTTTTTTAAGGTGGGACGAGAGACGGGACGAGATTTATTCATTTTATTTTAATTACAACGGCTAGACAAAAAATTACAGTAACTGAACAAAACAAAAATTGTTAACAACATATACACAAATCCTTCTCACAATACTTCCGACATGCCAATAAGATCATAAAATGACTTCTCCCGAGCTAGGGCGGAGCATGAGAGCGTATCAGACTTCCACTGATTTTAGTCAGTGAAAATCTGCCGCCGCACCTATGTTTCTCCTTTGCCTAGCGTTCCAGGACCCCGGGATTCCCTTTCAGAAGTCGACCTATGGCCCCAGTAGGATTCGTCCTTGCGCGCGTGGAACACTACGCGTCGTCGATGACTCGAGTTCGGTCCGGGCGGCGGCATTTCTCGGCGTCTGCAAGTGTGGACTTGCGGACGCCGAGCAATGCCACCGAGCAATTCCCAGGTCTGGAATTGCTCGGCAGCATTGCGGGAATCGAACTTAAGAGTTCATACTCAGCCGTAGCACTAGCGAACACTGGGCCGAGGCAATTCATTACTAGAATACTGGAATAACCAGTCAAAGCAACTGCAAGTACAAGATTTTCCAAGCCTTTTCGACTGTGCGTTGATATGTCAGTCGGTCAGTTTTCCTTTTATATTATAGATGAGAGGCCTTTATATTGCCGAACCGACACTTTTTTTCTTTTATTTTTAAAATATATTATAAACTAGTGCTTGACTGTGATCCCACCTGATGGTAAGCAGAGATGCAATCGATGGTGGTGGATCGCACTAGTTTATTAAGAGCCTATTCACTTTAGCCTTGAAGACACCTAAATTATAATCGGACGGGAAGACCGCAGCAGGCAAATTATTCCAGAAATTGAACCTAAAAGCTCTAGACTCAGAACTGAATGGATCTGAGCTTACATGTGGCCATGACAATGATGAATATCTGTATATATAGGACAGTCACGCAAGTGTGTAAACGTGCTTTGCGTCACCGCTAAGTAAACTGATCCTTGACAATCGACTTGTCATATGATGGTCCGGTTAAACGAGATTTTAAAGTTCCAATGGCCGATTTAGAAAAAAAACTAGTCAAGTTTTGTGACTACCCGGAAGTTAAAAAAAAGAGACTGCCCATATTGTTATGGACTGCAGTTGTGTAAGTATATAATTTTGTTTGATAGTGAAAATTGGATATAAAAAAGAAGTATTTGTGAAATATAAGTAAGTATTTTTGGTAGAATTTTATACGATGTCATGTATAAATCATTAAGTATATATAGTATATATATAAAAAAATAGTTAAAAATTAAAAAAAAAAACTAACATAAATAATTCAATAGTAAATTCTTTTAGTCAATTTCTTTTAAAGAGAAATTGATTCTGTCAATGTCCTTTAATTTATAGTGTTCGGTCCTTATTATCTGTCAAGTATAATTATTAATTCCTTTAGTCCCTTATTGCCTTTTGCGTTCCAGGACCATGAGTATATCCTTTACAGAACCGATCCCAAGGCACCAGCAGGCTTCGGCCCTGCTGGGACCCTACGGTTTGCTGACATCTGTTTGAGGCACGCGTGTAACGCGTCGTCGACTCGGGCTCGGTCTTTATAGGACAAGCGGACGGCGAGCTACCATTTGCTCGTCGACCGCAAGGTCGTGCCTACGGTGGCGGAGACCACTTCGCAATTCTACTTGGGCATGAGGATATACGGTCCCTCACTCTTGCGGCCGCCTTCTTCGCTAGCATTACTGCTCCGCTGAAGGATGCAATTGGATCCCATTTCCTCTCGTTCCGGACCATGGCATGAACCAGTGCCCGACGCGAAAAGTTGCCACTGCCGATCGCCTCCACGAGGACACGGCGATGCTCAGCCTATGGGCCCTGCCATAGCTGGGAATAGGGTAGGCAGATTGCAAATAAACAAATAAAAAAAATGTTTAAAAATACATATATATAGGTACATAAAGTTTATATGATATATTGTATGACGTATATGTATAGCCACTCATATTTTTACTGTTTTATGATGTCATAGAAGTAATTGTATGATGAGCGTTTCTCGCTTTATCTCATACATTTTAAACGATTGTTAAAAATTTATGAGATAAATAAATAAAAAAAAGCTTGACTGATCGTTGATGAAGAAGCGCACTAGTTTATTAACAGCCTATTTACACTAGCCCTGAAGAGACTTAAATTATAATCGCAGCAGGCGAATTGTTCTAGTCCTTCCAAGTACGAAGAGGTGAAACGCTCAGTCCTGGCCGTAGATGTGACAACAATGTAAGGATGGACACCTGTACATTGTTGACACCAGTGGTGTGTGCTGTCGACACTTATAAACACGCAGACGGATTGCAAGTAGGCACATTTGCATTGGTAGGCTGACATCCAACGGAATTATAATCGAGGTAAGCAGTACCATGCTCCATTGTTGAGTGAAAGCCTACAGCATAGAATTTTAATAGACGACGCAAACAAAACTAGAATTCGTCGAGTTATTTCTTGTAGAAGGGTATATGAACTATTATTATATTACTATCTTTATATCGAGGGTGAAGTGTCACTAACTCCTAACTGTCGAACTCAAAAAGGTCCTGTCCCAAAAACTTTAGGAAGTAATACTATAAATTGACACGTTGGTTTAGTTAGGAGGTGTTTCCATAATTTAATTTGAAGCTTTAGCAACTAAATATCTGCTTAAGAGATTTCACTAAAACGTGCGGAAACATACATTTAAAATAGAAACGCTAAAAAAGGAAATTTTCTCGAAAAATTACAGTTAAAAGGTATTAGCACTTTACCGTCGATATATATAAAAATAACTCATAACGGCTGAACCGATTTGGCTGAAAATTGGTGAGGAGGTAGCTTAGAAACAGGAGACGTACATATGACACTTTATCGAGTAGGGTTGAGTGGGGTAGAGTAGAATATAGTAGTCAGTTGACGGGAGCAAAGCTAGTAATATAAAAGCGAAAGTTTGTAAGTGTATGCATGTATGTTTGTTACTTCTACACGCTCGAACGGCTGAACGGATTTCGATGACACTTGGTACACGGGTAGATCATGATCGGTTTCCTCAGGATAATTTCTTTCACCGTGGAGAGGAGAGTAAAGAGCAGTGGTGATGAAATAAATTACACAAAGTAATGCGTCTGGGTTTGAACCCGCGACCTACAACTCGTAACTCGTAACCGTTACCACTCTGCCACCTAAGTACATATTTTTATTTAAAAAAAAGTTACGTGTATATTCAAGGACATTCATTCAGAGAGAAGTTCATCGTGTATTATTGTACAGTTAAACTCTTTTCAGCGATAAATAAACAAAATATAAATAACTGCCATGCTCTCAGATCGCTACAGGCTCTGATACAATCACTAACGTCAACAGATACTATAGCACTATTGTGATTCAGATATGAACGGAAATTCATTTGCGTATTAACATCTTTACGTACGTAGGCATTTTTAGGGTTCCGTTTCTAAGGCCTACGCAGACAGGGACGGCATTGTAAAGGTTTTTGCCGCCAGTCAGTGCACATTAGCCGCTTAGATACCGCGGCATTCCACGCCGGCGTCCTTCGCCATGCCGTTGCTTCTGCTCCCCGATACACATTTCAGTCATAAGTAGCGTTTGATAGTGTTGGCGGGCGCCGGTGTCCTTCGGTACTCTGTTGCCTGCCGCAGCGTGCCACGGCATCCCGTCGCGGGAGCCCGTGACGCTTTCAATGCCGTGCCATGATATCCCTTTAAATGCCACGAAACCATTTAAAGCATAGGAATTTATGTCGTATTTCTATTGGTCTGCGTAGGCTCTAAGTCGGCAAAAACGGAAACGGGATCTTTTTGTTGTCCGTCCGTCAGGGCCATTTTTCTCAGGAACGTGTGGAGTTATGAAGCTGCGATAAAATCGAACTTCTAAGTTAACGCAATCTAAGGATAAGGGCGAGAAGGCTCCGTTTAGGTGCATATTTTGACATTCGCCAGAAAACTCTAACCTACAGGGGACTTCCCGTTTAGCTATAATCTTATAATTTGGCATGAAGCAAGGCCATACAGTACAAGTATAGGAAAAAGTCTGAAAACTGCAAATTTATATCAAAAAATCCTTTTCTTATTTATTCTTGATAGGTTCGCGCTTGACCGCTATCTCAACTGATGGAAAGCAACGATGCGGTCGACGATGGAGCGCGCTTACCTAGAAGTAACCTATTCACTCTTAACTTAAAGATTCCCGGGTTTCTTACTTTCTTGAAATTCGGAAAATGGTCGAGACTCGATTCAGGAATCGAACTATTTAGTTACATATATAAGTTTGTACGGAACTCCTCGGTGCGGGAGTACGACTCGCACTTGACTGGTTTTTTTATTTATGGACTTGGTGACCCGACAGACATTATCTGGTCTTAGCTATGAATATTCTGTCAAACCCACGTAGATTAACATACTCGGTAAGTTTTCCTGTTCTCAAATTTTCCTATTTTCTGCGCAATTTTCTTTATTTTTCTTTCCGTAAGAACCCTCTACAAAGTATCATCATCATCATCATTTCAGCGGAAAGATGTCCACTGTTGGACATAGGCCTCCCCCAAGCGTCGCCACAACGACCGGTCCTGTGCGTGTCGTAGCCATCGGATTCCCGCGACCCTCACCAGGTGATCTGTCCGACTTGTGGGAGGCTTTCCAACGATGCGTCTTTCGGTACGTGGTCACCACTCCAGAACCTTTCGTCCCTATCGACCATCTGTTCTGTGAGCAATGTGCCCTTCCCATTGCCACTTAAGTTTGGCGATTCTTCGAGCTATGTCGGTAACCTTGACACACAGTTTACTTTGAGTAATCTATTACAACACTGTTTTCAAAACGGTGAAGAAAAACATTGTGCTGAAAATTTTATGTCCTAGAACCAAAAATTTGAAGACATGTGGCATCCATCTACCCATATGGAGGGATCCACCACGCGGACCCTGCGTGGTGGATTACGGTCTATCTTCTCTCTTAGAGAGGAGGTCCGAGTCTCAGACCAGTCCTTATTGGAAAAACAAAATATTTTGCAAGACGCGGGAGTTCAACCCAAGACCGCACGCTCAACAGACGCCCTTGTCACCACGAGACCGACAGATAAGCCAAAGAGTTTGTTTGTTTGAACGCGCTAATCTCAGGAACTACTGGTTTGAATTGAAGTAGTATATTTTGATTTACATGGAGAAAGTTTGTCAAGCCGCCTGAAGCGAAATTCGCCCGAGCCATAGACGAGTGAGTTATGAAGCAGAATGCTGCAGTGTATATATGGGGTTGACCGGCGCTTCGTGGGGTCTGTTTGGCGCCCAGCCTCCATAAGCATAATCAGCCTTTTAATGTTCCCACTGCTGGGATTCAGGCCTCTTCTCTAGAAGAAGGAATGGGCCGTAATCCAGCACGCGAGCCCATTGCAGGTTGATGGATGTCACATATCTTTGAATTTTTGGTTTTAGGACATGCCGGTTTCCTCAAGATGTTTTCTTTCGCCGTTTTGAGAGCAGTAGTGATAAAGATAGTATAAATACTTTGTGTATTTATTTCATAAATACACAAAGTAATGCGCCTGGCTGGGTTTGAACCTACAACTCGTAAGTCAGGGCCGTTACCACTCGGCCACCACAGCTCTCCAGGCTTGCCCAGCCTGATACGATGATAAATGTACTAAATTGTGGCAAGGCTGAGCTCGCGCACTATTCCGCGCTAGTGCGTAAAACAATTAATTGCGTACCTAAAAATGGTAGAGATAGGAGCAGATTATCGAGTAAGTGTATTGAAAAAATCTTTTGGGCGTTAATATAATGAAAAAATTTTTGTATTTGCACAGAAAGTAGGTATAAGCTACCAAAGTTAAGTGTTAGGTAATGATCCAATAAACAAGTTTTGTAAATAAAATATTCGAGTAAATCACGGCATTAACGAATGCTAACAGAATTTTCAGGCGTTATCTCTCTTTTTTCGCGTTGCCTCTTCATCAAACATCGCGTTGGATTGCATTAGATGAAGCAACAAACTTTTAAACCATGTTCGATGTCCACGATAGATGAGTGGAAAAGGACCCTCTAAGAAGTGTTAAAGTTTTAAGTTTTTGAACACCTTTTTGGTGAACAAAGTCGCTAGCAGTGCTATCGCTTACATAGTGATATTTTAACCCTTCAACCAATTGCATCGAACTGGTCCGACGAGTGTTTCCGTGTAATATTCGCCAGGGTCGAGTGTCTGCGACTGGGTACTCCATCTCGTTTACCTCTTCAATCCCCATAGGTGACAGAAGAGCTGAGGAGATGGAGTATTTGGTCGTGGATGTGCGACCGTGACCGTGAGCAGTGATAATGGCCCCGATTTACGAGCTGTAGGTCGCGGGTTCAGACCCAGCCTGACGCATTACTTTGTGTAATTTATTTCAACATCACTGCTCTCAAAACGGTAAAGGAAAACATCGTGAGGAAACCGGCATGTCCTAGAACCAAAAATTCGAAGACATGACATCCACCAACCCGCACTGGGCCCGCGTGGTGGATTACGGCCCATTCCCTCTCCTAGAGAGGAGGCCTGAGTCCCAACAGTGGGAACATTATAAGGCCGACATGGCATGGCATGGTGGTGTGACCGTGGCGGAATAAACGCGAAAGTGTTTGCCGAATGTATCCGAAGTAGATGGTTAAAAAGGTTAACAGTTTTTCAAGCCAAAATCCGCCGAATAAAATAACTTGGTACAAGCTTGATTTTATACGGTTTAAGTAACAAGATGGAATTGAAATTAGTTCTTGTATAATTATAACAACACAATAATGTTATTGAAAAATACATGTTTAAACTTATCGTCAGATTTGCCAATTTGAGATGATTTTTCAAACGCATTCCTTTGTATATGCTGCGTTAGGTAACGTTCGCTAATCGCCAATGTTTTACTAAATAGATGGAATTTTCGAGTTCTATTTTAACCTGTACAGTTAACTTCTAAGTCAAAAAAACTGGGCAACTGCGATCCGGACTCGCGCATTGAGAGTTCTGTACAAACTCAATTATGTCAATCCCGAATGGAGTCTTGAAGATTTTTCCGAATTGCAATTACAATAAATGTAACAATAAATTTACAGTTTTCAGATTTATTCCTATAGCTGTACTCTAAGACCTTGCTTTATGGCAAATTTCAGGATTCTGGGTAAACGGGAAGTACCCTATGAATTTTGATTCCCTTGAGAGTGTCGAAATATACGTTTTTTGCGACATACACGGTCGTATCTTTTTTTTGCGTTAACTTAGAAGTTTGATTTTTTTACGGCTTCATGGGACCGCAGACCTGAGTTTATAGTTTTAATTTCATTACTAATAAAGACAGATCAAATCATATATTCAATCAATTCAAAAATGCACTACACCAGCAAACATATTTTGATCGTCTACGATGTATTTCAGTCATCCACCATCTTGTTTTTCAACGCTTTCTAATAACTTTCTTGTTTTGAACGGCAATATAAAAAAATAGTCATATGTTGCCACAGCAAACAAAGTTATTGCAGCAACAGCTTTTACGTCCATTTCACGGCGGGTTTCACGATTGTGAGCATCCCGTGAATGTGGAGGGCAGGGCTTGAGCCGTGAATTCATGGCGTGAATTCGCGCGTGAATTACGGCACTTATGTGGAGCCGCCATTAGATAGTTTGTCCTTGTAATTCTGTTGTGTCCTATCGATTTGTAGGGAGCAGTGGTGGCCGAGTGGTAACGGCCCCGACTTTCGAGTTGTAGGTCACGAGTTCAAACCCAGCCAGGCGCATTACTTACTGTGATTTATTTAATTACCACTGCTCTCAAAACGGAGAAGGAAAAAATCGTGAGGAAACCGGCATGTCTTAGAACCAAAAAAATTCGAAGACATGTGACATCCACCAACCCGCACTGGGCCCGCGTGGTGGATTATGGCCCGTTCCTCGTTGGCTCGTGGCTTGAATCCCAACAGTGGGAACATTAAAAGGCTGATTATGCTATTATGCTATGCTATCGATTTGTAGCGATTAGGTTTCTAGAAAAGGCCTGAAAGTCATCCACATAAGAAAGTTGTATCGCTAAATCGACTTGGTAAGGGGGTGGGCAGAGGGATTTATTTTTTATTATTGATAGGCTCGCGTTTGACCACCATCTAACTTGATGGTAAGTGATGATGTGGCCGACGATGGAGCACGCTTGCCTAGACGTAACCTATTTACTCTTGACTTAAATTACCATAGGTTGTAGCTATCAGGAAACACAGAAGCCGGCAGGCCGGCAGGGACCACTCGTTAGCTGTACATACAGATAGCAGCACGAATCTTGAGCGCTCGGCGAAAGAGCGGGTATCGCTTTGCGCATCGTATACATCGGCGAGCCAATCACTGTACAAAGATACACTCTCCGCCCCCGCATCTCTTTTCATACCACTAAAGAGACCCGATATTTCACTTCTGCGTGCTTCTGCGCAAGTAGAACTGTAGAAGTCAGCGCTCAAGATCCGTGCAATAATCATACATGGGCATTTTTTTTATGGTGAGAAATTTACAAAGACTTTCGCGCACTTGAGCGGAAAGCGAGGGCGTGTCAGACTTTCACTGACTAAAACCTGCTCCTGTTCCTTTTTTCCCTTCATTCAAGGGTTCCGGGGTTCACTTTCACTTAACCCATGACCCCAGTAGGCTTCGACCCTGCTGGGCCCTGCTGGCTACGATTTGCTGACATCTTCTTGAGGCGCGCGCGCTTTTCATACATAGGCATCCTTTTGCGCGACCTGACCTTTTTCCCCAACCATTTTGGTTCAATTTCATTTATATTTATATTATATGCGGATTGTTGTCTGGTCTACATTAATGAGGTAGGTATCGTAAGAAACCGGGTTTCCTCAGAATCGTTATCAATGACCCACTTTTTAATTACGCATTAATAATTACAAATTCAAGTCAATTTTTAATTAGTCAATCTACACGAATATTTTATAGAGGTACAGTTTGTTTTTTGTTTGTAGGAGTATTCTCTGAAAGTACTGCACCCCTAAAAGTCAAAAATACAACAGTCAAAGTTTTTTATTTCACATAGGCCTACATGGGCACTTATAAAACGTCAAAAGCTAGTGCACGGTTCAAAATTGGTCGTTTCCTATGGAGAAGAACCGGCAAGAAACTCCCTAGCCAAGTTGATAATCTGCTATCGTTAACGCTAGTCGCAAACAAATCAAATGTATGGGAATGACATCGTCTCAACGTTAAGTCACGTGGTCAGAACAAACGAATAGAAAATAAGTAGCCAAGTTCACATCGTTCAAAATGATAGAATGAAATGTTATCGTTTCTACAATGTTCAACGCTACATCCATTGTTATTGTAGAACGAGCGGCCGACTCAGGCGCGTCAACATGGCAACCAACTTATCGTTTTCTACAATTGCTGACACCTCGGCGTTACCGATCGGAGAACGGAATTCGACACGAAACGTTTGTAACTTGGCTAGGGGGGCTGGTACTATTGCTAAAAAATTTTCACCCATACAAAGCTGCTTTATTCCTGAGTAACACAGGCTATTGTTTGTGTACACGGGCGAAGCCGCGGGCAAAAGCTAGTTTTTAAATAAATGTAGAATGGCAGGTATGGCTCTCATCGCCAAGAATTACGTGAGACTGAAGAAAACACTTAATAAAAAGCTCATTTTCATATCATTTAAAACTTTTGTGGACAGGAGACTAGATGATTTTATTAATTTAAGAAGTTTTAAGTTGCCCGAGGGTTCTGATAATGTCGCCATGCCCTTGACCCATTTTTGTCGGGCTTGGCAACGAAAAATACACACAATCGTTTTTTTGGTGTGTGTGGTGGGAAAATCATCTCATGACAAATCTCGCTCTTGAGCGGAGCGGGAGATAGTGTCAGACTTTACTGACTAAAAACCCACTCCTGTTCTTTCGTTGCCTTCGTCCCAGGGCCCCGGGTTTCGTTTTCACACTACCCATGGCCTCAGTAGGCTTCGACCCTGCTGGGCCCCTACGATTTGCTGACATCTCCCTGAGGCGTGCGTGGAACATTACGCGCCGTCGACGATTTGGACTCGGTCCGGACAGTTACCGGACGGTCGGTTGGCGAGCCACCCATTGCTCGCCGTCCGCAAGCCCGCGCCTACGGTAGCCGGAAGGGAAATCATCTAAAGGTTTCTCTCGCCCTAGGGTGGGCGCGCAGGCGGGTCAGATTTTTACTAAAACCAGACCTTCCTGCCCTCTGCGTTCTAGTACGGCGGGTTTACTTTTCAGAAGTTCCCCGCGGCCCTAGCGGGCATCGGCCATGCTTGGCCCATACGGTTTTGCAGAAGGCGCGCGCGGAACACTACGCGCCGTCGACGACTTGGGCTCTATCGGTGTGTTATAGGACAGACTGTTAGGCGTCTGATCGTGACACCGAGTATTACCGAAAAGCTGAAAGAAAGTCACATGCGATCTTATCAAAAAGGCCTCAAATATCTCCCACCGATCACGAGGTCGACCATCGGCGGAGACCTACGCCCAGTAGGGGACTGTTCCCTACTGGGCGTAGGTCTCCGCCGAGTGTCCACATGCCAGTCCATGTTGTTTCCTGTGTGTCTCACATCCATCGTATCCCCGCGACTCTCATCAGGTCTTAGAGCACGCACTGGTCTAAACTTTTGTCTTAAGACAATGTGGAATGTCGGACGACGAAATACTGGACAGCTGCTCGACTACTCAGCCGTGTCGGATCCGACGGTGGACCTCTTTGACAAAGTTAGATCTACCTAACTGCACCCGAAAGGCAACTACTTATTTCGACCTTGAAAGTCAAGAAAAATTTTAACTCTGGTCAGATGATGGAGGGAAAGACCCGTAGACTTCAAAGACTCTGTAAAAAATTACGGTCATAATTTTTATTGTCTTCATCTGTCTTCGAGCGCTACATCAATAAAATTCACGTCCCATCGTACTAAACGGAGATTTTATTATAAATTCACGTAGGTAACGGCCTCAAGGACGATGGCACAGTACGTGTACGCAATAAGCTGCATAATTTAAACAATTGTGATTATTTCATGTGACATTTCCGCAAATTGTATGGTATGACGTCGACGCTTCGGCAGTTTCGTTTCGGGGAAAACCGAATGCAGTCCATATGAGATCATCATCTTCCTGCCCTTGTCCCATCTTATTTGGGGTCGGCGCAACACGTTTTTTTCTTCCATTCTATCCTGTCAAAAGTCATACTATCACTAACTTCCTTTTCTTTCATATCACAGTTCACACAATCCATCCATCTTTTCTTTAGCCTCCCTCTCCCTCTCCATCCATCCACATGTAAACTCATAACTCTTTTAGTAACATGTGTTTCATCTCTCCTCTGTGCATGACCATACCAAGACAAACGATTCCCCTTCATCTTTTCAGTCACTGGCGCCACTTTCAAACTTCCTCTAATATATTCATTTCTTACTTTATCCATTCTCGTCACACCACACATCCATCTCAACATTCTCATCTCCGCTACATGCAATCTTTTTTCATGCGTCTTTTTCACAGCCCAACATTTTGATCCATACAGTATGACAGGTCTTATCACGGACTTGTAGATTTTACCCTTCAACTTGAGGGGCATCCGTGGGTCACAAGTTGTTCCAGTGACCTGTCGCCATTTCATCCATCCTGTATTGATCCGATGTGATACGTCTCGGTCTACCTCGCCATCTCCTTATCTCCTTATATGCTCTTTAAATTATAAACAAGTACCATGTAAACCTTAGAGCATTGGTGGCTCAGTGGTAACGGTCCCGGCTTACGAGTTGTGGGTCATGAGTTCAAACCCAGCCAGGCGTATTACTTTGTTTAGTTTATTTCATCACCACTGCTCTCAAAAAGTCTCTCTAGGAGACGGAAAGGGCCCACCACGCGGGCCCATTGCAGGATTGTGGATGTCATATGTCTTCGAATTTTCGGTTCTAGGACATGCCGGTTTCATCACGATGTTTTTCACCCGTTTTGAGAGCAGTGGTGATGAAATAAATTACACAAAGTAATGCGCCTGGCTGGGTTTACGCCCGCGACTTACAACTCGTAAGTCGGGGCCGTTACCACTCGGCCACCACTGCTCACTCTCTTAGTCCGATGTGAGGCGAATCCAGTACGACTGAAGAGGGATCAGGAGCAGGGCCAACGGCTTTACGTGCTTCCTGAGGCACAGGGGTGTCAGAACACCAACTTCCAAACTCCGGAATGCTACTGAGTCGTTCCGAAGGTGTTGTTTTGATTTGGGAAATCGTCAAATAATATCTGCTCTGGGTAGAGCGAGAGCCCGTGTCAGACTTTTAGTGACTAAAACACATTTGTGTTCCTTTAGTTACCCTTTGTATTCCAGAACCATGGTAACTCTGTCAAACATTCCCATAGCCTAAAAAAATGGGCCCCGTATGATATTAAAAGAGGCCCAGACTGCGGAAAAGCCTAAAAGGCCCAACTAGTAACGAATTTGAAAATCTGCCATTAATACGAATTTAAGTTTGTGGACAAAATTTTACGACTGCATGCTTCCTTTAGTCAGAGCCTCTGAGACCCAGGGGCACATTATCAATACGACATTAGTTACGTCCCCCGGTAAGTTGAAGAGTGGCTGGAAAGGCAACACGGCATCCTCACCTTCCGCATGACGCAGGTCCTCACCGGACATGGTAAGTTCAGGAGGTTCCTGCACCGAATTCGTGCGGAATAAACGCCCGAGAGACTGCCCGGAGGACACGGTGGAGCACACAGTAGAGGTGTGCCCCGCTTGGGCAGAGCAACGCCGTGTCCTCGTGGTGGCGATCGGCGGCGGCGATCTCTCGCGCTGTGCCTTGGTACAGGCCATGGTCCGGAGCTAGGAGGAGTGGCAGGCAGCCGGTTCCTTCTGCGAAGCAGTAATGCTAGCAAAGGAGGCGGCCGATCGCGTGAGGCAACTATCTTAACGCCCCAACCGCCGCGGGGACGATCCCGATTTCCGGCTACCGTAGGTGCGGACTTGCGGACGGCGAGCAATCGGTGGCTCGACGTCCGACGGTCCGGTAACCGTCCGGACCGAGCCCTAGTTGTCGACGGCGCGTACTGTTCCACGCGCGCCTCAAGATGACAGCAACTGTAGGGGCCCAGCAGGGTCAAACTCTACTGGGGCCAAGGGTCTGATTCTGAATGGAAGACTCGGCCCTGGTACGAAAGGCAACGGAGGAACAGGAGTGGGTTTTTAGTCAGTTAAAGTCTGACACTATATCCCGCCTCGCCCAAGAGCGGGGGATGTCATAAGATGATTTTCCCACCGAAAATAAAAGCTACGCCCCTGGCTATAATGTTCTATGTTAATCGACTTCATATTCGTGCCAGCACCACCGACCTTCGTAGATCAAGTTCAAATACATTTAGTGAGTTCAAGATCGCAAATTAGCTCTAAAATCTAAACTCATGCACACGCAAAATATAACACGATAATAAATCATTCATTCAGGTCCTACTATGATGTCATGATGATCTGTAAAAGTAGTTGATGTTACAATATTTCCATATTACAGTTTACCTTTCGAATACCGTAATTAGAGACAGAATATAAAGACAATGAGAGAGCGAACGCCGGCGTTCGCTTGGGGTTTGCGAGTTTGTCATGCTCACTCAAATGTCTCACTGATGGTGGCGCGTGTGTTGGATCATTTGGTTCCCTTCAAAATGGTTGAGCTGAGTAGTGCTAATATTCGCGTCATGTCCGTGAACGGGCGCTGTCAGAACCGAGCCCGAGTCGTCATCGGCCCTAAGTGTTGTGCAAAGACGTCTCAACGAGATATCGATAAAACCGTAAGGGCCCAGCATTACCGATACCAACAAGGGCCTTTTTTGGAAGAGTTACCGTGTGCCTGAAACGGAAAGGGCAACTCAAGGGGAAAAGGTGGGTTTTAGTCAGAAAAGTCTGACGCGCTCTCTCGGTCCAACCTATGGGTCAGTGCAGACAGAGTGGAGCGCAGGGAGAGAATTAAGGCACTCAGAAATCAACTTTAAAATTAACATTACATTTAATCAAAAAATGTTCGCACATCCTCGAAGATACGCGGGGAGCCCCGCGCGTGCGGCTTCGAGACTAGACCAGCCGTTTCGAAGATTAGCATGACCAAGCAGACAGAAAACACGACTTTACAACAATTAAAAAAAAAGTGTGTAGTTTCTTGCCGGTTCTTATTCATAGAAAACAACCAATTGGAACCTTAGACTAGCTTCTGGAGTTTTATTAGCACCCATGCAGGAGAGAGCAGTGGTGGCCGAGTGGTTACGACCCAGACTTACGAGTAGTAGGTCGCGGGTTCAAACCCAGTCAGGGCATTACTTTGTGTAATTTATTTCATCACCACTGCTCTCAAAACGGTGAAGGAAATCATCGTGAGGAAACCAGCATGTCCTAGAACCAAAAATTCGAAGACATGTGACATCCACCAATCCGTAGTGGGCCCGCGTGGTGGATTACGGTCCGTTCCCTCTCCTAGAGAGGAGGCCTGAGTCCCAAAAGTGAGAACATTACAAGGCCGATTATGCTATGCTATGCATGCAGCCCTATGTGAATTGAATATTGGAACTTACGGTTCTAGGACATGCCAGATTCCTCACTATACTTTCCCTCACCATTTTTAGAGCAGAGGTGACAGTTAATACATCTTAATCTATTTAACTTTTCGAATACCGTAATTATGGTATCTAAATCGGACGGAAAGAATCGGATCGGTCGGTTTCGGTCCCTAATTAGAGACACAATAGAAAGACAATGAGAGAGTGAACGCCGGCGGTATTCTCTTAGGGCTTAAAGGATTAATATCCCTTAACAATAATAATTAAGAGGTTACTCAAAGTAAAGTGATTGGCTGGGTTTGAACCCACAATCGAAAGACTACTTGTAAGACTTGTAATAGTATAGTTTCATACTGCTATTATAGGCAGAATTTTTGTTAGAATTCTATATGAGTACAGGCAATTATCTTATAGACACATTGTTGTTTATTTCAAAAGTTATTTGTTTCACATAGGCCTACATGGGCACTTATAAAACGTCAGAAACTAGTGCATGGTTCCAATTGACTGTTTTCTATGAAAAAGAAACGGCAAGAAACTACGCATTTACTTTTTTTTAATGGTTGTAAAGTTGTTTTCTGTCTGTTTGTTTGTTTCCTATGGAGAAGAATCGGTTGACCAATTGTCAGGTTGTGGCATGCTGAGACAGACACCAGGGGTCTAATTGTGTGCCTTTTCATAATTTAAGAAAAACCCTTGTCTTTATAAATAAATAAATAATAACTATTATTGAAAAGAAATAGTAAGTGTATCAGGTATTACAGTTACTGCAGGAATTATTTTTATTTTACTGTTTTCAACTAACAAGAGAATTTTTATCATGTCTTAAAAACAAGTTAAGATTTTATCACGGTTTTTATAAAAATCATGTCAAGGCATTTATTTAAATTATCTAGTTTCTAAATTCATCTATACATAGTTCCCACAAAACTTTCTATTCAAGTCAAACTTTTCTTGGCTTTAAGAAAAATACACATTAGGCATTAAGTTGTCTATGATAGAAAGTGGGTCAAGTGTCTTCCGCGCCGTTAGTAGGTCACAACAGTTTATACACATAACTACGTATTTATCAACATACAAAACCTATTTTCTTGTAATCAAAACTTACGTGATAATACTTGCCGGCGGAACACACTATTTTTCTGCACGTTAGAATGTTCTTATGCTCACTTTAAACTGATTACTATAGAGTAGCACGCAATGCTTTAGTAAACCACTGACTATGAACAATGTAATTTTTCATTCATTTCAGAGTGAAAAAGAATTGAATACATACATCTACACACTGATAAACGGACATAAATAGTATCAGAGTATATCACAGTCAAGATCTCTCTTTATTATTCAAATTAATTGAATAAATACAAAGTTGCCTCTAAAATTTCACTTTTTCATAATAATCAAATTAAATATGTTTTACTTACCAGTAGAGCGTTTTGATATGCTGGTTTTTACTTAAACTTGATACACGGTTTTTAGGGTCTGAGCAAATGATTTTCGCTTTTTAAATAAAGCTCAAATTTATTTTAGAAATTAAAAATAGTGTTAACGTAACACACTTCTCGCCATTTTCGGGGTGACTGACGTAAAGGAATTCTTTTCTACCATCTGTTAACTGTCAATGTCAATCCTAAAACGTCCGTGGAAGTATTGCTATAGATTATTTTTTAAATCTTCCATGATTTGTTGCTTCAATCAAATATCTTTGCTAGCAAAATCTGATAATTGACGAACTGTTTAGTCATTCTAGTGAGTATGTCACAAAGCACGGAGATAATTATCGTTCGGCTGTTGTGCCGTCTCGTATTGTATTTGATTTAAAGTGGCAACACGAAGCGGACGATTCGGGGTGCACCTATGTTCCTTGGTAGCCCGCGAAATTCAAGTTTTCGAAAGTTCACTTTATAGAATCTCTCGCTCTCTTTCTTGTCAATCATCGCGAGACACGGATTAGATTTATATAGTCCAATCTATCTAAGCTAGTTAGTTAATTATACCTACCTGCTCACTATCACACTATTATTAAAAAAGTTGAAGTTTGCGAGTCTGCATTTTTGTTACTTCTTCACGCTCAAACGTGTGAGCGAATTTGGAAAAAAAAGTGGCACAGAGGTAGACCATGTCCTTGAATAGTACACAGAATACTTTAATCCCGACAGGAGACCTTTGGGATAATTTTCTACTCGCTGGCAGATAACTTTCTAATATGCCGCTGTGTTACAAAATAAATACATATTGTTATTTGAAACCTCAACGCAAACCGTATAAAAGGAGACTGAATACCTTAAATTTGTGCCCCTAAAACGTTTACCACTCGAAGTTATAAAAGACTGGTCAAGAATCAACTACATCTCGTACTCTTCATACCATTAAATTGCTAGAAATACTTGGTCAAGGATGTGTTTCTCATATATAAATGTGATTTGGTATGCACATGGGCTGGTTTCTATAAATACAGCAAACTTATATGAACTGCACAGGATCTACACAAAATGTTGCCATTATCAAATAATCTAGCAGGTTTAGTGTGTGGTGGTTTTTTACTACAATGAAACTAATGTTTAAATAAATGGTTGCAGATTGTATATTATCTCAAAACATCATATACAAACATTTCAACTAAAAGCGATACAATTGACATTGGGTTATTCTTCAAATCTTTTGATGAATTTTCATATGGGGTATCAAAAATTTCACCTTTTCTAAAACAGTACCTTCTGAAAGATAATCTAGATACGTTTTTCGGTGCCGGTTTTATTTCATCTTCCATCCATGCTTCATAATAAGCATAAAAATACGGTATTATAATGGACCTGCCAAACCATTGCCAAATCATGATAAAGAACAGTGTTAGAAGTATAACTTGACAAAACATATAGAAATAGTATGGGAAGATAATGGGGTCTGGTGTTGTTAGTTTTGTGATTTTGCAGACGAGCCATTGTATCATCATCCAATAGACCAGACATTGGTTTGTTCCCGCGCATAGTGACACACAACAGTCCCATAATCGCGCTCCGAGAATGTATGGAAAGCAGAATACATCCCACCAATTATAGCCGAAGACTTCCTCTATCTGTGCATGGAACTCTTCTCCGTGTACTTCATCACATCGGAACCGTTCCGGACGCTTCTTTTTCTTTTTGCCTCCCATATTCGAATTTCTTCTTAAACTATAATTTTTCTTTCACTGTAGACTCCAACTCATAATTTGAGATGAATAAATGATGATTTATTCATGTGTATTATGCTAAAATTATTAAGAAATTAATTTAGATTTCGGCATTACAAATTCTACCGTCATTCATGTAAAATGATGACCGACTAACTGACAGACTGGTTGACAAGTGCTGACATCTGTATGTGTGTCATCCTTAGTATCATTAATTATTTTTAACTTCAAAAATTCGTTAAAGGCAACTGAACTTCGCGCAGTGTACACACTTGCTGAAAATTATTTAGACTATAATTACATATATAAATTTTGAATCTCTATTCCTTCCATTACTCATGGTTTTGCGCTTCTTCGTGCTTTTTTCTGAGCGTGACCTCCAAGTCGTCCCGTTATCTCCTTCAAGGTCTACCCTGGCCCCGTCTAGCGATTTCAGGCCATCGATTTTGTATTTTACGGGCAGACCGCTTGATCAGCTTGTAGCAGACATGATTCAGCCCCGTTTAAGCTCAGCAGATGGCAATTCGTCATCATCCTCCTGCCTTTGTCCCGTTTTATTTGGGGTCGGCACAATACGTTTTTTTCTTCCATTCTGCCCTGTCACTCGTCAAGCTATCACTAACTTCCTTTTCTTTCATATCACTCTTCACACAATCCATCCATCTTTTCTTTGGTCTCCCTCTCCCTCTCCACCCATCCACATCTATGTTCATAACTCTTTTAGTAACATGCGTTTCATCTTTCCTCTTTACATGACGATACCAAGACAAACGATTCCGATTAGCAGATGGCAATTACGTGTAGTAAATTCCACAGGCTCGTTTTTCGAGAGCTGGGGTGGTTGTACAAATTTCAATTAGTATTTCTGTTTTTGTATGAAAAGTCGGTAAACCTAACCTTTCTGAGGACGAGTTTAAATTATGCTCACTTACCTGCAAAGGTCGAAAACGTAGCAGATCTTCATGATAGCGGTCAAGCGCGAAACAATCAAGAATAAAAAAGAGCTGTGAAAAAATTTACGAGTCGAGTTTAGATATTGATTAGCAGTCGCATTCTTTCTTTTTTACATAAATCGTGTGAGACGGAAATCTAAATGTTTCGAGCTCATTTTGCAGTGAATCTCAAATAACAATCATTCTTCATTTGGCATTCTCCTCAATGTTGCTGCGTACTGAGAATACAGGCTTAATTGGCTTCTGAAATTCCCACATCTAAATCGATTTTCATTACCATGATCTTTGGTAAAATTGTTTTATAGCTCAAAATGAGTCGAGGATTTGACGACAAATATGATATAGCATGGCATAAGCATGATCAATCACTTTCTTAAAAAAAATATATATTGCAACACACTAGGAATGACTCCTATATAATTCACATTACAAGACACCCTGACCCGGATCAACTATCTACAGGCTGAACAAATGTTTGTTCCGTATGGGAATCGAATCTGCGATACGCAGCGCAGCAGTCAATCGCTCAACCACTGAGCTAACTGTACTATTAGACCAATATGTCGTATATTAGGCCTCTTTGAGAGAGGGAGTGGGCTATAATTCAATACACAGGCCCAGTGCAAGTCGTTAGATGTCACATATCTTCATTTATTTTATTTCTATGACTTGTAGGTTTGTTTGAAAAATTCACCGCGGCCCTGGATTACAAACCAACTGTAGGATCACAAGTAGGTTTTAATCAGTAAAAGGCTGAAATTCCCTCTAGACCCAGCCAAAGTGGGAGTTGCTGATATACCGTCTTCAAAAAAAAAGGATATTTAGAAATTAACAAAAAGACGTTTCGCAGATTGCAGATTATTATTAAAGGATTCCATTAACAAAACCTTCTATAGCAAAAGTCATTATCATTACAGGATGAAACTGTGAACCAGATGAAGTGACAGTCTCCGGAGTTGCATCAAATAGTTCACTCTTCTTAAAACAGTATTTCCTAAAAGACAGTCGCGTAACACTTCCCGAAGCGTTTTTCGGCTTATGAGTTTGAAAATCATCAACATACGCTGAATAAAATGCATTACAAAACGGTAAAACTAAAGTTTTTCCAACATAGAACCACAGAAATATGAATAGTAAAGTTAAAAAGATAATTTGGCCAAACATATAGAAGTAATAAGGAAAAACGATGGGGTCTGGCGTTGTGGCGCGGGTGATTTTACAGAGACACCATTGTATCATCAATAAGAAAATCACAAATTGATTTAGGCCTGTACATAATGATACGCCGAAGTTGCAAATCTTTGCGCATACAGTGTAGGGAAAGCAGAAAATTTGCCAGCAAGTATAAGAGCTCGTATCATCTTCTTGTACGTAGAATTGTTGTGCTTGGAAATCGGCGCATGGTGAGTCAGTAGTTTTACACTTAGACATTTTCGAGTTTTACTCTTGCCTTTTTAATCTCATAACTAGTATTTGTTGTTACATTTACATTTATGTAAGAGTAAAAAAGAGTAAGAAGAAATAATGCTTGATGGGATTTGGCAGGAAATATAGCACTTGACGTAAAAAGGCAACTGAAACAAACAAAATTCGTTTTTAAGAAAAGTGGACTAACGCAAACTAAATACCCAGATGGCACAAGCTTGGGATACAAACTATACTATACTAATATACTAATTCTACCTACTATTTAATCTTAGGTAACTACTATTCTTTGCTTGGGAAGAAACCACAAGCAATGCAGCAAATACAAAAACCAAGTATGTTAAAATGAATTCATAAAAATCCGTAACATTACAAAATAAATTTTTAGGAGCTAGTTATAACAATTAGGCGTGTTTAAGATTGGAACAGCAGTAATGTTTTAAATGCATCATTTGAAAAAATTGGAACACTAGAACATTCTTTAAGTGATCTTTATTTTTTTTTGGTTTTTCGTTGGGAAAATCATCTTATGACATCGTCCGCTCTTGGGCGGAGTAGGAGATAGTGTCAGACTTTTACTGACTAAAAACCCACTCCTGTTCCTTCGTTGCCTTTCGTACCGGGGCCGAGTCTTAGGCTTGCTTAGGAGCCAGTAGGCTTCGTCCCTGCTGGGCCCCTACAGTTGTTGACATCTCCTTGAGGCGCGTGAAACAGTACGCGCCGTCAACGACTTGGGCTCAGTCCGGACGGTTACAGGACGGTCGGACGGCGAGCTACCCACTGCTCGCCGTCCGCAAGCCCGCGCCTACTATGGCCGGAAATCGGGATCAGAATTCCGGCGACGGTTGGGGCGTGAGGACCGCTGCCTCACACGATCGGCCACCTCCTTTGCTAGCATTACTGCTTCACAGAAAGAGGCGACTCCCTGCCACTCCTCTTCGCTCCGGACTATGGCCTGTACCAGGGCAAGGCGCGAGAGATCGCCCCCACGAGGACACGACGTTGCTCTTCTCAAGCGGGGCACACCACCACCGTATGCTCTACCGTGTCCTCTGGGCGGTCCACGCAATGGTGACACCCGGGCGTTTCTTCCGCACGAATCTGGTGCAGGAACCTCCCGAACTTACCATGTCCGGTGAGGACCTGCGTCATGCGGAAGGTAAGCACGCCGTGTTGCCTTTCCAGCCACTCCTCAAAGAGGGGACTTATTGCCATAATTATGGCGTGCCCAGCACTAGGTTGCGATAGTCGCTGTCGCCATTCCGCCATGAGATCGCGCCGGAACTCTTTCCGCAGCGGAGTTTCGCCCCGGCCGTTACTCCAAATGCTCAGTTTGTATCTTGTAAATCGATGTTTCAAATGTTCCGTTTGTATCTTTTGAGCCAAAATTCCAAATTTTCCGTTTGTATCTTGTAAGCCGATGTTTCAAATGTTCCGTTTGTATCTTTTGAGCCGATGTCCCAAATGTTCCGTTTGTATCTTGTGAGCCAATGTTTCAAATGTTCCAATTGATACATATCACTGTTTCTGAACATTTCAGTAATTCAGATGCAAATGTTTCAATCGCAAAGATGACAAACTTTGCCCACGCCTAATAACAAGTATCCAAGGCGCGCGCTCAGTGGTGCGCGTGCGCTTTCTTTTCTTGGTTCATTATAAGCTCGTCAAATGTAAAGAGATATCCACATTTTTGTTTCAACTTTTGCATCCTCAAAATGTTTAGTGTAACTGTGTTTCTTTTAATTTTATTACTGATAAAGAATAAACGAGAATAAAACAGTAAAAAGCTCAAAAGGTAACGAATACTTTTATTCCTTGGAATAAGTGTTCTTTCACTTTTTCAGATTAAGGCATACTTGGTCTATACCAACAGCGACTTGTGGAACGCAAGAATGTTTATTTATAGTAAAGTATTCGGGTTACAAATTAGAGAACTCACCTTGAATGCTATTGGGTAATAGAAAATATATAGTACCGCTTCGTAGTACCACTACTAAACGAATTACCTTTGGCAAACCGTAAAAACGGTAAAATATAAACTTATATAAAACATGCAGTGAAATAAAATTATTATGATGATGATATTGTCACTGATTGTTGATAAATAAATGATGTTTCAATTAATTGAACTGTCAACCCTGGCCCTCAGGCAACAATAAAACAAAAACAAACAATTTTGTCTATGCTTTCCTGACTTTGACAGTTGTTTACCAATGCCATTCATCAGTTGTTTATGGTTAGTTCCGTGTTGACCATGGTGGGGTGAAGTTACGCAGTTCTTCTAAGAAAATAATATTACGTGTTTACAACGTAATTATTATGATACAGATTTAGAAATTCACACATCAACTGCAGGATTTCGCGTAATCCATGTTTCTTCAAGGATTAAGCGCAGGTGGAGTACTTTTAAATGATTTATTGGAAGTGAAAGTTTGGTCGTTGTTAGCAAACTAATTTAAACTTATGTTTTCAAGGGAATTTGAACTATTTATGAGTAGTTAATTACTCTTAATTAGACGGAGATAAATGGTCATTTAACTTTTATATTCTATTATCGCGTTGATAATAGTTTAAACTGGTTATTTCGATGTTGAAAGTTGCTAATTAAGTGAGAAATATAAAATGTGAGCATCGAGCCTATGTTTTGCAGCCTTGAGTAAGTTTTTATTCGTCATAGTGTCCTGCTAATAACCAGTTATAAATACTACACTTATTTTCTGTCAATAACAAGTATTATTTTTACATCAACCTTTTCTTTGTTGACCTCTAACAAAGTATTATGTACTATTATATTATTATCTAAGTGTAATATAAGCTCTTATGTGTGATGAAAACGTTTTAAAGAATTTATCTACTCATAAAGAACAAGGTTCACTTAAAACGAGTTTACATTAACTTTAATTCTTGTTATGTGTCAGATGTGTTTCCTAAATTGATAATTATTCAAAATATTTTAAATTCAAATTCATTTATCCACTTTTAATAGAATGATAACATTCGATGGTTTCTTATGTAACATTATAGAAACAGAGAAATCAAAAATTGTGAGCTATTGTTGTGTAAAGTTCAAACATAAAATTTCACCTTCTACTTTTTATTTTGGAAGAGTCACTAGAATTTTATTAATAACGTGTGCAAACTATTATCCTTTCGAATACCGTGATCAGATACACAATAGAAAGACAATTAGAGAGTGAATGCGGGTGTTTGCTTGGGGTTCAATAGGGTTGGTAATTCATTAAACCCTGAGCGAATTGTGGTTCAATCGCTAAAAGTGTGATTCCTAATCTTAAGATTAACATAAAATTTCTGTTGCCTTTAACAGTTGTTGATGCTAATTACCATTTCTCATCTGAAACAGTTTCTAAACATTTTGTATTTTTTTTCAGTTCCCTCTCCCACAAAAATGGTCACAATAATAATTTTCACATTGGCAACACTGCTTTCTTACACAAATGCAGAGTACATACCCCCCGGCCCTGTCTACCCCTGTCCAAAAGATTCTACTACAACCCTGTTATATCCCTGTGTTTGTGAAAAGGGTTCAGACACAGGGCTGTTCATTAAGTGTGAGAATACAGGGTTAGCTGTACTTAGTGTGGGTTTGGGCAACATTGCTGGCTTGGGGTTGCCAATTGAGAGGTTGTTGTTGAAGGAGTGTAAGATTTGTAAGTATATTTTTCTTATATATTCTTTATTGTACACCTTTTACAATTAATAATAGATAGGACAGCTGATGTACACAGGCGAGCTTAACCCACCGCGCGCCTCAAGGAGATGTCAGCAACTGTAGGGGCCCAGCAGGGTCGAAGCCTACTGGGGCCAAGGGTCCGATTCTGAAAAGAAGACTCGGCCCTGGTATGAAAGGCAACGAAGGAACAGGAGTGGGTTTTTAGTCAGTAAAAGTCTGACACGAAAAGAGCGGGGGTTGTCACAGGATGATGTCCCTATCAGAAGCAGACTCTTGGTCCCAATAGCCAAATACTCAGGTCTGCAACCCTGTTGTTGTTACAGTGAAAAAAATCTAATTTCTAAAACAAAGCAAAGTATTTAGGTTCAGAAGGTGGCCATTTGTATAGCGGCGTTAATGGCGTTTTTAAGGTCCTCCAATATGCAGGTGTAGGGACGTTTTAGGTACTCTAGTAAGTGGGGCATCGTCTGGTCAGCAGCACCGCTCTCACACTGCGTGTTGGAGGGGTCTGTCATCATCATCTTCCTGCCCTTATCCCGTGTTATTTGGGGTCGGTGCAACACGTTTTTTTCTTCCACTCTGCCCTGTTACTCGTCATGCTATCACTAACTTCCTTTTCTTTCATATCACTCTTCACACAATCCATCCATCTTTTCTTTGGTCTCCCTCTCCCTCTCCATCCATCCACATGTATGTTGGAGGGGTCTGTAATCCCCCAATTTGCCAAGTTCTGTTTGCAAAGGCCTACTTGGGTGCGCAGTGTCGAGTCGTTCGTTGCAGTTCGCATCTGAGTTGTAGATGTTCCTAGGGTTGAACGAAGCAAGCTGCTTGAAGCCTAACCCCCAATCATTTTCCAGCAAATCTCTTCGGTCCCCTGTTCCACCGCTCCACAATAAGGGTGATGGAGATAGTGGATACCCCCATCAAGACAATAGACCAGTACGCGTTCGCCGGCGTCAACAGGACGCTGCAGGAACTGTATATGACTAACACTAAGATCGAGGAGTTTCCTAAGGATGCTTTTATGGTAAGTAGATACCATAACAACGTTCGTTATGTTATTTTATTGCCGATTACTTTTGAGATAGGGTTCCATATCTCAAAAGGAAAAATCGGAACCCTTATAGAGACGTGACGTGTAAGGCGTGTGACGTGTAAAAGTGTTTTTTTAAACCTACTTACAAAATAAATATCATTTATCATTGTTGTCCGTCTGTCTGCCTGTCTGTCAAGACCCTTTATCTCGAGAACGCGTAGAGGTATTGATTTGAAATTAAAACCATTATACTGAGGTCTGCGGTCCCATAAAGCTCTGAAAAAATCAAATTTTTGAATTAACGAAAAAAAAAGATACGGTCGTTTATGTCGCAAAAAACGTGTATTTCGACATTTTCAAGGGAATCAAAATTCATAGGGTACTTCCCGTTGACCTAGAATCCTGAAATTTGGCATGAAGCAAGGTCTCATAGCACAAGTATAGGAAATAAATCTGAAAAGTGTAAATTTGTAAAAAAATGTTTTTTTGCAATTCGGAAAAATCTTCGTAACTCAATTCGGGAATCGAACTGTTTTCATAGGTAAGTTTGTACGGAAACCTCAGTGCGCGAGTCCGACTCGCACTTGCCTTGTTTTTTTAACGAGTATGATGCCTTTTTTTCGATACATTTAAGTATCGATATTTTTACGAGTATGATGCTTTATTTTTCATTACTACTCATAATACAGCCCCCCTAGCCAAGTTACAATCGTATCGTTCGCGCCGAACGCCTCGAGTAGGCCACGCCTCCGATTCCTTTTTTCTGACCACGTGAGTGAGCGTTGAGATAACGTCAGAACAAAGGATTCGATACGATTGTAACTTGGCTAGGGGGGCAGTAATCAACAATTTCTATTCGATATCTTGTCCCTATCTCTGTGTTAGTCCTAGATTCGAGTCTAGAAAGCTTTCTATTAAATAGGACTTCATAGCTGGCACACCTTCTGCCTAACTCTTCGTGAAATAAAAGCTTGATATTAATTTTCAGATTCTAAGCAACCTATCAGTGCTGTCAATAGACGGTCACAAGATGACAAGGCTCAGTAAGGACATCTTCGCAGGAAGCGAGGCAGCTGGCAAGCTGGAGAGATTACACCTGTCCAACGGGCTACTGACTGAATTCCCGCCAGAAACTTTTCAGGTAAGTGACAGATGGTGATGGTGTTTTGCATGTGGATGGGTGGAGAGGAAGAGGGTGGCCAAAGTAAAGATGGATGGGTTGTGTGATGAATATGGAAGAAAAGGAATATTTTTTATATTATTAGACCCCAACCACCATAAATTCGTTAGTAATTTATTTTGTTAACATATTATTTATTAATAATTATAATTATTTATTTTTCTTGCTTTTATTTATATAGCCTCTTTTTTTATGTGAATGTGAGAACGCTGTAGGGTCGATTTCAAATTTTGAATTAAAATGATACTTTTTTGTTTGATTTCTTAAATACCCGTTTTTTGGGTTATTAATGGTATAGCCTCACTATATGAGGTTATATTAACATAAGTTAAATAAAATATTAATGATTTTTTAATGAAAATTATTGAAAACTTGAAATCAGAGTGACACGAATGAGTGATGTTGTTACACTAATGAAATTATCTAAAACACTAATGAGATTAGATGCCTACTAATGACAATTTAATAAAAAACAACTGAAACCACTCATTTTAATAATTTTGCTATGTACTCTAAATCTACTCTAAAAGATAATTAAAATAAAACTAACCCAAATTGATTAAATCAGTTTAATGGGTCTTGACAATCATAAAAATATTATTTGGATGCATATAATTTTTCAGTCTTCTTAGAGGAACTTTAGGATTAAATTTTAATATATTTGTTTAAGCACAATCTTTAAACAAATATATAACAACTAATCACGGTCTAAGCAAACATGAACTAAAATTATCCATATAATTAAAAACAGTAGTTTCTTTAAACTTAAAAGTACTCTTGAAGTATTGATTAAATTTTTAAGTCTTCCATGTTTGGGCACGCCACAATTATGGCGGTAAGTCCCCTCTTTGAGGCGTGGTTGGAAAGACCTCACGGCGTCCTCACCTTCCGCATGACGCAGGTTCTCACCGGACACGGTAAGTTCAGGAGGTTCCTGTACCGGATTCGTGCGGAAACGACGCCCGGGTGTCGCCACTGTGTGGACAGCCTGGAGGACACGGTAGAGCACACGGTGGAGGTGTGCCCCGCTTGGGCAGAGCAACGCCGTGTCCTCGTGGGGGCAATCGGCGGCGGCGATCTCTCGCGCCGGGACTTGGTTCAGGCCATGGTCCAGAGCGAGGACGAGTGGCAGGCGGTTGCCTCCTTCTGCGAAGCAGTAATGCTAGCAAAGGAGGCGGCCGATTGCGTGACGCAACGGTCGTTACGCTCCAACCGCCGCCGGGATTCCGATCCCGATTGACGGCCACCGTAGGCGCGGGCTTGCAGACGGCGAGCAATGGGTGGCTCACCGTCCGACCGTCCGGTAACCGTCCGGACCGAGCCCAAGTCGTCGACGGCGCGTACTGTTCTACGCGCGCCTCAAGGAGATGTCAGCAAATCGTAGGGGCCCAGCAGGGTCGAAGCCTACTGGGGCCACGGGTAGTGTGAAAGCGGAACCCGAGAGAGGATTTTTAGTCAGTAAAAGTCTGACACTATCTCCCGTTCCGCCCAAGAGCAGGGATGTCATAAGATGATTTTCCCACACAATAAAAAAAAAAGTCTTCCATGTTACAATCAATATTTTTGTATTTATCTATCCACAATTTTGCTGATTTTGGTCTTGGTTTTCTTTGGTCTTAATCATTATTTATATAACATTTTCTTCTTGATTTCTGCTTCTGTTGTCTGAATTCTTGTTGATGTTGTTGCCCAAATCCAGACGCCAAATGCTTCTGTTTCAGTTACCATGAATGACTGATTTTCCCAAGTACCTTTAACTTTAGCAAGTGGTGTAACATTCTGCTCTTTGCGAATTCTAGAAGTTGGAGCTTTATTGGGCGTATTGGCATGTTTAATGGTGATATCGCTCAATATTTTAATCTTCTTATTAGGAGGTATGATTTTAACATTAGCCGACTTCTGAATCTATTGCACTCTTGTAAGTTTTATGCAATTGCATGTGCTTGTCGTGCTTACAAATGGTGTCAACACACTCGTAACAACTTAATTTTTTAAACTCAAGGAACTCCGAATCGGAGTTCCAAAGCACCTGGTGGACTAACAAAGTTCCTTTAAAAGGAGCTATGTTTTTGGGGAGATGAATTTCTTTTTCTCTAATCTCATGTTCTTCTACAACCCATATCTTGATATTTTTTTTATGTTTTCTCGGGCAATACCAAGAACTGTTGAGAAGTCCCCCACATCACGCCCGCATTTTACTTGGTAGTCAGCCGTCCTTTTAACTACGGCGCTAACACCATCTGGAGCACCTTTACCGTGGCCGGCTTCCTGATAGTTCCAAGTTACTGAATTTAATGATGAGGAGACATTTTGCAGCTGTGTGCATTCTCTTTTTTTAGCTCTTTCAGTGGCATATTTTACTGGGTCGTTTTTAATTTTTTTATATTTTGCTCTCCTTGCTATTCTTCTTCTTTCTAACTCATCTTCACTCATCCTTTTCTTATTGGGCATAATGTCCTAAAAAATAATTTCATAAATAACAGCCATTAAGCCCTAGCTTAATTACACTAAGCAACACTCAAACTCAAAATATAAACACCGATAATAATTTATAGCAAATTCCGTAGATAATCATGTAAATATATCTATTGATTTTCATCACATCACACACAAAAAAGGAGAATTAGCTTTAATTTTGTATTAATAATTCATTATTATAATATTTCATTAGTGTTTCATTCAATATCATTAGTGTTACTTTAAAAATTGACACAAATGACAGTAACACTAATGATATTTGGAACAAACACATAATTTTTAAGCTTGTGGAACTTTCTGGACGGCAATCGAATACATTTAAAATATCCATGTTCTTGTTAGCTATAAGAAACACTGTGTTGTAAAAATTCGATTACAATACCTTTTGCAATTATGGTTGAGATATGAATGAGTCGAGTTTCGTCCACGGCACTGAAATCGGTAGAAATATGAATATCTAGCAAAAACTACGAAATGCACCACCGCTCTGAATAAACGCTGCAAGGCCTCTGACGATGTGTCGGCGGGTGAGGTGAGGCGAGGGCCCGGGAGCTCCGTGGATTTAATATTATGACGGTATTAACTTACGCTACACTAATGATAGATAAACCATGATCAATGTTTAAAACACTAGGATAAGAGTATTCTATTATTCTCAAATAAAAAATTTATACTATTTTTGAATGCTTGCACATCAACATGATATGAAATATTAAATAAATAGAATTTCTACGAGTAACTTCGTTTTTATTCGACTTTATTTCAATGTAAACGGAAAATGAGTAATATCTTCTTAGGGACTAAATGTTATAGTTTTAGTTTTCTCGCAAATTGCACACTTTTTTGTATTGTTTTGTTTTGGAACGTAAAAAGGAAAATGAAGACTATAATACTAAAAAATAAACAAAAACAATCGCAAACAAAATTCAAAGTTATTAGACATGACAACATTTTTAGCTCTGTTTGAAATCGACCCTGTAGACTCCGCGAATTCTTAGGTTACTTTTTATTATGATTATTTTTATTGTACTTTTTAGTACAACAATACTGACCAGTCTACAGTGTCCTTACATAATATCTACGTATACTGTAATATGGAAGTATTGTAAAATCAAAAAAAAAATAACTAAAAGAGTAACCATGGAGTTTCTTGCCGGTTCTTCTCCATAGGAAACGACCAATTTGGAACGTGCACTAGCTTCTGACGTTTTATAAGTGCCCATGTAGGCCTATGTGAAATAAAAAACTTTTGACTTGACTTGACCTGAAGTTAGTGATAGCATGACGGGTGACAGGACAGAACGGAAGAATAAAAGGGGTTGCGCCGACCCCAAATAAAACGGGACAAGGGCAGAAAGATGATGATGATAGATGTGTGTTAAACTAGTCACAAGATGACGAAAGTGAGGGCGGCAGAAAGTCAGGCGGCAGAAAGTGAGGCGACGGAAAGTGAGGCGGCAGAAAGTGAGGCGACGGAAAGTGAGGCGGTTGAAAGTGAGGCGGCTGGCAAGCTGGAGAGTCTACACCTTTCCAACGGATTGCTAGCAGACTTCCCGGCAGAGACTTTTTAGGTAAATGATACATGTGTGTAAAACAAGCCTTAAGATGAAGAGGTTCGGCAAGGACATCATTGCGAATCGTGAGGCAGCGGGGAAGCTGGAGAGGCTGCACTTGTTCAACGGGCTGCTGGTTGAGATTTTTGTGCCAATTTAAATCAATTTAACTTATGACTTTTTTTTTCAACTTTCATACAACGCCATCTAGTCCTAAACTAAGCAGGCCTTGGGTTTTCTTCTTAGGTACTAGACAACTGATAAACATACTTATATATTTCTAAATACATACATATTATAGATAAATTACACCCAGACTCAGAACAAGTTTTAATGATCGTGCTCATCACATAACAATCTGATTATTATTTTATATATTTGAATGTGACATGCAATTAATTAGTAGTTAATTTTAATGTGACTAGTTAGACTTTATTTTTATTGTTGACATTTTATTTTTTAATGATAATTGTATTTTAATTATCATTATGCAATTTATAATTGTAACAAAACCGAATCATTACAATATTGATAATATTCGTATGCCTTCTGGCGGGACATTGTTGGGACATTATATTTTTTGTAAAACATCTTTATCCATGCTGTTCACAAATAAATATATTATTTCATTAAACCCCGAGCGAACGCCGGCGTTCGCTCGGTCTTTGTCTTTCTATTGTGTCTCTAATTACGCTACTCAAAAAGTTTTTATTATGTGTTCTGAGTGGGAATTGAACTCACAACCTCGAGTATAGCAGTCAGGGCCACTAACCACTTAACGAAAAGTTGTACGTCGTGGGTTCAATCCTAAGCAGGCATTTTCGCGGGCTTGCGGATGGCGAGCAATGGTTAGGTCGCTGTCGGACGTCCGTTAACCGTTCAGACCGAGCCCAAGTCGTCGACAGCCTCAAGGAGATGTCAGCAAACCGTAGGGGCCTTGCAGGGTCGAAGCCTACTGGTGTCAAGTGTCTGCTTCTGAAAGGAAGATTCGGTCCTGGTACGAAAGGCAACGAAGGAACAGGGGTGGGTTTTTAGTCAGTAAAAGTCGGACGCTCTCTCGCTCCGCCCAAGAGCGCGAGATTTCATTGAATGATTTTCCCACCGAAAAAAAAAACAGTAGGCGTAGGCGTTTTACTTTGTGTATTTTATTTCATCACCACTGCTCTATAAACGGTGAAGGAAAAAATCGTGAGGAAACCTTCATGTCCTAGAATCAAAAATTCGAAGAAATATGACATCCACCAATCCGCTCTGGGCCTGCGTCGTGGATTGCTATTTATACTAAAGTCGGAGCACTGGTTCGTTCTTTCGTTCTTCGCCCAAAGAATTAACATTGCCATTCAACGTGCCAATGCTGCCAGCCTTCTGGGCACATTGCCGGATGATATCGATGTGGAGGAGTACTTCGACGTCTGTGTGTATTGTGTGTTTTCTAATTTTGTATATTTAAAAAAAGAGAAACTGACTGACTGAAATATCAACGCACTGACAAAACTAGTTGGACTAGGAGCGCGAAATTTTGCACAAGGTTGCCTTTTATGACGTAGGTGATCACTAAGAGAGGATTTCCCAAAATTCACCGCCTAATTGGATAAAACGGAGGTCAAAAGTTTGAATGGAGAAACCTACTTAAACGCGAGCGAAGCCGCGGGCAAAAGTTAGTTTATTATATGTAAATAGTTAGGTTTAGTATAAATACTTAGTTTAATTTGTATTTTTTATTTTATTTTACAAAAAAGTACTTATTGTATTTTAACAAATAAATGCTCTAAACAGTAATATACATGTCCACAAAAGTTTTAGCAGCTGGAGCCGAACTAGAAGGAATCTGTATTTCGGCTTACAGCGCCAAACCCTCCGCGTTACATTTCATTATAAATCTTAAAATACATGAAAATAAGGTGCACTCTGATATACTTCTGCTCTGGATATATGTCGGATATATACGACAAACACTCGCGTTTATTCCGCCAGGGTCGCACATCCATGACCAAATACTCCATCTCGTCAGCTCTTATGTCACCTATGGGGATTGAAGAGCTAAACGAGATGGAGTACCCAGTCACAAACATACGACCCTGGCGAATAGGACACGGAAACACTCGTCGGATCAATCCGACTCGGGCGGTTAATGGGTACGTAGGGACTTAGACAGAGACCTGGGACAGACGGTCCAGTTGGGAAGGTCTAACTTCGAGAAAGAGATCAATCGTCGAATCCGACTGGGCTGGGCAGCGTTCGGGAAGCTGCGCGGTATCTTCTCGTCCAAAATACCACAGTGTCTCAAGACGAAAGTCTATGACCAGTGCGTGTTGCCAGTAATGACATACGGCTCTGAAACGTGGTCGCTTACAATGGGCCTCATCAGAAGACTTAAAGTCACCCAAAGGGCAATGGAAAGGGGTAGGCTCGGACTTTACTTGCGTGATCGAATCAGGAATGAGAATATCCGCAGGAGAACCAAGGTCACCGACATTGCACGAAGAATCACCAAACTTAAGTGGCAATGGGCAGAGCACATTGCTCGCAGAACGGATGGCCGTTGGGGCCGAAAGGTTCTAGAATGGCGACCACGTACCGGAAGACGTAGCGTTGCAAGGCCTCCTACAAGGTGGACCGATGACCTGGTAACGGTTACGAGAGTACGATGGATGCGAGACGCACAGGACCATTCATTGTGGCGGCACTTGGGGGAGGCCTATGTCCAGCAGTGGACGTCTTTCGGCTGAAATGATGATGATGATGAAGTACTTAGATAATTAATTTAACCCTTACGTCTTTTGGTAGCAAAAGAAGTAGTCAGAAACCTAAATACAATATGAAATGAGCGGGAACCGTAAGTAATTTGTTAATATCAATAAAAAATCTGAATCGGACCTTGGCTTAAGAAATCTATTGATGAAAAGTAGGTAATCCAAAGCACTTATGAAATACTTGCACCAGTTTACAATATTTCAGACGTCGTGCTGAGAAATATAGTAACCCTGTATTTCTCAGTAAAATGTCTTCTTTTTTTAAACGAAATGGAAAAATGTGATAGGTGTCGTAATGTACAATGAAATTCAAATAAGAATCAAGGACCATTTTGGTTACCCATTGAAAGGGTTTTTGATAGGGTTTTGACAAAGTGTTGTTTTAAAACCCATTTCATATTTGTTACACTTATTTACGAAAACCCTCATCAGTGGATAACCTCTTCCAAACCCTTTCGATTTGTTTACCTGTATATTCAAAAACCCATTCTTGGTGGTTTATACTTTTTAGAGGTAAGACGTTTTGAATGGGTTACCCCTTCAACGACTGTAACAGAGTTACCCATTTGGACTACAAATATTGTAATTTTATCTCTCGTGCCTTAATTTAAAGTACTAAACTGCATGCATTCGGCAGGTACGCGTCAAGTCGCAACACGTAATCTAGGACCTAGCGACTCCACAGTCCATACACATACGATTATTTTATGGTTATTATTGCAGGGATTTTAAAGTTAAATGTATTTTTTTTCTGGAATAGTCGGGATTGTTTCATGTATAATCTTATCTTTTTTACGGAATCATAAATGTCATTGGATCGTCTCACTCATCATTTAGTGCCCGAAGGGAAGGTCAAAATCTATTCTTCCACTCCAACGTAATTTAAAATGATTTTATTTAAAACCCTTTAATTACTCCGACAAACCCTTTCGAAGGGTTATCTGCTTCAATTGGAACCGGTAACATCTTGAACTAGTTAACTTATTGATAGGGTTACCCTAACGTTAGTGTTATGAAAGGGCTAACACTACGAAGAGGTAACATTTTCCGTTACTGTAGGCATACAATCTGTAACCCTTTTGAAAGAATTAACTTATATTCGGGGTTGTACGGTCCCTGATAAGAATAGAAACGTCAATATTAAATATCTAATAATATTTCTAATATATAAAATTCTCGTGTCGCGGTGTTTGTGGTTAAACTCCTCCGAAACGGCTTTCCCGATTCTCATGAAATTTTGTGTACATATTGGGTAGGTCTGAGAATCGGACAACATCTATTTTTTATCCCCCTAAATGTTAAGGGTAATCCACCCCAATTTTTTCCAATTTTAGATAAAAAAATTATTTTTTTATTTTTTTATGGTACAGCATTAGTAAATACATATTTGTATAGAAATCAATGCCACTTTTCGTTGTAATTTTATAAAATCAAGAACGGACTCACCTATCCAAACCAAATGTTTAGGCTTTGTTCGGACTATTTAGTAGATGGTTTATGTGAAGTTTGCACAAAATCGGTCGAGCGGTTCTTCATTTATTACATTATTGCACCAGTGCGAAGCCGGGGCGGGTCGCTAGTATATATATGTAAAAGTGAAATACCACTCACTGATTAATCACGAAATCTCTGAAACTATAACACCTAAAAACTTATAATTTGGCAGGTAGGTTCCTTATAGGGTGTAGACATCCGCTAAGAACGGATTTTACGAAACTCCACCCGAGTTGCTAGCCTGTCGGTTTTCTACCGGTTGCATTTCGGGGAGTGTGCGTCAGAATTGCATAACCTAATTCCGCCTAGCCCGTTCCATCATCGGACCACCAGGCGAACAGTAATGTGCCACCGGTACATGGTGGACATCCCACCTATACGCACAAAACGTTTTGGGAACACATTCATTGTGCGTACAACTAAGGAGTGGAATTCCTTGCCGGAATCTGTGTTTCCTGATGGCTACTACCCGGGAATCTTTAAGTCAAGAGTGAATAGGTTACTTCTAGGTAAGCGCGCTCCTTCGTCGACCGTATCGTCGCTTTCCATCAGGTGAGATCAAACGCGAACCTATCAAGAATAAAAAAAAAAACGGGGGTTGGAAGTTTGTATGGAGAAACTTTTACGCGGGTGAAGCCGCTGGCAGAAGCTAGTAATATCATAAACGACGATGCGAAACGCTTAGTCCGGACCGTACGTTTCAACAATGTAAGGGTGGATACTCACCCTACGTCGGGTTGTCCAATAGTAGAAAAGTCATGACGGAATCAAGTCATGCAATTCCCGCGTACACTCTCTAAAATGCAACCTGTAAAATACCGAAAGGCTGGCTATTCTGCGCCTGTACTCCAGGCTTTGTAGATTGGGCTTAATCAAATAGCCTATTCGCACGACTTTCCACTGACTGAACTCTTTCTTTCTTGTTAACTGATTTATCTTTTTCTGTTTCAGGTGCTAAAAAAATTAAAGAAATTAGATCTTCACGGGAACAAGCTGGTTACATTGAAGAGAGCACAATTCAAAGGGCTGAGGGACACTGAAGTTTTGGATTTGAGGTAATTTTTTATAATAATAGTAATAATAGGGTCCCTCATGACGAAAACCTTGTGAATGCTGAGAAGGATAAATAAACTAAATATTTTGATTTGGCTCGCGAGGTTGCCGTCATTTGGGAAGTGGACACAGCAGCCATCCTAGCCAAGTTACAAAAGTGTCGTTCGCGCCGAACGCCTCGAGTAGGCCATGCCTCCGATTCCTTTGTTCTGACGTCATCTCAACGCTCAGTCACCTAGTCAGAACAAAGGAATCGGAGGCGTGGCCTACTCGAGGCGTTCGGCGCAAACGAAACGGTTGTAACTTGGCTAAGGGGGCAGTCATTGTGCCGATGGTCGTGACGGCCAATGGCTTAATTGCCAAGAGCCTCGACCAACATCTGAGGAGGCTCTTGTTAGGCAGTTGGATCAAGGGCTTGATTCAGAAGGCAGTACTCCTGGACACGGCGCGTATTGTTCGGAGTTTCCTCTCTCAGGAACCCTGACCACCGGTAGCTTCGACTCTGTTTCCGATGCTGGTGGGCTACTATTTATTATATATTTTTTTAATAAGTTTTGTTTAAAAAAAATATTAAAAAATGTAATTAATAAGTATATTGACTGAATAAAGTGGATAATCTATACTTATAATAAATCTGTAGAAGTGGAAATTCTGTACATTGAAAACATCAAAAAAATAAATGGCAATCCGGCGATCGCTCTGTGCAAAATTAAAATATGCAATAATATATATATATATATAAAAATCAACGCCACTTTTCTTTGTAATTTTATAACTCAAGAACGGGCTCACCTATCCAAACCAAATGTTTTGGCTTTGTTCGGACTATTTAGTAGATGGTTTATGTGAAGTTTGCACAAAATCGGTCGAGCGGTTCTTCATTTATCACATTATTAGGCGATACGAAGTTAGCCGAGTCAGCTAATTATATATAAAAATGAATAGCTGTTCGTTAGTCTCGCTAAAACTCGAGAACGGCTGGATCGATTTAGCTAATTTTAGTCTTGAAATATTCGTGATAGTCCAGGGAAGGTTTAAACGGTGAGAAAAAAATGAAAAAAAAAAACAAAACCAAATACAATGCCATCTCTAATTAAAATGTCATTATAAAATTAATCATGCTGTTCTGGTAATACCGTAACCCTTACTATTAGGCGGTACGAAGTTCGCCGGGTCAGCTAGTATGCAATATTTTTTATCGATTCGGTCGTTATATAACAATTATGTACTAATTTACAATGGTCATATCTAATTACAATTTCTTTTAATTCGATTAACAATAGATTTAAATTAAATAAAAATTAAAACAATATTTTTCAGACCATTACTTTTACAAGTCTGTTTAAACTAGATGAGGCCGGTGTTTCCTAGCTGACTACCCTGAGAAGAAACACGACATAAAATTCATAGGGTACTTACTTCCCGTTGACACAGAATCCCGAAATGTGGCATGAAGCAAGGTCTTATAGCCTAACACAGTAGCAACAGCCTCTTCGAATCGAGGCATCCGACAACAAAAACGCGCATGATAGTTGAAAGCGTACTAAAATTATTTAAAATTTAGTAAATCCTGCAAATAGAAAAGGTCGATTTCGGTTTTTGAGAAATATGAAAAAAATACCCGAAATTAAGGATAGGTTTGCAAATATCTCGCGGTGAAACTGTTGGCACATCTATTTAGGTTTGTAGCGACATCACATAAGAACTAATCCTGCATCGCGCAATCAAAGTTCTCCGCGCAATTGGAACATATAGTAGTAACAGTACCAAATCATCTATCGGGCAGTTACCCACCAGACATAACACCCGTCTGGTCGGAGGATTCTCCCTTATCAACGGAGGTTTGCGGGATTTTACACTCTGTTCCGCCTACCTCCAAAGGATCTTAATTTTTTTTTTTGTATAATAATATAATTCGGTGCGGTGTATTTTTACAAATTTTGAAAACTCTAAGAGATGTTTCTTAAGGACTCTCCTCTTAAAGTGCGTGACTATCGCACGCTGTGAGCGTGCGTGCAACGGCCTTTGACATCGCCGTTGCATTCTGAATTGTGGTGTTGTTTTTTGGTGTGTTATTCATAAATGTAAATTTGTATTGTTGTCGTGTTGGGTTAGTTTATAATACACATAAATAAACTATGTTTTTGTGGTATGTAGATACATACCCGACAGTTCCATCCGCGCCGCATCGCTTCGCGATCGCGTTCACGTTGAGTCCCAACGTTACGAGAATACTGCGTTAGTCACGAGTTCTTCTTGAAAAATAATCTCCTGAGATTTTAAATATGTTTGTCTATTTTTCAGCCACAACAGTTTAACGAAGCTAGACGGGAGCCACATCGGTGATCTGTCTAAACTAGGATGGTGTAATGCGAGTCATAATCAACTGGGAGAGATACCAAGGTAACTTGTATATCTGTTTTTTCTTTTTACAAGCTTCACTTGTCCCAATGTTTGTCTGTAATCAAATCTTACAAATTAAATTTGATTCACTTCCCGTTTACTGATTGAGTTGAAATTTTGCATGCATGTGTAAATCAGATGACAATGCAAAATTATGAATTATGAAGCTGATCTGATGATGGAACCGCTGGATGTCAGCAAATCGTAGGGGCCCAGCAGGGTCGAAGCCTACTGGGGCCACGGGTAGTGTGAAAGCGAAACCTGAAGCCCCGGGATGAAAGCAAAGAAGCAACAGGAATGGGTTTTTAATCAGTAAAAGTCTGAAACGGGGATCCTAATTTTATATGGAGAAACCGTGTGTGGTGTTCAACTTGGGACTTTTTTTAAATATTTTTGGAAAATATATAATATGGTGTGAACATTATTGGATTGATTCAATTACTGATTCTGAACAAACTATATTCAGGTTTCGCGTATACTAAAACTAATGTTGTATATATTTATTTAGTTATTTAAACTTCATGTACAGTAGTGGTACATAGGCGGAATTAATGCAACAAGGCATTCTCTGCCAGTCAACCTTTGGGTACATACATAAAAAGAAATCATAAAAAAATTGAACAATATTAAAGAACTAAAGGCTGCGTTATTTTTAGGATCATTTTCGCTCGGACCTTGCGATTTGAATGTTTCTACCTCGAAACGACTTCAAAATAATTACTATTAATTTTATTTTATTGTCATTTTTCAGAGGCATGTTTGCAAGGAACACAGTTATAAAAGTGGTGCATTTGGACAATAATAAACTCAAGAAATTGGATACCAACAGTTTCAGGGGAATGAGGTTTTTGAGGTAAGTTCCTATTAATATTCATTTATTTGTTTTTTGCATTTTGGAGAGTGTGCGCGGGAATTGCATGTAAATTACCCCGCTTGGGCGGAGCACCGCTGTGTCATTGTAGGGGCTATCGGCGCCAACGACCTCTCGCGCCGGGCCGTGGTACAGGTCATGGTCCGGAGCGAGGAAGAATTGCATGAGGTCGACTGCTTCTGCGAAGCAGTAATGCTAGCGAAGGCGGGGGCCGCACGCGTGAGGGAACGGACTTCCTCATACCCCAGCTGCTGGGATTCCGACCCAGACGACGAGCAATGTGTAGCTCACCGTCCGGCCGTCCGGTAATCGATCGGACCAAGTCTTAGTCGTCGACAGCGCGTAGTGCTCCACTCACCGCCTTAAAGAGATGTCAGTGTAGCGACATCTATGGCGTTACATAAGAACTAATCCTGCATCGCGCAATCAAAAGTTCTCCGCGCGATTAGAACATATAGAACAATCCGAAATCATCTATCGGGCAGTTGTCCACCAGACATAAAATCCGTCTGGTCGAAGGATCCTCCCTTTCCAACGAAGGTTTGCGGGACTTTACTGTCTGTTCCGTCTACCCCCAAATCAGCAAAACCGTAGGAGCCCAGCTAGGCCGAAGCTTACTGGGGCCCCGGGGTCCTGGAACGCAAAGCAAAGAAAGAACATAGGTGTGGTTTTAGTCAGTAAAAGTCTGACACGCCCTCCTGCTCCGCCCTAGAGCGGGGATTGGATGATTTCCCCCTTAAAAAAAGCTATCTCTAAAAAGAAAACTATTCCTCGTCCTTTCCAGACGTCTCTACCTTCAAGATAACCAGATCTCGGACATCGGTCGCGGGACCTTCTCAGCGGTGACTCGCATCGGCACTGTGGACCTGGCCAGGAACAAGATCACTAAGGTGGACTTCCAGATGTTCCAGGCTGTCAAATATGCTGAGGTGAGTGTCCATCTGTCTATATATATAAGTAAAATTGAAGTGTCTGTTTGTAATATTAAAATTATTTTTTTAGGGTTCCGTACTACACGGGTAAAACGGAACCCAATTATTAAGACTCCGCTGTCCGTCCGTCTATCTGTCTGTCTGTTTGTCCGTCTGTCACCAGGCTGTATCTCATGAACCGTGGTAGCTATACAGTTGAATTGTCATAGATGATGTATTTCTGTTGCCGCTATACCAAAAAAGTACTGAAAACAGAATAAAATAAATATTCAAAAAGGCTCCCATACAACAAACGTTATTTTTTAGTTTTTTGCTACGGACGGTACGGAAGCCTTCGTGCGCGAGACCGACTCGCACTTTGCCGGTTTTTTTTACTAAATGCACATGAAATAATACTCAATTAAAAAAAAAAAACTAATTGCCTACGTCTGTCTGTTTGTTCTGTTTAATGTCTGAAATGGCTGAACCGATTTTGACGGCACTTTCACAAGTAGATAGCTGATGTTGGAAGGCTTACTCCTTAAATATTTTAATTAAAAAAATTTAAATATTTTCTATACTTTTTCAGGTGATAAATCTAGCGGAAAATAACATAACAATAATAGAGAAACAAGCCTTCACTGACCTCTACCAAGCCATAGTCAACATATCTCACAACTCCCTCTCCACCATAGAGTCGGGCGCCTTCCAGAACTGTCACAATATGACGTTGCTCGACGTGAGCCACAACAATTTGTCTATGATCACCCCGGGCGCTTTTGATGAGAACAGCTATGCGTACACTCTGCAAATGGCGCATAATGAATTTACTGATTTTTCACAGGTAAGATTGGCAATCGTAACCATATTGTGTATATGCATGAAGATAATATTTGTTATCTAACCAAAAAATGTACAAAAATAGTATAAGCCATATAATATATTATGTAGTATACTATTTGACCCGGCAAACGTTATTTTGCTATGTATATAATTCTTTTTTATCTGAATTGAAAAAAAAAAAAATTGATGTTGTCCGATTCTCAGACCTACCCAATATGCACACAAAATTTCATGAGAATCGGTCAAGCCGTTTCGGAGGAGTATGGCAACGAAAACTGTGACACGAGAATTTTATATATTAGATTTATTACACAAGGGCATGCAACTCGAAATACATTTTCATTGTTTTTCATACAACCGCTCTTACGCGATTATGACGTTATTACACATTTTTCATTGTATATTTTGGAAACTCAGTATCTTGTGGAAATTTCTAGGCTTCTATTGAAATCAATTTATAAATTTGTGTAAAACTAATCCAGTAAAGACCTCTGCAAATCTGCCATTTTGCATGAACTTTGACACTTCATAATTTACTCAAAAATTAAAAAAAGTCAAAAAAGTATAAGTATAGAAGCCTTGTAAATTTAATCAAGATTCTAAATAACGACAATTTTTTACAAAAACTTTTAATGGTTTTAATAAAACACGTGTTTCCTGGAACAAGTTTTGTAAAATATTCAAGTAAAATATGGAATTCGGTAATTCCGTGATTTACTCTAAACTAACAGAGTTTTCAGGCGTTGCCTTTTCGTCAAACATCGCGTTGGATTGCTTTAGATGAAGTAACAAGCTTTTAAACCATGCTCGATGGCGATAGGCGAGTGAAAAAGGACACTCCTGAGATGATTTTTACTAGATTTTGACCTCCTGCCCTCCCTAAATAAGCAAAAAATAAGAATATCCCGACACCTCCCTGTTTGATATTTATTACGTAAGAATCTAGAGGAAAAAATGAATATTAATATAAAAGTTAATTAATATCATGAAGTGATCAATTTCTATGATCTGGCCACGACATATACACGCACTGTAACAACAAAATTTAAGACAACTTAAAATAAAAAAAATCACTGACACATTGTGAGTCTCACGACTGCGCCAAATAGGTCCAGTTCAGCATAAATGCCAGACAACTTAGTAGACAACATAGTAGTCAGTGGTAAATGCCAGACGCAGGTTTTCAACTGAACCTTATTGAGAGTGAACGGCAGTTATTATTGGGTGATTACTCACCTTAAAAAAATGTATGGGTCCCTAAAAATTTGAATGATCTTACTTTCTGTTACAGATACCGATACAAAACATGTCAGGAATACAGGTCCTAAACGCATCATACAACAAAATAGAGTCCATACAAAAGATGGCGTTCCCCAAGCTGTACGAGCTTCATACGGTGGACTTGTCGCATAATAATATCAGTCAGATTTTTAATGCTGTGTTCCAGAACTTGTTTTCTATAAGGTAAGTTTATTAGTCAACACTACGTTCTAAGCTCACACCTATACACAAAAATAAATCAAAAAGTAAACATGATTGCAATATATATAGGGCTAAACTGAAAATTGAGGAGTGGCTAAAAGAGCAAGACTACGATACAACTGAAAGTCTACTTACCTGGATCGGCTAATCACTTAGACCATACCATACACCTCTCTCGCTCACACGCACTCACACTGCATTTGCTCATGACACGACACCACACACAAATACATGTACACTACACTCATACTTTACATACACATACATACACTATACATATACAAACTATCAGTAAAAATATATATATATATATATAATTATATACTTATATATTTCTTCCTCATTAGTCCACATTTTGGCAATAATATGCGAAGACACTGCCTCCTAAGATACAGGATCTTCCTAGTTTAGGAGTCAGGGTATTTCAAACTAAATTGACTGTTGTATTGATTGTATTTTTTGTACTTACATTTGATGCCAAATATGTACTTTTATAATAAATAAATATTATTATTGAAATGGTGACAGGTCACGGGAACAACTTGTGACCCACGGATGCCCCTCAAGTTGAAGGGTAAAATCTACAAGTCCGTGATAAGACCTGTCATACTGTATGGATCAGAATGTTGGGCTGTGAAAAAGACGGATGAAAAAAGATTGCACGTAGCGGAGATGAGAATGTTAAGATGGATGTGTGGTGTGACGAGAATGGATAAAGTGAGAAATGAATATATTAGAAGAAGTTTGAAAGTGGCGCCAGTGACTGAAAAGTTGAAGGGGAATCGTTTGTCTTGGTATGGTCATGTGAAGAGGAGAGATGAAACGCATGTTACTAAAAGAGTTATGAGTATACATGTGGATGGGTGGAGAGGGAGAGGGAGGCCAAAGAAAAGATGGATGGATTGTGTGAAGAGTGATATGAAAGAAAAGGAAGTTAGTGATAGCATGACGAGTGACAGGGCAGAATGGAAGAAAAAAACGTGTTGCGCTGACCCCAAATAACACGAGACAAGGGCAGGAAGATGATGATGATTATTATTAGAGGCCTTAACGCGATCCAAACTGAACTGATAAACTGAACTGTTAAAGGGATGGAGCTGTAAAGGGTGTATCGCTCCATCCCTCTTCCACGCTCGCACAACTGATATTTATGACGTCATGGTAAGGTCCTAGGCTGCATCTCTGTGGATGGATGGAGAGGGAGAGGGAGACCAAAGAAAAGATGGATACATTGTGTGAAAAGTGATATGAAAGAAAGGGAGTTTGTGATAGCGTGACGAGTCATCATCATTTCAGCCGAAAGACGTCCACTGTTGGACATAGGCATCCCCCAAATGTCGCCACAATGACCGGTCCTGTGCGTCTCGCATCTATCGGATTCCCGCGACCCTCACCAGGTCATCTGTCTACCTCGTGGAAGGTCTTCCAGTACGTGGTCGCCATTCCAGAACCTTTCGTCCTCATCGACCATCTGTTCTACGAGCAATGTGCCTTGCCCACTGCTACTTAAGTTTGGCGATTCTTCGGGCTGTGTGGCCTTGGTTCTCCTGCGGATATCTTCATTTCTGACGCGATCACGCAAGGAAACTCCGAGCATTGCCCTTTCCATTGCCCTTTGAGTGACTTTAAGCCTTCTGATGAAGCCCATTGTAAGCGACCACGTTTCACAGCCTTATATCATCACTGGCAACACGCACTGGCCGTAGACTTTTGTCTTGAGACACTGTGGTATATTGAACGAGAACGAAGTGACGAGTGACAGGACAGAATGGAAGAAAAAAACGTGTTGCGCCGACCCTAAATAAAACGGGACAAGGGCAGGATGATGATGACGGTAAGGCCCTAGGCCCCAGCGGCAAAGGGCTGTAAGGGGGTCCTGACAGCTTTGGACTCAGTGAAAAGGCGTGCGAAGAAGCTAATTGGTGATCCAGACTTGGTTAATCAACAAAGCCTAGAGCACAGGCGCAGGGTAGCCAGCCTATCGGTATTTTACAGGTTACATTTTGGAGAGTGTGCGCGGGAACTGCATGACTTGATTCCGCCATCTCCCCCCCAAACCTTTCTACCATCGGACAACCCGATGTTCGGCAGGTATCCACCCTTATGTTGTTGACACTTCAACAGTCCGGACTAAGCGTTTCGCTTCGTCGTTTATACTGCGTACATCGAAGGACTGGAACAAATTGTCGAAGGTCGTGGGTTCGATTCCCACCCAGGACAAATGTTTGTGTGATGAGCATGATCATTTGTTCTGTGTCTGGGTGTAATTTATCTATGATATGTATGTATTGGAAGTATGTTTATCAGTTATCTAGTACTCATACCACAAGCTCTGTTTAGTTTGGCACTAGATGAAGTTGCGTGAAAGTCATCATCATCATCCTGCCCTCGTCCCGTGTTATTTGGGGTCGGCGCAACACGTTTTTTTCTTCCATTCTGCCCTGTTACTCGTCATGCTATCACTAACTTCTTTTTCTTTTATATCACTCTTCACACAATCCATCCATCATTTCTTAGGTCTCCCTCTCCCTCTCCATCCGTCCACATGTATACTCATAACTCTTTTAGTAACATGCGTTTCATCCCTCCTCTTCACATGACCATACCAAGACAAACGATTTCCTTTCAACTTTTCAGTCACTGGCGCCACTTTCAAACTTCCCCTAATATATTCATCCATCTTAACATTCTCATCTCCGTTACGTGCAATCTTTTTACGTGGAACAAAAAAATTAAAAAAAAATTAGGTCTCTCCAACACTAGAGAAGAAAATAAGTGGCAGTGGGCAGGACACATTGCTCGCAGAACAGATGGTCGATGAGGGCGAAAAGTTTTGGCGTGGTGACACAGACCAAGTGTTTCTCCTTGTCGTTTATACTGCATACATCGAAGGACTAGAACAATTTGCCTGCTGCTGTCTTCCCGTCCGATTATAATTTAGGTGTCTTCAACACTAGAGTGAATAGGCTCTTAATAAACTAGAGCGCCTCACCATCAACGATTGCATCACAGCTTACCATCAGGCGGGATCGCAGTCAAACACTAGTTTATATCAATAAAAAAAAACTAACAAAAGTCTTTCTCCACAGATTCCTAAACCTCAGCTACAACTCGCTGGAATCCATCAAGCCCGCGACCTTCGGCACCATACCGACAATACTGGAGCTGGACTTGTCTCACAACAAGTTGAAAGATGTCTCTCGTGGTAGTCTGGCCAAGCTGGTCAGTGCAAGGCTGATTGATATCACGTTTAACCAGCTGGAGAAGCTGTTCCAGATACCTATTAGTTTGGGGTGAGTTTACTTTAATTTTTTTTTCAATTATCATCAAGATCGGAGACTCTACACTCGAAGTTGTGGACGACTATGTTTACCTGGGACAGACGGTCCGGTTGAGTAGGTCTAACTTCAAGAAATCAGTTCGGGAAGCTGCGCGGTATCTTTTCGCCTAGTATACCACAGTATCTCAAGACGAAAGTCTATGACCAGTGCCTGTTGCCAGTGATGAGATATGGCTCTGGGATGTGGTCGCTTACATCAGAAGAGGGCCTCATCAGAAGACTTGAAAGTCACCCAAAGGGCAATGGAAAGGGCTATGCTCGGAGTTTCCTTGCGTGATCGAATCAGAAATGAAGATATCCGCAGGAGAACCAAGGTTACCGACATAGTCCGAAGAATCGCCAAAATTAAGTGGTAGTGACTGTCCCTGTAGTTTTGGCTGTGCGTTGATATGTCAGTCAGTCAGTTTCTCCTTTTATTTAAATAGATAAATTTTATTCAAATAAAGATTATAAAAAATTAACATTAAGCCAACAGTAACAAGGTTTCCCATACAATTACAGTGCCTAAAAATATACTTAAACTAAAACAATATTAAAGGTGCAATTAATCGTTCAGAACTGCAATGTTTGATAGTGGACCGCACGATCTAGGTTAATTTAAACCTGTGTTTCAGGCCATCACTTTACAGTTCAGTTTCATTGCGACAGTAAAATTTAAAGTTACAGTAAAACTATTATAAAAAATTAAACGTTCCATCATCGAACCACCAGGCGTACGGCAATGCACCACCGGTACATGGTGGACATCCCACCTATACGTACGAAATGATTTGGGAACACATTTATTATGCGTACATGTGAAGTGGAATTCCCTGCTGGACTCTGTGTTTTCTGGTGGCTACAACCGGGGAATCTTTAAGTCAAGAGTGAATAGGTTACTTCTAGGTAAGCGTGCTCCATCGTCGACCGCATCGTCGCTTTCCATGAGCTCCCCTAGCCAAGTTACAATCGTTTCATTTCGAGTAAGCCACGCCTCCGATTCCTTTGTTCTGGCCACGTGACTGAGCGTTGAGATGACGTTAGAACAAAGGAATCGGAGGCGTGGCCTACTCGAGTCGTTCGGCACGAACGATACGATTGTAACTTGGCTAGGGGGGCAGGTGAAATAGCGGTCAAGCGCGAACCTATCAACAATAAAAAAAAAACTATATAGATGAAATTATATTATAATTTTTCTATTCTGTCTCCACAGCGAACTCAACGTCGCCTATAACAACCTAACAGAGATCAAGCCGAACACGTGGCCCTCCATGAACGCCCTCCTCCGACTCAACCTGTCGTCCAACATGTTGGCCGACTCGCTCATGTCGGACAGCTTCTCCAGCTTACTGACGCTGCAAGCACTTGATCTGTCTAATAATGGCTTGACGAAACCGCCGTGGGAAGCTTTGTCCTCATTGAGTAGTTTGCAGTATTTGTATGTCCAGGTAAATATATTTTTATTCATGCGTGGCCGTACCGTATTTTGTCTTGGTATGGTCATGTGAAGAGGAGGGATGAAACGCATGTTACTAAAAGAGTTATGAGTTTACATGTGGATGGATGGAGAGGAAGAGGGAGACCAAAGAAAAGATGGATGGATTGTGTGAAGAGTGATATGAAAGAAAAGGAAGTTAGTGATAGCATGACGAGTAACAGGGCAGAGTGGAAGAAAAAAACGTGTTGCGCCGACCCCAAATAATACGGGATAAGGGCAGGAAGATGATGATGATGATGATGCGTGGCCGTACATGCGCTAATGTTTGCTGAGCCTATGTTTAGGCTCGCCAAGTTACGTCGACCGTACTGTAGCTTCAGTAGTTTAAATATATTTGTCAGAGTAATGTGGTAGTCCAGTGTCCGATTTTACGAGTTGTAGATCGCGGGTTCAAACCCAGCCAGGCGCATTACTCTGTGTTATTTTTTTCATGACCACTGCTCTCAAAATGGTGAAAGAAAAAGTCTTGAGCTATACACATATTATGCGGTATAAACGACGAAGCGAAACGCTTAGTCCGTCGCGTCCGCCGTACGTCGGTTTGTCCGATGGTAGAAAGGCGATGGCGGAATCAAGTCATGCAATTTTCGCGCACACTCTCCAAAATTTAACCTATAAAATACCGACCGGTAGTGTGAAAGCGGAACCCGGGGCCCTGGGACGAAGGCAACGAAGGAACAGGAGTGGGTTTTTAGTCAGTAAGAGTCTGACACTATCTCCCGCTCCGCCCAAGAGCGGGGATGTCATTAGGATGATTTTCCCAACCAATAAAAAAAAAAAAAAAAAAAAAACCTATAAAATACCGATAGGCTGGCTACCAACTTATCGTTTTCTACATCGAGAACAGAATTCGACACGAAACGGTTGTAACTTGGCTAGGGGGGCTGAACACATTATTATACTGGACGCGCAAGGCATTGTAGCCTTTTTGTGTAGACTCCATTATAATAAAATGTTTCTTTTTCTCATTTTTCAGGATAACAACATGACAGAGCTGAGCCGCTCCGCCTTCGGCAACTTGCCCACAACATTCAAGATAGACTTGTCGCGCAACCAACTGACAACTATCGCGCAACGCACGTTCAACGGGCTCGCACAGTTGCTCGATCTGTCGCTCAGTGGCAACAAGCTTGAACATATCCCGAATGAGGCTTTTAAAGGATTGGTGGCTTTAAGGTAGGACCCAAATATGCCGTGTGTGTGTATGTGTATGTGCTGTGTCTGTCCTGAATAAAAGTATTTTTCCTCTGCTGAAGACGCCCCAGACGTCGAAAGTTGTCACCGGCCTTCGTTGCGGATGGTGAGTCATGGTTAGCTCGCCGTCCGGCCTTCCGTTAAGGACCAAGGCCGGGTCGACAAGGCATTGTGTTCCACGCGCACCTCAAAGAGATATTAGTAAAATTGATGGGACTAGTTAGTGCCGAAATCTGCTAGAGTTGCGGATTGTTCGAAAGAGTTACTGCAGCCCTCGCAAAAAAAGTATAAGCCCTCGTAAAAGGAATACTGTGGGTTTTAGGCAGTAAAAGTCTGACAATACCTCCCCCTCTGGTCAGAGAGGAATAAGTTATTTGATGATTTGCCACGCAAAAAATGAATAAAATAGAACAAATTTTATTATACACAAAAATGGTTATGAAATTACCGACCGCGCGCCAGAAAACGCAGCGTTGGCGCGGCCTCCCACAAGGTGGACCGTCGACCTGGTGGGAGTCGAGGGGATACGGTGTATGCGAGACGCATAGGATCGGTCGTTGTGGCGACGCTTGGGGAGGCCTATGTCCAGCAGTGGACGTCTTTCGGCTGAAGTTACTAAACACTATATATCACAAAATAGTCACGCTAATATCATAAAACATTCGCGCCACTATCACGACACAGTCGCGCAACTATCACGAAACAGTCGCGCAACTATCACGAAACAGTCGCACAACTATCACGAAACAGTCGCGCAACTATCACGAAACAGTCGCGCAACTATCACGAAACAGTCGCGCAACTATCACGAAACAGTCGCGCAACTATCACGAAACAGTCGCGCCACTATCACAAAACATTCGCGCCACTATCACAAAACAGTCGCACAACTATCACGAAGCAGTCGCGCAACTATCACGAAGCAGTCTCGCAACTATCACGACACAGTCGCGCAACTATCACGAAACTGTCGCGCCACAATCACAAAATAGTCGCGCAACTATCTTGCAATTATGTCGACTTTAGTTGATAATTGTATTGAATTTTGCTTATTTTTTTTTCCAGGAAGTTGGATTTATCGCATAACTTCTTAGAGAAGATAGATAACAAGACAAATGGATTGCTGGATGATTGCCTGTCTTTAGAGGAGGTACGTTATTATTTGAAACTAGCTTAGCTACTTGACAGAGATTGACTGCTGCGCAGCGTGTCGCGGGTTCGATTCCCGCACGGTACAAAGCTTTGTTTGGTCTACTGATAGATAGATAGATATATTATTTATTTATTGTACACCAAAGATACAAATTACATTAGGAACTTAAAATTAATAGGGTGTCACAATGGGCGGTCTTATTGCTAAAAGTGATTTTTTACAGACAACCTTTGGATGGATTTGACAGAGAAGGAGAAAAAATATACGCAGGTGGTTCGTGGACTATTTACATATTTTATTTTTATTTATTTTGTGGTTTTTATTTAGGTATTCTGGGTTCCATTTGTGTAGGTGATTAACTAAACGTAAACAATCTTGATACTTATGTCTTTTATACGAATAAAAGACATACAAAAATTATTTAAATTTAGTTAATTACCAAACATCGGTATAGGTAAATAACAAATTGTAAACGTTTTTAGATACAAATTTTTAGACAACTTTTAGATAAAAGACGTCAAGATTGTTTACATTTAGTTAATTACCTAAACAGATTTATTTATTTAATCATAGGAGAACCAACAGCTATAACAAAAGAATAACAATAGTATAAGAGATATTGAGCTAATTACAGGTTCTCACGGTTAGAAACAGGTAAAGTAATAGAAAACTTACGATCACTAATAAGCACGGTAAAAAAAGAAAATAATTAAACATCCCTTAATTAAAATTAGCACTATGCACTTTTGAAAAAGTCCGCATTCAGCTGAGTGCGTGCCGAATAGGTTTTAATAGTAAACGGGTCAAAAGAGAACTCTTTACAAAGAACAATAAAGTCCTTACACGCTCGCACCATGCAGGAGTTTCGCCTGTAATTAGAAGAGGAAGAAGGAATAGAGATAGGTGGATTAAATCTAACCGATCTCTGGGGCACATTAAAGCATAATTTATGTAAGAGATCAGGACAGTCAATTTGTGAGATGGAGTAAAGATGTATATGTGAGTTTACATGTATGTGAATGCTCCCACAATACAGGAGTTACTCCTAGTGTGAAACAACGTTTTGTTAAAGCAAAAATATAAATTTGTGTTACCATTGGCAACTGTGTCTGTCTAAATACAACTTTTTAATAATCGCATTTATACGATCCAAATCTTTTATTTTATCAGAAACTAGTGGTCCTAGATGGCAAAGGGCAACTGAAGGACACAGTTGTGTTTTTAGTCAATAAAAGTCTGACACGCCGTCTTGTTCCACGTTCGAGCGCGAAAAGTCATTGAATGTTTTCCGACGTTAAAAAAAAAACCTAATAAATCACTGTCTTCCAGGTCATCCTAAGCCATAACAAATTTGGCTTTCTGACAAAGAAGATGTTCCCCGCCAGCCCCTGGATCCCCTACAGGCTGCGAGAGATTGACCTCAGCTACAACGAGATCCCGGTGCTGACGCATGACCTGACGCTGGGCGCGCAGAAAGTGAAGAAGCTTAACCTCGCTGGGAACTTTATAAACGACATTAGAAATAGTAAGTCATCATAATCATCATTTCAGCCGAAAGACGTCCACTGTTAGACATAGACCTCCCCCAAATGTCGCCACAATGACCGATCCTGTGCGTTTCACATCCATCGGATTCCAGCGACCCTCACCAGGTCATCGGTCCACCTTGTGGGAGGCCGCGCCAACGCTGCCTCTTCCGGTACGCGGTCGCCATTCTAGAAACTTTCGGCCCCAACGGTCATCCGTTCTGCGAGCAATTGTGCCCTGCCCATTGCCACTTAAATTTGGCGATTCTTCGTGCTATGTCGGTGACCTTGGTTCTCCTGCGGATATCCTCATTTCTGATTCGATCACGCAAGGAAACTCCGAGCATAGCCATTTCCATTGTCCTTTGAGTGAATTTAATCCTTCTGATGAGGCCCATTGTAAGCAACCACGTTTGATGATCATATGAGTCATATGTCATCACTGGCAACACGTAAATAGTAAGTGATTCTATGTATTTAAATAAAATCATCGTCGTTTATACCGCGTACATCATAGGATTGGAACAATTTGCCTGCAGTGGTCTTCTCGTCCGGTTATTATTTAGGTGTCTTCAAGGCTAGAGTAAATAGGCTCTTAATAAACTAGTGCGCCTCACCATCCGCGATTGCATTACTGCTTACCGTCAGGTGGGATCGCAGTTAATTGGTAGTTTATATAATTTAAAAGAGATTGGGAACCCATTTATCGTGCGTACAGCTAAAAAATTGGATTTCCTGTCGGAGTCTGTTTCCTGATGGCTACAACCTGGGGATCTTTAGGTTTTGCGTTTTTCCTGTAGTTAATTCGTGCGCGTGTAATCTTTAGTTGAGATTTGTTTTAATTTCTAGTGTTGAATGTTGCTGTCTTTTTACGTAGCTGAATGTTTGTCAAATCATCATCATTTTAGCCGAAAGACTTCCACTGTTGGACATAAGCCTCTCCCAAGTGTCGCCACAATGAACGGTCCTGTCCGTCTTGCATCCATCGGATTCCCGCAACTTTTGCCAGGTCATCGGTCCACCTTGTAGGAGGCCTTCCAACGTTGCGTCTTCCGGTACGTGGTCACCTTTCGGCCCCAACGGCCATCTGTTCTGCGAGCAATGTGCCCTGCCCATTGCCACTTTAGTTTGGCAATTCTTCGTGCTATGTCGGTGACCTTGGTTCTTCCGCGAGTTGAATGTTTGATTGTACAGAATTCGTATCTGAAATTGAATTCTATATTAACCCCACAACTCATTTTTATTAGTTTAAATAATGAATATAATTAAATCTAAGAATTTTTTATATAATTTTACAGATGTCCTCGGTAACCTCACATCCTTGGAAGTTTTGGATTTATCTCATAATAACTTGAAAGATATGATTTCAAGAACATGTAAGTTTTTAAATGACTTTTTAAATTTAAAGATGTAGGAGAGGATTTTTACCAGCAGTGAATGTACTAATACACTAATAATAATAAAAAAATCTATACTAATATTCTGTGTGACTGGCCTGTTGGTCTAGTGGTCAGTGGCCCTGACTGCTATGCCAGAGGTCGTGGGGTCGATTCCCACCCAAGACAAATGTTTGTGTGATGAGCACAATCATTTGTACTGCGTCTGGGTGTAATTTATTTATAATATGTATGTATTTAGAAATAATAATAATATATAAGTATGTTCATCAGTTGTTTAGTACTCATAACACAAACTCTGCTTAGTTTGGGAATAGATGGCGTTGCGTGGAAATGAAAAAAAAAATCTAACTTATTATATTAATAGGTAGTTTGTATGTAGGGTTATTTTTAAATGGAAATCATACAGTATCTTCTCACAATTTCGTATGGAGCGAGATCGATGGCGTATCAGACTTTTACTGACTAATACTCACCTGTGTAAGGACACAAGTGGGTTTTAAAACGTGGTCCAAAAACGCAAAACCTTTGCGTTCATTTATTTAATAAAACTTCACTTAATGCCTTTGGCATTCTCTACCAGTCAACCTAGGGTAGTGAAGAGAAAACACGGTAGGTGTATAAAAAAGAGAAAAGTTTAATAAGAAAACAAGGGAAGAAATGTATATATATAAAATATAAAAAGTAAAACAACTAAAACCCGACCACGATAAGTTTTAGTTTTTTACTTTTTTTTTTATTTAAAGTTTTTGGTGTTAATTTAACTGTTTCCGCCTTCACTGCGTGGAGGTATTCCTAGCTTATGTTATTATTTCTTTTTACGCACGATGTTTTATCTGTTAGAAGGTGCCATATTGAATTTTGACGTAATTTTTGGTATGTAGAAGTGAAGCCCTTTCAAATGATACCAAATACGACGTATTTATCTTTTTGAAACATTGAATTTTGATTGTATTGTTTGATAAGTACCATACCGATAATAATGATATCAAACACGGTGTATTTATCTTAACATTTTTTTAAACATATGACTTTTTGGCCACTAGAAGACGTCACTTTCAATTTGATCAATATTTTGGAAATGTACAAATGAAGCCCTTTCAAATGATACCAAACACGGCGTACTTATCTACATTTTAATTTTTTAACACATTATTTTTTGTCCGCTAAAGGGCGCCATATCGAGTACGTCATGAAGCCTATGTTCAGCGGACAATTAAGACGTTTCTAACGATACCCCATATATTGAGTTCCGATAAGTAGATTAGGAGCTATGAGGGAACAAATAAACATACTCACACACATACATACATAGCCTGTCAAAATCATAACCCTCCTTTGACTTTGTCGTAGTGACAAGAGTTTTAGGAAACTAATGAATCGATTCTGAAAATTGTTTCACTAATATGTTCTACTTTTTTTTTACCATTCCAGCCGAAATCAAATTCAGTTTCCCAGAGAACATAACAGAGCTTCACCTGCGCAACAACTCGCTACAGACACTGCCTATTGAAAATATAATGACAGCCAAGCAGCTCAAGTTGTTGGACGTGAGGCAGAACGAGCTGACTACATTCGAACCTAAGTTGGTTAGGAAAGTGAGGCATGAGGGATTGACGGTGTTGTTCCAAGGTTAGTAGTAATTCTAAACTAAATTAATAATCTATGGCGCAACTGTCGCAAAATAGTTGGGCAACTATCGCAAAACAGTCGGGCAATTATCGCTGCACAGTCGGGCAACTGTCGCTGAACAGTTGAAAGAAAGAAAAAACGTTTATTCATACCTCACACATACAGTGGCATTAAAATACAGTAGAATTAGGATACATTAGAATTAGAATATAGCAGCATTAAGTATGAAAAAAAAAAACAGCAGCCATTGCAAAACAGTCGGGCAACTATCGCTGAACAGTTGGGCATTTATCGCAAAACAGTCGAGCTACTATTGCAAAGCAATCGGGCAACTATTTCAAGAAAGTCTTTCGATTTTTTCGACTCTATGGCGTACTTAAATATCTCAAATTAAGTCGTCCTATATCAACATTGTCGCGTCACTGTCTCAAAACAGTCCTCTATTGTACCAACAGCTTCATAAACGCGTATTCGTCATTATACGCTTTTTTTTGTAGGTTGGAAAATCATCCAGTGACATCCCCTGCTCTTTGGCGTAGCGAGAGGGCGTGTCAGACTGTTACTGACTAAAAACTCACTCCTGTTCCTTCCACGGGTAGTGTAAAAGTGAAACCCGGGGCCTTGGAACGAAGGTAAAGAAGGAACAGGATTGGGTTTTTAGTCAGTAAAAGTCTGACACTATCTCCCGCCCCGCCCAAGAGCGGAATTTGTCATAAGATGATTTCCCACCCAATAAAAAAAAAACTCCTGTTCCTTCTTTGCCTTCGTCCCAGGACTGAGTTTTTCTTTCAGAAACAAACCCTTGGCCCCTTTAGGCTTCGACCCTGCTGGGCACCTACGGTACCACCTATAAACTTGGTGTAGGCGTACACCACATATAGAAATTATTTTTTATTTTCAGGAAACAGTCTAAAATGTGACTGCTTCACCCGTCCACTAAAACACTACCTAAACCATATGCTTCCATCATTACTCAAAATGGACGAAAAATACCAAAACCTAACCTGCGCTGAGCCAGTCACGTTACAAAATGAAAATATATTGACCGTAGACGAAGATAGATTATTGTGCGCTGGCAACACTGACGTTGATACGATGATTTTGGAGCATAGCAACACTGATGGGGAGAGCGCCTTCGATTTTGTTTCTGAACCAGATTTGGCGTTTAGGGATATTCAGTAGTGAGTATTATTATTTATTTATTAATACTTCATGCATTATAAAGCCATGTGCTCCATCGTCGGTCATTTATTTGTTTATTTAGGCTTTAGGCGAGATAGTGGTCAAAGGCGAAAACATTATGAAAAAAAAAAGTGGGAAAGTGCGAGTCGGACTCGCGCACTGAGGGTTCCGTACAAACTTACTTAGAAGTTTGATTTTTTCACAGCATCAAGAGGCTGCAGACTTATATATGGTTTTTATAAAGTTTGATAAAGGATCTTGACAGATAGACAGACGGACAGCAAAGTGATCCTATAAGGGTTCCGTTTATTCCTTTTGAAGTACGGAACCTTAATTAAGGGTTGTGATTTTTTTTTAATTCTATTCCCGTACGATACAAATATTTGTATGTTCTACAGATAGTAAGTTCCGGGTCTGGGTGTCTTGTTTTTGTGAGGTAAACGCACCCGTGATACAGGAGCTATTCCTAGTGTGAGGGCAACGTTAAAATAATAATAATAAAAAAATATTAACACGTAAAATCTGTGAATGATGTGCAAGCCTGTAATTGGTTAGTTTGCACGGAAGCCAAACTTGGGGAAGTCTAAGGAAAAAAAAACTGTAAATAAAAAGTCGGATTCGTGCACTGCGGGTTCCGTACAAACTTACTTAAGAAATCAGTCTAATTATCGAATTGAGTTACAAAGATTTTTCCGAATCGCAAAAAAAAGTTTTTTTGTGACGTAACTACAAATTTACAGTTTTCAGATGTTTTACTTTACTTGTGCTATGAGACCTTGCTTCATGCCAAATTTCAGAATTCTAGGTCAAAGGGAAGTACCCTATGAATTTTGATTCCTTCGAGTGTCGAAATATACGTTTTTTGCAACATAAACGACCGTATCTTGTTTTTGTTAACTCAGAAGTTTGATTTTTTTGCAGCTTCAAGTGACTGCAGACCTGAGTATATGGTTTAATTTCATCTCGATACATCCACGCGTTCCCAAGATAAATTATCTTGCTGTCTTGACAGACAACAAAGTGATCCTATAAGGATTCCGTTTTTTCCTTTTGAGGTACAGAATCCAAAAAATAAATAAAATAATAATGAAAACTGTCTAAAATCACAATTACAAAAAAATATTTCAAATTCATTAAATGTTAAGTAATTCAGTAACCTTTCAAATCTAATGGAAGGGGTAACTATCAATTAACAGAATAAGGATGCAAAAATTGAAATGTGACGTCACCTCTATTCACACAATATATATTCACACAACTATCACACAACGCCGTCTAGTCCCAAGCTAAGCAGAACTTGTGTTATGAGTACTAGACAACTGATAAACATACTTAAATTTTTCTAAATACATACAAATTATAGATAAAAATTACACCCAGACACAGAACAAATGATCGTGCTCATCACACAAACATTTGACCTGGGTGGGAATCGAACCCACCAAGTTACGCGCGTATAAAAGAGATGATGCGAGATGTCTCCACTACCCTCCAGTATACTAAATGCTTATCGCTGCTTCATTGAAATAAACAAATTTTGATGTTTATTTAAAACAAAAAAGATTTATTTTTAGTGTTATCTGTTGTTTGGTATATAAAACACTAGCTTTTGCCTGTGGTTTCGCCCGCGTACATAAAAAATAGCTTATGTCACTCGGGAATAAAGCAGCTTTCTATCGGTGAAAAAAATTTAGCAATCGGAACAGTACTTTCAGAGATTACCTCCTACAAACAAAAAACAAACTTTACCTGTTTATAATATTAGTGTAGGTGTAAAAAATACAAGGTAATATTCAATTGAATAAATAAAGTTCATTAACATATCGCTCACTTAGCAATATTTTGGCACATCCACATCTATATATATAAAAGAAGGTTGTGTTAGTTACACTATTTATAACTCAAGACCGGCTGAACCGATTTGGCTGAAAATTGGTGGGGAGGTAGCTTAAAACCAGGAGTCAGACATTGGATACTTTCTATCCGTGGAACGTGACATAAAACATGGTATAACAAAACGCAACTAACAGCTAAACGTAATGTTGTTTATCGTTAAGTATGGTTGAAAATTTGACGATTTGAAATTTTGAAGTTGACCGGTTTATGTGTTTAATGATTTATTAAATTAATATACCATAGAGTAGGGTAGATTGGGGTAGAGGAAGTTAGAGTGAGGTAGAGTAGAGTAGAGTAGAATATAGTAGTCGGTTGACGAGAGCGAAGCCGCGGGCGAAAGCTAGTTTTTCATATTTTACAGATACAAGGGTCAAAGATTGTACAAATATTTAAAACGAAGTTTTGAGTTCATTTTACATTTTATATCAGAAATTGTGATGTTGGCTACTAGTACCTATAGACCATAATAGATATTCAAAGATATAAATTATCCAATTTTAAACACTTAGGCCGTTAAAACTTGAATATATTAGAGGAAGTTTGAAACTGGCGCCAGTGACTGAAAAGTTGAAGGGGAATCGTTTGTCTTGGTATGGTCATGTAAAGAGGAGATATTAAACGCATGTTACTAAAAGAGTTATGAGTATACATGTGGACGGATGGAGAGGGAGAGGGAGGCCAAAGAAAAGATGGATGGATTGTGTGAAGAAAAGGAAGTTAGTGATAGTATGACGGTTGACAGTATAGAATGGAAGAAAAAAACGTGTTGCGCCGACCCCAAATAAGATGGGACAAGGGCAGGAAGATGATGAGGTCGTTAAAACTTAATTTCGCATTTACTGTAGATGTGCCAATATTTTACTAGGTGAGCGATATTTTGATGAATGTAAATTTAAATCAGTTGTTCAAACAATTTTAATATATTAACACTTGCTAATTTTACCATTGGATCCGTTATTTCGTCAACTCTCTCACATCTTCGGTAGTATAGTGGTAAGTATCCCCGCCTGTCACGCGGGAGACCGGGGTTCGATTCCCCGCCGGAGAGATTCTTTTTGTGTTTTTTTATGTACCAGGCAATAGCTTAAATAATTTATTACCAAATATAATAGGAAAATATAACATAAAAAAAACATAGTATAGAATTTTTTTCAGGTGGTAAATTATCTAATGACATCTCCCGCCCTTGGGTGGGGCGACAGGGCGTGTCAGACTTTTAATGACTAAAACTCACTCCTGTTTCTTCTTTGACTTCGTTCCAAGGCTCCAGGGTTCTCTTTCGCATCACCCATGGCCCCAGTAGGCTTCGACCCTGCTGGGCCCCTACGGTTTTGCTGACATCTGGAGGCGCGCGTGGAACACTACGCGCCGTTGACGAATTCTTCCGTTCTGGGTGTCTTTCGGCTGAAATGATGATGTGTCCTGTCAGTCGTCACGTTATCAATGACTCCCTTTTTACAAGATTTATTTAATTTAAAAAAACGGAAAAGGTGGAACCCTTATAGGATTACTTTGTTGCCCGTCCGTATGTCAAGACCCTTTATCTCGGGAACGCGTGGAGGCATCGAGTTGAAATTTAAACCATATACTCAGGTCTGCGGTCTCTTGAAGCTGTGAAAAATTCAATCTTCTGAGTAAACGAATAAAAAAGATAGACCGTTTATGTCGCAAAAAAACGTATATTTCGACACTCTCAAGGGAATCAACATTCATTGGGTACTTACTTCCCGTTGACCTAGAAATTTGTCCGTTGTCATGAAATTTGGCATGAAGCAAGGTCTCAAAAAAATCTGAAAACTGTAAATTTGTAGTTACGTCACAAAAAAAACTGTTTTTGAAAAAAATCTTCGTAACTCAATTCGGGAATTGAAAAGTATTCATAGGTAAGTTAATTTGTACGTAACCCTCAGTGCACGAGTCCGACTCGCACTTGCCCACTTTTCTTACGAGAGACTAACTTCTGCCAGCGGCTTCGCCAGCGTGAAAGTCGGTTTCTCCATACAAACTTTAACTTAGTGGCCCTGACTGCTATGCCGGAGGTCATGGGTTGTACCCAGGACAAACGTTTGTGTGATGAACACGATTATTTGTTCTATGTCTGAGTGTAATTTATCTATAATATATATGTATTTAGAAATATATAAATATGTTTATCAGTTATCTAGTACTCATAACACAAACTCTGCTTGGGACTAGACGGCGTTGTGTGATAGTTGTGGAATATTATTATTAACTATTCTGCCGTCATAAGAAAGAAAGGCGTAACTGACAATTTTATCAGAAATGAGATTAAGATGGCATTTTCTTTGCTGATTCCGAATGTGTTAATAACTCATTTTTGACAAAAGTGTCAGTTACGACCTTCTTTCTTATGACGGCAGTATTATAACCGCGTTTGGAATTCATTGTAGTCATCGCTCTTCAATAATCATCTTTCTAGTCTTTTCGCAACTATCTTGGGGTGGGGTGCTACGACAGGAAACCTCCACGAGTGTCCGCGGGCTGTAGTTCCCTTATGGATACGTCCGGAGCGAAGGCCAGTCCGCGGGACGGTGCACCCTGGGAGGCGGCCAACGACTCCCCTTGGGTACTTCTGCCTAAGGGGTCTCGATTTTCGCCTGCGAATATCCTGTCCGAAGGAACTCTTCAACGCGTGTCCCTCTGCTATAGCAGAAGGCACAGTGGCGAAGTAAGAGCGGGCTCGGTGTGCACTTACCCTGCCACCGGGCAGGCAGGAGGAAGACTTGGTCCTCCTCCTGCTACCGTTAGTCTCGTAGCCCCAGAGATTGTCCAAGGTCATGTTTCTGACTTTTGATGGGGGTCGAGGGTCCTGGCTTAACCGCCTGGGCCGCGAGGAAGACAACCTCTATAAAAAATTACCCCAAACTTCCAAGCGGCGGCGCACCGTGAGGGAGGTTGTTAGCTTGACTAATGGGTAGCTTAATTAGTCTCTAGTGCGAACCACTGAATTTGAGCCGGTACAGAATGTTTTTTTACTCGTGGGAACAAAAATGGACAAACCAAATTTTTTTTATAAAACCCCAAACGACGAGGAGACGGAGAGCGATGCGCAGTCGGAGTCCGATGCGGCATCCAGAGGGAGCTCGAAGGGCTCGGAGGACGACAAAGCAGAGGGAGACTCCGGAAGGAACGGAAGTTACTACCGGAAGCGCTCCAAACCGGGGGACGACGGGTCGTTCTCTGAGGGTGAGAAGGGCTCGGCCCCAAAAATCCCCACCAGCAGCCGCGGTGTGGGCCGAGCGCGAGGAAGGGGGAGGGGGCTCACTGCCCAAGAGTCCGCCCAGCGAACTGAAAGGCTCGCCGCGGAGGGACGCCACCCCAGAGTGACCAGCGCTGAGGCTGACCCCTCCGGGTTATCTGGCAGTGAGCCAGACACCGGAGGCGACTCGGCCATCGATGAGGCGCTGGAGAGGCTGGAGCTAGTCCTTGCATCTGGCTTGGCTAACGTAGCCAAAAAAAGGGAGAAGTCCTCCAAGAGGAGTGCCATCTCCCAGGCCAGGACTTCTCTCCAGGAAGTGGTGGACCCTATCCGCAGGGGGCTTGCCAAGCTTCGGGCTGACAACGCTCGGCTCCGAAAGGCCTCGGGCCAGCAAGAGCTGCCAAAGGGCGACTCTTGCAAACTGGCAGAGGGGCGTGATCGGGGGCAGGAGCAGAGTCAGCCCAAGTCCCAGCCCGAGCCGGAGAACCAGCTGCTGACGCTGGTGCAGCGGGAGCTGGCTGCCTTTCAGCAGCAGCTGCAAGAGCAGCAGCAGCAATTCCAGCTGCGGATCCAGCAACAGCTGTCCCTGCTGGAGGGTATTGTGCTGCGCCCCCCACTTGCGGTCTCCGGCCAGCGAAAGGCGGCGTCGTATGCTGCCGCCACTGCGGCTACGGTTGCTGCGCCCAAGCAGGGTCCATCGGGGCATGCCAGGCGCGGGACCGTACTACCGGTGTCCGCGGGGTCAGCCCCTTTAGTCAGAGGACGGCAGCAGGGGAAGCCAGCCGCTGCTGCTGCCCCCCCTAAGAGGGGTCCAACGGCGCTGGCCACGAAGGCGGTGGAAGCTCCTGCAGTGGCGGCAAGCAGGCGGCCTATGCCGCCTCCCCCGCCTACCGAATCTCCGGCCGAAGCCGAATGGCAGGTGGCTGGAGCTAAGGAAAAGGCGGGTCGGGCGGCTCGGGCCGCCAAGAAACGAGAGCGACGGCGGCAGCGGAAAAGGAGGGCCATTGAAGCCAGGTGTCGCACCCCGGATTCTACGGCTGTAGTTATCACGCTGCAGCCGGCTGCGGAGAAAAAGGGTGCGACCTACGGTGAGGTCATCCGGAAGGCGAGGCGGGCGGTGAACCTGGCCGAGCTCGGAATCACCGGGGGCTTCCGGATGCGGCATACCGCGACCGGTGCCCTTATGCTGGAGGTCCCCGGGACGAACAGCGGCCCCACCGCTGATGCCCTGGCCGAGAAAATCAGAGCGTCCTTGGATGCGGAGGAGGCCCGAGTGTCCAGGCCCACAAAGTGCGTTGACATGCGCATTATGGGCCTGGACGACTCCGTGTCGGTAGATGAGGTTGTGGCCGCCGTCGTCAGGACGGGGGGGTGCCTTACCAACCAGGTTCGGGCAGGCGCCATCCGCGCTGACGGCACGGGCATGGGGGCAGTAACGGTGAGCTGCCCCGTGTCAGCGGCCAGGAACATCACCGGGGAGGGTCGACGGCTTTTGGTGGGCTGGGTCTCCGCACGGGTGAAGCTGCTGGAGCCCAGACCCCTGCGTTGCTATCGCTGCCACGTGGGGCACCACGTGGGGGCCTGTTGCGCAGCGGAGGTGGATCGCAGTGACCGCTGCTTTCAGTGCGGTCAACCCGGTCACAAGGCCGTCACTTGCAGTGCAGCGCCGCACTGCTACGCATGTGCGGCGGCAGGCAAGCCGGCCGAACACCGGGCTGGGGGCAGGTCTTGCGATCCCCCCGCCAAAGCCAAGGCCAAGGTCCCGAGGCCCATCCCCGCGAATATGCTCGCCGCTGCGGCTGCCAAGTTGACAGTCGCCGCTATCGCTTCCGCAGACGCCGCCGCCGCAACCACCACGGCAGGGCCCTTACGAGGGGCCCGGGAGGAGACTGTAATGGATGACCAATAACGGCTCCATTACGTCTCCTCCAGGCGAATATCAACCACTGCGCCCCCGCTCAGGATCTGTTGCTCCAGAGCATGGCGCAGTGGTCGATAAACATCGCCGTAGTCTCCGAGCCGTACTCCGTCCTGCCCAGGGCCGACTGGGTGCAGGACCTGAACGGCTCGGTGACCTTAATTTCGTCGGCAGCCGCCGGTACCCCGTCCCTCGAAACCGTCACGAGGGGGCGGGGTTGCGTAGCAGCACGGTTCGGGGATATTGTAGTGGTAGGCGTCTACCTATCCCCGAACAGAACTCTCGCCGATCTCCATATCTCCCTTATGGAGCTGAATGTCGTCGTCGCTAGGTTTGGTTCCCTCCCCGTGGTCGTGTGCGGGGACTTCAATGCCAAGAACTTGGCTTGGGGTTCCCGGTTCACGAACCAGCGGGGTCGGATGGTGGAGGACTGGGCTCTGGAGACAGGCCTGGTCGTCCTAAACCGGGGTTCTGTTCCCACGTGTGTGCGGATGCGGGGCGAGTCGGTGGTGGACATTTCGTTCGCCAGTCCCGCTCTGGCACCGCGTGTCGTCGACTGGCGCGTCATGGAGGGGGTGGAGATGTACTCAGACCATCGATACATCCGGTTTGACCTCTCCACCCAGTCTTCAACCGCGCCGGTCCAACAGACCCCGTGTGGTCCGCGTTGGGCACTGAAACAGCTGGACCGGGAGCTCCTCCTGGAAGCCGCGATGGTACAGGCCTGGGTGCAAGCACCGGACAGGCCTGTCGACATCGACGTCGAGGCAGAGTGGTTCCGGGAGGCCATGTCGCAAATCTGCGACGTGGCAATGCCCCGAGTCCGGCCAGGACGTGCCCGGCGCCAGGTGTACTGGTGGTCGCCGGAGATTGCAGCACTGCGTAGCGCGTGCAATGCCGCGCGGCGCCAGTACGCCCGGCATCGCAGACGCCGCATCCGTCCACCGGATGCGGTGGCCAGAGAGGCGGAGCTGTACGAGAGATACAGAGAGGCGAGACGCACCCTCCGAACAGAGATAAAACGGGCGAAACTAGAGGCCCGCAACGTGTGGCTAGAGACTCTGAACAGAGACCCATGGGGGCGCCCCTACAAGGTGGTGCGAGAAAAGCTCCGCCCCTGGGCTTCCCCGCTGACGCAGAGTCTCCGGCCCCAGCTTGTGGAGGGTGTGGTTAGCGCTCTGTTCCCCGCGCGAGGGGAACACTCTCCCCCGCCTATGGCTCCGCCAGCTGCGGAGTCCAACGTGGACCACGACGGCGACGACGACGACATTGCTCCAGAGGTGACCGAGGTAGAGATGCGAGTGGCGGTACGTAGGCTTAGTGCCAAGAATACCGCCCCAGGACCCGATGGCCTGCCTGGAAAGGCCTGGGTTCTGGCCATGGAGGAACTCGGGCCTCGACTAAGAGGGCTCTTTAGCGCATGTATGGAGAGGGGCCATTTCCCACTTCGCTGGAAGACAGGGAAATTGGTTCTCATTGCGAAGCCAGGGCGCCCTGCAGACTCACCGTCCGCGTACCGGCCCATCGTGCTGCTCGACGAGGTGGGCAAGCTCTTTGAAAGAGTAATTGCAGACCGCCTCGTCGCGCACCTAACACGGGTGGGGCCGGATCTTTCTGACGGCCAGTTCGGCTTTCGCAGGGCGCGCTCTACGGTGGACGCCATCATGCGCGTGCGAGCCCTCACGACGGGGGATGCGGTGTCCCAGGGCAGGTGTGTCTTGGTGGTGTCTTTGGACATCGCCAACGCCTTCAATTCTCTGCCCTGGAGTAGCATTAGGAGGGCACTCCGGTATCACCGGGTGCCTGACTACCTCTGTTGTGTTGTCGAGGCTTACCTGTCGGACAGGTACATTATTTACCCTGGTCACCTGGGTGAGTGGAAACGGCGAGAGATGTCGTGCGGTGTTCCGCAGGGATCGGTACTGGGGCCACCCCTGTGGAACACCGGGTACGATTACGTGCTGCGCGGCGATCTCCCTGACGGGGTCAGCGTAGTCTGCTACGCAGATGATACGCTGGTGCTGGCACGGGGAGAGTCGTACCAGGCGGCGGTCGAACTAGTGACACGCGGGGTTGCGACAGTCGTGGAGAGGATCCAAGAGTTGGGACTTGAGGTGGCATTGCACAAGTCCGAGGCCATGTGCTTCCACGGCCCCCGGAACACGCCACCAACGGGGTCCCAACTAACGGTAGGAGGAGTTCACATCGGCGTCGAGTCGACGATGAAGTACCTTGGACTCGTCCTCGACAGCCGATGGAATTTCGAGGAGCATTTCCGACGTCTGGCTCCCAAACTGGATCGTGCTGGGGCTGCCCTCAAACGGCTCCTTCCCAACCTAGGGGGTCCAGACGCCTCCTGCCGGAGGCTCTATGCAGGAATTGTGCGGTCCATGGCCCTTTATGGGGCGCCGGTATGGGCGCCGTCGCTACGAAAGCGTCCGGCAGCCAGGCTGAATGCAAGCCAGAGGGTCATGGCCATCCGGATGGTGCGGGGATACCGCACAATTTCCCGCGAAGCAGCGAGCCTCCTTGCCGGCCAACCACCACTTGATTTGGAGGCAACAGTCCTTGCACGCATGCACGATCTGCGCATGGAGATGCAACGCCGGGGCGAAACTCCGCTGCCGCGCCAAGTCGCGGCATGGCGGAAAGACTTCCGGCGGGATCTCATGGTGGAATGGCAACAGCGACTGTCGCAACCCAGTGCTGGGCACGCCATAATTATGGCGATAAGACCCCTCTTTGAGGAGTGGCTGGAAAGACCTCACGGCGTCCTCACCTTCCGCATGACGCAGGTCCTCACCGGACATGGCAAGTTCGGGAGGTTCCTGCACCGGATTCGTGCGGAAGAAACGCCCGGGTGCCGCCATTGTGTGGACCGCCCGGAGGACACGGTGGAGCATACGGTAGAGGTGTGCCCCGCCTGGGCAGAGCACCGCCGTGTCCTCGCGGGGGCGATCGGCGGCAGCGATCTCTCGCGCCGGGCCTTGGTACTGGCCATGGTCCGGAGCGAGGAGGAGTGGCAGGCGGTTGCCTCCTTCTGCGAAGCAGTAATGCAAGCAAAGGAGGCGGCCGATCGCGTGAGGCAAAGGTCCTCACGCCCCAATCGCCGCCGGGATTCCGATCCCGATTTCCGGCCACCGTAGGCGCGGGCTTGCAGACGCCGAGCAATGGGTGGCTCGCCGTCTGACCGTCCGGTAACCGTCCGGACCGAGCCCAAGTCGTCGACGGCGCGTTTTGTTCCACGCGCGCCTCAAGGAGATGTCAGCAAATCGTAGGGGCCCAGCAGGGTCGAAGCCTACTGGGGCCCTGGGTAGTGTGAAAGCGAAACCCGGGGCCCTGGGACGAAGGCAACGAAGGAACAGGAGTGGGTTTTTAGTCAGTAAGAGTCTGACACTATCTCCCGTACCGCCCAAGAGCGGGGATGTCATTAGGATGATTTTCCCACCTAAAAAAAAAAAAAAAATTATCTTGGGGTTGGCTACAATTTTTTAATTTTTTTTTTAAATTAATTTAAACCAGTGCTAGACTGCGATCCCAACTGATGGTAAGCAGTGATGCAATCATTGATGGTGAGGCGCACTAGTTTATTAAGAGCCTATTCACTCTAACCTTGAAGAAACCTAAATTATAGTTGGACAGGAAGACCGCAGCAGGCAATTTGTTCCAGTCCTTCGATGTACGTGGTATAAACGACGAAGCGAAACGCTTAGTTCGGACCGTTGAATGATACTCGCCGTACATCGGGTTGTCCGAAATTTCATCAATAGGTAGTAAATTTTGCCATTTTAAGAACATCTTCGGTAGTATAGTGGTAAGTATCCCCGCCTGTCACGCGGGAGACCGGGGTTCGATTCCCCGCCGGAGAGATTCTTTTTGGATTTATATCAAACACCAAAATGTATGGAAGCTGTCATAATATTAAAAAAAAAAATCAGTTAAACCATAATGTTTTCATAATTTTTTTAATTGTTTTTCATGTATGTTTTCAAAACGATAAAGCAATATTATCGTGAAGGGAACAGCATGTCTTAAAACAAAAAATTCTAAGACAAGAAAGAAAGAAGAAAGAAAGAAACACTATTTACTCGAAATGACGCAATCTTAAGACCAGCTTACAATTATAAGGAATTATATCATGACATGAAACATCCCCTGCATCCACATTGGGCCCGCGTGCTGGATTATGGCCAATTGCTTCTCCTAAAGTGGAGGCAAAATCTATCTATACATATTAAAGTTGACAGAACACTAAAAAAGAGAGGGAGGCCAAAGAAAAGATGGATGGATTTTGTGAACAGTGATATGAAAGAAAAGGAAGTTAGTGATAGTATGTCGGTTGACAGGATAGAATGGAAGAAAAAAACGTGTTGCGCCGACCCCAAATAAGATGGGACAAGGGCAGGAAGATGATGATGAGAACACTAAAAAAGAGTATACCATACCTATTGAACAGTCTGCCGGCAGACATAAGGAGTGAAACAAACACAAATAGATTTAGACGCAAATTAAAGTTATATTATTTAGAAAAGTTTTGAGTACATTTAAGTATGTCTAGAGACTCACCGACCCCACAGTCAAATCATTGCAACGGTTTTGTGGGGCTTTCTTATAATTGACTTCCCTTTTTGGAATGAAAATAAATAAAAATAAAATATAATAAATCTGTAGAAGTTTTTAGTTGTGCGAGCATCACGTAAAATGTACGAAATCGATGTAGATAACTTTTATACATTAAAATTGTGTGTAACTTGGTATATTACTTAGGCTTTGTTTCATCGCAATCGGTTGACTATGTCGAAAGATATATTCATTGGCTGTTAGGCGGTACGATGTTCGGAAATCAGAAACGTTCATTTCAAATAGACCAATTACAGGCACTTTAGAATTGTTAAAATGTCGGTCAGTCAAAAAAAAATGTGAAGCTAAATTGCACGTTCCAAAGCGTAGATCTCTATGGAGAAGAACGTGCAAGAAACTCCATGGACACTCTTTTAAATCATATTATGAGTTACATAAATCTTGGTTACATATTCCTTGTCGCTTTTAATATGTGAGCACAATGTAGATAAGTAATAATAATAAAAAAAAACGAATTAAAGAATAGAAATTGAATTAAGCTACTGACAGTTAAGAGATGACCAATCTCAACTGACGGCACCCGTTCACGAGCATGACGTTCGCCGGGTCAGCTACTCTCAATAATATAATAATAAGACACGCTTATTTGGCAATGACTGATTCTGCACATGTGGCCCCCTGGTAGCTCATAATATTGTGTAAATGTATCTATTAACTGCTCCATATTTGTTGGAATATATACTTCTTTTCTTTCTAACACATTGCTTTTGCAATATTTTTTTTATTTTTATTATTATTTATTTTGTTTACTTATCATTTATTAATAATTGTAATGGAGCAGTGGTGGCCGAGTGGTAACGGCCCCGACTTACGAGTTGTAGGTCATGGGTTCAAACCCAGCCAGGCGCATTACTTTGTGTAATTTATTTCATCACCACTGCTCTCAAAACGGTGAAGGAAAACATCGTGAGGAAACCGGCATGTCCTAGAACCAAAAATTCGAAGACATGTGACATCCACCAATCCGCACTGGGCCTGCGTGGTGGATTACGGCCCCTTCCCTCTTCTAGAGAGGAGGCCTGAGTCCCAGCAGTGGGAACATTATAAGGCCGACTATGCTATGCTATGCTAATAATTGTAATTATTTATTTTACGTGCTTTTATTTATATAGCCTCTTTTTTATAATGTCAATGTGAGAACACTGTACACTCCGCGAATTCTTAGGTTACTTTTTATTATGATTGTTTTTATTGTACTTTTTCGTAAAATATTGACCAGTCTACACTGTCCTATAATATCTACATATGCTGTAATATGGAAATATTGTAACAACATTTTTTTTTAAAGAGTAACCTTGGAGTTTCTTGCCGGTTCTTCTCCATAGGAAACGACCAATTTGGAACCGTGCACTAGCTTCTGACGTTTTATAAGTGCCCATGTAGGCCTATGTGAAATAAAAAACTTTTGACTTTGTCTTTGACTTTGAATAGTTTGTTTCGGTGTTTCTTCTTAGGGTAGTCAGCTAAGAAACACCGACCTGATCTAGTTTCAATTGACAATAAAAAAATGACGTGTTTGTGTTATTTGTAACCAATTTGCAAAAAATATATTTGTTATCTTTAGCTGATAAAAGCTTGGCAACAAGTCAGTCCGCCATTTTCTTCATCATCATCAACTAGTTTGGAGTCAGCTTCCAGTCTAACTGGATGCGGGTTAATACTCGTGTTTAACATGGAGCGACTGCCTAACAGACCTCCACAACCCAGTTACTGGGTAACCTGATGGTCAGACTTTCTGGGATCTGACTACCTGTAACGACTGTCAAAGATCTACAAATGACAAATGGGACTAACAGCTATACGTCCTGGTCAAGACTTCGGTCTTAGTGGCGAGCGGCGCGGCGAGCGGGGCGGCATCAATAAACGGGCGCGGCTCGCTATGAGCGGCTTCTCATGGTGTGCTTTAAACATTTTCATACTTTTGATCTTACCGCTCGCCGCCCCGAGCTTATCTACCGCTCACAGCGCCAAGGTCGTGAACAGGCCGTTAAGCGCTTTCCGAGGCAGTGGATGTCAGTAATATACTAGATAAACTTAAGAAACAACATAAGAATTGAAGTAATTTTATAATATATTTTTATTTACAGCTCACAATCTTCAATCTACGCTCACTGGTTCATAACATCAAGCGAAGATGTCGGAGACTTCATAATATATATCCGCGATAATACAAACAAACTACACTTTTCATCCGACGTTGCTTACAACCTCAGGTCTCTAACCATACCTATCGACGATACTTTCAAAGTCTCCTTACAAGATGGGAAAACCCATGAAGTTTGTATCCAAGCTAAAAATTCCAATAATACTCCAAGGAAATGGCATCCAAGTCAGTGTCAAAAAGTGCCAGCAGATTATAACTCTTGGCCTAAGAAGCTGGTGGTGGATAAAAGAAGATTGACGAAGAAAAAAGTGAAATATAGCTGGTTTGGTAGCGGTAACAGTGTGCTAGGATTGGTGAGTGACTCGATTTTGATAACACTATGCATCTTTTTGAGTGTGTGTTTTAAGATTACTGAAGATTTGTAGTGGTGAAAATAATTGTTTTTTAAATTACAATGACAAATGTCATTGATTCTCGGCTACATAATGACCTCGCCTTCGGCTCGGGCGTATATTCCACCTCGGTTGCAATGACGTTGCCCACTTATATCAAAATATACTATTAGCTGAGTGAGCTGTGACAATTCAATAATTACTTTCATTTTCTTTTCATTCTGAAACTAACTTAGCTAAGATTTTGGTCTACAAATGTGTGTAGACAACTGGTTCGAATATGACCCACCTCTCCGCTTTGCAGGATAACAACGGCGAAGTGCCAATAATTCTTAACTGTTGAAGTTATAAATTTTCTTTCTTAAAAACGTTAGGAGGTACTACTATAATTGACAATTAATTTGGTGCAGTTGCAACTAAATATTTGCTTCTGAGATTTCACAAAAGCACAAAAAAGTAATTTTCTCGAAAAATTACAGAAGGTATTGGCACTTCACCGTCGATATACTGGAAAAGGAGGAGGGTTGATGAGAGGTATTTTTTGCTCATTAAACACTCAAAAAAAAAGAAAAGTTTCTGTTACCGACTATTTTTAAATGCATTTGTACAGTTACAGATATATATATTTTTTTAGTGACATTTACTTGATAAAATATATAGTAAGTCAAAGCAATTATTGCTTAAACAGAGTGTTTCACTTTTTTGTCATTTTTTCAATATTTAAGTTATTATTTTGCAACCTTCCTCCTTTTAAACACAATGATAAAAATGTTTTGACCAGACGAGAGAAAAGTGGAGATTTGGCTACCTCTATTGTTTTTTTATGATAGTTACAAACGATTTGGGAAATAATTTATATATCTTAAAATACTCGATAAATAGAATATAACTTTATAACCCTTTATTTGTTTACGTCGGGTTAATCCGACGAAATATTTTTCTGTCCATTTCGCCAGTGTCGTATATTTACGACCGAATACTCCATCTCTGTAATTGTTTGTGTATGTGTAATTTATTTCATCACCACTGCTCTCAAAACGGTGAAGGAAAACATCGTGAGGAAAGCGGCATGTCCTAGAACCAAAAATTTGAAGACATGTGACATTCACCAACCCGCACTGGGACCCGCGAGCCACCGTGGGCACCCGCGTGGTGGATTTAGGCCCTATCCCTCTTCTAGAGAGGAGGCCTGAGTCCCAACAGTGGGAACATTATAAGGCCAACTATGCTATGCTATACTCCACCTCGTTTAGTGTGTTTCCGTGGAAGGTGATCTGAAGTAAATTTGATAGAAAAAAAATTCTCATATGGCATTGGAATCTTATTTTTTTTTTTTGTAAATATGCTCAAAATAATAAGAACATATTAATGTGATAATTATTAAAATCATCAAGTCAAATTTTTGATAAATTATAATGATAAAAAGAAAAGTATTATCACAGCCTTTACGTATTTTATTTATTTTGTGATATTGTAAATAAATATGACATTTATTTAGCTTTAATTTGTATCTTTTTACAAGTAAACCTGAAATGTGATTTTTATGGCTCAAAAATGTATTTTTTATACAGAAGTTGATTTTTTGGTATTTTATAATACATTTTTTTTTTATATACTGTTATATATTTATTCTAGTGGCTTTTATAAAGATTTTTGACTTGTATAAAGGATTTTTTTAAATGTTAATAAGAATTGAATCTCAATATTGACATTCCATAATAAGCTTAATTTTTTATACTAATAAATAATGTCTCAATTATGTAATCTGTATATATAAATTTTGTAAATTATAAATTTAAGATAAAATGAAATTCCGTCCGTATTTTTATATATTTTTTATTATGCAATAAATAAAGTTACCCTTATAAAATAAAAATGCAGTTTTACTTATTATTAAAAGACTAATTGTACTCATTTATTTTTATTATGAAGCTAAGATCACTTTTGGTGCCAAGAACATAATAAAATACACAATAATTCGTTCGTATACCCACAACCCGCCTCGCTGACTTGTGTTCAAGCCCAAGATCGAGTCTAGCGAGGCCAAATTTAAATAGGCGTGTCACGTGTCAGTATTTGTTATCGAATACCTCGGAAACAGCTTGACTGATTTTTATGAAACTTTTTGTGTATGTTTGATAGGTCTGAGAATAGGTCGTAGACTATTTGTTTATACCCCTTGGTGATAAGGGTCGGAAATAATTTATATGGCAAAACAACGTTCAACCCTCCTTTCGCAGGTATGCTGAAAGAGATAATAAGCATCACCTTTGTACTATTCTTCTGTTCTTTTTCTTTTCTTTAATTATTGTGTGTACATAAATTGTTAAATAAATAAACGTTTGCCCGGTCAACCTATTTACTATAGATACGATCTATATGCTGGGTTGTTGGCACCAAAAGTGTTGAAACAAAATTAACAAAATTCTAATTCTTAATACGTAGTAAATGCTGCAAAAAATAAGCCTGATTTTGTCAACAGTTACTTATAGTGAGGATGTTAAATCCTCACAAAATCTTAGAATAGAAAAAACTTTATTGTACTCCAAAATAGTTACAATTTCACATAAACTTAAATCTATGTGTACAATGGCGGTCTTATCGCTGACAGCGATATCTACCAGGCAACGTTAGGATGGACTGTAGGAACTTAAAATAAAAAAGAGGGTAGTTCAACCGTAGCCAGGGCCGTAGTCAAAATGGGAGTGAGAGACGAACTTGTACATCACGAAGTTACAACATTATTCTCCGTATTTAATTTATTTCTGCCATCGGTCTTGGCTACTTTATTTTCTCTTACTTATTACTAACAAAATAAATAATTTAACCCTACAAGCAATAAATAATCTTAAACTATGGGAAGCCTCTCATTATTTTTTCCTGTTTAATTTTCATTTTTACTAACATTAAGCGACCTCTGAAAGGCCATTTTGGATAAACACTTTTAAGATGTGGATTCACGTTCGAAAAATTAGATGAAGTTTGAAAGTGTGGCTAGTGAGTTAAAAGTTGAAAGGGAATCGTTAGTCTTAGTTTGGTAATGTGAAAAGGAGAGATGTAACGCACACACGGGCCACCGGCCACAACCACAAAACGCCGCCACATATTTCCTGTAGGTTTCATACATTTTATATAAATTCGCCGCACACGGTTGACGCCGGTGGCCGCCACTGGCCACTAAACGCCGTCACATGCAATTCGCACATTTAAACCTTTTTCGACAGAGTTTCATTATGATACTGCGCGCATGGGTTAAAAAAAGTAACAGCCATCTGCCACAAGTGGCTGTCGCATGCTTCAGCTTCCTTTGTGGCCTCTTCTAGCTTCTCGTGGCGGCCTTTGTGGCTGTGGCATGTGGCCTATGTCTGGCGGCACTTATTGCTTTGGTAGCATGACAAATGGAGGCTGCAGTAAATAATTGGTGTTATAACCACTTATTTGCTTTTAATGCCGTCTTTATGCCTACGGAATAGAAGTCAAAATCGGTTGAAAGGACGGTAAAAAGTTTGTTTTAATGTGTAATCCTAACGCGAATGGTGTATAGCTATTACAAGATGAGGTCGACCAATATGTTTCACGTCGATCGACGTCAGCTATCAACAATTGCGTGATTCAATTCCAACTTATCAGCTACTATGAGGTTTGACATCCGTCGTGTACTCTGCATCTTCGTATTCTGGCTCGCTTTGCTTGTAGGTGGGGATTGTCTTGTATGGTGGGGAGTCGTTGAGTTCAGGCGCGTAAGAGTTCCACTCCGTTGGGTAATGGTATCCTGGAAAAATTGTATGGTATATTATGTATCGTCTATATTTTTTTAATTGTTTTTTTTGTGATTAAGAATAAAAAATATTTAAAAATGTAATTTATATGTATTTACAATTAATAAAGGAGATAATAATATTCCCACAACTATTACATAACGCCGTCTAGTCCCAATCTAAGCAGAGTACTGCAACTGATAGACATACTTATATATTTTTAAATACATACATATTATAGATATATTACACTCAGCACAGAACAAATGATCGTGTTCATCACACAAACATTTGTCCTGGGTGGGAATCGAACCCAAGACCTCTGGCATAGCAGTCAGAGCCACTAGATCAACAGGCCAGTCTCAAATGTAGGAAAATTATGTGGGATCCGACGCACTACACTGGTATTGTATTGGTATCTACGCACGCACACATAAACGCTAGTGACGAAATCAAGAATATATTAAAATAGATCATTTTTATCGTATATAATCAAGAATATTTTAGGATAATAATTACATACATTAATAATTGATTAGTAGTCGATTCTGAACATGTAGTATGTTTGAGGTTGTGTGTTTATTATGTTACATGCTTGTATATCACTTGGGCCTCAGGTCTGCTATTACAAAAGTGTCAGAATGGTCTATCATTGATTTCATAATTGTTGATTTTGACAAGTTTGGTAATCTACTAATATAATGGCGTCTTTATGACTTTCCAATAGTCAACCACTGACACTCCATTGGAGGAAATGGTATATAATGGTAATCTCGTACATATTGACAACTTAATGTTTGACGTATGCAGGAATCTGGTAAAATTTTGACAGTTCTTTTGATCAGTGACCTACCATTAGAACGTCATTGTGCAGTCATTGCTTTTAGTAAGCTCGATATTGTCATTCTACCACAACTCTATTACGAGACCATTGACCGATCAATGATCGATCATTATGAATTAGCAGATTATGAACTTTTAGCAAAATGACAATGGGATCGTGTTGGAATGACGAACTTATAAAAATAGCAGACTTGGGTCCCTGAACCATTGAAGTTTTCAACAAAATCTTATTTATTTACATTGCGCAAAGTTTATAATTATAAAAATGCTTCTTACCGGGATCCGGCAGACTTCTCTCATATCCTGGAATGAGAAAACAACGCTAGATGTATAAACAAGATTTTGTTAAATAAAAACTTACGGAAAAAAAATTGGAATTGGAAAAAGTTCTTTTTCAATACACTTATTCGAAAACCCGCTCTTATCCCACCGCTTTTAGGCGCGTAATAGACTGTTTTCCGCACTAGTGCAGAAAAGTGCGCGTGCTCTCTCCCGCCATAATGTTATTACATTTATCGTATCGACCCTCACGAGTCGCCGGTCAACCCATTTCATCGTAAGTGTATTGAAAAAAAGTCGTTTGATACAAGTGCAAATTTCTCACTGTAGTCCTCGGCTCCATAAAACACTCGCCTACGGCTCATGCGAATTCCGCCGCGATCGCAATTACAAACTTTCTGCACTTGTATCAAAATGTACACCCACTTTTAACTATACTAATACTAGCCGTCCCGACAGATGTTGTCCTGTCGAAACATGGCTTTTCGTCAGAAAAAAAGGACCAGATTGCAGGGCCATGATTGGCTAACGGTGCTGAAGAGTTCTTGGCTAGTGGTGCTTAAAAAGCTTTGGAGGTCGACCCACCAAGATAATAGTCAATTAAATCTATCTGCTTTTTTTTCAAGGTTGGTAATCATCTAATGACATCTCCCGCTCTAGAGCGGACTGGGAGGGCAGACATGTTAGACTTACTAACTAAAACCACTCCTGTGACCTTCAGTTGCCCTTAGCTTTTTAGGACCAAGAGTTTCCTTTACAGAAAATTCCCACGACCCTAGCATCGGCCCTGCTGGCCCTTACTGTTTACTGACATCTCTTTGAGGAGCACGTGGAACATACGCGCCTGTCTGCTCTAGAAATCTCTAAGGTCTTCTTTTCTTTCAAAATAACTATAAAATGAACTCACCATGATGGTCTGATGGAGGTGCCCAGGAGTATTCGTGGTGGTGTCCACCTTGCTTCGCCTTCAGTGCTGTGAAGAATGATGCCACCTGGAAGAAACAATTGGACCATTTAATATTTAAAGTTTATAATGAAGAAGGATCGATGAAAAGGAAAACCTTTCGGTTCATTTTTAGGGTTCCGTACTCAAAGGGATCTCCACTGTCCGTGTCCACTAAAACTCCACTATGAGTCTGACAATAGACAGTTGAAATTTTCACAGTGTTGCATTTCTGTTGCCGCAATAACAACAAATACTAAAAACAGAACAAAATTGTGTAAAAAAAGTTATACGGGGGTTCCGTACAACTTTTTTTTTCGTGCACGAGTCCGACTCGCACTTGATCGGTTTTTTTTTACATGGAAAATGATCAATGATTTCTCCCGTTTTGGATAAAATCTTTAAACTGATCTCTAAGCTCTTTGGGCTTATCAAATTATGAAACTAAAAAAAATAACAATTTAAAATCGGTCCACAATTGACCGAGAGCGGTCAATTATGGGCCGATTTTAGACGATCGGTAAACATGCATAAAAAAGTAAATACAGACTTTCCTTTTGAAGTCGGTACGAAAGTACAAAATATGTTAGGAGGTAGGCAGAACACAGAGTAAAGTCCCGCAAACCTCCGTTGAAAAGGGAGGATCCTCCGGCTGGTGGGCAACTGCCCGATAGATGTTCTAATCGCGAGGAGAACTTTAATTGCGCGATGTAGGATTAGTTCTTATGTGACGCCATAGATGTCGCTACATATGTATTTTAATTTTTATTATTGATAGCGACTCGCGTTTGACCACTATCTCACCTGAAGGTAAGTGATAATGTGGTCAAAAATTGAGCACGCTTGACTACAAGTAACCTATTCACTCTCCTAGGTTATAGTTATCAGGAAATACAGACTCCAATTGTGGAAGACAGTGTTAATTAAATAAATAACGAAGAATTAAAACCAGAAAACATCTTAATTAACTTCCAATCTACGATCAACGAGTACAATGTTCTATTTGTTCTGATGAACAATGTAGTTACTTGTTGATCACAACAAATGTTCTTTCAATAAACTAATTAAAAAAAAAGACGTTATCATATTTATAAATTAAAGATCTATCTCACTACTTAATTACATTGTCTTTATTATATACTGACTGGTGCCCGCGACTTCGTCCGCGGTAGGTATACACGTCAGGGGCGCCGACTAAGTGGGTACTCGGGGACTCGGGCACCCATGAGAAATAAATAGTGGGTGCCGAGCACCCCTGAGAATAGACATCAAGAAACAGATCAGTAATCGCCTTTTAGGGATGGGCGTTTTTTCATTACTTGACGACCTGTTTAGCGCAGTGGTTCAGAGCACCGGTTGAGACGCAAGGGTCGCTGGTTCAGTTCCCGCACCTACAGAAATGTTTGTAGATGAAACCAGAGGCGGATCTTGAAATTGTTGGACTCTGGGCTAACACTACTTGGGGGCCCACCTAAGTAATCAAATTAATTGGCATTTTGTTAAAAATAAGTTTATATTTTTCCTACAGTGTACCTTTTTGACAACGACCGATCACTGTAGAAATGTCGTCCTAATGGAACAAGAGATCACGTGTTACTATAGCTAACTTGAAAGTCTAAACATACTTCGTCATGTGTTTTTCTGTAAGAGATTGCCCTGTGCGAGAAGACCGCCGACTGAATACTTAGTTTTTGAAAATCGTGTATCATCGTAGATTGTTTTTAATGAAAACTGGGGGCCCCTTATACCCCTGGGGCCCTGGGCTGCAGCCCATTTAGCCATTAAGTAGATCCGGCCATGGATGAAACAGATATTTGTGTTGGGTCTGGATGTTTGTGGTACCTTAGTTGTTCCTGGTTTCCATAGTACAAGGGAAAACTTAAGTTAAGGGCCAGGACAATGTATGTGATGTTGTCTCAATTTATTATTTATTAACGATGTGGGCAATGGATGCCAGTTACTGGTATCCGTTATTAAAATGTCGATCAGTGTGCGATTACGTTTCATCATCATCATCATCATCATTTCAGCCGAAAGACGTCCACTGCTGGACATAGGCCTCCCCCAAGTGTCGCCACAATGAACGGTCCTGTGCGTCTCGCGTCCATCGTACTCCCGCAACCGTTACCAGGTCATCGGTCCACCTTGCAGGAGGCCTTCCAACGCTACGTCTTCCGGTACGTGGTCGCCATTCCAGAACCTTTCGGCCCCAACGGCCATCCGTTCTGCGAGCAATGTGTCCTGCCCATTTCGTTTGCCCTTTTTCGTTTTTACTTTTTTTTTATTAAGCTGACATTTTTAACATAAAATATATTATTTTTAAATTGCAACGGAATTAAAAGAATTGTAAAAATTTGCATGCCAATGTGATGGTAAAATATGGAGGACTCTGTTATATAAAAAAAACACCTATGTACTAGCTATACCCATGTTTGCAGAATAAAGATTATGATTATGATTATGACCAATTTGCATGCCGTAAGGTAGAATGTAGTGGAAACCCTTACCTTTGTATCATCTTATATATGTACCAACATTGATAGCAAATAAATATATCTGAATCTAAATCTGATGAGTAACGATTAAACCTCTGTCTGTCTGTTTGTTACGGCTAGTCTTAGTTTCGAAGATTCAGAGAAACGGACAGACAGATAGACCAATAGACAGACAAAAATGATAAAAATCACTTTCTCTTTCTTGGTACTGAATATTGATTATAGAGAGATAAAAAAATATTTTGTTATTACAAACAGACACTTCATTTATATCTACAAAAAAAAAAACAACTAGTTTCCGCCTCTATACTGGCTGTTAGTAACTTCCGTAGGCTTTCTAGGTCAAATAAAAAAAAAAAAACAAAATCAGATGCAAGTAAAAAGTTCTAGAATGATAAACCTCACGCGCTTTCTGCGGTTACGGTAAGGTTGTGGTCTCAGTGAGACGCAAGAGCGGTTTCTAAATAATACTATTTTTAACCGACTTCTAAAAAATAAGGAGGTTCTCAATTCGGATGCTTGTATTTTTTTTTAATTTTTGTTCGCGCATAACTTCGTAGCTTGCCAACGGATTTGAAAAATTCTTTGTTTTGTTGGAAAGGGTATACTTCCCAAATGGTCCCACAGTCACCAAGTCGGGATCTGATGATGGAATCTTGGCGAAATCGAGGGAACTCATCAAATATTATAGGCTAGTATATAGTGATTTTGATATTTTCTTTAAGAACTTAAGCATTTACAGTCAAAAAGTAACATTTGATAAAGTGGAACTGATGAAGAAGACCAGATATGGCCAACGGAATTACACCCTGACATAGATATCACAATGAAGATAGTAAAGCGACTAAGACAATACAAATAAATTAATTGTTCTGAATAGTTACGTTAAAAACGGTATCATCGAAGTGATCTGATGATGATGATGGAGCCGGAAGGTGGAAGGTAGACACAGGAACTTCATAATAAAACAACCAACCCAAACCTAGCAGTGTTTGGGTTAATTAGAATTATCATGAGAAATAGGCACTCTGTTTATAAGTGTATCGCAACTAAAAAGTGTGAAATAAAAAACTTTTTACAAAAAAATATATAACCGACTTCACTAAAAAAAAGTTAAAACAATTTTAAAAAAAGTTAAGAAAAGATTTTTTTTGTAAAAAGTTTTTTTTGTGTAAACAGTTAACCACCGATGAACTACCTGTATGACCCTGAAAATTTATGACTTGTGATGCTTCAAGTTGAGGGTCGCGGGAATCCGATGGATGCGAGACGCACAGGACCGGTCGTTATTGCGGTACTTGGGGGAGGCCTATGTCCAACAGTGGACGTCTTTCGGCTGAAATGATGATGATGAAAGAAAGAAAGAAAAGAATGATGCTCCAAGGTAGCCCGCAAAATTCTAATTTTCATTTCGCAGGTGAGTGAAGTGAAAAATATATATGTTAGGGGAAGTTTGAAAGTGGCGCCAGTGTCTGAAAAGTTGAAAGGGAATCGTTTGTCTTGGTATGGTCATGTGAAGAGGAGGGATGAGACGCATGTTACTAAAAGAGTTATGAGTTTACATGTGGATGGATGGAGAGGGAGACCAAAGAAAAGATGGATGGATTGTGTGAAGAGTGATATGAAAGAAAAGGAAGTTGGTGATAGCATGACGAGTGACAGGGCAGAGTGGAAGAAAAAATCGTGTTGCGCCGACCCCAAATAACACGGGACAAGGGCAGGAAGATGATGATGATTACGCAGGTCAGTGTCGAATTAAAATTCCGCATACCTACTTCTAAAATCTCTAGCAACTGTAAATACAAAGGACAGAGCTTTGTCCCAATTACCCGTAACGATGACTTCTTCAAATGACAGCCGGGATCAACGGCTTAACGTGCTTTCTAAGGCTCAGAAGAGTTTCTATATGTAATGAACCCATCCAAAAGGCGACCTTGGCTAAGTGTAGTTTTAAAATCTTGAGCACAGACGTCGAGTTCCTAGCCTCTCGGCTACAACCTGGCGATTTTTGAGTCAAGAGTGAATAGGTTACTTCTAGGCAAGCGTGCTCCATTGTAGACCACATCATTGTTCGCCATCAGATGAGATCATGGTCAAACGCGATTCTATCAACAATAATAATATATTCCACAACTATCACAAAACGCCGTTTAGTCCCAAGCTAAGCAGAGCTTGTGTTATGAGTACTAGACAACTGATAAACATACTTATATATTTCTAAATATATACATATTATAGATAAATTACACCCAGACACAGAACAAATGATCGTGCTCATCACACAAACATTTGTCCTGGGTGGGAATCGAACCCACGACCTCCGACATAGCAGTCAGGGCTACTAACCACTAGACCAGTCTAATAAAAAATAATAAAAACCTAGAAGTTTGACTTTTACGGCTGTCACTCATCTGTTTATTATTTTTGAAAGAGAAAGTCGCTCTCACTGAGGCCATACCTCGCTATGATTACATATTCCCAATACAAAATTGCTATATTGTCGTGCAACACTGTCGAATTCAATTTTGCGTTCGAGTAATGAAGATGTTAAAAAGCTTAACAGCAATGCCTTCAAGCATTTTTGAATTTTATTTACAGTGCTGTAGAGTTTAGATTCAAAATATCAGAGCTAAGAGCGGTTAAGTGCAAAAAACATGAGCGAATATTAATTAGGTAGAGCCTATGATGTGAGATTGAATAAGTCCTTTTTTATTTATACACTAGCTTTTACCAGCGGCTTCGTCTGTAACTCGAGTAATGAAATAAAAACTGGAACAAAAAAGTTACATACTCAAGTATATTTTTTCCGATCGTTCAATGTAATCCAAATCGTGCGAACTCAGTGCGTTTTTTTACAGTAAGTAAATATCGTTACATATTGTAATTAGTTTTTTCATGGCTGTTATTTCAATTTTAAGATTCATATAAAATAGAACAGGTTTAGCAGGCACAGTACCGTTCATTGTGGTGACATTTGGGGGAGGCCTATGTCCAACAGTGGACGTCTTTCGGCTGAAGTGATAATGATGATGGTGAGGTTTAAAAACTTCACGATTAATAAAGTTATTGATATGTCTAAACCTTTATAATGAAGCGAGTAGGATTATTTTTTAAGTTTCGAAATTATTCAATTACTTCTCCCGTTCTAAGACGGAGCAGGAAGGCGTGTCAGACTTTTACTGACTACAGATCACGGGTTTCCCTTTCTAAAGTCAATTCACGTGCCCTGTAGGCTTCGGCCCTGTTGGGTCCCTTTTTTTTTTGGGTGCGAAAATCATCCAATGTCATCTCCCGCTCTTGGGCGGGGCAGGACGGTGTGCCAGACTTTTACTGACTAAACACCCACTCCTGTTCCTTCGTTGCCTTTCATACCAGGGCCGACTCCTCCTTTGAGAAGCAGACCCTTGGCCACGGTAGGCTTCGACCCTGCTGGGCCCCTACGGTTTGCTGACATCTCCTTGAGGCGCGCGTGAAACAGTACGCGCCGTCGACGACATGGGTTCGGTCCGGACGGTTAAACAGACTTCTTTAATTAGACATTGTAATTGGGCGCTAATTAAACAGACTTCATCAAAATCATATACATATTTTATTTTTGTTTTTGAAACATAATAACGAGAGTTCATATGTGGTCATATATGGCAAGATTTATTACAATTGGACAGTGTTTGCAATTATTCACCGACAAGGCACAAACTCGTTGAAATTAGATTCATTAAAATGAGAAAGGTATTTAGAAACACTACCATTTACGACCTGGTTTCAGACCTAACATGACTTGAATGAAAGTTTAATTCAAATAATTACTAGAGAATGTGTTCGTGTGCATTGTGCAGTCTACATAGATATGTTACTAGGACTGACTGACTAGAAAAGTCGTTCTTAACCTGTTCGATTTTGTCACTCCTATAAATCAGCTAGGGATACTGACTTCGGGCTTGCGGACGGCGAGCAATGGCTAGCTCGCCGTCCGCTAACCGTCCGGACCGAGCCCAAGTCGTCGACGGCGCGTATTGCTACACGCGCGCCTCAGGGAGATGTCAGCAAATCGTAGGGGCCCAGCAGGGTCGAAGCCTACTGAGGTCACGGGTAGTGTGAAAGTGAAACCCGGGGCCCTGGGACGAAGGCAAAGAAGGAACAGGAGTGGGTTTTTAGTCAGTAAAAGTTTAACACTATCTAACGCTTCGCCCAAGAGCGGGATTTATCATAAGATGATTTTCCCACCTAAAAAAAAGGGGCCCAGCAGGGTCGAACCCTACGGTAGGGTGAAAGTGAAACCCGAGGCCCTGGGACGAAGACAAAGAAGGAATAGGAGTGGGTTTTCAGTCAGTAAAAGTCTGACACTATCTCCCGCTCCGCTCAAGACCGGGATTTATTCATTAGATGATTTCCCAACCTAAAAAAAACCCATCTCGGACCTTTTTTAGGGGCGTAGTTACTGCAACTGGCACCGGAGGTAGAAAAGGCTAATTACGGCACTGCTAACAACAGTAAAGCTAGATAATTAAAATGCAATTACTTAGACTGTTTAGATTTACTTACAGGAAATTAAAGACGTAAAATAATTTTAGTTACTTGTCTCCACTAATTGTACACAAGCAGAGAAATTGTTCGCAAGACTTAAGTAGTCTCTTAATTAAAGCACTGATTTGATTTCGAAGTCTTTCACTTGTAGAAAGCTAATCTATCTACCTAGGCCTACCTACCTGTCTATCTATTAATATCTATATTTAGTTCTTACTTTATTTACATTGTTCTTACATGATAGCGACAAGAAACATGTAACAGATATATTTGTAATTACAAAACATGATTGAAAAGAGTGTCCATGGAGTTTCTTGCACATTCTTCTCCATGGAGATCTACGCTTTGGAATGTGCAATTAGCATCATTTTTTATGACTGACTGACTTCTTGACATTTCAAAAGTGCCTGTAAATGGTTTATTTGAAATAAAATGCTTTGACTTTGACTTTGACTTAGGGATATTTAAGCCAGGAGTGAATAGGTTACTTCTAGCACGTTAAATGAGGAACGAGGTCTACGCCTCGTACGTGTCTTCCTTGCGGTGCGGCTAAGATTTTTCTTAGCCGCACCACAATAATTCTTACACTGTCATGCTCACTCAAATGTCTTGCTGATGGTAGCACGTGTTATTGGGTCATTCAGTTCCCTTCAAAATGGTTGAGCTGAGTGGGGCTGATGCACGCGTCATGCTCGTGAACGGGTGCCGTCAGTTGAGACTGGTCATCTCTTAGCTGCCAGTGACTTAATTCATTTCTATTTTTTAATTAGTTTTTTTTTTAATGTTTATTACTCATCTACATTGTGCTCACATATTAGAAGCGACAAGAAATATGTAAGCAAGATTTATGTAACTCATAATATGATTTAAAAGAGTGTCCATGGAGTTTCTTACACGTTATTCTCTATAGAGATCTACGCTTTGGAACGTGCAATTTTGCTTCACTTTTTTTTGACAAACCGACATTTTGACAATTCAAAAGTGCCTGTAATTGGTCTATTTGAAATAAACGTTTCTGATTTGTAACTGTGTGCTGCACCTAGTTTTAGCCGGCTCAAATTAGGTGTAGCCGCACTTCGGCTATTAGCCGTAACATATACAAATAATAAAAAGGGTTTTCCAAAGTGTGAAAAAAAATCCAAATTCCGCCCCCTAAATGGAAGAAACAGGAGTTCAAAGTTTGTATGGAACAATTTAATTTTTAGTAATAAATCTAGTATAGATAGCGCCACGGATCTTGAGCGCTGACTTCTACAGTTCTACTTGCACAGAAGCACGCAGAAGTGAAATATCGGGTCTCTTTAGTGGTATGAAGAGAGATGCGGGGGCGGGGAGGTGTACCCTTGGACAGTGATTGGCTCGCCGATATTGTAAGATGCGCAAAACGATCCTCGCTCTTTTGCCGAGCGCTCAAGATTCGTGCCGCTATCTGTATGTGTATATAACTTCTCATAAGTAGATTTTGTAAATACAAAATTAAATACAGTCAGGTGTCGAAGTAGTTCTCGAAGAAACGTACCTAGAAGACTAGCAATATTACCATGTTGACGATAATACTAATTGTGAATAGCTAAGTGTAAAATTCCAAGTAAGTTATAATCACCAAATATTCCATAGCATTTTGCACGACCCCGGAATCAAATCTAGGACGTCCACTAATAACAACAATTATAGACCAAGATCTCAGAGCTGTCAGACATAACTTATTTTCACATGGATGAAACCTTAGGTTCTCAGTAGCGTCTCATGTGCTTTGAATACCTGTGTACTTGTGGAGCTCCCCTTTGGGGAACTTGAGCAGGTACGAGGTGAGAAAGGGAACTAAAAATAAGAGTTACTTAATTTATTTTTTATGGCTGATTTTTATATACGTTTTGTAGAATATTATTTTAAAGTAGTATCCATAAGTGTCGGACATTTTCCATGGGCCAAAACACTTACATATTATTACACTTACGACCATTGAACCATAGCATAGCATATAATCAGCCTTTTAATGTTCCCACTGTTGGGACTCAGGCCTCCTCTCTCTATGAGAGGGAATGGGCCGTAATCCACCACGCGGGCCCAGTGCGGGTTGGTGAATGTCACATGTCTTCGAATTTTTGATTCTAGGACATGCCGGTTTCCTCAAGATGTTTTCCTTCACCGTTTTGAGAGCAGTGGTGATGAAATAAATTACACAAAGTTATGCGCCTGGCTGGGTTTGAACCCGCGACCTACAACTCGTAAGTCGGGGCCGTTACCACTCGGCCACTACTGCTCTCACACCATTGAACCAACAAGAGACTATTTTTGGCTCACTCAGTAGCGCCAGCACATACTCGTTTTAATTTACAACATAGACAAAAAAGAGACGATAGACTAGCATTGCGTGTAGACATACTTTTTAGTCATTTTTCTAGTCTATGCTGTTATTAAATTTCGCAGTAATGGTTTGGTACGAACTGACAGGAAGCGCGTTGAGTATGATTACTTGAGAATTTGCGTGCCACCGTTTTTTTGGTAATCAAAACTCGCTTTTAGGGATCCGTACCCAAAGGGAAAAACGAAGCTAAAACTCCGCTGTCCGTCTGTCTGTCTGTCCATCCGTTAGTCACCAGGCCGTACCTCATGAACCGTAATAGTTAAGGGCCTATTACACTACGCGACATACAAAGCAAATAAATGATTATGATTATGACATCGACTAAGACTGTCTGAATATCAAATAGTGTAATGAATAGGCCCTTTAAACAGTTGAAATTTTTACAGATAATATAAATATGTTGCAGTCAAAACCCTTAACCAGTCAAAAGTAGTATTGACTAGCAAAATCAGTCAAAAGTACTTTTGACCGTATGCTTTAGTCAATAATACTTTTGACTAAAATAACAGTTAAAAGTACTTTTGCCCAATGGAGCTGGTTAAAAGTACTTTTGACTAAGTGATTCCGTCAAAAGTGGTTTTGACTGATCGTATCAGTCAAAACTCTTAAAAAGTTAAGGTGATCGATAAAAATAACGACAAACGCACATATACTTTTATATTACTCATTATTAGTGGAGAACGTGTTGATATTAGAACAAAAATCAGTGACTACGAAAAGAAAGAACACTTGTTGCAAAGAATTTTAGCGATAGAAGATATGAAAGATAGTCATTTCAATGTCATGATAAAAGAAAAAAATTAATTAAATTTTTAAGTGTATGTTTTCTTTGTATTGCTTGTAATGCCAAATTTTTCGTAATAAACGATTTCACATATATTAAATATCTTTTTTATTCATATCTAACGAGTTAATAATGCTTTTGACTGATGCTTTGTTGCAGTTAAAACTATTTTTGACGAAGAGCGCCAGTCAAAAGTACTAATAACCAATAGTTTTCAGTCAAAACCACTTTTGACCAACCTGTTCAGTCAGAAGTACTCTTGACTGATTTTGCTAGTCAATAGTACTTTTGACTGGTTAAGAGTTTTGACTGCAACAAATATATGTATTTACAGTACAAATACTAAAATACAGAATAAAGTAAATATTTAATCCTTACAAATCCTAGTTTGTCCTATACAACAAACGTGACTTTTTTGCTGTTTTTTGCTACGTACGGTACGGAACCCTTCGTGCGCGAGTCCGACACGCACTTGGCCGGTTTTTTTTATGGCATATAATTTGGCCGTTTCTGTTTCTTTAGGTTGTTGTTTTGAATAATAATAATTTTATGTATTGACAAGAGGAAGAGGGTTTTCTGATCCAGTTTTATGTGTGCCGCCGCTAATAACTTTTTTTTAATTTGAATACCTAAATGTATGATGTTGATTCATTTTTTCTTGATGAACTAGTTCTCGACCTCGACCTCGCCTCGCGGAAAGCGATAATCTATACATGTAGGATAAAATTATCGTAATAATCTGTTATAGTATGAACGCGATTGAGTTGTAGGTTGCGGGTTCAAACCCAGCCAGGCGCATTACTTTGTGTAATTTATTTCATCACCACTGCTCTCAAAACGGTGAAGGAAAACATCGTGAGGAAACCGGCATGTTCTAGAAATCTAATACCAGCATAGTCGGCCAAATAATGTTCCCACTGTTGGAACTCAGGCCTCCTCTCTAGGAGAGAGAATGGGCCGTAATCCACCACGCGGGCCCAGTGCGGGTTGGTGGATGTCACATGTCTTCGAATTTTTGGTTCTAGGACATGCCGGTTTCCTCACGATGTTTTCCTTCACCGTTTTGAGAGCAGTGGTGATGATATAAATTACACAAAGTAATGCGCCTGGCTGGGTTTGAACCCGCCACCTACAACTCATGAGTCGGAGCCGTTACCACTCGGCCACCACTACTCAATGTTAGTGGTGTTTTCCATAAACTCGAGTATGGAGTAGTAACATTTATGTGTTAAAAATTGTTTCAATTATTTTTAAACTTGTTAAGATCCATTATTTGTCGTGGAATTTTATTGAAAATAACTGGAGACATTCAATAAATACTTTTTCGTAGATAATGTTTGATTCTCTCCATTTGAGCCGTTACCATTCGGCCACCACTGCTCCAAGTAACACCTATTTAAAGACATTATTTAGTAACTTTATCAGAACTGACTACAATTGCTACAGGATGGTGCGGGTGACAGCTGTCAGATTCATACAATGTAGCTAACTATCCTTTTCTCTCATCTTAAAGATGTATATTTTCGTCCTGCTGTCATCTCAACTAAGCTATGTAAAAAAGATCTTAGCTGAGGCTGCCCGGTGACTAGTGAAAGCTGCTTGGCGACCAGCCTGATACGATCATTTTGTGACAAGGGCGAACTTCAGCACTTTTCCGCACTAGTGTGAAAAAAAGAAAATGCCTAAAAGCGATAGGGTTAGGACAGAGTTTTCGAGTAGGCACCTAAGTGTGTTGAAAAACACAGTAGATTAGTAGATTCATCACACTCTTGATTTGTTGTATTCGTTTTTCTCTCAATATCATTCTTTATTTGTATGTATGTATCTAAGTATATATTTATTATTGTTCTTATTTCCTCTCTGTCAGTCTTCTTTTAAGCTGCACCTGCCATTTTATATCTCTGCACCACCCTAAGGTCGACTGGTAGAAAATGCCTAAGGCATTAAGTCCGCCTTTGTACAATGTTTCATTAGTGCATACAGTTTTAAATAAATAAATAAAAACATTATTTAAATACGACTTACCTTAGCAGAGCTGACAGCAATCTTGAAGACGAGCAGCGCCAGTCCTATCGCCACGGACTTGGCGGCCATGATGCTGGTGAGGATCATAAACGTGGAGGTAGCGCCCACGTGGAAGATCAGGGGGATCATCGCCATGCCCATCTTCTTCATGCTCTTCCCTTCTGGAACAAAGGAGGGGTGAATATTATCGAAGATAATAGAAGAGGGCTAGATAAACAGAAAGAAGGAAAAAAAAGAAAGAAAGAAAAAGAAAGAAAGTGTAGCGACATCTATGGCGTCACATAAGAACTAATCCTGCATCGCGCAATCAAAGTTCTCCGCGCGATCAAAACATATGGAACTGCCCGAAATCATCTATTGGGCAGTTGCCCACCAGACATAACACCCGTCTGGTCGGAGGATCCTCCCTTTTCAACCGAGGTTTGCGGGACTTTACTCTCTGTTCTGCTTACCTCTAAAAAAGAAACAATTAAAATACGCGAAATGATGCAATCTTAAAATTAGCTTAAAATCATAATCTATATTTATACATGCGGAAGATATGCATCATATCCGCGCAAAACGGCCGAACTCTCCGCATAAAACCGTGGCCTCATGCATAATGCAACGAAACCACAACGCTGGGCCTCAAGTCTGCTATTACAATAGTGTCAGAATGGTCTATCATTGATTTCATAATTGTTGATTTTGACAAGTTTGGTAATATACTGATATAATGGCGTCATTATGACTTTCAGTAGTCAACCACTGACACTTCATTGAAAGAAGTGGCATAGAATGGTAATCTCGTACATATTGACAAATGAATATCTGACGTATGCTGCAAAAATTTTGACAGTTCCTTTGATCAGTGACCTGTCAATAGAACGTCATAGAACGTCGTGCAGTCATTGCTTCTAATAAGTTCGATATTTTTATTCTACCACAACTCTAGTACGAGACCACTGACCGATCAATGATCGATCAGATCAGATTACGAACTTTTTACAAAATGACAATGGGATCGTGTTGGAATGACGAATTTATAAAAATAGCAGACTTGGGCCCCTGGTTTTTAGCGTGGGCCGGTGGCGGTGTCAACAAAAAGACATCGGAAAGGTGTGATGTACTAAAAGATTTGTGTAAACTAAACAAAAAAAGAAAATAAACAACAGATAAAGTCCTAAATAAAAAATTAGGAGGAAATACATTTATATAAAGTGGTAACACCACGATGCGTCCATAGTGCCACAATCATGCAACTCGTCTCGGAAATTTGTCACAAGGTTTTCCAAGACAAGATTTTCGTCGGTTTTTTCCTAATTTGGAAAAAAATTATTCACGTTTTTTTATATAAAATCGCTATTCTAACATTTTTCGTGAAAAAAATAAATGAATTACTTTTAAAATTAAAAATGTCATGGTCTAGTCAATAACGATTTTATCTACTTTGATTACTTTTTAATTAATTAATTTTTAATTGGTTGGTTAGAATAACGATTTTACACAGTTTAAATTTTAAAAGTACAGTTTTTTTTTAAATTATGAAAAAGCCGACTAAAAATTCCACCACTGGGGTGTCCGGAATCATGTACTGGGTCCGTGGTATTCGTTTGTGCGTCGATGTCAAAGACACCTTGTATATTAAAGTACTTATACTTACTAAACTAATAAATAAGATATGTATACAAACTAAAAATAATAATATTTACAAACGGGTACAAAAAGAACTCATTGGACGAAAATTTTAATTATATGTATATTTTAAAATGAATCATCATCATCATCTTCCTGCCCTTGTCCCATCTTATTTGGGGTCGGCGCAACACGTTTTTTTCTTCCATTCTATCCTGTCAACCGTCATACTATCACTAAGTTCCTCTTTTAGTAACATGCGTTTCATCTCTCCTCTTTACATGACCATACCAAGACAAACGATTCCCCTTCAACTTTTCAGTCACTGGCGCCACTTTCAAACTTCCTCTAATATATTCATTTCTCACTTTAACCATTCTCGTCACACCACACATCCATCTCAACATTCTCATCTCCGCTACATGCAATTTTTTTTCATCCGTCTTTTTCACAGCCCGACATTCTGATCCATACAGTATGACAGGTCTTATCACGGACTTGTAGATTTTACCCTTCAACTTGAGGGGCATCCGTGGGTCACAAATTGTTCCATATTTTAAAATGAATACTGAGATAATAATAAAAAAGTGGAACAATACAAACGTGAAGCAGCGGAGTGTTTGTTGTTTTTATAGTGGCATATCTAATAAATTATGCAAAAATATGCTATAAAAAAAACCAAGACAAAAAGCTGGAGCATTTTTTATTAGCTTCGATGCGATGACCGTCAGGCAAAAAAAGCATTTTAGGAGCCACTAAAATTGTTTTTGATATAATTTATGGAACACTTATAAGCAATTTTTTGCATTATGTAATCAATAATCAGTTTCAGATCACAGTACCAGACGTTTTTTTCGATGTTTGTTACTCTTCTACTCTAAAATGTCCGCTCAGTGCTTTAAGTTTTTCGGCCAAAGTTGGACATCGTTCCTTAGCTTACAACACCGCTCGGAACCTGTACCATGACGTTTAAAGTAAGATTGTTCCATTCTTATTTCCAGTGTGGGTAAGAGATGGCGCTAGACAACCTGTATAGCTCTGTCTCTTACCCACACTGAAATAAGAATGAAACAATCTTACTTTGAACGTCATGGTAATCCCGTAAGTCAAAATTGGCGGTTTTCACATTTGAATGCCTTTAGATGGAGCTGCTCATTGCGTGTCTCGCCTTTGGTCACATGATATAGATTTCAGCCAATCAGAAGCCATAATTCGAAAAGTAGTGATAGCGTGCAAGTCGGCTGGCCTGTCAACAACGCACAGTTTTTTTCGTTTCCTGTAAAGTAGGTAAAAATGACTTAGGTGGTGTTGTTAGCTAAGGGATGACATGGAAGTTACATGAGGGCACATAACAGAGCAGCAGATCTGAGCTCACAACCACCATGAGGAATGCGGTCGCTGTGGCCGGATTCGGCTAGATGACTTGTTCATCAGTATCATCGTCATTATCACTCTTTCATGCAAAAACTACTAAATGGATTTCGATGAAACTTTGTACACGGGTAGACCATGTCCATGGAAAGGGCTATGCTCGGAGTTTATTTGCGTGATCAAATCAGAAATGAAGATATCCGCAGGAAAACCAAGGTTGTCGACATTGCACGAAGAATCGCCAAACTTAAGTGGCAATGGGCTGGGCACATTGCTCGCAGAACAGATGGCCGTTGGGGCCGAAAGGTTCTGGAGTGGCGACCGCGTACCGGAAGACGCAGTGTTGGAAGGCCCCCTTACAAGGTGGACTGATGACCTGGTGAAGGTTGCGGGAATCCGATGGTTGCGAGACGCACAGGACCGTCCTTTGTGGCGACATTTGGGGGAGGCCTATGTCCAGCAGTGGACGTCTATCGGCTGAAATGATGATGATGATGAGACCATGTCCTGGAACAGCACATAGGATACTTTTTACCTCGGGAATATATCCCTTGGGATCATTTTCTTCTATCACAGGGGCGAAACCGCTGGCAGAAAAGTTAATTATACTAGCTTTTGCCCGCGGTTTCACCTGCGTATATAAATTATAGCCTATGCCTCTGAGAAATAAAGCAGCTTTCTATGGGTGAAAAAATTTTCGCAATCGGACCAGTACTTCCGGAGATTACCTCCTACAAACAAAAAACAAACTTTACCTTTTTTTATTATTGATAGGTTCACGTTTGATCTCTATCTCACCTGATGGTGAGCGATGATATGGTCTACGATTAAGCACGCTTGCCTAGAACTAACCTATTCACTCTTGACTTAAAGACCCCTAGGTTGTAGCTATCACGAAACACAGACTCCGGCAGGGAATTCCACTCCTTAGCTGTACGCATAATGAATACCTCTTTATAATATTAGTGTAGATTATTTTTTTTATAATACATCATCATCATCATCATCATTTCAGCCGATAAACGTCCACTGCTGGACATAGGCCTCCCCCAAATGTCGCCACAAAGAACGGTCCTGTGCGTCTCGCATCCATCAGATTCCCGCAACCTTCACCAGGTCATCGGTCCACCTTGTAGGGGGCCTTTCAAAGTGTCGAACGACGCAGACGCAGTGGCGTCTTCCGGTACGCGGTCGCCACTCCAGAACCTTTCGGACCCAACGGCCATCCGTTCTGCGAGCAATGTGCCCTGCCCATTGCCACTTAAGTTTGGCGATTCTTCGTGCTATGTCGGCAACCTTGGTTCTCCTGCGGATATCTTCATTTCTGATTCGATCACGCAAGGAAACTCCGAGCATAGCCCTTTCCATATTGCCCTTTGGGTGACTTTGAGCCTTCTGATGAGGCCCATTGTGAGCGACCACGTTTCGGAACCATACAGTCATATATAAAATATACATACGTTTATAATACAATCTTACTCAAAATATGTTAATATACGTTTTATGTGTAAGAGGCGTCGAAATGATTTTGATGATGATGAATGATGATGAGATTTGGTAAAATCTACAACCATTGTTGGCCAATTGAAAAAAAATTGGGCAAGTGCGAGTCTGACTCGCACTTGGTATAAACGAGGATTGAAATATCATCAAACTTTAACGTTTAAAACTATCTGACCAGTTTTACTTGGCTATATATCTCATGAAGTGAAGAAGAAGTCATTTTTTTATAATGTGAATGTGAGAACACTGTAGACTCCGCGAATTCTTAAGTTCCTTTTTATTATGATTATTTTTATTGTAATTTATAGTACAATATTGACCAGTCTACACTGTCCTTACATAATAAATTCAATATATTGTAAACAACCAGAAAATATTGTAACAACGAATTCTTTTTTAAAAGAGTAACCATGGAGTTTCTTGCAGGTTCTTCTCCATAGGAAACGACCAATTTGGAACCGTGCACTAGCTTCTGACGTTTTATAAGTGCCCATGTAGGCCTATGTGAAATAAAAAACTTTGACTTTGACTTTGACTTTGAGTGATCAACTTCAAAGATATTGATATTTACGAATTGGCTACCAAACCATTTGAGAAAGAAAGAAAGAAAGAAAAATATTTTATTTGGCACGCATGGATACACACACAGTAAAACAAAATTCAAGACAACTAAGAAAAAACACTGACATAATGTGTGTCTCACGGCTGCACCAAATAGGTCCAGTTCAGCAAAAATGCCAGACAACTACATGGCAATCAGTGGTAGTTGCCTGACGCTGGTTTTCAACTGAACCTTATTGAGAGTGAACGGCAGTTATTTACTTATTAGCATCAAGTATGTCTAATGTATAAGTATTATGTGTAAGGTAAATAAATATATATAAATGTTAATGTGCGGTGTGATAAATGATAAATAATAAAGAAATTTGAGGTATTTTAAAAATAAGTAATTTTTTAATTTAAGTCGGCCACCCTGAATAATTTAGCCATTATCAAAATGCTGATGTATATAAATGAATGCTTTTTATCTCGCGTAATCTTGAATACTTACAAAGTAATTTAGGCCATAATTTTACAACGGTACTCTATATTCAATGAGGTGTTAATCTTTAAATAAGTGTTGTTGACAATGCTTCCTAGACTCGTTAACTTCCCATTGTTTAACTAAATTGGGGAGAGGACTTGAAGTTTTTATGAATTTATGGCAAGCTGGCTCAGAGGCGTTTTTTTTTAAGTGTAGCAAGAGGGGCATGTCAGACTCTTATTAACTAAACCACACCTGTGCCCTTTTTTATTGTTTGGGAAAGTCATCTTATGACGAATCTCGCTCTTGGGCGGAGCGAGAGATAGTGTCGGACTTTTACTGACTAAAAACCCCCCTGTTCCTTCGTTGCCTTCATCCCAGGGCCCCGGGTTTCGTTTTCACACTACCCATGACCCCAGTAGGCTTCGACCCTGCTAGGGCCTACGATTTGCTGACATCTTCTTGAGGCGCGCGTGGAACAGTACGCGCCGTCGACGACTTGGACTCGAAAAATGACGATTTATTAATTTATCGTATTTATAAAAATATTAATATCGGCTAAGATTTTTCTGGAAAAAGATATTGATATAAGCCTACCCTTTTCAAAACGTTGCCCCCCCCCTCCCTATAGGAATTACTCCTATATCATGGATGCGTTCACAAACTTGTAAACTCAGATACATAAGACTATACTTACTTGTTACGTGTGTAATATTTGTTACGTGTGGGAATTGAACCTGCGTCGCGCAGCGCAGCAGCCAATTGCTGTCCAACCAACCGTTTCGCCGAAATTGTATTATGATTTTGCGGGAATCAAATGCAGCTACATTTAAGGACAATTATAAGCTCTCTGCTCATCATCATCATCATCATCATTTCAGCCGAAAGACGTCCATTGTTGGACATAGGCTTCCCCCAAATGTCACCACAATGAACGGTCCTCTGCGTCTCGCATCCATCGGATTCTCGCAACCCTCACCAGGTCATCGGTCCACCTTGTAGGAGGCCTTCCAACGCTACTTCTTCCGGTACGTGGACGCCACTCCAGAAACTTTCGGCCCCAACAGCCATCCGTTCTGCGAGCAATGTGCCTTGCCCATTGCTACTTAAGTTTGTACACATTCATAATATTTTCCCCTTTTTTTCCCAAGAATTTTCCTGCTAGAACTATGTTACTCCAACCGGAATAGTTTTTTCGTTTTTCTCCAAACCGACAACACGCACGTTTTTCAACACATTTGCGAAGAAATAATAAATACGTAAATATACCAATAATATTATCCACCTATATATATATATATATAAACTAGCTGTCCCGACAGACCTTTTACTGTCCGAAAAATGGCTTTGTCCAGAAAAAAAATTGAGAACCCGATTGCAGTGCCACCTACCAGCTTCAATTATTTATATTTTAAAAACATCCAGGGACCCACTCAAATATACGCACAAAATTTAATTCAAATCGGTCAAGCTGTTAAGGAAGATTTAAGTGATAAGCACACGTACAGAAGAATCTATATATATATAAAAATCAATGCCACTTTTCGTTGTAATTTTCTAACTCAAGAACGGGCTCACCTATCCAAACCAAATGTTTAGGCTTTGTTCGGACTATTTAGTAGATGGTTTATGTGAAGTTTACACAAAATCGGTCGAGCGGTTCTTCATTTATCACATTATTAGGCGGTACGAAGTTCGCCGAGTCAGCTAGTTATGTAAAAAATATGAATCTCTATTTCCGTTGGTCATATCGTCACGCGTAAACGGCTGAACTAATTTCGCTAATCCTTTTTTGATGTGTTTGATGAAAGAAAAAAATCAGAAAGTTACGCGGAACATTAAAAATCAAAAAACTTAATGTATATTTAAAATTTAGTTAATAACTCACGTCTCGAGGACTCCACTCCAAACTTAGGTTTCAATTCCTTGTAATGAAGAATCCTTCCCAATTCACTGTTCCCTATATGTCGATCATTGAAATCTTCTAGCCATTTGGCAACATAATTTGTGTAGTCAATTAATTTATCTTGAAATTTAACTTCAAATGCAGACATCAAACTGTTTTCCTCTGCAAAAATAATTTTGAAATTGCAACAAAAAATAAAAAATAATAAAATTTTTGACAACGACTCCATTTTGATTTTTTTAAAAGCGCGCGCTCGCTTGCGTTCCGAAAATGCGACTGTCCGATTACTATTTACTCCGGACCGAATTCACCTTGAGAGCAGCCAATTTGAGTTGATCTGTTATCTTCGTTTCTTAGTAAGACTAAATAGATCCTAATAAAATGGTCGTTGAATGTAACTAGTATAAAATATAGGATACCTCTAGAAACATACTTCAGCCCACAACTAGGCTTCATTAAAAAAGTGAAATTATAATTTTGTACAGCATAGCAGCATTAATAAGAAATGAAAGGTTTTGAGAAACTATTGCAGGTAAAAAAGATATTTTGGTCCATTTGCAGGCTCATTTTAAGTAATAAGAGAGGTCTAAATAAAATGGCACGGTCAAATTTTTTGAGAAGCCATTTGATTTTTATCATTTCTTTTTGACGAGCCTTGCTGTATATCATTGAAGCTTTTTTTTACATTTTGGATCATTATATTACTTTAGTGGCTTAAATTAGGCCTAATGTATTTTATGCTTTCATAAGAACTGAATAAAATTCATATATCTAACGTTGACGACATAAGAACTAAAATATCAAAACCCTGCAACACGTTATATGCGGGATCAGAAATGTGGGATTATTCCTAGTCCTAAATTGGAACGCAATCAATGTCAGCTACTTGGTCATTGTTTTTCTTTTTTTTTCTTTCCCTATAATTTATTTTTATTTATCTATCTTATTCAAATCTATTAGCACACAATATAGTACCGACGTCTTTATGTCGATATCGTTACCGCCCACGCTGAAAACCAGCGCCGTAGACTCATCGCATTTTGCGTGTGGTCACGGCATTATGCTGAGCGTTCGGCCGTTTTGCGCGGATGTGGCGCATATTTTCTTTTTTTTTTCACATAATATACTTATAATTTGTTAGTTCTAAATTTGCGCCTTGTTCCGCTAAATAATTTTCTTTCTTTCTTTCAGTTATAGTACTATCTTCCTAAATCTGAAAGATGAAACGTTAAATATTTTATTTTATCTTTCCTGGTTATTTATACGAGTACCTCAGTGAAATTTAAATTGTGCATTTTGCATGTCAGAGTGGCAGTGTGACCTGAAAAAACAAAAAAAAACTTTGGACAATTGGAATTTTGTGGGTTATCGTTGAGCACCCTTAAAATAAAATAAAATGTTTAAAATATCCCAATCCCGCAAATCCCGCGGGATTATTGACTTCACCCGCACTTGCGGGATCACGATTTTGATGCGGGATTTCATACAGTATAAGTTGAGTTCTCCGCACTATACAGTCAAACGGGGTGAATAGGAACGCAGGGTGGAATAGGAACAAAAGTTTGAAGGGGATCTTCGCGTTAATTAACAATTTTTCCCAGCATTTAAGTTCTCCTATTTATTCATTAATTGTAATAAAAACGGATGCTTTGATAGAAATCAATTATATAAATATATACCAATGTGAAAAATCTAAGCAAAATTTTGTACCTATTCACCCCTGCGTTCCCATTTACCCCGTTTGACGGTACCTATTATTATTGTACCTAATACAGATATATTGTAAAATCAGCATGAGTCGGCAAAAATTATTTATCGGTCGGCATATGGATCACTTTTTGTCCATCTGTCCGTTTTGCTAAAGGGTATTGACCAGGTACCCTTTTTCTCAGGAATGCGTGGAGATATGAAACGTTAAATTACCTAATGTTAAATATTCAGGTCAACCCAAGCTAAAGATCAGGCCGTTTATGCTCCATTTTTGTCACTCGCTAGGAAAGCAAAACCTATAGATGGGCACGCCACAATTTTGGCGGTAAGTCCCCTCTTTGAGGCGTGAAAGACCTCACGGCGTCCTCACCTTCCGCATGACGCAGGTTCTCACCGGACACGGTTAGTTCGGGAAGTTCCTCCACCGGATTCGTGTCGAAGCGACGCCCGGGTGTCGCCACTGTGTGGACCGCTCGGAGGACAAGGTGAAGGTGTGCCCTGCTTGGGCAGAGCAACGCCGTGTTGTCTGATCTCTCGCGCCGGACCTTGGTACAGGCCATGGTCCGGAGCTAAGAGGAGTGGCAGACGGTCGCCTCCTTTTGCGAAGCAGTAAAGCTAGCAAAGGAAGAGGCCGCACGCGTGAGGCAACGGTCCTCACGCCCCAACCGCCGCCGAGATTCCGATCTGGATTTCCGGCCACCGTAGGCGACGGCGAGCAATGGGTAGTTCGATGTCCGACCGTCCGGTAACCGTCCGGACCGAGCCCAAGTCGTCGACGTCGCGTACTGTTCCACGCGCGCCTCAAGGTCAAGTCAAGTCAGCAAACCGTAGGGGCCCAGAAGGGTCGAAGCTTATTGGGGCCATGGGTCGTGTGAAAGTGAAACCCGGTGCCCTGGGACGAAGGCAAAGAAGAAACAGGAGTGGGTTTTTGGTCAGTAAAAGTCTGACACTATTTCTCGCCCCACCCAAGAGCGGGATTTGTCATTAGATGATTATCCCACCTAAAAAAAACCCTTATAGTATCACTTTGTTGTCTTTCCGCCCAAGACCCACTCTTCCCAAGTGCGGGATTTGTCATTGGATGATTTTCCTACCGAAAAAAACCTTTCAACTTTTTTTTTCAGCTAATCCATTTTGAAATGGTGCAGAACTGCATGATCTACACGACATTTGATGACATGACATGACATGACATTTATTTTGATTCTATAATAGTTTTGGAGTTGTCCCGATTGTGATTAAAACAATTAATTACAGAATCAAATTAATTAACTAATTTTATGTCTAATTATCACGGGCTACTTGCTTAAGCTTTTTGTAACTTGTAATTATTTACGGCAAATCAACACCTAGGAGCCAGTTTTCACTTTTTTGACATAGAAAAGTTGACATTTTGGAAATGAGAAAGGCGTTAGGTTAGCTATGTATCTACTGATGTCGGTGTAATTAAACTAATATTTTATAAGTGAAAGTTTTTATGTATATGTAGCGTTTCCAAGTGTCCGGATAAAGCCGGACACAGTAAGGATTTTTGGTTGCGTGTCCGGCCGAATGTTTGGTAATTTTTTGTTTCGGTATAAAACAGTGCTTGACTGCGATCCCACCTGATGGTAAGCAGAGATGCAATCATTGATGGTGAGGCGCACTAGTTTATTAAGAGCCTATTCACTCTAGCGTTGAAGACACCTAAATTAAAGTTGGACGGGAAGACCGCAGCAGGCAAATTGTTCCAGTCCTTCGATGTACGCGGTATAAACGACAACAAAGTAAGGGTGGATACTCGCCGTACGTCGGGTTGTCCGATGGTAGAAAGGAGATGGCGGAATCAAGTCATGCAATTCCCGCGCAAACTCTCCAACATGTAACCTGTAAAATACCGATAGGCTGGCTAACCTGCGCCTGTGCTCGAGGCTTTGTGGCATTTACATTTGTCTGTTAAGTTTATTCTAATGGTGCGTTTACACGTGAGCCCAGCCTCGGCCAATCGCCATTATTTAAACGGGGTTTCCCCGTTTACACAATGGCTAGAAATGACGATTGGCCGAGGCTGGGCCTTACCCTAATTCGTTATTTCCTTCGTGCTTCACACTTACGGAAGCACCTTCACCTTTTGGAAAAAATGAACCAAATTATTCGGCATACACTTACTTTAATTTTAAATATGACCTTGGACGATTGAGCTTGGAACAAGTTACTCTTCCCATCCCTATGGGAGAACTCGGCGTCCGCAAAATTACCAGTATTAGTTTGCCGGCATTCAGTTGTCTAGTACTCATAACACAAGCTCTGCTTAGTTTGGAACTAGACGGCGCCGTCGTGTGATAGTAGTGGAATATAAAAAAAAATAGTTAAGTGTTTTCAATAATATAATAAATTAAATTGAATAAAAAAAAGGAATAATAAAATAAAAACCAAAAACACTTAGCATAAGTTTTTTGCTGCTGCTGCGAGCAAGCTGGCGAGGGTAGAACTACCGACGAAACGCTCATGGCGCACGGCCTCGCGACCTTTTCATGCTTTTCTTTACGATTTATATTTAGCGATACTGGTCTTTTAAGAATGTAAAGTTTAAAATTATTTCACACTGAAAGTGCTCGCGTCACTGCTATTCAAGTCCAGATTACCTCATGAAGTCCGTTATCAGTGTTAAGCGTACCCATTATTTTCTACGTCATCCAAATCATCTTAAGACCTCCCATGATCTACTGACCCAATCTGTTGTGTTCTTTATCTTTTGTCCAAAATGATTTAATAATGCACAGATGGTGACAAAATTACCGCATGGGGTTTTTAGAAAAGACTGTCACGACTACGACGCGGTCTCGTAACTTTATTTTCTTCAGACAGAATCACTTTGTTGTCCGTCTGTCTGTCAAGACCCCCTCTCGAGAACGCGTGGAGATGTAGGGTTAAAATCACATAGTCATGTCTACGATACCTTTTTTTTATCAAGATTTTATTCAGGGGCTTTTGTCCAAAAAGGATATGTCAGCCCCATCGTACCTTATAACAATTACTACACACACATACCTTTATTAACTAATACATATTTACCTAAAATCCATCACAGATAAAAAAATAGGACGAATCACTGCTGCGAGACCGCTTCTACGATACCTTGAAACTGTAAAAAATCAAACTTCTAAGTTAATTTTATTAAATATTAATTTTATTATATATTAGAATTAACCCAAACACTGCTAGGATACATTGTTTTATTATTAAGTTTCCATCCACCTCCCGGCTCCATTATTAGATCAGTTCGATAGTACCTTATAACCAAAGTGCATCTCGTGACAATTTTAATAAGCCAAAACACGGCTAGGATCAATGTATATTAATTACGGAGTTCCAGTGCCTACCTCCCGTCTCCCATCATCATCATCATCATCAGAACACTTCGATGATACCATTTTTAACATAATTATTCAGAACCATTTATTTATTTGTATTGTTATAGTGAGCAGTGGTGGCCGAGTGGTAACGGCCCCGACTTACGAGTTGTAGGTCGCGGGTTCAAACCCAACCAGGCGCATTACTTTGTGTAATTTATTTCATCATCACTGCTCTCAAAACGGTGAAGGAAAACATCGTGAGGAAACCGGCATGTCCTAGAACCAAAAATTTGAAGACATGTGACATTCACCAATCCGCATTGGGCCCGCGGGGTGAATTACGGCCCATTCCCTCTCCTAGAGAGGAGGCCTGAGTCCCAACAGTGGGAACATTAAAAGGCTGATTATGCTTATGCTTATGCTATTGTTATAATAATAATAATAATTTATTTCACCATAAGCCTCTCATTACAAAATTATAGACATTATTTATACAAAAGCTTATAATAATTAAGGTTAACTATGCTTTAACGCACTGACTCCCAAACTAGGTGTATTTCCCTGTGGCTTAGGAGTCAGAGATCCTAGTAGCAACAAATCAAATAAAATAAGTCAGATAAATCAGTCCGTAGCCATTGTACAATAAATGATGGTACAGAAAAATATGATTTAAAATCTAGTTATAGTTACTTAACTATCTTCATTGTGATATCTATGAGAGGGTGAAGTTCCGATGGCCATTTCTGGTCTACTTCATCAGTTCCACTTCATCAAATGTTACTTTTTTTACTGTAAATGCGTTCTCGATGAATGTACCAAAATCTCTATATAGTTGCCTAGAATATTTCAGGACTTCTGTCGATTCCTCATAAAAAATGGGACCAATCTGGAACCATATCCTTTAAGAGGGAAAAAATGCAAATCGGTCCATAAATGAAGGAGATCGGAGGTAACAAATATAAAAAAAAAATTATGATAAATAATACAAACGAATTGAGAACCTCCTCTTTTTTTGAAGTCAGTTAACTAGTACTTTTTTAGTGTGTTTTCATATATTTGTGTTATGATCCTTTAGATCTACGTGTTTGCCGACATATATATGTAGGCATTTTTAATTGGTTCATTATCATCTCAGGCCAGATTGATCATCTCAACTAGAAGTAGTTAGTAAGGAATAATCATTTATTTTTACAAAAAAAATTGCTAATAAATACCACCTCATCACCACCAGACCACCGGCTAGCAGCTCCTCTCACTCTAGTGGGAGGGTGTGTCAGACTTTTATACTCATTAAAACTACACCTGTGTCCTACTATTGCCCTTTGCGTTCTAGGACCACGAGTTTCCGTTTCAAGAATTTTCCGTTGCCCTAACGGGCTTCATTCAGCCTTTTGGGAAAATGCCTTCCCAGCTCTATGTTGATCTCGGGTGTCACCATTGGTCGAACCGCCTGGAGGACACGGTGGAGCATACGGTAGAGGTGGGCCCCACCTGGGTAGAGCACCGCCGTGTCCTCGTGGGGGTGATCCGTGGCAGCGATCTCTCGCGCCGGGCCTTGGTACAGCCCCCCTAGCCAAGTTACGATCGTTTCGTTTGCTTCGAACGCCTCGAGTACCGATTCCTTTGTTCTGACCACGTGAATGAGCGTTGAGATAACGTCAGAACAAAGGAATCGGAGGCGTGGCCTACTCGACCTGGACTGGTCCAAAGGAAAAAGTTGGGGCATGGAAATAGTGCTCTGTATGGTTAACTGGGTCCCTACAGTTCTGCTGGCATCTCTTTGAGGCGCACGTGGAACACGAGCTCGGTCCGGACGGTTACCGGACAGGTGGACAGCGAGCGGACGGCACATCGTCCGCAAGCCCGTGTGGTCGTCGTATGGATGCGATTCCGTATCGTATGCTATAAATAACTCAACTAAAGTTATGTGGTTTCAATTATTGTAGTTTGTGTCTATTGTGCGTAGTTTTTAGAACTTAGTTGTGATGAAATAATCATTACTTCCCATTGAACGCCGCTGTAGGTACCATAGCAACAGTTGACTGCAATGTTGGTCTAGTGGTTAGTGGCCCTGAATGCTATGCCGGAGGTCGTGGGTTGGATTCCCCGGATTACCCAGGAGAAATGTTTGTGTGATGAGCACGATGATTTGTTCGGTGTCTGGGTGTAATTTGTCTATACTCGTAATATGTATGTACGTAGTAATATATAAGTATGTTTATCAGTTGGCTAGTATTAATAGCAAAAGCTCTGCTTAGTTTGGGACTAGATAGCGTTGTGTGAAAGTTTTGAATATTATTATTATTAGAATGTATTTTTTTTTCACATGGTTGCAGATCAGGAATGTAAGGAGGGTTCCCCAAGACTCTGACCGGTGTGGTGTCCAGGAAGTTCCTCGTGTTGAGCGCTGAGTGCGCGGGCGCCTTGTCATGGTGAAGCAGTACCACGCGGAGACCGGTGTTCGGTCGCTTGTTGCTCATTGCAGACAAAACTTTTGGCTGGCATTTTGTGGTATACCATTCGGCATTGATGCTACTTTGTCTCGTAATGGAATTGAAATCAGATACCCCGTCAAAGTGAAGAAACTAGCGATCCAAATATTCCCTGCGCTTCTCGATCGCTTAACTTTCGTAGTCGTTGGTTCGTTTTGAAACAGCCAAACTGTCGATTGACGTTTTGTTTTTAAATCGTATTGATAAGTCCAGGATTCGTCACCTCTTACTTTGTCCCGTAGGCACTGGCTTGCGGACGGCGAGCAATGGGTAGCTCGCCGTCCGACTGTCCGGTAACCATCCGGACCGAGCTCAAGTCGTCGACGGCGCGTACTGTTCCACTCGCGCCTCAGGGAGATGTCAGAAAATCGTAGGGGCCCAGCAGGGTCGAAGCCTACTGGGGCCACGGGTAGTGTGAAAATGAAATTCGGGGCCCTGGGATGAAGGCAAAGAAGGAGCAGGAGTTGGTTTTTAGTCAGTAAAAGTATGACACTATTTCCCGCTCCGCCTAAGAGCGCGATTTGTCATAAGATGATTTTCCCACTTAAAAAAAAACCTGTCACTATGTCGTAAACGCGCCGAGACGAGCCTGCTTCAAATTTTTTAATCATGTCACGACTCCACTCCGCACGAGCATGCTTCTGAGCTTATGTGAGGTTGGTCGGCACCCAGCGGCAAACTATTCTCCTCACGCGAAAGTGCTTGTGTAGAATCTTGTGCACGCTTCCAGAACCATTCAGCAGTGTATGTTGAATCTCTTTGTATGTAATTCGCCTGTTTTCTTGAATTATATTATTTACTGCCAGCACACTTTCTTCCGTGGCAGCCGGCGTAGGACGACCACTCCTTTGTTCATCCCTCAAAGTAAGGCGATCGCGCTTGAACTCGCTATACTAGCGGTAGATAGTTGCTTTTGAAGGTCCTTCGTCCATAAAGCAATTTACAGTCATCAGGTTTTAGGCCACATTTAAAATCGTAGAAAATCATCGCACGAAAATGTTCTCGATGCAGAGATCCATTTTTAAATGAAACAATTACATTTATAATTTGGCGCCAGTGACTGAAAAGTTGAAAGGGAATCGTTTGTCTTGATATGGTCATGTGAAGTGGAGGGATGAAACGCATGTTACTAAAAGAGTTATGAGTTTACATGTGGATGGATGGAGAGGGAGAGGGAGACCAAAGAAAAGATAGATGGATTGTGTAAAGAGTGATATGAAAGAAAAGAAAGTTAGTGTTAGCATGACGAGTGACAGGGCTGAGTGTAAGAAAAAACGTGTTGCGTCGACCCCAAATAACACGGGACAAGGGCAGGAAGATGATGATGAATTACTTTTATAATTCGATTTGGCTCTCGAAAAAATGTGGAGGGAAATTCAAAATTCGAACAATGGTATTTTTACTTAACCAAATTTTTCAAAATAATTTCAAGTGACCAGTGCCTTATACATAAAAACGTTTTTTCGCAAAAAAATTCTGAGTGGCCTGGAATATCAACTCCAGATCTTAGAATTGATCACTTCATGATATGAAAGAAAGTAGGCTAAATGAGGATTGAAATATCATTAAACATTAGCGTTTAAAACGATCTGGCCCGATCTTCAGTGTTTGTGCGGCGTCTCTCCGCTGACCACCTTCCATCCTGCATCACGTGCTCTGTTACCTGGGGCCCAAGTCTGCGATTTTTATAAATCCATCATTCCAAAAATTGACATTTTGCTAAAAGTTCGTAATCTGCTAATTCATAATGGTCGGTCATTGAATGGTAATGGTCTCGTAATAGAGTTGTGGTGGAATGACAATATCGAGCTTATTAAAAGCAATGACTGTACAGTGACGTTCTAATGATAGGTCACTGATCAAAGGAACTGTCAAAATTTTAGCAGATTACCGCATACGTCAGACATTCATTTGTCAATATTTACGAGATTACCATTCTATGCCACTTCTTTCAATGAAGTGTCAGTGGTTGACCATTGGAAAGTCATAATGACGCCATTATTTTAGTAGATTACCAAACTTGTCAAAATCAACAATTATGAAATCAATGATAGACCATTCTGACACTATTGTAATAGCAGACGTGAGGCCCTCTTCACGTAGGGACCTAATGACAGCATTAGCAGACGTCATTGCCGTTGCCGAATACTGGGCCAGGCAAGGAATTTAACTAGTTTTGACTTCGATACGCTAAGAAGGCGTAGTTTACTTTCACACGAGTCAAACCGCAGTAGCTAATTTGCAAAAAAATATCATATGAAGGCTTAATTTGTAATTTAATTGTTTTAATTTTGTTGTTTATTCATTTTGTTGTCTTTTCTAACCTATTTTTTTTTTTAATTTGTTATTAATTTTGATATAATTTAATTATTGCATTTTTTAATGTAATTGATTGATCGCCTTAAATTTAATTTTAATTTATACATGATATCTGACTTTGTAATTTTGACTAGTGGTCCCTGACTGCTATGCCGGAGGTCGTGGGTTCGATTCCCACCTAGGACAAATGTTTATGTGATCAGCACGATCATTTGTTCTGTCTGTCTGGGTGTACATTATCTATAATATGTATATATTTAGAAATATATAAGTATGTTTATCAGTTGTCTAGTACTCATAACACAAGCTCTGCTTAGCTTGGGACTAGATGACATTAAGTGATAGTTGTGGAATATTATGATGATTATTTAAAAAAAAATGTTGGCTGGGTGATCATTAAATAACTCCTCCTGGTCTCAGTGAAGCGAGAGGGAGTGACAGGCTTTTAGAGTCACCGCACACGGGCCACCAGCCGTAACCACAAAACGCCGCCACCGACATATTTTTTAGCTTGAGACTACGTTGTATGATAGTTGTGGAATATATAAAAAAAACCTGGAACAAGATTGATGATTTTTGAAAAACGAATCCATCTGTAACTCCTTTCAAATAATAACAGGTGTAGGTACTACTGTATGCACATAAATAGGTTAAAACAGCTGCTTTGCTTTCATCCATCGCTTACAATAAATTGTCTAAATTATGCTAGTTAAGATAAAATCTACATACAGTAAAAGTACTCCAAGCGTGGACCACAAAATAGGTATTACGCTAATATTATGAATGAATGCCTCAGTTTGTATGTATTTATGTGTCGTATGGTTGTTACTCTTTCATACTGCCAAAGTGTTTTTTTTTTTATTATTATTGATAGGCTCGCGGTTTGACCACTATCTCACCTGTGTTTTCAGTTATTAAGTGCTATTGAGTTTTTCCATTACGAATTACTCTATAGCACCCCGGAGTAGCACACTCAAACAGATGACCGGATTTGGATAAAATTTGGTACACGGGAAGTCCATGTCCTGGAATAGCACATAGGATTTAATTCGGCAGTTTGTTCCCTTGAGACAATTTCTACTTTAGCACAGGCGATGCCGCGGGCGAAAGTAAGTGTTACATCAAAATTTGCCTTTTTTTGCGAGTCATGTTCAGACAAAATGATTAAAAAAAAGACAATAAATTACATTTTTATCTTCAGATCTGAACATATTAAGAACCCTCGTTTTGTTCGAGTTACCTAGATTTTAGTTAAATTATGTTACTTTGAAAAATGGGCATATAAATTGTGTGGAGACTTTTTTAATTTTTTTTTTCGTTGGGAAAGTCATGTAATGAGATCCCACGCTCTTGGGTGGCGCGGGAGATTGTGTGTGTGTGTGTGTGGTGTGTGTGTGGTGTGTGTGTGCGTGTGTGGTGTGTGTGTGTGTGTGTGTGTGTGTGTGTGTGTGTGTGAGTGTGTGTGTGTGTACTTTTACTGAACCCACTCCGGAACAGGAGTGGGTTTTCTTTTTCTTTGCCATTTTTCCAGGGCCCCGGGGATCTCTTTCGCATCACCCATGGCCCCAGTAGGCTTCGGCCCTGCTGGGCCTCTACGGTTGCTGACATCTCCCTGAGGGGGTGTCTTCAAGGCTAGATTGAATAGGCTCTTAATAAACTAGTGCGCCTCACCATCAACGATTGCATCACTGCTTACCATCAGGTGGGATCGCAGTGAAACACTATTTTATATCAAATTAAAAAAAAATGCACACATATATGTATGTCTTTTCATTTTACTTCCACTAAAATAGGTCCTTCTTTGCTATCGTTCCAAGGCTCCGGGGTCCTCTTTCGCATTACCCATGGCCCCAGTAGGCTTCGACCCTGCTGGGCCCCTACGGTTTTGCTGACATCTCCTTGAGGCGCGCGTGGAACACTACGCGAAAAATAATATAATATAATATTCCACAACTATCATATTTTCAACGCCATCTAGTCCCAAACTAAGCAGAGCTTGTGCTATGAGAACTAGACAACTGATAAACATGCTAAATAATTACATCCAGACACAGAAGAAATGATTGTGCTCATCATACAAACATTTGTCCTGGGCGGGAAACGAACCCACAACCTTCGGATTAACAGTCAGGGTCACTAACTACTAGACCGACAAGCCAGTCAAGTCTTTTTTTTTGATTTGGGAAATCATCTTCCTGTTCTAAGGTGGGGCGCGAGAGCGTGACAGATTTATACTGACTAAAAACCACATCTATGTTCCTTCAGCTGCCATTTACGTTCAAGGACCAAGGTTTTCCCTTCCAGAAGTGGACCTATGGCCCGACATCTCTTTGAGGCGCCCGTGAAACACTACGCGCCGTCAGACGCGGTTGTTACCGGACGGCCGGACGACAAGCCCGCGCCTACGCTGGCTAGCCCCCCTAGCCAAGTTACAACCGTTTCGTTTCGATTCTCTTTTTGTCAATCGCCTCGAGTAGGCCACGCCTCCGATTCCTTTATTCTGACTTCATTTGAACGCTCACTCATGTGGTCAGAACAAAGGAATACGAGGCGTGGCCGACTCGAGGCGATCAACGAAAAGAGAATCGAAACGAAACGGTTGTAACTTGGCTAGGGGGGCAGGAATCGCCCTGCGACTCCCGACGCCCGAGGCGTTTGGGGCTGGCGCGTCCTTATTAATTTTATTCTTGCTAACTATCTGTTACCTGCGACTTCGTTCGCGTGGGGTTTAAATACTCTTCTTTTTTGGGCAGTGCAGTAATAGTAGATTATGATACAAGTGTGTAATGTGATAATCAATAACTTCAGAGAGCCGAGAACGGTAATCACCAATACTCACATTGTAAGCATTGCAAGTAAGACATTAATTAATACTATTGAACGCAAAACGTGTTCTTTTTCGTATTGCAACTCTTTTTTGAAAACAAAGAGGTTGAATGAAATAGTAATCAAAATGTAACAGTTTGGTAACATGCATCATTACATACCTAAATGCACAAAGACGAGAGAGAATATTTAATCAAAGTGTTTAAATTGAATTTCCTGGGTGTAAGATTAGTACAAACTATTTTGGCAAGTCCTAAATCGTTGTTGGAAAAAAGACCAAGTAGTTTAGCAAAGAATTGATGATTCTCTCTCACTCTTACATTTTGGAGAGTGACTTGCAGGGAATTACATGACTTGATTACGCCATCTCATTTCTACCATCGGACAACCCGACGAACGGTGAGTATCCACCCTTACGTTGTTGAATCTTCAACGGTCTGGACTAAGCGTTTCGTTTCGTCGTTTATACCGCGTACATCGAAGGACTGGAACAATTTGCCTGCTGCGGTCTTCCCGTCCAACTATAATTTAGGTGTCTTCAACGCTAGAGTGAATAGGCTCTTAATAAACTAGTGCGCCTGACCATCATGATTGTATCTCCGCTTACCATCAGGTGGGATCGCAGTCAAGCACTGGTTTATATCAATAAAAAAATAAAAAAAGTATTTATTTAGGTTTTGTAACTAGAACTAAGAGGTTACGATGGGTTTGGCGTATCCATGTGGGCAAAAACCCCGAATTCAATAAATTGAAAAATAATAATATAACCTAGATGCAGTACAATTCGAATCACTCTCTGAACAAGTGTGATGATAAAAATGAAAAAAAAACTTCGGAGATGTGTCCTTCCTCATCCCGAGAATTAAGGCCCACCCCAAGGATTTAAGTCCAGTTCAAACGGATAACAAGATGCATTTCGTAGTTTCAAATCCCATTCCCGCGGAAAAATGAAAAGTAACCTAAGTTAGTCTTTGTAATATCAATAATCCGTCAGTGAAAGTCCCGTCAAAAATGGTCCGGCCGTTTCAGAAATATCGCAGACGTCCCCAGAAATTAAGGTAACTCTTTTTTTTTAAATAATATAAACCAGTGCTTGACTGTGATCCCACTTGATGGTAAGCAGTGATGCAATAGTTGACGGTGAGGCGCGCTAGTTTATTAAGAGCCTATTCACTCTAGCCTTGAAGACACCTAAATTATAATCGGACAGGAAGACCGCAGCAGGCAATTGTTCCAGTCCTTCGATGTATGCGGTATAAACGACGAGGAGAAACGCTTAGTCTGTGTCAACACGCCAAAACCTTTCGGCCTCACCGACCATCTGTTCTGCAAGCAACATGTCCTGCCCACTGCCACTTATTTTCTTCGGGCCACGTCCGTAATCTTGGTTCAGCTATGCACATAGATTACCACTAATGACAGTCTCTCATCATTTGGAACTACAGACGAACCAGTTTTTTCTAAGCGCTTAATAACTTGTGTTCAAGTTTCAAAAATATTATCTCCGCTTACACTGACTGACACGGGTCATTTTGATTTGCCAAAAAAAAGAATGAGATACTTATGTGTGTGGTATCAGGTACTGACTTTCTAGAAAAAATGAAAGTGATAAAATCACTTTCATTTTTGATTTTAACTAAGGTTGTGTACTAGTTTAATCAATTCATTAATTTATGCCACTCGTTATGGATAATCAGATATCAGAAAAACTACCACCATTCTTACTAAGGCATGTTGTATACATTATCATTATTTCAGCCGAAAGACGTCCACTATTGGACATAGGCCTCCCCCAAGTGTCGCCACAACGAACGGTCCTGTGCGTCTCGCATCTATCGGATTCCTGTTACCGTTACCAGGTCATCGTCAGGTAGGTCAGGTCCACCTTGTAGGAGGCCTTTTAATGGTGTGGTAGGACACCTACCACACTACACTTACTTACAATTTATTTATTTTTTTGTTGGAATAGCCACATCCCTTCTTGCGTCGTACTCTTCAATGCTGAGGGTCGTAACCTCCCTGCTTCATCATTTTCATTTATTCGTCCATCAGGGGCCCAAGTCTGCTATTTTTATAAATTCGTCATTCCAACACAATTCCACTGTAATTTTGTCAAAAGTTCGTAATCTGCTAATTCATAATGATCGATTATTGATCGGTCAATATTCTCGTAATAGAGTTATAGTAGAATGACAATATCGAGCTTATTAAGAGCAATGACTGCACAATGACGTTTTTTTTACGACGTTTAGCAGATTACCGCATACGTCAGACATTCATTTGTCAATATGTACGAGCCATTTACCATTCTATGCCACTTCTTTCAATGGATTGCCAGTGGTTGACAATTAAAAAGTCATAATGACGCCATTATATTAGTAGATCACAAAACTTGTCAAAATCTACAATTATGAAATCAATGATAGACCATTCTGACACTATTGTAATAGTAGATTTGAGGTCGGGCCCAAGTCTGCTATTTTTATAAATTCGTCATTCCAACACGATCCTATTGTCATTTTGCTAAAAGTTCGTAATCTGATAATCAAGCTGTCTCGAAACAAATTAAAACCAATGACTGCACAATAACGTTCTAATGGTATGTCACTGATCAAAGGAACTGTCAAAAATTTTATCAGATTACCGCATACGTCAGACATTCATTTGTCAATATGTATTTGTCGAGATTATCATTCTATGCCACTTCTTTTAATGGAGTGTCAGTGGTTGACCATTAAAAATTCATAATGACGCCATTATATTAGTAGATCACAAAACTTGTTAAAATCAACAATTATGAAATCAATGATAGACCATTCTGACACTATTGTAATAGTAGACTTGAGGCCCTGGTTCTGTCTGTGGCGGAGTGAAGGGCATTGTATAGCGTAGAGTCAAGAGTGGTGCGGATCTGGTTGGACTAACGTATTGGGCTGCGTCCACGAGGCCTTTTCCTTTCGAGCCTTTCGTGATTGCTACCGTCTTTCCTTGCAATGATATATTGTAAAATCTTACGTAAACATTCTGACGACAAAATTTTGTGGGATAGCCAGAAAGAACACTTTTTGTCGGGAGTATGGTTCTCTTGAGACAATTTTCTACTTTCACGGGAGCAAAGCATTTGACAGCACCAAGAAAGCTAATCTATACTTATAATATCTGTAGAAGTGAAAATTCTGTACATTGAAAATATCAAAAAAATAATGGTGTTACTAGACCGACACCAAACCCAAAAATGTGATTAAAAAAATTTTTTTCTGTCTGTCTGTATGTTCAGGCATCTCGCAAAAACTACCGGTTCGATTGCGATGAAACTTGGTATAATTGTTCTTTAATATCCTGGGCACCGCACTGGGTACTTTTTAACCCGGAAAAGTATATACAATAAAAAACAAACTTAATTTTGCGGTTCGATCCCTAGACCCGATTACTGTACCAACCGCAAACTATAAGTTACTCGCAGTGGAGTTCATTACACGCTGCACTCGGCTAAGATACTGTAATATTTTATCTTAAGATACAATATCGCTCGCCATACAATTCAATGGACTATCACACACGACGAAGATAATAAATAATATTAATAATAATAAAAAAAACCTAATAAAACCATTTTCGACTTCTATGCGGACGAAGTCGCGGGCAAAAGCTAGTAATATATATATATATATATATATTAACATGTAGGCCTACACCGTTCAAAAATCTGATATCATTTTTAAGTAGCATAAATTACAGACGTAAATACCAATTTTATAGCTTAATCTATACTTGCAATTAATCGGATCATGTTGGTATGCCTTAAACCGGCTTGTTTATGGTCGGGTGCGCACATTAAGTAGGTGTGCCAAACTTGTGGCAAAAAATAATGCTACTCTATCAACATAACTAGATATGTAGGTATCAATTAGAGAAAGATTTTGAGTAATGTTAGGTGCCATTGTAAGATGAGCGAGAGTGAAGGGACTAATATGGATGGTGATTTTTCCTAGATTGAGTTTTGGTAATGACTTCTTCTGCACACGTGGCCCCCTGGTAATTCATTGATATTGTGTTTATTAACTGCTCCTTTTTAGCCGACTACGGCAAAGCCAAAAGAGGGTTATGATTTTGACAGGCTATGTATGTGCAGCGTTCGGGAAGCTGCGCGGTATCTTCTCATCCAATATACCACAGTGTCTCAAGACGAAACGTGGTCGTTCACAATAGGCCTCATCAGAAGGCTCAAAGTCACTCAAAGGGCAATGGAAAGGGCTATGCTCGGAGTTTCCTTGCGTGATCGAATCAGAAATGAAGATATCCGCAGGAGAACCAAGGTTGCCGACATAGCACGAAAAATCGCCAAAATTAAGTGGCAATGGGCAGGGCACATTGCTCGCAGAACAGATGGCCGTTGGGGCCGAAAGTTTCTGGAGTGGCGACCGCGTACCGGAAGACGCAGTGTTGGAAGGCCCCCTACAAGGTGGACCGATGACCTGGTGAAGGTTGCGGGAATCCGATGGTTTTTTTTTTATTGGGTGGGAAAATCATCTTATGACAAATCTCGCTCTTGGGCGGAGCGAGAGATAGTATCAGACTTTTACTGACTAAAAACCCATTCATGTTCCTTCTTTGCCTTTGTCTCGGGGCCCCGGGTTTCACTTTCACACTACCCGTGGCCCCAGTAGGCTTTGACCCTGCTGGGCCCCTACGATTTGCTGACATCTCCTTGAGGCGCGCGTGGAACAGCACGCGCCGTCGACGACTTGGGCTCGGTCCAGACGGTTACCGGACGGTCGGCCGGCGAGCCACCCATTGCTCGCCGTCCGCAAGCTCGCACCTACGGTGGCAGGAAATTGGGATCGGAATCCTGGCGGCGGTCAGGGCGTGAGGACCGTTGCCTCACGCGATCGGCCGCCTCCTTTGCTAGCATTACTGCTTCGCAGAAGGAGGCGACCGCCTACCACACTTCCTCGCTCCGGACGCACAGGACTGTTCATTGTGGCCAGTGGATGTCTTTCGGCTGAAATGATGATCACAATGATGATGAAAGTGCCCGGTTGAGTTTGAACCCGCGACATAGACTCGTAAGCCGTTACTCTTTCTCGCTCATCTTACGCTACTACCTCCACAGGTAATTCAAAAGTGCTTATATTATATTATAACCTAACCACAGACGTGAACTTTCTCTTTCAAAATAATGAAAGTACAAGACAACAGTGAAAAAAAAAAATAACATATTGAGTTCAAAATATTTTGGAGATTGTCTATGTTTTAATTTTGTTTTCTATAAAATAGAGATGGTTATAATGACTGTTTTTAGAGGTAACAGTAGGTCTATCCTATAATGATTGAATTTGCAATAACACAATGGCTGGGTCGCGTTACATTATAGTATCAAATTTCATTTTCTTCGATCGCGTTTTTGTCTGTTCTTATTTTGTTTACGAATTTGAAACTATGACAGAAGTGGTGTTCTAAATTTAAAAGACACAAGTGTTAAGACTCATGTGTGTGTGTGTTGTGTGTAGGACTGGAACAATTTGCCTGCTGCGGTCTTCCCGTCCGATTATAATTTAGGTGTCTTCAAGGCTAGAGTGAATAGGCTCTTAATAATCAACATAAACATCAGGTGTGATCGCAGTCAAGCACTAGTTTATATCAAATACTTCCACGGTCCGCACTAAGCTTTTCGGTTCGTCGTTTATACAGCGTACATCGACGGACTGGAACAATTTGCCTGCTGCGGTATTCCCGTCCAACTATAATTTGGGTGTCTTCAAGGCTAGAGTGAATAGGCTCTTAATAAACTAGTGCGCCTGACCATCAATGATTGCATCACTGCTTACCATGAGGTGGGATCGCAGTCAAGCACTACTTTATATCGAATTTAAAAAAAAATGTACGTCTTTTCATTTTATTTCCATTAAAATGGTCCTTTCGTTTTGGTTAAGTATTAAATGATAATGGAGCCTTTTTCAGTGTGGTAAATCTGAAACTAATTAAGATAAAAAATACTGGGCAAGTGCGAGTCGAAATTGCGCACTGAGGGTTCCGTACAAATTACGATCCCCGAATGGAGTCTCGAACATTTTTCCGATTTGCAAATTTGGCTTTAGGTACCAACAAATTTACTGTTTTCAGATTTATTCCTATACTTGTGCTATAAGACCACGCCTTATACCAAATTTCAGGATCCTGGGTCAACAGGAAGTACCCTATGAATTTTGATTTCTTTGAGAGTATCGAAATATACGTTTTTTGCGACATAAACGGCCGTATCTTTTTTATTCGTTAACTTAGGTTTAATTTTTTCACAACTTCAAGAGACCGCAAATTAAAACCATATACTTGGTTTTAATTTCTTGTTCTTAACGCGTCCCCAAGAAAGAAGATCTTGACAGACAGACAGACAGACGGACGGACAACAAAGTGATCCTATAAGGGTTCCGTGTTTTTCCTTTTGAAGTACGGAACCCTAAAAATAGCAGTTCCGGCTTTTTCTCCTCATTCCGGTAAATAATATATATAACTCAATTTTGGAAAAAATGTGTGATACGTCCTTTTTACTATCGGGAGCAGAATTGTCAAACACAAATTTTTTGAATGGCTGAAGTTAAGATTTATAGAAAACTAGCTGACTCGGCAAACTTCGTACCGCCTAATAATGTGATAAATGAAGAACTGCTCGACCGATTTTGTGCAAACTTCACATAAACCATCTACTAAATAGTCCGAACAGTCTAAACATTTGGTTTGGATAGGTGAGCCCGTTCTTGAGTTATAAAATTACAACGAAAAGTGGCATTGATTTTTATATATATAAATTTGACAATAATATCTCTCATTGCTCGTAACTGTACACTTGAAAAACACCCTCCATCAGGTGCAGGCGGCTTAAAATAAAACACTATTAAATCCAAAATTACAATATTTATTCTTAAACACGACATTATAACAAGGTACAAATGAAACTTAAGACTATAACCAGGCAAGAGGTCCGGAGGGCTTTTGAGGAGCCTCTCTGCGGCGCGAACAGGGCCACGTCATGGTAGTTCGAGCTCCAGCCTATCAGGGGCTCGTCGCGGTTCTGCACGCGGAGCCACAGCTCCAGAGGGCGGAAGTATCTGTGGAAAGAAATAAGAAGATATTATGCTGATGACAGGTTTATATTATGGTATAGCATAGCATAGTTGGCCTTATAATGTTCCCAATGGTGGGACTCGGGCCTCATCTCTAGAAGGGAATGGGCCGTAATCCACCACGCGGGCCCAGTGCGGGTTGGTAGATGTCACATGTCTTCGAATTTTTGGTTCTAGGACATGCCGGTTTCCTCACGATGTTTTCCTTCAACGTTTTGAGAGCAGTGGTAATTATAGTGTGTATATTAGTGGCGGTATATTATGGTATTTAGATCTAATTGAAGTGCAGCTTTCATCAGTAGGCTTAAAGTCACCCAAAGGGCAATGGAAAGGGTTATGCTCAGAGTTGCGTGATCGAATCAGTAATGAAGATATCCGCAGGAGAACCAAGGTTGCCGTCATAGCAAGAAGAATCGCAAAACTAAAGTAGCAATGGGCAGGGTACATTGCTCGCAGAATCGTGTACCGGAAGACGCAGCGTTAAAAGACCTCCTACAAGGTGGACTGACCTACCTGACGATGACCTGGTAAAGGTAGCAGGAATCCGATGGATGTGAGACATACAGGACAGTTCATTGTGGCGACAGTTTGAGGGAGGCCTATGTCCAATAGTGGACGTCTTTAAGCAGAAATAATGATGATGAATACAACATGCCTTGGCAAGAATGGTGTTAGTTTTTCTGATATCTGATTATCCGTAACGAGAGGCATAAATAAATAAATAAATTAAACAGGTACAGGTTAATAATCCTAATTACATTTCAACTCAACCTTAGTTAAAAGTAAAATCACTTTCATTTTTTTTAGAAAGTCAGCTCCTGATACCAGAGACATTCTCGTTCTTTTTTTTTGGCAAACCAAAATGACCCGTGTCAGTCATCGGAGATAATATTTTTGAAACTTGAACACAAGTTATTAAGCGTTTAGAAAAAACTGGTTCGTCTGTAGTTCCCAATGACGAGAGACTGTCATTAGTGGTAATCTACGTGTATAGTTGAACCAAGATTACGGACGTGGCCCGAAAGAAAATAAGTGGCAGTGGGCAGGACACATTGCTCGCAGAACAGATGGTCGGTGAGAGCGAAAGGGTTTGGAGTTGTGACACAGACTAGAGATACTGCGCACCATGGCTCACTGGTAAACCTCGATCTTGGATCTCTGCTGAAGACCAGTCCAGTCTCTGTCAAAGACTAGGGCCTCAAGTCTACTATTTTCATAAATTCATCATTCCAACACAATCCCATTGTCCTTTTTCTAAAACTTCGTAATCTGCTAATTCATAATAATGATCGATCATTGATCGGTCAATGGTCTCGTAATAGAGTTGTGGTAGAATGACAATATCGAGCTTATTAAAAGCAATAACAGCACAATGACGTTCTAATGGTAGGTCACTGATCAAAGGAACTGTCAAAATTTTAGCAGACTACCGCATATGTCAGACATTAGTTTTGTCAATATGTACGAGATTACCATTCTATGCCACTTCTTTCAATGGGATGTCAGTGGTTGACCATTGGAAAGTCATAATGACGCCATTATATTAGTAGATTACTAAACTTGTCAAAATCAACAATTATGAAATCAATGATTGACCATTCTGACAATATTGTAATAGCAGACTTGAAGCCCCAATTTGTGCTCCCTAGGTCAAAATAGATGAAAGTTTGGGACAAAAACAGTTACTAATTAACAAAGGTGTTTCAAGGCGAATATGTAACCTACACTATTTTTGGACTGTGAAAAAGACGGATGAAAATCTTTTTTCATTCATCCGTCAACGTTCAACATTCTCATCTGGGCTACATGCAAAAGATTGCATGAAGAGATGAGAATGTTGAATTGGATGTGTGGTGTGACGAGAATGGATAAAGTGAGAAATGAATATATTAGAGGAAGTTTGAAAGTAACGCCATTGACTGAAAAGTTGAAAGGGAATCGTTCTTGGTATGGTCATGTGAAGAGAGATGACAAGCTTGTTACTAAAAGAGTAATGAGTGGACGGGTGGAGAGGGAGAGGAAGGCCAAAGAAAAGATGGATGGATTATGTGAGGAGGAGTGATATGAAAGAAAAGGGAGTTAGTGATAGGGTGACAAGATAGAATAGTAGAAAAAAAACGTGTTGTGCCGATTCCAAGTAACCTAGGTATTTTTAGTTGTAGTTTTTTTTTAAGGTTTCCGTACATCAAAAGGAAAAAATGGAACCCTTATAGGATCACTTTGTTGTCCGTCTGTCTGTTTATCAAGACCCTTTATCTCAAGAACACGTGGAGGTATCAAATTGAAATTAAAACCGTATACTCAAGTCTGCGGTCTCTTGAAGCTGTGAAAAAATCAAACTTCTAAGTTAACGACAAAAATAGATACGGCCATTTATGTCGCAAAAAACGTGTTTTTCGACACTCACGGGAATCAGACATAGGGTATTTCCCATTGACCTAGAATCCTGAAATTTAGCATGAAATAAGGTCTCATAGCACAAGTATAAGAAAAAACTTGAAAACTATAAATTTGTAGTTACGTCACAAAAGAAAATATTTTTCTTGCGATTCGGAAAAATTTTCGAGATTCCATTCGGGAATTGAACATAGGTGTAAGTTTATATGGAACCCTCAGTGCGCGAGTTCAACTCGCAATTGCCCAGTTTTTTTTAATTGATATAAACTAGTGCTTGACTGCGATCCCACCTGATAGTAAGCAGTGATGCAATCGTTGATGGTCAGGCGCACTAGTTTATTAAGAGCTTATTCACTCTAGCCTTGAAGACACCTAAGTTGGGGTAATATAAAGTTGATGATGGAAATAACCAATATTATCTGACGAATAACTTACCTAACCAGAGCTTCAGGTGATATCCTATTGGTCTTCCCTCGAGTCATAGACTTGATTATTTCAGAAGCAGGCTTCGAAGATCCAGCTTGCATTATTTCACTGAAAACCAAAATTATAACGATTTTAATTTGTGTAGTTGCATAAGCATAATCAGCATTTGAATGTTCCCACTGCTAGAACTCAGGTCACAAACTTAAAATTTGGCAGGTAGGTTCCTTATAGGGTGTAGACATCCGCTAAGAACGGATTTTACAAAACTCCACCTCTCATCATCATCTTCCTGCCCTTGTCCCGTGTTATTTGGAGTCGACGCAACACGTTTTTTTCTTCCATTCTGCCCTGTCAACCGTCATGCTATCACTAACTTCCTGTTCTTTCATATCACTCTTCACACAATCCATCCATCTTTTCTTTGGTCTCCCTCTCCCTCTCCACAAAATTCCACCTCTAAGGGGGTCAAACGGGGTTTGGAAGTTTGCATGGAGAAATTGACTTTTATGTGGGCAACGCCGCTGGCAGAAGCTAGTTGAATATAATTTCGTAAAGCTAACGTGTCCCATTAATAAGCACATAAAAAATGTCAACTGGTTTTTGCTAATTTTTTTATAAGAGGCCGTGTAGGCTTTCTATAAGATGTTGAGTGACATAATTGGTCCACTTGTTGCTCTAGCAAAAATTTGATCACTTAAGAGGGTCCTTTTTCCACTCGCCTATCGTCAACATCGAGCGTGGTTTAAACGCTTGTTGATTAATCTAACCCAATCCAACGCGGTGTTTGACGAAAAGGCAACGCGAAAAAAGAGAGATAACGCCTGAAAACTCTGTTGGGATTCTGTAATTTCGTGATTTACTTAAATTTTACTTGAGTTTTTTTTTTAAATCCTTAAAGTTTAAAAAAAATGTCGTCATTCAGAATCTCTATTAAATGTGCAAGGCTTCTATTGATGTACTTTTTTATATTTTTAATATATGAGTACATTATGGAGGGCCAAAATTCACGTAACATAGCTGATTTTCAGAGGTCTTTACTAGATTAGTTTTACACAAATTTATGTTTTGATTTCTATAAAGCCTAGATAATATGCACAAGATAGCTGTGTATCCAAAATATCTAGAGAAAGATGTGTAATAACATCATAATCACGTAAGAGCGGTTGTATGAAAATATACTGTGAAAAGGGCGCTCTTAATAAAAATATTTAAAATTGAATAAAGTGCAAAAACAAGAAAACGTTACACCAAGGAGTACCTATAATAACTTTTCGTAGTTAATGGAATCTTGAAAGAATTGTGGGGAAAAGGGAGAAAGGAGACTTCTGCCCAACCGTGGGACAAAATGGGCGATTTGAAATATAAATACGAGATCATTTTAATACGATTAGTCGATTTAACACAAGTATCTATTTAAGATTTGGTTTCGGGAGAATCCCATTTCTGTGTGAAAGTCGAAAAGTATACCAAAGAAACAATACAGGGTGTAAGGGACAGGTCTGCACAAACTTTAAGAGCTTGCTCAGTAGACGAAACTAAACAACCTTTCAAAAGGTTTTTTTTTTTTCAGGAAACGAAAACAAAAAATCGGCCTCTGAATACAAAATTATAAACTTGATTGGACTGTTTGCAAGTCGTATTTTTTTTTGAGCGAACGCCGGGGTTCGCTCTATCATTGTCTTTCTATTGTGTCTCTAATTACGGTATTCGAAAAGTTAAGAGCTTGGTCAGTAGACGAAACTGAGTTACCTTCTAACAGACTGTTTTTCAGGAAACGAAAATAAAAAAATCGGGCATACAAACTATACAATAAATTTTATAGTTATGTATGGAAATTTTCTTTTTAGTTTTCTAAAAAAAAAAAACAATTGTGGAAGGTTGTTTAGTTTCTTCTACTGAGCAAGTCCTTAGAGTTTCTGGAGACCTGTCCCTTACACCCTGTATAGTCCCGAGATAAAATCAGTTCAGCCGGTTGAACGTGAAGGAGTAACAAACACATACATAATTTGACTGGCCTTTGGTTTAGTGGTTAGTGGCCCTTACTGCGATGCCGGAGGTCGTGGGTTCGATTCCCATCCAGAACAAATGTTTGTATGATGAGCACGATCATTTGTTCTGTGTCTGGGTGTAATTTATCTATAATATGTATGTATTTTTTTTTTTTTTTTTTTTTTTTCTGAAAAGAACATAGAGAATTATTATTATTTAAATATACAATATTATATACAAAAACACTTAACTAATTAAAACTATTATAAATAACTTATTAATAGTCTAAAACTAAAAAGTCACACGTCAATATACAACCCGCCCCGTATGTATTTAGAAATATATAAGTATGTTTATCAGTTGTCTAGTACTCATAAAACAAGCTCTGCTTAGCTTGAGACTGGACGGCGTTGTGTGACAGTCGTAGAATTTTATTATTTGCCGGAAGTATGTTCAAATTATATGTACATACAAACTTTCGTTTTTATAATATTAGTGTAATTCTACATTTAAAATTGTAGCCATATTATCTCCTTACCTGAGTACTCGTCCAGCGTCTCTGCTCCTATAGATGTCACACTCATACAGGTTTCCGGTGTGTCCGGACACTGAGCACAGCTGCTCGAAGATTTGGAACTCAAGGATGGTTGCCAGGAAGTATTTTATGTATTCCTGAAATTAGACAAAGAGCTTTTGGGATTTTTGAAAAAAAAAACAATATTTCTAGTCAGGAATCGAGAAATGATGCAGTTTCAGTTTTAATTAAAACCCGATACTCCTTTGGAGGCGTGAGGTTACGGTACTCACGCCCCAACCACTGCCGGGATTCCGATCCCGATTTCCGGCCACCGTAGGCGCTGGCTTGCGGACGGCGAGCAAAGGGTAGCTCGCCGTCGCAAGGAAGGGGATGAAGCGGGGGTCCAAAGTTCGTATGGAGAAACCTACATCCACGCGAGTGAAGCCGCGGGCAGAAGCTAGTAATGTATATTTTTCGTAGTCGTATCGTATAACACGCCGTATGCCTAGTGTGCATCTTGTATGCTTACCTGATCAGAGATGATGTGGTATTTGGAGCCAGGATCAAAGTCACCTTCATGTCTCACTACAGGTGGTGTTACACCCTAGAAAATGAACAAAACATATGTTTAACTGATTTAGAAGTACGGGGGCCTTTTAAATTAATTGAAGGTGGTAAATCAGAAGCAGTGGTGGCCGAGTGGTAACGGCCCCGACTTACGAGTTGTAGGTCGAGGGTTCAAACCCAGCCTGGCGCATTACTTTGTGTAATTTATTTCATCACCACTGCTCTCAAAACGGTGAAGGAAAACATCGTGAGGAAACCGGCATGTCCTAGAACCAAACATTCGAAGACATGTGACATCCACCAATCCGCACTGGGCCCGCGTGGTGGATTACGGCCCATACCCTCTCCTAGAGAGGAGGCCTGACTCCCAGCAGTGGGAACATTATGAGGCCGACTATGTTAAATCAGCAAATTACTTACTCTGGCTCTGAATGGCATGAGATGGAGGGTCAGACTTTTACTGGGAGTAGTAATGGCAATATCCAACACGACTAGAGCTGAGATGTACTAAATGCTTTTAAAAAAAGTATTTAAATACAAAATGCGAATACTTTTCAAATTTACTATTTCAAATGCAAAATACAAAACACTTTTGCTATTCGTAGGTATTTTCAAAATACTTCTATATATAAAAGAAATTCGTGTTAGTTACACTATTTATAACTCAAGAACTGCTCAACCGATTTTGCTGAAAATTGGTGGGGAGGTAGCTGAGAACCGACGGACGGACAATGGATACATTTTATCGAGTAGGGTAGATTAGGGTAGAGTAGAGTAGAGTAGGGTAGAGTAGGGTAGAGTAGGGTAGAGTAGGGTAGAGTAGGGTAGAGTAGGGTAGAGTAGGGTAGAGTAGGGTAGAGTAGGGTAGAGTAGGGTAGAGTAGGGTAGAGTAGGGTAGAGTAGGGTAGAGTAGGGTAGAGTAGTAGAATATAGACGGGAGCGAAGCCGCGGGCAAAAGCTAGTTATTCAAATAAAATACTTTCAGATAAAATTACTAATGTTCTTTATTTATTAAAGATTTTAACATTACAAGCTCTTCAAAAAGAACATCAGACATGTTGCGTCAGTGTGGCTGCATTATCATACTACCATATGAAAATATTCGTTCCACTTTTGCCGAACTAGGGAGGCAAGCGTCATATTTTAAAAACACTTTTTTTACTGTATATGTTGAACATGGTCAGACTTGTGTCTAGTTCTCTTAAATATTGGAGGGTCTCCAAATCAATGCAAGTGCTGCTGTGGTAATGGTTTCGAAACTTAGCAGTCGTAAAAAAGTATTTCATATTTAAAAAATATAAAATACATCTCGAAAAGTAATTCAAATAAAATACAAAATGCTTTTATAAAAAAAGTATTTAAGTACAAAATATAAAATACGTATTTTTTTGTATTTTGACGGTGAAGTGCAAATAACTCCTAACTTTCGAAGTCAAAAATCAAAAATCCCAAAAACGTTAGGAGATAATACCATAAATTAACACATTGGTTTAGTTAGTTGGTGTTTTTACAATATATTTGATGCAGTTGCGACTAAATATTTGCTTCGGACATTTTACTAAAACATGCGGAAACACACATTTCAATTATAAGCGCTAAAAAGTAATTTTCTCGAAAAAAATTCAATTAGAAGGTATTGGCACTTCACGGTAGATTTGCATTTTAATTACAAGTACTTCAAATAAGTCACAACTCTGGACTACAGAAAGATCAGGCGCACGGGGGTGTCTAGGCGTGGGCGAAGTGGCCCCTTGCCAATGGCCTCGCACTCAAAGGGGCCTCGCGGGTGCGAGGGCTTTCTAACGAGGGTTTTGTTTCCATTGTTATTTTGGTAAAATCGTTTGTCTTGGTATGGTCATGTAAAGAGGAGAGATGAAAAGCATGTTACTAAAAGAGTTATGAGTATACATGTGGATGGGTGGAGAGGGAGAGAGAGGCCAAAGAAAAGATGGATGGATTGTGTGAACAGTGATATGAAAGAAAAGGAAGTTAGTGATAGTATGACGGTTGTCAGGATAGAATGGAAGAAAAAAACGAGTTGCGCCGACCCCAAATAAGATGGGACAAGGGCAGGAAGATGATGACGATGTCATTTTGGTAAAAGTTCGTAACCTGCTAAATTCATAATGGTCGATCATTGATCAGCCATTGGTCTCATAATAGAATTGTGGTAGAATGACAATATTGAGCTGTGTCGTAAAAACTTAGAAGCAATGATTGCACAATGACGTTCTAATGGTAGGTCACTGATTAAAGGAACTGTCAAAATTTTAGCAGATTACTACATACGTCAGAAGTTCATTTGTCAGTATGTACGAGATTACCATTATATGCCACTTCTTTCAATGCAGTGTTAGTGATTGACCATTGGAAAGTCATAATGACGCCATTATATTAGCAGATTACCAAACTTGTCAAAATCAACAATTATGTAGTCAATGATAGACCATTCTGATAATATTGTAAAAGCAGACTTGTGGCCCAGATGGTAAGTAACGATGTGGTCAAACACTGGATTGCGACAGTCGCTGTTTTTCGAATTAGTGAAAGAAAAAGGCCTCGCTGATGCGCATTCGCTCCCATCTATATTAGTCCACGCTACGCCTCTGCTATCCGGAACGGGAGAAGTTCTTTGATGATTTTCCACTATAAAAAATGAATGTTTATTTATTATATTACCTGATATCGTAGCTTCATTTGCCACCATCTTGAGTTCATATTCTGGACTCCGTCTTCAAATATTGACCAGCGCCACTGGAACAAGACAATCCTATAATGATTTGAGCTGTCTTGCACTAAGTTTGAATTGACCATGGGGTCCTGGATCTTTGGAAGGCGGTCGAAGAGCCGGAACCAACTCGCAGAGGCCCCTTTGACCCTTTTCATGGAAGTTGGGGTCAACAGACGACTATCTCTGTACGCGCTATGCTAGTGCCTCCAAAGTCAACCCCCAGTTGATGAGAAAATGTTGCGACTATGCCATTTGTCATCCACCAATTCGCACTGGGCCCGCGTGGTGGATTGCGGCCGGTTTCTTCTCATATGAGGAGGCCTGATGAACATAAAGTAGTGTTGCAACAGAACTCTACCTCCGCTTCCGCTACTGCAGAAGTTCTGCAAGCTTTTTCATTTCTGTTTCCGCTTCTGCCTCCGCAAAATTTATAACAGAACTCTAAACAGAAGAATACAGCGAGGTGCGCGGGGAGGGGGGCAGTGGCAGTACACAAATATGTTGCAACGAGTGTCTTCATTATTATATTTTTTTCATTCATTCTGCGCATCAACGCACCTCGTGACGTGATTACGAAAGTAAACCAATTGTTGTTTTTTTTTTTAAAAAAAATTGTGCTTTTTCTTCATATTATTAACACTTCCGCTTCCGTTTCCGCTTTCGCATTCACAAAGATTTACTTTTGACATCTGTTTCTGTTTCCTCTTCCGCTAGTTAGGAAATGGCTAGAAAGATGATGTTACCTGGTCTACCATGAATGCGAATGGTAAATAAGCCACCTTCTCCAGCGCCATGGTCATCAGGAAGTTCATCCCCACCTCGTAGGGGTCGTGACTCCTGAAACAAAGACATTTATGATACATCAGCTAGTTTGAATCGATCTGCCTCGCTTCCTTACACCATTTTTACTCCATTGCACCAGAAGAACAGTTAGGTTTTTTGAGTGTATGTAAGTATGTATATTTTTTTGGCATGCCCTAGATCCTAAACGGCTTGTTGCATTTTAGTTTGAGAGGTGTCGGTAGATTCGTCTTAGTTGTGATAATGACACTGGGTATACATCTCACCTACATTAAAATTATAAAATGGCGGATTTTTGGCTTCAAATTATGTTTAATTTTTTTTTCATGACTGCAATTTTTTTAGATTCCAAAATACCGACCGAGGAGACTATTTCAAAGGTATTACTTATTAAAAAGTAGGAATTAAAAAAAATTACAAAAATCCAAACCGCAAAAAAATTCAAAATAAGTCATTTTTTCATGAAATAGCCATTTGATAGACGAATTGACTCGTCTTGCGCAAGACGGTATGTATTGATAACTTTAATTCCGTAAATAAATATGTATTACATTACGGCTGCCAATTATATTTTAATCGGAATAACGATTTGTTGCATAAGTCTCATGTCTAACGAGCTGTGGGCCCGTAAAACACAGGATTAGTGTCCGGACACAGAGACGCGGGGCCGAGGCAAACCCCAAAAATGGTGTCGGGACGACCTGCCCTCCTAGTCAAGTTACGATCGCTTCGTTTGCGTCGAACGCCTCGAGTAGGCCACGCCTCAAAGTCAAAAGTTATAAAACGCGGCGCTTATAAAACGACATGGTCGGCCACGCCACCTATTACTATGTTCTGACGACGTGACTGAGCGTTGAGGTGACGTCAGAATAAAGGAATCGGATGCGTGGCCTACTCGAGGTGGTCGACGAAAAGAGAATCGAAACGAAACGGTTGTAACTTGGCTGGGGGGTTGATTCCTTTGTCCTGACCACGTGACTGAGCGTTGAGATGACGTCAGAATAAAGGAATTTGAGGCGTGGCCTACTCGAAGCATTCGATGCAAACGAAACGATCGTAACTTGGCTAAGGGGGCTGGATGTCTTTCTTAAGAATGGGAATGAGAAAGCGAGGAACCATGATCGTTGGAAATAATGGAGTGGAGCATTCGTCCAGCAGTGAAACAAACAGACCAGCTATAATAATAATAGCAATATGTAGCTTTGTGACTTGCTATGCTAAAAATGAAAGGCGTACAACACTCACTTATTCTGATAAAGTCCGACTCTTTGCAGGTGAGGCAGGTTGTAAACTGACAGAGTGGCTGCATTCGCCACCGCCTCGTGGAAAGCTGGGAACAAAACACATCTACTTGAAACCACATAGAAGATATGACTGTTTTAAGAACCCTGATGAAATTTTTAATTTTAAAAGTAATTTATTACGTCACTTTTTTTTTTTCACTGATAATGTTAGAATAACGATTTTATACTACTATACTAGGCCTGTTGGTCTAGTGGTCAGTAGCCCTGACTGCTATGCCGGAGGTCGTGGGTTCGATTCCAACCCAGGACAAATGTTTGTGTGTTGAGCACGATCATTTGTTCTGTGTCTGGGTGTAATTTATCTATATATGTATGTATTTAGAAATATATAAGTATGTTTATCAGTTGTCTAGTACTCATAACACAAGCTCTGCTTAGCCTGGGACTAGACGACGTTGTGTGAAAGTTGTGGAATATTATTATTAAATATGTATTTAAAAAAAAATTAGCAAAATACCGACAAAAAAATCCAACACTGGGGGTCCAGAATCATGTACTGGATCCATGGTATTCGTTTGTGCGTCGATGTCAAAGACACCCTGTATAGTTAGGTTTAATATAAATGTATTTATAGTTAGTATAAACTGAAAACTTGAAAGGGAATCGTTTGTCTTGGTATGGTCATGTGAAGAGGAGGGATGAAACGCATGTTACTAAAAGAGTTATGAGTTTACATGTGGATGGGTGGAGAGGGAGAGGGAGGCCAAAGAAAAGATGGATGGATTGTGTAAAGAGTGATATGAAAGAAAAGGAAGTTAGTGATAGCATGACGAGTGACAGGGCAGAGTGGAAGAAAAAAACGTGTTGCGCCGACCCCAAATAACACGAGACAAGGGCAGGAAGATGATGCTGAGTTAGTATAACAGTTGGTATATAAGTTGATTATAATAAATTCAGCGTCTTAACTGTAATAAAGCACATTAAAATTATACCAATCATAAGTTAAAATAGTCGACAAGAATAAAAGAAAAACCTTATTAAGCCGATCACAAAAGATAAGTCGATTGTTGCATAATACATAGTTATTAAGTCTCTAAAGATTCTTCAATTTAACGATATAATGTTAAAATGACATTTTAGATATGAAAAAAATACAAAAAGTATCTCTCCGGCGGGGAATCGAACCCCGGTCTCCCGCGTGACAGGCGGGGATACTTACCACTATACTACCGAAGACTTGTCAAGAGAAGCGAAATTATCGAACTATATCTACAAGGGATATTTTATTTACGCACAATGAAATAACAAAGAATATTTAACTAAGAGAGCAGTGGTGGCCGAGTAGTAATGGCCCTGACTTACGAGTTGTAGGCCGTGGGTTCAAACACAGCCAGGCGCATTACTTTGTGTAATTTATTTCATCACCACTGCTCTCAAAACGGTGAAGGAAAACATCGTGAGGAAACCGGCATGTCCTAGAACCAAAAATTCGAAGACATGTGACATTCACCAACCCGCACTGGGCCCGCGTGGTGGATTACGGTCCATTCCCTCTCCCAGAGAGGAGGCCTGAGTTCCAACAGTGGGTACATTGTAAAGGCAGATTAATACATTATGCTTTTAACCAAATAATAAAAATTTAATTAATCGGTCGGTATTTTTTAATTTTTTATTTTTTTTAAATGGTTTTAGAAATCATCTAATTACTTCTCTCGCACTATGGTGGAGCGAGAGGGAGTGTCAGACTTTTACTGATTGAAACCCACTTTGTCTTTCAGTTGCCTTTTGCGTCCTAAGACCACGGTGTCCCTTACTAAATACCCTAAATACTGCGATGTTTTTTTTTTTGGGTGGGAAAGTCATCTTATGACAAATCGCGCTCTTGGGCGGAGCGAGAGATAGTGTCAGACTTTTACTGACTAAAAACCTACTCCTGTTCCTTTGTTGCCTTCGTCCCAGGGCACCGAGTTTCGCTTTCCCACTACCTGTGGAAATACTGCGATGTAGGATTTTGAATTTTAGCTCTTAAGTAGCGTCATAGATGTCGCTATACGCTCATTAGGTTTTAAGAGTGTCCTATTCGAGGTACATTTTCATACAACCGCTCTTACGTGATTATGATGTTATTACACATCTTTCTCTAGATATTTTGGATACACAGATATCTTGTGGATATTATCTAGGCTTCTATTGAAATCAAAACATAAATTTGTGTAAAACTAATCTAGTAAAGACTTCTGAAAGTCTGCTATTTTATGTGAACTTTGGCCCTCCGTAATGTACTTATATATTAAAAATATAAAAAAAGGACATCAATAGAAGCCTTGCATATTTAATCGAGATTCAGAATGACGATAATTTTTCTGAAAAACTTTTAAGTGTTTAAAAAAGAACCCGTATTTCCTGGAACAAGTTTTGTAAAATATTCGAGTAAATCATGGAATTACAGAATGCCAAGAGAGTTTTCAGGCGTTATCTTTCTTTTTTTGCTTTGCCTCTTCATCAAACATCGCGCGTTAGCGTTAGATGAAGTAACAAGCTTCTAAACCATGCTCGATGTTGACGATAGGCGAGTGAAAAAGGACCCTCTAGGAATACAAATTGAATTTTTTTTTTCATCAAACCCAAACGTGGGGTATCTATAGATAGGTCTTTAAAAATGATATTGAGGTTTCTAATATCATTTTTTTCTTAACTGAATAGTTTGCACGAGAGGCACTTCCAAAGTGGTAAAATGTTTGTAACTTCTAAAATAAGAGAATGATAAAAAAAAAAAACATATAATGTACATTTCCATGCAAACTTTCACGGAAAACTGTTTTGAACGAAACGACATTTAGTAAGTAGTTTTTTTTTTATAGTACGTAATTTAAATCGTAAACCGCAATTTAACTTTCAACTTTGTACGGAACCCTCAGTGCGCGAGTTCAACTCGCACTTGCCCAGTTTTTTATTTTGCTTATGAGCATAACATTGACTGGTCTACACTGTCCTTACATAATATCTATTAATTCTGTAATATGGAAATATTGTAACATCAACCCTTTTTTTTAAAAGAGTAACCATGGAGTTTCTTACCGGTTCTTCTCCATAGGAAACGACCAATTTGGAACCGTGCACTAGCTTCTGACGTTTTACATATATAGCATAAGTGCCTATGTAGGCCTATGTGAAATAAAAATCTTTGTTTTTTTAAAATTAAATAATAATAATATAATATAATATAATATACCACAACTATCACACAACGCCCTCTAGTCCCAAGCTAAGCAGAGCTTGTGTTATGAGTACTAGACAACTGATAAACATACTTATATGTTTCTAAATACATACATATATAGATAAATAACACCCAGACACAGAACAAATGATCGTGCTCATCACACAAACATTTGTCCTGGGTGGGAATCGAACCCACCCAATTAAAAAATCCGTACTCTCTCTAGGTCTTGCCGAGTCACTTCAGGGCTGTACTGCAGGCATGGTGGTGATACTCAGTAGTCTGCAATTACTCACCAGGGTTCGCTCCATCCCTGAACAGTTGTGGCTGCTCGGAGTACTGCAGATAATACTGAATATGTGCCATCTCGTGGTGGGTCGACACCAGGTCTTGCATCGTTACTTCTGTGCACTGCTTTATTCTGAAGACAGGAGAAGATGAAGGTTAGCAAATGGCTGAACTGGCTTCATAGTGTTGTTACCTGTAGTCGATCATGTTGCACAGGTGCCAGGTGCTGGCTGTGCAATACACGCTGCTCTGTGCAGTTCATACTGACTTGGACCCGCACTAGGGTGTTTCATGTTTTTTTTTTAATTTTCGATTTTCATTTGACTTTGCTCGAATTCTCGATACCTCTAATGGGCGCACAGTGTTCATATACCGAAAATCACCATAATCGGTTAATATGCACGATGCCAATAACTCTTTCAAAGAGTTTGCCCACCCAGCACAATGGGGCGATACGCGGACAGTGAGTCCGCAGGGCGCCCCGGCTTCGCGATGAGGACCAGTTTCCCCGTCTTCCAGCGAAGTGGGAACTAGCCCCTCTCCATACATGCGCTAATCGGTTAATATATTTAGAGGTTGCACAACGCCGATAAGTACGTCATCAGTTAAAACTAAATTTTTAATATTATTATTTTTTACAGAGGAGGGAAGTAAGTTTTACTAGACACAACAACACACTAGTAACACTTGCTACCCTTCACTGTAAAAAATAATAACAATAAAAATGTAACCTACACTGATGACGTACTAGCTGTATGAAAAACTATATTGGCGTTGTGCAACCTCTAAATATTAACCGATTATGGTGATTTTTGGAGTAAGGACACTACATGATATCATGAATTCGAGCAAAGTCGAAAATCGAAAATTTAATAAACATTAAAACTCACACACACTCAAAACGGTGAAGGAAAACATCGTGTGGAAACCGGCATGTCCAAGAACCAAAAATTCGAAGACATGTAACATCCACCAACCCGCACTGGGCCCGCGTGGTGGATTATGGCCCATCCCCTCTCCTAGTGAGGAGGCCTGAGTCCCAACAGTGAGAACATTATAAGGCTGACTATGCTATGCTATGTTAATAAACATGAAACACCCTAACCCGCTCTTTATCTAATAGAACTGACCTCATAGTGTTGTTACCTATTCGATCCTGTTGCACAGATATCAGGCGCTGCATGTGCACTGCATAATGCGCTGTGCAGGTCATAGTGGCATGAACCTTTACTAGATCTATCAGAATTGGCCTCATAGTGTTGTTACCTGTAGTTGGTATTGTTGCACAGATCCTGGTGTTGGCTGTGCACTGCATACTGCGCTGTGCAAGTCATATCGACATGGACCCGCACTTTAACAGAATTGGCTTAATAATGTTGTTACCTGTAGTCGATCCTGTTGCACAGGTCCCAGGCGCTGGCTGTGCACTGCACACTGCGCTGTGCAGGTCGCACCAGCATGGACCCGCGCCAGAACTCTGGGGGAACGGGTTTTAGGCCCATAGATGTGTAGAATTCTTCGGCCATTTGGAACATTCTGGAAAGAAACTCACATGTGATTACCAAACTACTGAAGACCTTCTTAAAAACGTTGAGATAAAATTACACCACAAACACACGAAGCACATGCACACAACACACAATTTTGATTGCAAATTAATATTTTGTTATGTGTTAAATTATATAGACGTTACACGCAAATGCTGTTATATTGATAACTTCTTTTTTGGGAAGAGAACTGCGTCCTGAAATACAGGCTCGGCCTAGCGCAGGCGCAGTTGCACATTTTTATTTCTTATGCATTTGTCACCTTCAATTTATTGCTCAAATTTGTACAATAAAATCATTATTATTATTAATCAAGAGATTAACAGTTTTGTTTTTGTTTTATTAGTCACTAGATTTTGCCCGCGGCTTTGCCCGCGTAGATAAAGTATAGGCCATGTCACTCAGGAATAAAGCAGCTTTCTATCGGTGTAAAAATTTAGCAATCGGAGCAGTACTTTCAGAGATTACCTCCTACAATCAAAAAACAAATTTTCCTCTTTATAATATTAGTACAGTGAGCAGTGGTGGCCGAGTGGTAAAGGCCTCGACTTACGAACTGTAGGTTGCGGATTCAAACCCAGCCAGGCTAATTACTTTGTGTAATTTATTTCATCACCACTGCTCTCAAAACGGTGAAGGAAAACATCGTGAGGAAACCGACATGTCCTAGAACCAAAAAATCGAAGACATGTGACCACCAACCCGCACTGGGCCCGCGTGGTGGATTACGGCCCATTCCCTCTCCTAGAAATGAGGCCTGAGTCCCGACAGTGGGGACATTATAAGGCCGACTATGCTAATATTAGTACAGATAGAGCAATTTTCATCAACGGATATTCCACTTTATTTATTATCATCATTTCAGCCGAAAGACGTCCTCTGTTGGGCATAGGCTTCCCCCAAGTGTCGCCATAACGACCGGCCCTGTGCGTCTTGCATGCACTTGATTCCTGCCGCCCTCACCGGAATCAAGGGTAGACGAGCTGCCAGGAACTAGGGGACAGTTAATCATCCTCATAATTTTTGGGGGGTTTGCCATAATCGCCACGCTTTGCAAGCGGGTTGGCGATCGCAGTGTGGTTGTTGCAATGTACAGAGAACACTGCTGCCCATTCCCTGCACCCCTAGCCAAGTTGATAATTTGCAATCGTTAACGCTAGTCGAAAACTAATAAAATGTATGGGAATGACATCATATCAACGTTAAGTCACGTGGTCAGAACAAACGAATAGAAAATTCGTAGCCAAGTTTACATCGTTCAAAATGATAGAATGAAATGTTATCGTTTCTACAATGTTCAACGCTACATCCTTTGTTATTGTAGAACGATCTTGGCTTCGATTTCGCGTCCGCAATAACCGACATTCACACGAACGAAGTCGCAAGCAAAAGCTAGTATTATTTAATTTTGTATTAACCTGAGTGGAGTGAACCCTTGTCTGAGCATCTCAGCGGTGACATCCACGTTAGGGGACTGCGGGAACGGCATCACCAGGTCCATGATGGACTTCCAGTTCTGAGCCCACATGTTACCTGGACACAAAGATTTGGAGTAAAATAACATGACTTTTAGTAATATTAAAACTGTTACTTCAAGAAATAATAATTTTTTGAGAGTAAAATACGGAGAAATTTACATTTTTAGTAAAGAATTAAGAAAAAATCTCAATTGCCTAAAGTGCAAGTAGCTGGTATCGGGCAGATTGCAAAAGATTGCATGTAGTGGAGATGAGAATGTTGAAATGGATGTGTGGTGTGACGAGAATGGATAAAGTGAGTAATGAGTATAATAGAGAAAGTTTGAAAGTGGCGCTAATGACCGAAAAGTTGAAAGGGAGTCGTTTATCTTGGTATGGGCATGTGAAGAGGGATGAAAATATTGTTACTAAAAGAGTTCTGAGTATACATATGGATGGATGGAGAGGAAGACCAAAGAAAAGATGGATGGATTGTGTGAGGAGTGATATGAAAGAAAAGGAAGTTAGTGACCGTTCGTTTCGATTCTCTTTTCGTTGGCCACGCTCGTCCACGCCTCCTATCCCTTTGTTCTGACCACGTGACTGAGCGTTGAGATGGCGTCAGAATAAAGGAATCGTAGGCGTGGCCTACTCGAGGCTATCGACGAAAAGAGAATCGAAACTAAACGGTTGTAACGTGGCTAGGGGGGCAGGTACTTACCTAAAAGATGAGCTGGGATAGGACCATCAGACCTGACGCTGGTCTCTCCATACCGTTGCACCAGCTTCCTCCTGACATAAGTAAACAGCTGCTTGTAGAGAGGCTGAATCTGATTGTACATCTCCTCGACGCTAGCTCTGAAGGAAGGATCTTCGTAGGCTGCTCGCATTTGGTCGCCAGCATCGCGGTAGCCTGGGATTGATAAATTATATTTACTTTGCAAATATGTTTTTCACAACACTCGTCAATTTAAACTAGATGAGGCCGGTGTTTCCTAGCTGACTACCCTGAGAAGAAACACTGAAACAAACTCAGAGATCAGCCTCCTTTAAAGTCTATATAGCAAACATGTAATGTTCAAACCATATTATTGTAAATTGGTGTCTGAGGTGGTGTTTTGAGGAAAAACCATACAGATTTGAGTGGACCTGTCCAGTAGAGCAGTGGTGGCCGAGTGGTAACGGCTCCGACTTACGAGTTGTAGATCGCGGGTTCAAACCCAGCCAGGTGCATTACTTTGTGTAATTTATTTCTTCACCACTGCTCTCAAAACGGTGAAGGAAAACATCGTGAGGAAACCGGCATGTCCTAGAACCAAAAATTCGATGACATGCGACATTCACCAACCCGCACTGGGCCCGCGTGGTGGATTACGGCCCATTCCCTCTCCTAGAGAGGAGGTCTGAGTCCCAGCAGTGGGAACATTAAAGCTGCTTATGCTTATATGCTTATGCCATATGTCCAGTCAGTGCAAGCATTCGTCAGTATTCGTGTAGCTTAACTCAGGACTACTAAGGAGTTCAACGATTAGGAACTGATGGGTTTAAATTTAAATTTAAGGGTAGGGTTTAACCATTACGAGGACCTGGATAGCAGATGATTGAAAGGCCTTTGTCAATACGAGTACCTGATTACAAAACGCTTTGGGAACACGTTTATTGAGCATATAGCTAAGGAATGCAATTTCCTGCCGGAACCTGTGTTTTCTGACAGCTTCAACCTGGGGTCTTTAAGTCAAGAGTGATTAGGTTACTTCTAGGCAAGCGTGCTCCATCGTTGGCCACATAATCGCTTCTCATAAGATGAGAAAGTGAACCTATCAATATTAAAAAAAAACTGGGCATGTGCGAGTTGGGCTCGCGCACTGAAGGTTCCGTACAAACTTACCTAAGAAAACAGTTCAATTCCCGATTTGGGTTACGAAAATTTTTCCGAATTGTAAAAAAAGTTTTTTTTTATGTCAAGTTTAGTTTTCAGATTTTTTCCTATACTTGTGCTATGAGACCTTGCTTCATGCCACATTTCAGGACTCTAGGTCAACGGGAAGTACCCTATGAATTTTGATTCTCTAGAGAGGGTCGAAATACAGGTTTTTTTGCTACATAAACGACCGTATCGTTTTTTTTTTTCATTAACTCAGAAGTTTGATTTTTTATAGCTTCAAGGGTCTGCAGATATTAGTATATGGTTTTAATTCCAACTCGATACCTTCACGCGTTCTCGAGATTAAGGGTCTTGACAGACCGACAGACGGACAACGAAGTGATCCTATAAGCGTTTAGTAATTTTTCCTTTTGAGGTACGAACCCTAAACATTTTTAAATATTTTGAGGTCTAGGTTTAATTCGGTGTTTATTTTCAAAGTTGTTAGGTTTTGTCTTCTGTAATGTTATTTTGCTACCAAGCATTTCGCAATTTCAGTACATTGTTTACGTCTTCGGTAGTATAGTGGTAAGTATCCCCGCCTGTCACGCGGGAGACCGGGGTTCGATTCCCCGCCGGAGAGATTCTTTTTGCATTTCTTTGTGTGTTTTCAGTATAACGTGGTTCTTTTAAAAAGTACAAAGCTTAAACATAATATATTTAAGAGACTTTTTAATTAAATTATACACTAAAAAAAAAAATTATAAAGATAATGTTCCATTTGGAAACGGTTATGCTCGGAGTTTCATTGCATGATCCAAGGTCGCCGACATAGCACGAAGAATCGCCAAACTAAAGTGGCAGTGGGCAGAGCACACACACATTGCTCGTGGAACGCATGGTCGATGGGGACGAAAAGTTCTAGAGTGGCGACCACGCTTCGGATAACGAAGCCTCTCACGGAATGCAGTGGATGCGTGATGCACAGGATCGGACGTTGTGGTGACGCTTGGGGAGGCCTATGTCCAACAGTGGACGTCTTTCGGCTGAAATGATGATGATGTGATTTTTGTATAATTGATACGCTCGCGTAGTCGCGCTTGACCAATAATATCTCACCTGATGGTAAGCGATGATGAGATCGAAAATGGAGCACGCTTGCTTAGAAGTAACCCATTCACTCTTGACTTAAAGATTCCCAGGATGTAGCTCTCAGAAAAGATCAGAAACCCCTTTCCAATTCTTAAGGAAGATAATTGTCCAGATCGTACCCTCGAGTGTCGGCGGCGATCTCTCGCGCCGGTCCTTGGTTCAGGCCATGGTCCTGAGCGAGGAGGAGTGGCAGGCAGTCGCCTCCTTCTGCGAAGCAGTAATGCTAGCAAAGAAGGCGGCCGATCGCGTGAGGCAACGGTCCTTACGCTCCAACCGCCGCCGGGATTCCGATCCCGATTTCCGGCCACCGTAGGCGCGGGCTTGCGGACGGCGAGCAATGTGTGGCTCGCCGTCCGACCGTCCGGTAACCGTCCGGTCCGAGCCCAAGTCGAACGAAGGAACAGGAGTGGGTTTTTAGCCAGTAAAAGTCTGACACTATTTCGCGCTCCGCCCGAGAGCGGGATTTGTCATAAGATGATTTACCCACCCAGTAAAAAAAAAAAACCCTCGAGCATCGATTGTACATACGTACAACTTAAATGACTTTGAAAACGCTTAATTGTCGTTTTGTACACACGTTTGTACGATTTTTTATTAGCCGAAAATTTTGGTTTCTATGTCTTTGTTTTTCCTAGAAAAATCCAGAAAATGTTTATTTTTTTGATGATTTACTAAAAAACGCGCAATTACGTAATAATAATGCCCCGGGGCGTCTGAGACCGCTAGCTTTATTTTTTATTTTTGATAGGTTCGCGCTTGACCGCTATCTCATCTGACAGAAAGCGACCATGGAGCGTGCTTACCTAGAAGTAACCTATTCACTCTTGACTTAAAGATTCACGGGTTGTAGCCATCAGGAAATACAGATTCCGGCAAGGAATTCCACTCCTTAGCTGTACGTACAATAAATGTGTTTGTAAAGGCTGGTGGCATTGCCATGCTGTATGGCAATCCTCCTCTTCCTATTTGAAATGGAATAAAGATATTATTTAAACAGAAATACTCACCGGTAGCCACAGCCGCTTGATTAGCCAACGTAACATATCTCATGAACCGATTCCTCAGTTTTGGCCCCGTCTGGTCTCTAAAACTCTTCCACACGTACAGAAGTTCACTTTCAATCCTTGAGTGAGCTAAGATCCTTGATATTTCAGGATCTAACTGCATATCACAGTAGTTAGACTCAGTAGATTCTGTATAAGGTTGGTAGTGTTGATACGGCTGGTTGGCAAGTTGGTAGCCCTGGTTCATGTCCTGGTATTCATTGCTGTATGGGATCCGAGGTATGTGAGGATCATAAGGCTTCTGGCCGTAGGGGCAGATTTTGGCGGAGTTGTAGATCTCTTTCATTTCGGAGATAAGTTGTTGGAGCTGGAAAGAAGGGTTTGAGTTAGTTATTTTTAGGGTTCCGTACTCATACGGTAAAAACGGGACCCTATTGTTAAGACTCCGATGTCCATCGGTTAGGGCCTGCGCACACTTGAGACAAGACTGTCTTAGAATTGTCTACAACGTCTCAGACTTGTCTGCGACAAGACTGTTTTGTCTACGTTACGGCGCACAGATCATATCAAGACAAAACAGTCTAACAGCGTATGGCCAGTGTTGCCAACCCCCCATTTAATTGAGAAATATTTGTTTTAGTGGCTAGTGGATTTTTCTAGTGCTTAATAAAATTCAATTTCTTACTAAAAATGCGATCACTCGGGTGTAAATCAGCGCCATAGAATCCATAGTTTGATATCAATCAGATACCGACGATGAATGACAAAAATGATTCGTCTGAAGACGAATAAATACACAGCTATTATTGAATAATTTGTATCTTGATTTACCTACTAATGTTAATTTACGCACAAATGGTATTTTGATCAACTGATTGTAAAATTTTTCACTTATTATTAAAAGAAACTAATAACCTATATGCTTACTTATTTTATTTCGTACAACACATTTTTTTAGTGGAAAATTTTGCGATTTTATTTATTTATTTATTTTATAATTTATGTACACACGAATAAAGAAAGAAGATACATTCTGATAAAAATTGTACAAAGGTACTGCTTATTTCCAATAACAAATTTCTTCCACCAGACCTGCGAAAGGAGAAATAAAAAGAAAAGTAGACAATAGTGTGTAGAAGTAATTGAAGAAGAGAATGTGAAATATTAAATTAAAAAAAAAAAAAACTAAATAAATCTCGAATGCTAGGCGATTTTGTGTGTGGAATAATTTTTTGTAAGTGGTTTTCTGGTGGTTTTAAAAGTTGACTCTAGTGATAAGTTAGTGTAACTGTTGGGAACACTGGACGTCTAAGAATAGTCTTGTCGCAGATAATTCTGCGACGGAGTAGACAAGTCTGCGACGTCGTAAACAATTCTGTCTAAGACAGTCTTGTCTCAAGTGTGCGCAGACCCTTACCAGGCTGTATCTCATGAACCGTAGTATCTAGACAATTGAAATTTTCACAGATGATATATTTTTGTTGCCGCTATAACAAAAAATACTATAAAACAGAATAAAAGAAATATTTTAGGGGGCCTCCCATACAACAGAAATGATTATTTTTTTCGTTTTTATATATAATGGTATGGAACCCTTTGTGCGCGAGTCCGACTCGCACTTGGCCGGTTTTTTTTTAACTTTGTCCTACTCTAGGAATTACTTCTGTGGGTGCTTTAAAAAACATATAAACTCACAAATACAAGCCACACAGATCCAGAACAACTATCTAGGTCATACAAATATTTGTTCTGTGCGGAAATCGAACCCGCGATATGCAGCGTAGCAGCCAAGTTTAAAAGACCCACCTCAGAATACTTATCATCAGGTAGTGCCGCCCTGCTAGCCTGCACGATCTTCATCAGCTGGCGTCTGCCCTGAGGGTCGGACAGTCTCGAGGAGTCGTAGGCAGCTGCCTTCCTCCAGGAGAGCCTCTCGAACTTGGAGCTGAGTGCCAGTTCTTCCAGCATACGTCGTCGGTTGTACTCCGTTATGTTGGTCACGAACTTCCACTGAGACATGGTAACTCTGGAACAGGGCTCTAGGATATTGAATAACGTTGTACTGTGTCTACTGCAGCATATTCTTTATGCTGCTGAGACGTGGTGCGTGAACAGAAGACACATTGGTGCATTAGACCGTTTCCCCCTTAGGTGCCTCCGTGATATTTTGAACATCAAATGGTCTGAACGTGTTAGGAACACGGATGTTCTACGTAGGGCTAATGTCTGTGGTATTGAGGCCTATCTAATGCGTCTTCAGCATAGAAATTTAAAAAAACAGGAGAAGTGGTAAGGAGGCGTGTGCATGTCCGCGCGACTTGCGCAAAATGCACACGATCGGGCAAACGGCCGTCAGTTACAAACTTGTGAGATACGCGATACGTGATCGTAAACAAATTTAAAATGCCGTGTTGTTCAGTGGTTTCATGCAAGAACCGAAGTGATAAGAGAAGCCTGGGTCATCATGGAATCTCTTACCATATGGAAGTACAAGTTTAATACTATATTTATCTTTAAAATCAGTAAAAACAACAAATCTTATAATATCCCTTGCTGCTACTACGTTATTTTTGTTTTCAAATATCAAGGCGACTGTATTACTCTTACAGTACATACATTGCTCTTTAACCACTACTTAATTTTAACGCTCAGTAACGGAAAAAGCAATGTAAAAATAACATAACGAGACTTTATCAGTGCGGTGTATTTCATAATAAAGCCGCTGTTAGTTGCGGCGAGTTAATGATGTGCCTGTATGATCTACTAATATAGACTATCGACCATAATATCGATTGGTTGGATATCCGAAGTAAAATAATGTAAATATTTTGATTATTTTACAGAGTTGCAAAATAATCAAAATAATGTGGTGTAGTTGTGTAAAGAAATAGCATAATTCAGAATTTAATAACGACTTTGGCTTAAAATAAGGCAACATGTTCTAGCTCTTTATTTGTTATCTTTATTTAACAAGATAGAATTTTTTTTTCAAAACTTTATTTTGTTAGAAAAAAAATAGTACAGTATTTTTTTCTAACAAAAGCCTTACATGGTGAGGTTTAGCAGTAAGTTAGGTAAAATGATAACTACAATGTTACTGTTTTCAGTTTCCCGAAAGACGTAATTTTAATAAAGCAATGGATTGATGGAAGGCCACCTAATGGGTTCCCTAAAAAAATATAGTACTATATGCTCATTCCACTTTCAACCAGAAATGCTTTAGCCTCTAAAAAAAACGCAGTCTTTTTGAATGGGCAATCCTTAAATTAAGACTAGACCTGAGTTAAAGTTTTTTTAGTAACTGAAAGCTTTTTCATGCAATAATTCATGATACAAGTTATTAAACTTTTCAGGATTTTAGAGGACCAGGACATGTACTTGGCCGATTTTTAGTATTTGATATTGACGTTCTGAAATGACGTATATAATGGCCTTATACGGGTAAATGGTTAGTTTTTGGGTTTTATGAAAACAAATTAATAAATATTTAATTATTATTATTATTAAATTATTATTATTAAAATTTTATGATTTTGTTTTTGGGACCCAAAAGAAATAGCACGACAAAAAAAAAATGGAAAAATCGATAACTTTTCCATTTAGTCAATCACTAGCGTAAATGTAAAATAAATTGCTTTTGCATAGCACATCGACATTTCATGTGTGCGTAAGTTGTATGGTGCATGGAAAATACACGCTGTTTTCAGGGAGGTAAGGTTTATAATTGACTGTGTAGTATGGACTGATTTATGATTTGCGGATGTGTGCGCGACTGCGTAAATATTACTGCAAATGTAGTAGTTTCGGCGGTGGTAGGGAAACTGGAGACATCGTGTTCCGGTACAATTTTTACTACTTAACATATCTCCTCCCTTCTTAAATCTGTGGTCTTCAGCTACGCTGGTCTGGTCACGTTGTAAGGATGCCTAATGAGAGGGTAGCTAAGCGCATTTTCTTTTCTGAACTCAAGGACGGTAAGCGGAAAAGAGGCGGCCATATCCTCAGGTATAATGACGTTCAGAAAAGACATATGAAGAAATGCAATATAGACCCCTCTCGCTGGGAGGAGCCGGCAGAAGATAGACTTGGTTGAAGATCACAGACATATTTAATTAAACAAAACGTCTATACCTTTGAAGACCAACGTAAGAGAGATCTCGACTTCGGGCGAGATACCATCAAGAATAAGCCGCCCTCCAACATCCAATACCTATACAACAATGGTGTTTTAACGTGCCCTCACTGTGCACGCACGTTTACAGCAGGATAGGCTTTATTAGTCACATCAGAGCACATGATCGTAACCTGTAGTTGCACTATTCAGAATCCAGTCACCGTAGCCGAAATCGGCTTGGGAGTATATATACTGTGTCTATATCTACTAAGCCTGTTTTTGGGATTCCGTACCTCAAAAGGAAAAAACGGAACCCCTATGGGATATCGTAGGGGCCCAGCAGGGTCGAAGCCTACTGGGGCCACGGGTAGTGTGAAAGCGGAACCCGGGGCTCTGGGACGAAGGCAACGAAGGAACAGGAGTGGGTTTTTAGTCAGTAAAAGTCTGACACTATTTCCCGTTCCGCCCAAGAGCGGGATTAGTCATAAGATGATTTTACCAACAAATAAAAAACAGATTAAGCTTATTTTTTTATCTCAGAAATCATCTCGTAAACTATAAAGCCAAGACACAACAAATCTACCGATGCTTACTAGACCCCTGGGGGGTCACTATCTCCCGCTCCGCCCAAGAAAAAAACCCCTATAGGATCACTTTGTTGTCCGTCCGTCTGTCTGTCTGAACGTGTATAGGTATCGAGTTGAAATTAAAACCGTATACTCAAGTCTGCGGTCTTTTGAAGCTATAAAAAAATCAAATTACTAAGTTAACGAAAAAAACAAGATGTGTGTGTATCGCAAAAAACGTATATTTCGACACTCTTGTGGAAATCGAAATTCATAGGGTACTTCCCGTTGACCCAGAATCCTGAAATTAGACATAAAGCAAGGTGGTCTTACAGCGCAAGTATAGGATTAAATCTGAAAACTGTAAATTTGTTGTTACGTCACAACAAAAAAATATTTTTGCGATTCGGAAAAATCTTCGAGACTCAATTTGGGAATTGAAGTATTGAACTGATTACTTACGAAACCGTTTTTTTTTTTTTTAATTAATTAAGTATCCTAAATTTTCACTTTATCAAGTTTTCAAAGGTTTAATTCATCTGTGATTGGTGCCCAGACACAGCGACACGGGGCTGCGGCAGACCACGAAGGACATGGCGGGATGACCTGGATATCTTCCTTAAGAATTGGAAAGGGATTTTCTGATGTTTTCTTATAGCTACATCCTGGGGATCTTTAAGTCAAGAGTGAATAGTTTACTTTTAGGCAAGCGTGCTTTATCGTTCACCACATCATCGCTTACCATCAGGTTAGATGGTGGTCAAGCGCGAACCAGCAGTAAAAGTAATAAAAAAAAAAAGTTTTGGGTCATTGTGATGGGAAATCATTCAATGACTCCTCTCGCTCTGGGTAGAGTGACAAGGAGTGTCAGACTTTTACTGACTAAAACGCACCTGTGTTCCTTAAGTTGCCCTTTGCGTTTCTGGACCACGGTATTTTTTTTTAGAATTCCACCACCTTGGCAGGTATCGACCCTAGCGGACCTACTATGGTGAATGCTTGCATACACTTCACTTATGCAGACACCTTTGAGGCACGCGTGGGACAACGTCCCCTTCACCTGGACCTAGTCCTATTCGAAGGTGAGTTACCCATTACGTCGTCTTACGAGCAAGCCCGCACTTACGAAGTTTGGGTATTGCTCTGCGACTCCCGACACCTAGGGCGTCTTCAGGCTGGGGCATGAGGATGTCCATTCCCTTAAGCTTTCCACCACCTCATTCGGTCGCATTACTGCTTAGCAGAAGGAGGTAACTACTCCCTATTCCCTTTCACTCCGTACCATGACTTGACTCAAGGCCGGACGCGATGGATCCCCGCCACCGATCGTCTCCACGAGGAAAAGGTCTGTCCAAGCGGGGCAGACCTCCACCTTATCCTCCAGGTGATCTGCACAATGGTGACATCAGGGCGTTTCTTCCCACCGAATTCGAAACAAGCACATCCCATGACAGCTATATACACCGACACCGCGGCGCCCTTCTATCCACTCCTTAAAGAACTTTTATCACCATGATTGTGGCGTACCCAGCGCTGGTTTGAGACAGTCGCTGAAGAAGGTTTGTGCTCTGGTGGTTTGGAGTGTCAGCTAACTCTAACCTTTTGCCGAAGGTACAGCATGTCCTAATCATGACGACTGGAACAAAATGGTTAAGATGCATGGAGCTGGGGATGTTTTTAGGAGATTTTAGTGAATACCTGTAGCACATTCCTGACGCTTCTCTGTCATACTCTCGAAGAAATTGCGATGCCTCTGCAGTATTTGTGTTGACACCCTGAAAATTAAAATTTCATAGATTAGTTTAATGACCGGTTTTTTTTTTATATTTTTTTTTATTTTATTTTTTTTGGGTGGGAAAATCATCCTAATGACATCCCCGCTCTTGGGCGGAGCGAGAGATAGTGTCAGACTCTTACTGACTAAAAACCCACTCCTGTTCCTTCGTTGCCTTCGTCCCAGGGCCCCGGGTTCCGCTTTCACACTACCCGTGGCCCCAGTAGGCTTCGACCCTGCTGGGCCCCTACGATTTGCTGACATCTCCTTGAGGCGCACGTGGAACAATACGCGCCGTCGACGACTTGGGCTCGGTCCGGACGGTTACCGGACGGTCAGACGGCGAGCCACCCATTGCTCGCCGTCTGCAAGCCCGCGCCTACGGTGGCCGGAAATCGGGATCGGAATCCCGGCGGCGGTTGGAGCGTAAGGACCGTTGCCTCACGCGATCGGCCGTCTCCTTAGCTAGCATTACTGCTTCGCAGAAGGAGGCGACCACCTGCCACTCCTCCTCGCTCCGGAGCATGGCCTGAACCAAGGCCCGGCGCGAGAGATCACCGCCGCCGATTGCCCCCACGAGGTCACGGCGTTGCTCTGCCCAAGCGGGGCACACCTCCACCGTGTGCTCCACCGTATCCTCCGGGTGGGCCACACAGTGGCGACACCCGGGCGTCGTTTCCGCACGAATCCGGTGCAGGAATCTCCCGAACTTACCGTGTCCGGTGAGGACCTGCGTCATGCGGAATGTGAGGACGCCGTGAGGTCTTTCCAACCACGCCTCAAAGAGGGGACTTACCGCCATAATTGTGGCGTGCCCGGTTTAATGACCGGTTAAAATAAGGCATCAGAAAGCTTATAGCAACCCAAAGGGCAATGGAAAGGGCTACGCTCGGAGTTTCCTTGCGTGATCAGAAATGAAGATATCCACAGGAGAACCAAGGTTACCGTGTTATTTACTAGTGCATAAAGTTTTAATAAATAAATAAAAGTAATTTGTTTAAAAGTAATGCGCCTGGGTGGGTTTGAACCCGCAACCTACAAGTCCTACCTTACAAGTCGTAAGTCGGGGCCGTTACCACTCGACAACCACTGCTCTCAAAACGGTAAAGGAAAACATCCGTGAGGGAACCGGCATGTCCTAGAACCGAAAATTCTTCGAAGACATGTGACATTCACCAACCCGCACTGGGCCCGCGTTTTGGATTACGGCCCATTCCCTCTACTAGAGAGGAGGCCTGAGTCCCAGCAGTGAGAACATTATAAGGCCGACTAAGCTATGCTAATTCGTTTAAGTCTACTGAGCTACATCTAGCCAATTCATCTAAGACATCTAATCGCGTCATCTCTTTCGCGTAAAAAGACCTTGGTAAGCTAGTTAAATCTTTCTGCTCTACCCAGCAAACCTTCGGAAATCCCTGACATTTTCAGACATTACCTACTTGGAAAAAAGGCCATAATGCACGAGATGATTGTTACAAAATCGGCGGAAATCCTTACAAGTTATTAGTTGAATTGCCAGCGTTACAATATTATGATGGCGGGTGACCTTGAGGTGGGAACAATGTCTTTGTGTGGGGCAGAATAGTGGATTTGTTCTACAAGCCTTGCGTGTGGGGAAATGGATTTTCTTTTGTGTCTAAAATAGCTGTGCAGTTTCATCATTGGCAGTCGTATGATTTGTGATCTGTACTGCTTTTAAATTATACTACAAAATAGGTACAATACATCATAACTTAAACTTTTCGCATTCCTTTAAAAAACACACAAGCACAGGTCCGATGGTGTGTGGAGTACTGCAGTCACATATAGGCTGGTGCTGCAAAATGCCATCTAGCAGCTTTGGACTCAGTGGAAAGGCGTCCGAAGAGGCTAATCGGGGATCCAGATTTGGTTAAGTCCAATCTACAAAGCCTCGAGCACAGGCGCAGGGTAGCCAGCTTATTGATATTTTACAGGTTACATTTTGGAGAGTGTGCGCGGGAATTGCATGATTTGATTCCGGACAATCCGATGTACGGCGAGTATCCATCCTTACGTTGTTGAAACTTCAACGGTCCGGACTAAGCGTTTCGCTTCGTCGTTTATACCGCGTACATCGAAGGACTAGAACAATTTGCCTGCTGCGGTCTTCCCGTCCAACTATAATTTAGGTGTCTTCAAGGCTAGAGTGAATAGGCTCTTAATAAACTAGTGCGCCTGACCATCAATGATTGCATTACTGTTTACCATCAGGTGGGATCGCAGTCAAGCACTGGTTTATATCAATAAAAAAACAGCGCTTGTCAAACCAAGTGTCTCTCGTTTTTATATGTGGAGGACGTTGTTGATATCACATGTGTAAAATTATTTCTAAGCCTATTTTATGTAATTCCCTGTGTGTTGTTTGATTTCCCCCATTAAATAAAATAAAATAACTGAAAAATTGCTCATCCTTATTTATTTCATTTTATTATCTTTGAAAAACTTACAGCTAAGATACAAATAGTTATGGTATATCTTTCTATCTATAATAGGTAATCTCTGAAAGTACTGGTCCGATTGCTAAAATTTTTCACCGATAGAAAGCTGCTTTATTCCTGAGTGACATAGACTATATTTTATATACGGGGGCGAAGCTGCAGGCAAAAGCTAGTTTAAAAATATTGAAAGAAGGCCAATTACAAGTTTTCACAGATAGTATTAGAGCAATGGAAAGGGCTATGTTCGGAGTTACCTTGCGTGATCAAATCAGGAATGAGGATATCCGCAGGAGAACTAAGGTCACCGACATAGCACGAAGAATCGCCAAACTTACGTGGTAATGGGCAGGGTACATTGCTCGAAGAACGGGTGGCCGTTGGGGCCGAAAGGTACTAGAATGGCGACCACGTACCGGAAGACGTAGCGTTGGAAGGCCTCCTACAAGGTGGACCGATGACCTGGTAACGGTTGCGGGAGTCCGATGGATGCGAGACGCACAGGACCGTTCATTGTGGCGACACTTGGGGAAGGCCTATGTCCTAAGTGGACGTCTTTCGACTGAGATGATGATAATGATAATTAGAGCAGAACATAATAGACAGTAGACAGATAAAAAAAGAAAGAAGTAAAAAAGGACTGTTTCGGTGGTCTTCGAAAAATTTAGTACATATTATTTTCTTAAGATTAGTGACGCTGGTGGAGAATAGGTCTAGATCATAGATCATCAAAACTTACACACATTGCGTTGTATGCTATGCTATCTAACTCTTATCATGCAAGAGTTTTGCCGTAAAATACACCGCACTGAGGGAACAGAGGTCGATGGAACACGCTGCCCAATTTTGTCGATCAGTTCCGAGCAGTAGACGGAATGAGCACGCCACAATTATGGCGTTAAGTCCCCTCTTTGAGGCGTGGTTGGAAAGACCTCACGGCGTCCTCACATTCCGCATGACGCAGGTCCTCACCGGACACGGTAAGTTCGGGAGGTTCCTGCACCGGATTCGTGCGGAAACGACGCCCGGGTGTCGCCACTGTGTGGCCCACCCGGAGGACACGGTAGAGCACACGGTGGAGGTGTGCCCCGCTTGGGCAGAGCAACGCCGTGTCCTCGTGGGGGCAATCGGCGGCGGTGATCTCTCGCGCCGGGCCTTGGTTCAGGCCATGCTCCGGAGCGAGGAGGAGTGGCAGGCGGTCGCCTCCTTCTGCGAAGCAGTAATGCTAGCTAAGGAGGCGGCCGATCGCGTGAGGCAACGGTCCTTACGCTCCAACCGCCGCCGGGATTCCGATCCCGATTTCCGACCACCGTAGGCGCGGGCTTGCAGACGGCGAGCAATGGGTGGCTCGCCGTCTGACCGTCCGGTAACCGTCCGGACCGAGCCCAAGTCGTCGACGGCGCGTATTGTTCCACGCGCGCCTCAAGGAGATGTCAGCAAATCGTAGGGGCCCAGCAGGGTCGAAGCCTACTGGGGCCACGGGTAGTGTGAAAGCGGAACCCGGGGCCCTGGGACGAAGGCAACGAAGGAACAGGAGTGGGTTTTTAGTCAGTAAGAGTCTGACACTATCTCCCGCTCCGCCCAAGAGCGGGGATGTCATTAGGATGATTTTCCCACCCAATAAAAAAAAAAAAGAAAAAAAGCAGTAGACGGAGTCATCAGATTATTGGTACATCCCAATCAGAAACTTAAGTTACAATCATAAGTTAAACACTGATTTTTTTATTTAAGTGGGTCCTTTTCCACTCGCCTATCGTCAACATCGAGCATGGTTTAAAAGCTTGTTACTACATCTAACGCAATCTAATGTTTGACGAAAAGGCAACGCGATAAAAGAGAGATAGGACCTTAAAACTTTGTTAGCATTCGTTAATTCCGTGATTTACTTGAATATTTTACAAAACTTAGTCCAGGAAATACGTGTTTTTTCGATAAATAAAATAAATAGTGGCGTGGCAATTTCGTGTACTTCTCCCGCACTAATGCCAAAAATAGTAAATTGCGTGCCTGAAAGCTGTAGGGGTAGGAGCCGGTTTTCGAGTAAGTAAGTGTATTGAATATTTTTATACCTGTATAGTCTGAATTATATAATGGTTTTAAGTTAACCCAATTCTAGAAATTACTTGTATAACATTTATAAAAGAAGCGAAAGTGTCTCGCCATTGTCTGAACATCCGTCTGTCTATCACAAATCGAAACAATGGGCCAATGAAAGTGGTCACTTAGACCACGTGGTTGTTAGTGATACCGTTCACTTGGAGAACAGTTTGTCAACGAAATTTATGTTGAAGTAAGTTAATCAGTCCGTTCCATCATCGGACCACTAGACGTACGGCGTTGCGCCACCGGTACATGGTGGACATCCCACCCATACGCACAAAGCGTTTTGAGAACACATTTATTATGCGTACAGCTAAGGAATGGAATTCCATGCCGGAGTCTGTTTCCTGATAGCTACAACTTAGGGGTCTTCAAGTCAAGAGTGAATAGGTTACTTCTAGGCAAGCGTGCTCCATCGTCGACCACATCATCGCTTACCATCAGGTGAGATGGTGGTCAAAGGCGAGCCTTACATTAATAAAAAAAAATTAAGATATCCGCAGGAGAACCAAGGTTACAGGCATAGTCCGAAGAATCGCCAAACTTAAGTGGCAGTGAGCAGGGCACATTGCACACAGAACAGATGGTCGATGGGAACCACGTACTGGAAGATGCAACGTTGGAAGGCCACCTACAAGGAGTATCGATGACCTGGTAAGGGTTGAGAGAACCCGATAGATGCGAGACGCACAGGAAGGTCGTTACGGCGATACTTGGAGAGGGGTTATTCCAACAGTGGACGTCTTTCGGCTGAAATGATGATAATGATGATGACGATAAAGTTTTGTTGAATGGTTTTTTTTTAAGGTGGGAATCTTCCAGTGATATCTCCCGCCCTTCGTGTCAGACTTTTACTGACTAAAAGCCACTCCTGTTCCTTCTTTGCCTTCTTTCCAGGGCCCCGGGTTTCTCTTTCGCATCACCCATGGCCCCAGTAGGCTTTGACCCTGTTGGGCCTTTACGGTTGCTGGTATTTACGTGAGGCGCGCGTGAAACACTATGCGCAGTCGACGACTTGGGGTCTGTCCGGATGGTTATCAGACGGTCGGACGGCGAGCTACGCATTGCTCGCCGTCCGCAAGCCCGCGCCTACGGTGGCCGGAAATCGGCATCGGAATTGAGAGTGGAGGTCCCATTGGTAACGTACTCGCGGGATGATGAAAAACGGGATGTCCTGGTGGTTTTTGGCCTATTGAGAGGAGGCCTGAGTTCCAGCAGTGTTGACTATAAGCCTGACTAGCTGATATTATAAGTTTTGGTTTTAAGATTAGAATATTTAGGATGAAATAAAGATATTTGCCAAGAATATATATTTTTCATAGACTCGACTTTCGTCTATGAACAGTGCGTGTTGCCAGTGATGACATATGACACTGAAACATGGTTGCTTACAATGGGCCTCATCAGAAGACTTGCAGTCACCTAATGGGCAATGGAAAGGGCTGTGCTCGGAGTTTCCTTGCGTGATCGAATCAGAAATGAAGATATTCGCAGAAGAACCAAGGTTGCCGACATAGCCCGAAGAATCGTTAAACTTAAGTGGCAGTGTGCAGGACACATTGCTCGTAGAACAGATGGTCGATGGGGCCGAAAGGTTATAGATTGGCGACCGTGCACCGGAAAACGCAGCGTTGGAAGGCCTCCCAGAAGGTAGATCGACGACCTGGTGAGAGTCTCGAGAATGCGGTGGATGCGAGACGCACAGGATCGGTCGTAGTGGCTACGCTTGGGGAGGCCTATGTCCTTCAGTGGACGTCTTTCGGCTGAAATGATGATGATGATGATATATTTTTTTGTTAACAGCGAAGAATTCTACAGTATGGAACAGCTGGACTATGAAAAGTATATAGGTTTAGGTGATCGACAGAAATTCGTACAAATATGACAGCTACAAATTCTAAACTATTTTTTATTTATGGCAACATGTGACTAAATGCCAAGCATTGTTACTATTTCTGTTAGTGTTTTAAAGGTGTTGCAATATATCGTTAGGTACAGTAAATGAATAAATATGGGTGTCCGAAATTGTTGATTAAGGAACTTTAAAATTAAAGATTTTCATCGTCGATTTTTTTGTTGTTTTGATTCCTTGCTGTTTTTGGCAACTAGCAAGACGAAGACTAGGAGCTTTAAAAACTGGGCAAGTGCGAGTCGGACTTGCGCAATGAGGGTTCTGTACAAACTTGAAAGGTAAATTGCGGGTTACGATTTATGACTTATTAAAAAAAAAACTACTTCAAACCAATTTTCGGTGGAAGTTTGCATGGTAATGTACATCATATTTTTTACTTTGGAAGTGTCTCTCGCGCAAACTATTCAGTTTAGAAAAAAATATATTAGAAACCTCAATATCATTTTTGAAGACCTATCCATATAAATACCAAACGTATAGGTTTGATGAAAGCGGTTCACAGAATACGTCTACTTACCAAGTTTCAACAGTATAGTTCTTATAGTTTCGGGAAAAAGTGGCTGTGACATACGAATGGACAGACAGACAGACATGCTGAATCTATAAGGGTTCCGTATTTGCCATTTGACTACGGAACCCTAAAAATCAACACGGTTTAAAACCAAAACACATTATAAACAATGAAATGGCGGCCCATTTAAAGCACAGCACCACATGCCATGACGGAAAACTAATTCCAAAGCTTCGAAATACACTTTTTTAAGGTTAATCTTAAGAGTAATTGGCCAAAATGACTTTTTACGTAGGTATCTTCCGACCAATTTGTCATTTTGGTCATATCTTACGCGGAGTTGGACCATGAAGGTTGGAACACAAAAAATGTCACATTTTAATGACGTGAGTACATGCTGGTGTATGTAAGTAAGTTCATAAGCGTGACTAAATACAATGAGAATATCTGGGTCATGTTTACGGCGGGTTTCTATTGGGTAGGCAGATGTTCAGGTGTTTGTTGTAGCTATTGCATTTGTGTGTTCCTTTTCGTAATGTTTTTATAATGTGCTGGCATCTGACAGCAGCTTCGCCCGCGTGAATGTTGGTTTGTCCATACAAACTTCCAACACCCGTTTTACCCCCTTAGGTCGCCTCCTTCTGCGAAGCAGTAATGCTAGCAAAGGAGGTGGCCGATCGCGTGAGGCAACGGCCCTCACGCCCCAACCGCCGCCAGGATTCCGATCCCGATTTCCGGCCATAGTAGGCGCTGGCTTGCGGACGGCGAGCATTGGGTAGCTCGCCGTCCGACGGTCCGGTAACCGTCCGGACCGAGCCCAAGTCGTCGACGGCGCGTACTGTTTTACGCGCGCCTCACGGAGATGTCAGCAACTGTAGAGGCCCAGCAGGGTCGAAGCCTACTGGGGCCAAGGGTCTGATTCTGAAAGGAAGATTCGGCCCCGGTACGAAAGGAAACGAAGGAACAGGAGTGGGTTTTTAGTCAGTAAAAGTCTGACACTATCTCCCGCTCCGCCCAAGAGCGGGGGATGTCATAAGATGATTTTCCCAACGAGAAAAAAAAACCCCTTAGGGGTGGAGTTTTGTAAAATCCGTTCTTAGTAGATGTCTACACCCTATAAGGAACCTACCTGACAAATTTTAAGTTTATATAGGTAGTTTCGGAGATTTCGTGATTAATTAGCGAGTGGTATTTCGCTTTTATATATTACTAGCGTCTGCCAGCGGCATTGCCCGCTTGAGAATAGGTTTTTCTATACAAACTTTGGACCCGCGTTTCATCCCCTTAGGGGGTGAATTTACGAACATCCTCTCTTAGTGTTCGCCTACGTGGTAAAAGGAATTCTTGTACAGAATTTTACACTCCAAGGCCCAGCAGTTTTGGCTGTGCGTTGATATGTCAGTCAGTCAGTTTTTCCTTTTATATATACCTTTTAGATTAACTTCTTTTTTTGAGTACAATGTTGATTGCTTTTTTTCCTTTTCAGTAAATTTAACGTATGTCTGGCAATTTGAGTATATTCTGCGGCCTACCCAAATGTCTTTTCCTTGGTATTGTTCGTCAATTCGTTGAGCTCCTTAGTAGTCTTGGGTTGAGCTTTGCGAATACTGACAAATGTTTGCACTGACTGGACAGGTCCACTCAAATCTGTATGGTTCTTTCTTCGAAAGACCATCTCAGACAAATCTGCACTGTTCTCATGTGATTTGACCATTACATATTAACTGTATGGACTTTAAAAGAGAATTTGCCCCCTGAGTTTGTTTCGGTTTTTCTTCTCAGGGTAGTCAGCTAAGAAACATCGGCCTAGTTAAACATGACGAAAAAAAAATTGACGTGTAAAAGTGTTTTTTTTTAAACCTACTTACAAAATAAATATCATTTATCATTCTGAAACGTTGCCCTTGACTAGGAATTACTCCTACATCGTTCGTGTAAAATGATGTCTTTTTCTACACTAGGGCGGAGCTGGAGGGCTTGTCAGACTTTTACTGACTAAAACCATACCTCTATTATGTTCCTTCTATGCCTAGCGTTCCAGGACCTCGGGTTTCCTTTTCGGAAGTCAACCCATTCCTGCTGTATCATGGGTGCGTTCACGAATTTATAAACTTGCATAAATTCTTAGACGCTATTGCTATTACCCTCATGGAATCACTGGCCCCCAAGTCACAGGCTATAAACCTAGTTTGGGGACCAGGTGATAATACTTCCTGCAAATTATATCTTTGTTATCTTATTACTGAACCTTTGTGTACAATTTATTGAAATAAAGTTATTATTATTATTATTATTTTGTTTAGTTCTTTATAGTTCTTCCCGTATAAGAGAGATTAATAAACCTTACACACGGGCCGGGGCCAAGTATGTAAGGCGGGATTTAAATGGAAAAGGTAGATGTCAGCGTTGAAGAAGTCAGGAACTTTCTAGTGATACGACAGGTGTTAAGGATGGTGGCTTTTTGGAGCATGTACAATATTTGAGCTGGCATCTGTAGAGTGTTGAGGCTCTGTGCGAGAGATTTTGGTATTATGCCAGTAGACGAAAGAACAATCGGGACAATATGAACTGTTTGAGCTTTCCATTGTGTTTTAATTTCTATGGCGAGATCTTTATTATTATTATAAATAAGACACCCAAATATAATATAATATTTACACAATTATCACGCAACGCCGTCGAGTCACACGCTAAGCACAGTTTGTAATATGAGTACTAGACAATATAATAGCTGTTCGTAAGTCTCGTTAAAACTCGAGAATGGCTGGACTGATTTGGTAAATTTAGGTTTTGAAATATTTGTGATGATAGTCCAGATAAGTTTTAAACAGTTTTAAAATATGGAAAAACTCATGAAAACCAAAATCGAATACAACGCCATCTCTAATTATAATGACATTTTAAAATGAATTATGCTGTTCTGGTAATGCCAGTAGATGGCGTTATCCTTACTATTAGGCGGTACGAAGTTCGCCGGGTCAGCTAGTTATAGATAAATTACACCCAGACACAGAACAAATGATCATGCTCATCACACAAACATTTGTCCTTGGTGGGAATCGTACCCACGACCTCTGGGATAGCAGCCAGGGTCACTAACCACTAGACCAACAGGCCAGTCAAATATCTAACCTAAATAACTATTTGTAGGCCGCCTTAGTTTTTTTCCTTGCGGGAATCAAGCCGGCGACACGTAATTTTACAGGTTACATTTTGGAGAATGTGCGCGGGAATTGCATGACTTGATTCCGTCATCTCCTTTCTACCATCAGACAACCCGACGAACGGCGAGTATCCACCCTTACGTTGTTGAAACTTCAACGGTCCGGACTAAGCGTTTCGCTTCGTCGTTTATACCACGTACATCGAAGGACTGGAACAATTTGCCTGCTGCGGTCTTCCCGTCCAACTATAATTTAGGTGTCTTAAAGGCTAGAGTGAATAGGCTCTTAATAAACTAGTGCGCCTGACCATCAATGATTGCATCTCCGCTTACCATCAGGTGGGATCGCAGTCAAGCACTGGTTTATATCATTTAAAAAAAAAAGAAATGCAGCTGTAAATTGCTCAACCATTGCACCAACCTTACCATTGAGTACATTCACACCTCCAGTGTATTTAATTTCACTTGAGCCTGCACATCAAATCACTTTTGCTAATATATGGCCTGCATCGTTGGTCTAGTCTAGTGTAACCGTATCCTCTGATGCGTTTTTTTGTTAAGGCGGCGGAAAATCATCCAATGTCACTTCCCGCCTTTGGGCGGGGCGGGAGGGCGTGTCAGACTTTTATTGAACCCACTCCTGTTCCTTCTTTGCCTTCGTTCCAGGGCCCTGGGGTTCTCTTTCGCATCACCCATGGCCCCAGTAGGCTTCGACAATGATGGGTTAAAATCTCCTTGAGAAGCGCGTGGAACAATACGCGATGTCGACGACTTGGGCTCGGTCCGGACGGTTACCGGACGGTCGGACGGTGAGCTACCCATTGCACACCGTCCGCAGGCGGAAATCGAGATCGTAATCCCGGCGGCTGGGGCGTGAGGGCGCTTTTTTTGCTAGCATTTCTGCTTCGCCGAAGGAGGCGACCGCCTGCCACTCCTCCTCGCTCCGGACCATAGCCTGTACCAAGGACCGGCGCAAGAGATCGCTACCACCGAACGTCCCCACGAGCCGATGATGCTAAGAGGAACATTCTGGGGCTGATTAAGATGTCGGAGTCATAATGGTCCCGGTGACAGCCCAGACTAAGTATTATTTTTTCTTTTGTAGGTAATTTTTTCGGATTTATCTTTTCCTACTATGGCTGGAGCGTGAGAGAGTGTTGATCCTTTACCGACTAAAACTCACCCAGGGTCGCAATGATTGTGCCGTCTACAATAAAAAGTCGATAAAAAAATCCACAAGGCATGAGAAATGTTTAGGGGTCTGAAAGGATAGCAGATGACCCCTCCCGTAGATCATTCTAATTTGTCACACGATGCACTAAACACCCTGTATATTGGTATAAAATAAAGTATATTTATCTATATGCTACCTATATATTAGAGGAAGTTTGAAAGTGGCGCCAGTGACTGAAAAGTTGAAGGGGAATCGTTTGTCTTGGTATGGTCATGTAAAGAGGAGAGATGAAACACATGTTACTAAAAGAGTTATGAGTATACATGTGGATGGGTGGAGAGGGAGAGGAAGGCCAAAGAAAAGATGGATGGATTGTGTGAACAGTGATATGAAAGAAAAGGAAGTTAGTGATAGTATGACTTTTGACAGGATAGAATGGAAGAAAAAAACGTGTTGCGCCGACCCCAAATAAGATGGGACAAGGGCAGGAAGATGATGATATCTATATGCTACCTAGTTAGAATGTGAGCAAAACGTTTATTTATATGTACAGTCGTATAAATCGTCACGCTTCTGTGGTTGTATCGGTAAAGGTGTATTACTGTTTATCATTATGACCAGTCATACACAATTCTGCTTTGACTGTGTCATACTTGACTACATAATCGTGTAGAGCGCACATAACGTAACGTCTTTTAAACGGGACAGTAATCGCTAAGTGGATAGATAGCAGACTGGTTTTTTTTTGATTTGGGAAATCATTTAATGACTTGTCTCTTGCTCTAGGGTGGAACGAAACGGCGTGTCAGACTTTTACTGACTGTATGTCCTTCAGTTATTCTTTACGTTCTAGGACTGCGGGTTTCCTTTTTAGAAATTCTGCGCATACCGTGGCTGGTAGTCGGGGTCAAGGTCACGGCGGTTGGATTGTGAGGAGGTCCGTTCCTTCATGCGTGCGGCCGTCTCCTTTGTTAGCATTCCTGCTTCGGAGAAGGAGGCGACCACCTCCCATTTCCCCCTCGCTTCAGACCATGGCTTGAACCAGGACCCGGCGAGAGAGGTCGTCGCCGCCGAATGCCTCTATGAAGAGACAGTGATGCTCTGCCCAGGCGGGGCTCGCCTCCACCGTGTCTTCCAGGCGGTACGCACAATGTGACTTGGGCGCGGAAATTCAGATGTAGGGAAGAAAACCATGTGACTGAACCCTTACAGGTTTTATTTTATGTCCAGCAGTAGACATAGATAGAAAATAAACACTGGAGATGTTGCCTAAAAAAGGAATTTCAATGCAAAAAATGCAGTTTACGCATGCATCGCACGAAGCATAAACCTCATTTCTAAAAGATGTAGAACAGAGATAGGACCACCCGTAGGACAATAGTGCAATTGTTCAATTCAAAAAGAGAAACTAATAAGATTTTTCCTTACAGAAAATGTATAATGTAGGTATTTTCGGGTTTTTTTTTTTTTTGACGGTGTGAAATCACTAAACGAATTCTCCCTCTCTAGGAGTGACAGGGAGTGTCGGAGTTTCATTGACTAATGGCGGAACTCTGTCACTAGTGTCACTTGTCTGTATTATTCTTGTGTTTTTACAAGTGACACTAGTGACAGCGGCTAAACGCGATTATGCGAGTCTAACGTTAAAACACGATTAGTTTTATTGGTGAATTCCGCCCTGTGCCTTTTGTTATAAACTAGTGCTTTTCTGCGATCCCACCTAATGGTAAGTAAGTAGCGATGCAGTCGTTGATGGTGAGGCGCACTAGTTTATTAAGAGCCTATTCACTCTAGCCTTGAAGACACCTAAATTATAACCGGACGGGAAGACCGCAGCAGGCAAGTTGTTCCAGTTCCTCGATGTTCGCGTTATAAACGATGAGGCGAAACGCTTATTCCGGACCGTAGAAGTTTCAACAACGTAAGGGTGGATACTCGCCGTACGTCGGGCTGTCCGATGTTAGAAAGTCATCCTGTTTGAAAGCGTCCCCGGTTCAACAACCGGGAAAATTTTGCTTGAAATGCAACCTATCTCATAGTGAGCGGTCGAATGGTGGCAGGTGATGCTCTTCCCAAAGCTTCAATCTTTCTTTAGGTGGCGAGTCATTAATGGCCTGTGTGCTACGCAGGAAGCTCTTCCGGCTCTTAAGCCTACTTGGGGCTGTTTTGTGTTCGAAGAGGGAATGTCGGGAATCGGATTCTTGAGATTTCTTTTCAATCGCGCATGCGACATCCCTACGTACAGCAGGTGGAGCAATACCAGCCAACGGATATAGCTAATTAAGCGGAGTCGGTTTAAGGCATCCCGATATAATTCGACACGTCTCGTTCAGGGCGATGTCTACTTGTTTTGCGTGTACTGATCGGAAGAACAATTGAAAGTGAGGCCCTGGAACTCAAAGAGCAACTGAAGGACACCGGTAGTCTATAAAAGTCTGACACCCTTTCTCACTTGAAATGCGTACAGTTTATCTGGATCTAACTCAATTTCTAATTGAGGAATTATTGCAGGCGAGCTCGGGAGGGATGGAAACCCTAATCCCGTATGATATTAGGGTGACAGAGGGTGACAGGGGGTGACTACAGAGATCATGACTATCGGAGAAGTATAAGGAGTGGGTTTTTAGTCAGTAAAAGTCTGACACTATTTCCCGCCTCGCCCAAGAGCGGGGGATGTCATAAGATGATTTTCCCACCGGAAAAATAAATCTGAAAAGTATGAAAGATAAAGATATATTGAGATAAAGGGAAGAGAATGATCTCTCACTGACTTGGGAACCGAACTCTGGCCCCGTTGGGTGTCGAGTTTACATAGGTAAGTACAAACTTAAGTAGTGAAAACTTCTTAGTTAAGATCTTAAATATAACAACACAATAGAATATACATACATAAAGTTTCTTTTGCAAGTACTGTCTTGCACACAATGTTACATAAACTAAAGATTCTGATTTCTGCATCACAATGCACTCGAACGAAGATTTTGCGAGATAAAAACTTAACTGCATACAATTTACATAGAAGACGATGCTAATTTAAATTGAAAATGGTATTAATTGGTACACTTACCATTCTAAAGTACTCCTGAGATAGCGCATACCTTGTGAAGAAAGCAAAAAATACTAGACGCACAGCCGCGCCTTTGCTAGCGTCCATCTTAAAAAATATAACTCCCAACTGTCAATTACAACATCAATTCAAACACTTATTTAACAAAACGACTGTATTTAAATTTTTAATTAACTGATTAACGTATTATGTAATTAACGTAAAACATTTTAATGAATATTCATTTTATTTAACAACTTTGAAATTATAAAGTAATTTGATTTGCATAAATATTTTGGCGGTAATATTTTGACAGGTTATGTTTTTAAATTATTCTACTATTAGGCAATGGTAAGCGAGCACACAGCCGAGGTTTTATTTAGATTATTTTTGGGTAATGATTAAGTGTTCTGTATAGTGTCCTCTGGGCTTTCTTGTCGTCGACTGGAGTAATATTTCCGTTGCTTTTGTTTTCTGCATGCTTTGATGAGCACGGCGTGACTTGCGAGGGAGCGGCACGAGCCAAGACTGATTTATTTATCTTGAGATTGATTTCTAGTCTTTAACTATATATTTTATATTTTTTATATACATTGTTCTCACATAATAAAAGCAACAAGAAATATGTAACCGAGATATTATTATACAATATATGATTTAAAAGTGTGGTCCATAGAGTTTCTCGCACATTCTTCTCCACGCAGAGTTTTGAAAGGTGCAAAAATTATGCCATAATTTTTCTGACAGACTGACTTCTTGACCATTCAAAATGGCCGCCAAATCGTTTTTTTTTTGTTGCTGTAGTCGGGTTTTAGTTTTTTACTTTTTATTGTTTAAACTATTTTAGTGTTATTGACATCGAATTTTTTGACCGCTTGAGGGCGCCACATTGAATTTTGATGATATTTTTTGATAAATACCAGTGAAGCCCTTTCAAATGACTAATCTAATAATCCTATCAAACACGGTGTATTTATCTTAACATGTTTTTTAACACATGACCTCTTGTTCAATAGAGGGTGTCACTTTAAATTTGAGCAATATTTTGGAAATGTACAAGATACACCCTTTCAAATGATACCAAACACGGCGTATTTATCTCCATTTTTATTTTTTAACATATTACTTTTTGTCCGCTAGAGGGCGCCATATCGAGTTTTGTGACACGTCACGTAGCCTATTTTCAGCGGACAATAAAGATGGTTCTAACGGTACCTCATATGTCGATTAAGTAGATTAGGAACTATGAGGGAACAGGCCCCCTAGCCAAGTTACGATTGTTTCGTTTGCATCGAACGCCTCGAGTAGGCTACGCCTCCGATTCCTTTGTTCTGACGTCATCTCTATTCTCAGTCACGTGGTCAGAACAAAGGAATAGTAGGCGTGGCCTACTCGAGGCGTTCGACGCAAACGATACGATCGTAACTTGGCTAGGGAGGCAGATAAACATACTCACATACATAGCCTGTCAAAATCATAACTCTCCTTTGAATTTGCCGTAGTCGAGTGATAAATAATGATGGCAAGTCCCACATAAGTAGAAATTGTATTTTTTTAAATGTTAAACGTATGTGATGTGGCAGTACTCATTCAGTAAATAAATTAATTCACCACTGCTTTCAAAACGGTGAAGGAAAATATCGTAAGCAAATCGGCATGTCCTAGAACCAAAAATTCGAAGACATATAACATCCACCAACACGCACTGGGCCCGCGTGGTGGATTACGGCCCATTCCCTCTCCTAGAGAGGAGGCCTGAATCCTAGCAGTGGGAACATTATAAGGCCGACTACTAAATAAATTAATAAAGAAGAAGAGAAAACAAGCCTGCATTGTAATGTTAGATATTTTAAGTTCCTAAGTAACGAAAACCTCTCCGCAGGAGAACCAAGGTCACCGACATAGCACGAAGAATCGCCAAACTTAAGGGCAATGGGCAGGGCACATTGCTCGCAGAACGGATGGCCGTTGGGGCCGAAAGGTTCTGGAATGGCGACCACGTACCGGAAGACGTAGCGTTGGAAGGCCTCCTACAAGGTGGACCGATGACCTGGTAACGGTTGCGGGAGTACGATGGATGCGAGACACACAGGACCGTTCATTGTGGCGGCACTTGGGGGAGGCCTATGTCCAGCAGTGGACGTCTTTCGGCTGAAATGATGATGAAGTAACGAGGTTTATTGTTCTCATAATGTAACGATGTATAAAGCTCAAAGTCGACTCATTAATGATTGTTATTATAGTAAACAGTAATCACCTAATGATTGTTAACGATTGTGTACTTTTTCAATGACCTGTTTTGGACTTTAATATTTGCTAACTCAATTAGAATAAGTATGCTCTCCTCCAAAACCCAGGCAGTCATTTCTGCATCCTGTCTTGAGACTGTAGTGTAGAGTCACTAACGCAAACAATCTCGTTGTGTTAAGTGTACTTATTATAAAGTGTTGGAATTCTAATATCTTCTATACTTATAATAAATCTGTAGTTCAAGTTAAAATTCTGTACATTGAAAATATCAAAAAAATAAATGGCGGGGGGTGTTACTAGACCAACACCGAATACAAAAATGTGATTAAAAAATTTTTTGTCTGTCTGTCTATTTGTTTGTTCAGGCATTACGCAAAAACTACCAGTTCGATTACGATGAAACTTGGTATAATTATTGTTTAATATCCAGGGCACCACACTACGTTTTATCCCGAAAAAGTATATACAAAAAAAAACAAACTTAATTTTGCGGTTCGATCCCTAGACCCGATTACTGTACCAACTGCAAATAACAAGTTTGTCGTAGGTTACGTCACCCGCAGTGGAATTCACTAAGGGGCGCTGCACTCGGCTAAGATACTATAATATTTTATCTGAAGATACAATATCGCTCACCATACAATACAATCAACAACAACATACAATTCAATGGACTATCTCACACGACGAAGATCATCATCATCATCATCTTCCTGCCCTTGTCCCGTGTTATTTGGGGTCGGCGCAACACGTTTTTTTTCTTCCACTCTGCCCTGTCACTCGTCATGCTATCACTAACTTCCTTTTCTTTCATATCACTCTTCACACAATCCATCCATCTTTTCTGTGAAGATAATAAATAATATTTCATATTTTCGTATCTCAAGAAACCTAATAAAACCATTTTCGACTTCTAAGCGGACGAAGTCGCGGGCAAAAGCTAGTATTTTAATAAGAGAACCGTCTCTTAATGAACCCTTCCATCTACACGACGACCCCCGAACAAAAAAAATTAAGTGAAAACTGGTCATTTTGCTTGAAAAAAAATACTTAAGTAATGAGCCATTAGAATTGAAACAAAAAAAAAGAAAACCATTTTCTTCTTTACATTTTTATGTCATTGACACAATTTGTTTTACGAAAATACAGCCAGTTTTTTTTTATGGTCAGCAAAGAAAGTCTTTAATAGAGAACTGTCTTTTATTTGAACCCTTCCATCTACACGACGACCCCCGAACATTACAGCATTGCTTAATTAAGTGAAAACTGGTCATTTTGGTTAAAAAAATTACATACTCAATAAGCCATTAGAATTGAAACAAAAAAAAAACATTTTTAACCGACTTCAAAACTAAGGAGGAGGTTATCAATTCGGTTGCATGTATGTTTTTTTTATGTGTGGTACCTCAGAACTCCGTTTATGGACCGATTTGGATTTTTTTTTTCCTCTTAGAGGAGTTGCTTTCCAATTGGTCCCATTTTTTTCAGAATCCAGTTCTGATGATGGAATCCATGAGGAATCGAGGGAACTCCTCAAATATTATAGGCAACCATATGGTGATTTTGGTATTTTCATCGAGAAATTAAGCATTTACAGTCAAAAAGTAACATTTGATGTAGTGGAACTGATGAAGAAGACAAGAAATGGTCAACGGAACTTCATACTCACATAGATATCACAATGAAGATAGTTAAGCGACTATGACAATACAAATAAATGAATGGTTCTGAATAGTTACGTTGAAAATGGTATCATCGAAATAATCTGATGGAGCTGGAGTTTGTATATTATTATAACTATTAAGGAAATGCTGTACGCTGAAAGCTCACCTCTACGGTCCGGACTAAGCGTTTCCCCTCGTCGTTTATACCGCTTACATCGAAGGACTGGAAGAATCTGCTTACTGCGGTCTTCCCGTCCGATTATAATTTAGGTGTCTTTAAGGCTAGAGTGAATAGGCTCTTAATAAACCAGTGCGCGTTACCATCAACGATTGCATCACTGCTTACCATCAGGTGTGATCGCAGTCCAGCATTTTATCTAACATTGAAAAAAAATGGTTTAGTTGTTTGTACCGGGCAAGTGCGAGTCGGACTCGCGCACTGAGGGTTCCGTACAAACTTACCTATGAAAACAGTTCAATTCCCAAATTAAGTTACGAAGATTTTTCCGAATCGCAAAAAATGTTTTTTTTTGTGACGTAACTACAAATTTACAGTTTTCAGATTTTTTCCTATAGTTGTGCTATGAGACCTTGCTTAATGCCAAATTTCAGGATTAGAATCCTAGAGTGACCTAGAGGTCAACGGGAAGTGCCCTATGAATTTTGATTCCCTTGAGAGTGTCGAAATACACGTTTTTTGCGTCATAAACGGCTGTATCTTTTTTTTTGGTAACTCAGAAGTTTAATTTTTACACAGTTTCAAGGGATCAATGGGATAAATTTAGTTAATTTTTTGTAAAGATATAAATTACATTTTTCTGTTCAAGATCAAATAAATTATCGTTATAATCAACTTTGAAAAAAAAATTAGAAAAAACCCGACTGTGAAAAAAATAACTTTAAATAAAAACTGAAAAAAAAAAACAAGTTCAGTCCAGTAGCGTAGAAACCATTTTAATTAAAACAAAACTGCAACAGTCGGGACCCATTAGATGGAATGATTTTAGTCTAGATTATATTTTTTTTACCTTAAATTATGGCATCTCACAGTCGTTATGTTGGTTTTTTTTAACGTCACCTATCTAAGAACACTTGGGTTATATTATGTAAATCCGTTCAGCGGTTTGGAAGATATGAGGTAATAAAGAATATTACATACATACATGCATACATACATACAAGATACGCGCGAAAACATAACCCTTCTTGCAGTCGCGTAAAAAACTTATACCTATTCGTAGTAAGACACATCTTACACTGCATCAGATATATCTCAAGCCAGTTTTCCCTTCTGCGCCTGCGCATGCGCCGCGCCATCGCGTGCCTTATGCGACATACTTGACCAAGACTAATGCATTGTAGACGAGACATGGTGGGTATCATGCTGGGGGAATGTACGAAAGGTCCAGGAACACAGACTTTAGTCAGTAGAAGTCTGACACTCCATCAAATCCTGTAATCAGTAGGAAACAGGACACCCAGAACACGATATTTTACGGATCCGTCTATCGTGAACGTGAGCATGGTTTAAGGCCCTCTCCTTACTTGTTGCAGTTGAAATGGCGGCCTATTCGGTAGCTTCGGGATCAGAGACGTAGCTACCGCTGTACCTATATGCCGTATCAATGATACGAGGCCCCCGAGCTATTAGGGGCCCCGACATGTGCCATAATTCGGAATATGTTCATTTACTTATCCACAATTTATTTACGACCGACTGAAATTTCGGTTTCGGTTTCGGCCAGTTTCGGCCAAGGAATCTAGTTGAGGCCTTAGTTTCCGTTTTGGCCAGGTAATGGCCAAAACTTTCGGCCACGTCGAAACTCGAGTGTTCGTGAATTATCGTGCATCGTTTGGCGAACTTCGCGGCTAGCTTGTGATCGCTCGTCGCGTCGCCGGCTCAGTTCGCCACCGTCGCATAATCGCATGGAGTTGAGGTCGTATTTCTTTTGTTGTTAAACTTAAAAAAAAATACACACCAGATTTCTGTATACAATAGAAATTTTAAATATGTTTAAGTAAGTTTCGGTTTCGGTTTCGGCCGAAACTAAGAGCAAGGCCGAAAGTTTGGTTTCGGTTTCGGCTGAAAAACCGGTTTAAACAATCTTAAATTCACTTATTGACAGCAGGCCAGTAATGTGTATATAATAGGCTGTTCTAATAGTTTTTAGCTCGCTCCGCTCGTAATAGCTTTTTCTACGTAAGGCGACAATAAAAACTTAACCTATACAAGTACCTTCAGAATGATCTAGTAAATGAGCTCATTTTCATTTTCGAGGCCTTTTAAGGCACTGGTTCTATGCTAGTAGGACCTATTTTGTACAAAAAAAACTGCAAAAATATTTGATGTGGGGCCCCATTAGGACTAGCTACGCCACTGGTCGGGATACTCACATTCTTTCTTTTCTTTATCTGTTTATTTATTTATTATTTATTTATTTAAACTTCATGTACAGTAGTGGTACATAGGCGGACTTAATGCAACAAGGCATTGTCTACCAGTCAACCTTTGGGTTAAAAAGACAACACTGTGGTAGGCTTGAACAATAAACAAATAATTCGAACAGAAAAAATTAAATAAAAAATAAGTTATTTATAATAATAAAATACATTTAAGTGCTAAAATTATAAACTAATACATTCAATTCTGTTCTTTACTATCCCAACTTCTCTTATCTTTGGGAACACTCTGAGTTTGTTTTTACTGCTCATCATCCTCTCTTCTGCTTTGTTTCCCTCCCCACTCCTCAAGTCGTTACAGTGAATCCTGAAGCTATTCAGAAAGTTGAACAACATGTCCTGTCTACTCACTAGTCTTTGCATATATTTATTTAGGTCCGTCACAAGATGGAGAGAGCTTAATGGTTTGATATATAGCTAATAACAGTAAAAGAAGCAATGTTTGATTAAATTAACTGTGGCACGCGATATCGCGCGATTATCTGCTGGCAATGACTTCTGTTTGTAATGCTCCTGTACTGGTCGACTGACAGACATGCAATTAAAACTAGAGATGAATAAGTATTGTCATGGAGTGATAGAATAGCAAAACTAGAGACTTGCAGTGCTACGAAATCCATTTTACGACCTATAGAGAACTGTTATAGGGATTTAGTTATACAACATTATATTATATCACCATCATCATCATCTTCATTTTTATCAATTTTTGAAGTGAAAACTTCTTTAGCGGCGTTGAGCACTTTTTCTGTAATGGGTATAAAATCTTAAACTCGCGTCAGGACACGTGACCTGATCGAAAAAGCGTAAGACGGCCACCAGTCAAATTTTCGCATTCGGTTTTGAACTTAACCTTCAACATTTTATGGTTTAAAATCATTTAAAGAAATTTTTAAATGTTTCCAATCAACTTTGAACCTAATGCTTTAGGGATAAAGCTGACAAATCTATTAAATAAATTGCCACCCGCCGCGCGCCGGCGCAGCGCCGCGAAACCTAGTCCTCTGGCTATCTTCATCGTCCTTAAGATTGTGATAGAACCGTGGTCTTTGGGGGATTCGCACCGTGCTAACTACGAAGGCAATTTACGTGCTATTTACAAACGTTACGTACCTGTAGGTATGTTAGTGTAGCTAAAATTCCGTATTTCCTTGCAATTTTATTGATTGACGTATAATGACAAGAGATTCTAAAATCAATAAGACAGTGTTGTCTTTGAGTTTGCAGCTTTCTTAGTATCTAGTAGCTATTAAAAGTACTTGTGAAGGCTTTTAAGATGCAAGCACAATCATGATAATAAAATAAAAAAGGAAATCGTTCAATCGCAATAAGTACCTTCCGAGTATTAAATTGCTAAACATTTTCACTAAGGCGTTTGTTGTTTGGTAAAATAAAGTTCAGTTTATTTAAATCTGCTTTAAAAATAATTTGATTGTAAGTATTTACAAGTAAGTTAAAAAGCACGAGTGTTATTGGTATAGGAAACCGATAAATTCTCAGCTAATTCTGTAGTAAGATCGAATGTGACGTTCCTGCTTACGTGCTTACTAAGCGCCTGTGAAAAGATGTATCGCACACATTTTTATGTGCGACAGATTACTTCCACACTTTTAATTACAAATTCTTTAGGCAGGATTCAATGATAACATAACATCCTGTAATCCCCGAAGGCTCAGGCAGGGGTGCACCGAATAGTACACCCACATTTCGCAAGTTATGTTTTAAGCCTTTTTATTCATTTATTTACTTCATTTATTTTTGTAATCACTGGGATTACAAAAATAAATTGACATTTTTACTTGAATCTGCAAGAAGTTAAGACTTTAGTTTTTAAATGAATGAATTAAACTTGGGGTATCACAACAATCCGCAGTCTAAACTTATGTGTGTAATATCGAAATTGTCATGTTTGTGTACGATAGCACAATAAATGAATATTGTATTCTACCACATAAATGATAGTACTTTTATACTGATAAAGCAATTGGTGCAAAATTATTCCCTAACCATTCCAAAATATCAAACATGCTCAACGTTAATAATCAAGTTTTCACTTCTGCCGGCACTCCCGGAGTGCAACCCGTCTTTTTTTTTCTTCAATTCTGTCCTGTCACCCGTCACACTATCATTAACTCCCTTTTCTTTCATATCACTCCTCACACAATCCATCCATCCTTTCTTTGGCCTCTCCCTTTCCATCCATCCACATGTATACTCATAACTCGTTTAGTAACATGCGGTTCATCCCTCCTCTTCACATGACTATACCAAGACAAACGATTGCCTTTCAATTTTTCAGTCACTGGCGCCACTTTCAAACTTCCTCTAATATGGGATGAAAAGTATCCTAAGTGCAATTTCAGGACATGGTCTGCCCATGTATTTTTCATCCAAAGCCGTTCGAGAGTCCAAGCGTGAAGAAGTAACAAACACACACAAACTTTCGCCTGTACAATAATAATATTAATGTGATAAAAAACGTGCATTTTCTCTATTCTAGTTGCAAAAACAAGTGAAGCGAGCTCAAAAATATAATGGCAATTTGCCTCAGGAAGTTTTGATTTCCTTTAAGTTGCAAATGTTCAAATAACTTCTCCCAGTGTGGGTGTTTCTGCATCCACAGCGCGCATCTCTAGTCTTTTGCACTGTGTTTCGAAGAGGTCGTAAATCACAAAAAACTTTTACAGGTCTTTAGATGGGCAGGTATTAGTCGATTTTTATACATGGGGTGATAACCGTTCCGATTCTGTTTACTCTCTTTGATGTAGCTGGCCATCTCGCGAGGCCAATAACAGAGCTGTACAACTCAATTACTGGACAGAAAAAAGTGTTATAAAGGTCATCGACAAGTTAAGAAAAAGGAGTGACTGAAGGACGGACTGTGTGTGACCAGTGGCGTACCTAGATGACCAAAGGCCCAGGGGCTAAAAAAAAACATGGGCCCCTTTTTCACATGGGAAATCAATAAATTCTTCTACATCTTGCTCTGGGTGAAGCGAGAGGGAGTGCCAGACTTTTACAGATTAAAACATGTTGTCATGATTAAAGTAGTGTTGGATCCTTTTTTATTTAGATTTTTTGATTTATTCAGATTAGAGAATTTTTCGGTAATTTAATAAGAGGTTTGCTAATATTAGGTTTTGGGGCCCCCGAGCTTGACGGCCCCTAGGAAAACTATCACTTCAAGAATCACTAAACTTTTGTGACGTACCTGCAAATTTACAGTTTTTAGATTTATTCCTATACTTGTGCTATAAGACCTAGCTTCATGCCAAATATCAGGATTCTAGGTCAACAGGAAGTACCCTATGAATTTTGATTCCCTTGAGAGTGTTGAAATACACGTTTTTTGGCGACATAAACGGCCGTATCTTTTTTGTCGTTAACTCAAAATTTTGATTCTTTCACAGCTTCAAGTGACCGCAGACTTGAGTACATGGTTTAAATTTCAACTCGATACCTCCACGCGTTCCATACAGACAGACAGACAACAAAGTGGTCCTATAAGGGTTCCGTTTTTTTCCTTTTGAGGTATAGAAATCTAAAAATAAATATAATATATTAACAAAGATACGTCTTCTCATGGAACATATCCAGATCTATGTGTGATTTTAAGTACCTATATATAGTCGTGATATTATAATTTACGTGTGTGATGTTACTTCAAATTCTCGCTCTAATAAAACTCTTAGTACAATAGCTAGAAACGTGAGCCGCTACGGTCTGCAGGCTCGTATTGTTGAGATGGCGTCGAGTCGCGTCGCTAGCCTTTTGTTTATGCTGACCGTTTGATGGGATTTACTGTAGCCAGAGGCGGATCGTAACATTATTGGTCTCTGGGCTAACACTAGTTGGGGGCCCACCAAGTAATCAAATGAATTGGCATTTTGTTAAAAAAAGTTTTTTTTTTTATTGGGTGGGAAAATCATCTTATGACAAAACCGGCTCTTGGGCGGAGCGGGAGATAGTGTCAGACTTTTACTGACTAAAAACCCACTCCTGTTCCTTCGTTGCCTTCGTCCCAGGGCCCCGGGTTTCGCTTTCACACTACCCGTGGCCCCAGTAGGCTTCGACCCTGCCAAATAGATTTAGCCGTATTGTAGATTTTGAGAACTGAGGGCCCCTTATATCCCTGGGGCCCTGGGCTGCAGCCCATTTAGCCATTAAGTAGATCCGGCCATGACTGTAGCGGTGTTTGTTTTGAAGAAAAAACTGTAGTTTTAACTTTTACACAACCTACGTCCGATATATCCGACAAATACTCTCGCGTTTATTCCGCCAGGGTCGCACATCCACGACCAGGCGGTCGCCTCCTTCTGCGAAGCAGTAATGCTAGCAAAGGAGGCGGCCGATCGCGTGGGGCAACGGTCCTTACGCCCTCACCGCTGCTGGGATTCCGATCCTGATTTCCGGCCACCGTAGGCGCGGGCTTGCGGACGGCGAGCAATGGGTGGCTCGCCGTCCGACCGTCTGGTAACCGTCCGGACCGAGCCCAAGTCATCGACGGCGCGTACTGTTCCACGCGCGCCTCAATATGTCAGCAAATCGTAGGGGCTAAGGGTCGTTGCCTAATGGGGCCACGGGTAGTGTGAAAGCGAAACCCGGGGCCCTGGGACGAAGGCAAAGAAGGAACAGGAGTGGGTATTTAGTCAGTAAAAGTCTGACACTATCTCCTGCTCCGCCCAAGAACGGGATTTGTCATAAGATGATTTTCCCAACCAACAAAAAAAAAAACATCCACGACCAAATACTCCATCTCGTCGGCTCTTCTGTCACCTATGGGGATTGAAGAGCTAAACGAGATGGAGTACCCAGTCACAAGCACATGACCTTGGCGAATAGGACGCGAAGTCATTCATTGGAACAATCCGACGCCATCGGTTCATGGGTTAGATGGGAAAAGGTCATAAAAATGATGTCCACTGTACTATGATCATCTTTAACCTGACCTTTAGGGTAGATTTACCCCCGATTTTTGATTTAAGCATTTGAAGTTGAGTATTTCTCAAACTCTAATCTGAAAACATATCTTGCGGACGACGAGTAATAGGTAGCTCGCCGTCCGCTCGCCCGAGTCGTCAATGGCGCGAAGTGTTCCACGCGCGCCGCAGAGATGTCAGCAAGCCATAGGGGCCCAGCAGGGCTGATGCCTGCTAGGGCCTTGTGCAACAAAAGGGACTCAGGTTGGTTTTAGTTAATAAAAGTCTCCCTCTCTCGCTCCACCCTGAATAGGAAAATTTATTTGATGAAAGGAAGAACTTCTCACGAACAAAACAATAATGAATAATAAAATATTGCTTTATTTGCTTGCATACATGAGAACTGTATGATCTAAGATAACAATAATTAACTGACATAGTATTTACTTATACAAATAATCCTCTTGGGGACAAAATGTCCCCCAACTTGACACGCAACGCTGTCAAATGGTCCAACATATCACGCGTCACGAGAATCCATCGTAAAATATGAAAGGAGAAGTTGAAAAACATTGTTTGACATAAATAAGCATGGCAGTTTAGAGTTTGTCATGCTCACTCAAATGTCTCACTGATGGTGGCGCATGTGTTGGATCATTCGGTTCCCTTCAAAATGGTTGAGCTGAGTGGTGCTAATATTAGCGTCATGTCCGTGAACGGGCGCTGTCAGTTGAGACTGGTCATCTCTTAGCTGCCAGTTGCTATTTTAATATCTATATTTAGTTTTTAATTTTACTTTATTTAAATTGTTCTCACATGATAGCGACAAGAAACATGTAACAGAGATATTTGTGATTACAAAACATGAAAGATTGAAAATGGTTTATTTGAAATAAAATGCTTTTGAATCTCTGTCTGGGCTACGTTGTAGCGTCACGAAATTTGCGCGTCATGTTGGGGGACACTTTGTCCCCTAATGCATCTAAGGCTTAACGCTATTATGATGCATCTGGTTAGACTGGAAGTCAAACCCTAGATAGAGTTGGATAAAGGCTGGGTAGTAGGCAGATTTACTGAAACAAATTAGATACATAATTGTTTTATGAAGGCGGCATATACTTAGGTACCATGTGTTTCAAATAAGAACAGGATTGACTTAGCGCCATGTTGTGAAGTCATTGCTGTCAAATCGGATAATTTAGGTAGTGTGAGCGAAACGACCCGGATCGACCATGGTCCGAACTTCCACCTATAAAAATATGTTTTTTTTAGTAGTAGGTACCTATTTTGGGATCAAAAATAAATACAGTTTTTTGGTAAATGTACTTTAATGCCTTTTTCTTTAATTTTTTGTTATAGCGGCAACAGAAAACATCATCTGTGAAAATTCCAATTAAATACCACGCTTCATGAGAACAGCCTGGTGACAACAGACACAGTGCAAGTCTCATTAATAGTCTGTTCGGAAGGCGCAGTGACAAAAGGACCAGCTTTCTAGCTACGGGTCACGGGTTGGAATGAGAGAATTTGTTACGAGCAGAAACAAACCCACCGAAGCGATTTACAATGATAATTAGGGAACAGTGGCATCATACACAGCCATTTACGTCATTGTGGTCATTCTTGCGTATCGTGTTGAAGGGGAACATAACACACCCATATGGTTGAGTCGTCCACGGCGCGTAGTGTTCCACGCGCGCCTCAGAGATGTCAGCAAAACCGTAGGGGCCCAGCAGGGTCGAAGCCTACTGGGGCCATGGGTTGACTTCTGAAAGGGAAACCCGGGGTCCTGGAACGCAAGGGCAAAGGAAGATAGGTGTGGTTTTAGTCAGTAAAAGTTTGACACGTCCTCTCGCTCCGCCCTAGAGCGAGAGATGGCATTAGGGTCGACGCTGCGTTAAGCGACGCCCGCGCGGTCCGATACATAAGTGTTCCGTCGTGGTGACCCGCGCGAGCACTACGGGGTTACCATGACGTTCAAAGTCATGGTAACCCCTAGTCTAAAAATACATTAAAGGGGTGACTAGACGGCTGCAAACCAACGTCCCAACAAAGGTGACTTTGCTAGTTTCAATCCGTGTAGACAGCAGTTGTAATCCATACCTTCAAAGCCTTTGGTTGAGAGGCGCGTTTTTCCAACCACCGAACGTGTTTGCGCGTGGTTTACATCCATGTAGCCGCAACACAAATCAAACGCATAAACAAAGATCACTTGTTTGGGACGTGGGTTTGCAACCATCTGATCACCCCTTAAAGTCCTCTATCGACACGACTACATGCACACCGTTAAAGTTGAAATAGCGACACTGCGCAGGTAATAATCCGGTTTCCGCTACGTGGACCGTCGCACACGACACACGCGTGACGTCATGCGACGGGTAACGCAGCGTTGGCCCTTAGATGATTACCCACCTCAAAAAAAAACCCAAATATGGTTCCATACAAAAATGTGTATTTATTTCTTTCAGTTGTAATCTAAACTAACAAACCTATACATATAAATAAAATTAACATTTTTTTTACTAAATGCATTTGAAAGTATATTCGATGGCTAAGATAACCAAAAATAAAATACGATTTTAAAATTTTTGTTTGTCTGTCACACTTTTATACCAGTAAGTGTGACAGACAAACAGCTATATATATATATATAGCTGACATTATAGGGAGTAACAGGTGCAACAAATACTGCTATGGCCGCGTTTCTACCTGCGAGCAATTCTTATCAAAGTTCAATTACTTAGCGGGCCACGACTGACTTGCTTTTTTTTTTTTTAATTGATATAAACCTTAATTGGTCACATTATACATCGTCAACCCATAATTGCCTACCGACATAGGTCAAAGAATTGCCAAACTTAAGGCCCTAACTCCCGACTTATAAAACAATGACTTTCTGAAGCCTACTCCTCAGCAACGGCTGGGTCCAATAGGTTTGAAAAAAATATATGTTTATTATAGATTCATGTACAACATTATCAACATATGATTTTTTCTTAAAACTAATACTTTTGCCACAACAAAATTGAACATGATATTTTTTCGCTTGTTTTCCCTACACCTTTCAAACGGCTTTGATCTTTAGGAATACGTTTGCACAAAAAAATTGCTGGTTAAGTGTTCTTCAGAATGTACATAGCATATGTAAATCAATCAATATTTCGCAAAGAAAATGGATTTAAAGGTCAGCGGGGCTCTAAACAGTCAGCCCCCCTAACCAAGTTCCGACGTCATTTTAACGCTCAGTCACGTGGTCAGAACAAAGGAATCGGAGACGTGGCCTACTCGAGGCGTTCGACGCAAACGAAACGATCGTAACTTGGCTAGGGTGACAGGTGTTCACGGGACTATATGCCTTAAGTGGCAGTGGCAGAGCACATTGCTCGCAAAACAAATGGTCGTTAGGTCCGAAAGTTTCTGGACTGGCGACCGTGTCCCACAAGGTGGAGTGGCACCTCGTGGAAATCCGATGGATAAGAGACGTTTAGGACTGGTCGTTGTGGGCGTGTGTATAATAGTGGACGTCTTTCGGGTGAAATGATGAGACAGCAATGAGAGAATTGAGAGCAGCGGCAGCGCAGTCGTAACGGACCCGACTTACGTTAGCATAGCATAGCATAGTCGGCCTTATAATGTTCCCACTGTTGGGACTCAGGCCTCCTCTCTAGGAGAGGGAATGGGCCGTAATCCACCACGCGGGCCCAGTGCGGGTTGGTGGATGTAACATGTCTTCGAATTTTTGGTTCTAGAACATGCCGGTTTCCTCACGCTGTTTTTCTTCACCGTTTCGAGAGCAGTGGTGATGAAATAAATTACACAAAGTAATGCGCCTGGCTGGATTTGATCCCGCGACTTATAACTCGTAAGTCGGGGCCATTACTACTCGGCCACCACTGCTCACAAGACTTACGTTACTTTGTGTAATTTATTTCATCATCACTGCTCTCAAAACGGTTAAGGAAAAGACCGTGAGGAAATCAGCTTTTCCTAGAACTAAAAATTCGAATACAATATGGCAACCCGCACTGGGCCCGAGTGGCGGATTACGGCCAATTCTCTCTTCTATAGAGGAGGCCTGAGTCCCAGCAGTGGGAAAATTCAAAGGCTGATAATGCCCGCAATCTAATAATTGGAATATACCAAGATCCCAGGAGCTGTCAGACATTACTTATTTTCACCTGGATGAAACCTTAAGTCCTCAGTAGCGTCTCATATGCTTTGAATACCTGTGTGTTTGTGGATTTCCTCCTTGGAGCCCCTGAGCAGGTACCAGGTGAGAAAGGGAACTAAAAATAACGAGTTACTTAACTTAATTTTTTATGGCTGATTTTTATAGATGTTTTGTAGAATATTGTTCTAAAGTAGTATCATAAGTGTCAGACACTTTCCATGGACCAAAACTTCTGTCAGACGCTTTAAAGCTCCAAAATAAGTAAATAAACTTTACTTATTTTTACATGTCTAATTTTTTAATATGTTAATAAGGTAACTATTACAAAGTTATATTTCATTAGTCAGACAAATTGTAGTAACCAAACATCCAGTCAGAGCATGAAATCGTCTCACTCGCTCTGAAACGCATGCGTGCTCATGCGCTCATACTCTTGTCTTGTATGAATATTTTTTGTGTTTAGGGGATGTTTGGTCACTACAATTAGTCTAACTACTGAAATATAACTTTGTAATAGTTAGCTTTATAACATATTTAAAAATCAGAAATGTAAAAATAAGTAAAGTTAATTTATTTTTTTAGAGCTTTAAAGCGTCTGACAGAAGTTTTGGTCCATGGAAAGTGTCTGACACTTATGATACTACTTGAGAATAATATTCGACAAAACATCTATAAAAATCAGCCATAAAAAATTAAGTTAAGTTACTCTTATTTTTAGTTCCCTTTCTCACCTGGTACCTGTTCAGGGGCTCCAAAGAGGAGTTCCACAAGCACACAGGTATTCAAAGCACATGAGACGCTAGGTACTGAGAACCTAAGGTTTCATCCATGTGAAAATAAGTTATGTCTGACGGCTCTGGGATTTTGGTCTAGAAGTGAACGCAAGTAAAAACGTGGCCTAAGCGTAACTAACAAAAAATAGGTAATGATCATTTAACAAAATTCCTATCCTGTTCATCCCGTATTTATATTGCGAGCTTGAAGATAAATACATGATAAAATTACTATAATAACAATACTACAGAGCAAGAAATCGTCAAGACAGAATGTGATACTGCTAATGTACAGGGTGTCTTTGACATCGTCGCACAAACGGATACCATGGATCCAGTACATGATTCAGGACCCACCAGTGAGTGGTTGAATTTTTCGTCGGTATTTTCTGCTTTTTTTTTGTAATTTTTTTTTTTTAATTTACTTAAACTGTATAAAATCGTTATTCTAACATTTTTTTGTAAAAAAAAAAATGAATGAATTAAGTACTTTTAGTAAAATTAAAAATGTCATCAGGGTTGATTAGAAAAGCAATCTTATCAACCCCGATGACTTTTTAATTATTCAATTTTTTATTAAAGAATTTATTTTCTACTGAAAATATCATCGGAGTTAGTTAAAATAACGATTTTATACAGTTTAAATTTAAAAAAGTAGATTTTTTTTAAATATGTAAAAATCGACGAAAATTTCCACCACTGGGGGTCCAGAATCATGTACTGGATACATGGTATTCGTTTGTGCGTCGATGTCAAAGACACGATGTATATATATTTGTGAATGCTGATGGTTTTTTTTTGTAGTTAATCTACAAATCAACCCCTCGCTCTGGAAGGAGAGGAAGTGTCACGCTTTTGCTGACTAAAACCCACATGTGTTCCTTCAGTTATCGTTTGCTTTTAAGTGCAAGGTAACTCTTTCGAATTATCCACAGCCCGCTTATGCTGAGCTCCAAGTTCTGTTGTCATGTCACAGTCTGTATTGACATGACAATTAACATTATTATGTATATTAATTAATTAATTGACTGGCCTGTTGGTCTAGTGATTAGTGACCCTGACTGCTATGCCGGAAGGTCGTGGGTTCGATTCCCACCCAGGACAAATGTTTCTGTGATGAGCATGATCATTTGTTCTGTGTCTGGGTGTAATTTATCTATAATATGTACAGATTTAGAAATATATAAATATGTTTATCAGTTGTCTAGTACTCATAGCACAAGCTCTGCTTAGCTTGGGACTAGACGACGTTGTGTGATAGTTGTGGAATATTAAAAAAAATTATGAATACCAGTGACACTTACTGACACTCTTGGTACATATGTGAAGGGTTGCTAATGCCATCCTTAGCAATACCCACAAGTGCCTCATTTGTGGATAGTTAGAAAGAGTTACTGCGGCCGTGGAATAAAAAGGGCAACTGAAGGAACACGGGTGGGTTGGATTTTTCCACCCAGAGGGGAGTAGTAATTTTATGACTACCCGCTAAAAAAAAAACTTCTCGGTGTTCTGTGGTATAGATACAACTTATATTCCAAGTCATCCTCAAAAGTTATTGCTTGTTATGTAACTAATTAATTGAGGGTTTTCTAAAATGACTTTCACCAGGTGACACCACTGAGTCGTCAGGTCCAGGCACCTGTCATAACGCTTATGACAGTTGCCTGGACCTGACGACTGACATTAGTTAAATTGACGTCAACGTCGTTTTTAAAAGTAGAAGAATTTTCGGCTCAGTGGCGTCAACTGGTGGTGTGGATTTTCCTGAAAACCCTCAGTGCTCGGCCAGACTGGCAGCGCGGTGCGGGGAGCAGCGCGGATGCGTGAAAGGCGCGTGTTTTTTTTGACCAGACTGGCATCGCGGTGCGGGGAGCTGCGCGCGTGCAGTGTACTTGAGTTGCCCGCGTGCGTCCCGCATTGAGCAACCTATGGACACTCAAATGAAGTTCTATCTTGAAAATTGCCAGGCCGCGCCAGCCCTGCACCCACTCTTCCAGCTTGGTCGAACACATAATGCCCTGATGACTGAGACAAGGGCAGAAAGTCTAGAGTATGGGCCTACGTATGATTTGCTTCAACATCACTACCTTCCAGACTCTGTTCATTACATTCCAGTACAGGCGCAGTATACCGTTTTCTACTAGAAGTATCAATGTTATGTCTCCGTTTCATATGCTTCTTAAAATTAGACCCATTCGTGAAATCACGTTGACAGTAAATACACTTATATGGTTTAGCACCAGTGTGTTGCCTCAAATGTAAGTTCAAACGGGTTTTAAACCTAAAAGTCTTGTTACAATATTCACAAACGTAAGGCATTAAGTCCGTATGCACAATAGAATGTGATTTCAAGTGTCTTTTAACCCGGAAACTTTTACCACATTGCTCGCAAACAAACGGTTTAGCTCCGGAGTGGAGGCTGAAGTGGGATTGAAGATTTCCTCGGGCCCGGAAGGCCATTGGACAGAACTCACATTTGTAAGGTTTTGTGTCATCATGTGTCATCATATGAGTACTCAACGTTCCTTTGGTAAAGAACATCTTGCCGCATACGTGACACGAGAAGTCTCTGCTTCGTTCTGTATGTATAAGTCTATGTTGTAGTAAGTTACTTCGGGACTTGAATTCCTTGTGGCAATGTTCACATTTCAGTTTATCTTCTATTGTTTCACATTTCACTCGTTTCCTATAACTTTTAGTGTATACTATGATGTGATCTTGTAGCTGTTCTTCATTTTCAAATATTGAACCGCAGTTCTGACACATCGTTCGATCTTTGAAATGACAAGTGGTTCTATGCTTCTTTAAGGTAGATGCCATCGTGAAACGCTTGTTGCAGAACTCACAGCAGTATCTAAGCCATTTTTTATGTGACCGTACATGATTGACGAATGATTTGAAGTTACTTAACACCTTACCGCAGTCCGAACACTTAAAAGTACAACAGTGAGTGTGTATTTGCAATGCGTGTAAGCGTAGCGACATGACATTCTTGCATTGAGCGTCACAGTCAGCACAACGGCACATGTAATCGTCCCAAGTCATTTCAGACCCTTTTTCATTGCTTTCAATGCCTAAATCAGAACTATACTTCTTCTTTTTCTTTTTAAGTTTTTTCTTCTTGATCTGAGTCATGTATAGAGGAGCATCACTATCTGAGCTGTGGAAACCATCGGAATTTGGAAGCATTTCATCACCACTCAACCTTTCAACCTTTACTGCTGCAGCCAGGTCTAACAAAGAATTAGGGTCTACAGTCACTATTTGCAGTTCTTCATTGATAATTTCCGGTTTTACCTCCCTTTTAGTGTCCTCAAAGTCTTCCCAGTCGATATTGACCGGTTTCCCATCTTCATCTGGGTTTATTTTGATGTCAGAACACGAATTTTCTTTGTCATCTTTCTTCAGGAATATCTCGTTCAATTTTATCTGTGCCGTCCTGACGTTGTGTAGAAAGGACCATGTACGTTCTAGTAAATCGAAGCATGAGAAGCAAATGCTATTAGGAAGAGCATCTGAGGACTTTATATCGATATTTATCCACAACAATTTTGTGGCTATCTTGGAGTTAAGTCCTACATCTTCGTCTGGTGATATAAGCGTTTCTTTAGTCGTTGGTTCAGCGCATAAGCGGCAGTACGCTTCATCTTCGTCACACATTGTTAATTATCAACTGAATTCACGTAACATTTGATTGTAAAATGTTTTTTTTTCGGAACAATTGTGAATACTATCAATGATAAACAACCATTTTGACAATAGACGCGTCTGTATTGCCACTGCACTGAAATAAAAATCTGGATACTAGTTTTTAAAGCAAATATTAAGAATAAACCTAATTATTATTGTCGTTAGATAATTCATTGGTAGTTTTGCAATGCTTGACCAAAATTAAATTTTAGATATTTATTTATTTTTTCATTAGTATTCTACCAAAATGGCAACCCAAACGTTCTATTTATAGCGCCATCTACAGGTTTATACTCATATTATCAAAGCACTCTAACAGCATATTTACTTACTATGAATATCACTAGATGGCAGTAACTTAAGTATAGTTTGCATTATTTTAGTTGATAATATTTTTCATGAATGGCTTTGCCTTCGAGGTGGGCAGTATATTAATATACCAATTATTTGTAACTCTTGTAGATTTCCACCTTCTGAACCTGACTGAACATGCCTAAAGCTTTTATGGCTAATCTAGGTACCACTATGATACCTATAGGTACATAAAATAATTACTAATTATTGGTTGATCCAAACTGACGAGCTACTAATACCCCGGAATTATTAAGAAAACAAGACAAAACTCGGGCACAGCTAAACCAATAAAGCTTTTACGTATCAGGCTAAGTGATACTATCATATAACATAGTATCAATCTATTTAGATTCAGTGTGTAGGACGAATAACAAATATTGACGATCTTGGAATACTGAGCAGGCCTTCGAGTGAATGACCTGTAAGCTTTTACATAACATTTAGCTAAAATATGCGTGGCCTAGCCTTTTCCAAAGTATAGGTACCTAATATTAGTAGGTACTTACCTAACCCCACCAGAGATATTTTTAGGGTTCTGTACCTACCCAAAGAGTGTCCGGATATTACTACTTAACTAACTCAATCCATACCTACCGTACGTCCGTCTTTCTGTCAATGGGCTGTATTTCATGAATGGGAATAGGTAGACAGTTGAAAATACCGATTATGTAGATATTTCTTTTACCGCTACGTATATCAATAATATATTTTTTTTTATTAAACCAGTGCTTGACTGCGATCCCACCTGATGGTAAGCAGTGATGCAATTATTGATGGTGAGGCGCACTAGTTTATTAAGAGCTTATTCACTGTAGCCTAGAAGACACCTAAAATATAGTTGGATGGGAAGACCGCCGCAGGCAAATGATTATCTTGGGCGGACCGAGAGGGCGTGTCAGACTTTTACTGACTAAAAAACCCACTCTTGTTTCTTTCTTGCCATTGTTTCAGGGCTCTGGGGATATCTTTCGCAACACCTATGGCCCCAGTAGGCTTCGACTCTGCTGGGTCCCTACGGTTGCTGACATCTCTTTGAGGCACCTGGAGCACTACGCGCCGTCAAAATCTAAGAGGTGCGAGTCGGAAATGGCCGGGAATCGCCTGCGACCAACGACCCAAGACCCAAGACTGCCTATTTAATAAAATTTGATTTCAAGGTTATTCATAACCATTTACTATTGATGTCTTGGCATATAAATAACCTATTATTACCAACGAACGGAAGAAGGACATTTTGGTTTCATTTTTAAGGATCGTAGGCAATTAGTACCTGTAGCACGCCCACAGGCACAGCTAGGACACCGACTTCTTCTCAGTGTGAGGGAGTGAGCTGATGCTGCAGGATTATTCAAATTCAAAGAATCACCGCGACGTATATTTTGTTTTGTATTGGGAAATTATCAAACAACTTCTTTCGATCACCCCCTTTTTTAGGGTTCCGTACCTCAGAAGGAAAAAACGGAACCCTCTCTGTCGGTCTGTCAAGCCCAAATGCACACTGAGGGTTCCGTACAAACTAACCTATGAAAACAGTTCAATTCCGAATATAGCTACGAAGATTGTTACAAATTGCAAAAAAGTTTCTTTTATTGTGACTTAACTAAAAATTTACAGCTTTCAGATTTTTTCCTTTACTTATGCTGTGAGACCTTGCTTCACGCCAAATTTCAGGATTCTAGGTCAACGGGAAGTACCCTATGAATTTTGATTCCTTTGAGAGTGTCGAAATATACATTTTTTGCGACATAAACGGCCGTATCTTTTTTTTTCGTTAACTCAGTAATTTGATTTTTTCACAGCTTCAAGGGACCGCAGACTTGAGTATATAGTTTTAATTTCAACTCGATACCTGCCCGCGTTCTCGAGATAAAGGGTCTTGACAGACAGACGGATGGCCAACAAAGTGATCCTATAAGGGTTTCGTTTTTTCCTTTTGAGGTACGGAATCCTAAAAAGCCCTCCTGTAGAAAATCGAAACGCTCGTGCCCTTCATTATTTTGTTCCATAATTGTTTTAATTTCATTATTTAGGTACAATTATAATGTGTAATTAGTATATTTCTTTTGTGATATTGGTATTGCAATGATTTTTATATATTTTTTAAACACAGCCAATTAATGCTAAAATTATTTTTTTAAAATTACGTGCCAAAATTATTTAGTTTTTTTTTTAGGTGAGCAAATCATCTAATGACATCCCCTGCTCTTGGGCGGAGGGGGAGGGAGTGTCAGACTATTACTGACTAAAAACCCACTCCTGTTCCTTTGCCATTGTTCCAGGGCCTCCGGGGATCTCTTTCGCATTACCCATGGCCCCAGTAGGCTTCGAACCTGCTGGGCCCCTACGGTTGCTGAAATCTACTAAGCCACCTAATGCTCGCCGTCCGCAAGCCCGCGCCTACGGTGAAAATGATTTTGAGTTCAGTTGTCTTTTAAAAATTTGCAAAGAATTTTTTTTTTCCGTGATTTCCTTGCGGTAGGTACATTCGAGCATGTTAACACTAGCAGCCAACCAATGACACTAATATTCTACCTAGATTTATGTAAATGAGTACAAAGTACAGTTATCTTGTAAATAGGAGGTCGAAGTACCCATCACTAAGACTTTAAAATGAGTAATGATTATTTCATAAAAAACAATACAGAAAAACATTCTTAACCAAGCATAGAAGGTACAGAATCAGCTACAGGGCTTTTTACACACATATAACATTTTCTTTTTTAAATAATATAAAGAAGTGCTTGACTGCGATCCCACCTGATGGTAAGCAGTGATGCAATCGTTGATGGTGAGGCGCACTATTTTATTAAGAGCCCATTCACTCTAGCCTTGAAGACACCTAAATTATAATCGGAAGGGCGGACCTCAGCAGGCAAGTTGTTCCAGTCCTTCGATGTACGCGGTATAAACGACGAGGTGATGATATTATTAATCTGGATCGCAGATGTGTTAACAATGTAAGGGTGGATTCACCGTACGTCGAGTTGACCGATGTACAAATATGATGGTGACATTTTTTGACGCCATATTTTAGTTTGATTTTAGTTAGTTAGTAGTAGGTTGTAGTTTAAATGTAAATAAAATAATTATATGCCTAATTAATAAAGAGATCACACGGAAAAAAAAACATCAATATTAAAATTGTTAAACAAATATAAAAACCACACATGGCGACATTTTAGTTTTGTTTCTATTTGTCGGCAACGCATTGACACTTGACAGAGCCCTTGCTGTTGTAGCAGTGCCTAGTGGGCAAGTTTTTTCCTGTTTGATGCAAGTGGATACAATCGGGTTTATTCGATTTTTATGCAAGTGAAGGCGAGGTCATTTTGTACCGAATAAACCGCAATGGACCGATTACCAATCAGACCTCCACAACCCAGTTATTGGATAACACGACTGATGACTCCTTGAATAGACCGATGGTCAGACTTTCTGACGTCTAACCACCTGTAACGACTGTCAAAGATCTGCGAATGACACCCGGGCCCAAAGGCTTGCTTTTCGAGGCACTAGGTGTCAGTAATGTACCTACTATAAAAAGAAAAGTAGGTAAGTACATATTCAATTGATAAATTCACATTAGCTCTTGCCCAGTTCTGAGCATGCAACTAGTATTCTTAACCAACGGGCCATCACGACACTCATCATCATCATCATTTCAGCCGAAAGATATCCACTGCTGGACATAGGCCTCCCCCAAGCGACGCCACAACGACTGATCCTGTGCGTCTCGCATCCACCGCAATCCCGTGACTATCACCAGATCGTTGGTCCACCTTGTTAGGCTTTCCAACGCTGCGTTTTCCGGTGCACGGTCGCCACTCTAGAACCTTTCGGCCCCATCGACCGTCCGTTCTACGAGCAATGTGCCCTGTCCACTGCCACTTTAGTTTAACGATTCTTCGGGCTATGTCGGCGACCTTGGTTCTCCTGCGGATATCTTCATTCTTTATGCGATCACGGTAAATTCCGAGCATAGCCCTTTCCATTGCCCTTTGAGTAACTTTAAGCTTCTGATGAGGCCCATTGTAAGCGACCACGTTTCGGTTCAGGTTAGGTTCAGGTTCAGGTTCCTCATATACTTAAAATAATGTTTTAATTATCCCAGGTAGAAAGGAAAACCTGTTATTAACCAGAGAGTATTGTAAAGCACTTACTCTGTAACATACTATGGGTATCGCTGTTGTTCACCTAAAAAAAACATCATTATCGTCATCATAATTTCAGCCGATAGACGTCCACTGTTGGACATAGGCCTCCCCCAAGCGTCGCCATGACGACCGGTCCTGTGCGTCTCACAGCCATCGGATTCCCGCGACCCTCAGCAGGTCATCGGTCCAACTTGTGGGAGGCCTTCCAACGCTGCGTCTTCTGGGACATGGTCACCACTCAGAACCTTTCGTCTTTATTGACCATCTGTTCTGCGAGCAATGTGCCCTGCTCACTGCCACTTACAATGCGTTCCCTAATAAGAATAGGATCGATTGCCATGTTGTGACGTCACGTCATACTGTCAAATCGAAGAATTAATAGGGTGAGCAAAACAAGAAACTTTTAAAATTTAATTTATTTACGAACTGCGAACGAGAAAAGATTAATCAGAATCCAGTTCTTCAATTTTGCTCATCTCTAAGTTCTTCAATTTTGCCCAATTTCTTGCGATTTGACAGTATGAAGTGACGTCACAACATGGCAAGCGATCCTATTCTTATTTGGAACGCATTGTAAGTTTGGCGACTCTTCGTGCTGTGTCGGTAACCTTGGATCTTCTGCGAATATCTTCATTTCTGCTGTGATTACACAAGGAAACTAAATAAATAAAATATAAGGTGTTAAAAAATTAACTTTAAGAATTTCGAGGGGAGATTGTACTCCTCATTATGAACAACTTTTACTATGGGACCAAACCCGAAATAGCGAAAAAAAATCAGCTGCTCCGTACATTTTGACGAGTTATGCGAATATAAACGTAGGGATGACATATGGTACTGAAACATGGTCGCTTACAATGGGCCTGATCAGAAGGCTTACAGTCACCCAAAGGGCAATGGAAAGGGCTATGCTCGGAGTTTCCTTGCGTGATCGCATAAAGAATGAAGATATCCGCAGGAGAACCAAGGTCGCCGACATAGCCCAAAGAATCGCCAAACTAAAGTGGCAGTGGGCAGGGCACATTGCTCGTAGAACGGACGGTCGATGGGGCCGAAAGGTTCTAGAGTGGCGACCGCGCACCGGAAAACGCAGCATTGAAAGGCCTCCCACAAGATGGACCGACTACCTGGTGAGAGTCGCGGGAGTGCGGTGGATGCGAGACGCACAGGATCGGTCGTTGTGGCGTTACTTGGGGGAGGCCTATGTCCAGCACTGGACTTCTTTCGGCTGAAATGATGATGATGATGAAACGTAGGGAGTCCCATAGTAAAAGTTGTTCATAATGAGGAGTACAATGTCCTCTCGAAATTCTTATAGTTAATTTTTTAACACCTTATATATTGGGCACGCCACAATTATGGCGGTAAGTCCCCTCTTTGAGGCGTGGTTGGAAAGACCTCACGGCGTCCTCACATTCCGCATGACGCAGGTCCTCACCGGACACGGTAAGTTCGGGAGGTTCCTGCACCGGATTCGTGCGGAAACGACGCCCGGGTGTCGCCACTGTGTGGCCCACCCGGAGGACACGGTGGAGCACACGGTGGAGGTGTGCCCCGCTTGGGCAGAGCAACGCCGTGACCTCGTGAGGGCAATCGGCGGCGGTGATCTCTCGCGCCGGGCCTTGGTTCAGGCCATGCTCCGGAGCGAGGAGGAGTGGCAGGCGGTCGCCTCTTTCTGCGAAGCAGTAATGCTAGCTAAGGAGGCGGCCGATCGCGTGAGGCAACGGTCCTTACGCTCCAACCGCCGCCGGGATTCCGATCCCGATTTCCGGCCACCGTAGGCGCGGGCTTGCAGACGGCGAGCAATGGGTGGCTCGCCGTCTGACCGTCCGGTAACCGTCCGGACCAAGCCCAAGTCGTCGACGGCGCGTTTTGTTCCACGCGCGCCTCAAGGAGATGTCAGCAAATCGTAGGGGCCCAGCAGGGTCGAAGCCTACTGGGGCCACGGGTAGTGTGAAAGCGGAACCCGGGGCCCTGGGACGAAGGCAACGAAGGAACAGGAGTGGGTTTTTAGTCAGTAAGAGTCTGACACTATCTCCCGCTCCGCCCAAGAGCGGGGATGTCATTAGGATGATTTTCCCACCCAATAAAAAAAAAAAAAAAAAAAACACCTTATATATAAAATTGTCACAGATCTAAGCCAGATCTAAAAAACACAGCTACGAACTTGCTACCACTGAATCAACCTAATAAATATTAAAAATATCTTTGTCCTGCATAAAAACTTCTTTCAAAGTTCCGACATTATAATTTTTAACTTGCGATCCTGGTCACGCGTTCAAAAACAAAACATCTGGTACTGTTTTAAATTGAAATAGTTACATTTTAAAATAGCTAATATTTATTCACTTTGGTAAAGGATTTATGTGCGAACGACATTTACATTTATCATAATATCAAGCAGCAAGAAGGGAATTAAAATTGCCTCTACAAGTGGTGTGATACATATACCTTATACTCAATACTTTATTGCATTCCATATGTACATAGATGGTATAACAGATTAGTGTTGCCACAGAACTCTGCTTCCGCTTTCGCAAAAGTTCCGCAAGCTTTTTCACTACCCTTTCCGTTTCTGGTTCCGCAAACTTTATAACAGAACTCTTAACAGAAGAATACAACTAAGAGCGAGGGGTGAGGGGGCCTGTAGACGACTTGACACGACGAAAAAGGCGTGAAGGGGAGGATTTTTTTTTTAGTTCATTCTGCGCATCACTGCGCCTTGTGACGTTCAGCGTAATCTTCTGTTGTTTTTTTCTTATGTTTGTTTTGTTTTTCTGTTGCCAATAGTACGCCAATACTTATCACCCCCCCCGCCGGCAGTGTAGCCAGTGAGCCTTAAAAATATAATTATATTTTTTCTCCATAGTATTAACGCTTCCGCTTCCACTAAGATTTACTTTTGACATCTGTTTCCGGTTTTGCTTCCGTTACGACACCTCCGTTGCATCACTATAACAGATAGTTAAAGATCAATATGGACCTTGTTGAAAACGCAGCGTTGGAAGGCCACTCACAAGGTGGACCGACGGCCTGGTGAGAGTCGCGAGAGTGCGGTGGATGCGAGACGCACAGGATCGGTCGTTGTGGCGTCGCTTGGGGGAGGTCTATGTCCAACAGTGGATGTCTTTCGGCTGAAATGATGATGATGGACCTTGTCGGGCACAGTAAAATTAGGAGAGAGGACGAGGGCTAAGTAGCAATTCAAGGAATTCAATATTATTGTAGATCTAATACAAACTTAGATGTGTTTAATTATATGTATAATTATCTAATATATAAAATTCTCGTGTCACAGTTTTCGTTGCCATACTCCTCCGAAACGGCATGACCGATTCTCATGAAATTTTGTGTGCATATTGGGTAGGTCTGAGAATCGGACAAAATCTATTTTTTTTTTCAATTTTGGATATTTTTTTTTTTTTATATACATAGCAAAACAACGTTTGCCGGGTCAGCTAGTGTATGTATATTTATTTATTTATTTATTTACAAGTACTTGTACAACGTTACAGAGAATGTCCAAGGCGTTGTACAGTAGAAACTTACAAACTAAAAAAATAAATTTAATAAAAACAATAATACCCTAATAACAAATCCATACACATTGAAGAATAAAAAAAAAACTAAGTAACTAACATATAATTTAGAAATAAAAAGAAAATACTTATACTTTATCCCTCAAAACTTATTATGTCTGTGTATCAGTATAGATAAATTATGTCACTTATTTTGTGGGTCGGGCCAAGTCAAATTAGATTTTCCTATCCGGTTTTTACTCTTGCCGTTTCTTCTCCATAGAAACCACCATTTGGAATCGTACACTAGTTTCTGACATTCTATAAGTGCCCATGTAGGCCTATGTGAAATAAAAATATTATTAAGAAAAGCCATTTTTTTATTTTAAGGTGTCTGTGGTCGTTTATGGTTGGAAAGGAAGAAAGTAAAAAAAAAGAAAAAAAAAAGTAGGTCCAAGCACCCTAGTTACACTGGAAGTGACTTGTGCATAACAGCTAACGTTTTCAATCAATATTTGAGAGGTATATATAATCTAAAAAGTTTGAGCGGGATTCCTGCATTTCGTGACTTCTTATTTGTTTTGAAAGGCAAAAATTACTAAGCGACATTGAGTAAAATTTTCAGGATAGTGATTTAAAGTTAAATGGTTGATATTTACGTTTAAAAATTTTACCATTACATCACATTACACATCACATAATTTCAGCCAAAAGACGCCCACTGTTGAACATAGGCCTCCCTCAAGCGTCGTCATAATGACCGGTCCTGTGTATCTGTCATCCATCGAATACCCGCGACCCTCACCAGGTCATCGGTCCATCTTGTGGGAGGCCTTCCAACGCTGTGTCTTCCGGTACGTGGTCGCCATTCCAGAAACTTTCGTCCCCATCGACCATCAGTTTTATTTATTAAGGCAGAGTTCCGTCCAATGAATTCGCCGCGGGCCTCAGAATGGTACCTAGCTATATTCGTATAATACAGGTACGTCATTGATGATTTGAAAGAAAAAAAAACGAGGTTTCATAACACCATACCATTTAACGTACACGTATGCAAACACATATCTTCATATATGTATATTTGACTACATTATTGACTGTTCTCAAAGTAACGGTATCTTCCATTATCGGAACAAATGTAAGTAAATTGTTGAGGGATTTCGTGAAGGCATTTTTATTAGTTTGACTTCAAGTGCGTAAATAGAATTGATCTTGGTAAAATTTTATGTTTAAGTTTGGCTCTATTTTTCAGCTCACGCTTGACCACTATCTCATCATGGTAAGCCATAATGTGTTCGACAATGAAACACGCTTGCCTAGAAGTAACTTTATTCACTCTTGACTTAAAGACTCCCATGTTGTAGCAATCAGGAAACAGACTCAAGCAGGTAATTCAACTCCTTAGCTTACGGCCGTACGATTGGTACGCAATGATGTGGCCGACAATGGAGCACGCTTGCCTAGAAGTAACCTATTCACTCTTGACTGAAAGCTCCACAGGCTGTAGCAAACAGGAAACAGACTCAAGCAGGGAATTCAACTTCTTAGCTTATGCTGCTATGAATGGTACGCGATGATGTGGTCTACAATGGAGCACGCTTGCCTAGAAGTAACTTTATTCACTCTTGACTGAAAGACCCATGTTGTAGCAATCAGGAAACAGACTCAAGAAGGTAATCTAACTCCTTAGCTTATGGTGGTGCGAATGGTACGCAATGATGTGGCCAACGCAGGAGCACGCTTGCCTAGAAGTAACCTATTCACTCTTGACTTAAAGACTTCCAGGTTGTAGCAATCAGGAAACAGACTCAAGCAGGGAATTCAACTCCTTTGCTTAAGGTGGTACGAATGGTACGCAGTGATGTGGCCAACGAAGGAGCACGCTTGCCTAGAAGTAACCTATTCACTCTTGACTGAAAGCTCCACAGGCTGTACCAATCAGAAAACAGACTCAAGCAGGTAATTCAACTCCTTTGCCTATGATGGTTGACATACTAAGCATGATCTATCTTTAAATTAGAAACTCTTCTTCTACCTTGTCACTGTACTGTGACAATTGCTGCTGCAACCTGAAAAGTATAATTATAATTAAGTTTTAACTTTGTCAGAATGGTGAAGGACAACATCGCAAGGAAACCGGCATGTCCTAGAACCAAAAAATTCGAAGACATGTGATATTAACCAAGCCGCACTGGGCCTGCTTGGTAGTTTACGGCCCATTTCTTCTCCTAGAGAGGAGGCCTGAGTCCCAGCAGTGGGAACATTAAAAGACTGGTTATGCTATTTTATTATATACAGAATGAGGTTTGATTATATTTTTTAAATGTCAGTATCATCTTCATCATCTTTTTGCCCTTATCCCACGTTAATTGGAGTCGGCGCAACACGTTTATTTCTTCCTTTCCTATCTGGTTGTCAACTGTCACGCTATCACTAACTCCCTTTTCTTTCATATCACTCCTCACACAATCCATCCATCTTTTCTTTGGCCTCCCTCTTCCTCTCCATCTACGTGTATAGTCATAACTCTTTTAGTAATCTGAGTTTCATCCCTCCTCTTTAAATAACCATACCAAGTGTAAGTATGATATATTTGTTTGGAACGCCTTAGAGCCAAGCGGCTTATTGTGTTTTAGACTGAGAGACATCTTGTGACATCGAACTGACACTCATATAACATTAAAATGGCGGATTTTTGGCACCAGATTATATATATTTTGTGTATTAAAATAATGGGCTCGAGGAGATGATCTAAAAAGCACTAGGTATTCATTCACACTATTCAAGAAATAAAAAAGTTGACAATGTCAAAATACTCAACCGAAAAAAACAAGTATAAAAGTTAGAAACAAGTAACTGTTACCAGTCTGATGCATAGATGCCCTGAGAAAACTGAAAAGACTCATCTGTTTCTGAAGTGAGGTGGGCTGGTTGGAGTGAAGGCCGCGATGGCTCACGCACAATGGTCCGCCAAGGACTAAGTGCGGAAACCAGACCACATTAGATAGATAGATAGATAGATAGCAGTCTGATGCAGTTGATGTCGTCAATTCTACGTTTAAACTAAAATAAATTCCACTATCACTTTAATTTATTTCTTGAGAAGGAAAAACGAAGGAGGTTATTCCTTTGCCGTTTGCATCATTCGTGGGAAAAAAAAATACCATCAAATTACTCACTGTAGCGGTTTTCGACGAGGTCTACGTCCAGCATTGGGCATTACAAACAACGCACTGCCGATACATTATAGACTATTACTATAATGACATATTTAATATTAATTTTATTCTAAACACGGTGAAAACTGGAGTTATGCGTAGTGTATGCGATTTAAATTCACACGGGGTCAGAAACCTTTACAATAGACAAAAATGCTATGGAGTAGACATAGACGAAGTCTAGCGCTACGAGAATTTGTCCATAACTTTATAAAGGAGTCATTATCATCATCATTTCAGCCAAAAGACGTCTTATGCTACGATGGATATTCGCCTACCCTAAATGTCGCTACAGTGGCCGGTCTTGTGCGTCTTGCGTCCTACGAATTCTGTTCGCTCTTATCAGGACCTGTACCATGTCGTTAAAGTAAGATTGTTTCATTCTTATTTCCAGTGGTGGTAAGAGATTGCGCTAGACAACCTGTATAGCTCTGTCTCTTACCCACACTGAAATAAGAATGGCTTTAATGAGTTAAGGCCCCTAAAACACACCAGCCAGATAAGTTACAACCGTTTCATTTCGATTCTCTTTTCGTTGATCGCCTCGAGTAGGCCAAGCCTCCGATTCCTTTATTCTGACGTCATCTCAACGCTCAGTCACGTGGTCAACAAAGGAATAGAAGGCGTGGCCGACTCGAGGCGATCAACGAAAAGAGAATCGAAACGAAACGGTTATAACTTGGCTAGGGGGGCAGGAATGAAAGACCAATGCTGGTTGGTTGATGTCTCCGAATGTTTTGGTTCTACGATCTTGCTGGCTTCCTCACAATGTTTTCTTTCACCGCTGTACTCAATAAGCACAATGCAAGCCGATATTTATAATAATTTCTTTAGTACGGGATATTCGAACCTAGAGCAGTGGTGGCCGAGTGGTAACGGCCCCGACTTACGAGTTGTAGGTCGCGAGTTCAAACCCAGCCAGCCGCATTACTTTGTGTAATTTATTTCATCGCCATTGCTCTCAAAACGGTGAAGGAAAACATCGTGAGGAAAGCGGCATGTCCTAGAACCAAAAATTCGAAGACATGTGACATCCACCAACCCGCACTGGGCCTGCGTGGTGGATTACGGCCCATTCCCTCTCCTAGAGAGGAGGCCTGAATCCCAGTCCCATTATAAGGCCGACTAATGCTATGTAGATATTATGTAAGGGCAGTGTAGACCAGTCAATTTTGGTATACCGGTTGGTTGATGTCTTCGAATGTTTTGGTTCTACGATCAAGCTGGCTTCTTCGCAATGTTTTCCTTCACCATTCTACTCAATAAGCACAATGCAAGCCGATATTTATAATAATTTCTTTAGTACGGGATATTCGAACCTACTTTTCACATAGACCCAAGAAATTTAAACAAAAGACGACTCCACGGCATTGTCCTAAATAGATTATATCAGTAATACAGTGCAAGAAATGACTCATCGTTTTAGGGGTCTTGACTTTCCAGATCTAGACGCTAGATCTGGAAAGAAACGTGTCTAGATTTTTGGAAGAAGACGGTAAAAAGAAAGATCAAAAGATTTTGTTTGATGTGTGGTGCATATTTTTGTATCTGTCTAGCCATTTTTAAGGACAGATGCGGGTTGCGGCTGTTTCGTCCATATACAAGTGATTCTCAAACCATGGTCCTCGGACCATTCCTGGTTTGCAAAAGTTTTTAAATTGCAAACTTTGCGACTGAAAAGTGACATTGTGAATTGATTTTGAATTTCTATCAGAATTGTTGTGTTTGTTATGATAGTCATTTCAGCTGAAAGCCGACCATTTTTGAACATAGGTCTCCCCAAGTGTCGCCACAATGACCGGTCCTGTGCGTCTTGCATCCATCGGATTCTCGCGACTCTCACCAGGTCATCGGTCCACCTTGTGAGAGGACTTTCAACGCTGCGTCTTTCGGTACGCGGTCGCCATTCCAGAACCTTTCGTCCACATCGACCGCCTGTTCTGCGAGCAACAACTGTTTCGTTTCAATTCTCTTGCGTCGAACGCTCCGAGTAGGCCACGCCTCCGATTCCTTTGTTCTGACGTCATCTCACTCGTTCTGACGTCATCACGAAGGCGTGGCCTACTCGAGGTGTTCGACGCGAGAGGAACGAAACGAAACGGTCGTAATTTGGCTAGGGGGGCAGGTATTTAGCTGCTTCTGGATGTATTGGGTACAGATGGCAAATAATAATTATATTGCACAACTATTACACAACGTCATCTAGTCCCAAACTAAGCACAGCTTGTGCTATGAGTACTAGACAACTGATAAACATAATTTTATATTCCTAAATGCATACATAATATAGATAAATTACACCCTGACACAGAACAAATGATCGTGCCCATCACACAAACATTTGTCTTGGGTGGGAATTGAACTCACGATTTCCGGCATAGCAATCAGAGCCACTAACTACTAGACCAATAGGCCAGTCAAACTGCTGCTCTGATGATGATGATTCAAGAGCGACTTCTAATGACCTTGATAACCTAGTTATTGGTTACTTTAAAACATCCGTTTCTAGATCAAAACAATGATATATTTGAAATGATTTACATAATAATATTATGTTTTCCAAGTAAGGGTGCGCCCAGATTGTGGATAGTTGGCATCGATTGATATGACAACTAAATATGTATCTATATAGTATAATCAACCTTGATAATGTTTCCTGTACTGGGACTCAGGCCTTCTCTCTGGGCGAGGGCAGTCCCTCTCCTAGAGAGGAGGCCCATTACACTGATGGCATTGAGGTATGATGGATGTCATATGTTTTTGAATTTTTAGTTTTTAGAACCCGACTTTTTTTTCCTCACTATGTTTTTCTACACCGTTTTGAGAGCAGTGGTGATGAAAAGTAATGCAACTGGCTGAGTTGGACCTCACGACCTACATACAACTCGTAAGTTGAGGCCGTTCATAGATATAAGAGGGGCCGTTACTACTGTGCACTGCTCTCACTAAATCTATGCTAATTTAATATTGTTTAGACGTAATATAATATAGTTTGTATGTTTGTGTGTAAAGAGTAGTTTCTGAATTGATTAAAATAATAATAATTTAATTACAGCAAAAAATACATATTACACAATTTTTTCTGTGCTCAAATTATAATATTGTTACATTACATAAAAATTGTGCTTAAATTAACATGTGCTATCGAACTAGGCTTGGAGACTGTATTTCGGCACGCAGGGCGTCAAGGTCTGACCCCCTAGCCAAGTTACGATTATTTCGTTTGCGTCGAACGCCTCCAGTTCGATGCGAACGAAAAGATCGTAACTTGGCTAGGGGGGCTAACACTTTTTTATCCCGATAATACGATTTCCAGTATTTCACATGAAGCGACTGCTTATCTAGTTGTGCCCTGTATTTGAGATAAGAAATCATTAAATAACTTCTTTCAGCTCTGAGTGGAGCGAGAGACCATGGGATCTGGAGGCAACAGTCCTTGCACACTAGCACGATCTGCGCATGGAGATGCAACGCCGGGCGAAACTCCACGGACAGAGCTCCGGCGGGTTCTCATGGTGAAATGATGACACCGACTGTCGCTACCCAGTGCTCGGCACGCCATAATTATGGCGGTAAGTCCCCTCTTTGAGGCGTGGTTGGAAAGACCTCACGGCGTCCTCACCTTCCGCATGATGCAGGTTCTCACCGAATACGGTAAGTTCGGGAAGTTCCTGCATCGACTTCGTGCAGAAGCGACGCCCGGGTGTCACCACTGTAGAGAGAGGGAGATTCAGACTTTACTGACTAAAACCCACTTGTGTTCTTTCTTTTTCTGTGTACCCTATGCATTCCAGGGTACAAGCCAGCAGCCCTAGCAGGCATCGGAACTAGTAGATCCCGTATATTTTGCTGACATCTTTTTAAGGCGCGCATGGAACATAACGCGCCTTCGATTCGGGTTTGGTCCTTACCCGGCGTCCAGACGGCGAGCTACCTATAGGTCACCGTCCACAAGACCGAGCTACCAAGGCGGTGGCTGGGCCGTAAAGATGTCGTCTCCATCACGGTTTCAGTCACTTCCTTCGCTGCGCAAAACTGTTTCGCAGAAGAAAGTGTGTGCCTCTCATTCCCTCTCGAATTAGGACCGGACGTGAGAAGTCACCGCTATCTAGAAGCACCCTAACGTTAGATTTATCTCACAGCAACAATAGGTTTTCGGCAGACAAAACATTACTAAGAAAATTTGACTAGGACCTGAAATGGAAAACATTCAATTAGCAAGCGTGGTGAAAAGTGCGTTTCAATCTGTAAGTGAGGAGAGGTGGTACCTCCATACTGGTAGGTATATATTATATCTTTATATACAACATTAATTTTAGTATAAACCTCTAGTTTTTAATCAGTACAAAACAGAATCGGGCTCTATCTGTACCCTTTACTGATCATATTTGTGTAGTCAAAAGCAAAAAAAAATTCGAAATCTCAAAATTGTCCACGAAAATTTGTGTGCTTCGGTAAATTCAATATAATTTAGGTGTCTTCAAAGCTAGAGTGCGCCTCACCATCAATGATTGCATCACTGCTTACCATCAGGTGGGATCGCTGTCACGCACAGGTTTACATTAATTTAAAAAAAAACATAGTTGAATCAATCATTCATAACAATTGTTACTAGTAAATACTACGCGCAGTGTTTTTCCATTGTTTTTCATTCATAATCCTCTACAATCTATATATATAAAAATCAATGCCACTTTTCGTTGTTATTTTATAACTCAAGAACGGGCTCACCTAACCAAACCAAATGTTTAGGCTTTGTTCGGACTATTTAGTAGATGGTTTATGTGAAGTTTGCACAAAATCGGTCGAGCGGTTCTTCGTTTATAACATTATTAGGCGGTACGAAGTTCGCAGAGTCAGCTAGTCTATATATATAAAAATGAATAGCTGTTCGTTCTCGTCTCGTTAAAATTCAAAAACGGCTGGACGGATTTGGCCAAGTTTGGTCTTGAAATATTTGTAGGTAGTCCAGGGAAGGTTTAAACGGTAAGAAAAAATGGAAAAAATCACGAAAATAAGAATACAACGCCATCTCTAATTATAATGTCATTATAAAATGAATTATGCTGTTCTGGTAATGCCAGTAGATGGCGTTATCCTTACTATTAGGCGGTACGAAGTTCCGATCAGCTAGTATTTCCATAAATTGAGTGACATTTTGGGATATAAAAAAACTCTAATAACTCTTCTGCGTATGAATATTAATTATTGAGAATTTACTTAAATAATAACAAGACCTTTTCTAATAAGCCCTTTAAGTATTTGTACTAATTAAAAATTTGTGGTGTATATACACGAAACCTGAGTATAGTTTGTTTAGAATCAGTAACTGAATCGATTCCAATAATTTTTACACCATGTTATATAACAATATTTAAAAAAGGTCACAAGTTGGACATCACCGTCCGTCATAGCGGACATTAGGTGCCAGTGCACAGCTGGGTGCGGGAGCAAAACAACCCCTTAGTTGCCCGGAGGGCCCGGTGACCATGTATTTGTGCGGATAACCAGGTAGCATAAAAAGCCTATAACTTTGTGATTTTTCATGATACAGTTATGAAATTTTGTTCACAGATTCTTTATATAAAAATACTAGACACGTGTTTCGGGTTTCGCATATACTAAAATTAATGGTGTTTATAACTAGCTTTTGCCAGCGGCTACGCCTGCATGAAATTAGGTTTCTAAATACAAACTTTGGAAAGCCGTTTCTTCCCCTTAGGGGTTTTTTTTATTGGGTGGGAAAATCATCTTATGACAAATCCCGCTCTTGGGCGGTGCGCGAGATAGTGTTAGACTTTTACTGTTACACTCCTGTTCTTTTTTTTTTTTTTTTTTTTTTAATTGATATAAACCAGTGCTTGACTGCGATCCCACCTGATGGTAAGTGGAGATGCAATCATTGATGGTCAGGCGCACTAGTTTGTTCCTTCGTTGCCTTCGTCCCAGGACCCGGGGCTTCATTTTCATACTACCCGTGGCCCCAGTAGGCTTCGACCTTGCTGGGCCCCTACGATTGGGCTCAGTTCGGACGGTTACCGGACGGTCGGACGGCGAGCCACCCATTGCTCGCCACTGAGGTCTTTCTAACCACGCCTCAAAGAGGGGCTTACCGCCGTAATTGTGGCGTGCCCTCCCCGTACGAGGTGAATTTTGTAAAATCGTCTCTTAGTGCTCGCCTACGTTATAAAATCATGCTTTGTGCAAAATGTCACGATACTAGTCTTATCGTGTTGATATATATATCAGTCAGTCAGTTCCACCTTTTATATGTATAAATATAGATTATACTGTACGTGTGTTGGTCACTCATCTCCATCTACACGGCTTGACTGATTTGGATGAAACATATTTGAGAAAGGTGTGGAAATTAAATAAAACTAAACTGTTCATAGACTTTTTTCTAAAGATACTGTAGTATGCAAAGAGGTGGTATGGTGGTGTGTGTGTGTGATGTGGTGGGGATTTGTGGTAGTGTGTGGATTCTAATGTTATTTTTCCATACTTATTTTATTTCTACTGTATGTGTGAGGTGTGAAAAAATGTTTTTTCTTTCTTTCCTTTATGCCATAAATAAAAAAAGAGAAAGTTTTCTCCGGGGAAAACCTGAAGCATAGCCAAAAAATTTTAAAATGATTAATCTCTTTTATTAAATTCAAAACACGCACTGCCAAAAGGCCCATAAATTCTCAGTAGGGTTAAAACCTACAGACCCCGATCGCGAAAACAATAAAAAAAATCCCGTAAATTTAACTAAAATAAGTTGTTCTCGTATGCTGCGCACGCGCATGCGGGCCGCGATTTTTTGCGCCGACGCTCCTAACAGTACTGTGAACTGTTCACTTTAATTTATCACTCTCACGATATCTGGATTAAAGGTTTTACGGTACATAGTGCGTTTTTTTTTATGAAAAACTTTAGGCGAGTTGTAGAAGCACATTTTTTTCAAGGATTTAAAGCATTTTATTTCAAATAAACCACATTTACAGTGCACTTTTGAAACGTCAAGAAGTCAGTCAGAAAAATATATTTTAATTATTTATTTTTCTTCATCTTTACAGGTTTTTTTTATCCCCAATGCGATAAATGCGCTTATCTTAACTTATTAATACTGTAATCTATAACTGTGTTACAATGTTTTTCATTAGTACAGGTACCAACGAAACTCCTTTTCTGTATTTACCAATTATTATATGCCAAATTGTTTTTGTCAATTGTATTTTCTGTGTATTTTTCTGAAATAAACTATTATTATTATTATTAACTAATTATAAAAAAAACTAGCTTCTGCCAGCGGCTTCACTCGCGTGATAGTAGGTTTCTCCTTACAAATATTGGACCCCCGTTTCATCCCCTTAGGGGGTGAATTTTGGATATCCTCTCTTAATGCTTGCCTATGTCACGAAAACAAGCTTTGTGCAAAATTTCACGCTCCTAGTCCCACTAGTTTCGGCTGTGCATTGATATGTCAGTCAGTTTCTCGTTTTATATATTTAGATGATGCTAATTCTACAATAAAAAGCTTACTTAGATCTCTATGGAGAAGAACATGCAAGAAACTCCATGAACAGTGGACACTCTTTTCAATCATGTTATGTATTACAAATATCTTAGTAACATGTCTCTTGACGCTATTATTATTATGTGAGAACAATTTAGATGAAGTAAAAAAAAAACATCGCACAACCGCATCGTCGCTTTCCAACAGGTGAGATAGCGGTCAAGCGCGTACTTATCAAGAATAAAAAATAAATCTAGTTATAGATATTAAAATAAGCCACCGGCAGCTAAAGATGACCAGTCTTAACTGACAGCGCTCGTTTTTTAACCGACTGCAACAAGAAGGAGGTTCTAATGTATTTTTTTTATGTATGTTCACCGATATCTCGGTCAATTGTGAACCGATTGTTATGAGATGCACTCTGGCTATAAGGTATTTAAGTTTGGCTGAGGGGTACTTTTTAGTGGTGGACGACTCTCACCAGGTCGTCGATCCACCTTGTGGGAGGCCTTCCAACGCTGCGTTGTCCGGTCTTAGCTCTATGAACTGTTAAACGCGCGTTTAGTAGTCATCGTAGTTTTCTGAAATGTTCTAGTTTTCTGAGCAATCTTCTTAATTTTTAAGGTTCCGTACCTCAAAAGGAAAAACGGAACCCATAAAGGATCATTTTGCTGTCGGTCTGTCTGTCAAGACCCTTTATCTCGGGAACGCGTGGAGGTTTCGACTTGAAATTAAAACCATTACACTCAGGTCTGATGTCCCTTGAAGCTGTAAATAAATCGAACTTCTACGTTAACGAAAAAAAAAAGTTACGGTCGTTTATGTCCAAATGTCGCCAAACTTAAGTGGCAATGTGCCCTGCCCATTGCTCGCACAACAGATGGCCGTTGGAGCCGAAAGGTTCTAGAGTGGCGACCGCGTACCGGACGACGCAGTGTTGGAAGGCCCCTACAAGGTGGACCGATGACTTGATGAAGGTTGCGGGAATCCGTTGGATGCAAGACACACAAGATCGTTCATTGTGGCGACGTTTGGGGGAAGCCTATGTCCAATAGTGGACGTTTATCGGCTGAAATGATGATGATGGCCGTTTATGTCGCAAAAATCGTTTATTTCTAGAGTATCAAAATTCTTAGGGTGCTTCCCGTCGACACAGAATCCTGAAATATGGCATAAATTTGTTGTTACGTCATAATTACTTTTTTTTGGGATGCGGAAAAATCTTCGAGTCTCCATTTGGGAATTGAACTATTTACATAGGTAAGTTTGTACGGCACCCTGAGTGCGTGAGTGCGACTCGCACTTGTCCAGTTTTTCTTTCATATGAACCTTCTTGCAACAATAATAAACATAACAAAAAAAGAATTAGCGAAATAGGTCTAGCCGTTTACGCGTAATGACGTGAGCAAGGAAAATAGGGATTCATAATCATCTCATCATCTTCCTGCTCTTGTCCCGCGTTATTTGGGGTCGGCGCAACACGTTCTTTTCTTCCACTCTGCCCTGTCACTCGTCATGCTATCACTAACTTGCTTTTCAAGGAAAATAGGGATTCATTTTTATGTTATACTAGCTGACTCGGCGAACTTCGTACCACACAATGTGATAAATGAAGAACCGCTCGACCGATTTTGTGCAAACTTCACATAAACCATCTACTAAATAGTCCGAACAAAGCCTAAACATTTGGTTTGGATAGGTGAGTCCGTTCTTGAGTTATAAAATTACAACCTAAAGTGGCATTGATTTTTTTATATATATAGATTATTAATATTATATATAGATTATACTTTACTACATAAAGATGTGGATGGGTGGAGAGGGAGAGGGAGGCCAAAGAAAAGATGGATGGATTGTGTGAACAGTGACATGAAAGAAAAGGAAGTTAGTGATAGTATGACGGTTGACAGGATAGAATGGAAGAAAAAAACGTGTTGCGCCGACCCCAAATAAGATGGGACAAGGGCAGGAAGATGATGATGATGACTTTACTACAAAAAGATATGATGAAACTAAAGTAAAAAGTCCATACATTTAAAATACGGCCTTGAGTTGTAGCATTTTCCAAGAAAATGCAGTAGACCAGTTGATAGCACGTGCGTGCTCGTACTAGGAATCAAACCCGGATCATGCGAACTTCGCTTGGCAGCCGCTAATACAGCTACTGAACTAAAAGTCACTCATTACACCTACCATTTTTTTTTGGGTAGAAAATCATCAAACACTTCTATCGCTCTGGATGAAGCGAGAGGGAGTGTCAGATTTTCACTGACAAAGACCCACCTAGGTTCCTTCAATTGCCCTTTATGTTACAGGGTTGTGGTGACTCTTTAAAACGTTCCAGGTAACCCGCCATTACACTTGTGTGGTTGCGAGGAATATTTACATTATAGTATATGGTAATATTTTAACATCAACCACTTTTTTAAAAGAATAACCATGGAGTTTAAAACAGTAAAATTATTTTGCGATGTTGTTAATTGGCGCAAAATCTACTGAACCGATCCTGTTCAAATTTTGCATACATAATCCTTATAGGTCAGGGCAACTTATAGGCTATAAATTATCACGCTATTTGCTATGGGGGGTGAGCAATAATCCAAAATGTCGGTATTGAACGCCATTTGCTGTGAGTTCGATCCCCAGCTACAGTTAAAAATTTGGTCATAGACAATATTTTGTAATTACAGAAAAAATGGGGCACAAACTGGTTTCGCATAAAATATTGGTCTTTGTCTGTTCATTTTAAGTCGTCAATATAACTGTTTGAGAGCAGTGGTGGTCGAGTGAGAGCAGTGGTGGCCGAGTGGTAACGGCTCCGACTTACGAGTTGTAGGTCGCGGGTTAAACCGACCCAGGCGCATTACTTTGTGTAATTTATTTCATCGCCACTGCTCTCAAAACGGTGAAGGAAAACATCGTGAGGAAACCGGCATGTTCTAGAACCAAAAATTCGAAGACATGTGACATTCACCAACCCGCACTGGGCCCGCGTGGTGGATTACGGCCCATTCCCTCTCCTAGAGAGGAGGCCTGAGTCCCAGCAGTGGGAACATTATAAGGCCGACTATGCTATATAACTGTTTCACAGTTACCTACCGGCAGGAGGCCTATAGAATGATGGCTCAGTTGGCGCAGTGGCTAAGCGATTGGTTGCTGCGTTATGTGTCGCAGATACGATTTCCGCACGGAACAAATATTTTTATAAATAATTATTATAATATTCCACAACTATCACACAACGCCGTCTAGTCCCAAGCTAAGCAGAGCTTGTGTTATGAGTACTAGACAACTGATAAACATACTTATATATTTCTAAATACATACATATTAAAGATAAATTAAACTCAGACACAGACCAATGATCATGCTTATCACACAAACATTTGTCCTGGGTGGGAATCGAACCCACAATACAGGGGTAAATCCTTCTTATCGTGTCGATGGACATCAATTTTTTTTTTCTGACCAGTATTTGGTAACCTGTACAGCTCCGTTATTGGCCTTGCATAAGACCTGGAAGGTACAAATGGTTGTGCAGAACGGACAGCATAGCAGGTGACGCATATCCTGTGCAGCGGCTCCACACTGGAACTGTGTTTGAGATCAGTCGAGGAAATCAGATTGTTTGTGCAGCGGCCAACTGGGTCCGTAGTCGGTTAAGAGATTTCCGGATTGGCTACTGCAGTTCGCACAATTCGCAGACCCTACAGACCGCCGTCCTTCCGTCCTCGCCGCCGAGGCCCGCCGCGACAATCTCATAAACGTCCTCCCCGTCCCTTGCTCGAGCCAGCCCGCGTCGCTGAGCCTGTAGTATAAAAAAATCCCTGTTAATAATAATAAATTCTGTTCGATCCAGCTCGTACCTTGCTGCCCCCCCCCCCCCAGCGACGCCCTAAGCCGAGGTCCGTACCCCACAGGGGGTGCCTTTAGCGTGTAGTCGCTTAGTTTTAAGTTAGTTTAAGTAAGCCCTGGCTGGAGGCTTTGAATCTTTAATCGAGGCCGCCACAAGCAAGTCCGGTTAAGCAGCCGACAACCTCCTAGGTTGACCTGCAAGAGGCCTCTCACGAAAAAAAAAAAACTACTGCAGTTCGCGTCTAGGGGATGTTCTGATGGGGTGATGAAGTGTGGAGGAGTTGGGTGTTTCTACTTCCACAGCCTCTATTCTGTCTTTCGAGGAGATCGTAAATCTCATAAAAATTTCTTGGACGAAGTTAAAAAAAAACATGTGCCTACAGATATTCGCTGAAATCGATTCACAAAGGCTTAGTTGGAATAACGTAAAAAAAATACCGTTTTAAGTCCTAAAAAAAGGACCTTGATGACCTAAAAATATAACGTGGGATTTATTGATAAAAAAATGCCATAGGTACGTGCAGGATTCTATAGAATGTGTGATGTTTATGGTCAATGGTTCCCGCTTGACCGTTTGGCGACGTTTTTTGTAAGCACATTGTGATTTCATGTCACATATGTTTGATACTGCCAAAGCCAAGATCAACTAAGTAGGGTTTGCAAAAAAAGTCGATGTTTGATTTTTTTTTGTTTTTATTTTTACTTTTTTTGTATTATGTTGGTTGTATAGTGGGTGGGATGGGTAAAAGAGGGAGCAAATGTGGGTTAATTAATAGTCATAGCTTCATAGTCTTTTTTTTATTGAGTGGCAAAATCATCTTATAACAAATCCCGCCCTTGGGCAGAGCGGGAGATAATGTCAAACTTTGGCTGACTAAAAACCCACTCCTGTTACTTCTTTGCCTTCGTCCCAGGGCTTCGCGTTTCATTTTCACACTACCCGTGGCCCCAGTAGACTTCGACCCTGCTGTTGTTCCACGGGCGCCTCAAGGAGATGTCAGCAAATCGTAGAGGCCAGTCTACGATTTGCTGACATCTCCCTGAATCTTCATAGTTAAGAATATTTTGAGATTAAATGCGAGTCGGACTCGCTCACAAAGGGACTTAAAGGCCGTACTACAATATAAAAATCGAGCAAAAAAAATGGGAACCCGCTTTAATTTTACATACATCTATATATATAAAGCCGAAATACCACTCACTGATTAATCACTAAATCCCAGAAACTATAACACCTACAAACTTAAAATTTTAACGAAACTCCACCTCTAAGGGGATGAAATAGGTGTCCAAAATTTGTATGGAGAAACTAATTTTTGGGCGGGCGAAGCCGCTGGCAGAAGGTAGTATTATATATAAATTACACTCAAACATAGAACATTTTATTTTTATTCTTGATAGGTTCGCGCTTGACCGCTATCTCACTTGATGGAAAGCGAATATGCGGTCGACGATGGAGCGCGCTTACCTAGAAGTAACCTATTCAGTCTTGATTTATAGATTCCCGAGTTGTAGCCATCAGGAAACACAGATTCTGGCAAGGAATCCCACTCCTTAGCTGTACGCACAATTAATGTGTTCCCAAAACGCGTATAGGTAATTCCACCGATACGCACAAAACGTTTTGCTTTTTATAATCGTGCTCATTAGATAAACATTTGTCTTGGGTGGGAATTGAACCCACGTCCATAGCAGTCAGGGCCACTAACCACTACACCAACAGGCCAATCAATATATTTTTAAAATCCCGCCCACAGTTTTTCTGCTGACCCTACAGAATGATTGCGAATTCCTCAGCTAAGGTACACATCAGACATTTATAAAAGACGTCCCCATCACCTGCATTGTCTATAGAGGCGTGTTCTCGAGACAATCCGGGTGTCTTCACTAGTACATTGAACTAGGAGTACATAACCAAAGTGACAATAGTGTTTTTGAAAAGTGCCTGTGTGACAAAGTATTTTTATTTCGAACATAAAAAGTAAGTAGGCACTTAAGATTTTTTGTGCGATTTTTCTTTTTGGAATTTTTGTGAGTTAGGCGTGTGAGTTGAATGGACTTAATGCTCACTGACCCCCCAGGGGTCTAGTAAGCATCGGTAGATTTGTTGTGTCTTGGCTTTATAGTTTACGAGATGATTTCTGAGATAAAAAAAATAGCCTAATCTGAGGGGTTTTTTTATTTTTATTTGTCGGTAAAATCATCTTATGACAAATCCCGCTCTTGGGCGGAACGGGAAATAGTGTCAGACTTTTACTGACTAAAAACCCACTCCTGTTCCTTCGTTGCCTTCGTCCCAGGGCCCCGGGTTTCGCTTTCACACTACCCGTGGCCCCAGTAGGCTTCGACCCTGCTGGGCCCCTACGATTTGCTGACATCTCCTTGAGGAGTGCGTGGAACAGTACGCGCCGTCGACGACTTGGGCTCGGTTCGGACGATTACCGGACGGTCGGATGGCGAGCCACCCATTGCTCGCCGTCTGCAAGCCCGCGCCTACGGTGACCGGAAATCGGGATCGGAATCCCGGCAGCGGTTGGAGCGTAAGGACCGTTGCCTCACGCGATCAGTCGCCTCCTTTGCTAGCATTACTGCTTCGCAGAAGTAGGCGACCGCCTGAGCCTAATCTGAGGGTCAATATTTTCGTATTTTTATGAAATTTTCGCATCGCAAACGCTGTTTCTCAAACATATTTTTAATTTTTCCATATTTTTATAAGTATTTGACATTGATGGTTATCGAGATGATATTATGACGTAACTTATTGTATTGACATAACTTATGCATAATTTTCTTTTAAAAAATAAAATAAATCTTGCTCTACAGCTGAAATTGTGACAGCGTTCACATACGTATGACCTTAAGAAAGTCAAGCCATACAATTTTTTTTTTCATACGGGAACCGAACCCACACGTAGCGCAGCTAATCGTTCAACCAACTCTGCTGTCCAAATGTAAAATTTTGTTTGTATGTATTTTTATAATGTTACAAAAACGTGTATTTCACACTGTCAAGGGAATCAAAATTAATAGGGTATTTCCCGTTGACTCAGAATCCAAAAATTCGGTATAAAGCAAGGTCTTATAGCACAAGTATAGGAATAAATCTGTAAACAGTAAATCTGTTGTTAGGTTCACAAAAAAGTACTTTTTTGCTATTTGGTAAAATCTTCGAGACTCCATTCGGGAATTGAAATGATTACAAAAGTAAGTTTGTAGGGAACCCTCAGTACGCTCGTCCGACTCGCACCTGCCCAGTTTTTTTTTTTTAGGATTTACTCCTGTATGACACCCAGATCCGAAACAACTACTGTAAGCCATATAAATGTTTGTTCCGTGCGGGAATCGAACCCGCAACCCGTAGCGCAGCAGCCAATTTTTCAACTACTGCACCAACCATGTCGTCTAATTTTATTATGAGACTATTCTAATGGAAGTGTCCACCATTATTATTTTTATAGAGCGACAATTTTTCAATTAAACAGTCCTTGTGTTGTTTCTTTGTTTTAGTTCCCATGTTCTGAACAGTCTTTGGTATCACATCAACTTTACAATATCCTGTTTAATACTTCAATTAAAAGCAGTCTTCGATCATTCATCTCGGAAACATTAACAAGGAGACAAGTCGTCAGGTCATTGAGTTCTTTAAAATTTACATTCAGTTTTGATAAAAGATTATATATTTTTTTGTTGACAAATCGCACCAACTCGTCATCATTTCAGCTGAAGGACATCCACTGTTGGACATAGACCAAGTGTCGCCACAACGAACGATCCAGTGCGTTTTGCATCTATCGCATTCCCGCTATTCTCACCAGGTCATCGGTCCACCTTGTGGGAGGCCTTCCAACGCTGCGTCTACTGGTGCGTGGTCGCCACTCTAGAATCTTACGTCCTCATCGACCATCCGTTCTACGAGCAGTGTGCCCTGCATTTTTCGGGCTATGTCGGTGACTTTGGTTCTCCTGAGGATATCTTGATTTCTGATACGATCACGCAAGGAAACTTCAAGCCTTTGAGTGACTTTAAGCCTTTTGATGAGGCCCATTGTGAGCGATCACCTTTCAGTGCCATATGTCATCACTGGCAACACGCACTGGTCATAGAATTTCGACTTGAGACAGTATATTGGACGAGAACAGACCGCGCAGCTTCCCGAACGCACCAGCTATACAGGAGTAATTCCTCGGAGGCAGAGGGTGTCTCCTTCGGCGGTGGCTGAGACATGAGGATGTCCGTTCCCTCATGTGTGCGGCCGCCTCCTTCGCTAGCATTACTGCTTCGCAGAAGGAGGCGCCTGCTTCCCATTCCCTCTTGCTCCGGATCTTAGGGCGCTTTCAAAACGTTTCATGTCGGTCCGCTGCCGCACGTTTCCCGTGCCGCAGCCGGCCGGTTGCAGTATGTTAACAGTCCGACAACAAGCGCTTAAATTGGAAATGTATCTAGCTGCCGTGTGTTTGTATGCCAGTGATGCGTTATTCAACACCGCACTATTCAACACCGAATTAAACACGTGGTGCTTGTGACGTTGCGGTACTGGTGTCGTCCGTTCGCGGTACCGGCGTCATATGGTTGCCGAGCCGCGCGTTTTGTATAAAAAGTACGATCGTCCGTACGCGGTACGATCACCCCCGATGACCCTATTACCCTGCTCCAAGAGAGCCGTAGGGAAACCAGTACGATTCGAAGATACCACAAACCGCCGTCCTTCCGTCCTCGCCGCTGAGGCCCGCCGCGACAATCTTATAAACGTCCTCCCCGTCCCTTGCTCGAGCCAGCCCGCGTCGCTGAGCCTGTAGTTTAAAAAATCCCCGTTAATAATAATTAAATCTTTTTCGATCCAGCTCGTCCCTTGCTGCCCCAAGCGACGCCCTCCCCCCCCCAGCGACGCCCTAAGCCGCGGTCCGTACCCCACAGGGGGTGCCCTTAGCGTGTAGTCGCTTAGTTTTAAGTTAGTATAAGTAAGCCCTGGCTGGAGGCTTTGATTCTCTAATCGAGGCCGCCACAGGCAAGTCCGGTTAAGCAGCCGACAACCTCCTAGGTTGACCTGCGAGAGGCCACTCAAAAAAAAAAAAAAACGCGGTATGACTAACGCAATACATGGGCACTGCAGCAGGCCGTCAAAAAACGCATAAATTGTAAACGCCCTTAGGCTGAAACAGACTAGGAATTACTCCTGTGTAGTTACTCGTAAATACCTATTCCGTGCGAGATTTAAACCTGCAACACGCATCGTAGCAGTCCATGCGCCACGTGTGCCATCATAAAATTGATATCATTTTAAAACTACTGATTCGTCCCGGTTTCACCTAGTTACAATGGACTTTTAGCAAAAAAAAAAACTACCAAACTTGTGCCGATAATTAAGAGCCCAAAAAAAAACACAGCCAAACCATTGCGATTTTTTAAAGTTGAATTTTCTGTTTCAGCGGAACTAATATGGCGTCGGTGAAGGTTAGACATCTGCTATTACTACTGCTGGTGTCATTAGTGAAGTCTGATCGTGTTAGGAAGCCAGAATCTGCTGACAGTGCCGTTCTTAATTCTTCAAGGGTATGTATACATCTAGTCAGGACCAAGGTTACTGACATAGCCTGAAGAATCACTAGACTTAAGTGGCAGTGGGCAGGGCACATAGCTCCTACAATATGGACCGATAACCTGGTGAGGGTTGCGGGAATATAATGGCGAGACGAGACGCGAGACGCACAAGACTAGTCGTTGTGGCGACACTTGGGGGAGGCATATGTCCAATAGTGGACGCTCTACACTCTAGCTTGTTGTCTGGCTGTCTGGGCCACAAGTCTGCGTCAGAATGTCTGTGTCAGAATGGTCTATCATTGACTTCATAATTGTTGATTTTGTCCAAGTTTGGTAATCTACTAATATAATGGCGTCATTATGACTTCCTAATGGTCAACCACTGACACTCCATTGAAATAAATGGCATAGAATGGTAATCTCGTACATAATGACAAATGAATATTTGACGTATGCTGATAACTGCCAAAATTTTGACAGTTCCTTTGATCAGTGACTTACCATTAGAACGTTATTGTGCAGTCATTGCTTTTAATTTGTTTTGAGACAGCTCGATATTGTCATTCTACCACAAGATCATTGAGCGATCAATGATCGACCATTATGAATTATTAGGTTACGAATACGCTTTTAGCAAAATGACAATGGTATCGTGTTGGAATGATGAATTTATAAAAATAGCAGACTTGGGCCTCTGGTAAGAAAGGCCAAACCCGAGTCGACCGCACCTTGTGTTGCTAGCACGTTTCAAGGCGATGTCAAAAAAATTAAAAAGGGCCGATGTTACAAATTATAAAAAAAAACTTTATTGTTGATAATAAATTTCTTTTTTTCAGGATGCTACAAATCAAACGACAGCAGACACACTGAATCTACCAGCAAACGCTTCATCCATTCGAGAAAATATCACCGATACATTCAGGTTAGTCATATTATGTACCTACATACCATATCCACCCTTACATTGTTGAAACTTCAACGGTCCGGACTAAGCGTTTCGCTTCGTCGCAAATTGCGCGCAATTTGCCCGCTGCGGTCTTCCCGTCCAACTATAATTTAGGTGTCTTCAAGGCTAGAGTGAATAGGCTATTAATAAACTAGTGCGCCTGACCATCAATGATTGCATCTCCGCTTACCGGTGGTGGGATCGCAGTCAAGCACTGGTTGATATCAATTTAAAAAAAAAACATACCATATCTACAATTAGGTAATTTTTTATGATGTGAACAATTTGTACGGTTCCGTACCTCAAAAGGAAAAAACGGAGCCCTTATAGGATCACTTTGTTGTTCGTCAGTCTGTCTGTCAAGTCTCTTTATCTCGAGAACGCGTGGAAGTATCGTTGAAATTAAAACCATATACCTACTTAGGTCTGCGGTCCCTAAAAGCTGTAAAAAAAAATTAAACTTTTGAGTTGATGACAAAAAAAGATACGGCTGTTTATGTCCCAAAAAACGTATGTTTCGACACTCTCAATGAAATTAAAATTCATAAGGTACTTTCTTTTTGACCTAGAATCCTGCGTGAAGCATGGTCTCATAGCACAAATAAATTTGAAAACTGTCAATTTTTAGTTACGTCACAATAAATAACTTTTTTTGCGATTCAGAAAAAGTTATTTGTTTTCGTAAGTTTTTACGGAACCATCAGTGCGCAAGTCCGACTCACACTTGCCCAATTTTTAATTTGCCTTTGTTTTCTTCCAGCTGTGAAAACCGCACCTACGGCTACTACGCTGACGTGGACAACGATTGCCAGGTGTTCCACGTCTGCTTACCTTCACAAACACCATCTGGTCGCAATGTTACCTACCGCTGGAGCTTCATCTGCCCCAAGGAGACTGTCTTCAATCAGGTATGATTGATTCAATAGTTAATATGATGATTGATTCAAATAGTAATCCGTTGATTGATTCAAGACCGTTCCGATCCGTTGATTGGTTCATTGATTTATTTTTTGAATTTTGGTTGCATTTATGTTAGCGTTTCACGAAGTCCCAAATATTAAATAAGAATGTTAGATTATTTTGTTTTCTCAATGTAAATGACTGGCCTGTTAGTATATTTGTTAGTGGCCCTGACTGCTAAGACGGAGTTCGATTTTCAACCAAAACAAATGTTTGTAAAATGGGTGTATATTATCTATAATTCTAAAAAATATATAATTACGTTTATCAGTTGTCTAGTACTCATACCACAATAGCTCTGTTTAGTTTAAGCATTGTGGAATATTATTATTATTATTAAATACCTACCAGAAATTCTGTTGATATCAATATCTTTAGCTGCAACGCAATCATATATTCCATTTCCATTACATTAATATCTCCATAACTAAATGATTGATTCAATTTCAGGCAGTCCTAACGTGCACGAGAGAAGCAGATTCAATCGACTGCAAAGATTCACCCGAATTCTTTCACTTAAACATGGAAATGGGCAAAGAACCGAACAAAACTGAAGAAGTAAAAGATAAAAAAGATAACCGAAAGACACAGAAAAGAAAGCAGGATAAAAGAAAAGAGAATATTATAATGGCAAACGAAGTAAATGACATTATGAACGATGAGTTCAGAGGACATTTGGAACCTATAGAAATGATCACACGAGGAGAAAATGATCCAGTTCTGATAGAATCAGTCATAGAGAGTGTAGATCCTGATGATATAGAAGATTTGGAACAAGAAGAGAAGAATGAAGAAGAGATGGACAGAATAGTTATGGAAAGGAATATGAGGAATGAGAGGAAAATGAGACGTGGCTCGTTTAGGTTTAAGGGAGATGTTTAGCAATTGATTCAGTGAATTTAATGATTGATTCAATGAATTAATGGATTGAGTTAATGAATTTAATGATTGATTCAATTAATTAAATTATTGAGTTAATGAATTAAATGATTGATTCAATGAGTTAATGGATTGAGTTAATGAATTTAATTATTGATTCAACTAATTAAATTATTGAGTTAATGAATTTAATGATTGATTCAATGAATTTATAGATTGATTCATGTTTTTAAATTATGCCTTTCTTTCGATTGAATTTTGGCCTGTCGATAGGTTTTTTTAGAAGTTTTATTCATAAAATATTTGAATAGTTGTAAAAACATATTGGTAGACCAAAAATCGACGAAATTTTAAAATTAAAACGACGATGCGTTTGCCTTATCCTTAAGTATCGCAGTGGCCAACCAAGTGTATTCTAAGTTACAATAAGTTAGTTATTAAGTTATTGTAAATAGAGATTTGAAAAATATATAAATATATGGAAATGATCATTTGTAATCTTGTGTTTTTTTATTTACCTACTAGTTTTTCCCGTGGCTAGCCACACGTTATTTAGAATTGGGTATTTGACTCAATTTTTTTTATTGTCTGTTTTATTACTAAAAGAGTTATGAGTATACATGTGGATGGGTGGAGAGGGAAAGGGAGGCCAAAGAAAAGATGGATGAATTGTGTGAACAGTGATATGAAAGAAAAGGAAGTTAGTGATAGTATGACGGTTGACAGGATAGAATGGAAGAAAAAAACGTGTTGCGCCGACCCCGAATAAGATGGGACAAGGGCAGGAAGATGATGCTGTTATATAGGGCGGGATTTGTCCACAATAAGACGCAGTTACTGGGTATAATAAAGTATATTATCACTTTACAACCAGGTAAACAGAACTCGGTTCAATCACAGTTATTCAGTAGACATATAAAGGTAGACTAGTTAGATTGAAAAAGTTTTGGCGGGAACGTGAAGCGTTTATATACACGCCCGCGCGCACCGTTTTTTTTTGGCGACGACTCCTTCCCTCCTTCTCTTCGACTCCTTCGGCGAATCCTTATTCAATTAAGTACCTTAAATAAAGATTAATATGGCCATTTCCAGCATGTAATTTAAATGAATATTTTCGAAGATAGTCATAGTCCTATGAATAAACTACTATTAGTTTATTGGTAAGGGATTCTTACAAGTTATATACAGAATGTTAAACTATACTTAGTCAACAAATTAATGATTACATTACAAAGTCAAATAATAAAAAATGTCAAACAAATAAATAAAAAAAAACACATAAATCAAAGTCAAATCACAAATTAAAATAAAAAACAATCCTATTAAAAGTCACAATAATTTTTAGTTCAAATTAATATTCGCGTCAAAGTTAAATTAAATTAAATCATGAATTCGTCAAAAGAATAAAAAGCTTGCTCGATAAGCCATTTTTTCAAACGTGATTTGAAGCTCCCTATAGTTGGGGCACCAGAAATAGCTACAGGCAGCTGATTATAAACTGTCGGTCTCATAACATGAGTCGTCTTGGAAGATTTGGTGAGCGTTCTCGAGACCGTCGATAACTGACCCCTGCTTCTGGTACCATATGAATGACGGCTGCCTACCTTTGGGTAAAGGTCGAGGTTCATCCTCACGTACAGCGCGACCTGATATATAAGTATAGCAGGTAACGTGATAATACAGATTTAAAATGCAGGGACATAGTGGTAGTTAAAATATTAACAGTGCGCCTGTGCGAAGCCGGGGCGGGTCGCTATATAATATATATAATCCGTATAGGATTTAGGGTGTGCCAAAGAAACATACATACATACATACAAACATAACCCTCTTTCTGGCACAGTGCGGAAAAAAAGAAACCCTTTTAAAAAGGCAGGTAATTAGGTAAGGTCAGCAAAATCGTAGGGTCCTACTAGGGACCCTACTGGGTAGGGTCGAAGTCTTCTGGGGCCATGGGTTGTACGAAAGACGTTACGTTCTAGGGCCCTGGGGTTTCCCAGGGCCCTAGAACGAAAGCAAAGAAGGCACAGGAGTGGGTTCTAGTTATTAAAATTCTGACTCGTCCTCACGCTTACTCAAAGGACGAGAGAAGTCATTGGATGATTAACCGCCTAAAAAAAGGCAATCAGGTAATCAACTATGCCTATGACGCTTGGTAATGCAGAAGTTTTGAAGCGGGAAAATAATAATATACTATTCACAACTATCACACAACGCCGTCTAGTCCCAAGCTAAGCAGAGCTTGTGTTATTTATTTATTTATTTATTATATCCTTTATTGTACACCAATATAAATATAAAAAGAAGAGGAAGGATGAAACGCATGTTACTAAAAGAGTTATGAGTTTACATGTAGATGGATGGAGAGGGAGAGGGAGACCAAAGAAAAGATGGATGGATTGTGTGAAGAGTGATATGAAAGAAAAGGAAGTTAGTGATAGCATGACGAGTGACAGGGCAGAGTGGAAGAAAAGAACGTGTTGCGCCGACCCCAAATAACACGGGATAAGGGCAGGAAGATGATGATGATAAATATAAAAAGAAACTAAACTAAAACACATACGAACATACAATGGGCGGCCTTATCGCATTCCGCGATCTCTTCCAGGCAACCTGGAATAGACAGTAATTGCCTGGACAAGAAATGGGGCTGTCATGTGTGGGGTGTGTTATGTGTACTAGACAACTGATAAACATACTTATACTCGTATATTTCTAAATCATCATCATCATCATCATTTCAGTCGAAACACGTCCACTGCTGGACATAGGTCTCTCCCAAGTGTCGCCACAATGAACGGTCCTGTGCGTCTCGCATCACTTACTAAGTTATCGGTCCACCTTGTAGGAGGCCTTCCAACGTTACGTCTTCCGGTACGTGGTCGCCATTCCAGAACCTTTCGGCCCAAACGGCCATTCGTTCTGCGAGCAATGTGCAAGTGTAGAGTCCCCGATTTAATTTCTATTAATTGAGTTATGGTGTGTTTTGTTATAATTATCTTTTTTAATATGTTGATTAATTCTTATTTATAATAATTACTAATTTCGAGAAAGAGTGTACACCTTTAAGGTACACTTTTGAGGAACTAATTTATTATCAAGATCTCATGTAAAATGTACCAAAAATAACAACAATGAAAAATTTGATGTAGCTATAAAGGGTGTATAGCTCCATCACTCTTTCTCGCTCGCACGACTGAAATTGTAACAGGTCATGGTAAGGCCTCTGAGGGCCCACCATGAGCTCTTAGCGCAATCCATTTGACGAACTAATCTGAACTGTTATAGTGATGGAGCTATACCTCCTATACTATATTACACTTTGTGTAATTTATTTCATCACCACTGCTCTCAAAACGGTGAAGGAAAACATTGTGAGGAAACCGGTATGTACTAGAATCAAAAATTCGAAGACATGTGACATCTACCGACCCGCACTGGGCCCGCGTGGTGGATTGCGGCCCATTCCCTCTCCTAGAGAGGAGGCCTGAGTCCCAACAGTGGGAACATTATAAGGCCGACTATGCTATGCTATACCTCCTATATAGCTTCTCTTCCTCGCTTGCACGCTTGACATTCTAAGACTTTATAATGATAAGTCTCTTGGTCAATATCTATGGGCGAGCTATTAATTGCTCGCTATTTGTAAACACGCGCCTTCGATGACTGGGTATCTCCATGTGGCTTCCGATGTTCGGAGCGTCACCGGCGGTATCCGGGGTGTGAGGATTGCCTCTCCCTTCCGCTTTCTGCTACCTCCTTCGCTCACATTACAGCTTCATAGAAGGAAGAAACTGCTTCCCACGCCGCCTCACTTCTAGACATGACCAGGGCCTCAAATCTGCTATTACAATTGTGTCAGTATACATACATTCATTGCATGATTGCATGTAGCGGAGATGAGAATGTTGAGGTGGATGTGTGGTGTGACGAGAATGGATAAAGTGAGAAATGAATATATTAGAGGAAGTTTGAAAGTGGCGCCAGTGATTGAAAAGTTGAAGGGGAATCGTTTGTCTTGGTATGGTTATGTAAAGAGGAGAGATGAAACACATGTTACTAAAAAAGTTATGAGTATACATGTGGATGGGTGGAGAGGGAGAGGGAGGCCAAAGAAAAGATGGATGGATTGTGTGAACAGTGATATGCAAGAAAAGGAAATTAGTGATAGTATGACGGTTGACAGGATAGAATGGAAGAAAAAAACGTGTTGCGCGGACCCCAAATGAGATGGGACAAGGGCAGGAAGATGATGATGACATACATTCATTGGTTTATATTTTTGTTGATTTTGACTAGTTTGTTAATGTGGCATAGAATGGTAATGTGGCATAGAATCTTACATATTGACAAATGAATGTGATGTATGCGGTAATCTGTTAAAATTTGGACAGTTCTTTTAATTGGTGACCTACTATTAGAACGTCATTGTGCAGTCATTGCTTTTAATAAGCTTGATAATGTCATTCTACCACAACTCTATTACGAGACCATTGACCGATCAATGATCGATCATTATGAATTATCAGATTACGAACTTTTAGCAAAATGAGAATGGAATCGTGTAGGAATGACGAATTTATAAAAATAGCAGACTTGGGCTCCTGGATTAGTGTCAACCACGAGAGGTCACCGCCGCCAAACTTAGGGTGAAACCATAGTCCACTCTCAAGCGATATAAATAAAATGCTGAAACCCAGTATGAATATACTTTAGCCACTCTTTTAGTATCATCAGGCTCTTATATATTGGGAAGAACGGATCACATTATTCCATGGCACTTCAAGAAAAGCCAGATTCAAAATCGAGGTTTTGAAGAATGAGTTCTGTAGAAACAATCCAACTGTCTCGGATCTCGCAACAAAAACAGGTCTCGTGTTTGCAGAAACTCTACGGTCCAGCGAAAACTTATGACATTTAGCGATATCACTCACTTAGTAAAATATTGGCACATCTATAATAAATGCAAAATTGAGTTTTAACAGCCTAAGTATTTAAAAGTGGATTATTTATATCTTTAATTATATTTATTATGGTTTATACTATAAGTCAACATCCCAATTTCTGATATAAAATGAACTCAGAACTTCATTTTAGAGATTTGTACAATGTTTGATACTAGTTTCTGTAAACTAAGAAAAATGTAGATGTGCTAATATATTGCTAGGTGAGCGATATATCATATGATATCTGGTTGTCTGACTTACACCACAGACTCTTGCTTACTAGCTAATACTTGATATAATAACTTTCCTTATCAAGGGCCACGAGTGACCGTGATACTTAGAGTACCTAACCATGGAGTTTTCTGCCGGTTCTTCTCCATAGGTACCGATCATTTGGAACCGTGCACTAGCTTCAGACGTTTTATAAGTGCCCATGGAAACCTATGTGAAATAAAAAGATTTAGAATTTTGAGTAAAGTGTACCAAAGCGGTCGATAATGAAAATCCGTCAGTTCCAAATAAGTGAGGATCTTACTACGTGAAACTGATTTGAAGTCACAAGTAAACTGCAAAATTACACACACACACACGCACGAAAACAATCAAAGATTAGAATTTACAGTAATTGAATTTGCGTAGCATTCCAATTAAAATCTTGTAATTGATAGTTGACATTCCGTAGAAAACTTGAGTTTCTAAAGATTGGTAACCGAATAAAAATGAAACAAAGATCTGAGTAATAAATCCGAATGATTTGAAAACTAACATGGCCGCGCAACTATTGGAAAAAACTAATTATTTCTTATCATCTACTCAATTAACATTTCCATGCTTGATTTCAATAAAATAGCTGCCTTTATAATCTTGAATTAGTATCCAAAGGAAATTACCTAGATATAAAACAACAAAAAAATGTTATAAAAAATGCTGCTGTTATTTTTAATTTTATTCACGACAGTTCTGGCTGACAGTGAAGAAGATAAATATGTTGATCTATTACCAGATGAAGAAAAACAGCAGTTTCTAGAAAAGGTAGCGCGAAGAATACTTAAAGATGTTGAGAGTCAAGAAGATGTGAGGGACGCTCAGAGCGGTGAATTAAATGATGAACAGTTAAAAAAACATACTGAATATGTCAAATCTGTTTTAAAAGAAGAACAAGAAAACATCAGAAGAAGTAAAGGTGATGGTAAAGAAAAAGAAGAGAATCCAGCATCTGAAGAGAGAGACCTTGGTGTTAAACCATTGGCATCTTTAAAAGTGTCTTTATTTAATGAACGTCAAGATTTAACTCTACGGAAAGAAAGAAAGGACGGTGCTTCTAAAAAAGATTCTACTAACAATATAACAATTGAAGTCATAAGAGACAATGCACCGATAATAAAAAGATCAGTGCAAGATGATATTACCAATAAAAGTAATGGTAGTGATGAAACAACTTCTGAAACATTAAATAGAGTATCACAAACAAACATTACATCTGATAAAATTACTAAAGTAAAAGATGAAAAATCTGAAAATGTTAAGTCTGATGCAAAAACCTTGACTGTAAATGGTCCACAGGTAGAACCCACACATGCAGGAGATGTAGAAAATGGAGTTAAATCGGTGGAAGGACATAAAAACGATGTGAATATGAGCGATGCACAAAATGTGCCAGTTAAAGTTATTTACGAAGGATCACGCAGATCAAATAATGAAGACAGCATACTAGCAGGAAATGTAACAGAAAATACTACAGTTGCTGCAGTGAAAACCGTAGAACCTACGGAAATTAAGTCAGATGAGTACAATAACGTTTCGCTCGCTGATGAAGAGTTCACTACTGTAATTTATCCTTTTAACCTTAGTTCTGCAAAAGATAACGACACGATGGCTACAACTACAGAAGGTCCTGTAGTTGACAGTACGACAGAAATAGCAACAAATAATGATACTGAACCTATTATGAAATCTAGAGTAGAAATTTCAAAAGACAACAAAAATGAATCTGAAATAACAAAGACTGTTCGAACAAGCACTTCAGACGATCAAGAAATTATAACATCCATCCCAGAAACAACAGCATCAGTGCCAAAAATGATAACAAACGTCACAGAAACAACAGTTGACACAAAAAATTTAATGACAGAGGCAGCAACAGAGTCTTCTACTTTCATAACAACTGAACAAACTATTGAAAGTACAGTAGTACCTGTTGTTAAGACAAAAGAAACGCAAATCATCCTTGAAGAGTTCCCATCAGCGTCAACTATGTCGTCAATAGTGGAAACTAAAATTTTGAAACCTAAAAAACCTATTAAAACAAATAAATTATCAAACGAACTTGCCACAACGACTCCACAATTCGACCAATCTATAGAAGCAACAACGAAAAAAACAATCAATCATAAAATATTTGTACACAAACCCTCAAAACGTATCGTAGGTCCAAAAGCGAAGAACCTCGCCGAAAAAGCTGAAAAAGATGATGTACAGAATCAGAACTTTATTGAGTTGGAAAAAGTTTATTATAATGATAAAAATAATGTAAAAGTTGGAAAGGAATATCATGTATTTGAAGTCCGTAAGTAATTCAATTAAATTAAGTTTTATTTTACTCTGGATGGGTACGACATTAGTGAGAGCAGTGATATCCCAGAGGTAGCCGTCCCGACCTGCGTGTTGTAGGTAGTGGGTTCAAACCCAGGTAGACGCTTTACTTTGTGTAAATTATTTCAACACCACTGCACTCAAAAACAGTAAAGAAAAATATATAACTAATGAGGAAATAGACGGCCTTCTCAAAAAAAAAAAAACATAATTGAAGTAGACTGCTTCAATAGATAATTTTTTAAATTCTTTAGTTACTAAATTCTTATTTTTTTACAGCCCCTGGCCAATCGCCCTTCATCAGAGATAAAGAACCTATGGCCGAACAACCGTATTTCGTCCCCATATACAACTATTCTCCAAACAACGCTTACTATAATCCAAAAAACCGTTTAGGACCCAACCCTGGGGACTCTAGTGCTGAAAATATATTCAATAATGACGACAATTTAAATCAACTCGACAGAACAGAAACTCTGAATGTTAAAATGGAGTACGATTCACTGTCAAACATTTTTGACAGCAAAAGAAAAAAGTTTGGTGGTAAACAGAAACTTATCCATCCTGTTAACCTACTACCATTTCAGAATAAAGAACCAAAGGTAACTCAAGGTAAAGTCAATCCTGAAGATTATTTAGATTCAGATTATTATTTTGGCAGAGTTAGAAAATTATTATTAAGGAAAGCTAATGAAGATTTTAATAAATTCCCTAACTCCGATGAAACTGATCACCCTGCTCACAGTATACAAGAAGGAAGTTTAAAAGATCACGTTAGAGCAGTCAGAAATATACTTTTCCATCAGAAATCTTTTGGTTTACTCGAAAAAGATAAATATGAAAGCATTGAACGAGAATTGGGATTGGGACGTAAACGAAGCGAAGACAAAGAAGATAAAACTCTTTTACGAAAAGGCCCAAAAGAAGATATGATAACTAAAACTGATGGTAAAAAGAAAAATAAAGTTACCGACACTGAAAACAATATCGCTATTGACTATTATTTTGGTAGAGAGAAACCAACTCTCGTGACCGATGTAAATCAAGATGGACAAAGCGATAACCGATTCCAAAAGATTGGCTATTTAAAAAAACAGAACGATACTAAGGCGTTATATGTAATGGATGATATATTTAAAGACAATGATGAGAAAAATTTTACACCACCTACACCGCTTCCAGGGCAGGTAACAAAACCTACAGTTTTAGATAGAGGGAAGGAAATCGTCGCTTATTTAAGGTTGGAAGAGAGAAAACATAAAACTGAAAAAAATCTAATAAATGCGATTAAAAAAGACGTTGAAACCAAAAATGCAGTACCAAGTGATAAAGATAAAACAACTGAAACTAATTCTGCAGAAGTGATAGATTTGAAAGTAAATGTAAGACGGAACGATGTTGTTAAAGTCAGTGTTTATTTGCAAGTTCTAAATGACATGGTAACTCTGGATAACAAAGCGTTGGTTCAATATGACTGGTTGGGTACAACGGTCGATATACAGGCGTCTTTGCAAAAATTGTTTGAGCTAACGTAAGTTATGACTTGTAAGTCTTTATATATTCTCAAAGTAGTCGACTCTTTGCTCGTTCATCATCATCTTCTTGCCCTTGTCCCATCTTATTTGGGGTCGGCGCAACACGTTTTTTTCTTCCATTCTATCCTGTCAACCGTCATACTGTCACTAACTTCCTTTTCTTTCATATCTCTGTTTACACAATCCATCCATCTTTTCTTTGGCCTCCCTCTCCACCCATCCACATGTATACTCATAACTCTTTTAATAACATGTGTTTCATCCCTCCTCTTCACATGACCATACCAAGACAAACGATTCCCCTTCAACTTTTCAGTCACTGGCGCCACTTTCAAACTTCCGCTAATATATTCATTTCTCACTTTATCCATTCTCGTCTCACCACACATCCATCGTTGTTACCCTAATAATATTACCAAAGATGGCCGTCATCAGAGGAGACGTCCATAAACCAATCTTACTTCTAATTTAATCAAAAGCCACACTTAAACTAGGGGACTAAATGTCTCCCGACATGACTAGCGTCACGGGAATGCATCTCCTCGCGGGGGCGATCGGCGGCGGCGATCTCTCGCGCCGGTCCTTAGTCATGGTCCGGAGCGAGGAGGAGCGGCAGGCGATCGCCTCCTTTTGCGAAGTAGTAATGCCAGCAAAGGAGGCGGCTGATCGCGTTAGGCAATGGTCCTCACGCCCCAACCGCCGCCGAGAATGGAATTACGTAATCTGTTGCCCCCGGAGTTTGAAAGTTGATGGTGTAGCACCCTTACTTCGAAAAGCATATAAAGCCGTTGATTCTGTACTTGCTCTCTTTCTCTCTCATCGTATTGGATTGTCGTCCCAGCGGACTATGAGAGTCAAGGAATACATAGTACCTGTATATGAGCACATACTTGTGCATTATAATATCTCCTGGGCACTAGGAATCTCGATTGAGGATATTGATCAAAATTCGGTCGGGACCATTGTGTACAAATTGTTTATAGACAAAATACTGCTTGAATTACTAAATCTGAACCCTGGCTCCTAAGTTGGGTTAGAGGAGCCAGTGACTTCTTCTGTTTAGGAGACAATTAATAATATATAAAATTGAGAGCATTGGTAGCCAAACGGAGTTCAAACCTAGCCAAGCGCATATGTAATTTATTTCATCACCACTGCTCTCAAAACGGTGAAGGAAAACATCGTGAGGAAACCGGCATGTCCTAGAACTAAAAATTCGAAGACATGTGACATCGAGAAATCTGCCTGAGGCCCGCGTGGTGGATTACAATCCATTCCTTTTCCTTGAGCGAAGGCCTGTGTTCCAGCAGTGGGAAAATTATAAAGCTGATTATATTAATGTATATCATCAAATTTTCAGTTCCCTAGTTGCAAATGAAGAAGACGTACATCCAGCAGACATGGAAATCTTAAAATACGTTCTTTTCCTACACAAACTGGCTTCTGAGATAATTGAAGCCAACAATTTCGGTGCTCAACTAAGAAATAAGCTAGCTATACCAAGAAACAAGAAGAAACAGAAGAAGGCCTATATGCAGAAGGAGAAAGGCCTGATCAATAAGGTTTGGCTGTATTTGAGAAAAGAAGTTCCTGAAGTAGATGAGCACGGAGCCTTGAACCAGTTAAATAAATTTTTGATGAATGTTGAAGATGGTTTGTATGACGTAAGTATCCTACATGTATATAGCTAAAGCCTGGGGGTCTTTAAGTCAAGAGTGAATAGTTTCATCATCATCCTCATCATCATTTCAGTCGAAAGACGTTCATTGTTGGACTTAGGCCTACCCCAAGTATCGCCATAACGACCGGTCCTGTGCGTTTCGCAGCCATTGGATTTCCGCGATCCTCACCAAGTCATCGGTCCACCTTGTGGGAGGCCTTCCAACGCAGCGTCTTCTGATACTTGAGAACTTTTTGTTCCCATTGACCATTTGTTCTGGGAGCAATGTGCCACTAAAGTTTGGCGATTCTTCGGGCTATAACGATAACCTTGGTTCTCCTGAGGATATCTTCATATCTGATGTGATCACGCAAGAAAACTCCGAACATAGCCCTTTCTAGTGAACAGGTTACTTCTAAGCAAGCTTGCGCATATCGTCGACCACATCATCGTTAACCATCAGGTGAGATAACGGTCAAGCGCGAGTCTATATTAATTCCCTTGCCTTTTCTCAACTAAGGTCAGCTTCCTGTCTAACCGGTTGTGGCTGAATACCTATCAGCTCGCCACAACCCAAGTACTGAACAAGACGATGTTCCTTGGACAGACTGATGGTCAAACTTTCTGGCATCTGACTACCTGTAATGACTGTCAAAGATCTACGAATGACCAACGGTTTTACGTGCTTTCTAAGTCGCAGGGTGTCAGTAATGTCCTAGATAAACTTAGCAAAGTACATATGAATTGAAAAATTCACATTGGTACCTACTTGCCCGGTTTTGAACCTGAAATAACCTCAACCATAAGGGTTTGGGCCAGCACCATCACATGTGACCCGTACAAGGCTGAGCGCGGAGTCACGACAGTTTTAAGACAGACTATTGCTTTAAAAAAAATATGAAGACGCGCAAATTTCAAACAAGGCGTTCATAGAGAATAACGCGTGACGGTCGTTCCCTTGCGCGTGTAGCCGCCTCTTTTGCTAGCATTACTGCTTCGCAGAAGGAGGCGACCGTGACCATGGCCGTACCAAGGCCCGGCGTGAGAGGTCGCTGCCACTGATCGCCCCCACGAGGACAAGGAGGACAGCTCTGCCCAGGCGGAGCACACCTCTACTGTATGCTCCACCGTGTCCTCCGGGCGTTTCTTCCGCACGAATCCGGTGCAGGTGCGTCAAGCGGAACATAAGGACGCCGTCTTTGACGCCTTTCCAATCACTCCTCAAAGAGGGGACTTACCGCCATAATTGTGGCGTGCTCAGGACTGGGTTGCCACAGTCGCTGTCGCCATTTCACCATGAGATCCCGCCGCGCGCCGGATCTCTATACGCCATGCCGCGACTGCGCGGCAGCGGAGTTTCGCCCAGTTGACTATAATTATATGGGATGCCCCCAACATTTACGTCTGCGTCGTTTTTATTCGAGTATGATCACGATACAATAGGATCGATGAAGTCCATTTTAATACTGAAAAGGAATTGAACAAAATAGATAGGTACAGAAGTCAATCTACATACAAAGCGCGCTCGAGCAACGCACACATAGACACCGCTCACGGACACGATATCTCGACTCAATTCAGCTCAATGCGAGATCGAGTGCTATCCGTTTGAGACACGAGTCTGTGAACTTTTTTGTGGGAAAATGCTCCAACAAAAAAAACCTTATTCTAACTGTTCAGTGGACGGTTGTTTAAATTCAACATTAAACAGTTAATTGACGTTTTTTAGGCTACTAGTTGTTTCAGAGAGGTAAGTATATATTTGCTTGTATTTTGATGGTTTGTTTTAAAGTAACACAGAGCAGACCCCGAGACGCGAAAGAGAAGATCATGTCAAGATGTGTCCATGTAATATTTTTACAATTTAGATTAGGTAGGCATATAACACAACGTCCGGTCGCACTCGGACAGCTTGGCGCCACGAGCTGACCCTAGCGCGACCGCCGAGCGTAGGTATGAAAAGTGAAGTACATACCTAAATGTGATTGACTTCTGTACCTATTTTATATTACATGTAATTCGTCCATGTTTATTTTATGTTAGGTAGGGTGTATATTTTAAGTATTGTGTTTTTATATTTATTAAGCTTAGTAAAGGTAAGGTATTATTTTCATTATGATGTAGGTAAGTACACCTAGATTATTTTTTCTTTTTAAGTTTTATAATTGTATGTAAGTTAATTTTAAGACCGCACTATCGCATTAGGTATTTACCTGCAATGATGGTTGTAAGGGAAATAATAAATAAATACTCTCTGAAAGCTCGGACGAGAACACTAGAGAGGAGACTCGCTGCTGGACTATTTTGTAGGCGTGTGTAACTCTGTACTGAACCGACTCACTGTTCCGAAACATTTTAGTGTTCCGAAAGATTGGAACAGCAGTAACGTTTTAAATGCATCATTTGGAACAATTGGAACACTGAAACACTCTTTAGGTCCTTAAATGACCAGCAGTCTTTTTAAAATTCAAATTACAACGTAAATAGTGTACATATAATTAATGACCTGAACTAAAATTATCTGCTTTAGATTATTCTCAAATCAAAATTCAATCAAATAAAACTTTTAATGTATATGACGCAACGTAACAGATCACGATTCATAACATTCAGTGTCTGTATCTTTTGAGCCGTTGTTCCAAATGTTCCGTTTGTATCTTTTGAGCTAATGTTCCAAATGTTCCGTTTGTATCTTGTGAGCTGATTGATGTTTCAAATGTTCCGGTCAAACTTATTTCAACATATATTATATTCTCCAATTGACTTAAACTAAATAGCGCAACATTTGTCTAAAACTAAAAAGTCACACGTCAATATACAACCCGCCCCTGATCGTTCCCGGTGCAAAAGTGCCCATAATACTGGCCGCATTACCTCGCTGAATAGCGATGGCCATCCTTTGCACCAAGAACGATCCGGACCGGGAGTCACCCGTTGCCTCCCCGAGCCTACGGCCTAAATCCCCCACAAAACACTTTGCCTCCGTACTCCAACTGCCCAGAGTCTCCACAGCAACCGGCACAAAATGGTAAAGCTGAACCAAGGAAGCGTACTTCAGCCTTTTTTTTTGCCGGTAAAAATGTACTATACTGGATAGTGAAATAATGAGATTTTTCTTCGGGGGGGGGGGGGGGGGGAGAGGAGGGGGTGTCCCGTCCCCTCCGAACCCCCTCCCGAATCTAGAAAACGTTTACTTTTGGAGATATTCAAGATTTAAATTTTGAGGTTAGGAATAAAAAAAACGTATATTTTATGAATTTTTGGGGCAGATTTGAGGGTTTTAGCAAAATTCACTTAGTTATGTCATTTGGCTACATTATTTGTCATTTTAATGTAAATTAAAGAAAATTTGCATTTTGTTAAATATTTATTGTGGCTGTATGAACCTTTGTTATAGTACTACAAACAAGGTAAAAAGTGAACGAAACCTGTCAAAATGACGTCAAATATTACGATAAATTATGGATTTTCATTATTATTTTTCTCAAAAACTGTATGTTTTCTAACATTGAGACTTTGCATAATTACTTTTTAGACAGAAACCTTTTTAATAAAAAAATATGAGCCTAAAACTCACTTTCCAGCATAGTACAGTTTAGCCAATGTTCCGTCTTTTGTATTTTTTGAGCCGATGTTCCAAATGTTCCAAATGATACATATCACTGTTTCGGAACATTTTAGTGATTCAGATGCAAATGTTCCAATCGCAAAGATGACACACTTTTCCCATGCCTAATATTTTGTCGTTGATGTGCGCACCCGCATACATACAAAAGGAAAGCCGACAATCGTTAGGCATCCACTACACGATAGGTTCTCCTGTCAGTTTTACCACAGTCAAAGTTTTAATTGACGAAAAACCTACCGTCTACTGCAACGATTGACGTTTGCAAGACCAAAACCTAATGGCGATCAAATTCCGTCATTCAAACATCATTCATGATTGATGGAATTGATTGACGCCTGCATGACCATGTACTGGACGCCTTTGAGCTAGCGCATACTGGTGACTTTTGTGAGAATGACAATATATTTTTTGTCATTTTTTACCCAACTGTCACATGTTCAAGTGCGCGCACCACATGTTGGGTTCATAATCACGGTGACTTTTTAACAAAAGTCGTGGTGACAAATATTTAAGTCAACAGCGTGCGCTAACTTTTAGTCAGACTTGTCGCTGTGCAGTTTTTATAGGTACTAGACAATTTTTTTTATGAGACGTTTTGTTTAGTCAGTCTTAAAACTGTCGTGACTCAAGTCTGCGCTCAGCCTTTATTATTGAGGCAGATTTGTATATGGGACGAATGTTTGTCTTAAAGCTGTCGCGAATTCAAGTCTGCGCTAAGCCTAATAAAACTCAAAATTGTATCCTGTTTTTTCTTTATTCTTTATATTGTATTGTTATTTGCGTGTATATTGTACCTGGATTGTACACAATGCAAAATTTTTATGAATAAATTAAATTAAATGAAATGAAATAGCCGGGGAATATCTGGTTTATTACGTAACTTAACATTAATTAATGTAGTGTGAATGATCACTAATGAGTATAGCCGTCTGTAAATGCTAATTGTGTACTGTCGCTTTACAATACAACTTGTGTAAGGCGACGAAATAGTGCGGGTGCCCAAGTCTGCTATTTTTATCGTCATTTTGCTAAAAGTTCGTAATCTATAATAAAAAATTCATAATGGTCGATCATTGATCGGTCAATGATCTTGTGGTAGAATGACAATATCGAGTTGTCTCGAAACAAATTAAAAGCAATGATTGTACAATGACGTTCTAATGGTAGGTCACTGATCAAAGGATCTGTCAAAATTTTGGCAGATAACCGCATACGTGAAATATTCATTTGTCATTGTGTACGAGATTACCATTCTATGCCACTTCTTTCAATGGAGTGTCAGTGGTTGACCATCGGAAAGTCATAATGACGCCATTATATTAGTAGATTACCAAACTTGGTCAGAATCAACAATTATGAAGTCAATGATAGATCATTCTGACACTATTGTAATAGCAGACTTGAGGCCCTGAACAGTAATACGCGAGGACCATGTACGACACATGACTCGTACAGAATCAGCGATAGTGTAACGGGTAAGAGGACAGGATGGAAGAAAAAAACTTGTTGCGCCGACTCAAAGTAATATGGGATAGGGGCAGAAAGAAGAAGAAGAAGACCAGAGAAAATTAATTTAACTACGCCAGTTTGTAGCCATTATAAGAGCTGTTGTACAATCAAAGTATTGTCGTCGTCGTTGTCGTTGTTGTCGTTGTTATCGTTACTGATAACGATAACGATAAAAATGACAACGACTATGACGACGACGGCGATGACGACGATGATAACGACGATGATGACGACGGCGATGACGAGGATGACGTTTACGACGTTTTTTTTTAAATTGATGTTAACCAGTGCTTGATTGGTGGGGAGAGTGGCGGTGTTGTTTTCTAGTTTGCTTGTTATATTATGTTATTGTTTTTGACGTTATTGACTTAAACCAGGGCTTGACGTGATCCCACCTGGGGTCCAAGTCTGCTATTTTTATAAATTCGTCATTCCAACACGATTCCATTGTCATTTTGCTAAAAGTTCGTAATCTGGGGCCTAAGTCTGCTATTTTTATAAATTCGTCATTCCAAAATGATCCCATTGTCATTTTGCTAAAAGTCGTAATCTGATAATTCATAATGGTCGATCACTGATCGGTCAATGGTCTTGTGATAGAATGACAATATCGAGCTGTCTCGAAATAAATTAAAAGCAATGACTGCACAATGACGTTCTAATGGTAGGTCACTGATCAAAGGAACTATCAAAATTTTGGCAGTTATCCGCATACGTCAAATAATCATTTGTCATTATGTACGAGATTACCATTCTTTTTTTTTTTTTAATTGATATAAACCAGTGCTTGACTGCGATCCCACCTGATGGTAAGCGGAGACTATGCCATTTCTTTCAATGGAGTGTCAGTGGTTGACCATTGGAAAGTCACGATGACGCCATTATATTAGTAGATTACCAAACTTGTAATAATCAACAATTATGAAATCAATGATAGACCATTCTGACACTATTATAATAGCAGACTTGAGGCCCTGATAGCAAGCAGTGAAGCAATCATTGATGGTGATATTATATACATTATAATCGATAACGATAAAAAAAATTAAGACAATGATTGGTTGATTGACTGGCCTGTTGGTCTAGTGGTTAGTGGCCCTGACTGCTATGCCGGAGGTGGGAATCGAACCCACGACGATTCCCACCCAGGACAAATGTTTGTGTGATGAGCACGATCATTTGTTCTGTGTCTGGGTGTAATTTATCTATAATATGTATGTATTGAGAAATATATAAGTATGCTTATCAGTTGTCTAGTACCCATAACACAAGCTCTGCTTAGCTTGGGACTAGATGGCGTTGTGTGATAGTTGTGGAATATTATATATTATATTATATAATGATTATAATAAAAAAATTGTTTTACAGTTACACGACGCAATAAAGAACATAGCAAAAATAACGAAATACAGGAACCAACATTGGTATCAGAACCTGAAAGACTTGTACATTGATACAGATGAAAAGCATCTCCTGGAATTGTTGCTGCATATGTCAGCATTAAGATTCTTTTCTTTGATAGAAGAGAGTGCTAAGGACGGTCTAGAAGATGACTATATACAATATATGAAGCAGAATAGAAAACACTGTAAGCAAACGTTATCGGAAATGATGTTCGTTATAGAATTGCTGGAAGAATATAATAAATTTGTAGAATAGTATGTTGTTTTTTTTTACGGTTCCGTACTCAAAGAGTGTGAAAGTGAAAGCCTTGGGACGAAGGCAAAGAAGGAAAAGGAGTGGGTTTTTAGTCAGTAAAAGTCTGACACTATCTCTCGTTCCGCCCAAGAGCGGGATTTGTCATATGATTATTTTCCCACCCAATAAAAAAAAACTAGCTAGACGGTTGAAATTTTCTGTGAATTTCTATTGCCGCTATAACAATAAGTAGTAAAACAGAATAAAAAAAAATATTTTATTCTGTTTTTTAAATAAATACTCGTCAAAATGTTTTTCCAAACATTTTGACGAGTTATGCGAACATGGAGCAGCTGATTTTTATTCGCGATTTCAGGTTTGATCCCATAGTAAAAGTTGTTCATAATGAGGAATTCAATGTCCCCTCGAAATACTTAAAGTTAATTATTTAACACCTTATATATTTTAGCGTAATGACCCACACTGACATAAGAATGAAACAATCTTACTTTGAACTTCATGGTTTTATTTTTCTTTGGGAAAATCGTCTTATGACATCCTCTCTTGGGCGGGGCGGGAGATAGTGTCAGACTTTGACTGACTAAAAACCCACTCCTGTTCCTTCGTTGCCTTTCGTACCGGGTCTGAGTCTTCCTTTCAGAATCAGACCCTTGGTCCCAGTAGGCTTCGACCCTGCTGGGCCCCTACAGTTGCTTGAACGTTTTGGTAACCCCGTACCTATACCCTCACAAAATTTCAACAAAATTGGAGACTAACACCGTCGTATCTTTACGAAATTTCAACAAAATGGCGACCTATACAAGGCGCCAGATAAAATTGAAATAAAGTATATTGACCTTTTCCTAATATCTCTACGTAGGTACCCGAAAAACCAACAATAAACCGTTTTTCATTGCTAGAAAATATAAACGATCGAGATAGATGTCGATTCAAGACAGATTTATGTCTTTACTAGCTTTTGTCGACTTCGTTCGTAAGTTTCGAAGTCGAAAATTGCTTTATTAGGTTTTTTGAGATACGAAAATATGAAACACTATTTATTATCTTCGTTGTGTGTGACAGTATGGCGAGCGATATTGTATCTTAAGATAAAATATTATAGTATCTTAGCCGTGTGCAGCGCCCCTTAGTGAACTCCACTGCGGGTGACGTAACCGACGACAAACTTGTTATTTGCGGTTGGTACAGTAATTGGGTCTAGGGATCCCGTGTGATACCTAGTCGTGTACCTTTTTTTTAATGATATAAACCAGTGCTTGTCTGCGATTCCATCTGATGGTAAGCAGAGATGCAATCATTGATGCGGTGACGCGCAAGTTTGCTATTTTTATAAATCTGTCATTCCAACACGATCCCATTGTCATTTTCGAAATTTCGTACTCGGCTAATTCATAATGATCTATCATTCGGTCAGTGATCTTGTGGTAGAATGACAATATCGAGCTGTCTCGAAACAAATTAAAAACAATGACAGCACAATGACGTTCTAACTGTAGGTCACTGATCAAAGGAACTGTCAATATTTTGGCAGTTATCCGCATATGTCAAATATTAATTTGTCATTATTTACCATTTTATGCCATTTTTTTCAATGGAGTGTCAGTGGTTGACCACTAGAAAGTCATAATGTCGCCATTATATTGGTAGATTACAAAACTTGTCAAAATCAACAATTACGAAGTCAATCATAGACCATTCTGATACTATTGTAATAGCAGACTTGAAGCCCTGATGTGTTTTCTTATCATAGCATATTTTGATTTTCTCTAGGAAATCTTTAAAGATTTCCTAGAGAAAATCAAAATATGCTTCTAAACGGAGCATTAACGACCTGGTCTTTAAATTGCATTGATTTAGATGTTTGATTATTTCACTGCTGCTTGGGGTAGCAGACTTCAGCTTCATACTTCCATGCGTTCCTGAGAAAAAGATCGCGACAGACGGAACGAAGGAGAACAAAGTGATCCTATAAGGGTTCCGTTTTTGCCGACTTAGAAACCCTCAAAACCAATTCAGAATTGATGAATCGACGTTTTCATTAATATACCATAACACATACAAGGAAGGTTGAGGAGATCGTGGAATATGTACATGTGAAGACGAACTGGACTTCGGGAGTCGTGCAGTTGGAGCCGCGTCTAAGGGTGGAATTCACCAATTAAACTAATTGCGTTTTAACGTTTGGCTCGCATAATCGCGTTTAGCCGTTGTCACTAGTGTCACTGGTCTGTACTTATTACTAGTAGCTAGTACTTATAGCGATTAGTTTTATTGGTGAATTCCGCTCTAAGATGTCTAATATGCCTATAAGGGACTATTATTATTATACAAATAGTTTCAAGTTTCATCTTGTTTATAAAGTCGGTAAAAATTAAAATTCGACGTACGGCGAGTATCCACCCTTACGTTGTTGAAACCACTACTGGTAGTGTTTCGCCTCGTCGTTGATACTGCATACAACAAAGGACTGTAACAATTTGCCTGCTGCTGTCTTCCCATCCAATTATAATTTGGGTGTCTTCAAGGCTAGAGTGAATAGGCTCTTAATAAACTAGTGCGCCTCATCATCAACGATGTTATCACTTCTTACCATCAGGTGGGATCGCAGTCAAGCACTAGTTTATATCAAATAAAAAAAAAACTTTTTCACAACAAACTTTATTTAAAAACAATTCTTATACTTATTTTATAACTATACTAAAATCACATAATTATTATTTTGGTATACAAAACTTTTACATACTAAAATATTATATCAAAACTCTTGAGGTAACGATATTTTGATAGATAAATGATTGATAGTTAAATGTAGTACCTATTACTCCATTTCAAATTAAATTAGACATTTAAGGGCATCCAACTCGACATACATTTTCACAGTTTTTCATACAAACGCTCTTACCCGATTATGACGTTATTTCACATTTTTCATTAGATATTTGAAACACAGTATCTTGTGGATATTACTTAATTAACTAATCCAGTAAAGACCTCTGAAAATCTGCTATTTTGCATGAACATTGACACTTCATAATTTATTCAAAAATTTAAAAAGTAAAAACAGTGTAAAAATGGAAGCCTTATAAATTACGTCAATTTTTTTTCAAAAACTTTTAAAGGTTTAAATAAAAACACATATTTCCTGGAACAAGTTTAGTAAATCACAAAATTACCGAATGCTAACAGAGTTTTCAGGCAATATCTCTTTTTTTCACGTTGCCTTTTCGTCAAACATCGCGTTGGATTGCGTTAGATGAAGTAACAAGCTTTTAAACCATGCTCGATATTGACGATAGCCGAGTGGAAAAGGAACCTCTTAAACAACTTTTTTACTGTCCGGATTTTGACTTTTATTCCGTAGATGATGGTATTAAGTGGTTACAACACCAACTATTTACTGCAGCCGCCATCAACGCAATAAAAAAAAAACAATAATAAAATATTTATAATAATTACCATTGTTTTTTTTTATAATAATTAAATATTTTTCTTTCTTTCTTTTAATAAAAGTCAAAATCAGTTGAACGAACAGTAAAAAAAATTGTTTAAATATCTAAACTTATCGTAAATGAAGTATAGTCAGTATGATTTTGCAGAAATTACATTATTGCATTGCTTATTTATAATTAAATTATCATTTTCGGAAAACAATATCTAGGCCTACGAACTGTTACGAAAAAAATAGTACAACATATATTTTGGTTCCTTACCTATTTTTTTATTGAAATAATAATAATAAATTTAAAAATTATTAATAATAAATTATTATTTTTATTATTATTTTTTAATAATAATAATTTTTGGGTGTATAAAGTACATCAGAATGTTTTAATCAATGAAACAGCTTAAAAATAAATACATAATTATTTACAATCTTCATAAATAAAAGACTGATAAATTTATATTCTAGTCTCGTCTATACAATTAATGTAAACAATATTTGTCTCAAACTGATAATTTAAGTTACAAACAATTTTAACTGGAAATGTAAATTTGAAGCTGTGAAAGTTTTCTACAATATTTGTCTTCAAAACATATTTTATTGGTTTTTTTTTTAATAAATGTCGAATGCCTTCACTAACATGAAAACACACATATACAAGACACTCAAAAGCAACTATTTGTAGGCCATACAGACTGCTTGACTGGCCTGTTGGTCTAGTGGTTAGTGGCCCTGACTGCTATGCCGCAGGTCGTGGGTTCGATTCCCACCCAGGACAAATATTTGTGTGATGAGCAGGATCATTTGTTCTGTGTCTGGGTGCAATTTATCTATAATATGTATGTATTTAGAAATATATAAGTATGTTTATCAGTCATCTAGTACTCATAACACAAGCTCTGCTTAGCTTGGGACTAGATGGCGTTGTGTGATAGTTGTGGAATATTATAATATTATAATTTGATTGGCCTGTTCGTCTGTAATAATATAATAATAATATTCCACAACTTTAACACAACGCCATCTAGTCCCAAACTAAGCAGAGCTTGTGCATGAGTACTAGACAACTGATAAACATACTTATATATTTTTAAATATGTACTTATTACACCCAGACACAGAACAAATAACCGTGTTCATTGTTTTTTTTTTTTTTTTTTTTTTATTCTGGATAGGTTCGCGCTTGACCGCCATCTCACCTGATGGAAAGCGATGAGGCGGTCGACGATGGAGCGCGCTTACCTAGAAGTAACCTATTCACTCTTGACTTAAAGATTTCCGGGTTGTAGCTATCAGGAAACACACATTCCGGCAAGGAATTCCACTCCTTAGCTGTACGCACAATGAATGTGTTCCCAAAACGTTTGTGCAAAAAATTGTCTTGGGTGGGAATTAAAATCACGACCTCCGGCATAGTGGTCAGGACCACTAACCACTAGACCAACAGGCCAGTCAGTATTTTAGATAATTACTCGTTTTCTAGTATCATGGCTCGGATTTAGATTTTTAACGTCAACAAAAATATTTGAATTCATAGTTCGAGATAATGATTAAATTTTGTAACAATCACCTCTATTTTGTAATAGGTAAAGTTCAAATACCATTGCAACCATATTTTTAAGGGACATTTTCAATAAAACTGGCTTCTTTAAAAAAACACAATGCACAAAAAACAATATTGACTTTTTGTCAATATTGGGAGATGGTTTCAAATTATCTCAAATAATAAATACAAGTATAGGGCGTATCGCAGCAAAGATTCGATACAGAATCTGCCCCCCTCGCCAAGTTACGACTGTTTCGTTTCGATTCTCTTGCGTCAAACGCCTCGAGTAGGCCACGCCTCCGATTATAATGTTCTGGCTACGTGCCTGAGCGTTGAGATGACGTCAGAACAAAGGAATCGGAGGCGTGGCCTACTCGAGGCGTTCGACACAAAGGGATCGCAACAAAACGGTCGTAACTTGGCTAGGGGGGCAGTTTCCATGAATTCAGTTCACAATTTTGCACACGTCCAACAAAAAAAAAACTAACTGCAAAAAAGAATGTAAATTAAGAAAAAAACCAACGAAAAATGGATCCAATATGGATCTAGAATTGTATGCTGAATTCACGGAAATAAATTTGGCGTCGATATCCCAGTACTCTATATAATGTACCATATACATATTAAATAATTAAACTAAAAATATTTAAAAAAGAGTCGTGAGGAAACCGGCATGTCCTAGAACCAAAAAATCGAAGACATGTGACATCCATAAACCCGCACTGGGCCCGCGTAGTGGATTACGGCCCATTCCCTCTCCTAGAGAGGAGGTCTGAGTCCCAACAGTGGGAACATTATTAGGCCGACTATGCTATGCTATGCTAACCATGGAGTTTCTTGCCGGTTCTTCTTCATAGGAAACGACGAATTGGAACCGTGCACTACACTTTTGACGTTTTATAAGTGCCCATGTAGGCCTATGTGAAATATTATATTTTAAATAATTTTTTAGTAGCAGTTATATATATATATATTATTATACGTATAAGGCTCACGCTTGACCTCTATCTCGCCTGATAGCAAGCGATGATGAGGTCGACGATGGCAAGTATAACTAGTCGCATTCTTTAAAATACTCTGACTGTTCCATTTCATCAGCCTGGAAACGGGCTCCAAAATGGTCCAACCTTCAAGCTAGACAGACGTGATCAGTTCTTAAATCTTAGCCTCTTATGTGCCCGCGGGCTTGTGGACAGCGTCCAATCGTCGACAGCGTGTTGTGTTCCATGCAGGGACCATTTTGGTTACCCATTGAAAGGGTTTTTGATAGGGTTTTGACAAAGTGTTGTTTTAAAACCCATTTCATATTGGTTACACTTATTTACGAAAACCCTCATCAATGGATAACCTCTTCCAAACCCTTTCGATTTGTTTACCTGTATATTCAAAAACCCATTCTTGGTGGTTTATACTTTTTAACGGTAACACCTTTTGAACGGGTTACCCCTTCAACGACTGTAACAGGGTTACCCATTCGGACTACAAATATTGTAATTTTATCTCTCGTGCCTTACTTTAAAGTACTAAACTGCATGCATTCGGCAGGTAAGCGTCAAGTCGCAACACGAAATCTAGGACCTAGCGACTCCACAGTCCATACACATTCGATTATTTTATGGTTATTATTGCAGTGATTTTTAAAGTTAAATGTATTTTTTTTTCTGGAATAGTCGGGATTGTTTCATGTATAATCTTGTCTTTTTTACGGAATCATAAATGTCATTCGATCGTCTCACTCATCATTTAGTGCCCGAAGCGAAGATCAAAATCTATTCTTCCACTCCAACGTAATTTAAAATGATTTTATTTAAAACCCTTTGATTACCCCGACAAACCCTTTCAAAGGGTTATCTGCTTCAATTGGAACCGGTAACATCTTGAACTAGTTAACTTATTGATAGGGTTACCCTAACGTTAGTGTTATGAAAGGGTCTACGAGTCTAAAAGGGTACTAGTTAACTTATTGATAGGGTTACCCTAACGTTAGTGTTATGAAAGGGTCTACGGGTCTAAAAGGTCACTACGAAGAGGTAACATTTTCCGTTACTGTAGGCATACAATCTGTAACCCTTTTGAAAGAATTAACTTATATTCGGGGTTGTACGGTCCCTGGTTCCATGCGCGCCTCAAAGAGATGTCAGCAAGATTAATGGGGCTAGTCAGAGCCGAATGTTCAAAAGACTAAACGTAGCTCTCGCAAACAGTATCTGACGGAACACTGTGGGTTTTAGTCAGTAAAAGTTTGATACTCCTTTACGTTCATGACCTTGCCGCTGTGAGCGGTAGCTAAGCTCGGAGCGGCGAGCGGTAACATAAAAAGAAAAAAAAGAAAGAAAGAAAAAATATCAAAAGTATGAAAATGTTTGAAGTAGGCCACGATTTTATAGCGTACCGATGCCGCCCCGCTCGCCGCTCCACACAGAGCGGGAGTAGTCATTTGATGACTTACCAAGCTAAAAAAATGGCCGTGACCCCACAAAAATAAAAATATTATGTGTCATTATTACCTACCATTTTTTTTAAGTAAAATTCTGTCACTCCCTCCTTCCACAAAGAGCGCGATAAGTCATTTGATAATTTCCCAAATAAAAAAATAAAGCCTCTTTTGTGCAAAATATACACTGCGTTTTTATGTAGTAATATATATTTATTATATTATTATTATTCATACTGTCCCGCGGCTGGCTAAAGGTCTCCCTTCATTTCTTCCATTGTTCCCGGCTCTGAGCCACTTCTTCCCAATTTAAAAGGAAGAATGGAAGACACCTATGTCCCACCATCTCCTTCGTGGTCATCAATTACTTGCTTAACTAAAATTATTTATACTTAAATAAATGAAAATCTTTCTTAATATGAGGATATCCGCAGAAGAACCAAGGTTACGGACATAGCCCGAAGAATCGCCAAACTAAAGTGGCAGTGGGCAGGGCACATTGCTCGCAGAACAGATGGTCGATGGGGACGAAAGGTTCTGGAATGGCGACCACGTACCGGAAGACGCAGCGTTTGAAGGCCAAGGTGGACCGATGATCTGGTGAGGGTCGCGGGAATCCGATGGATGCGAGACGCACTGGACCGGCCATTATGACGACATTTGGGGGAGGCCTATGTCCAACAGTGGACGTCTTTCCGCTGAAATGATGATGCTGATACTTAAATAATGGAATGGTTATGAATAAATGAAAGAAATATTGCGATACAAAATCCGTCCGTCGTTTGGCCGAAAAGTTCTGGAGTGACGACCACGTACCCGGAAGACGCAGCGTTAGAAGGCCTCCCACAAGGTGGACCGATGACCTGATAAGGGACTGCGGGATTCTAACAGATGCGAGATGCAATAAACTAGTCATTGTGGCGACACTTGGGGAAGGCCTATGTCCAGAAGTGGACGTCTTTCAGCTGTAATGATGATGATAGTAGAATAATCTAGAAGTAATCACGCTTCAGTTTCTAGATCTGCTTCAATCTCTTCAGGCGTTCGAAGGTCTATAGCAAATCTTTTTCTTGTGGGTGCCTCTTCGAGATCTGGAAAAGAGATAGAGTATTTATTAATATTGGTACTTATACAAGCTCTTGCCTGTGCCTTTACTCGCATTGAAAGAGTAAAATACATCTACTTTCATGATCAATAAATGTACGCCCGGGTGTCACACTTGCGTGGACCGCACGGAGGACATGGTGGAGCACACGGTAGAGGTGTGCCCCACTTGGGCAGAGTACCACCGTGTCCTCGTGGGGGCGCTCGGCGGCAACGATCTCTCGCGCCGGGCCGCGCGTACAGGCCTTGTTCCGGAGCGAGTAGGAGCGGCAGGCGGTCGCCTCCTTCTGCGAAGCAGTAATGTTAGCAAAGGAAGCGGCCGCACACGCGAGGCAATGGCCCTCGCGCCCCAGCCGCCGGGGTTCCGACCCCGATTTTGGGCCCTCCTTTCTATACCGGCCACCGTAGGCGCGGGATTGCGGACGGCGAGCAATGAGTAGCCGTCCGACCGTCCGGCAACTGTCCGGACCGAGCCCAAGACGTCGACGGCGCTTAGTGTTCCACGCGCGCCTCAAAGATAAGTCAACAACCGTAGGGGCTCAGCAGGGTCGAAGCCTAATGGGGCCATGGGTGATGCGAAGGAGAACCCCTGGGCCCTGGAACAATGTCAAAGAAGGTCACACGCTTTCTCGCTCCGCCCAAGAGCGGGGGATGTCATTGATGATTTTCCCACCTAAAAAAAATTATCAGTAGATGTCGGACATCCATATAAAATTTCAACCCCTTTTTATTAACGGATTTCAAAGAAGAGGAAGTTATATGTATTTATGGCAGTATGTATTTTTCAACATCTACACTAACTACATTTTACACTACATTTATTATAAAGAGGTAAAGTTTGCGTTTTTTTTTGTTTGTAGCCTTGTAGGAGATAATCTCTGAAAGTACTGGTCCGATTGCTAAAATGGTTTTCACCGATAGAAAGCTTTATTCCTGTTTGACACAGGCATATATTTTATGAACGCGGGCGAAGCTGCGGGCAAAAGCTAGTTTTAAATAAAATGTGGTAACTATTGTGTACAAAAATGAAAAAGCGGTAGGCGTTACAGTGAATTAAAACTATGATTAAATTTAGTACTGAATTTTGTATGTTTCTAATATCAAAACAGTGTGTGAGTGATAGTTATACAAACGTATACAAACGTGTTTTCTTTCTTTCTTTTCTTTATCATTAACTTGTAAATAATAAAGAAAGAAAAATCGTTTTATTAGGCGGAAATACGCTTATTTCTTATATTTTTCTAATATACATAAGTTTATAATTTGTTTCCCTATATATATTGTCTTTTAATTACCCCACAGAAGGTGTAAAAACTAGGGTTATAATAATATAATATTCCACAACGGAGTTTCCTTGTGTGATCGAATCAGAAATGAAGATATCCGCAGGAGAACCAAGGTTGCCGACATAGCGCGAAGAATCGCCACACAAACATTTGTTCTGGGTGGGAATCCATCCCACAACTTTCGGCATAGCAGTCATTGTCACTAACCACTAGACCAACAGCCAGTCAAAGAGTATCCAACACGAGGATAAAGCTGTCTTTGTCTTGGGCGGCTTGAATTCCTCACTTCACTCATGAGATTATCGATAAGAAAAATATGATAACTGTATTACTGTCAACTAAATTAGGAAAAACAAGAGATTTATATGTTAAGACAATATCTAGACAAACTTAAGTACATAATACATGCAAGACTGCCACTGGATTATTTTAATCTTTATTTTTGGATTGTTTATTTTTGTTTTTACCTTTTTCTCACATAAACCTATAAAGCATCAAGAATAATGTAACCAGGATTTTTTGTAATCACACTAATATTATAAAGGCGATTTTTTGTGAATGTCCCACACATTCACAAAAAATTGCCTTTACCTATGTTTGTTACTTCTTCACGGTCAAACGGCTGAACGGATTTGGCTGGAATTTCGCACACGAGTAGACGATGTTCTGGAGTAGCAATTTTATCCCAGGAGTTTGTTCTCTTGGGACCATTTTAACAGTGGTTGCAGGTAGTCGCCCTTATGAAGGCCTTGATAACTAGGCCGTCACGACATGTTAACTATATCAAATATAATCCAAAAATATTAATTCAATTAGTTTAATTTTTCTGACTGACTGATTTCTCGAAAATTCAAAAGTGCCTGCAAATGTTTCAATGAAATCATGCTTTGCGTTTTGAAGAACAGAACGGAACAGAACAGAGATAATCCTACAGGAGTTTACATCCTGGTCCGGATGTCAATATCTTCCTTCGGATTTTTGGATGGTCTGGGCAACTGCCCGCTAGATTTTAGGGCGGAACAGAAAGGAACAGAGAAAATCCTACAGGAGTTTACACCCGGTTCCGCATGCCCATATCTTCCTTCAAATTTTTGGATGGTCTGGGCAACTGCCCGCTAGATTTCAGGGCGGAACTGAACGGAACAGAGAAAGTCCTACAGGAGTTTACACCCGGTTCCGCATGCCCATATTTTCCTTCACATTTTTGGATGGTCTGGGCAACTGCCCGGTAGATTTCAGGGCGGAACAGAAAGGAACAGAGAAAGTCCTACAGGAGTTTACACCCGCATGCCTATATCTTCTTTTGGATTTTTGGATGGTCTGGGCAACTGCCCGGTAAATTTCAGGGTATTGTATATGTTCTAATCGTGTAGAGAAATCTAATAACGAGATAAAGGAGTTTGAATTTTAGTTCCTATAAGGCGTACTAGATGTCGCTGCCAGGCAAAGACACTCATTTAGAACTTTCGACACATAGTTATTACAAATAGTAGAGAGAAATGTGACGGTTACACATTTAAAATAAAATAACATCTGCTCCAAAAGTTTTTACAAATAGTAGAGAGAAATGTGACGGTTACACATTTAAAATAAATAACAACTGCTACAAAAGTTATTACAAATAGTAGAGAGAAATGTGACGATTACACATTTAAAAAAAATAACATCTGTTCCAAAAGTTATTACAAATAGGAGAGAGAAATGTGACGATTACACATTTAAAAGAAATAACAACTGCTCCAAAAGTTATTACAAATAGTAGAGAGAAATGTGACGATTACACATTTAAAAGAAATAATAACTGATATAATAAACATAGCCTTAAGCCAAACACCAAGAAAAAGAAACAAGAAATAAAATTTCAGAAGACCACATTGTAGACCCGATAGAAGTCTGAATTACTTGGAAAAGGAGCTGGATCCATGAGACGAAGAGTCACCCTGTCACCTTCCTCTGTAGGATGTGCCAGGGTAGTGGCCAGCTCTCATCTGTGAAGCATCATGCACTGATTACTATTGTTGGAAGACCATTTTTGTTACATTAATCGATACTTTTTTGATAGAAATTTCGGGAGGGTATTTCTCCACAGTTTGAAATGCTACATCCAAAACAAAACATGATATCATTTTATGTTATTGTTAATTTTGTCTGTGTGGAAACAGAAAAACAAAAAAAAAATGTCTTTTATAAGTTATGAGCCAACAAAGTTTTTTTTTTTAAATGATATAAACTAGTGCTTGACTGCCATCCCACCTGATGGTAAGCGGAGATGCAATCATTGATGGTGAGGCGCACTAGTTTATTAAGAGCCTATTCACTCTAGCCTTGAAGACACCTAAATTATAGTTGGACGGGAAGACCGCAGCAGGCAAAAAAAGAAGTTAGAAGTTTCTGTATTTTAGATGATTTTAGCGCAACTTTAGGTGTAAAAATTAACAAAAATTCTACAAAATCTGTAAAACGAAGTCGGTATCAACAAAGCTTAATTACCGAAGAGTTCTATACAATTTATTTGTAATAGATTTATGCAGTGGTTTCTTCATAAAATTCGATTTTCCAAAGCACTACTTCGAATTTTGAGCGCACTTTCTAAAGTCGTTTCTATTCGAAATGGTGTTTGTGTGCGTGCAAATAAGTGCAAATAATACGTTATACATATAGACTAGCGTCTAACTATAGCATAGCATAGTCGGCCTTATAATGTTCCCACTGTTGGGAATCAGGCCTCCTCTCTAGGAGAGGGAATGGGCTGTAATCCACCACGCGGGCCCAGTGCGGGTTGGTGGATGTCACATGTCTTCGAATTTTTGGTTCTAGGAACCGTTTGAAATCCGTGGGAATCGTTTGTCTTGGTATGGTCACGTGAAGAGGAGGGATGAAACGCATGTTACTAAAAGAGTTATGAGTTTACATGTGGATGGATGGAGAGGAAGAGGGAGGCCAAAGAAAAGATGGATGGATTGTGTGAAGAGTGATATGAAAGAAAAGGAAGTTAGTGATAGCATGACGAGTAACAGGGCAGAGTGGAATAAAGAAACGTGTTGCGCCGACCCCAAATAACACGGGATAAGGGCAGGAAGATGATGATGATGATGATGACATGCCGGTTTCCTCACGATGTTTTCCTTCACCATTTTGAGAGCAGTGGTGAAGAAATAAATTACACAAAGTAATGCGCCTGACTGGGTTTGAACCCGTGACCTACAACTCGTCTGTCTGGGCCGTTACCACTCGGCCACCACTGCTGCTCGTCTAACTGGCTTATACTTAATACCATCGTTGTCAGACACGATGTCAGATGTGACAGCGCACTTTTTTGCCTCACCCGTCAGCGAGTCCAGATGGTTGCAAACCAACGTCCCAATCAAGGTGACCTTGCTAGTTTTAATCCGTGTAGACAGCACCTTCAACGCCCTTGGTTGGGAGGCGCGTTTTCCCAACCACCGAACGTGTTGGCGCCTGGTTTACATCCATGTAGCCGCAACACAAACCAAACACATAAACCAAGGTCACCTTGGTTGGAACGCTAGTTTGCAACCGTCTAGTCATCCCTTAAGAGGAGAAGTCCTCTTAAAATTAATCCATTTAGCGCCTCAGGAATGAAGATATCCGTAGGAGAACTAAGGTCACCGACGTTGCCCGAAGAATCGTCAAACTTAAGTGGCAGTGGGCATATTGCTCGTAGAACATAATATGGACGATGGAGCGAAGGTGCTGGAGTGACAACCGCGCACCGGAAGATGCAGCGTTGGAAGGCCTCAACAAGGTGGAGCCATGACCTGGTGAGAGCCGTGGGAATGCAATGGATGCGAGATGCACAGGACCATTAGTTGTGGCGACACTTGGGGAAGCTTATGTCCAACAGCGGACGTCTGTCGGCTGAAATGATGATGATGAAAGTGCCAGCCAGTGTTCGAACCCACGACGTGTAACTCGTAAGTCTGGACTCCATTCGGCCATCATTATTCTCAGTTAGGAATTGAACGGGAAATGGTAAACTAACCTGCATTGGCTTGCATAGCTTTGACTCTTCTAGAATAATCTTGGAAGGCAGCTGCCAAGCTGTATGTTAGACGTCTCGCTGCATTTCTGAAACATATCAATTTCATAGCTGTAATAACAAATCCGGAGTGAATAGGTTCATCGAGGCTAAAGCTCAACTGGCTACCAAGAACCGGGCAAGTGCAAGTCGGACTCGCGCACTGAGGATTCCCGACAACATTACATTTGAAAATAGTTCAATTCCCGAATTGAGTTACGAAGAATTTTCCGAATCGCAATTTTTTTTTTTTACGAGTTCTCAGATTTTTTCCTATACTTGTGCTATGAGACCTTGCTTCATGCTGAATTTCAGGATTCTAGATCAACAGGAAGTACCCTATGGATTTTGGTTCCCTTGAGGGTGTCGAAATAAACGTTTTTTTTGGGACATAAACGACGTATCTTTTTTTTTCGTTAACTCAGAAGTTTGATTTTTTTTGCAGCTTCAAGGGACCGTATGCCTAAGTATATGGTTTTAATTTCAACTCGATACCTAAACGCGTTCCCGAGATAAAGGATCTTGACAGACAGACAGACAGACGAACAACAAAATGATTCTTTATGAGTTCCGATTTTTCCTTTTAAGGTACCGAATCCAAAAAATTGAATATGTGTGACGTCTACCAATCCGCATTGGGCCCGCGTAGTGGATTACGGCCCATTCCCTCTCCTAGAGAGGAGGCCTGAGCCCCAGCAGTGGGAACATTGTAAGGCTGATCATTTTTTAGGACATAATTTTCCCATGATTTCAGAATCCAAGTTTTATCAAAAATAAACAGTACACAGTATTATAATCTTAAGATTTGTTATCTAAACTGGGTTTTTAGTTGACTGAACAAACAAATATTTTTCGCAACTCTTATTTCATTTATCAATAGTTTCGTTGACCTGAATCCTCTCAATCTTGTAAAATGTGAAGTATTTGATAATATAGATAGTTGGTATTACGAAAGATTTCGTAATTTTGACATTTTGTGGTATTTGGTAGACGTCTGTGTCTTGACATTTTTGTGGTTAGATGTTAAGCAATAGGTGATGTAAGTCAATTAAATAAAAGTCATAATTCGTATAAATAACTTCTAATATAAAATCAAATAATATTATAGATGAAACGGCGATTTCTCGCCCAGCCTTGCTTCAGGCCATGGTCCGAAGCGAGAGGTAATGAGAAGCTGCCGTCTCCTTGAGCGAAGCAGTAATGTTAGCGAAGGAGACAGGAAACTTCGACGCGCCTTTGATGGACGATTTCCGGCCATCGAAGGCGCGAGCTTACGGACGACGAGCAATAGGTAGCTCGCCGTCCGGCTGACCGGCAAGGGCCGAGCCCAGTTCAGTTTTAAAGCGATGTCAGCAAAACAGTAGGGTCCCAGCAAGGCTGATGCCCGCTAGGGTCATGAAGAATTTCGGAAAAGGGAATCCGTGGTCCTCGAACGCACAGGGAGAAACATAGGTGGGTAGTAAAGAGCGGGAGATGTCATAAGATAATTTCTAACCGCCATAAAAAAAGAGTTACCTAGATGAAGGTGGCCTGTAGGATTGTTGCGGGTGAGTTTTAACTAAAAAAAGTATGTCTCGTCCTCTCGCTCCAACCAGAGCGAGAAAAGTTATTAGATTATTACCCACCATAAAAGAACCTATTTTTCATCTCTTGGTATAATTACACACGCGCAACCATTGGCAGAAATCAGTAAAAAACCGGGCAAGTGCGAGTGGCAATGAAAACAGTTCAGTTCCCGAATTGAGTTACGAAGATTTTTCCGAAACACAAAAAAAGTAATTTTTTGTGTCGTATCTACAAATTTAGTTTTCAGTTTTATTTCTTATACTGGTGCTATAAGACCTTGCTTCATGCCAAATTTCAGAATTGTAGGTCAACGGGAAGTACCCTACGAACTTTGATTCCCTTGAGGGTGTCGAAATATACTTTTTATGCCGTAACTTCTTTTCGTTAACTCAGAAGTTTGATTTTTTCACAGCTTCAAGGAACCGCAGACCTGAGTAAATGATTTTAATTTCAACTCGATACCTCCACACGTTCCCGACGTAAAGGGTCTTGACAGACAGACGGACAAAAAAGTGATCCTATAAGGGTCCCGTTTTTCCCTTTTTAGGTAACGAAACCCTAAAAATTAAATAGAATTCTTACCTTGACTCACAAACAAAACCATGGCACTCAAAGGGATTCAACCCCTTAACATCAGCATTATCCTTTACAATGATCATAGAGAACACCCTGGTGTACACCAGGTCCTGGACTCCATAGGATATGGACTCGATGTTGAAGAACACCGTCATGTGCTCAAACTCGTTTGATCCTTTTGTGCCATGGTCCAAGGTTTCCAGATGAACGCCGTCTAGGGCGATTTTTAATTTCACAATTGGAAGGATTTGTCCTGGAATAGATGGAGAAAAAAAACAATTAACTATCATTATATCATCCGGTATGTTCGCAGAGCAGTGGCAAGAGCAGTGGTGGTCGAGCGGTAACGGCTCCGACTTACCGAGTTGTAGCTCGCGTGTTCAAACCCAGCCAGGCACATTACTTTGTGTAATTTATTTCATCACCACTGCTCTCAAAACGGTGAAGGAAAACATCGTGAGCAAACCAGCATGTCCCAGAACCAAAATTCGAAGACATATGCCATCCACCAACCCGCACTGGGCCCGCGTGGTGGATTACAACCCATTCCCTCTCGTAGAGATGAGGCCTGTTAGTAGGAACATTATAAGGCCGACTACGCTATGTTCGCAGACGCAAATTGATGACTTTCATGCCATTATGCGCAAGCAATGCGCCTCCATCATGTGCAGGGTACGCGTCAGCCCCATCATCATCCTGAAGGCAATAGCGGACAGGTGGAACAGTCCCATACTGGAACATTAGGTACGCCTGCATGCCCCACTGGCGTATAATACGTAAAAAAATGGTTTTCGCTATTTATAAGTGCTAACACTAGTTTTTAAGTTCTGCCCCCTAGCCCAGTTACGATCGTTTCGTTTGCGTTGAACGCTTCGAGTAGGCCACGCCTCCGATTCCTTTGTTCTGACCACTTGACTGAGCGTTAAGATGACGTCAGAACAAAGGAAAGGAGGCCTGAGTCCCAGCAGTGGAAACATTATAAAAACTTTTCGCCAAGTGTAACGGTTTAGGCTGATATTATAATGATAAGGGCACATACCTGGAGGTAATGCCTTTGCAGCAGCCACCATCAGGTCGACAGGTTTTCTCGTGTGCTTGATACCCCATAGTCCTCGGGCGTCGCTCTGACCTAGGTATTTAACCTGGAATCAAGAAAACGGAGTATTTAAAAATGCTCATCAACATCACCATTTAAACCGAAAGACGTTCACTCCTGAACATAGGCCTCTCCTAAGTATTGCCATAATAATCCATCTTATACGTCTCGCATCCATCGGATATCCGCGACCCTCAACAGATCACTGGTCCTGTGCAAAACTTTCCAGCTTTCCACAAGACGGACCAGGTGTGACTAAAAAAAGTTAAGTAGCATTTATAACCCTAATTCGAAGGCTTGTGTGACTGGACAGAGGCAGCCTGCGCTCGGTGGCGGTAACCGTCACCAACAACCTTTGCAGAGCATGGTGGAATCAGGAATCAGGGTTCGGTCGCACACGTGCTCATTGAATGCACAGGCATCATCGAAATAATATATGCAGTCGAACCTTAGGATCACCGAATTTCCTCAGAGACTCTCTTGAATAAACAGGGACGCCTGATCTGCTTCTGGAGAGGGATTGACTGGATGGAATGAAGGCCACTACGGGTCATGTACAATGGTCCATCATGGACTGAATATGAGAACTAAACTCCAAAGATAATGAAATGCTGGTATATACTGAGTGGCATGACACATATTGACATGTATGTTTTTAAGGTTTCGTACCTCAAAAGGAAAAAACGGAACCTTTATAGGATCACTGTTGTCTGTCTGTATGTCTGTCAAGAACCTTTATCTCGGGGAGGCGTGACTTAAATCTGCGGACCCTTAAAGCTGTGAAAAATCAGACTTCTGAGTTAACTAAAAAAAGATACGGCCGTTTATGTCACAAAAAACACAAGGGAATCAAAATTCATAGGGTACTTCCCGTTGACCTAGAATCCTAAAATTTGGCATAAAGCAAGGTCTCACAGCACAAGCATGGGGAAATTCTGAAAACTGTAAATTTGTCGTTACGTTACAAATAAAAAAACTCAAAACGGGAATTGAACTGTTTTCACAGGTAAGTTTGTACAGAACCCTCAGTGCACGAGTCCGACTTGCACTTGCCTAGTTTTTTCCAATAGCTTAAACCAAGTCCTTTAAGTCTAGAGTGAAGCCACTTCCGTTATATAACTAATCTAAGAGCTATCTAATGGAAACCATTTATTTGACTCTGCTTTTATACGCTTAAGTAACATGCTCAAATAAAGTGACAATTTCACTTTCATTTACTGTAATTAAGAAATCAATCACGATTCCAAAACGTTTTTCTTTTTCTGGACCTTCTACACCGTGTTACGTTTGCTAATTGGACAGCAGCCAGGTGAAAGGACCTCAGGACCAAAAGGAGTCCAATCTATAAGGTGATAAAAAAATAACTTTAAAAATTTCGAGGGGACATTGTACTCCTCATTATGAACAACTTTTACTATGGAATCAAACCTGAAATCGCGATAAAAATATAGCTGTTTCCTACATTTCTATTCGCACTCGTCAAAATGTTTTGAGCAGCTGATTTTTTGAATCATAAAAAAGTTAATTTTTTAACACCTTATATAAAGCCTGGAGTACAGGCGTAAGAGCGTCTGGCCTGTTGGTCTTGTGGTTAGTGACCCTGACTGCTATGCCGGAGGTCGTGGGTTCGATCCTCACCCAGGACAAACACAGACAGGTTTGTGTGATAAGCATTATCATTTGTTTTGACTCTGAGTGTACTTTATCTATAGTATGTATGTAGTTCGAAATATATTAGTATGTTTATCAGTTGTCTAGTACCCATAACACAAGCTCTGCTTAGCTTGGGACTAACTAGACAGCGTTTTGTGATAGTTTAAAAAAAAATGCGTTTTTTGACGGCCTGTTGTGGTACCGATGCGGTGTGTTGATGCGCAAACGGGCCACCGACTGCAAGCAGGCATGCAACATGTAGCAGAAATGCAGCATGCAAACAGGCATGCAACATGCAGCGGGCTTTCAGCATGCAAGCAGGCATGCAACATGCAGCAGGCATGCTGCATGCAAGCAGTCACGCAACATGCAGCAAGCAGCAGTGATCGGTTCCCTTTTCCACCTTAGAAAAAAAAGGTATTATGCCTTACTTTAGTTGGTTATTTGTGACAAATGGATTGTTTGTTGCTAAAGTTGGTGATCCCGACGAGTATCTTTTTGCGTTTTGGGAATCATGAAAGAACTTCTCCCGCTCGCGAATGACGTCCACTGTTGGACATAGGTCACCCTCAAGTGTTGCCATAACGTGGCAGTGGGTAGGGTACATTGCTCGTAGAACGAATGGTCGGTGGGGTCGTAAGAGTCGCGGGAATGCGATGGATGCGAGACGCACAGGACCGTTCATTTTGGCGACATTTGGGGAGCCTGTCCTGTGTCTAACAGTGGATGTCCATCGGCTGAAATGATGATGATGATGATGGATAGCAACCAGACAGGATGATTTCACCAAAGTATCAACATTCCTACTCACATCAAATATACGAAATCAGTTGCAATATACTACAATCCGCCTCAATTAGAGCGGGCGCCATATTGTTGCCGGCGGAAGTGACGTCACAATGGTACACAAGTATGTAGCTTATGCATAATGATTAGCGGTAAATTAGTCTGTCTGTATGTATGTACATCTAGGAACGTTACGGTTTGTGAACTTAGGATGGGTTTACTCAACTGTATTTTAGATTTCAGTCCTTGTCAGTTTGCATAGCCAAGGTCGCTGATGAGGCTGCCAGTGATGACCAGGGCCTCAAGTCTGCTATTACAATAGTGTCAGAATGGTCTGTCATTGATTTCATAATTTTTGTACTAATATAATGGCGTCATTATGACTTTCCAATGGTCAACCACTGACACTCCATTGAAAGAAATGGCATAAAATGGTAATCTCGTACATATTGACAAATTAATGTTTGATGTATGCGGGAATATGCTAAAATTTTGATAGTTCCTTTGATCAGTGACCTTTGATTAGAACGTCATTGTGCAGTCATTGCTTTTAATTCGTTACGAGACGGTTCGATATTATCATTCTACTACAAGACCATTAGCTGATCAATGATCGACCATTATGAATTAGCAGATTACGAACTTTTAGCAAAATGACAATGGGATCGCGTTGGAATGACGAATTTACTGGTGCATGAATGCATGCTGGTGGTCAAGCAGCACGCATGTCGCATGCCAAATAAAATTTCTGATGTTAATTGTGTCAATGGATTTGACCCTAGGTTCACAATCTTATATCTCAACACAGTCATGTTTCGGTGTCTCATACGAAAGAAACTAGTTAGTCATCTGGTAAAATTCTATCTATTCTCTTTATCACCGGCAGTGTTCAGCTAGAAGAGCATCAGGGTGGTTAGGAAGTTTCACTGTAGACCTGGGGCCCAAGTCTGCTATTTTTATAAATTCGTCATTCCAACAAGATTCCATACAACTTACTTGAAACGTCATAGGCAAGTCATCAGCGGTGACCGGCCCTTCTTTTTTATCTTCTTTTTCCGACATTTTATTTTCTTTTACATTACTTCTTCAGTCTTGAATGTTTGGATGTTCACAATCTTGAATTTTCATATCGTTTTTACCTGTAATTAAAGAAAAGAGGATTAAAATTAGTGTTTCTTTATATACTTTATGTATCTTTATATACACTGTGTCTCTGGCATCGACCCATGAACGTGTAACATAGATCCAGTACATGATTTTGGGCACCCCAGTGCTTTTTTCTTTTTTTTTTTAGGTGGGAAAATCATCCAATACCATCCCGCGCTCTTGGGCTGAGCGGGAGATAGTGTCAGACTTTTACTGACTAAAAACCCACTCCTGTTCCTTCGTTGCCTTTCATACCAGGGCCGAGTCTTCCTTTCAGAATCAGATCCTTGGCCCCAGTAGGCTTCGACCCTGCTGGGCCCCTACGGTTGTTGACGTCTCCTTGAGGCGCGCGTGAAACACTGCACGCCGTCTACGACTTAGGCTCGGCCCGGACGATTAGACGGCGAGCTACCCATTGCTTGCCGTCCGCGAGCCCACGCACACCTCAGTGGTGGAATTTCTCGTCGCGGGCTTATTTAAAAAAGATCTCTACTTTTTAGGGTTCCGTACTTTAAAACGAAGGAAACCTTATAGGATCACTTTGTTGTCCGTCTGTCTGTCAAGACTCTTTATCTCGGAAAAGCGCGAGCTATCGACTTGAAATTAAAACAATATACTCAGGTCTGCGGTCGGTAACGAATAAAGAGATAAGGGCGTATATTATGTCGTTTTTTTCTATCAGGTGACATAATAGTCAAACGTGAACCTATACTTAAAAAAAAAACGTAAAAATCGTATATTTCGACACTCTCATGGGTATCAAAATTCCCGTTGACCCAGAATCCTGAAATTTGGCATGAAGCTAGGTTTTATAGCACAGGTATGGGAATAAATCAGAAGACAGTAAATATGTCGTTACGTCACAAAAAAACTCTTTTTGCGATACGGAAAAATTTTCGAGACACCGTTCTGGAATTGAACTATTTACATAGGTATCTTTGTACGGAACGCTCACTGCGCGAGTCTGACTCGCACTTGTCCAGTTTTAATTTTATTTTAACGCGTATCTTACTCGTTCCATAAACCCATCAGCACTTTTTTCCTGACCCAGAAATTCAATTCACTACCCCATGCCCAACAGTCAAGTTGAAGAGTAAAATCTACAAGTCCGTGATAAGACCTGTCATACTGTATGGATCAGAATGTTGGGCTGTGGAAAAGACGAATGAAAAAAGATTGCATGTAGCGGAGATGAGAATTTTGAGATGGATGTGTGGTGTGACGAGAATGGATAAAGTAAGAAATGAATATATTAGAGATTATGATTATGATTTTGATTATGATTTGATTTATTTTTTATTTGTTATTATTTCCTCTAATATATTCATGTGTGCGCCAGTGACTGAAAAGTTGAAAAGGAATCGTTTGTCTTGGTATGGTCATGTGAAGAGGAGAGATAAGACGGATGTTGACATGACAGGACAGATTGGAAGAAAAATACGTGTTGCTAGCGTATGCTTCACCCTATGCCCTGCTGCTGCAGCTGCAACAGTCAAGCCGCTACGTCGCATAGCACCGCTCCGACTCACTGGAGCCTGCAGTATCATCCCGACTCACTGGAGCCTGCAGTATCATCCCGACTCACTGGAGCCTGCAGTATCATCCCGACTCACTGGGACATCATCATCCCGACTCACTGGGACAGCACCACCCCGACTCACTGGGGCAACACCGCAGACAGTTCCGACTCACCGAGAACTATGTGGCATTCAGTTCCGACCAACTAGAACCAATCTACCATTGGCCTGGCACTCATCAAGAAGCATCAAGAACCATCGATCTCCGATCTCCAGAGGGGAGTGATGTAGCGATATCTATGACGTCACATAAGAACTAATCCTGCATCGCGCAATTAAAGTTCTCCGCGTGATTTGAGTAATACAACAGCCCGAAATCATCTTTATGGCAGTTGCCCTCCAGACATAACACCCGTCTGGTCGGAGGATTCTCCCTTTTCAACGGAGGTTTGCAGGACTTTATTCTCTATTCCGCTTAACTTCAAAAAGTTCCGAGTATACATGTAGACGGTTGGAGAGGGAGAGGCCAAACAAAGGATGGATGGATTGTGTGAGGAGTGATATGAAAGAAAAGGCAGTTAGTGATAGTGTGGCGGGTGACAGGACAGAATGGAAGAAAAAAACGTGTTGCACCGACCCGAGTAATACAGGAAAGAAAGATTATGATGATGGAAAAGCAGGTGATGCTAAAAACTAAGATGATGGATGATTGAGATGCATGCAAGAAAACCGATACTGTGTCGACTACAAACATATTGAGATAAGGACAAGGTCATAATATTATCAACATCTTACTAAAATAATATGAGGTTTACCGTGATCACTTACAAGGCGTTTCATAATAACATAAATATTTTAGGAATACACAAACATTTTACTCATTTTTCCAAGGTTGCGCTTATCAGTGGCTGTCACTAAATAAACCGTGTTGGAACATATTCCAACTTACGAAAAACAATGCAGATTATAAAACTATTGCTATTATACCACGAACTACCTGCGTACCTTTTTTCTCCTTCTCTGTCAAATCCATCCAAATGTTGTCTGTAAAAAATCGCTTTTAGCGATAAGACCGCCCATTGTGACACCCTATTAATTTTTATTTCCTAATGTAAGTTTTTTTGTAAGGTTATTACCCAGCTATTATATTTATATATATACAAAATTATATACAAAACACTTAACTAATTAAAACTATATATTACATTAACCAAGGGCTGGCTTTTACCTTGGTCAGAGATTAAGCATTGCCATACAACGTGGCAATGCCGCCAGCCTTTTGGGCACACTTCCAGTCGACAGCGATGCGGAGGAGTTTTATGACGCCATATTTTAGTTTTAGTTAGAGCAGTGGTGGCCGAGTGGTAACGGGTCCGGCTTACGAGTTGTAGGTCGCGGGTTCAAACCCAGCCAGGCGCATTACTTTGTGTAATTTATTTCATCACCACTACTCTCAAAACGGTGAAGGAAAACATCGTGAGGAAACCGGCATGTCTTAGAACCAAAAATTCGAAGACATGTGACATCCACCAAACCGCACTGGACCCGCGTGGTGGATTACGGCCCATTCCCTCTCCTAGAGAGGAGGCCTGAGTCCCAGCAGGGGGAACATAGTAAGGCCGACTATGCTATGCTATCTATCTATCTATAGCAATACTAGCTTCAGTCCCGTCATCAGAATAGAAGTCAAAATCCAACCGAATGAAGGTTTGTTGTGTCTAATCTTATGTTGAATGGAGTATAGGTATTAGTTATGTTGGTTATTTGGTAGATGGTGCTTTTATGAATAATAATATCGAGTATCCACCCTTACGTTGTTGAAACTTCAACGGTCCGGACTTAGCGTTTCGCTTCGTCGTTTATACCGCGTACATCGAAGGAATGGAACAATTTGCCTGTTGCGGTCTTCCCGTCCAACTATAATTTAGGTGTCTTCAAGGCTAGAGTAAATACGCTCTTAATGAACTAGTGCGCCTTAAAATCAATTATTGCATCTCTGCTTACCATCAGGTGGGATCGCAGTCAAGCACTGGTTTATACCAATTAAAAATATATATTAGCTGTCCGATGACATGGTACTGCTGGGCCCCTCAATCAACTCTGTGAGGTCACTATTGGCCATATGTGAACGGTATGCATTGACCCATGGGCTCAGGTACAATGATAAGCAGAGTGAGCTGCTGATTTTTAAGGCTGAGACTAAAACTTATCCTGTTTCTCCCATCAAACTAAATGGAACCATCTTACATCAAGTGTCCGAATTTAAGTACTTGGGTCACTGGGTCAATGACAAACTTGACGATGATGCCATGGTTAGGGAGCGCAGAGCATTGGCGGTAAGAGGTAATATGCTTTCTCGTAGGTTTGCGCGTTGCTCACGTGACGTTAAAATCACACTATTTAAAAGTTATTGCCAAACATTATACACGTGCAACCTGTGGAGCAATTACACTAAAAAAGCCTACAGTGCTCTGCGCGTCCAGTATAACAACGCGTTCAGGGGTCTGTTGGGGCTTCCATGGCGGTGCAATGCCTCCGGCATGCTCGCCAACCACAGCACGGACGGCTTCTAGGCTGTAATTCGCAAGAGAACAGCCTCCCTGTGGTCTCGGAAAAAGATAGATAGGTAGATTTATTTATTTGTGTAGAATGTAGATAATTAATACAATTTGGTTTACAATATTTTGGAATCCTTGTACATTCTGCCTCATGGCATGCAAAATTTACCAACTTGTAAATAGGTACTACAATAATTCTATTTCATTACTTGATGCTACATAACATTGTCAATTAAATAGATTTATCATTTAAGAAATCCGATACAGAGTAATAACATTTTTTTACTAGTAATTCTTTAAGGTTCTTTTTAAATCTTAGTAATGGTTGCTCTTTAATCATTTTTGGTACATGTTTATAAATAATAGGAGCCATACACATAACACTCTTTCTCAATAATGCAGTTTTACATCCGCCTGTGCAATAGGAGTACCAAAACGCTTCTGGGCGTGGTGACGGACAGAGTGGACAGCCAAATCCTGAGGCAGTGGTCGCTCATGCACGTCCATAATAATAATAATTTTAAATTTTACTATCATAGTTATTTATTTATTTAAACTTCATGTATAGTAGTGGTACATAGGCGGACTTAATGCAACAAGGCATTCTCTACCAGTCAACCTTTGGGTTAAAAAGACAACACTGTGGTAGGTGTGCACAATAAACAAATAATTCAAACAGAAAAAATTAAATAAAGAATAATTTATTTATAAAACTAATAAACACTATGAAAAATATCAAATCATTAAGAGAACTTAATAATAATTCTGACAAAGATCAAACTAAAGTTGAGAGGACTTCAAGCAGTAGTTGCGAATTTTACGCTTAAAGGAAAATTTACTTTCAGCTTTTTTGATGTCAAGGGGAAGCATATTCCAGAGTTTTATGGTGGAAACAGCGTATGAATTGGACATAAAGCCAGTTGTAGTTGTAAGTTTGTACTAACATAATATGGACTTGTGTCATTACTATGTTTGAAATGAATATTTTCAATTTCAATTAGTTAACTATCCCAATTTCTGCTAATAACAATCACCACTATCCCTACAAGCTTGAATATTCAAACGAACAACAACCAAACGTGCGCACACGCACTCTCATTGTGTTTTTCACCTGTCGTGTATATTGTAACGGTCAAACCATCTGTGTTCCCCTAATTTTGGACCCTCTGTGCCTAACAGGTGCGTTTACGCAAAAAGTTTTGATGGTTATCGAGTTTTTAAAGATTTTTTTATAAACTAATGCAAATGGCTTGTTTTTAAATTGGATAGATAGCCAGTGTTTACTTCAGTACATAGTATAAAACAAAGTCGCTTTTCGTGTCTGTCTGTCCTTATGTATCTTAAAAACTACGCAACGGATTTTGATGCGGTTTTTTTTAATTGATAGAGTGATTCAAGAGGAAGGTTTATATATATAATACATGCACAATACAGTAGAGGAACACTGATGATTTTAGTGATTTCTAATGTGATGTCGTAAACAAACACATTTTTGTTTTCAGTGGGAAAATCATCCAATGACATTCCCCGCTCTTGAGCGGAGCGAGAGATAATGTCAGACTTTTACTGACTAAAAACCCACTCATGTTCCTTCGTTGCCTTTCATACCAGGGCCAAGTCTTCTTTTCAGAATCAAACCCATGGCCCCAGTAGGCTTCGACCCTGCTGGGACATCTTCTTGAGGCGTGCGTGGAACATTACGCGCCGTCGACGTTTTGGGCTCGGTCCGGACGGTTACCGGACGGTCGGACGGCGACCTACCCATTGCTCGCCGTCCGCAAGCCCTCGCCTACGGTAGCCGGAAATCGGGATCGGGATTCCGGCGGATGTCATTAGAATAGTTTCACACCTAAAAAAAAGGTTACTGGGTCTAATAAGCCCCTTACCGTCATAATGATAGTTTCCAAACGAGGTCTTAAACGCCCCGTAAGACTGGAATGGAAATAGTACAAACAATTGTGCCTCTGTCAAAATGTTGATTACGAACGTTTCAACAAATAAAACACACTTGTGTAAACTTTATTGTTAACTATGGGTACTAAATGCACAGTTAAATGTAACCTTGGATGAACGGATAGTACTATTTCACAATAACTGCGTAAAATACATCATTGTAGGTTAGTTGAGATGCTGGTCTGCTCTCAGAGATATCAATTAAAACGTTAATGAACATAATTTGTGTTAATTAATGAGATTGCCTCGTTAGGTAGAGTCATTGTGGCCCAGTGGCATCAGTTCTGACTTACGAGTTGTAGGTCGCGGATTCAAACTAAGCCAGGCGCATTACTTTGTGTAATTTATTTCATCACTACTGCTCTCAAAACGGTGAAGGAAAACATCGTGAGGAAACCGGCATGTCCTAGAACAAAAAATTCAAAGAAGAAGACATGTGACATACACCAACCCGCACTGGGCCCGTGAGGTGGATTACGGCCCATTCCGTCTCATAGAGGGGAGGCCTGAGTCCCAGCAGTGGGAATATTAAAAGACTGATTATGCCTCGTTAGTTTAGTTTTTTTTTACTCCTGTGTCATGCCAAGGTCCGGAGCGAGGGGGACTGGCAGGCGATCGCTTCCTTCGCGTGAGGAAACGGACTTCAACACGCCTCAGCCACGGGGATCCTGATCCCGATTTCCAGCCACTGTAGACGAGCAATGGGTAGCTTGCCATCCGGGCATAACCGTCAGAGAAGTTGACGGCATGTTGTATTCCACGAGCTTTTCAAAGAGATGTCAGCAAAACCGTAGAGGCAACCGGAGCAAGGCTGTAGCCTACTGGCGCCATGGGTTGGTTTTCGAAAGCGAAACTCGTGGTCCTAGAACGCAAAGAGCAACTGAAGGAGACAGGTGTTGTTTAAGCCAGTAAAAGTCTGACACGCCCTCTCGAGCAGAGCAGGAGAAGGCATTGAATGATTTTCTACCTTAGAAAAAAATCACTAACAACCATGACACTGTATCTAGACCGGTTTGGGCCCTCTCATTTCATGCGGAGATAGTACCTAAATTTTGATACAAGTGGAGAAAGTATGTGATTGCGACCGAGGCAGCATTCGCCGCTCGTTGCGACGTTAAGTGTATTGTATGTATTCACTTATGAAGACAGAAATAAAAGGGGTCGACGCGCAACTTGTGGGGGTCGCTGAGCGCACAGCCTGATACGACAATGTAATTAAATTATAGCGGGGTGAGTACACGCACTTTTCCGTACTAGAGCTGAAAACAATAAATTGCGTGCTAAAAATCGGTAGGGATAAGAGCGGGATTTCCAGTTAGTGTATTCGTCATTATCATTTCAGCCGAAAGACGTCCACTGTTGGACAAAGACCTACCCAAGTATCGCCATAATGACCGGTCCTGTGCGTCTCGCATCCATCGTTCTGCGACCCTCACCAGGTAATCAAACCACCTTGCGGGAGGCCTTCCAACGCTGCGTCTTCCGATACGCCATTTCAGAACCTTTCGTCCCTATCGACCATATGTTCTGCGGGCAATGTACCCACTACCACTAAAGTTTGGCGATTCTTCGTGCTATGTCGGTAAACTTGGTTCTCCTGCGGACATCTTTATTTCTGATGTGATCGATCACGCAACGAGACTCCGAGCATAGCCCTTTCCATTGCCCTTTTGGGTGACTTTAAGTCTTCTGATGATGTAGAAGTGTATTGAATAACTATAGTTGCGGAAATCGGTGTTTCTATAATAGTTTTGTCTCTTCGTTATTTAACACCGACTTCTAAAATTAAAGTTATTTTGTATTTTTTTAGTGTTTTTTATTTTACAATGAAGTCGGTTGTATTATTTTGTAATTTTTTTTTACACTTTTTAGTTGTGGTAGCAAACAACTAAAAAGTACCCCTCAACTAACCATCACATTAGTTCGATGGTACCTTATAGCCAGAGTGCATCTAACGACTAGTGTAATAATCCCAAATACGGTTCGGCAGCGATCTTTTGCGCCGGTTTTTGGTTTAGGCCATGCTCCGGAGTGAGGAGGAGTGGCAGGCGGTCACCTCCTTCTGCGGAGCAGTAATGCTAGCAAAGGAGGCGGCCGATCGCGTGAGGCAACGGTCCTCACGCCCTAACCGCCGCCGGGATTCCGATCCCGATTTCCGGCCACCGTAGGCGCGGGCTTGCGGACGGCGAGCAATGGGTGGCTCGCCGTCCGACCATCCGGTAACCGTCCGGACCGAGACCAAGTCGTCGACGGCGCGTACTGTTCCACGCGCGCCTCAAGGAGATTTCAGCAAATCGTAGGGGCCCAGCAGTGTCGAAGCTTACTGGGGCCATGGGTAGTGTGAAAGCGAAACCCGGGGCCCTGGGACGAAGGCAAAGAAGGAACAGGAGTGGGTTTTTAGTCAGTAAAAGTCTGACATGATCTGATCTCGCGCTCGGCCCAAGAGCGGGATTTGTCATAGGATGATTTTTCCACACCATAAAAAAATCACGGTTACTTTACATTGATTTATTACAGAGTTCCGGTGTCTACCTTCCAACTTCATCATCAGATCAGTTCGATATATCCCCTTCCCCCCTTCTTTCAGTTAGTCATCGACTACAAGTATAAACAAAGCCATTTTACTTGTTACGACAGTTCTGCTATGATCCTATAAGGAGTTCCGTTCCATATCTTCGAAGAACCTCATCAGATCATAACAATATTTCTATGGGACTTACTTGAAAGCATAACCTATCACCCAAAAAGTTTTTTTTTTAAGTCCTTCCACAATTGACCGAGAAATCTGTGAACATACATTAAAAAAAAATGGCTGAACATAGAATCTCCTTCTTTTTGAAATCGGTTAAAAAATGTAATAATTGATACGATTAACGATGAAGGAAAACATCGTGAGGAAACCGGCATGTCCAAGAACCAAAAATTCGAAGACATGTGACATCCCCCAACCCGCACTGGGCCCGCGTGGTGGATTACGGCCCATTCCCTCTCCTAGAGAGGAGGCCTGAGTCCCAACAGTGGTAAAATTATAAGGCCGACTATGCTATGCTATGATACGATTAAAGAGTACCTTAATTTTATTACTCATCTAACACCAAACACGTAAACCCCGACTCTCGTACCGGAAATGAAAGCGAGGCGTAAAATAAAATAATAAAAACGGATTGAATGCGCTCACCCATCCGAAACTTATGTGTGGCCAACATGCCAAGGTTACTCTGTACTATAGGTAGGCAGTTTGGATCGAAAGCTGTTACATTGTTGTAGCTCTAGAGTAGATCAAACACTGAAGCAAGAACTACATTAGACCGAGGCACAGGTGTAACACGCCTGCCAAGTCAAGTCACAACCGTTTTGTTTCGATTCTCTTGCTTCGAACGCCTCGAGTAGGCCACGCCTTTAATTCCTTTGTACTGATCACGTGACTGAGCGTTGTGATGACGTCAGAATAAAGGAATTGGAGGCGTGAAACTAAACGGTCGTAACTTGGCTAGGGGGATTTGCATGTTGAACGATGTCGCATGGCGTGGATCAAGTGTAGCTCTACAAGTCTAGTTTCCATATAAAATGTATGGAGACCGACGCGCCCAGATCAGCGTGTGTGGCATACGTGTGCGCAGTGTAGTTCTACGTTTATTCATTTATTTCACCTTGAGGGTATTGAACGCAAGAGTAACCGTGGCACTGAGATGCAAAGGACAGCTGAGGGAATACATTCCATAATCGGATCACTAGATATACAGCGTTGGTCTACCCGTACATGGTGGAAGCTAGCGAAGGGGGCGGCCGCAAGAGTAAGGGAACGTAGTTCGTCACGTCCTGGCCGCCGTGACAGAATACGAATCTGGCGTCGGGAATCAGAGCAGAGCGTTCTCTGGCCAGGGCCATCTTAGGCGTGGCTTACGAAAAGTAATGGATAGCTCGCCGTCCGGTAACTGTCCGACCAAACCCGAGGCACGTAGTGTTTCACACGCGCCTCAAAGAGAGGACAGGAAACCGTAGGGGCCCCGATTCCTGCTAGGCCACGGGGAAAAGATGGAAAGGGATACTCGTGGTCCTAAAATGCAAGATGCAACTGAAAGAACGTAATTCCATACACCTCAGCCTTACTGCCTCATTTTACCATCACCAGGGCCCTGGAACGCAAATGGCAACTGAAGGAGCACGTGTAGAATTTAGTCGGTAACCTTGGTTCTCCGGTGCGTGCTGCACTAACCTCATATTAACTTTATATAATATAATATTCCACAACTATCACACAACGCCGTCTAGTCTCAAGCTAAGCAGAGATTGTGTTATGAGTATTAGACAACTAATAAACATACTCACATATTTCTAAATACATAAATATTATAGATAAATTACACCCAGACACAGAATAAATGATCGTGCTCATCACACAAACATTTGTCCTGGGTGGGAATCGAACCCACGACCTCCGGCATAGCAGCCAGGGCTACTAACCACTAGACCAACAGGCCAGTCTAAACTACTATTACTTTAGATTGTCTAACAAACAACAAAATTGACATTCACTTCAAGCTACAAACATTTAAGTTATATAAAAACTCATTGCATAACAATCTGACATTTTACTTTTTTTCTCAAATTAGCTTGGATCGATTACGGTTATCACCTTATAAATATTAATTATCTTTTGTTAATCACTGTGTCGGATAGTTAGAGTCAGTTCATACCGAGACACGACGCAAAGCGACGCTGCGCACGCTTTTTAAAATATAACTTTACTAGCTTTTGCAAGCGGCTTCGCCCGCGTGAAAGTTTCTCCATATAAACTTTAGACTCCCGCTTCATCCCCTTAGGGCCTGAATTTTGGAAAATCCTTTTTTTGTGCTCACCTACGTCATAAAAGGAAACCTTGTGCAAAATTTCACACACCTAGTCCCAGTAGTTTTGGCTGTACGTTGATATGTCAGTCAGTCAGTTTCTCCTTTTATATAGGACTAGCTTCTGCCCGCGGCTTCACTAGCATGAATGTAGGTTTCTCCATACAAACTTTGGACCACCGCTTCATCCCCTTAGGGCCTGAATTTTGGAAAATCCTTTTTTTGTGCTCGCCTACGTCATAAAACCTTGTGCAAAATTTCACACTTTAAATCTCAGAATTTACGGTTGTGCATTGATATGTCAGTCAGTCAATTTCTCCTTTTATATATAGATTTACTACACAAAAGATATATATTGTGCATTGCATCCTACCCAGGGGCGCCGGCTTTTAGAAAACCTCATGAGTGCTCATGCATGCTCATTTGATGACTCGAAAAAGTGACGATGTGTGATAAATAATAAATTGAGACAACATCACATACATTGCCCTGGTCTCAAACTATGGTTTTCCCTTGTACTATGGAAACCAGGAACAACGAAGGTACCACAAACACCCAGACCCAACAAAAATATCTGTTTCATCAACAAACATTTGTGTTGGTGCGAAAATCGAACCCGCGACCCTTGCGTTTTAACCGGCGCTCTAAACCACTGCGCTAAACGGGTCGTCAGGTAATGAAAAAACGCCCATCACTAAAAGGCGATTACTGATCTGTTTCTTGATGTCTATTCTCAGGGGTGCTTGGCACCCATTGTTTATTTTTCATGGGTACTCGTGGGCACGCAGTCGGCGCCCCTGATCCTACCCTCGAATATGTTCTCTATCTGTAACTCAAAGGTTTGCTGGGAGAAAACTCATTGCTGAGTTAGCTCGCCTTTGTACATGAACTGTCTGTATCCCCATATATGAAGTTATATTTTTGTGAACAATATACACATGTCAGATTGAGATGCCTCGCGGCGCAGCACTGTGTGGTGCGTCGTATTCTGAATTCTCACAATGAAATGTGTATCTTTTCGTTATATTTTTAGTCGCTCTTTTAAAATGTGTGCCCAGCGTCGTGTCGCGTCGCATCTCGGTGTGAACTGACGCTAAGTGTGCTTGTTACCTAAATCATATATATAGCAGTGATAGGAATCTTTTGCAAAACTGCAATTTTGTGTAAAGATCAAAGGGATGTCTTTCGGGAAAATGATTTTGGATTTTTCGTTGTAGGTGTACAAGAAAGAAGTAAATGTTGTGTGTTTTTTTAGGGTTTCTTACCTTCAAAGGAAAAAGCGGATCCCTTATAAAATCATTTTGTTGTCTATCTGTCTGTTTGTTTGTCAAGACCCTTTATCTCAGGAGCGCGTGGAGGTATCGAGTTAAAATTAAAACCATAATTATACGAAGGTCTGCGGTCCCTTTAAGCTGTGAAAACATCAAACTTCTACGTTAACGAATAAAAAAAGATATGGCCGTTAACATCGCAAAAAACATATATTTCGATACTCTCAAAGGAATCGAAATATAAAGGGTACCTAGCTACTAGCGGGTATGGGACCTGCTGGGCCCTTGTCGTGTGGTCTATAGAAGTAGGTAGTACCTACTTCTTTGTAGAATACCACATAGATTACGATTTTTTATTACTAATATAAAGCTATATTATTATAAACAGAGTGTCTATGTGTATAATTATTCTTTAATACTCTGGGCACCACACTGGGTACTTTTTGTCCCGGAAAAGTATATACAATAAAAAATAAACTTAATTTTGCGGTTCGAACCCTAGACCCGATTACTGTACCAACCGCAAATAATAAGTTTGTCGTAGGTTACGTCACCCGCAGTGGAGTTCACTAAGGGGCGCTGCACACGGCTAAAATACTATAATATTTTATCTTAAGTACAATAATGCTCGCCATACAATTCAATGGACTATCACACACGACGAAGATAATAAATAATATTTCATATTTTCGTATCTCAAAAAACCCAATAAAACCATTTTCGACTTTTACGCGGACGAAGTCGCGGGCAAAACCTAGTGTCAAATAAATTAAATTATACAAAACTTTAAATTATTAAAATTAGATTAATTAAATTGCATTAGATTATAATGACAAATCAGTCAGACGACTTTATTAAAATAAATTAAAATTCGACTATATTTTATTAGATTACATTATTTTACAACGACGATTTCATTTGATTAGAAATCGTTGAACTGAATAAGCTTTTGTGTAATGGAAACTTATCAGATAACCCCACTGACGTTACTTAATCTTTCGAACAATCCTGATTTGACTGGCCTGTTGGTCTAGGGGTTAGTGGCCCTGACTGCTAAGCCGGAGGTCGTGGGTTCGATTCCCACCCAGCACAAATGTTTGTGTGATGAGCACGATTATTTGTTCTGTGTCTGGGTGTAATTTATCTATAATATGTATGTATTTAGAAATATGTAAGTAGATATGTTTATCAGTAGTCTAGTACTCATATCACAAGCTCAGCTTAGCTTGGAACTAGACGGCGTTGTGTAATAGTTGTGGAATATTAAAAAATCCCTCAGCCTTGATGGTGCTTGGACACGCCATAGTTATGGCGGTAAGTCCACTCTTTGAGGAGGGAACGCTCTTTCGATCCACCCCAGGGCGGGAGTCATGGGGAAATTGCCTTTATTGCACCTACCACTACCTATGTTTCTCTGTATCACTCAAAGATTGACTGGCAGAAAATGCCTAAGGCATTAAGTCCTTATCTGCCCCCTAGCCAAGTTACAGCCGTTTCGTGTCGAATTCCGTTCTCCAATCGGTAAAGCCTAAGTGTCAGCAATTGTAGAAAACGATAAGTTGGTAGCCATGTTGACGCGCCTGAGTTGGCCGCTCGTTCTACAATGTCGTTCTACAATAACAAAGAATGTAGCGTTGAACATTGTAGAAACGATAACAATTCATTCTATAATTTTGAACGATGTGAACTTGGCTATGAATTTTCTATTCGTTTGTTCTGACCACGTGACTTAGCGTTGAAATGATGTCATTCCCATACATTTCGCTAGCGCTAACGATTGCAGATTATCAACTAGGCTAGAGGTGCTGTACTTTTGTCAATTTATCTGATACTGTTAACAGATGCAACGATCAAGCGATTTCCTCGAAATATAACATACGAACACAATTGATTGTAATCTTTACACTAATTACTCAATATTACTTGATAAAGAACTTACGTTCGTTATGTGTAAAAAATCAATTTGGAAGAAAATACGAGCATAATTAGATAGAATCATGTTGATTTTTCCTCTTTCGTGGAGTCTAAGACCAAATAATAAAAGACATATAATATTTTTTTTTATTGAAATTCATAATGCTTTCATGAAAACATTCATAACACCCCATCAAAGAAAATTAATTGCCCCCCATTCACACATTTCATTCATTCATCATCATCATCATTTCAGTATTATTATTTTTTTCATTCTTCATATTAAATACCTTCTTATAAAATACCTCCATATCAGATGATAGGAAAATAATAAAAAATGGAAACAAATATGGACCCTATTGAATACAGCAAAATGTCAAATTGCAGGAGGAAAGAGATGTAACGGCTGCACGGCGAGCTACCCAGCCTACGGTGGCTGGTAGTCAGGGTCAGGGTCCCGGCAGGATGTCCTTTCCTTCACGCGTGCGGCCGCCTCATTCAGTAGCACTACTGCTTCGCAGAAGGAGGCGGCCGCCTATCATTCCTTCTCGCTCCAGGCCATGGCCTGTACCAACCCGACGCGAGAGGTTACCGCCGCCGATCATCTTCACGAGGACACGGCGATGCTCCGCCCAAGTGGGACACGCCATATATTTACCTCCCAAACTTTGTCTTTTCCACAAAGCCCGGGTGCCTTTTTGAAGGTTTCTCAAACTCAAAAAAGGCAAGCGTCAACCCCATCTACGCTTATCATCAGGTACCTAAGCGGTATAATAAGTTGACAGCAATTGCATCACGCGTCAAGATGTTAGTCATCATCATCATCATCATTTTAGCCGATAGACGTCCACTGCTGGACATAGGCTTCTCCCAAATGTCGCCACAATGAGCGGTCCTGTGCGTCTCGCATCCATCGGATTCCCACAACCTTCACCGGGTCAGCGGTCCATCTTGTAGGAGGCCTTCCAACACTGTGTCGTCCAGTACGCAGTCGCCACTCCAGAACCTTTCAGCCCCAACGGCCATCTGTTCTGCGAGCAATATGCCCTGCCCATTGCCATGTAAGTTTGGTGATTCTTCGTAATATGTCGGCAACCTTGATGCTTGCAAGATGTTAGTCCTGGCTGTTGTTAGCAGATCTTTGGAAATCTTTACGCGTAGTCAGACACCTGAAAGGTTGACAACCAGTCTTGCCAAGGGATATCATTTCACCTACTTACTGGATGGCGAAGGTCTGACAGGCAGTCGGTCCATGAGAAACACTAGTCCTCAGCAGCATCAGTTTACACTGGAAGCCGACCCCAACACAGTTGAAATTCATGAGGAACGGAGATTTCATTATCATCATCTTACTTCCCTGGTCCCGTTTTATATAGGGACGGCGCAGCACGTCTTTAGGGCTCCGTACCTCAAAAGCAAAAAACGGAACCCTTATTGGATCACTTTGTTGTCTGTCTGTCAATACCCTTTAATTTTGTACGGAAACCTCAGTGCGCGAGTTCGAATTGCACTTGCCCATTTTTTTTTCGTCCATTCTGCCCTCCCACCCGTCTCGCTATCACTAACTCCTTTTTCTTTCATATCACTTTTCACACCATCCATCCATCTTTTCTTTGCCTCCCTCTCCCTCTCCATCCATCCACATGTAAACTCATAACTCTGTTAGTAACATGCGTTTCATCCCTCCTCTTTACTTTGACCATACCAAGACAAACGATTCCCTTTTGTCCTAGTATTTCATATTTGGTATTTTATATTTAACTAGGCTCAGCCAGCGTCTTCGCTTGCGTAAAAGTAGGGTTTTTCATACAAACTTTGGACCACCGTTTTTTAAAAAATCCACATAATTTTGAAAAATCCTCTCTTAGTGCTCGCCTACGTCATAAAAGGAAACTTTTTGCAAAATTTCACGTAGTCCCAGTAGTTTCGGCTGTGCGTTGATATGTCAGTCAGTCAGTCAGTTTCTCCTTTTATTTAGACAACTAGATTCGACAGAGATTTCATATAACCAGAAAATATCTTTACAACGCTAAAAAGTGAGTGCCAAGCTATTAAAACAATTTTACCGTGTTTTGCAATCTTATCTCCTATCAGTTGTGATAGCGTTATCAGTCGAGGATAGGAATGGTTAAAATGACACATACAATGTACTTGATGAGAATAGTTATTGTAGAATTTATACATCACAGTTTTTCATCTTATTTTTTTTTTATTATTATCGATATATTAAGGCTAGTGTTTAAACCTGGTGAGAGTCGCGGGAGTGCGGTGGATGCGAGACGCACAGGATCGGTCGTTGTGGCGTCGCTTGGGGGAGGCCTATGTCCAGCAGTGGACTTCTTTCGGCTGAAATGATGATGATGATGAAGGCTAGTGTTTGACCACAATCACACCAAATGGCAAGCGATGATATGGTCGATTTTTTTGTTAAGGTGGAAAATCATCTAAAACAACACCCATGGTCTTTCATCGCCCTGGCGTTCCAGGACCACGGCTTTTGGGCTCGCCATAATTATGGCGGTAAGTTATCCCTTTGAGGAGTGGCTGGAAAGACCTCACGGCGTCCTCATCTTCCGCATGACGCAGGTTTCGTGCGGAAGTAACGCCCGGGTGTCACCGCTATGTGGACCGCCCGGAGGACATGGTGGGCAGAGCATCGCCGGGTCTTCGTGGGGGCGAACCGCGGCAGCGATCGCCGGGCCTTGGTACAGGCCATGGTCCGAAGCGAGAAGGAGTGGCAGGCGGTCGCCTCTTCTGCGAAGCAGTAATACTAGCAAAGGAGGAAGCCGAACGTGCACGCGTGAGGGAGCGGCCATCACGTCCTAGCCACCAGGATACCGATCCCGATTTCCGGCCACCGTAGACGCAGGCTTGCGGACGGCGAGCAATGGGTGTCTCGCCGTCCGACCGTTCGGTAACCGTTCGGGCCGAACCCAAGTCGTCGACGGCGCGTATTATGCCACGCGCGCCTCAAGGAGATAGTAAACCGTAGGGGCCCAACAGGGTCGAAGCCTACTGGGACCACGGGTGTTGTGAAAGTGAAACCCGGGGCCTGGGACGAAGGCAAGAAAGGAACAGGAGCGGGTTTTATTACATTGATGATTTTCCCACCTAAAAAAAAGGTCCACGGGTTTCGCTTTCGGAAGTCAACTCATATCGCCATAGGCTTCGGCCCTACTGGTCGTTTTGTCGCTTTGTTGACATCTCTTTGAAGCGCGCGTGGAACACTACGCGCCGTCGACAATTCGGGATCGGTCCGGACGGTTATTGGACGGCCGGATGGCGACCCATTGCTCATTGTCCGCAAGCCAGACCACGCTTACGGTTTGGTCGGTCCTAACATTCATAATTGTCCAATCTCTGTGACTCATTTATTTATTTATTTATTTATCCAATGCTTGCTGTACTTACAGTATGCACCAAAGCGTATAGCAAGCCAACAAACCAACAATCTATGAACTAAAAAATTTTATACAAACATATATCATTTCTCTACTGCTATAACAAAAATATGTCACCCGTGTGTGTGTGTTATGTGTGTGTTTATGTCTCATATCGAGTCTTTTCCTCTAACCAAAAAGTATTGATTAGCATTATTATTTTGATCCCAAATCATGCATGTGTTACATCATATGCGTAAATAATATGATTCTAATTGTGAACTTATAGGTATGTATCAGCCACGGTCATCGATGATTGTTTACAATGATGGTGTCATAGGATGACCTATTGATAATTGTGACAAAACACTATCATACCTGTATTTTCCGAAAGGATTATTGACTAAGTTACCTCAGCCCTGGAAAGCGAAGGGTACCTGAAGGAACATCGGTGCTCTTGCTCCACTCAAATCAAATCAAATCAAAACGTTTATTTGCCAGAAATACATTGTTTACAAGGAAAGATCTTTAACCTAAAAGTTACTGTATTCTGCCTCCAAGCAAGCGCGCAAATTATTTATTTGTATGTCATTCTTCATGTAATTTAATTATTATTGTCATATATAGTTTCTTCTCATTCATTATTATATATAAGGTGTTAAAAAATTAACTTTAAGAATTTCGAGGGGACGTTGTACTCATCATTATGAACAACTTTTACTATGGGACCAAACCTGAAATTGCGAAAAAAAAATCTGCTGTTCCCTACGTTTATATTCGCATAACTCGTCAAAATGTATGGAGCAGCTGATTTTTTTTCGCTATTTCGGGTTTGATCCCATAGTAAAATTTGTTCATAATGAGGAGTACGATGTCCCCTCGAAATTCTTAAAGTTAATTTTTTAACACCTTATAGATGGATAGATAGATATTATTTAATGTACACCAAAAAAACAATTTACATTAGGAAATTAACATTAATAGGGTGTCATATAAATACAATGTTTTTGTCATACATTCAATTTTCAAACTAATTAAATTAATGACTTTTATGGTAATAAAAGTTAATAATTTAGATTGCATTTTTTCTTTAACACTTATCACTGAGTCACATCATCATCATCTTCCTGCCCTTGTCCCATCTTATGTGGGGTCGACGCAACACGTTTTTTCTTCCATTCTATCGTGTCAACCATCATGTTAAAAAAAAATTATAGCCACTCGGAGAGGAGTCATTTGATGAATAAACAAATGTATTCATATCGATATAATTTCATCTACGTGTAAATCTAGTTGCGTGGTTAAGAAGAATTTAGCAGAGAAACAGATAGAGGTAGTCAACGACTTTGTTTCATACCATTTGCTGATCTATATTTTGAGCAGTGGTGGTCAAGTGGTAACGGCGCCGACTTACGAGTTGTAGGTCGCGGGTTCAAACCCAGCCAGGCGCATTACTTTGTGTAATTTATTTCATCACCACTGCTCTCAAAAACGGTGAAGGAAAACATCGTGAGGAAACCGGCATGTCCTAAAATCAAAAAATTCGAAGATATGTGACATTCACCAACACGCACTGGGCCCGCGTGGTGGATTACGGCCCATACCCTCTCCTAGAGAGGAGGCCTGAGTCCCAGCAGTGGGAACAATAAAAGGCTGCTAATGCTAATGCTGATCTATATTCTATGGCTTAATAGTAGAGTATTTATCGATAATATATTCACGATACTTACTTGTGATTATTGTACGTACTTGTACCTCGATAAATGTGTTTTTCCATATGAGTCATCAAACAGTAGGCACCTATACCTATGTTAGTGAAAAACCTATTTGGTAAATCCTAAGATTTACTGCCGATCGATAAGTTCAAAAAGTTTTGTAATTTTCGTTTATTTCGACCATTTACCACCATTCACTATTTAAATCTTAAGATTCTAGAAGTGAATTGTTTACTTCTAGGCAAGAAGGCTGCATCGCGGACAGTTTATCATTAGGTGAGATACTGGTCAAAAGCAATCCTATCTATACTTATAATAAATCTGTAGAAGTGAAAATTCTGTATATTGAAAATATCAAAAATATAAATGGCAGCAGGTGTTACTAGACCGACACCGAACTCAAAAAAGTGATTAAAAAAATTTTTGTCCGTCTGTCTGTTTGTTCAGGCATCACGCAAAAACTACCGGTTCGATTACGATGAAACTTGGTATAATTATTCTTTAATATCCTGGGCACCACACTGGGTACTTTTTATCCCGTAAAAGTATATACAATAAAAACAAACTTAATTTTGCGGTTCGATTCCTAGACCCGATTACTCTACCAACCGCAAATAATAAGTTTGTAGTAGGTTATGTCACCCGCAGTGGAGTTTGCTAAGGGGCGCTGCACACAGCTAAGATACTATAATATTTTATCTTAAGATACAATATCGTTCGCCATACAATTCAAAGGACTATCACACACGACGAAGATAATAAATAATATTTCATATTTTCGTATCTCAAAAAACCTAATAAAACCATTTTCGACTTCTACGCGGACGAAGTCGCGGGCAAAGGCTAGTCAATAATAAAAAATTAAAAGTTATTTTATTACGTGAGGTGTATGTGAAAAGAAATCCTCACAAGAAGTACCAAGAAGGGATAATTACGTTGACTTAAAGACCAGCCCTCCTTTCCAAGTTACAACCGTTTCGTGTCGAATTCCGTTCTCCAATCGGTAACGCCTCGGTGTCAGCAATTGTAGAAAACGATAAGTTGGTAGCCATGTTGACGCGCCTGAGTCGGCCGCTCGGTCTACAATGTCGTTCTACAATAACAAAGGAAGTAGCGTTGAACATTGTAGAAACGATAACAATTCATTCTATCATTTTGAACGATGTGAACTTGGCTACGAATTTTCTATTCGTTTGTTCTGACCACGTGACTTAACGTTGAGATGATGTTATTCCCAAACATTTGATTGTTTTCGACTAGCGTTAACGATTGTAGATTATCAACTAGGCTAGAGGTGTAGGAAACTCAGATTCCAGCAGAGAATTCCACTCTTTAGCTGTATGCATAAATAATGTTCCCAAAGCGTTTTGTACGTATGGGTGGGATATTCACGCTCTAGGTGGAGCGAAAGCGAATTTCGGACTGTCACTGACTAAAATCCTGTGTTTCTTCATTTGCCCTTTGCATTCTATTCAAGTATAGTAGTAGTAGTTCCGTATTCTACCTCTTACAGGTTTTTTTTTCGGGTGGGAAGATCATCTAATGACATCCCCCGCTCTTGGGTGAAGCGGGAGATAGTGTCAGACTTTTACTGACTAAAAACCCACCCCTGTTCCTTCTTTGCCATTTTTCCAGGGCCCCGGGGATCTCTTTCGCATTGCCCATGACCCCAGTAGGGCTGGGCCCCTACGGTTGCTGACATCTCCTTGAGGCGCGCGTGGAACAGTATGCGCCGTCGATGACTTGGGCCCGGTCCGGACGATTACCGGACGATCGGACGGCGAGCCACCTATTGCTCGCCGTCCGCAAGCACGCGCCTACGGTGGCCGGAAATCGGGATCGGAATCCTGGTGGCGGTTGGGGCGTGAGGACCTTTGCCTCAGGCGATCAGCCGCCTCCGAACGCCTGCCACTCGTCCTCGCTCCGGACCATGATCTGTACCAAGGCCCAGCGCGAGAGATCGCTGCCGCCGATCGCCTCCATGAGGATACCTCTTACAGGTGGAATACGGGCGTGATAATACGTTATGTAGTAAAAGATTAAATTAACTACATTTTAAGTGTTTACACGTTCCGTTAAGTGCAAAAGCATGTGTTTTATATGACGCATAAAAGATAATTATAGTGCATTTTAATTCAAGTACCTACTTGCGACCAGCTTCAATTTTAGAGAAGATTTTACCCAAAGGGAATATTACTAAAATTTCCCGCCCGAAGAATCGCCAAACTAAGGTGGCGGTGGGCTGGGCACATTGCTCGTAGAACGCATGGTCCATGGGGCCGAAAGATTCTAGAGTGGCGACCGCGCACCGGAAAGCGCAGCGTTGGCGCGGCCTGGTGAGAGTCGCGGGAGTGCGGTGGACGCGAGACGCACAGGATCGGTCGTTGTGGAGACGCGGGAATGCGGTGGACGCGAGACGCACAGGATCGGTCGTTGTGGAGACGCTTGGGGGAGGCCTATGTCCAACAGTAGACGTCTTACGGTTGAAATGATGATGATGATTACTAAAATTTTGGAACCCCTTTTTTAGGGAAGTTTTACCCAAAGGAAAAAACGGGACCCTAATACTAAAACTCCGCTGTCCGGCCGTCAGTCTTTCTATCGTTAGACTGTTGAAACGTACCTTCAACAAATCCCAAATATATAACTATATACTATTGTTTAGCAACAAATACTAAAACAACATAATTATGTCGTTAAAATTCACGGTTTTTCATTATTATTGTTTGCATGTATTATACATCTAAATCTTCCTCATGAATTAATCTGTCTATTGGTCAAAACTGAATGAAAATCCGTTTAGGAGTTTTAGAGATTATGAAGGTTTTCGCATGGAATAGGGCGTAAAGTCCCGTAATTCTCCGGTGAAAAGGGAGGATCCTTCGACTAGTCCAGACAGTTGCCTGGTAGTTGATTATTCTAATTGTGCAGTGAACTACACTAATACTGTCAAATGGGGTGAATAGAAACTAAACTTCAAAGGGTATTCTCACGATCCATTTATTTATTTATCTTTATTCCAAAAAGGTAAGTAACTTATAAGATAAGCCCCACAAAACCGTTGCAATGGTTTGACTGTGGGGTCGGTGAGTCTCTAGACATACTTAAATGTACTTAAAACATTTCTAAATAATATAATTTTAATTTGCGTCTAAATCTATTTGTGTTTGTTTCACTCCTTATGTCTGCCGGCAGACTGTTCAATAGGTATGATATTCTCTTTTTTAGGGTTCTGTCACCAAAGTACTCTGGGTACATTGAATCTACCAGCAGCCATAGATATTTGAATATTATTTGCAGCATTTAACAATATCAATTTATTAATGAATTGTTACTCTAAAAAGTCGATGCTTTATTAAAAGCCGATAATATGGTATCAAAGTGAAAACCAAACCAAAGTTTTGTTTCTATTTACCCCTGTGTTTCTATTCACCCTGTCTTACGGTACCGCGATGTAGGATAATTTCTATGTGGAAACATAGATGTCGGTAGGTACATAGTTTTTGAGTTTACAGCGAACAGATAGACAGACAGATATTTGGATATAGGCTTTGTTTTATAGTATGTGCGGATAAAAGAATGAGTACATTCTTATATTATTCACTGTACACACAATTTAAAAAAAAAAAAAAAGTGGGACAGCTGATGTACAGTCAGGGGTCAAAAGAGCAGTTGCACTTTATAGTAGACGTTCAATAATCCATAAGTCATTTAATCAATACTTTAGAAGCTACGCTACAAATTAAATTAATTAAAAACATGGACACTCTTGTATGTTTTTTTTTTTAATATGTTTACATATGTTATTTTAAATATGTTTTTGTCATGCAATATGTTAGTTTTAAGTTTGCTCCTCTTCCGGCAAATAAAAAGTTTTTCTTTATTTCTTTCATGTATAGAGAAATGTTAGTCACTTTAGCATTACTCATTAGTATAGTGCAACTGCACTTTTGACCCTTACTGTACAGGTGTGTGTTACAGGTGAGCTGTAAATTTTATACACGAGGTTAGGTGTAACTATAAACGCACTACAAAACTTAAGCTAACAAACATAAACTAACATTAATTAAGTCATACTTAAACTAAAAATTCGTTTTCAATAGATTGTTTTTCGGCTGTAAAACTATACTTGAAAAATAGCTATAGTAGATATACATCATCATCATCATCTTCCTGCCCTTGTCCCGAGTCGGGGTCGGCGCAACACGTTTTTTTCTTCCACTCTGCCCTGTCACTCGTCACGCTATCACTAACTTCCTTTTCTTTCATATCACTCTTCACACAATCCATCCATCTTTTCTTTGGCATCACTCTCCCTCTCCATCCATCCACATGTAAACTCATAACTCTTTTAGTAACATAGTCATAGTAGATATACGTATTAGCTATATTGAATTTTCCGTGTTTTCGCGCCAGAAGCCACTATCATAGGGACCGAGGATTTTTACGGGAACGATAGTGTAGTTTTTTATCAGTCTTTTTTTTTGTAAGTTTATTCATCGAATGACTTCTCACGCTCTCCGTGGAGCAAGCAGCGGGAGTGTCAGACTTTTACGGGCTAAAACTTACCCGTCTTCCTAAAATTGCAAAGTTCATATCTGGGTCTCGTCGAATCAAACAATCACGTTGGCTAGTTTTTATCAGCGAAAGGATTATCGTAAAAGTATGGTCAGTATCTTCAAAGATTACTTTTAAAGAATATTTGCGTTAAAATATTCTAGAGATTTAGTGCATTTTAATTAAACAAACAATCATAATTATGCGTCTATAAAACTCGTTTGGATTATAATTTTTACAGTTTGCAGATTAATGCGGATAACTGCGTTAATTTACCTCTATAACTGAGTTAAACGTATTATCTATGATGACGACATTATCATCGATACGATGGTTACAAAATTAACATAGATAAATACAGTAGGAAATGTTTTATCACGTTAATATATGGACTTAAACTTTATCTACACTTCGTCACAAGTATAAAAACAATAAAATTTTACTTACATGCAAAAAAAAATCACAAACACTCTCGAGTTTTCAATGAAAAGTCATCCAAAAATCACAAAATGTCCAAAAATATTTTGGCACTAAACCGAGTTCCCAATTCAACACTGTTTATAAAAAAGAAAAAAATAAAAATCAAAATGGCCGCTGCGCGCGACGTCCAACTCGCGAATGAATAACTTATTCTGTTTTCAAAATCGGAACGTGAATGACCATTTTTTCTTGACCTGTGAACTTCTATGCGATTCACCTTTACACTTCTGTTTTTAAACCAATGCGAGGGACAAAGGAGGTCAAACTAGATTGGCTTTAATGCATGTCCCTACCAAGTTTTATAAGCGATTCAGGTGTTAAAAAATAAACCTTATTACAATGGAATAGCGCTGTTTTTAGAATTAATAGAGTGTAAATATAAATTGGTAGATTACTCATATGGTAAGGTAACGTAGTGATAAGATATACAGCGTGATACAAAAGTAAATTTTATTATTAAAAATACATTATAATTACGATGTCAATAAAAAAAGACTAAATAAGTAATGTTTTTATTTTTGAAAGAATAACTCGGTTCATAAAAAATAATAGTTTATATGATTGCTCTAATCACAAAATGACACAGGCAGACAACAATTTTAAATAAGTTTTGTTAATTAAAGAAATTTCAAAAATATCTATTATAATGTTGAATCGAAACTAATATATATTATTAATTAATACTTTGATAATAATTTTATAAAAAGGAAAGATAAACTCAAAAAATATTTGACCGATTTTAATATTTTTTTCGCTAGTGAAATGGTGCTTTATTTCTGAGTAACATAGGCATATATAAGGTGTTAAAAAATTAACTTTAAGAATTTCGAGGGGACATTGTACTCCTCATTATGAACAACTTTTACTATGGGACCAAACCTGAAATAGCGAAAAAAAAATCAGCTACTCCATACATTTTGACGAGTTATGCGAACATAAACGTAGGACAGAACAGCTGTTTTTTTTTCGCAATTTAGTGTTTGGTCCCATCGTAAAAGTTGTTCATAATGAGGAGTACCATGTCCTCTCGAAATTCTTAATGTTAATTTTTAACACCTTATATAATCTCTACTTTAACGTAAGCGAAGCCGCTGACCGAAGCTAGTGTATATTATGAAGTGGTAGAATTAATTGTTAGTTTGTTAGTAGCAACATATTTAAAAATTTACTACGAGCGTTAGCCATCTTTGCCCATTCAGTGGAAATGGGCAAAGATGGCTCCCAAAATTACATTAAACATTTTAAATTATCACATTTCTTAGATAAAGTGCTCAGATAAGGGTGAAACAAGACATCTATATATCTCCAGTACTGTCAGACGATTTATCTCAGTAATCTAATTTATTTTCTTGAAAGGAAATGCTCTGAATTCTTATCTAAATTGGATTCTCCGGGGCCAGTGTACGTGCGGCCTTCATACAAATGTCTGGGGACTCGGGAAGAAAATGCTGACATTTTCGCATCGATAAGTATTTATTGAGATGTTTGAGTAGACTTTTTAGGAGTTTCTATGGTAACAGTTGTACTGAATTTTGATTAAATTTTCAGCCTAATATTGTGGGGTTCGAATGGGTTTCCTTTTCAAGGATATTTCTCGACGATTGATCGACACTTAGTACGACGAAAGAGGGCTGATAGTTCTTTGCCCAAAGATTTAGTATTGCCATTCAACGTGGCAATGATGCCAGTCTTCTGGGCAAGTTTCAAGATGACAGTGTAGTGGAAGAGTACATCAACGCTTAAATGTACTTAGTTAGGTTTAGTACAATAAATGTATTCATCATCATCATCATCATTTCAGCCGAAAGACGTCCACTGCTGGACATAGGCCTCCCTCAAGTGTCGCCACAATGAACGGTCCTATGCGTCTCGCATCCATCGTACTCCCGCAACCGTTACCAGGTCATCGGTCCACCTTGCAGGAGGTCTTCCAACGCTACGTCTTCCGGTACGTGATCGCCATTCCAGAACCTTTCGGCCCCAACGGCCATCCGTTCTGCGAGCAATGTGGCTGCCCATTGCCACTTAAGTTTGGCGATTCTTCGTGCTATGTCGGTGACCTTGGTTCTCCTGCGGATATCCTCATTCCTGATGTAAATGTATTACTAATTAGTAATTAAGCCCTCATTATTATGTTATATTGTAGAGATTTTTTTGTAGGAGTAATCTGATAGTACTGATATGATTACGAAATATATTTTAACATTTAACGGGCTTTAAATTGAATGCTTCACCAGAAATTTGGTATTAGATACTTAAAAATTACACATTTTACAGTACGCCCCAACTGCATTTCAAATCGCAGAGCCAATAGAGAATAGTAGTAGTTAATTACGTCTAATTAGTCAATTCAAACTTTGAGTAATAGCTACTATTGTGCTACAAAACAAAGAATTCTTACACAACATAAAAGAAAATTGATAACAAATTAACAAACATAAATAATCAGGTTATAATAACCTACTTAACAAAAACGACACCACGGTTGACGATAGTGGCTGAGCGATTGGTGGCTAAACTGCGGGTCTCGAGAATTCTGATGGATGCGGTCGTTATGGCAACACTTGGGGGAGGCCCATGTCCAATAGTGGACGTCTTTCGGCTGAAATGATGATGATGACGGAAAAAATATTTGTCCCAAGTCTAGGTGGGCCAAAGTTTTTTAAAACCAACAAAAAATACAACGCGCTGTATAACACACGTATACACACCTGTTGAGCTTCATGCATGTGTGAGTGAATGTTTGCATGTCTGCGTGAGTCCGTGTGTAACATACGGATGTTGTGTGGGGGCGGTCATGCGTGGGTATGGGTGGTAAGTGGCTCTGTTTGGTCAATTGATGGTTTGGTTAATTAGATGTGTCGCGTTTTGGGAACATATTCATTATGCGTACTGCTAAGGAATAGAATCCCTGCCGGAGTCTGTGTTTCCTGATAAGTATAAAGGATCTTTAAATCAAGAGTAAATAGGTTATTTCTAGGCAAGCTTGCTCCATCATCAGCCACATTATCGCTTACCACACAAGCACATTCAGCCTTCATAATGTTCCCACTGTTGGGATGCAGACCTCCTCTCTAGAAGAGGGAATGGGCCATAATTCATCACGCGGGCCCAGATGTCACATATCTTTGAATTTTTGGTTCTAGGACATGCCGATTTCCTCACGTTGTTTTCCTTCACCGTTATGAGAGCAGTAGTGATGAAATAAATTACACAAAGTAATGCGCCTGGCTGGGTTTGAACCCGCAACCTACAACTCGTAAGTCAGGGCCGTTACCACTCGGCCACCACTGCTCTCCACTGTCTATCGCTTACCATCTGTCAATCAATTTTCAAAATCGGTTCAGTAGTTCCTGGGATTACTTTCTACAAATTACAAACTTTACCTCTTTATAATATTAGTGTAGACTACAAATTTACTTTTGATCATAGCAGAAGTTAGAAAAAACCTTCTCTATCAATCTCAATTTAAACCATTCTTTTGTTAGCATATTATTTTAACTAAAAACTATTACAATGCCATTATTCTTTAAGCTCAAATACTATAGAAGCCCACTTCCCAAGTTCCCACAACGGACAGTACACAGCGTGAGCAGAATACTTAATGAACACAATTTGAAATGTGATTTAAAATATACCGTTGTAGACTCATAATACTACGGAAATACCTCAGACATACTAATGTCTACCATTATCATTGATATATCCTTTATTTAGGGTTCAGTTTTTCCGGTTTCGGTTTAGTTCAGTAATGACATATGGCTTTGGGACGTAGTCGCTTACAATGGGCCTCATCAGAAGACTTAAAGTCACCCAAAGGGCAATGGAAAGGGCTATGCTCGGAGTTTCCTTGCGTGATCGAATCAGGAATGAGGATATCCGCAGGAGAACCAAGGTCACCGACATAGCACGAAGAATCGCCAAACTTAAGTGGCAATGGGCAGAGCATATTGCTCGCAGAACGGATTGCCGTTGAGGCCGAAAGGTTCTAGAATGGCAACCACGTACCGGAAGACGTAGCGTTGGAAGACCTCCTACAAGGTGGACCGATGACCTGGTAACGGTTGCGGGAGTACGATGGATGCGAGACGCACAGGGCCGTTCATTGTGGCGGCACTTGGGGGAGGCCTATGTCCAGCAGTGAACGTCTTTCGGCTGAAATGATGATGATGAATGTTGAGGGTTCAGTTTATTACTAAGCCTTCGCTGTCCGTCTGTCTGTCCGTTCGTCTGGGCTCATAGACCGTAAGAGGTAGAGAATTTTCACAGAATGTGTATTTCTATTGCAGTTATAACAAAAATAATTGGGCAAGTGCGTCTCGAAATCACGCCCTGAGGGTTCCGTACGTAAACGGTTGAATTCCATTGAAAGGAGTCTCGAAGATTATTTCCGAATCACTAAAATGTTTTTTGCTGTGACGTAACAACAAATTTACAGTTTTTATATTTTTTCCTATATTTGTGCTATAAGACCTTGCTTCAGGCAAAATTTCAGGATTCTGTGTCAAAGGGAAGTACTCTATGAATTTTGATTCGAATGAAAGTGCCGAAATATAGGTTTTTTGAGACATAAACGGCCGTATCATTTTTGTCAAATTTGATTTTTTTATGCTTCAAGAGACCGCAAATTTGAGTATATTATTTTAATTTCAACTCGATAACTCCATGCGTTATCGAGATAAAGGGTCTTGACAGACAGACAGGCAGACAGACAGACAGACGAACGGACATCAAAGTGATCCGGGGGTACTTATTCATCGATAAAAAAGGAGGGAGTGATTTGGACACCCAATAAATGGGCCCCCAACAGGGGGTTAACATAATAAGATCCCTACCAGCATCTTATTAGATTATATATCCTTCTCCCGGATACGAACGCTCTTGAAAAACAGAAGGAAAACAGGTGGATTTTAGTCAGTAAAAGTCTGACACTCTGTCTCACTCCATCAGAGCAGGAGAAGTTATTGGTTGATTTCCCAACCTTACAAAATTGGCCAAGTACGAGCCAAAACACACGAAGGGTTCCGTACTACAATATTAAAACAAAAACGCCGACAAATATGAATAGGCTCTTAATAAACTGGTGCGATTCACCATCAACGATTGCATCACTGCTTACTATTAGGTGGGATCACAGTCAAGCATTATAATAGTTTATATCATTTAAAAAGTTGGGCAAGTGCGAGTCGGACTCGCGCATTGAGGGTTACGTACAAACTTGAAAGGTAAATCGCGGTTTACGATTTATGACGTATAAAAAAAATGTACTTAGTAGATCTTGTTTAAACCAATTTTTGGTGGAAGTTTGGATGGACATAATATATTTTTTGTTAGTTTTATCATTCTCTTATTTTAAAAGTTACGGGGGGGGGGGGGGACATTTTACCACTTCGGAAGTGTCTCTCGCGCAAATTATTTAGTTTAGAAAAAAAATGTAATAGAAACCTCAATATCATTTTTTAAGACCTAGGGGTATCTATCCCCACACGTATAGGTTAGATGAATAAATATTCAGTTCTAAGTATGGGGAACCTCCAAAATCTATCGTTTTTTTTTTCTATTTTTGTGCGGTTCACAGAATACATCTACTTACCAAGTTTCACCAGTATAGTTCTTATAGTTTCTGAAAAAAGTGGCTGTGACACACGGACGGACAGACATGATGAATCCATAAGGGTTCCGTTTTTTGCCATTTGACTACGGAACCCTAAAAAAGTGTTTATCAGTCAAACCAATGCATTAGGTAGTGCATCACCTCAAGTAGAGCACCTGTCCGCCCGTACTACACACCGGCAGGACTGCACGCATGGCGTCCCACACACTTGTGATGTACTACCAGTCTAGCACGGTTCACGACACACTATGGTTCAGTGAGTAGTAGTCTGACACACGGGTTCGATGCCCGTTTGTTGTAAATGAGGGTCAGCTTCTTAAACCAATTTATTTGGAGTGTAACCCTCGATTTCTGAATTTAGAAATTACAATAGTTTTATAGGTTCTTATTTCCAAGTACTCAATTCAGAAACAATGTACTCCTTTTAGCTAGAGTTCCGTACCTGAGTCGGAAAAAATGGAACCGAAGCCTACTGGGCCACGGGTAGTGTGAAAGCGAAACCCGGGGCCCTTGGACGAAGGCAACGAAGGAATAGGAGTGGGTTTTTAGTCAGTAAAAGTCTGACACTATCTCCCGTTCCGCCCAAGAGCGGGATTTGTCATAAGATGATTTTCCCACCCAATAAAAAAAAAACCCGTATACACCACTAGTTTTTAATTAGTACAAATACTTAAAGGGCTTAACAGAGAAGGTCTTGCTATTATTTAAGAAAAGTCTCAATAAATAATATTCATCATCATCTTCCTGCCCTTGTCCCATCTTATTTGGGGTCGGCGCAACACGTTTTTTTCTTCCATTCTATCCTGTCAACCGTCATACTATCACTAACTTCCTTTTCTTTCATATCACTGTTCACACAATCCATCCATCTTTTCTTTGGCCTCCCTCTCCACCCATCCACATGTATACTCATAACTCTTTTAGTAACATGCGTTTCATCTCTCCTACGTCCATGCGTTTCCTCTCAATAAATAATATTCATAAACAGAAAAGTTATTAGCGTTTGTTTATATCCCAAAATGTCACTCAATTTATGGAAATATTGTCCAGGCTATTTGATTATGAATGAAGAACAATGGAAAAACACTGCGCGTATTTTCTAGTAGGAATTGTTATGCATAATTGATTCAATTATGAATTTACCAATTATGACTAATTTTCGTGGACAATTTTGGGTTTTTCGGTTTTTTTTTATTTTTGACTACTTAAATATGATCAGTAACGGGTACAAACAGACCCGAATTTATTTTTGTACTAATTAATAAATTGAGGTGTAGAATAACTTTTTTTATTTATTTATTTAAAACTTTATGCACTAATGAAATATTGTACAAAGGTTTGGATTGAAGGGTGTTTGTTTTTCGTTTGTACTCTTTTTCTTAGGAACGCGTGTAGGTATTATACTGAAATTAATATCAAATACTTAGGTCTGCAGCCTTTTGGAGGAGAGAAACCAGTAGCGTACATAGGCGTGAGCCAAGTAGGCCCTCACCCACGGCCTCGAACCCAAATGGACCTCTAACAAGCGAGGATTTTTTAAGAACGAGATTTGTTTTGTAATTGATAGGCTCGTGTTTGACCACTATTTCACTTGATGGTAAGCGACGATGTGCTCGAACACTAGGTTACGATAGTCGCTGTCTCGTTTTCATAAGACACAACCTCCAGCATAGCAGTCAGGACCACCAGGCCAACCACTAGACCAATAGGCCAGTCGTTATAGTTCAGTAGTTCAGTAAGCGTCTTGTGTGTACAAGTTCGATGCTCGGGTGATCTTTTGAGCGTGACGGTAGGGTGGTCTTCAAAAGGTTAGTAGCTTCCCAGGGAGGGTGGAATTATAGGGGTTGTGTATTCTTAATTAGTTTGGTATGGTTCAGTGAATAGAAGGATGTGTAATGGGGTTCAATACCCGATCGTAATCTATATCTATACTTATAATAAATCTGTAGAAGTGAAAATTCTGTACATTAAAAATATCAAAAAAATAAATGGCAGGGGGTGTTACTAGACCGACATCGAACCCAAAAATGTGATTAAAAATTTTTTTGTCGGTCTGTTTGTTCAGGCATCACGCAAAAACTACCGGTTCGATTACGATGAAACTTGGTATAATTATTCTTTAATATCCTGGGCACCAGACTGGGTGGGTACTTTTTATCCCGGAAAAGTATATACTTCAATAAAAAACAAACTCAATTTTGCAGTTCCATCCCTAGACCCGATTACTGTACCAACCACAAATAATAAGTTTGTCGTAGGTACGTCACCCGCAGTGGAGTTCACTAAGGGGCGCTGCACACGGCTAAGATACTATAATATTTTATCTTAAGATACAATATCGCTCGTCATACAATTCAATCACACACGATGAAGATAATAAATAATCTATACTAATATTATAAAGAGGAAAACTTTGTTTGTTTGTAATGAATGCTCAAAAACTACTAGATCGATTTTAAAAATTGTTTCACCATTCGAAAGCTACATTATCCACAAGTAACCTATATTTTATTTTGGAAAAAAATAGGGTTCCGTAATATATTTGAGTTTTTCGGACACAAGGTATAAAAAGTCAACCAGAAAAGTTACTTATTTTGCGTACGCTGCCTAAACTATAAAAGATAGAACCATAAAATGTTCTAATTAATTGTAGATCTTATAAATGTCTACCAAAGTTTGTTAGGAGAAACCTACTTTCACGCGGGCGAAGCCGCTGGCAGAAGCTAGTATTTCATATTTTCTTATCTCAAAAAACCTAATAAAACCATTTTCGACTTCTACGCGGACGAATTCGCGGGCAAAAAAGCTAGTTGTTAATAATGGTGTAATTAATGTATGATAGAAGGAAACCTCTAAAATCTATGGCCGTTCTAGAGGGCTTAGCCAAGATGATTATCTGCATTCGTTAACGCTAGTAGAAAACTTCAAAAGTATGGGAATTACTTTATCTCAACGAAAAAAAAAACGAAAGAAAAAAGAAATTGGAGGCGTTACCGACTGTAGAAAGAGATTCGAAACGAAACGGTCGTAACTTGGCTAGGCCTGCAAAGGCCCTACTCTGGTCTGTGCTATTGGCGAGAAACTTATCGATCGCTGGTATCTTCAAATGTCAGTCGCTCCCATAGATATAAGAAAGGAGGAGATAGGTTAAGTAGTAAAAATTGTACCGGAACACGATGTCTCCAGTTTCCCTACCACCGCCGAAACTACTACATTTGCAGTAATATTTACGCAGTCGCGCACACATCCGCAAATCATAAATCAGTCCGTACTACACAGTCAATTATAAACCTTACCTCCCTAAAAACAGCGTGTATTTTCCATGCACCGTGCAACTTACGCACACATTAAATGTCGATGTGCTATGCAAAAGCAATTTATTTTACATTTACGCTAGTGATTGACTAAATAGAAAAGTTATCGATTTTTCCATTTTTTTTGTTGTGCTATTTCTTTTGGGTCCCAAAAACAAAATCATAAAATGTTAATAATAATAATTTAATAATAATAATTATTAATTATTTATTAATTTGTTTTCATAAAACCCAAAAACTAACCATTTACCCGTATAAGGCCATTATATACGTCATTTCAGAACGTCAATATCAAATACTAAAAATCGGCCAAGTACATGTCCTGGTCCTCTAAAATCCTGAAAATTTTAATAACTTATATTATGAATTATTGCATGAAAAACCTTTCAGTTACCAAAAAAACTTTAACTCAGGTCTAGTCTTAATTTAAGGATTGCCCATTCAAAAAGACTGCGTTTTTTTTTGACAGGCTAAAGCATTTCTGGTTGAAAGTGGAATGAGCATATAGTACTATATTTTTTTAGGGAATCCATTAGGTGGCCTTCCATCAATCCATTGCTTTATTAAAATTGCGTCTTTCGGGAAACTGAAAACATAAAATAACATTGTATTATCATTTTACCTAACTTACTGCTAAACCTCACCATGTAAGACTTTTGTTAGGAAAAAAATACTGTACTATTTTTTTTCTAACAAAATAAAGTTTTGAAAAAAAAATTCTATCTTGTTAAATAAAGAGAACAAATAAAGAGCTAGAACATGTTGCCTTATTTTAAGCAAAAGTCGTTGTTAAATTCTGAATTATGCTATTTCTTTACAACTCTGTAAAATAATCAAAATAAATAAAAATATTTACATTATTTTACTTTGAATATCCAACCAATCGATATTATGGTCGATAGTCTATATTAGTAGATCATACAGGCACATCATTAACTCGCCGCAACTAACAGCGGCTTTATTATGAAATACACCGCACTGATAAAGTATCGTTATGTTATTTTTACATTGCTTGTTCCGTTACTGAACGTTAAAATTAAGTAGTGGTTAAAGAGCAATGTATTTACTGTAAGATTAATACAGTCACCTTGATATTTGAAAACAAAAATAACGTAGTAGCAGCAAGGGATATTATAAGATTTGTTGTTTTTACTGATTTTAAAGATAAATATAGTATTAAACTTGTACTTCCATATGGTAAGAGATTCCATGATGACCCAGGCTTCTCTTATCGCTTCGGTTCTTGCATGAAACCACTGAACAACACGGCATTTTAAATTTGTTTACGATCACGTATCGCGTATCTCACAAGTTTAAAACTGACGGCCGTTTGCCCGATCGTGTGCATTTTGCGCAACTCGCGCGGACATGCACACGCCCCCTTGCCACTCACCTGGTCGCTCCCCTTACGAATTAGGTCAAATCCGATAATACAGTGTGTTGACGTACATTTTCATTGAAATATCACGGTAGATACGACTTTCCACTCATTCTAGAGTAAGGTAATAGCTGCAGAGGGTGTGGTAGCGGGATTGAGTACGAAACGAAACAAACGCCTGCATATTTAGTTCTTAGCGTTTAGCAGGAGCGTAGAGCAGTGGTGGCCGAGTGGTAACAGCCCCGACTTACGAGTTGTAGGTTGCGGGTTTAAACCCAGCCAGGCGCATTACTTTGTGTAATTTATTTCATCACCACTGCTCTCAAAACGGTGAAGGAAAACATCGTGAGGAAACCGGCATGTTCTAGAACCAAAAATTTGAAGACATGTGACATCCACCAACCCGCACTGGGCCCGCGTGGTGGATTACGGCCCATACCCTCTCCTAAAGAGGAGGCCTGAGTCCCAACAGTGGGAACATTATTAGGCCGACTATGCATGCTATGTTTAGCGGGAACCAGGGAATGCTAACAGAAATAGTACATTATGATACAAGTGGAGAAACGTCGTCCAATATACCACAGTGTCTCAAGACGAAAGTCTATGACCAGTGCGTGTTGCCAGTGATGACATATGGCACCGAAATGTGGTCGCTTACAATGGGTCTTATCAGAAGACTTAAAGTCACTCAAAGGGCAATGGAAAGGGCTATGCTCGGAGTTTCCTTGCGTGATCGAATCAGGAACGAGGATATCCGCAGGAGAACAAAGGTCACCGACATAACACGAAGAATCGCCAAACTTAAGTGGGAATGGGCAGGGCACATTGCTAGCAGAAAGAATTGCCGTTGGGGCTGAAAGGTTCTGGAATGGCGACCACGTACCGGAAGACGTAGCTTCGGAAGGTCTCCTACAAGGTGGACCGATGACTTGGTAACGGTTACGGAAGACCGATGGATGCGAGACGCACAGGACCGTTCATTGTGGCGATACTTGGGGGTGGCCTATGTCCAGCAGTGGACGTCTTTTGGCTGAAATGATGATGATGGAGAAACGACTGAGGCGGAGAACTTCAGTGGTTATGGAGCCAAGCACTGCAGTGATGAAACAACGTTTTTCGACGTACACAGATATAAATTGGGGGTTGACGCGCGACTACTCGCGCGCTACGCGTAGAGCCCAGCCCGATACGATATTTTTTATTATTATTTATAGGTTTTCTGGTCTCAGTAATTTCGGCTGTCCGTTGATATGCCAGTCAGTCAGTTTTTCCTTTTATAAATATTAATTAAAATTTCTCCATATTGTGATATTTATAATTTTGATTTTTTTTATTTGTCATCATTTAATTAGTTTCGACATACTTGGCAAATAATTCGAGTTTATTTCTCACATGATTAATATTGTACCTTTTCTTTTTGCTTGCAACCATATTTGGGGTCCGAGTGTTCATGCGCTTTTTCAAGAATTATCCAAACGGCTAGTTGACACTTCGCGTGACCCAAGGGCTGGCTTTTACCTCGGTCAGAGATTAAGCATTGCCATACAACGTGGCAATGCCGCCAGTCTTTTGGGCAAACTTCCAGTCGACAGCGATGCGGGGGAATTTTTTGACGCCATATTTTAGATAGGAGTTATTGTGTATATATTATGTGATTAATTAGTTTGGATTTTTTTTTCAAAATTAATTTATAAATTTGTGTAAAACTAATCCAGTAAAGACCACCATATTTGTACAAAGTCAAAGTCATTTATTTGCATTAAATGCGGTACGAAAGATAGTAACTCATGATTTATTAGCGCAAAGACATATTTTGCAATGAGTTGACATGCAAAAATTTAAATATATTATATGGTGCTCATAGTAAGCATAAATCTACAAAATTTATCACAAAATTTCCTTTAAAGAAAATATTAAACCTTCAGAACTCCATCATCTTCAGAACCAACATCTAGGCATAGTATTGCGACCTACGAACTTTAGTTTGAGATCTATATTTACTACATTTGTAAAACAAATAATTAATTATTGGTAATTGATTAATCAGTTTGTCCGGAAAACAAGACAATCGTGCGCTAATCGATTTGTCTACACTAGGTGATTTGTGGCCGGAATTCCGGATAGAGGTGCTAAGTGTCATGTCTTGTTTGAAATACTGGTAGATATCACGTGATTAATACGGTGAAGTAATAGATATGTACTAAACTTTATTTATTTTTTATTAAATGGACTTTTTTTAGGATAAGAAAGCACTCAATGACTTCTCGCGCTCTTCGTGACAGACGTTTACTGACTAAAACTGCACCTATGTAGGTTTAAATAGTTTATTGTCATAAATACAAAAGAGTAACTCACATAAGAATACAAGAAAATGTAGATAATAGTGGAATTCCTTGTCGGAATCTGTGTTTCCTGTGTTTCCCGGGAATGTTTAAGTCAAGGGTGAATAGGTTACTTCTAGGTAAGCGCGCTCTATCGTCGACCGCATCGTCGCTTTCCATTAGGTGAGATAGCTGTCAAGCACTAACCTATCAAGAAAAAAAAAACTTATTCTAAGGTCACCAATAAAAAACAAATTTTTATTTAGTTTTACGTTTGTTGGTCACGTATCATGATTTTATTCTCAAACTGCAGGATAGTAATATTGTTAATAATAATAATATTCCACAACTACACACAACGCCGTCTAGTCCCAAACTAAGCAGAGCTTGTGTTATGAGTACTAGACAACTGATAAACATACTTATATATTTCTAAATACATACATATTATAGATAAATTACCTTAATTATTAGGAAAATCACACAAAAATTTGTCCTGGGTGGGACTCGAACCCACGACCTCTGGCATAGCAGTCAGGGCCACTAACCACTAGACCAACAGGCCAGTCAAAGTGTTAGTGAGGATGTTCCTTCTTTACTTAGCGTTCCAGCTTGTTGGAGGCATACAGTGCAGTTCTAAGAAAAGAATAAATCGAGCGCCTGATGTAATTCTGTTGTTAAATATTGGACATAACTTTGCTATAATATTTTTCAGCGGCGCTTGCGATCTCGACGAAAACAAGCTGTAATTATTCAGTATTTGTTTTGAGATTGGGAAATCCTCTAATGACTTTTCTCTTTGTAGGTGGAGCGAGAGGGAGTGTCAGTCTTTTACTGACTAAATCCTCCTGTGCTCTTTCAGTTACCTTTTGCTTTCAATGGCCGTGTTGACTCTTTCGATCCTCTACCTCAGTTAACTAGCTACAATATCGAATGTTACACTAACATTGTAAACGTGAAAGGTTTTAACTATGTGCGTATCAGCACCTACTCCTATCCAGATTGGAGACTCTATACTCGAAGTGGTGGACGATTATGTTTACCTTGGACAGACAGTCTAGCTGGGTAGATCTAATACCGAGAAAGAGGTCAACCGTCGAATCAAACTCGGCTGGGCAGCGTTCGGGAAGCTGCGCGGTATCTTCTCATCCAATATACCACAGTGTCTCAAGACGAAAGTCTATGACCAGTGCGTGTTGCCAGTGATGATATATGGTTCCGAAACGTGGTCGCTCGCAAAAGGCCTCATCAGAAGGCTCAAAGTCACCTAAAGAGCAATGGAAAGGGCTATGATCTGAGTTTCCTTGCGTGATCGAATTAGAAATGAAGATATCCGCAGGAGAAGCAAGGTTGCCGACATAGCACGAAGAATCGCCAAACTTAAGTGGCAATGGGCAGGGCACATTGCTCGCAAAACAGATGGCCGTTGGGGTCGAAAGGTTCTGGAGTGGCGACCGCGTACTGGAAGACGTAGTGTTGGAAGGCTCACTACTATGTGGACCGATGACCTGATGAGGGTTGCGGGAATCCGATGGATGCAAGACGCACAGGACCGTTCTTGTGGCGACATTTGGAGGAGGCCTATGTCCAGCAGTGGACGTCTATCGGCTGAAATGATGATGATGATGATGCGAATCAGCCCCGGCAACCAAAAAACAACAAGTTCTATTGGATTTTTCCACTACGAATTACTCTGTAGCAGCCCGGAGTTTGTAAGTTGGTGGTGTGACACCCCCGTGCCTCGGAAAGTACTTAAAGCCGTTGGTTCTGCGCCTGATCTCCCTCCGGTCTTGTCAGATTGCTGTCCCAGCGCACTAAGAGAGTAAAGCAACAGAGAGTGCATCTGTGTTTGCACACACACTTGTGTACTATAATATACCCGTGTACTTGGCTAATCTCTGTTGAGATTGGCTCCTCCTCCTCCTCCTCCTCGAGTCATATTCCTCATTACTGAGGGTCGTGAAGTTTCCGCTGGATTAGTTTTTTGCTGATGGTATTTCGCCATCTGTAACAGTTCTTAGCGTCATGAAGTGTGACGTGCAATTGGGTGTCCAGTGTGGAGCTGACCTGATCTGCCCATCTTTTTGGGCGGCGGCCTCTTGGTCGTTTGCCATCAACCATGCCAGTTGCGCACACACTTGTGTTTTATAATATCTCGCGTGTACTTGGCTAATCTCTGTTGAGAACGGCTACCGTGATCGAAATTCAGTCGAGAGGATTATATTATCTATATATATAAAAGAAGAAACTGACTGACTAGCTGATATATCAACACACAGCTCAAACTACTAGGCTATGAGCGAATTTCACTCTTGCAAAAGGTTTCCTTTTATGACGTAAGCGAACACTAAAAGAGGATTATCCATAAAAACCAAAATAACCGACCACTAAAAAAAAAAAAAACACTAAAAGGATCAAAATAACACCGACTGAAAAAATAAAGTTATTTTGAGCCTTTTAGTGTTTTTTTTTTTGTGGTTAGTTATTTGTTTTTTGTTAAAAGTTTTTATTTTACACTTTTTAGTTGTGATACACTTATATCCAGGAGCTGTTGACCAACACAATGTGATCGTCCAGTCAGTCTATCGTTGGCGGTTGAACTGTAAGGCGTAAACAGAGTGTACATGTACAAGTGTTACTACTGAAATAAATATTTATAACAAAAAAGAAGAAAGAAAAAGTATTTATTCACGTCAAACATGGCGCATACCTTAAAAATAAAAACAACAAATAACAACAAACGACTTAAATTATAAATGGTAGGATATGCGCCACATCCGCGCAAAACGGCCAGCGCTCAGCGAAATGCCGGGGCTCGTGCAAGACAGAGCCAAAGCGCTGATTTTCAGCACCAGCCGTCGTCGACGGTGAGACGTTGATCGGCCAGCAAGGATTACATTTTATATAATTAAAATCACTGAATAAACAATATTAATAACAAAAATAAAAATAAACCATTACATATACAAAAAGGGGTACTAAAATAATAAAATAACAAAACACGGTTGACAAAAAACATTGAGGTAGTCGATTATTTTAGAAGATCGATACACAAAGTCAGGTATTGAGTCTGTGGTAACAAAAAATAAAATAAAAGAAGATGGCTGATCGATGGACAACAACAAGCAACAAGTTTCAGTGTTTTCCTTTCACACGACGTAGTGTCATGTTGACCATGTTTGCGTATCGGAATGTCTATGGACGTCGACGGTTAACACGTGGTTGTACACAAAATGACACCGGCCACTCTGTCCCCCTAGCCGGACAAGCCGTCGGGTCCTGAGGCGGTATTCTTGGCACTCAGCCTTCGTACCGCCACACTCATCTCTACCTCGGTCACCTCTGGAGCATTGTCGTTGTCATCGCCATCGTGATCCGCGTTAGACACTGCTGGTGGCGGAGCCATGAGCAGGGGAGAGTGTTCCCTTCGCGCAGGGAACAGAGTGCAGGTTCGAAGCCTACTGGGGCCACGGGTAGTGTGAAAGCGAAACCCGGGGCCCTGGGACAAAGACAACGAAGGAACAGGAGTGGGTTTTTAGTCAGTAAAAGTCTGACACTATCTCCCGCTCCGCCCAAGGCTGGATTTGTCATAAGATTATTTTCCCAACCAATAAAAAAAAAATACATGGACCAATTTACAAATTGTGTTTGTTTAAAATTGCGTCATATATATCTTGTGAATGTTTTTGAGCCAATTTTAATGTATTAAAACGTTGGCTAATAATAATTAAACCAAACTATATGCAATTTATTGATCCAAATTATCGTTACTTGCGTATAAATTAAATTGTTAAATTGCGTACCTACTATTAAAATCTTTAAACGTACGTGTTTACTTTAATAACTAAGATGAGATTATTCGATTTATTTGTAATTGCTTACACGAGAAACGTTTATAATTTAGTATGGAAAATTTGTATTGTCAACGAACGTTTTATTTGTTTTTTTATTTTTTATTCTTGATAGGTTCGCGCTTGACCGCTATCTCATCAGCCCCCCTAGCCAAGTTACGATCGTTTCGTTTGCGTCGAATGCCTCGAGTTGGCCACGCCTTCGATTCCTTTGTTCTGACGTCATCTCAACGCTCAGTCAACAAAGAAATAGGAGGCGTGGCCTACTCGAAGCGTTCGACGCAAAAGAAACGATCGTAACTTGGCAAGGGGGGCTGATGTAAAGCGAGCACGCTTACCTAGAAGTAACCTATTCACTCTTGACTTAAAGATTTCCGGTTTGTAGCTATTTAAATTCCATTTCGATGCGGACACGATACAAATTGGCGTGTTCATTGATCAGTTCCACCATGGTTAGTCATGCTTCAGATTGACACGAGATCAAAAATTACAGGCGTGGATTAATACAGTAAAAAAAAACAAACACCAAAGACAGTTGAAGCCTTAGACAATACAATCCAATTAATTATTTTTTATTGCATTAATTAAAAACAGAGATAATTATGTGGATTAGTAATTTAAAATCATGAGAAATTGTTTTTTATGTGAACTTACTTAGAATTTCCATGACGTATTTATTGGAATCATGACTTTATAATGAATCTTAAGGTTGGTTCCCGACATGGATGGGGCCTTTAAAAGCCCATGCCTGCTGGGATTTCGTGATTGTACGATAGAGAGATTTCACCGTGGACCTAGAATGCAAATGCTTGCTCAGAGGCGTAGCGTGGACTAATTTAGGCGTAGGCGAGGGCGCATGAGCGAGCGTTCGACCACATCATCGCTTACTATCAGGTGAAATAGTGGTCTTACGCGAGCCTATAAATCATAAAAAAAAACCATCGTTCTTAAAGAGCCCTCGCCTGTGCGATGTCGAGGCACGAATCTTGAGCCCTCGGCGAAAAAGTGGGGATCGCTTTGCGCATCGTACACATCGGCGAGCCAATTACTGTACAAGGATTGCACTCTCCGCCCCCGCGTCTCACTTCATATCACTAAAAAGACCAGACATTTCACTTCTGCGTGCTTCTGCGCAAGTAGAACTGTAGAAGTTAGCGCTCAAGATTCGTGCTGGTATTTATACCGCCATAATTGTGGCTTACATACATATTATGGATAAATTACATCCAAAGTTAATTATATATATTTTAACGTCTCAATGTAAAGCATAGAGGATCCTAACTATCTTTAACACCACACACTTTGTTGTAAATTGACCTAATTTTATAATTATACATTCTAATTCTATAATAAGAAGCCGCCAAAGGGCGATACAACAGAGCAACAATATTATTATTTTAATTTTTTTTACAAAAAAAAAAGATGACCGACTTCACTAATAACTTTAATTTCGGAAGTCCGTTGACTATTTCTGGTCTTCTTCATCAGTTCCACTTCATCAAATGTTACTTTTTGACTGTAAATGCTTAAGTTCTCGATGAAAATACCAAAATCAGTGTATAGTTGCCTATAATATTTGAGGAGTTACCTCGATTTCGCCAAGATTCCATCATCAGATCCCGACTTGATGACTATGGGACTATTTGGAAAGTATACCCTTCCCAACAAATAGAGAATTTTTCAAATCGGTTGGCAAGCGACGAAGTTATGCGCGAACAAACATAAAAAAAAATACAAACATCCGAATTGAAAACCTCCTCCTTTTTTTAGAAGTCAATTAAAAATTCATTCGAAGGACCCCTAAATGCAGAGTCACGCGTCCATCAACAATTATTACCACGTGAGTGATCGGACAACATGAAATTAGCACAAAAACAGTGACATCAACAATTATTTCATTAAGTATTTTCTACGACTTCTACCATAACATGCAACGGGTTGTCCGTGCTTCATCGCGATTGTCAACTGTTTATTGTGTCTTGTCCGACACGTGAGGAGGCGCATGGCATCCGGTTCTACGGCCCGTCGGTTTCCACACACACAAAATATATTTAGGGAGGCGGCGCTTTTTTTTTAAGGTGGGATTTCACCCAGTGACTTGTTCCGTTTCAGGGTGGAGCGAGAGGGAAAAAAACTTTTATTAAATAAAACCCACTTGTGTCCTTTAGTTTCTGATATCTCTTTGATGCACGTACAACACTACGCGCCGTCGACGACTCATCATTTCAGCCGAAAGACGTCCACTGCTGGACATAGGCCTCCCCCAAGTGTCGCCACAATGAACGGTCCTGTGCGTCTCGCATCCATCGTACTCCCGCAACCGTTACCAGGTCATCGGTCCACCTTGCAGGAGGCCTTCCAACGCTACGTCTTCCGGTACATGGTCGCCATTCCAGAACCTTTCGGCCCCAACGGCCATCCGTTCTGCGAGCAATGTGCCCTGCCCATTGCCACTTAAGTTTGGCGATTCTTCGTGCTACGTCGACGACTCAGTTTTTCTCAATTCGCTCTTATCGGTTGACCGAACGACAAGCTACTCATTGCTCGTCGTCCGCAAACCCGCGCCTAATGTGGCCGGGGCTTGCCCTGCGACTCTCAAACCCAGGGCGTCTTCTTTGATGAAAACTGAGGTGTGAGGATGTCCGTTCTCTCTCTACTAGCGAGGGCGCTAGTATTACTGCTTTGCAGAAGAAGGGGGCCGCTTTACGTTTCCTGTCGCTCCGGACCATGGTCAAAACCAGGGCCCAGCGCAAGAGATCCTGGGTCAGATTTCCTGGCTTCAGATTGTTCGTATCAACTGTCAATGATCTACAAATAACAGCCTGTACCAAAGGCTTTCCGAGGGACAGAGGCATCACGGTATGCTTATCCATTCAACAAATCGATCATAGCAAACATTGCTTAACCTCGGTGATTTTTTTAAATATTATAAACTAGTGCTTGACTACGATCCCACCTAATGGTAAGCAGTGATGCAGTCGTTGATGGAGAAGCGCACTAGTTTATTAAGAGCCTATTCACTCTAGCCTTTTTTTTTTATTGGGTGGGAAAATCATCCTAATGACATCCCCGCTCTTGGGCGGAGCGGGAGATAGTGTCAGACTCTTACTGACTAAAAACCCACTCCTGTTCCTTCGTTGCCTTCGTCCCAGGGCCCCGGGTTCCGCTTTCACACGATCCCACCTAATGGTAAGCAGTGATGCAATTGTTTAAGGAGAAGCGCACTAGTTTATTAAGAGCCTATTCACTCTAGCCTTGAAGACATCTAAATTGTAATCGGACGAGAAGACCGCAGCAGGTAAATTGTTCCAATCTTTTGATGTACGCGGTATAAACGACGAGGACGCTGAGCCCGGACCGTAGAGGCGTCAATAACGTAATGGTGGACACTCGCCGTACGTCGGGTTGTCCGATGGCAGAAAGGATATGCCGGAATCAAGTCATGCAATTCCCACGCACTCTCTACAAAATGCATGCTGTAAAATAATGAAAGACTCGCTATCCTACGCCTATGCTCCAGCCCCTCTAGCCAACTTACGACCGTTTCTTTTCGATTCTCTTGTATCGAACGCCTCGAGTAGGCCACGCCTTCGATTCCTTTGTTCTGACGTCATCTCAACGCTCAGGCTTTATAGATTGAGAGAGAGAGAGTTGGTGACCGTAAAACGGGGTGGATAGAAACGCAGGGGTGAATAGAAACAAAACTTTGCTTTGCTTTTTCACTTTGATACCATATTATCGGATTCTAACATCATCGACGTTTTACAAGAACAATTCTTTAATAAATTGTTATAAAAAAAAAAATAGTGTTAAATGCTGCAAAAAATATTCAAATATCGTGAAAATGCCCTTTTAAGTTTTGTCTCTATTTACCCCATTTGACTGTATCTAGCCACCTCTACCATGTATGGCGTGATAAATGCTAATTTTCTTTTTGCTATTTTACATTGCATCATACAAAATGTTAGTACAACAAAGAATGCTATCATTAGTGATAATAAATACTAACTACTCAATATCGTGAAAGTGGTTCGTTACGTGGACATTATCAAATGTTTTTCAATTGCTGTTAACGATTTGTTCAACCCGGAAGAGGTTGTGATAATCGGTTTATTATTTTATTTATTTATCTTTATTCCAAAAGGTAAGTAATTTATAAGATAAGCCCCACAAAACCGTTGCAATGGTTTGACTGTGGGGTCGGTGAGTCTCTAGGCATACTTAAATGTACTTAAAACATTTCTAAATAATATAATTTTAATTTGCGTCTAAATCTATTTGTGTTTGTTACACTCCTTATGTCTGCCGGCAGGTAGGCTCAATAGGTATGGTATTTTCTTTTTTAGTGTTTTGTCACCAAAGTAATTGGTGACTTTGGGTACATTGAATCTACCAGCAGCCATAGATCATTGTTGATTTGGTGTTGTCAAAAGTGTCAGCTTGACAAGTTCGTGATAATAAGCCGGGTCCATGCCTATATCAGTTTTTAAACTTAACCCTGTTTCTTGATTGACAAAATGATTTCGCAAAGCCATAACAAAAAAAAAATAGCGCAGTACCAAAGTACCCATCTCATCATGTTTTGAGGGATAAAGTGTATGTATTTTCTTTTTATTTCAAAATTATATGTTAGTTACTTAGTTTTTTTCGTCTTCTTCAATGTGTATGGATTTGTTATTAGTGTATTATTGTTTTTATTACAATTATTTTTTTTTAGTTTGTAATTTTCTACTGTACAACGCCTTGGACATCCTCTGTAACGTTGTACTTGTAAATCATCATTTTCCTGCCCTTGTCCCATCTTATTTGGGGTCGGCGCAATACGTTTTTTTCTTCCATTCTATCCTGTCAACCGTCATACTATCACTAACTTCCTTTTCTTTCATATCACTGTTCATACAATCCATCCATCTTTTCTTTGGCCTCCCTCTCCCTCTCCACCCATCGTACTTGTAAATAAATAAAATAAATAAATTATATTCCCAAAGTCACCTAAATGTCACAAGAATCACCACAGCACTTGATTACCGTGGTGATCCAAACTAAAGTGGTTATTAGTGGGTCAGTAGTGAGGCAAGAGCGCGGGAACCGGCGATGTGCGTACGTATTGCGATTATAAGAATCAGTGTAGCCGTGCGTTGGGACAATGATTAGTAGTTTTGATACTTGTGAAGATAAACTGCATGTGAAAAAAAATACAGCCCAAAATGATTTTTTAACCGACTTGTGAAAGCGAAACCCGGGGCCCTGGGACGAAGGCAACGAAGGAACAGGAGTGGGTTTTTAGTCAGTAAAAGTTTGACACTATCTCCCATTCCGCCCAAGAGCGGGGGATGTCATAAGATGATTTTCCCACCAAATAAAAAAATGATGGGATCTATGAGGAATCGAGGGAACTAAAACTCAAATATTATAGGCAACCATATGGTGATTGTGGTATTTTCATTGAGAACTTAAGCATTTACAGTCAAAAAGTAACATTTGATGAAGTGGAACTGATGAAGAAGAACAGTAATGGTCAACGGAACTGCATACTTGCATAGATATCACAGTGAAGATAGTTAAGCGACTATGAAAATACAAATAAATTAATAGTTCTGAATAGCTACATTGAAAATGATATCATCGAAGTGGTCTGATGATGATGGAGCCGGAAGGTAGGCACTGGAACTCCATAATTAACCAATGTAACCTAGTCGTATTTGGGCTTATTAGAATTGTCATGATATGCACTTTGGCCATAAGGTACTATCGAACTGATCTGATGATGGAGCCGGAAGATAGGCCCTGAAACTCCATAATTAGTCAATGTATTCTAGCCGTGTTTGGGCATATTAGAATTGTCATGAGATGCACTTTGGCTATAAGGTACTATCAAACTGATCTGATGATGGAGCTGGAAGGTGGAAGGTAGACACAGGAACTTCTTAATTAAAACAATGTAACATAGTGGTGTTTGGGTTAATTGGAATTGTCATGATAAATAAGCACTCTGTTTATAAGTGTACCGCAACTAAAAAGTGTGAAAAAGAAATTACCGACTTCACTAAAAAAAACACTGAAAGGATCAAAATAACTTTAATTTTGGAAGTCGCTGTTTGAATAAGAAACAAACAATACCGAGAAACACCGACTTCCAAAATTAAAGTTATTTTGATCATTTTAGTGTTTTTTTTTTTAATAGTAAAGTCAGTTATTTTCTTTTTAAAGTAAAGACATTACTTACTTAATACAGGATTAGTTTTACACATGTTTATGTTTTGATTTCTATAGAAGCCTAGATAATATCCACAAGATATCTGTGAAAAAGATGTATAATAACATCATTATCACGTAAGAACGGTTATATGAAAATGTACATCAGGTTGGTCGCTCTTGATAAAGAAAAAAGTAAATCTTACTCTATTCAAAAACTATCAAGTATCAAAACTGTTCATCACCCACTTATCCGAAGTTTGTTTTGCAAACAAATTGTTATGGGAACGTGCATAAAAGGTGCTCTTACGATCTTCTCGCGGTGACCTTGTACCTGCGACATCACGCTATGCAATGAATGTGAGCAGAGTAAGAGGCGGATAGTGAAAATTATACATTAAGAATGCAATTTATGTCATTTTTATTTGAGAACTAGCTTTTGCCCGCGACTTCGTCCGCGTTATTAGGTTTTTTGAGATACGAAAATATGAAATATTATTTATTATCTTCGTCGTGTGTGATAATCCATTGAATTGTATGGCAAGCGACATTGTATTTTAAGATAAAATATTATAGTATCTTAGCCGTATGCAGCGTGTAGTGAACTCCACTGCGGGTGACGTAACCTACGACAAACTTTTTTTTTGCGGTTGGTACATTAATCGTGTCTAAGGATCGAACCGAACAAAATTAAGTTTATTGTATATACTTTTCCGGGATAAAAAGAGCCCAGTGTGGTGCCCAGGATATTAAAGAATAATTATACCAAGTTTCATCGTAATCGAATCGGTAGTTTTTGCGTGATGCCTGAACAAACAGACAGACAGACAAAAAAATTTTTTAATCACATTTTAGGGTTTGGTGTCGGTCTAGTAACACCCCTTGCCATTTATTTTTTTTGATATTTTCAATGTACAGAGTTTTCACTTCTACAGATTTATTATAAGATGTATACATGAACAGACCTTACAAATAAGAGCCATACGGGTCGATTTTTACGGTTTGCTTAACCTAGCCGAGGTTGTTTCGTGGATGATTGACTACCCATTGCATACCGAGACCGAAGAAGTCAAGCCGTTAGTTCATGCTCTTGCGGACGATGAGCAATAGGTAACACGCCGTCCGTCCATCCGGTAAGGGTCAAACCCAAGTCGCGACGACGCGTTGTGTTCTTCGTAGAGTCCCACTAGGTCCGACGTCTGCTAGGACTGCGGCATTGTTCGAAACAGTCATGATGCAAAAGGCTACTGAAGGAGCACAAATGACTAAAAGTCAGGTAAAATAAAATAAGCATAAGCAGAATCATCTTTCTAATGAATAAAATGTTGTTGTTATGGGGATGCTCGCCGAGTCACGCATTGACTGTTTCTATGCGACCATGAGAAAACGATGCACATCCTTGGTGCGCAGGGTCCGCGCCAGCTCCAACACCATCCTGAGGATGATGGCTGAGAGATTTGACTGTATAAATATTTACATTGTATTTTAATTCAATATTTTTAATCTTTAATGACTTTAATTGGAACAATTTATTATAATTAATTTTTATTTTTTTGACATGGAAAAGAAATGAATTGAATTTTAATATAATTAATATAATTGTGTATGTATGTGCGTATTATGTGTAAAATGTAGTGTTTTATTAAGGGAATTATGCCAAGTTGCAAACACAACTTGGCAAAATGGGGTTTTATAGACCCATCGAATACTCAATGTGAGTGCGGAGCTCCTGTTCAGAACATGAGCCACATGTTGGAATGCCCCAGGTGTCCGTATACCTGCACTTTGGAGGATTTGATGAGTGCTACCGTTGCTGCTATTGGTGTGGCCGCCTATTGGGCCCAAAAGGTTTGACGAGTTTACCATCGAATCGAAAAGAAGAAGAAGAGAAGGGAATTATTTCCTAAAAAAATAAACGATTATTATTATTATTGATGTTCCCACTGCTAGGAATCCGTAATCAACCACCAACCCGCACTGCGCCCGTGTAGTGACACGAGCGTGCTAGTCTGTCGGAATTCTACCGATTGCATTTCGAGGAGCGTGCTTCGGAATTGCTTAACCTAATTCCGCCAAGCCCGTTCCATCATCGGACCATTAGACACAAGACGATGGGTCATCGCTACATGGTGGACATCCCACCTATAAGCACGATACGTTTTGAGAACACATTCATTGTGCGTACAGCTAAGGAGTGGAATTCTCTGCCGGAGTCTGAGTTTCCTGATATCTACGACCTGGAAATCTTTAAGTCAAGAGTGAATAGGTTACTTCTAGGCATTGTCGACTACATGATCGCTTTCTACCAGATGAGATAATGGTTAAGCGTGAGCCTATCAATAGTAAACTAGGTCAACGGGAAGTACTTACCCTATGAATTTTGATTCCCTTGAGAGTGTCGAAATATAGGTTTTTTGCGACATAAACGGCCGTATCTTTTTTTTTCGTTAACTCAGAAGTTTGTTTTTTTTACAGCTTCAAAGGACTGCAGACTTGAATATATGGTTTTAAATTCAACTACATACCTCCACGCATTCCCGAGATAAAGTGTCTTGACAGACAGACAGACAGACGGACAGAAAACAAAGTGAAGATCACTTTGTTTTCTGTCCGTCTGTCTGTCTGTATCGTTCCGATTTTTCCTTTTGAGGTACGGAACCCTAAAAAAATATTACTAAGGTATTTTTTTTTTGAAACAGCTTTATTTTTTCGAAAACATAATCGTTTTAATAACATATGAAGTAATATAAAGAAACAATGCGTTTACATACTCTCCTCTCAAGGCCAAACGGGCAATTTTCGCACTTCACACATTTCGGGCGCTTCTCGCGACATTCTCCGGTCAAACTGGGCATTGTCCTTTAAAGAGAACGTCATACCTAAAGTTAGACATTCACCATTACAATTACTGACATTTAGAGCATTTTGCTCTAAATACTGGGTCAAATCTTTAGTACTAGGATCGTCCTAAGTCTATCTATAGCTAGATCTTTGGCCAAAGAATTAGGATTACTTCCAGTTCCCTGTCCACTGTAGGCACAGCCTTGCGCACGACAAGCAATGGGTAGCTCGCCGTCCGGTCGTCCCTTAAAGACTGAGCCGGCATTTGCAAGGTACGTAATCAGCCGAGTCATCGACGGCGTGTTGTGTTCCACACGCGCCTCAGAGAGATGTGAGCAAAACCGAGAAAGGCCGATGCCCGCTAGGGCCACCGGGAATTTCTGAAAGGGTATCTGTAAGTCCTGGAACGCTAAGGGCAACTGAAGTAACACAGTTGAATTTTAGTCAGTAGAAGTCTGAGAAGGAGAAGGGAGAAGTTATTCGATGATTTCCCACTCTCTAAAAACAAAAATAATAAAGCAGTGGTGGCCGAGTGGTAACGGCCCCGACTTACGAGTTGTAGGTCGCGGGTTCAAACCCAGCCACGCGCATTACTTTGTGTAATTATTTCATCACCACTGCTCTCAAAACGGCGAAGGAAAACATCATAAGGAAATCGGCATGTCTTAGAACCAAAAATTCGAAGACATGTGACATTCACTAACCCGCACTGGGCCCGCGTGGTGGATTACGGCCCATTCCCTCTTCTAGAGAGGAGGCCTGAGTCCCAACAGTGGGAACATTATAAGGCCAACAATTCTATGCTATGCTAAAAACAAAAAAGTACTGTTAATAAAAATACCCTAAAATAATAACCCAAAAACATTTTACCAGACCCGGGTTTCGAACTTAAAATCCCACGGTCAGCGGCCACAATTACTAACGTGTCAAAACACAATCGAACTGGAAACCTCCTACTCTTTTAAAGCCGGTTAACAAACTATAACATTAAGACAGAAGATTCCCACAAGATTGATAACATCTATTTTTAAGGCGTGTAGTCCCTTGAGTTGAGAGAAGACATTTTTCGTGAGAGAGTTGTACCAGGGCCTCAAGTCTGCTATTACAATAGTGTCAGAATGGTCTATCATAGATTTCATAATTGTTGATTTTGACAAGTTTGGTAATCTACTAATATAATGGTGTCATTATGACTTTCCAATGGTAATCCACTGACACGCCATTGAAAGAAATGGCAAAGAATGGTAATCTCGTACATAATGACAAAAGAATGTTTGACGTATGCGGAAAACTGCTAAAATTTTGATAGTTCCTTTGATTTGTGACCTACCATTATAACGTCATTATGCAGTCATTGCTTTTGATTTGTTACGAGACAGCTCGATATTGTCATTCTACTACAAGATCATTGACCGATCAATGATCGATCATTATGAATTATCAGATTACGAACTTTTAGCAAAATGACAATGGGATCGTGACGGAATAACGAATTTATAAAAATAGCAGAATTGGACCCCAAGGTGGATGACTACACCTAGGGACAGGAACTTTTGGAAAGTAATGGGGAAGGCCTACGCCGAAGAGGCGACTATTACTTAGAGGCCTGATTTATATTAAAAAACATAATTATTATAAAATAAGTAACTAAATGTAAAGTGTAGAATTAAGTAACACAATTTATTTTAGTAGTAAAATAAAGGCCGTTTATTGATTGATTTACATATGCTATGTACATTCTGAAGAACACTTAAAAAAACTATCATTTTATGGTCCTAAAAACCAGCAATTTTTTTGTGTAAACATACTTCTAAAGATCAAAGCCGTTTCAAAGAAGCAGGAAAAACAAGCGCAAAAATATCATGTGGTTATTTTTATTTGGCAAATGTATTAGTCATACGAAAAAAAAAATATTATATATATGAACCTATAAGAAATATTTTCCGGCCACCGCCTACGGGCTTGCAGACGGCGAGCAATGGGTGGCTCGCCATCCGACCGTCCGGTAACCGTCCGGACAGAGCCCAAGTCGTCGACGGCGCGTACTGTTCCACGCGCGCCTCAAGGAGATGTCAGCAAATCGTAGGGGCCCAGCAGGGTCGAAGCCTACTGGGGCCACGGGTAGTGTGAAAGCGAAACCTGGGGCCCTGAGACGAAGGCAGCGAAGGAACAGGAGTGGGTTTTTAGTCAGTAAAAGTCTGACACTATTTCCCGTTCCGCCCAAGAGCAAGATTTGTCATAAGATGATTTTCCCACCCAACAAAAAAAAAAACCTATAAGAAATATATATTTTTCAAACCTAGCCGTTACCGAGTAGTGGCTTTAGAAAGTTACAGCTTTATGACATTTAATGGGAGTAAGGGCCTTAAGTTTAAACTACATAATTATAATGTTTCGATATCTCAGAACAATTTGTAACAACCTTATGATGGCTACTAATGGTTTATATGACCATTTGAACATCACGAATTATTTATTGAGTGTAACAATAGTTTGTTATTTCATTATTTGTTAACAATGAAGTCTTTAAAAGATCACAGTAAGTACACGGATGGGTAGCCAGCCTTTCGGTATTTTATAGAATGCATTTTGAAGATGCCACGGTGTCTCAAGACGAAAGTCTATGACCAGTGCGTGTTGTCAGTGATGATATATGGTTCCGAAGCGTAGTCGCTCATAATGGGACTCATCATAAGGCTCAAAGTCACCCAAAGGGCAATGGAAACGGCTATGCTCGGAGTTTCCTTACGTGATCGAATCAGAAATGACGATATCCGCAGGAGAAGCAAGGTTGCCGACGTAGCACGAAGAATCGCCAAACTTAAGTGGCAATGGGCAGGGCACATTGCTCGCAGAACAGATTGCCGTTGGGGCCGAAAAGTTCTGGAATGGCGACCGCGTACTGGAAGACGCAGTGTTGGAAGGCCCCCTACAAGGCGGACCGATGACCTGGTGAAGGTTGAGGGAATCCGATGCAAGACGCACAGGACCGTTCTTTGTGGCGACCTTTAGGGGATGCCTATGTCCAGCAGTGGCCGTCTATCGGCTGAAATGATGATGATGAGGATGATTTTGGAGAGTGTGCTCGGGAATTCCATTACTTGATTCCGCCATCACCTTTCTATCATCGGACAACACGATGTACGGCGAGCATCCACCCACACATTGTTAACACCTCTACGGTCTGAACTAAGCATTTCGCCTCGTCGATTATACCGCGTACATCGAAGGACTGGAACAATTTGCCTGCTGCGGTCTTCCCGTCCGATTATAATTTAGGTGTCTTCAAGGCTAGAGTGAATAGGCTCTTAATAAACTAGTGCGCCTCGCCATCAACGATTGCATCACTGCTTGCCATCAGGTAGGATCGCAGTCAAGCACTAGTTTTTATTTAATTAACTAATTTTATTCCCGGAAATTTTTATTCTTATTTTTTACTTCAAATGACAAAGTGCAGCTGAATATTTACCACAGTGTATTTAGCTATTTCTGGAAGGACTGAACAGGAAGTCCACTCCAACATAGCTGGATGTAGTTACATAATTTGTTGCTGAACTTCTAAAGATGGGCGATTCTTCGTAACGTTAGTTCTCCTGCGGATGTCTTCATTGCTAATTCAATCGCTCAAGAAAAGTCCGAACATAGCCCACTTATCATGGACATTTGTCTTGATATACAACGCTGCATGACTGGCAACGCACTTGTCATGGACATTTGTTTTGATATACTGTGGTATGTTGGACGACAAGATACTGCGCAGCTTCCCGAACCACATATTGACCTCCGCCATGCTTCACCTAAGAGAACGATCTTTTTTAAGGTGGGAAATCATCCAGTGACTTCTCTCGCTTTAGGACGGAGCAGGAGGTCGTGTCAGACTTTTACTGACTAAAATCCACTCTCTATGTTCCTTATCTATGCGGCTGAATTGTTTTAGGCACCAAATCCTTCAAAAATATCGCCAAAATAACTGAATTAATAAAAAATGAACTGTGTGACCTCCAAGGTATGTGTACCATCAACAAAAAATAAACTGGTCAAGTGCGAGTCGGACTCGCTTACCGAGGGTTCCCTACAAATTTACTTATGTTAATAGTTAAATTCCTAAATCAAGTCTCGAAGATTTTTCCGAATTTCTACAACCTGTAATTTTTTGTGACCCATTTGCAGCTTCTTTATACAGTTGTAATAATAGACCTTTCTTCTTGTCAAATTTCAGGATTCTAAGTCAACGGAAAGTACCCTGTGGGTATAATTTCCTAGCGAGTGTCAAAATATGCACTTAAATGGAACATAAACGATCTTACCTTTAGATTGCTTTGATTTTTTTACTGCTGCTAGGGGTAGCAGACCTGATTATTTTAAATTAAATTTCAGCTTTATACATCCACGCGTTTTTGAGAAAAAGGGTGATGACAAACGGACAATAAAGTGATCCTGTAAGGGTTTCGTTTTTGCCGATTTAGGTACGGTACCCGACCGACCGACAGCAGAGCCGAAGCCTACTGCGGGCCATGGGTTTGCTTCTGAAATTGAAAACTCGGGGCCCTGGAACGCAAGGCAAAGAAGGAAAATACAAGTGGAGTTTGTTCAGTAAAAGGCTAAAACTCCCTCTAACTTTACCCAGGCCAGGATAAGTCATGGGATGAAAATAATTCCCACCTAAAAAGAAGGTACGGTACCCTAAAAACGGGACATTCTTAATAATTTAATTATGATTAGCAACAATTTATTACGCATTCCCATATAAGTGTGGTAACTAACCAGAGACAATTTGATAATGTTTTTATAGAGTTGCACAGACCGCGGTGACCGGCGGCGCGGCGGCGTGGGAAATGTGGCGGAATAGTGTGGATATGACTGTGTTTTTGTTTTTTGTTATAGTTTTCTTTTGTATTTTAAAAATAAAAGACTATTTTGGTTTAAGGCACACACTGGAAGGAAATTAAAACAAATACAGGATTGTAATAAAAACAAAAAATATATTTAAAATTAACTACATGATAAAAAAAAAAAACTAAAATTACGGCTAAAATAAAAATGCTTAAAAGTAATGGCCTTGTTGCATTAAGCCCAGGTTCTACTCATTTTGAACTTTTTTAAACCTCTGGAAAACCACAAATATAAAAGAAAACACCATGAAAAATTATGTTATTAAAATTTGACTATATGACTAACGGCGATTTTTGCCCGGAAAAATCAAAATATGATATAAATTAGTCGGTGCGATAAAAAAAATAACTCCTAACTTATGATTTCAAACGTGTATGTTTACTAGATTACGTCACGGAAATATTTGAAATATGCTCCGCCTAAAGCGAAAGGGGTTATTATTATTATGGGCCTATTGTATTCTATTGCATATTGTCTCCCTTCCATCCTTTCACTCTTCTCTGTCCTTATTACTACTACTTCTGGGCAATCCTTTATGTTGAAGTCCGAATTGTCACGCCATCTTTTTATGGGCCTACCGCGTTGTCAGCTCTTGCTGTTTGGGATCCAATCAGGTTATTTGATCATTTTCCACCCTCAATAAAATAACACCATGCCTGTGTGCCTGAAGACGCAGATGAGACGTAGCTATTTAGGACACAGCCATAATTTTGCATCTCTCATATAATCAGAGATCGGCACAAGTAAAATTATATTTACCAAAATTTCGCGGAAGTAAGCAAACCCAGTGTCACTTCACCCAATGCAGAAGGGGTTAATTGTTTTCTACTAAAAAAAAAACGAGTCCAGAGAGGGGCTGAAGGGGACCAGAGGCCATTTTTTGGTTGTGATATTCATTTATGGAGGAGCCATAATCCGAGCTGATCCAGAATCTGATAAAAAAAACCGATTCAACTTACTGATTTCGATTCCGGGATTGCGACGGGAGTGATGTGAGACGCACAGGACCGTTCGTTGTGGCAACACTTAGGGGAGGCCTATATCCAATAGTGGACTTCTTTCTGCTGAAATGATAATGAAAAAAAAACACGATCTAATGACAACTTGCAATTTTTTTTAACACCAAAATTACGTATTTTAATATACTTGCTAACTCACAGTTTATTATGAGAAAGTGATGTTTCCAATGCGAATGACCGGTTCATAGTTTTAGCTGTTGAAGACGTAATAAATAAATAAATATTATGTCAGTTATGTTAGAATATCTGGGGAAATAACACTTGGCTGTTGGAACGTGCTGGTCATTAATTTTTTTTTTTTTATTATATTATACTAGTGTTTGACTGTGATCCCACCTGATGGTTAGCAGTGATGCAATCGTTGATGGTGAGGCGCTTAGCTTATTAAGCGCCTATTCACTCTAGTTTTGAATACACCGAAATTATAATTGGATGGAAAGACCGCAGCAGGCAATTAGGAGAATTAGGGGATAGGTAGTTTTTTTTTGTAATTATTATTACTTATCTACATTGTGCTCACATATTAAAAGCGACAAGAAATATATCACTAAGATATATGTAATTCATAATATGATTTAAAAGAGGGTCCATGTAGTTTCTTGCACGTTCTTCTCCATAGAGATCTACGCTTTGAAACTTGCAATTTAGCTTCACTTTTTTTTTTTTGACTGACCGACATTTTGACGATTCAAAAGTGCCTGTAATTGTTCTATTTGAAATAAACGTTTCTGATTTCTGATAGGAAAAGAGAATGGTTTATATGTTTTGTTAAAAGCTAGTACCCGTGACTTCATCTGTCAGACTCGTAAAACAGCACAATGTTATTTCGTCACAATTTCAAGAAGTTTGCTCTTTGTTGAGCGGAATCCTCATTCTTTTTCTTAAATAAAAGAAGCTTAAGTTGCTTCTTATAATTAATATTAATTTTTTGGAAGTCGGTTTAAAAATAGATTTAGTATTTTTTCATCTCTACGTGATATTTTTCAGCATATTGTATCATTGAAATGAATACCTAAAGTTTTTGGGTTGCAAGATTGTGCAAGACAGTTCCGTCTAACACTCACTCTCGCTCAATCCAGAGCGTGAGAAGGTACTTTTGATGATACCAAAAAAGGTTTTACAAGCTATCCACAACGATTTTTATAACGAATCAAAAACAGTTTTTTTGCGATGCTCTAATAAGACTGACTTTATTTTAAATTTTTTGTACAAAAAATCTAGTGTCGATAGTAAGTACAAATTCAGTAAGGAGAACATTGATTTATTTTCAATAATAAAAAATACAAAATGAGCCATCTGTGACTGTGACGATAAGAAAACAACACCAATTGCAGCATACGCAGAGGGCTTACAGCGTGTCCAATATAATAACCGAAGATTACCGCCTCCCTGTAGTTATAATAATAATTCACATTAATTTCTAATAATAAAATAATAAATACACAAAGCACAAACAAGCAAAACCATTCTCCAGAAACATTCATTACAATTCTATAATTAATATCACATTAAATAATTGTTGAAACTACGTCGTACTAACCTTCGTTATTGAAACTTCAACGGTCCGGACTAAGCGTTTCACTTCGTCGTTTATACCGCGTACATCGAAGGACTGGAACATTTTGCCTTTTGCGGTCTTCCCGTCCAACTATAATTTAGGTGTCTTCAAGGCTAGAGTGAATAGGCTCTTAATAAACTAGTGCGCCTGACCATCAATGATTGCATCTCCGCTTACCATCAGGTGGGATCGCAGTCAAGCACTGGTTTATATCAATTAAAAAAAAAAACTATAAAAATTAAAAATGCTCGATTTTAATTAAATTAAAATTCAAACCAGATTAAATTAAAATAGAATCTATCAATTCAAATTAAATTCGATAATAAATAAGTTTAAATTAATATATATTAATTTCTGTTTAAGTATATAATTTAAATTTAGTTATTATATTCAATAAGTTTTACATCACATATCTACTAAATACTTCAAGTAATATTTCACAAACAGGACCGTCGTAAGGTCGTATCCACACAAATCGAACGCTATATATAAAAGTGAGTTACACTGGCGTTCACGTTTCAGTGTAGTGCAGTTCAGTGATCACGACAGTGTAGTGATACAGTGATTATTGGGTATGTGTATTTTGTTTATGTTTATTAGTGTTTAAAGAAATGAGAGAATAACTAAAATAATACAGATAGTTTACCTGTATTGTTTCAGTCATATTAATACTTATAAAAATAAATAAACACCATTTGAAGTTCAGAAAAAATAAAAAAAAAACAAATTGTAATTTTTTTTTGGTTTTGTATTAAGTTCTTTAAGCCATGTCATTAATGTACCATTATAATTTACCATTAGATTGTGGATCTACAAATTCTAATATTTTATAGTATTTGAATAAAATACAGATTGTTTCAATCAGACCTGTGTTGTTTCTGTTATAATAATACTAATAAAAAAAAAAGTAATAATATATTTTTTTGGGTTGAGCAGTATGGGTATTTTTTTTTAAATGTTTTAGGCTAGAATACTGACTCATTTATGCCATGTTTCGTATGAATAGTGAATTTGTTTACCATTAGAATATGAATGTACATAATTATGTTTTTGGAGTATTTGGCAACAAATGTACCAAGTCAACCTTCTTGGCAAAGTTTGCTGATATAGTCAACACCACAATAAAATTCTCAGCTCCATTTTTACCGAGATCGCGCATGTTTAAATGAGTCCACAAATTGTCCAGTTGCGCAGACACTTGAGATAGAAAACTAAACCAATTTTACATCACAATATCCACTAGGAATCAATTTGCGAATAATTTAAACAGCCACTGAACTTATCTCGAAGAAATTCCGCCAAACACTTGAGCTATATTGTTTGTTTAATTGACACAGAACCTCATCATCTTCCTGCCCTTGTCCCATCTTATTTGGGGTCGGCGCAACACGTTTTTTTCCCTTCTATCCTGTCAACCGTCATACTATCACTAACTCCCTATTCTTTCATATCACTGTTCACACAATCCATCCATCTTTTCTTTGGCCTCCCTCTCCCTCTCCATCCACCTACATGTAAGCTCAGAACTTCTTTAGTAACATGTGTTTCATCCCTCCTCTTCACATGACCATACCAAGACAAACGATTGCCTTTTAACTTTTCAGTCACTGGCGCCACTTTCAAACTTCCTCTAATATAACATACTAGCATTTGCCCGCAGCTTCACTCTCGTGAATATAGATTTTTCGATACAAACTTTGGACCCCCGCTTCATTCTTTTAGGGGGTGAATTTTGGAAAATCCTCTCTGAGTGCTCGCCTACGTCACAAAAGGAAACCTTGTGCAAAATTTCACGCATCTAGTCCCAGTGGTTTCGGCTGTGCGTTGATATGTCAGTCAGTCAGTTTCTCCTTTTATATATAGAGATAACATAATAAACATACATCCTGAAAGTAGTATGTACAGAATCGACTACTGAATTAATGTCAGCTATCTTCAACATACAGGTTGGTATATACACATATACGGTTCTTTCTTCAAAAGACCATCTGTGACAATTTGGTTCTCATATTATTTGACTATTACATGTTTCACATTACGCGTATTGCGTATTACAGACTTTAAAAGAGACTTTGACCCCTGAGTTTGTTTCGGTGTTTCTTCTCAGGGTAGTCAGCTAGGAAACACCGGCCTCATCTAGTTAAAAATGACAAAAAAAAAATTACGTGTAAGTGTATTTTTAAAACTTATTTGTAATAAATATCATTTGTCATCTACATAAGTATTTTTTTTTCATAAAATAATCAAAAACCAGCCAAGTTCGAGTCGGGCTCGCGCACGAAGAGTTCCGTACCGCCTGTGGCAAAAAACCGGCAAAAAAATCACGCTTGTTGTATGGGAGTCCTCTTAAATATTAATTTTATTCTGATTTTTAGTATTTGTTGTTATAGAGGCAACAGAAATACATCATCTGTGAAAATTTCAACTGTCTAACTATCACGGGTCATGAAATACAGCCTGGTGACAGACAGACAGACAGATAGATAGCCTGACGGACGGACAGCGGAGTCATAGTAATAGGTTCCCATTTTCCCCTTCTTCTTTTTCCCCTTTGGATAGGCAACCCTAAAAATGGCCAATACCTATAATACCTATAATTCTTGATACGGTGCGCGTGCGTATATAAATACGAATTCCGTTGCGCTACGAATGTTTCCCATATTATTTGCCTATAATTGGCATAACTAATTGAGCTCCCATTTGATGCAGCTTCGAAGCGCACACCGCACTATGCTATTTCTTAAATCTTTGCTATTTTCCTAAATATTTTAACTCCTTTTGCTTTTATTTTTTGTATTTTTATCGATTTAAATTTTGAATAACTTCTCTAAATTGTGATACAATGTTTAGATTATACCCAAGTTGTGCGGCTGCGGGGGAGACCTGGTGACCTGTAATACAGGTTCTTATGGAAACCTATTTCAGGCACCAGTCTCTCACTTATTTAAACCCTGGTGTGCAAATTGCAATTTATTTCATCACCACTGCTCTCAAAACGGTGAAGGAAAACATGGTGAGGTAACCTGTCCTAGAACCAAAAATTCGAAGACATGTGATATCCACCAACCCGCACTAGGCCCGCGTGGTGGATTACGGCCCCCTCTCTTAGAGAGGAGGCCTGAGTCCCAACAGTGGGAACATTAAAATGCTGAATATGCCTATGCTTATTTATGCGCATTAACTAGGTAATCTGCAAATTACCGGGTTGACCTAAAGTATCTCTACTTTACCTAGTTAATCTACATATTAACGGATACTACATTGTTAAATCGTGGAATTCAATGAGCGAAACACTTGTGTCTCGTTTAACACTACAATATCTGCCAACATAGCTCGAGGGAGTACAGCTCCGCGGGGCTTCTACTTTTGGATGGTTATAAAAAAATAACCTCGAAAACTAAGGCGGTAGTTTTGCTTCGCTTCGCTCAAGTCTTGGCCTTCTAACCTAACCTGTCCGTTTCAGGGTGCCTTATATATAGTCTAACTAGCAAACCCGGCGAACTCCGTTTCGCCACTAAAAAAGATTTTCCCGCTTTTCTGTTGATATTTTTCCTGAATTTTCTTTGCTATAAACCTCACGGAGCCCGAGACCTTTCCAACGAATGCAAAACCGTGGATATCGGTTCGTGCGTTCTGGAGTTATAGCGTCAGAAAGGAAAACCCGACTTATTTTTATATAGTAGAAATATATATTTTAAATGTAAAATTTAACACTTCAATAATTTGTAGTACACCGCACACTACCCCATTTTAATATTAGTTCTTACAGTCTATCCTAAGGTTGTCTGGACCGCCGTGATACCCATAGATTAAATTAGTTAAAAAAAATTGTTACTATTTTGGTGTACAATAAAGTTTTATTCTATTCTGTTCTAAAATATATTAATTCTTCATATATAAAATGTCATCAAACTTTAGATTTTAGATTATAATCTAAAGTTTGATAATTATTATTAAAAATTAAATAATTACAATGAATTCGAATGTTTTATGACAGTAGTTTATTAGAACGAAAACTTTTGCATACAATTACAATACATTTTACAAGTAAATAAATTTTCAAGCAAAGAGCCTGTTTTATAACTTTACTGCATGCTTGGTCGTTAATCTGCAGATTACTTAGGAAATCTGCAGATTATATAGGAAGAACTTAAACATTTTTTCCACTTTAATGGACTCGATCAGGTAATCTCCAGATTAACAAGTTACTCGTAATCTGCACTCTAATTGATTTACGCACATTAGCAGTAACATGTATACTAAACTGATTTAGAAATAAGAAAAGACTATTTTTACAGGCGTTTACAGGTTTTGTTAGTACCTACTATCTTTTGTAGGGTTCCGTAGTCAACTACTGCCGTCATAAGAAAGAATGGCGTAACTGACAATTTTATCAGAAATGAGATTAAGATGGCATTTTCTTTGCTGATTCCGAATGTGTTAATAACTTATTTTTGACAAAAGTGTCAGTTACGGCCTTCTTTCTTATGACGGCAGACTAGGAATTCTTATAGTTTCGCCAAATCTGTCTGTCCGTCCGTCCGCGGATAATCTCATTGACCGTTAGCACTAGAAAGCTGAAATTTGGAACCAAACTGTATATCAATCACGCCGACAAAGTGGTAAAATAAAAAGTGTTTTTTTTTATTGCACGTAAAATGGGGAAAGATTTTTTTTTCATTTCAACCCTAACGTGTGATATATTGTTGTATAAGTATTTAAAAATATTTTTTTGATAATGTTAATATTTTCGGAAATAATCGCTCTAAAAGTAAAAAAAAGGGTCCCCCCCCTCTAACTTTTGAACCATCAGTTTAGAAAATATGAAAAAAATCACAAAAGTAGAACTTTATAAAGACTTTCTAGGAAAACTATTTTGCCTAGAAGTAACCTATTCACTTTTGCCTTAAAGACCCCCAGGTTGGTAGCTATAAGGAAACACAGACTTGAGCAGGGACAAATGCCTGAATGAAATAGTTAATAATATAATAATCATATTCCACAACTATCACACAACGCCGTCTAGTCCCAAGCTAAGCACAGCTTGCGTTATTGGTACTAGACCACTGATAAACATACTTAAATATTTCTTTACACATACATATTATAGATAAACTACACCCAGACACAGAACAAATGATTGTGCTCATCACACAAACATTTGTCCTAGGTGGGAATCGAACCCACGACCTCCGGCATAGCAGTCAGGGCCACTAACCACAACAGGCCAGTCAATTGATTTTATAAAAGAAATAATTAAATCAGGTCACCAAAATTAACATGATAATGTTTCACTGTCTTTCTTTATTTTGGGAACAGAAAACTTTCTTAAACAACCTCAAAACAATAGCGTGTAATTACACTAAATACTATCTCTCACTTATCTATGAAAATAGGAGGGAGGCCAAAAATGTGATGGGCATACAGCTAAGTATTGGAATTCTCTTTCGGAGTCTGTGTTCCTGGTAGCTACAACCTAGAGGTCTTTAAGTTGAGAGTCAATTTGTTACTTCTAGGCAAGCCTGCTCCATCGTCGACCACAGTATCGCGATTTTTGGACAGTGATGGTTCAGACATAACGGCTCTAACTTACGAGTAGTGCGTCAACGGTTCAAGCCTAGCCAGACCCATTAATTTGTGTAATTTATTTCATTACCACTCCTCTCAAAATGGTGAAGGAAACCAGTGTGAGAAAACCGGCATGTTCTAGAACCAAAAATACGAAGAAAAATTTTTTTGGTGGGTAGTCACCTAATGACATCTTTCGCCCTTGGGCAGAGTGGGAGGGCGTGTCAGACTTTTACTGACTAAAACCCACTCCTGTTCCTTCTTTGCCTTCGTTCCAGGGTCCCGGGGTTCTTTTTCGCTCAACCCATGGCTCCAGTAAAAATACGAAGACATGTGATGTTCATCAAACCGCACTGGGCCCACGTGGTGGATTACGGCCCACGTGGTGGATTACGGCCCAGGTGGAGAGGAGGCCTGAGTCCCAGCAGTGAGCAACACTATAAGGTCGATTTAGCTGATGAGCATAGCTTCACCATGATGATGAAGCTATGCTTGGATATGTATTTTTAAACACGTGGAGAACGTTGATCTCGGCGTCATTTGAAGATTTTCAGACAGCCATGGCATGAATCGTATTGTCAGTTTATACGTACGATGATCAATTGACAGTCATCATAATCATCATCATTTCAGCCGAAAGACGTCCACTCTTGGACCTAGTTCTCCCCCAAGTATCGCCTTAACGACCAGTCCTGTGTGTCTCGCAACCATCGGATTCCCGCGACCTTCACCAAGTCATCAGTCCATCTTGTGGAAGGCCTCCCAACGCTGAATCTCACCGTACGTGTAGATAGTCATTACAAATAAGAAGTTAGGAAATCTGACATCAGTTCATCGATAATATAGACAAAACGCATAACTATGACAAATCAAAACAGTAGGCATCTTAAGTTTTGAAAGTAAAAGAATATGACTTTTCAATTTAGCAGTAGGAACTTCTGCAAAATAATCATGACTTTCAAAAGTTGGACCAACATTACCCCACATGATCATTGCTGAGCATTATTTACTAAGATTGCGATGTTTCTCCAGTTTTTGCAAAATCACATGCTACTGAAGATCCAGGTCCTGGTACAGCCCATGGTCGGGAACGAGGAGAAATGTTAGGTGGACGCATCCTTCTGCGAAGCAATAATGCTAGCGAAGGAAGCTAGAAACGAACTACTTCATGTCCAAGCTGGACAGCGAGCAATGGGTAGCTCACCTTTCGGCATTTCGGTAACTGCGTAATGTTCTACGAGTGCCTCAAAGAGATGTCAGCAAAACCGTAGAGGCCCAGCAAGGCCGATGCCTACTCGAGCCACGAATTGGCTTCCGGGTCCTTAAGGGAAATCCCGGGTCCTGGAATGCAAGACAAAGAAGGAACATAGGAGTGAGTTTTAGTCAGTAAATGTCTGACACGCCCTCTCAGGACCATGGCCTGAAGTAGCCACGTCAACATTATTCATACACCAAAAGATCTTGTCAGACTTAGCCTAGGTGTTACATTGGTGTCATTGTGGACGGGAAGCAATGGGTAGCTCGCCGTCCAGACCGCGCCTCAAGGAGATGTCAGTAATCGTAGGGGCCCGGCAGGGTCGAAGCCTATTGGTGCCATGGGTGACGCGAAAATGATCCCCGGGGCCCTGGAACAATGGCAAAGAAAGAACAGGAGTAGTTTTTTAGTCAGTAAAAGTCTGACACAGCCTCTCGCTCCGCCCAAGAGCGGGGGATGTCATTACATGATTTTCCCACCTAAAAACAAAATACATTAGGACCAATTTATTAAATCCATCATCACCGTAATCGATAAAGCCGTCAAACATTGACAAATTCGTCTACAAAAACATCACTTAGTGACAACACTTTTTTCATCGACTTTTTATAGAAATGACAATTGATTTGAAACTGTTCCACATGCGATCCACAGTTGAATAGTCATCGAATTGTCTAGTTCATGAAATGAGTTGGCATTAGAAAGTACAGGAACAGCGAATCATCACGCTATTGGTCAGGAACTTTGTGTGTAGATACATGCTAAGCTTGAAACACGTAAGCAGGTAAATAGACATTAATTAATTTATTTATTTAAACTTCATGTACAGTAGTGGTACATAGGCGGACTTAAAGCAACAAGGCATTCTCTACCAGTCAACCTTTGGGTTAAAAAGACAATGCTGTGGTAGGCTTTCACAATAAACAAATAACAGATAATTCAAACAGAAAAAATAAAATAAAAAATAAGTTATTTATAATAATAAAATACATATATATGCTAAAATTATAAACTAATAAGTACTATGAAAAATATTAAAACATTAAGAGAACTTAATAATAATTCTGACGAAGACCAAACTAAAGTTGAGAGGACTTATATATACCAAACATACTTAACTATCTATAATTAGGCTAAAACCAAAAATTTATAATAAAAAAACCGGCCAAATGCGAGTCGGACTCGCGCGCAAAGGCTTTCGTACTGTCCTTTGCAAAAAATCATGTTTGTTGTATGGGAGCTCGCTTAAATATTTATTATATTCTGTTTAAAAGGGTTCCGTACCTCAAAAGGAAAAAACGCAACCCTTATAGGATCACTTTGTTGTCTGTCCGTCTGCCTGTCTGTCAAGTCCCTTAATCTCAGAAACGCGTGGAGGTATCGAGTTGAAATTAAAACCGTATACTCAAATCTGCGGTCCCTTTACGCTGTGAAAAAATCAAACTTCTAAGGTAACGGAAAAAAAAGATACGGCCGTTTATGTCGCAAAAAATGAATATTTCGACACATTCAAGGCAATCAAAATTCATAGGGAAGTTCCCGTTGACTGGACGTAAGACTTTGACGTAGGATTCTAGAATCCTGAAATTTGGCATGAAGCAAGGTCTTATAGCACAAATTTAGGACAAAATCTGAAAACAGTTTTTATTTAGTTACGTCACAAAAAAAAAATACTTTTTTGCGATTCGTAAAAAACTTCGTAACTCCATTCGAGAATTGAACTGGTAAGTTTGTACAGAACCCTCAGTGCGGAAGTCCGACTCGCACTTGCCCAGTTTTTAATATTTGTTATTATAGCGGCATCAGAAATATATCACATGTGAAAATTTTAACTGTCTAGCTATCATGGTTCATGAGATACAGCCTAGCCAGCGGAGTCTTAGCTTTAGGGTCCCATTTTTACGCTTCGGGTAGGTACGGAACCCTAAAAATAAATTAAAATATGGCGTCAAAAACTCGACATCATTATCGATTGGTAATGTGCCCAAAATACTGGCGGCATTGCTACACTGTGTTTTTTTTTTAGGTGGGAAAATCATCTAAAGACAAATCCCGCTCTTGGGCGGAGTAAAAGTCTGACACTACGTCCCGCTCCGCCCAAGAGCGAGATTTGTCATTAGATGATTTTCCCACCTAAAAAAAACCCTCCCCTACCCCCTATATACGCCTATGATTACGTAATAGTTCACTAATCTCCCCATGGCTTGATAACTAGAATTTAACTGCCCGTATCGCTGTTTAGTAACTTTAAACCATAGAACGACATAATAATGCTAATAAGTAAAAATTAAGTATCTATTATGAGTTTTTATTATCATAATTATGAAATTAGGTGTGATGGTTTCAGTTTCACTGAGATTATAACAGTGATTTTAAACTGATAAAAAAATAACGGAAGCTGTGTTACGTCTAGCGGAAGGAAGGCAGAAAGTCTAAGAATTAGTCTAGATTCAGCACATCAGTAGTTTTGCCTTTTAAATACTACTGCATCCCTAGCCAAGTTGATAATCTGCAATCGTTAACGCCAGTCAAAAACGAATCAAATGCATGAGAATGACATCATCTCAACGTTAAGTCACGTGGTCAGAACAAACGAATAGAAAATTCCTAGCCAAGTTCACATCGTTCAAAATGATAGAATGAATTGTTATCGTTTCTACAATGTTCAACACTATATTTGAGTATCTCTTCCAATAATTATACAGTGGAAACTCGATTAACCGGACTAATTGTTGTCGTTAGGGATTCGGATAGTCGAAAGTCCGGATAATCGAATGTATGAAGAATGACTATGACTTATTTTATTTCACAAAACCCGCTTGTTTTGTGAAATAAAATAAGTTTAATAATAGTAATATTTATTGATAAATAATAATATTATTAATTAAAAATAATAATAATTTAATAATAAGTTTAATTTGGTTTAAAATATTTGGTAATTGGCATTTGACGTAAGCTACTTTTTCTCTTCATTGCTGCTATATCACGAATTCGTTTCAGCTGTAGTAAACTTACAGTTTCACTCTGTGTTTGTTTTTCAAACCATTTGAGAGCTGTTTCCAGAGCCTGAAGTGCTTCATCATGAGATGGTCCTACATCATTTTCTACGTCTAGATTTTTTTCTGTTTCATCTTCTTGCATTTCCTGCTGTTCATTTATCTGCAATATGTTTTCTACGATTTCGTCATCCGACTTAATCTGAAAATCTTGATCATTACACATTTATGTCACAAGTGACCCACTCTTTGATATCATCATTATCACAATCCTGGCATATTTGTATCTTTAACATTAGCTCATGGGGCGCGGGCGGGGTAATGCCAGTTCCGGCTCGTTCGTGCTTGCATAAATTCGACTTTTAGTACATAATATGTTAAACATTTTGTAAGTTCGCTCAATATTACTTAATTATTTAATTGGTCGCAGTTTATAGTCCGGATAATCGCGAATCCGTATAACTGAGGGCCGGATAATCGAGTTTCTACTGTAAATATATAAAAATAAAACTAATCTGAAGGTAAAAGTGACTGTGGCTGTGGAGCAGGACCGGCATTTAGCCAAGCGTTTTTATCAAGGATATAATCTTCCAGTTTCTAATATGCTTGTCTATATAGTGGGCGTTTAATGTATGCTTTAAATTTGGACTCATTTAGTTGTAGAATATCAACTGGTATTTTATTATAAAATTTTACACAGTACCCCATAAAAGAACTATGTACTTTAGTCAATCTGAATCGAGGTTGGTCTAATTTGTTCCTATTCCTAGTATTAAAATTGTGCCTGTCACTTATCTTAGTAAAAAGATGATTATTTTTCCGAACATACATAATGTTTTCATAAATGTATTGACAAGGTACCGTCAGGATGTTTATTTCCTTAAACAGTTCCCTTAGAGAATCGCGTCTGTTATGATTATATATGGCTCTGATAGCTCTTTTCTGCAGAATAAAAATAGACTCTATGTCTGTAGCCCGTCCCAATAGCAAAATAACCTAAGACATGATACTATGAAAGTGACTAAAATAAACTAGTACATAGTATTTATTAGTTTATTGTATTAGCATATATACGTATTTTATTATTATAAACCACTTAATTTAACGATACTACATTCTATTTCAAATATCTGTTATTTATTTATTGTGCACACCTACCACAGTGTTGTCTTTTTTAACCCAATGGTTGACTGGTAGAGAATGCCTTGTGGCATCAAGTCCGCCTATGTACCACCACTGTACATGAAGTTTAAATAAATAAACAAAAAGCGTGATGTTACGACACAAATCAATTGTGTCATCTCCTGTGCCCATTCCATATATTTCCAACAATCCTTTCTAATGATGAGAACAAATGAAAGATGAAAGGGCTCTTGTCCACTTATCGGATTCGCTGAGATGGCGCAATGTCCTGGGAAAGATGGCGGATAGGCTGTATTATCTAGATTTGTAGCAGGCAGGAATGTTTTTGTGATTAAGAGTGTTTTTAATATCATGCGGATTTCATCACGCATGCGGGTTTGTTCCGCACGCGTAACGCCCCGCAAATATCCATTTCATACAAGTATTTATAGAGCTGTGGTGTAGGTCGCGGGTTCAAACCCAGCCAGGCGCATTACTTTGTGTAATTTATTTCATCACTACAGCTCTCAAAACGGTGAAGAAAAACATCGTGAGAAAACCGGCATGTCCTAGAACCAAAAAATTCGAAGACATGTGACATTCACCAACCCGCACTGGGCCTGCGTGGTGGATTACGGCCCATTCCCTCTCCTAGAGAGGAGTCCTGAGTCCCAGCAGTGGGAACATTAAAAGGCTGATAATGCTAATGCTAATAAGTATTTATTATAATGCGTGGAATACGCACGCAGGACGCATTGTTTTTGCAATTAGAAAATTTTCTGCTTGCGGAGCAAACCCGCACGCACAACCTAACTCACTCAAATAATCCCGCAAATATAATACTTATAGGTAATATAGTTATATATGTTAGTCTATAAGGTATTTGTGTCATGGATTCTTTAACCTGAACTGGTCTCTTGGTGTAGTGGTTAGTGGCCCTGACTGCTATGCCGGTGGTCGTGGGTTCGATTCCCACCCAGGACAAATGGTTGTGTGATGAGCACGATCATTTGTTCTGTGTCTGGGTGTAATTTATCTATAATATGTATGTATTTAGAAATATATAAGTATGTTTATCAGTTGTCTAGTACTCATAACACAAGCTCTGCTTAGCTTGGGACTAGACGGCGTTGTGTGATGGTTGTGGAATATTATTATTATTAAAACAATTTCAGTCAGTCAAAATCTGACACTCCCCCTCCCCCGGCCCAAGAGTTTCAACCCAAACAGCAAATCTATATCTATACTTATAATAAATCTGTAGTAGCGAGAATTCTGTACATTGAAAATATCAAAAAAATAAATGGCAGGGGGTGTTACTAGACCGACACCGAACCCAAAAATTTGATTAAAATTTTTTTTGTCTGTCTGTTTGTTCAGGCATCACGCAAAACTCACCGGTTCGATTACGAACTTGGTATAAATATGCTTTAATATCCTGGGCACCACACTAGGTACTTTTTATCCTGGAAAAGTATATACAATAAAAAACAAACTTAATTTTGTGGTTCGATCCCTAGACCCGATTACTGTATCAACCACAAATAATAAGTTTGTCGTAGGTTACGTCACCCGCAGTGAAGTTCACTAAGGGCTAAGATACTATAATATTTTATCTTAAGATACAATATCGCTCGCCATACAATTCAATGGAACTATCATACACGACGAAGATAATAAATAATATTTCATATTTTCGTATCTCAAAAAACCTAATAAAACCATTATTGACATCTACGCGGACGAAGTCGCCGGCAAAAGCTGGTATAGAATAATTAATCCTACAAATTAAACTCTCCCACGAACACTTAATGACACTACAATGAAAATTCAAGGGCTCCAATCTCTGCCGATGCCGAAACAAATGCTCCAAACCGACAATTTCGTGTTCTTCACCATTAAAAACTATTGTAAGTGGGTAACATCATTGCATGCGAAAACTTTTGATACACAATTACAAAACCGAATTGTTTGCGCTCAAACAAGATGTCTGCAATATTTTTGAGCTCTGTGAGAATATTTTGAAATGTCTAAACATTGTAAATTTATCTCGGTGAACATCTTTTTTTAGGGGAGCCGTGGGTAAAAGAATGGTTGTTCTAGGTGTGGGTAATTTGTTAGTTGTCTCTGATTATGATATGAGGCGTGATGGCCCAGTGGTTAAGGTACTCGTCTCTCATGCATGGGGTGAATTTTTCATTTTGTATGTATTTATTTATGTTGAGATGGATGTGTGATGTGACGAGAATGGATAAAGTGAGAAATGAATATATTAGAGGAAGTTTGAAAGTGGCGCCAGTGACTGAAAAGTTGAAGGGGAATCATTTGTCTTGGTATGGTCATGTGAAGAGGAGAGATGAAACGGATGTTACTAAAAGAGTTATGATTATACATGTGGATGGGTGGAGAGGGAGAGGGAGGCCAAAGAAAAGATGGATGGATTGTGTGAACAGTGATATGAAAGAAAAGGAAGTTAGTGATAGTATGACGGTTGACAGGATAGAATGGAAGAAAAAAACGTGTTGCGCCGACCCCAAATAAGATGGGACAAGGGCAGGAAGATGATGATGATGTATTTATTTATGTCACTATTTATGTACACACAAAACAGAAAAAGACAATACAAAGTAGACAAGAGTACAAAGGTACTGCTTATTTCCAAAGAAATTTCTTCCAGCAGACCTGCGAAAGGAGAAATCAAAAGAAATGTAGAAAATAGTGTGTAGGGAGCAAGAGAAGAAGAATGTGTGACATCTTAATCTAAACTATCAAATAATATATAATTTTTTTGTTTTATTTTACTTTCGAAGGAAAACTTTCTCTCAAATTTTTGAGCAAAAATATAATAATAAAATTTTGTCTTTAAAACCCCAAGATCAACGAAGTAGTTCCATGTCCATGAGAAACAATACAATATTTGCAACGATTGCTCAACGCAGGAAGGGAACCCGCGACCACACGTTGGCTAACTCGATAGATCATGTAACAATGTCGTATTTCACCTCATGAGACGGTAATTAGGTTCCATATGCGTAGATCTGGTACTGATTCTGTTGGGTAGAATTTATGGAAAGATTTTCCGAGTATTCTATGGTGAGAATCACAATAATCTATATATGGTGTTAAAAAAGTAACTTTAAGAATTTCGAGGGGACATTGTACTCCTCATTATGAACAACTTTTACTATGGGACCAAACCTGAAATCGCGAAAAAAAAATCAGCTGTTCCCTACGTTTATGTTCGCATAATTCGACAAAATGTATGGAGCAGCTGATTTTTTTTTCGCGATTTCAGATCTGTCTGTCTGTCTATCGGTTGTTTTCAAGTCTGTGGTCCCTTGAAGGTGTGAATAATTAAACTTCTAAGTTAACAAAAAAAAAGATACGACCGTTTATGTCGCAAAAAACCGTATATTTCGACATTTTCAAAGGAATCAAAATTCATAGGGTACTTCTTGTTGACCTAGAATCCTGAAATTTAGCATAAAACAAGGTCTTATAGCACAAATATAGAAATAAATGTGAAAACAGTAAAGATTTTAATATGTCACAAAAAAAAATGCTTTTTGCGATTCGGAAAAATCTCCGAGACCACAATCGGAAATTGAACTATTTACATAGGTAAGTTTTTACGGAACCCTCAGTGCACGAGTCCGACTCGCAATTACCCGGTTTTTTTAACTTAATTTTCAGTAGTGGTACATAGACGGTTTAAGCCACTTATTGGAGTAGGCAGCTTGCAACAGTCATTATTTTGTTTTTTGTTTTTTTGTATGTAAATATTTCTCGCCAGTTATATTGTCGCCATAATGAGAGAAAGGCTTGCAAAAATAAAAACCATTAGTTCCGACTACTTTGAAAAACCAATGGTACAGTCAGGGGCAGTTGCACCTTACCAATGATAAAATGTTAATTTCTTCGTAGAAGAGGGTCAATGGTTCATAACTGATTTAATTGGTAGCATAGAATCTAAAATATTGAATAAACTGGTTGTGGACTATTGAACTTCTACAACAAAGAAATTTTAGACAGTTTAGCATTGGTTTTAGTCTTTCCGGAAAGGTTAGACGGGGCTACAATGGATATGTGTATCAAGCTACATGTCAAACGTACCGCCTGTTAAATCCTCCTCAAATTGAATGCTGTTTTTTTTTTATGTACTTATGTGTGTCTTAGTTTATTTACTTATGTGTGCCTAAGTTACTACTACAGTTGTTACTACGTCGTTTTTTAAGTTGTTTTGGTAATACTAACACCCTATAGGCCTTCGATGCCTGAGAATAACAGATTTTTATTTTATTTATTATTGGTAGAGTGCAAATGCACTTTTGATCCCTGACTGTACCTACGGTACCTACTCAGGAAATATTTGAAAGTCGCGTCAAGTCGTTGAGCTCCAATCCTGAGTTGAGCTACACGAATACTGACAAATTCTTAAACTGACTGGACAGGTCCACTCAAATCTGTGTGGTTCTTTCCTCAAACGACCGGACCATCTCAAACACTTATCTCAATGGTTCTCCTAAGATTTGATCATTACATATTGACTGTATGGACTTTAAAAGAGACTTTGACCTCTGAGTTTGTTTCGGTGTTTCTTCTCAGGGTAGTCAGCTAGGAAACACCGGCCTCATCTAGTTTGAATTGATAAAAAATTTGGCGTGTTTTTAAAGCTTGTTAGCAAATAAATATCGTTTATCATTCCGCTTTATAGTATTACTAGCTTTTGCCAGCGGCTTCGCCCGCGTAAGTAAGTTTCTCCATACAAGCTTCCAACCCCCGTTTTACCCCCTTAGGGGTGAAGTCACGAGCCATACGAATTATTAATCATATAGTACTATCGGAGGATATATTTGGCCAAAACCTGCCGAAATTTTTAGAAGCAGCTCAAATAATTATTGAGAAAGGTCATCATCTTCCTGCCCTTATCCCGTATTATTTGGGGTCGGCGCAACTCGTTTTTTTCTTCCACTCTGCCCTGTTACTCGTCATGCTATCACTAACTTCCTTTTCTTTCATATCACTCTTCACACAATCCATCCATCTTTTCTACTAATTATTGAGAAAGGTCTGGACATTAAATTCTAATTAATTTAATAATATCATAACTATGTACATATTGTAATATGTGTTAGTTATAACATCGCCTTGGACTAGTCTGCAAAGGTGTTATAATGTAATAAATAAATAAAGTTTCGTAAAATCCGTTCTTAGCGGATGTCTACCACGGGTAGTGTGACAGCAAAGCCCGGGGCCCCGGGAAGAAGGCAAAGAAGGAACAGGAGTGGGTTTTTAGTCAGTTAAAGCCTGACACTATCTCCCGCTCCGCCCAAGAGCGCGGTTTGTCATTAGATGATTTTCCCACCTAAAAGAAAAAAAAGCTGATGTTAACACTCTATAAGGAACCTACCTGCCAAATTTTAAGTTTGTAGGTGTTATAGTTTCTGAGATTTCGTGATTAATCAGTTAGTGGTATTTCGCTTTTATACATAGATTATACATATTATGAATGATGAAAAAAGATTGCATGTAGCGGAGATGAGAATGTTGAGATGGATGTGTGATGTGACGAGAATGAATAAAGTGAGAAATGAATATATTAGAGGAAGTTTGAAAGTGGCGCCAGTGACTGAAAAGTTAAAGGGGAATCGTTTGTCTTGGTATGGTCATGTAAAGAGGAGGTGAAACGCATGTTACTAAAAGAGTTATGAGTATACAGGATGGGTGGAGAGGGAGAGGGAGGCCAAAGAAAAGATGTATGGATTGTGTGAAGAGTGATATGAAAGAAAAGGAAGTTAGTGATAGCTTGACGAGTGATAGGGCAGAGTGGAAGAAAAAAACGGATTGCGCCGACCCCAAATAATACGGGACAAGGGCAGGAAGATGATGATGATCATGGTGATATAGATTATATTATAGCTAGCCCGTATTGTTCCTCAGCTGGGCAAAGGCGTCCTTATATTCTTTCCAGCGAACACGGTTCCTCGCTTTTCCCTTCCAATTCTAAAGGAACACATCCAGGTCCTTCCTCCATCTCTTTCGTAGTCTGCCGCGGGCCCGTGTCGCTGTTTCCGGGCACCCAATCCTGTGTTTTACGTGCCCAAAGCCCGTTTGTATAGATAATTTCACACACTTTTTGACAACTGACAAACAAAATGTTTGACTGACACTTGCAAAGTCAATTATAAGTCGGAACAATGTGTCGAACAAATCATGCAGACTGACAAAAACAATGCGTGTATGTGGAAGTAAGAAAAACAGTATTACTAAGTAATTATAATGATATTTAGCTTCTTGTACACGTGGGAAAGTTATGCGGCGCTTGCGCTGTACGTGGTAGGAAATAGAGGTGGTGGGTTTGATTCCTGAGTTGGGTAAAACATGTTTTTAGGCAACATCTTTTTTAACCGACTTCTAAAAAAGGAGGAGGTTCTCAATTCGGATTTTTTTTTATGTTTGTTTGCGCATAACTTCGTCGCTTGCCAACCGATTTGAAAAATTCTTTATTTGTTGGAAACGGTATACTTCCCAAATAGTCCCATAGTTACCAAGTCGGGATCTGATGATGGAATCTTGGCGAAATCGAGGGAACTCCTCAAATATTATAGGCAACCTTATAGTGATTTTGGTATTTTCATCGAGAACTTAAGCATTTACAGTCAAAAAGTAACATTTGATGACCGTTTATAAGTGTATCGCAACTAAAAAGTGTGAAATAAAAAAAAAATTACAAAAAAAAATTAACCGACTTCACTAAAAAAAACACTAAAAGGATCAAAATAACTTTAAATTCGGAAGTCGGTGTTAAATAAGATACAAATAATACCGAGAAACACCGACTTCCGAAATTAAAGTTATTTTGATCCTTTTAGTGTTTTTTTTAGTGAAGTCGGTTATATTTTTTTTTTTTTGTTTCTTTATTAATTTAGGGACTTTTATAACGCACAGCGTATGTCAGTCCCATCGTACCCTAAGACAATTATTATTTAACAACAAAGAGATCAATGGATCAGGGCCATAAAGTCGAACAACTTTCTCGCATCATCGGAAGTCGGCTTGCTTAATATTTGGTCGAATGTACCTAATTACTATTGTTCTTGTTCAACTTCAAAACCCTGAACAACTTACTCCTATCAGCCTCATACTGAACACATTCCATTAACAAGTGATGCATATCGTCTACAACTCCACACACCTCACAGTTGGGAGAGGTTACCTTTTTCATCAAGAAAGCGAATTTGTTACATGGAAAATGTCCCGATCTAAGTCTATGAGCTGTAACCACTAGTTTTCTTATATATTTTTTTTTTTTTGTAAAAAGTTTTTTATTAAAGATCAGGTGCAGTTGTTGTACGATTGGCTGCTGCCAGTTCGAATTCCTCATGGTACAACTATTTGTATGGCCTATGCATGAATGTAATGAGTTGGGTACCAATGTGAGTTTAATATGTTTGTGAAGGCACCCACTCACAAGAATAGTTTCTAGTGTGGAACATGGTTTATTTAAAAAAATAATTAAGTTTTAATAAATCTAAAGTAAATGATTTCCTAATATAAAAAAGACTGGGCAAGTGCGAGTCGGACTCGCGCACTGTGGGTTCTGTACAAACTTACCTTTGAAAACGGTTCAATTCCCGAATCGCAAAAGTTTTTTTTTGTGACATAACTACAAAACAGTTTTCAGATTTTTTTCCGATACTTGTGCTATGAGACCTTGCTTCATGCCAAATTTCAGGATTCTAATTCAACGGGAAGTACCTACCCTATGAATTTTAATACTCTTGAGAGTGCCGAAATATACGTCTTTTGCCAGATAAACGGCCGTATCTTTATTTTTCGTTAACTCAGAAGTTTGATTTTTTCACAGCTTCAAGGGACTGAAGACCTGAGTATATGGTTTTTATTTCCAACAGACAGACAACAAATTGATCCTATAGGGGTTCCGTTTTTCCTTTTGAGGTACGAAACCCCTAAAAAAAACTGACGCAATAGTCTGTAATTTACACACAGGGAGAAATTGAGGTTTCTTTCCTCTATATTATGAGAAGACATCAGAAGTGTTTCTTCTGTAATAGGCCAATTGCAACATTACGGCGTCGTAAAGCTAGCGAAGGAGAGGGCCGCACGCGTAAGGAAACGGACATCTTCACGCCCCAGCCACTGAGACCCTGACCCCGATTACTAGCGGTAGTAGGCGTAGGCTTGTGGACGACGAGCAACGGGTAGCTCGACGTCCGGCCGTCCGTCCAGTACCGTATCGGCCTACTAGGGCCATGAGTCGACTTCTAAAAAGGAAACCTATGGTCCTAGAACGTACCTAAAGGCTAACTGAAGGAACATAAGTGTGATTTTGGTTAGTAAAAGTCTGACATGTCTGGTCCGTCCTAGAGCGGGAGAAGTCATCAGATGATTTCCCACAGCAAAAAAGAAAATGTTATTACCTAGTTATTTCCACACATTCACTCAGTTCCCTTTTTCATTCCTGTCCTTAATGAAGTTGAATTGCTTTTAATTGAAAACTACACAACACTAAAATTCAACATAAAATTGTTAATTAAGTTACATAATTAAATTAACTCTAGACACGAAAACAATTAGTATTAAAGTTTCAATTAAAATTGTGCAAAATTTTATGAAGCTGTTGTCCTTACGTTTGAAAATGCAGAAATATCTTTAGAAGAGCTCTTTGCGTAATATAAATTACGGGCTCATGAGAAATTTCAATGCGATGGAAAAAGCTATGCCTACTCGGAGTATCCTTGCGTGATCGCATCTGAAATGAAGATATCCGCCGAAGGCTTAACCCTAAGAGTCGCCAGGCTTAAGTGTCAGTGGGTAGGGCATATTGCTCACAGAACAGATGGACGATGGAGTCGAAAGGTTCTGGAGTGGGGACGACTTTCCGGAAGACGCAGCGTTGGAAGGCCTCACACAAGGTGGACCGATGACCTGGTGTGGGCCGTGGGAATCCGATGGATGCGAGACTCACAGAACCGGTCGTTGTAGCTATATTATGTCCAACAGTGGACGTCTTTCGACTTTCTTCTTCTTTTCGATTCGATGGTAAACTCGTCAAACTGTTTGGGCCCAATATGTGGCTACATTAATAGCAGCATCGGTAGCACTCATCGAATCCTCCAAAGTGCAGGTATACGGACACTTGGGCATTCTAATATGTGGCTCATGTTTTGAACAGGAGCATCGCGCTCAAATTGAGTATCCGACGGGTCTATAAAACCCCATTTTGCTAAGTAGTGTTTGCAGCGGCCTACCTGGGCTCGCAACCGATTTAGTGCTTTCCATTTAGGCCGCTGCAAATCGCGTTCAGGCGGGAGATGTTCTTGGGGTTTCAAGGAGTCGGATGGTGTTAGGTGATGGTCTTTCGACTGAAATGATGAGATATTTCAGTTGAGTCTTTGGGTTTTTTTTTTGCTAAAAACCGTTTTCCGCACTTGAAATTATCCCTGTACCGTGGGTGCGTCTGTGCGTGGGTATGTATCTATAGGCCTGAAAATAAAAGGTTTATTAATATTATAAACATGTAAACTCCAATTCATTGGCAATGATGCATTCGTTGAGTCGAGGATTCAAAGTCTTGAGCATCGACACCGAGTTGCTAGCTCGTCGGTTTTCTACCGGTTGCATTTCGGGGAGTGTGCATCGGAATTGCATAACCTAATTCCGCCTAGCCCGTTCCATTATCGGACCACCCGGCGTACGGCAATGCGTGTATTATTATTTATTGTAAAATTAAAACTAAAACAAAAATAAAGCACTTATTTGATTTTTTATTATAAGTTTTAACCCCGAGAATATGTTCAAACAAACTCAAATCTTCATTGTTACATTTCAACTGAAATTACGCAAGCCTTAAGTACCTTTACTTGACCAATTTCACAATACTTTTGACCCCATAATCATTAAAAATTGTATCATCAAATAAAATTCAAAAGTGTGTCACTCCGTAGGTCAGATATTAACCTTGATGGTGTAATCATATTGTTTTAAAAATGAGATTATGATCGCTCCCACATCGCAATTAAAACAGGCTTTACAAGCATTACCTACTATAGTTAGTATGTACATTATTGTTATCCTTTTTGGAATCACTGTGTTCATAAATGCATTTAAAATCGAAATGAACAAATTGGCTGAGAATCAGAACTTATTAAAGGTCACCGTGTATTTTTTCGACGGTATTTCCTTTAGATAAGTTCTCCAGGTTTGAGTTGAGAGAGAAGTCACAGACAAACGCCTAGCGTCCATCACGATAAGAAATCATTGCGAAAAAATGTCGTAAGTCTGTGAACAACAGAAATACACAAAAATCCGCGCATTGCGAAAATAAATTGTTTGCGATTAAAGAAAAAGAAAAACTAGGAAAGAAAAACATTTGTTTATGACTCGCAGAGGACAAACAACAATAAAATAAAAAGTAAATAATCTCATCAGATGGATGCGAGACGCGCAGGACCGGTAATTGTGGCGACATTTGGGGGAGGTCTATGTCCAACAGTGGACGTCTTTTGGCTGAAATGATGATGATGATGATGATGACGGCGAAGTAGTAATGCTAGCGAAGGAGGAGGCTGCACGCGTGCGGGAAAGAAGGTCCTCACGATCCCTGCGCCCCCCTCCACTACCCCCTCGCCCCTGCCATCGCCTGGCACCCTAGCCGCCGTAATTCTGACCCCGACTACCAGCCACTGTAGACGCGGGCTTGCGGACGTCGAGCAATGGGGCTCGCCGTCCGGCTGTTCGGTAATTAACCGGACCGAGCCCAGCCGTCGACGGCGAGTGGTGACCCACGCGCTCTGCAAACCGTAGGGGCCCAGCAGGGCCGATGCCCGCTAGCTAGGACCGCGGAGAATTTCTGAAAAAGACACCCGTAGTCCTGGAACGCAAAGGGTATTTGAATGACACAGGTGTGGTTTTAGTTAGTAAAAGTCTGACACGCCCTCCCGCTACACACACACAAGTCATGTGGATGATTTCCCACCTTAAAAAAATTATTAAGAGTCTATCTTATATTCAAAGCTACCTACCCTGCCTTCATATAACAGCGTGTCAATTTCAAGCTAATACCATACTCAATACCAATAAATAATTATATCTATGTGAATTATAAGAAAAACAGTGACAATGTCGTTGCAAGCAGTCAAAGAAACAAAAATATTTGATTACAATTGTAATTAGCTCTTACACATTGTGTTGGTTATTATGCAAAATGACTTATGTGAAATTGTGTAGTCAGGCTGTGAAAACAAAAATTAATCGGCATGTAATAAAGTTAAGAGTCGAGAGTGGTGGACTTTGGGGGCGATCGGTGGCGCTGGGGGCGATCGGATGCGGCGATCTCTCGCGCCGGGCCTGGGTTCAGGCCATGGTCCGGAGCGAGGAGGAGTGGCAGGCGGTAGCCTCCTTCTTCGAAGCAGTAATGCTAGCAAAGGAGGCGGCCGATCGCGTGAGGCAACGGTCCTTACGCCCTGTCCGCCGCCGGGATTCCGATCCCGATTTCCGGCCACCGTAGGCGCGGGCTTGCGGTCGACGGGCAATGGGTGGCTCGCCGTCCGACCGTTCGGTAACCGTCCGGACCGAGCCCAAGTCGTCGACGGCGCATATTGTTCCACGCGCGCCTCAAGGAGATGTCAGCAAATCGTAGGGGTCCAGCAGGGACGAAGCTTACTGCGGCCACGGGTAGTGTGAAAGCGAAACCCGGGGAAGAAGGCAAAGAAGGAACAGGAGTGGGTTTTTAGTCAGTAAAAGTCTGATACTATCTCCCGCACCGCCCAAGAGCTAAATTTGTCATAAGATGACATTCCCACCATATAAAAAAAAAAACGGCCCCGACTTACGAGTCACAAGATCGCGGGTTCAAACCCAACCAGGCGCCTTACTTTGTGTAATTTATTTCATCACCACTGCTCTCAAAACGGTGAATGAAAACATCGTGAAGAAACCGGCATGTCCTAGAACCAAAAATTCGAAGACATTTGACATCCACCAACCCGCACTGGGCCCGCGTGGTGGATTACGGCCCATTCCCTCTCCTAGTGAGGAGGCCTGAGTCCCAACAGTGGGAACATTATGAGGTCGACTATGCTATGCTACGAGTATGGTAACAAAGTTGAGTTTTTCTCCCTTAAAATCATAATCACATGACATTTTTCTCCAAAAAAACCTGGCAAGTGCGAGTGCGCGCAGAGCAACGCCGTGTTCTCGTGGGGCCGATCGGCGGTGGCGATCTCTCGCGCCGGGCCTTGGTTCAGGCCATGGTCCGGAGCGAGGAGGAGTGGCAGGCGGTAGCCTTCTTCTGCGAAGCAGTAATGCTAGCAAAGGAGGCGGCCGATCGCGTGAGGCAACGGTCCTTACGCCCTGTCCGCCGCCTGGATTCCGATCCCGATTTCCGGCCACCGTAGGCGCGGGCTTGGGCCTTGGGTATGGTAATGGGTAACCGGTAACCGTACGGACCGAGGCCAAGTCGTCGACGGCGCGTACTGTTCCGCGTGCACCTGAAGGAGATGTCAGCAAACCGTAGGGGCCCAGCAGGGTCGAAGACTGCTGGGGCCAAGGGTCTCATTTTGAAAGGAAGACTCGGCCCTGTAAAGAAAGGCAACGAAGGCACAGGAGTGGGTTTTTAGTCAGTAAAAGTCTGACACTATCTCCCGCTCCATCCAAGAGCGAGGGATGCCATAAGAAAGGACTAGGAGCTTGAAATTTTGCACAAAGCTTCCTTTTAGGACATAGACGAGCACTAATGGTGATATTAATTAATCTTGTATATATTATAGTGGTTATTAACTTACTCTTTCCTTGTTCCAGGTTTGAGCCGAACCCGCAATTAGGGTACCACAGCAACAATGACGCAACAAAAACGACTGTGCGGAATCAGTCTAGGTTCCGTAGGAGTTCTTACAGTATTATTTTATCTGATTGACCGATCGTTAGCCGTGAGTAATTTTCTTTTTTAATCCATATTAATACATATTATAACCTCGTCAAGCCCAACGACCTAATTTAAGGACTAATATATTAAGACATACTGGCCCGAGACTTTTTAAAATAATAAAATTACAGCCCAACGACCTAAAATTATGACATAAAATTTAAACGTAATTTTCAGTTTAAACAGTCTCCAAAAAATATTTACCATGAACATATTATTTCAATATATTTTTTGCATGAAATGATAAAAATAATGAAACTTTAGGTATAGGAAATACCGTTTAAAAGTATTTAGCCAAAAGCATTACATTTTAATACTTTTTTACCCCACTAAAGCTCTGGGCCGCAATTACTTGCACCTATTTTTAGTACATTGGGTCGTAATGTATATCGACCTAAATTTAGGCTGGGCTTTACTAAGGTAAATGTAAAAGGAACTATATTAGTCTGTTACATTTTACAGACTGGTTTTTTGGTCAGTGGTGTGTTGTATGTGGCCCTGACTGCTATGCCGGATGTCGTGTGTTCGATTCCCACACAAATATGTGTGTGATGAGCATGATCATTTGTTCTGTGTCTGGGTGTAATTTATTCTATAATATGTATGTATTTAGAAATATATAAGTATGTTTATTAGTTGTCTTGTACTTATAACACAAGCTCTGGGACTAGACGGCGTTGTGTGATAGTTGTGGAATATTATTATTATTATATTATTATTTTCACGTCTAAACTATTGGGGCTTTAGCTATTTTGTGAATAAAACTGCTTACAAAAATGTCCGGCAAAATCTTCGTGTCGATATTCAATAAAATGATGAATGAATTCTACGAACAATAAACTAAAATCATCACTATTCATCAATGCCTATAAATAGGCTTAGTAAACACGATTATAATAGTAAAATATTCGGCTTTGACTGAATACACGCTAACCTGTTTCCCTGGATTAATGTTAGTATTTTTTTAGGGTTCAGTAGTAAAATCTTAATTCTTCCTTCTTTTATTACTAGTATGTGAATATCTGAGCTGAATTTTTTCATTAATGAATACTTGATGAGAACTTGTGAGTTATAATAAATCTTTGAAGAATGTTTATAAAAATACCTTGATGAATATATACTTTTTGACAAAAATCATTTATTTCATTTTTTGTTTATTACGTAGAGAGAGGGTAAAAAATAATCTACTGTTTTTTTTTTATACACAAAGTTTTAACTTGTATCTGTCTTCTTTATGTGTATAATTCTTCTGCATGTGTGTTTATTACTTAACTTCTTCTAAATGACTTGACCGTTTGGGATAAAATTTTGTGTTTATATTTGAGTGGGTCCGCCAGTCCCAGGATAATTTGAAAATACAATAGGACCCGGTAGGTGGCGCTGCAACTTCGTTTAATTTCTTTTTAATGATTGTATTTTTCTGTAAATTGGTTTTATTTTAATCTATATACAGAACCAATCTTAATTGTTCGTTTATACTTAACAGATATTCAAATTATTTTCCTACTAAAACGTAACAACAAAACTGTTACACCACTTTTTACTTAAAACGATATAGAAATGAAATACACACACATATTAAGGCGCATAGGCCCTTGCGCTTATTACCTATGTTCAACAAATAAAATACTTTGACTTTGACTTTATCATCTGGCAGGAGTTAAATGCACACATACGCGTAGTGCCGCCTGCGCCCGCATAGAACCCCGCTGACCTTTAAATCCATTTTTTTTTTGTGAAATATTGATTGATTTACATATGCTTTGTACATTCTAAAGAACACTTAAACAGCATTTTTATTGTGTAAACATATTTTTAAAGAACAAAGCCGTTTGAAAGGAGTAAGGAAAACAAGCGAAAAAAATATCATGTTGTTAATTTTTTTTTTGGCAAAAGTATTAGTCATACAAAAAAGTCATATGTTGATAATGTATTTATTATTTTATTTATTTATGTACACACAAACACTTAAAAATGAAAAGAACAGAAGCAGATAGAAGAGCACAAAGGTACTGCTTATTTAAATTGAAATTTCTTCCAACAGACCTGCGACAGGAGAGTTGGATGAGAGATGTAGACACAGTGTATACAAATAAGTCAAAAATAATATACAGGGTGTTTAGTGCATCGTGTGCCAAATTTATATGGTCGATGAGAGGGGTCATCTGCTAATCTGCTGCTTTAATTTAAGTCCAAATCTTTGCGAGTAAATTAAAACAAAACTAGATAGCTGTCACTAATTTTAAATTTAAAAGTACTCTAAAACAATACACATCTAAATAAAATTAAATTTCAGAGTCTATGCCTTATATATTTAAAAAAAATTGTATTTGAATGAAAAATTCGGGTCTTATTTTCATAAAACACTAAAAAGTCGATGAAAAAAATCCACAGGGCATGAGAAGTGTTTAGGACTCTGAAAGGATAGCAGATGATTCTTCCCGTCAACCATTTCAATTTGGCACACGATGCACCAAACATCCTGTATAATAAATATATATTTTTTCAAAACTATTAACCCAGCCGTTACCGAGGAGTAGGCTTCAGAAAGTTTCTGTTTTATGGCACTTAAAATGGGAGCAAGGGCCTTAAATAATCGCATGCGACATGACTATACGACAAAAACATGAACGTGGATAAGAATCACGCGACACTTAGCATATTATTTATTCAACGCGTTGATTAACTAAGTGTAATTAAAGAGTCATTATTCTGTTTATTAAAGTTAAATTACCCACTCATTACGTAGATTATCTACTAGGAAAATCAGATGAGCTGACTTTTTATTTAATACTCATGTCCACATGTCATGTCGATTTTTTTTTTATTTTTTCATGTCATTTCGATTCATCACTCCATAGTTATCATGAATGGCGATAAATTGCGACAGCAAAATGAATATATAGCGAACTGTCATCTAAATATAAATATGAAAAGATATACTGACTTGAGAGCTTAGATCTCAAAATCCCCACCATCCAACAGTTCATGAAACGATCATCATCCGATAGACGTCCACTGCTGGACATAGGCCTCCCCCAAATGTCGCCACAAAGAACGGTCCTGTGCGTCTCGCATCCATCGGATTCCCGCAACCTTCACCAGGTCATCGGTCCACCTTGTAGGGGGCCTTCCAACACTGCGATCGATTTCTTCGATACTGCTGTGAAACACCGCAACCCCCTAATCGCATCGGCCGCCCGATACGAACCCTCCCGCATCTTCAAGATTCGCCGTCCTAGGCATACTTTCGTAACCCCCGACGACCCTATTACCCTGCTCCAAGAGCGCCGTAAGGAAACCAGTACAGTTCGAAGACATTACAGACCGCCGTCCTTTCGTTTCCGCCGCCGAGGCCCGCTGCGACAATCCCGTCAACATCCGCCCCGTCCCTTGCTCAAGCCAGCCCGCGCCGCTGAGCCTGTAGTTTAAAATTCCCCGTTAATAATAATATAATATCTTGTTCGATTTAGCCCGTCCCTTGCTGCCCTCCTCCAGCGTCCGTCCCAACGCCCTAGGCTGAGGTCCGTACCCCACAGGGGGTGCCCTTAGCGTGTAGTCACTTAGTTTTAAGTTAGTTAAGTAAGCCCTGGCTGGAGGCTTTAATTCTATAATCGAGGTTGCCACAGACAAGTCCGGTTAAGCAGCCGACAATCTCCTAGGTTGACCTGCGAGAGGCCATAAAAACCAAAAAAAAAAATTACTTGTGAGCAGTGGTGGCCGAGTGGCAACGGCCCCGACTTACGAGTTCTGGACCGAGCCCGTCGTCGACGGCACGTAGTGTTCCACGCGCGCTTCAAGGAGATGTCAGCAAATCGTATGGGCCCAGCAGGGTCGAAGCCTACTGGGGCCATGGGTTAAGTGAAAATGAACCCCGGGACCCTGGAACGCAAAGCAAAGAAGGAACAAACGAGTTGGTTTTAATCAGTAAAGGTCTGACGCGCCCTCTCGCTCCGCTCAAGAACGCGAGATATCATTTGATGATTTGGCACCAAAAAAAACCCCCGATAATTCAGTTGCCCTTTCGGTTTCAGGGCGGTGTCTTTACGTCTTTTTACCCTTTCTGGAACAAACATTACTCCGCTACATGAACTTATTTACAATCGTGTGTATATTGTAACTATTAGGTACCTAATGCTTGTATCATTATTGCTTTGCGTTCCGCTTTCTTTCCTTATATCTTTGTTAATTCAAGCGGTTCATACGTGAATTAATAATTAGTGGTGTAAGTATTCAACAGATAACACGTTCAACAAAATATTACAATGCTGCGTATAGTATTAGGGGTTTCCTTGCGTGATCGAATCAGAAATGAAGATATCCGCAGCAGAAACAAGGTTGCCGACATAGCACGAAGAATTGCCAAACTTAAGTGGCAATGGGCAGGGCACATTGCATTGCACGTTCTGGAGTGGCGACCACGTACCGGAAGATGCAGTGTTGGAAGGCCCTCTACAGGGTGGACCGATGTTCTGGTGAAGGTTACGGGAGTCCGATAGATACGAGACGCACAGGACAGTTCTTTGTGGCGATATTTGGAGGAGGCCTATGTCCAGCAGTGGACGTCTGTCGGCTGAAATGATGATGCGTATAGTACTTTCATCATGATTTCAGCTGATAAGTTGTGGCCGCGACTTTGTCCGGGTATTAGGGCTATATTTCACCGGGACACCATGGCGGCGCGACCAGTCGCCGCTACCAACAAAATGTATACAGCTCTATAGAGAATTCGTTTGGACCTGATGTTCGTTTGCGCATTCAATATGGCGACACGACCAACTCGGACGCGTGTACTTAAGGTCGATTTTGATACTATCTCAGTGTGGTGTAGCGACTCTGGTGTCTGTACGGTGTCTAGTTTGGTGTCCTTTTGAAGTATAGCCCTTAGGCTCGTAAAACAGTACATTGCTATATAGTCACAATATCAAGAAGATTTTGTTTTTCACGGACCCCTAATTCTATTTGAAAATGAAAGTACTCTTTTTTGATAAATCTTCATTAAATGGGCAAGGTTTTTAAAGTTGTTTTTTTACTGTTTCATTATTGAGTACATTATATAATATAATATTCCACAACTATCACACAACGTCGTCTAGTCCCAAGCTAAGCTGAGCTTGTGTTATACTTGATGCTTGAGTACTAGACAACTGATAAACATACTTATACATTTCTAAATACATACATATATAGATAAATTACACCCAGACACAGAACAAATGATCGTGCTTATCACGCAAACATTTGTCCTGGGTGAGAATCGAACCCACGACCTCCTGCATAGCAGTCAGGGCCACTAACCACTAGACCAACAGGCTAGTCAAACACATTAGAAATGAAATGAGTATATTAGGGGAAGTTTGAAAGTGGAGCCAGTGACTGAAAAGTTGAAAGGGAATCGTTTGTCTTGGTATGTTCATGTGAAGAGGAGAGATGAAACGCATGTCACTAAAATAGTTATGAGAATACATGTGGGTGGGTGGAGAGGGAAAAGGAGGTCAAAGAAAAGATGGATGGACTGTGTGAGAAGTGATACGAAAGAAAAGGGAGTTAGTGATTGCGTGACGAGTGACAGGGCAGAGTGGAAGAAAAAAACGTGTTGCGCCGACCTCAAATAAAACGGGACAAGGACAGGAAGATGATGATGACAATTATTGAATAAATAATGGAGATTTTCAGAGACCTTTACTGGATTAGTTTCACATAAATTTGTGATTAGGTTTCAATAGAAACCTAGATAATATCCACAAGATATCCGTGCTTCCAAAATATCTAGAGAAAGATGTGTAATAACGTCATAATCACGTCACAGCGGTTGTTTGGAAATGTTCTTCGGGTTGGCCGGTCATAAGAGTAACAGCTTTGCTATTTTTCATGATATCATTGTGACCATTTCTTTTTTTTTCAGTCATTAGATGGCTACATACCTGGGGAAGACTACCCGGTGTTCACGGAGGTACCAAAAGGATTGTCATTCACATGTGATGATAAAATACCCGGGTACTACGCCGATCCTGAAACAATGTGTCAAGTAAGTGCTTTTTGTTATTTCAACGTGAATGCGATAGCGAAGCGGTTCACGCAAATTCAACGCGATGCGGCGCCTATGCCCAACAAAGTCGTCACTAAAGCCACAATTCTTGGTCTCGTTGGTACAATATCTCACCTGATAGAAAACGACGTTGTGGTCGAAAATCTACGTACATTACTTATTTGCCTTATAAAAATATCAAAGCAACAAGTTTTAAATTCTGAAATGCTTGCTATGGAAATATTGGCAGGATCTTTGGTCATATATCTCTGGAATTCTGGATAGATTAAGTGAGTTAGATACAATTTTATAATAGACACGTAGGTATCTGAGGAATGTAAATTTATTTATTAATTTAATGCTCACAATATACATAATTATATAAAGATACGGGTAAATCAAATTTTAATAGGTACATGACCCTGTTAGTGGGCAGAAAATTGACATAAAGAAAGAAGTTAGTTGCTATATTTGACTTTTGTATTACAAATATAGCATGATATTGATTCTACAAATATATGTCAATACTTAAATATCTGTCTTTTCAATTAAAATATCTGGAAATTTAAATTACTTCAGCCTAAGACTAACAATCACAAGAAATAGTGAATAATAAACGCCTACTCAAATACTCATAGCACCATGTCCCTCTTTTGCAGGTTTGGCACTGGTGCGTGCCCAGCATCGGAGGCAACATAATGTACTCCTTCGTCTGCGGGCCGGGGACCGTCTTCAACCAGAGGACCAGGGTCTGTGACTGGTTCTTCAAGGTAAATCTAGTCTTGACTGATTTAGGGTGAAGGTTAAGATCGATGCGTGTTATCAGTGATGACATATGGCTCCGAAACGTGGAAGCTTACAATGGGCCTCATCAGAAGGGTTCAAGTCACCCTAAGGGCAATGGAAAGGGTTATGCTCGGAGTTTTCTTGCGTGATCACATCAGAAATGAAGATATCCGCAGGAGAACCATGGTTACCGACAGCCCGAAGAATCGCCAAACTTAAGTGGCAGTGTTATTTGTTTTTTTTGTTTGTAGGAGGTAATCTCTGAAAGTACTGGTCCGATGGCGAAAATTTTTTCACTAATAGAAAGCTGCTTTATTTCTGAGTGACACAGGCTATATTTTATGTACGCGGGCGAACCCGCAGGCAACAGCTAGTTTGTTATAAATAAGACATTCCTTATGAATTCACTTACCAAATAGCAGAATATTTATGTACATAATTTTGTCCTCTATTTTTTACAGGTGGATTGTCCAAACGCCCAAGCGTACTACGGCATTAACGAAGACTTGTACAAGGATGAAGCTGGGAACTACATTAACGGGAAAAAGTAGATCTTATCATTATAGAGATGTACCGACTGTTAAATAACTATCGATAAATTAATCGACTATCGACTCATCAACTACGCTGCTTCTATGACTACGACTGGCCTGTTGATCTAGTGATTAGTGACCTGACTGCTATGCTGATATACATCACAAAAACATATGTCCTGGGTGGAAGTTGTACCCACGACGTTGGGCATAGCAGTCAGGGCTATAACCACTAGACCAACAGGCCAGTCAAAATTAAACTTTTCAAATTCTTAATAGAAACACACATACATACACCCTCACACATTACATATCCAAGGTCTCTAATTACTTTCCTATAAAAAAAAAAACAACTTTGAATCGATAGAATCGATTTTTTTTTTATCGATATTACAATGATCGTCGGTACATCATTAAAGTTTAAGTTACAAAAACATAACAAATAAGAGATTATTCTCCAATTTAAGTACAATTACATAATTTAAGTACAAAACCATTCGAAGTACAATATTTAAAGTATTTTCTATACTTTTTACAAATTAATTTATTAGATTTTTTTTAAATTGAAATTTGTAATAAAGAAATCAGTGCACGTTAACTTATATCAATTCTTTTAACCATTTAATCGGCTACGTCGGATATATCCGACTTACTCTCGCGTTTATTCTGCCAGGGTCGCACATCCACGACCAGGGGCGTCGGCTTTTAGAAAACCTCATGGGTGTCATACTCATTTGATAGACTCGAAATAGTGGCGAAGTGTGAGAAGAGAAATGCACACTGATCGACCGACAAATAAATAAATGTCCTACTTACAAAGCGCACTTAATTACTAATTATTTTTGATAAACATATAAAATGAAATTACTTTTTATCATCAAGAAATATTATAATTTATACGTAATACCTAAAAGGCGATTACTTATCAGGGCCTCAAGTCTGCTATTACAATAGTGTCAGAATGGTCTATCATTGACTTCATAATTGTTGATTTTGACCAAGTTTGGTAATCTACTAATATAATGGCGTCATTATGACTTTCCAATGGTCAACCACTGACACTTCATTGAAAGAAATGGCATAGAATGGTAATCTCGTACATAATGACAAATGAATATTTGACATAAGCGGATAGCTGTCAAAGTTTTGACAGTGCCTTTGATCAGTAACCTACCATTAGATCGTCATTGTGCAGTCATTGCTATTAATTTTTTTCGAGACAGCTCGATATTATCACAAGATCATTATGATTTATCAGATTACGAATTTTTAGCAAAATGATAACGGGATCGTGTTGGAATGACGAATTTATAAAAATAGCAGACTTGGGCCCCTGTTTCTTGATGTCTATTCTCATGGGTGCTCGAGCCCCCAGCACCCACGGAGTCGGCGCCCCTGACCACGACTTATACTCCATCTTGTCAGCTCTTCTGTCACCTATGGAGATTAAAGAGCTAAACACGATGGAGTACCCAGTCGCAAATACAAGACCTTGGCGAATAAAACACAAAAAACTTATCGGACCAATCCGAAGCAAGCGATTAAAGAGTTAACTAAACATTAAAAAAAATAAAACTTGCCAATAATGAATAATTTTGTGATCGATTTGAAATTAGAAATGTGATACGAGTTAGTTAACTTTAGTCATATTTAATCTTAACTTTTTATGATAGTTACCAATTGGAAATAAAAGTTACCATAATGTTAAAAAAGTGTACAAAAGAAAATTAATAATTAGTTAAGACTATGGCTTTGTTCAGACCAAGACCTGTACCATGACGTTTAAAGTAAGATTGTTTCATTCTTATTTCCAGTGTGGGTAAGAGATGACGCTAGACAACCTGTATAGCTCTGTCTCTTACCCACACTGAAATAAGAATGAAACAATCTTACTTTGAACGTCATGGTAACCCCGCCAACGTATTGTCAGCCGCTGACTGTGAGCGGGCGTTACACGGTTAATAGCTTTTCCATATCATACAACATTTATTTGAGTATATGCGAAACCTGAAACACGTGTCTAGTTTTTTTATGTAACGAATCTATGTACAAAATTTCATAACTGTATCATGACAAATCACAAAGTTATAAGCTTGTTATACTACCCGGTTGTCCGCACAAATACATGGTCACCGGGTGCCTGGGCGTGGTTGTTTTGGCAGCCCAGCTGTGCTCTGGCTTCTAATGCCCGCTATGACCTATCGTGACCTGTGTCTTACTTAGTGACGTTAGTGTCCAACAAAAAGTATAATATGGTGTAAAAATGATTGGAATCGATTCAATTACTGATTCTGAACAAACCATATTCAGGTTTCGCATATAGTAAAAGTAATTACGTATTGCATTGTCGCTGACTTTCGATGGCCGATTATTGTACTACACGTAGACCATACCCTTTCGTTCACACAAGTAATGCATTCCACACTATAGCGTACTATCGGCTTGATGAGAAAGCATGCTGAAGACTGAAGTCACGTTCACACTGGGGCTGACAGTGAGCATACTCACAGTCGGCGGCGAAAAATACGTTTGGTGTGAACGATACCATAAAAGTTGAAGTAAACTAATTTTACGCTAAATCTTAGTAATTTGTGAACTACTTTCTTAATTATTTTTTTCTAAATTAATCAAATTAAATGATTTTGCTTTCATCTTCGATCTGGGGCCTTACCGTGATTTGATAAAAAGTTAGGCATGTGAGCGAAAAAGAGGGATGGAACTATACACCCTGTATAGCTTCATCCCTTTAATAGTTCAGTTTAGGTCGTCAAATGGATCGCTTGCACAGCTCGTGGCTAGGCCTCAGATACTTGGCTATCTTTATTTAAACATCTGAAATTGGTTAGCTTTATATAAAGGTGCCCATAAACCTTTTCGATCCAATCAAAAAACGACTTTAAAATGAAGGACTGTTTTTTTTTAAATATTTGTTTCAAAAACCTTCTACCACAATTAACTGATAAAACTGAGTGAAATTTTAGTCACCTTTAAACCATGTATATATACTCCGTTCCTAATAAGAATAGACATTTTAATTAATGCTTTTTAGGGTTCCGTAATCAACTGGGAACATACATAACCCATCTAGTTTGTAAAAATTAGTAACCCAATTTCCCGAGAGATGGCGCTGTACTTTTTTAACTCTTAAGTGGGGACACTTATTGTGACGGACGGGATACTACGGAACCCTACACTGAGCGTGGCCCGACACGCTCTTGGCCAGTTTTTTTATTATCTCTTCAACCGATTTTGACTTTTATTGCATTGGTGGCATTAAAATGGCGGCTTCATTGAACAGTTGGTATTGTAACCACTTTTTGCTATAACAGTCAGTCTCTTTTATATATATGTAGCTCCCGAAACATTGTAAGTAGCGGGTGATAGCTGTTGAATTCATACAATGTACCTACCCTATCCTTTTCTCTCATATCAGCCCCCCTAGCCAAGTTACGATCGTTTCATTTGCGTCGAACGCCTCGAATAGGCCACGCCTCCGATTCCTTTGTTCTGACGATTCCGACGTGCCTGAGCGTTGTGATGACGTGACAAAGGAATCTGAGGCGTGGCCTACTCGAGGCGTTGGACGCAAACGAAACGATCGTAACTTGGCTAGGGGGGCAGAGATGCATATTTTCGTCCAGCTGTCATTCTACCCATGTTATGTAAAAAAGACCTTAATGCCATCTTTTTGTCAACGGAATAGAAGTCAAAATCGGTTAAACGGACATGAAAAAACATTTCTATAATTGTCTAATCTTATTGCATGTGTAGTACATAGTTAAATAAAATTCAACAATTCCAGGGGCAACTCATACAGCAATTTGTATGACAGACGACGGCTCTCAGCCCGACGCAAACGACATGAGTACGTCATGAGACAATCAGGCAAGACTGACAGTCGCAACGTTCAAGATAGGACTGACAAACTAGAAGTGACTAACACGACTACATCAGGACATACTGACAGTCAAGACATTCAAGCTAGGAGTGACAGAATTGAAGTAGGAAGTCGAAGAAAAAGAGGAAGAAATTTTAAAAGCCATAAGAAACAAGCTAGTGACAAACTCGAAGTGACCAATTCAAGCTAGAATTACTGACGATTTTGACTGATGATTTGTAAAAACTGATATGATTAATTATGTTATAAAGGCTTTAAAATCATGCTTGAAATGAGCTCATGGGATTTATGAAAGCCTTTTCTTGTAATCTTTTGTCAAATCTCAAGTGTAGTATTAATTATTTCTGTCAAACTTCATGCATTTTTTTTATATTTTTGACAAACGTTGGCCCATACTAGGAATTACTCCATGCAAACTCACGTACATAAGACACCCAGACTGTTTGTGATTGCGACCGAGGCAAAATTCGCCCGAGCAGCAGGCGAGGGTATTACGTAGCCGAGTGCTGCAGTGATTTTCCACGTATATTAAACGACATTTTTCAATACACTTACGAAAATATGAATAAACGGGGGTTGACGCATGACTAGTGGGAGTCGCTAAGCGCCCAGTCTGATACGATAAATATAATGGATAGTAACGGGGGCGAGCGCAAGCACTTTTCAGAACTAGTGCGAAAAACAGTAAAGTGCGTGCTTAAAAGTGGTAGGGATAAGAGCGAGTTTTCGAGTAAGTGTTTTGAATAATATTTATTACGTGTAGAAACCCTGTGCATAGCAGTCAATCGCTTAATCACTATGCCAGCGTGTCTTCAAGCAACGGCTTACTTGAGTTTTGACAGCAGATTTACTGTACAGTGACTTGATCAAGCTTTCAAAGAATAAAGCGTGACTGTTAAGATGAAAATTTGAATGACAAATTGATATGTGATGACTTAGTCCTACTGTCCTCGGACGCATGGCTTCATATACGCATACTCGTCATTACACGCTTAGACGACATCGACACGATGGCACGACGTTACCGCTTAGTTGACACAGTTTCATTGTTTAGTACGTAAGCTTCACGCAGGCGTACTCAAAGGGCTATATTTCACCGGGACACCATGGCGGCGTCACCAGTTGCGCCGCCATGGTGTCCCTAAGCTACCAAACTAGACACTAGAGTCGCTACACTACACTGAGATAGTATCAAAATGGACCTTAATTTCACGCGTCCGAGCTGGTCGCGCCGCCGAATTGGTTGCGCAACCACACGGACACCTGCCCCCCTAGCCAAGTTACAATTGTTTCGTTTGCGTCGAACGCCTCGAGTAGGCCACGCTTCCGATTCCTTTGTTCTGACCACGTTACTGAGCGTTGAGACGTCACGTTGACGAACTTAGCTAGGGGGGCAGGTGAGTAACTCTCTATAGAGCTGTATACATTTTGTTGGTAGCGACGACTGGTTGCGCCACCATGGTGTCCAGGTGAAATATAGCCCTAAGGGCATAATGACGAATACGAGCCTATAAAGCTACGCGACCGTGGTCAGCAGGCCTTAGATTACAAAAATTCCCCAGACGAAAATAACTGATAAAATATTAGCAATAATATTAAAATCAAAAGTTGAAAAATATATTCGAAAACTGACTGACGGCTTTCAGTTTACTGAAAGTCATGATATGATATTTATTTACATAATATATTTTTTATATATGTATTACATACTGACAGTGACTATTACAGTATTGAGTACTTGGGGCTATTTCTACAAAATTGATTAGATTTTTACTGACATTTTAGTTTTTTCTGTTTTTTTTTTCTTTTGATTTGGAAAATCATCAAGTAACTTTTCTATTCCACTCTGGACGGAACGAGAGGGTGTGTCAGACTTTTGCTGACTAAAACCTACTCATGTGGTGTGGTGACTCCTTGGATCATCCCCGCAATCTTTTTCCCTGACATATTTTGAAATGTTATTCTGGCCAATGACATAAGAGTTTTTTTTAAATATTATATTAAAATAATATAAAATTCATGTCTATGTACATATTACTAACAATACAGGCTGTATTTTAGAGACAGGACAGCCATTTTAACTACAGTCAAACTTTGTAAGGAGTTTAAGCGTATCTGTTTCAACCGACTTCAAAAAAGGAGGAGGTTCTCAATCCGGTAGGAATTTTTTATGTTTGTGACTTCAGAACTCCGTCATTTATGAATCGATTTGGAAAATTATTTCTTCAGTAATGGCTCAAATAGGATCATCATTAAATTAATATGTTTTTGTAATAATAATAATAAATACTTTATTTCAGACCACTTTGTCCAATTCGTTAGTAACAATGTTCTTATAGACTTATCTTATCCTGTTGTGGGGCTGGCCCTGAGCCAGAGCACTTCGACCCTTCTTGGTTTTTTTTTTGCTGTTCCCCTCCTGTCTACTCAACCCCTAGCCCTCCGTGCACCTTCTTCATGAGTCCCAGTATGACTTTGATGGGGCTGATCCTGTATTCCTCTGGTCTTGGATATGGTTGGCCCAGATACTTCTTATAGACTAGTGATAGTGACACTTAAAACTACCGACAACAAAACATGTAAAAAGAACAAACAATCACTATTGCGCCATTCCATAACAAATGGCGGAACAATGATTGATGTAGCCATAGTCCAGCCGACTAGCGATCGTGCTAAGGATGCTGTTGGCACTGCCCCGCACTCTACGCACCAGGGATGCGCATCTTTTACGCATCGTAGTGTAAAAACAGTTTACGCGATGTTCAGAAAACATCCCTGATGCACTTCAGAATCGCCGGCCAGTACTAGAATAGCTACAGATTGCAAAAAGTTTTCTTTCCTATCCCGTCTCAAAATTCCATCCTGTATACTTTTTGTAAAAAGAATGTCTTGTTTTGTACCTAAATAAAAAAAAATACAATATTGGTTAAAATAAAAAAGGCACATAGGTTTAGACTATGAATGTTTTTTTGCCATAAAAATCATGATTAACTTAAAAATTAGTTCTTTTTAATGTAAATATAAATATGTAACTTTATTTTTGTACCTAATTATAAAATAATTAATGTATGTATGTGGTTTTATTTTATTCCTCACTTCTCCTTTTTTTTGTAGAAAATTAGGCTAAAACTAATGACCCAAAGGTTGACTAATAGAAAATGCCTCAGGCATTAAGTCCGCCTCTGTACTTTTATGTGCATAAAGCATATGTATTTATTTATTACATAATAAATAAGTAATCAAAAAGGCGCAAAAATACGGGTCAGCAGTGGTGGCCTCGCCTCGCCACTAAAACCCATCTGTGTTCCTTCAGTTCAGTGATAACAACCCTGACTTTCAAGTTGTAGGTCGCGGGTTCAAACCCAGGCAGGCACGTTACTTTGTGTAGTTTATTTTAATACCACTGCTCTGAAAACGGTGAAGGAAAATATCTTGAAGCAAAAAAGCTGGGAATCCTCGCGAAGGTGAGACAGTACTTCACGCCGGAACAGCTGCTCAAACTTTGACAAGCGCAAGTTCGATCGTGTATGGAGTACTGCTCTCATCTTTGGGACGGATCTGGCCGATACCAGCTTCAGATGCAATCATACACCCGTCGAGTCGAAGCTTCAAAGTCTTGAGCATCAACGCCGAGTTGCTAGCCGGTCGGTTTTCTACCGGTTGCATTTTTTGGAGTGTGTGTCAGAATTGCATAACCTAATTCTGCCTAGCCCGTTACATTATCGGACCACCAGGCGTACGGCGATGCGCCATCGGTACATGGTGGACATCCCACCTATACGCACAAAACGTTTTGGGAACACATTCATTGTGCGTACAACTAAGGAGTAGAATTCTTTGTCGGAATCGGGAATCTTTGAGTCAAGAGTGAATAGGTTACTTCTAGGTAAGCGCACTCCATCGCCGACCGAAGCGTCGCTTTCCATCAGGTGAGATAGCGGTCAACCGTGAAGCTATCAAGAATGAAAAAAAAAATAAAAGAAACAGGCATGTCCTAGAACCAAAAATTCGAAGACATGTGACATCCAGCAATCTGCACTGGGCCCGCATCGACGATTAAACCAAACCAACATATTGACAAATGCACGTACCAATGTTTACGTAAGCATGAAGGGGTGAGAGGTTTGCTTACTTTTGCTGACGAGGGGGAGGGAGGGCAGTCCATTCTCTCTCCCAGAGGAGACCCGAGTCCCAATAGTGATTATGCTTATGCATCTCTTCCTCCTGTTGCACTACTAGGCTAGCAATACTCCTGATCAGACTTTTTTTTTTTTTTTTTTATTGGTTGGGAAAATCATCCTAATGACATCCCCGCTCTTGGGCGGAGCGGGAGATAGTGTCAGACTCTTACTGACTAAAAACCCACTCCTGTTCCTTCGTTGCCTTCGTCCCAGGGCCCCGGGTTCCGCTTTCACACTACCCGTGGCCCCAGTAGGCTTCGACCCTGCTGGGCCCCTACGATTTGCTGACATCTCCTTGAGGCGCGCGTGGAACAATACGCGCCGTCGACGACTTGGGCGCGGTCCGGACGGTTACCGGACGGTCAGACGGCGAGCCACCCATTGCTCGCCGTCTGCAAGCGGTGGCCGGAAATCGGGATCGGAATCCCGGCGGCGGTTGGAGCGTAAGGACCGTTGCCTAACGCGATCGGCCGCCTCCTTAGCTAGCATTACTGCTTCGCAGAAGGAGCCGACCGCCTGCCACTCCTCCTCGCTCCGGAGCATGGCCTGAACCAAGGCCCGACGCGAAAGATCGCCGCCGCTACTCCTGATCAGACTTGAATTTTGGAACAATCGATACGACGAAGAAAAACAGGCAAAATCTTTGGATCTTTGATACTGATCAGAGTCTTGATAAAGCTTACAAAAGCAGCCTGTGGCCATCATTTTGGAATTTCTTGTCGTGATAACATAATCGATTGTTAGCTGATCCCTTATCGCAGAGTGTCACGAGCTAACTCGCCGCTCGTTCCTGCGCTTTCTGTGCTTAATGCTCTTCTGACTCTAACACCGGAGTGTGACTTGTTTGCTGCGAGATGGATAGATGTGTGCCGTGAATGTTTAAGGTATTGTGAGAAGATGGATGAAAAATAAGTAAACATTGTTTCATTTGTTTTGTGGGATATATTATTTTAGTGGTAGTGTTAATGTATTTTCTTTTTATTTTTAAATTAAAGAAAAAAAAAATCTAACATTTATTAGATTTTTTTTTTCTTTAATGCGTATGGATTTTTTGTGTGGATGGGTGGAGAGGGAGAGGGAGGCCAAAGAAAAGATGGATGGATTGTGTGAACAGTGATATGAAAGAAAAGGAAGTTAGTGATAGTATGACGGTTGACAGGATAGAATGGAAGAAAAAAACGTGTTGCGCCGACCCCAAATAAGATGGGACAAGGGCAGGAAGATGATGATGATGATGATGTGTATGGATTTTTTATTAGGCTATTATTGTTTTATTAAATGTATCTTTTTGGTTTGTAAGTTTCTACTGTACAACGCCTTGGAAATCCTCCGTGACGTTGTACAAGTGCTTGTAAATAAATAAAGAATGAAGATATCCATTAAAGCATTATTAAGGCAGTTTTTGCAGTATTTTTATGCATTTAAGCGGATGTTGCGAGATTACTTTCTGCACAAATAGTGAAGTCGTCTCAATAACCCATTTCTTTTACTTTATATAAATATATATATTATGTTAAATTATATATGTATGTTTATTTTGTATATATACTTTTGGACTCTTATTTTCTTAATACATTCAGTCAAAAAAGTATCGGGAATGGATGATTTGTTTATGGTTCCAAATTCAAATTTTTGTTTTTTTGTAGTTGTTAGATTGGCACAACTGTTTTCCATTTTGGCGCGGAGTTTGAGTTGCATCTGTTATTTATATTAAATACAGTGCTGGTTTTAGTAATATCATATATAGTGTGTATTGCGAATTTCATAATGGACAAAAATATCGAACAAAGAGTTTGTCTTAAATTTTGCATCGCCAATGGAATTTTGTGTTCGGAGTCACTGAAAATGTTACAGAAGGCTTACGGTGAATCGACTTTATCAAAAACTCGTGCTTATGAGTGGTTCAAAGCGTTCAAAAGCGGTCGAGATGTGATGGAAGATTTGCCTCGCTCTGGTAGGCCGTCAACGTCTGCAAATGAAGTTAACATCGCAAAAGTGAAGAAAATAGTGACTGAAAATCCCCATTCAACTCTGAGAGAGATAGCCGCCGAACTTTCTGTATCTCACGAGTCGATCCGTACCATTTTAACTAATCATTTGGGTATGAAACATGTTGCTGCTCGGCTAGTCCCAAAAGATCTGAATTTTCTCCAAAAACTCAATCGCACAAGTCTATCATTGTGAACGAATTTTTGACCAAACACTCAACAAATACCATCCAGCAACCACCATATTCACCAGATATGGCTCCTGCTGACTTTTTTCTTTTTCCTAAACTCAAATTAAGTACCACTTCGTGGCACCCGTTTTCAATCGATAGAAGACATAAAGGAGAATTCGCGGCGAGAACTGAACTCAATTCCGGAAGCAGCGTTTAAAAAATGTTTTGATGAATGGATTATTCGTTGGCGCAAGTGTATCGTTTCTAAAGGAGCATACTTTGAAGGTGATAAAATAAATTTGGATGAATAACAGAAATTTTGTGTATTATTGATCTTTTCCCGGTACTTTCTTGACAGAGTAGTATTCTTTTGTATTTTCATGCACCTGCCACATTTTCACTTCACCACCCTAGGTTGATTGGTAGCGAATGCCTAAGACATTAAGTTCACCTTTGTACTTTTGTGTTGCATGAAGTTTTAATAAATAAATGAACAAATAACCATTCAATCAAAAGATATCGTTTCAATTTATTCTATATCTTGTTAAATCGAAACTGAAAGGAAGCTCGGTTAAGCGAGGTGTTACGCCTAATAGGAACTAGTAAATAATGCATCATAATTATGTATCTTTAATTCATCACTTCCTGTCAAAGAAAAATTACATAACAGTTAACACTTACGCGGTGTAACTAGGTTTCACTAAGTTCTGTTTAAGTTATTCAATGTAATTTAAGTATTTTAACTTCATATACAGAAGTGGTAACGGCCCCGACTTACGAGTTGTAGGTCGCGGGTTCAAACCCAGCCAGGCGCATTACTTTGTGTAATTTATTTCATCACCACTGCTCTCAAAACGGTGAAGGAAAACATCGTGAGGAAACCGGCATGTCCTAGAACCAAAAATTCGAAGACATGTGACATCCACCAACCCGCACTGGGCCCGCGTGGTGGATTACGGCCCGTTCCCTCTCCTAGAGAGGAGGCCTGAGTCCCAGCAGTGGGAACATTATAAGGCCGACTATGCTATGCTATACAGAAGTGGTACCTAACTACATAAAGTTCTAAATTAATAACTATATTATTCTTTTTTTTTTTTTGTTAGTGGCCAGTTTCAAATTTGAATGAACTAGTTTGATGTACGTACATTTTAATTAACAGTGTTTTTTTTTTCAAAATAACGATTTTGATGTTCTAAATTCAATCAAAATCAAAATAGCATTTATTCCAAATAAACCATTTACAGGCACTTTTGAAATGTCAAGAAGTCAGTCAGTCAGAAAAATAAAAATAAATGATGCTAATTGCACATTCCAAAGCATAGATCTCTATGGAGAAGAATGTGCAAGAAACTCCATGGACACTCTTTTCAATCATATTTTGTAATTACAAATATCTCTGTTACATGTTTCTTGTCGCTATCATGTGAGAACAATATAAATAAAAATAAAAACTAAATATAGATATTAAAATAGCAACTGGCAGCTAAGAGATGACCAGCCTCAACTGACAGCGCCCGTTCACGGACATGACGTTAATATTAGCACCACTCAGCTCAACCATTTTGAAGGGAACCGAATGATCCAACACCCGCGCCACCATCAGTGAGACATTTGAGTGAGCATGACAAACTCTCAACTGCCATGCTCATTTATGTCAAATAAGTCCAGTAGCAACATAAAAACTATAAAAAGCTCCATGGTACTCACATTTACAAATCTCATTATTCCCTAGGGATCGCCCATACTACATTATTTCCCTAGGGACGTTGTGAGTGATGGTTGTATGACAAATAAACGGGCATTATCGAACAGGTGATGTAAAAAGTTTAGGGTGGAGTGGGAGGGTGTGTCAGACTTTTACTGACTAAAACCACACCTAGGTTCCTTTTCCATTTGCGATCCAGACTGGCTAGCATAAATGACGAGACCTGCCAGAGGCGATGCCTACTGGGGCAATGGGTTGACTTCCGCAAGGTAAACCCGCGGTCCTGACGCAAGAGAGAGACGCAAAGGGCAACTGAAGGAGCACTCCTTCTCGTTCCACCCAAAGCGGTAGAAAATATTGTTTTTTGTTTGACCACTATCTCAACTGATGGTAAGCGATTATGTGATTATGGAACACCAACGCTTCAATAAAAGTGACCCATTTTTCTTGACCCCTAAGTTGTAGCTATCAAAAAACCGGTCAAGAGCGTCTCGGGCCACGCTCAGTGTAGGGTTCCGTAGTTTCCCGTCCGTCACAATAAGTATCCCCAATTAAAGGTTAATGAACGAAAGACAACGAGCAAGAACCAATACCACCAATGCCAACGAGAGATCAACCGAAGAAATCGACATTATAATAGCTCATAACCGTCCCGACCCCGTCAACGCAGCAAAAATCTTAACAGCGCGAAGTAGCCCAAAGTACAGCGCCATCTCTCGGGAAATTAATTATGAATTTATACAAACTAAACGGGCTATGTATGTTGGGTTTTCGTTGGTAATTTTGGTGGCGGAAACCGATTTTAATCATTCTTTTTTTATTTGAAAGAAGATACGTACTGGATAATAAAATAAGTTAACTAACTTAAAAAAAATGTTGTTTAATTTTGTTAAATGTTGGTTAAATTATATACTTAGTTCAGAAATTAGTTTTGTACAGCTTTTCAAAAACTGTTCAACCCATCAAGTTCTACTTTTGAGATTTTTTTCATATTATCTGAACTTATAGTTCAAAAGTTAGAGGGAGGGCCGATTTTTTTTAAATTTTGGAGCGTTTATTTAGTAAAATAATAACATTATCAAAAAATGAATTCAGTAAACTGCTATTTATTTTTAAATGCCTATCCAACAATATATCACACGTTAGGGTTGAAATGAAAATAAAAATCACTCCCCACTTTATGGGGGTACCCTAATAAAAAAAAAATCTACTTTTTATGTTACCACTTTGTTGGTGTGATTGAGATACATATTTGTACCAAATTTCAGCTTCTTAGTGCTAACGGTCACTGAGATTAACCGCTGACGGACGGACAGACAGATAGACTCAGCGAAACTATAAGGGTTCCTAGTTGACTACGGAACCCTAAAAAACAGACTCCGGCAGGGAATTCCGCTCCTTAGCTGTACGCACAATGAATGTCAAATTTTCTTTTTTCCATTCACACAGAAATTGGACTAATTTTATCGACTTATGTTTTTTTTAAGTGTTATAAGGTAGTACTTGACTGCGATCCCACCTGATGGTAAGCAGTGATGCAACCATTGATGGTGAGGCGCACTAGTTTATTAAGAGCCTATTCACTCTAGCCTTGGAGACACATAAATTTTAATCGGACGGGAAGACCGCAGCAGGAAAATTGTTCCAGTCTTTCGATGTACACCGTATAAATAACGAGATGAAACGCTTTGTCCGGACCGGACCTTACCCACTGGGCCATCATGAAATTTTTCTATAAATTGTAAGTAGAAGAATAAAGTGTATTTTGGTTAAATAACGATGTGAAACGCTTAGTCCGGACCGGACCTTAACCACTTGGCCATCAACACTTTTCTAAAAATTGTAACTAGAAGAATAAAGGGTATTTTGATTTCAATTTATTTTACATTCGACAGTTAAAGCTAACTTTGTCAAAACCCAAAGAAGGATGCAAAAGCTATTTTCGTTTACGAGAAATATCATTTAAACAGAGATGCGACACTCCAATGCCTACAAGCAATCTCAAAGCAAAAGTAAGTATCTTCAAGCTTCAGCCTTGAGAGGATATGCAGAGAGTGGCGTCGCTAAGCTTTTTAATATTAATGTTGCATTCTAGACACGCACACATGTACACAGACACATGCATAGGTACTGTTTTATTGCATTGTGTGTATGTGTGTGTGTGATGTTAGGGTGTGGGTATAGTGGGGTTTCGTGTGAGAGAGACTCTAAGTTAGGTCCAAGGTCTGGTTTTTAGTCAGCAATGAAATTTATATTAAAAAAAACCAGGTAAGTGCGAGTCGGACTCGCGCACTGAGGGTTTCGTAAAGCTTACTTGTGAAAATAGTTCAATTCCCGAATTGAGTTAAGAATATTTTATCGAAAGAGTTTTTGTTGACAAGATTCTTGGTCAACGGGAAGTAACCTATGAATTTATATTCCCTTGAGAGTGTCAAAATACACGTTATTTTGTAACATAAACGGCCGTTACCTTAGACGTTTAATTTTTTTCACAGCATCAAGGGACCGCAGACTTGAGTGATACTATATGGTTTTAATTTCAACTCGATAGCTCCACGCGTTTCTGAGATAAAAGGTCTTGACGGACAACAAAGTGATCCTATAAGAGTTCCGCTTTTTCCTTTTAACGGTAGGATTCCGTACCCTAAAAAAGGAGAAACTGACTGACTGGCATATCAACGCACAGCCAAAGCTGAGACAGAAAATTTTGTGCACAATTTTTCCAAAAGTCACCAATAAGTGGATGAAACGGGCGACGAAAGTTTGTATGGAAAAACCTACTTTCAAGCCGTTGGCAGAAGCTAGTTCTTACATAATATATACATTCTTACTGCTTTGTGAAAAAACGAGCCAAAGAAGGAGTCAGCCCACTGGTCACACAGGCGGTCTCCTCCTTTTGCGAAGCAGTAATGCTAGCAAAGGAGGTAGCTGCTCGCGCGAGGTAACGACCCCTAACGCCCCAGCCGCCGTGATTCCGATCCCGAATTCCGGCCACCGTAGGCGCGTGCTTGCGGCCGGCGAGCAATGTGTAGCTCGCTGTCCGATGCCGGCAACCGTCCGGATCGAGCCCAAGTCCGTGTCCGTAAGTGTTCCACGCGCGCCTCATAGTTTTAACCAGTAAAAGTCTGCCTTTCAAAAGGACATTCGTTCCCTCACGCGTGCGGCCACCTCCTTCGCTAACATTACTGCTTCGCAGAAGGAGGCCACCATCCGACGCCAGAGGTCGGATATCTATGTACATAGTTAGGTTTAGTATAAATAGTTAGTTAATATTTAAATCAAATTAATTTATATTTCAATATCTATACTAATATTATCATCATCATCTTCCTGCCCTTGTCCCGTCATATTTAGGGTCGGCGCAACACGTTTTTTTCTTCCACTCTGCCCTGTCACTCGTCATGCTATCATTAACTCCCTTTTCTTTCATATCACTGTTCACATAATCCATCCATCTTTTCTTTGGTCTCCCTCTCCCTCTCCATCCACCCACATGTATGCTCAGAACTCTTTTAATAACATGCGTTTTCATCCCTCCTCTTTACATGACCATACCAAGACAAACGATTCCCTTTCAACTTTTCAGTCCCTGGCGCCACTTTCAAACTTCCTCTAATATATTCATTTCTCACTTTATCCATTCTCGTCACACCACACACCTTTCTAATCAATACTAATATTATAAAGAAGAAGAAAATATATATTTTTGCATGTTTATATTTCTGTCTGTTTGTAATGAATAACCACAAAAACTACTGCCCCCCTAGCCAAGTTACAACCGTTTAGTTTCGAATCCCTTTTCGTTGATTACCTCGAGTCGGCCACGCCTCCTATTCCTTTGTTCTGACCACGTGACTGAGCGTTGAGATGACGTCAGAATAAAGAAATCCGAGGCGCTCAACGAAAAGAGAATCAAAACGAAACGGTTGTAATTTGGCTAGTGGGGTTGGACCGAATTAAAAACTCTATCTCTACTTGAATGCTACTTTATCATTGAGTGAAATAAGCATGCATTTTCTAATATAGTGCCGGCGAAGCCGCTAGTAGAAGTTATATTTAAGAGGGTCCTTTTTCATACGCCCATCGTCAACATCGAGCATGGTTTAAAAGCTTGTTACTTCATGTAACGCAATCCAACGCGATGTTTGACGATAAATGATATTTATTTTGTAAATAGTTTTATTAAAACACATTTACATGATCATTTTTTTTGTCAATTTAAACTAGATGAAGCCGGTGATGGAAGATGTGATGAAGTAGGACGAAAAGGCAACGCGAAAAAATAGAGATAAAGCCTGAAAACTTCTGTTAGCATTCGGTAATTCCGTGATTTACTCGAATATTTTACAAAACTTGTTCTAGAAAATACGTGTTTTTTTTTAATCCCATAGAAGTTTTTGAAATTTTTGAGTAAATTATGAGTGTCAAAGTTCATGCAAAATAGCAAATTTTCAGAGATCTTTACTGGATTAGTTTTACACAGTGTTTTCTATAGAAGCCTAGATAATATCCACAAGATACTGTGTTTCCAAAATATCTAATGAAAACTGTGTAATAACGTCATAATCGTGTAAGAGCAGTTGTATGAAAAACAGAAAATGTATTTTGAGTTGCATGCTCTTAACCCCTTGCGCGGGGGGTATTATTGTTACGTAATGGCGCGTTTTTACGTCAATCACCAAAAATACATAAATAAATAAACAAAAATTTTTTTTTCTGAATTTTTCTAGTAAAAACCAAAATTTTCGGCTAAAAAAAAAATTCGTACAAACGTTTTCAAAGTCATTCAAGTTGTACAGACGTATGTACAATTGGCGCTCAATAGTTTGCGAAATTGTAGGAAAGAGTTACTGGCCGACAACTAATGGGCAACTGAAGGACATACAGGTCAGTAAAAACACTGATACTCTATCACGCTCTACTCATAGCAGAAGAAGATGTTAAATGATTTCACACCTAAAAAAAGGCTATATTCTTTCACGACTACATGTTTTTCACAGCTCAATATCACAACAAAAAACCTACCTAAATAAACGCTACACAAAAAAAACGCAAAGACATTTGTAACCAATATAGACAAGTCTTAAACCACTGTCACTTTATTCAAGTTGGAGGGGCGATCAAGCAGTAAGCTTCACACCATCGCCACAAACAGACGTGGCGCAAAAAAACATAAACATTTAAAAAAAAAGTGTTTTCTAAACCTAACAATAGTGACAGTGCAGTGAAAAATAGTGTTACATTTTGAACACAGAATAACGGTAATATTTCACGTTTTTTACAACGTTATGTAATAACTGTTATTTAGTTATTTTGGTAACGTAATATCCGAAACTTGTTTGGTAATCGGAACAGAGTTTCGTGTATATATTCACTTTTTGATCGTGATGTATGGGCAGGGAATAAATTGTTGATTTGTTTGTCATATTTTTGCATAATTTTATTAAGAAATTCTTTCTTTATTTAGAATTTTAGTAGCTTGTAGACGGACGTTACGCGTAGAAACTAAGATTTATAACGTTTTAAATAGTAATTAAGGATGTTAGATCTCATAAATCAGCCTAATGAATTGGACATTTCGATTTTTTGAAACGTTCAAAAGGAAAAAATTGCTTGAAAGTCAGTTTAATAGCAAAAAGTTACCATATTGAGAATAACATTATGGATTTAGAAATTCAGTGTTAGATATGATAATAAGACATATTATTACTTGCTATTGTCTTATTTGAGTGATAGAAAAGCTTACATACATTACATACATTCTCTTATAATTTGACATCTGATTCCATTTCATAAGTTTTCACTTTCGATAGAAATAAATACAGTTTTAATGCATACACATTTTTATTTTTATATAATTTGCATAATAAAATAATACATCTTATTTAATTCTATTAAGTGGAAAATTATTAAGATTTCGAAATATGATATTTCGACTCACCAAAATAATTATGGGCGGCATTATCTGTTCCTCAATTTATTTCGGTTTTATACTACAAGTTATACCTTTGTTTTACCAAAAATACTTATTGTTCATTGAATATGCTCTTCTGAGGTTTAAAAAATATAACCACGAAGGAGATGGCGGGGCCTGTGTTCGCTCCCTTCGCTCGCTCACTAGACCCCGCCATTCCCTTCTAAACTTAACCTGTCCGAATCGGGGTGCCCTACGTCCTTGAATAATTGTAAAAAGTCCATTAATATTTCGTATACAATTAGTACTTTACTGTGAGCTATTTGCCCATTGTCACTTAAGTTTGGCGATTCTTCGTGCTATGCCGGTAACCTTGGTTTTCCTGCGGATATCTTCATTCACTTTGGGTGACTTTAAACCTTCTGTGAGTCACCCATTTGTGAGCGACCACGTTTTGGGCCATGTCATCACTTTTAGTGAAGAATAAGATTTTTGATGCACAGTTAATGAAACACCAATAATAATCATTTTATTACAAACTATCTTCTAGCAGCGGCTTCGCCCGCGCGAAAGTTGGTTTCTCCATACAAATTTCCAACCCCCGTTTTACCCCCTTAGGGGTGGAGTTTCATAAAATCCGTTCTTAGCGGATGTCTACACCTTATAAGAAACCTACCTGCCAAATTTTAAGTTTGTAGGTTTTACAGTTTCTGAGATTTCGTGATTAATCAGTGAGTGGTATTTCGATTTTATACATGTATATAGATTTCTCTACACAAGGAAATCAATCTTTTAGACTATTTTCTCGTTTTCTAAACAGTGCAAACGTTACATCACGCATTGCTACGCGACAGGGTAGGCAGAAAGAATACTAATACACTTAGTATTGCGAACTTAAGGCCTGCACTCACTGAGCAACTATTGAGCAACTTTACCGGCAACTGGTTCTTCGATATTACTCAATGTTGTGTTCGATATTGACATACTTACTTTTAATAAACTTGTTATTTTGTTTACCACATTTTTGTCGGCCAGAAAGTCTATACCTGTGGAATTTTTTGAATAAGTGGCTTTGGAATGCAAATAGTTTTTTTTTAGTTTGTAAAAGTTTGACACTCCCTCCATCCATAGCGGGAGATGGTATTTGATGATTTCCCATCCTAAACTGACAAAAAAGGGGATTTCCTTACCTTAAGGGGATTACGGAGGCCAGATTGGCAGTAATCAATATAACCGCTTGGGACAGCAAGTAATTAAATAAAATAAAAAATAATAATATATAATGTTATTTTTATAAAGCTTGAAGAGTTTACGTGTTTGGTATCTCCGGACAAATTCAGGTTTAAACTGAAAAAAATTGCCCATTTATCAAGAAAAATTGACCGCTTGTTTTTTATTTTTAATTATGGATAGGCTTGCGTTTGACAACTATTTTACCTGAGTAATCTATTCACTTTTATCTTAAAGACTCATTGTGGAAACCCCCTATATAGGTCCACGCTGAAAATTAGTATTGTGGATTCAACGCAATATGACAGTTTTACACGACCATAGCGCATATTTTCCTTATAGAATGTTTTTAATTTGTAAGCTAGTCCTAAGATAGCGTCATTTCTCACAAATAAAATGTTTTGTTACTTTGTTCTTTCTATAATAAAATGTAGATGTTGCAATACGAGGTGTGGCAGCAATTCATCGCTCAGTGTGAACAAGTCCTTATATACAACTCGTCAATACGTTGTTACCTTGATTTCTTAAGGAAGTCCGATTCACTACGTAAGCGGCTGTCACCTTCGAGTGTAAAATGTTACTTTACACAACATATAATATTATTAACAAGTGATATGAAAGAAAAGGAAGTTAGTGATAGTATGACTTTTGACAGGATAGAATGGAAGAAAAAAACGTGTTGCGCCGACCCCAAATAAGATGGGACAAGGGCAGGAAGATGAAGATGATAATATTATTAACAAGCTTTTATTATTAGGGTTCCCTGCATCATTAGTATCTTAGTCGCAAGCGCGAATGCTGAGAATGGGGTCTTGGGTTCAAATCCCTGTTCGGGGAAAAAGTGCTGTTGGGTTTTTTCATTAAGAATTTTTGTAGCAGCCCGGAATTTGGAAGTTGGTGGTGCGACACTCCCGTGCCTCGGAAAGTACGTAAACCCTTTGGTCTTGCATTGGATCTCTCTTTGGTCGTGTCGGATTGCCGTCCTATTGGACTATGAGAGTAAAGACACAGAGAGTGCACCTGTGTTTGTGCACACACTTGTGTATTATAATATCTCCTGCAAGATCAATTAGATTACATAGGACGTCATAATCTGAAAAGTCATCCTGAGGGGCAATAGGAGACCGATTACTTCTGTTATTAACATGATGCCTAGGTCGTAAATTGTATCTAGGCGTGTGGAATGTTTCTGCGTCGCCTGCACTTCTCGGCGTGGAAGCTGCCGTCGCTGAGCTGGATGGTCTCGGGGTTGATGGGAACCTTTGGTTTGTTGTAGGGAGATCAAAATTTACACGTGGGTGCTGCAATGGTAAATTGATTAAATTTGCTAATCTCTGTTGAGAGTGGCCACCCTTATCGAAATAGTCATAATTATAGTAGTTTATTGTTAAGGGATTCTTACAAGTCATATACAGAATGTTAAATTACACTTAGTCAACAAATTATTACTTTTTTGTTTTTATTAATGATAGGCTCGCGTTTGGCTACCATCTCACCTGATGGTAAGCGATGATGATGATGCTACGGCAAGGAATTTCACTCCTTGGCTGTACGCATAGTAAATGTGTTCTCAAAACGCTTTGTGCGTATGGGTGGGATGTGTAGTGGTCCGATGATGGAACGAACTTGGTGGAATTAGATTGTGCAATTCCAGTGAGTGTGCACTGGAATGTAAACGATAAAAAACCGTCAGGCTAGCAACTCGGCGGCGACATACAATATCAAATATTATCAATTTTTATTACATACAATATCAAATAATAAAGAAAGTCAAACAAATAAAAGTAAATACAAGAAAAAAAAAAGAAGTCAAATCACAAATAAAAATAAATCATAATAAAAGTCGAAATAATATTCAGTCCAAATACGGTCGGAAGGATTTATTAAGTTTCCGTACAAGATGGAATTACATAACTTGATTCCGCCATCACCTTTCTACCATCAGACAACCCGTCGTACGGCGAGTGTCCACCCTTGCGTTGTTACCAACTCTACTGTTCGGACTAAGCGTTCTACCTCGTTATTTATACCGCGTACATCGAAGTACTGGAACAATTTGCCTGCTGCGGTCTTCCCGTCCGATTAAAATTTTGGTGTCAAGACTAGTGTGAATAGGTTTTTAACAAACTAATGCGCTTCACCATTCAATGATTCACCATCACTGCTTACCATCAGATGGGATCGCAGTCAAGCACTAGTTTATGTCATTGAAAAAAGGTTGCCAACGGGACCTACATTACTAAGCCTTCGCAGTTCGTCCATCTGTCTATCTGTCTGTCAATTTATCAGCGGGCTATATCTCGTAAACCGTAAGAGGTAGAGAGTTAAAAAATAAACAATAAAATTAAAACAAATTTAAAAAATTAAAGTGTTAAGATACATACAAGAAAAGTTTTGCGAGTAAGTTTTAAAATTATAATACGGAACCCCTTGCGCGAGTCCGACTCGCACTTCGTTAGTTTTTTTTTTTTTATACTAGATATTGCTAGCGACTTTATTTACTTGTTGATTTTATTTCCCTGTTTATGCGTAACGGTAAAATCCACAAGTCCGTGATAAGACCTGTCATACTGTATGGATCAGAATTGGGTTGTGAAAAAGATGGATAATAATAATATAATATTCCACAACTATCACACAACGCCGTTTAGTCCCAAGCTAAGCAGAGCTGGTGCTATGACTATTAGACAACTGATAAACATACTTATATATTTCTAAATACTTACATATTATAGCTAAATTACATCTAGACACAGAACAAATGATCATACTAATCACACAAAGATTTGTCCTAGATGAGAATCGAACCCACGACCTGTAGCATAGCAGTCAGCGCCAGACTAGACCAACAGGCCAGTCAAATATATTGAACCAAAATAAACACGGGTAATCACCCAATTGTAATCACTTATAGATTCTCAATTTTTCTAGAACTGTTTCCTCACGTTATTTTCCGCCACCGTAACTGCAGGTAAACTAAATAGACTAGCTAATTTCAAAGTCCTTTATCTGTTAAGCAAGATTGTGAAATAGGCGCCACAAAACATTCTCTAAGAATAAATAAGTTGTTGCCTAAGAATGGAGATTAAAATTGCAAAGTGACAACGTATTTTAAAGAATCCGTTGTGAAATTATACATTTCATATTATCCTTGAGAGCAGTGGTGGCCAAGTGGTACCGGCCCCGACTTACGAGTTGTAGGTCGCGGGTTCAAACCCAGCCAGGCGCATTACTTTGTGTAATTTATTTCATCACCACTGCTCTCAAAACGGTGAAGGAAAACATCGTGAGGAAACCGGCATGTTCTAGAACCAAAAATTCGAAGACATGTGACATTCACCAACCCGCACTGGGCCCGCGTGGTGAATTACGGCCCATTCCCTCTCCTAGAGAGGAGGCCTGAGTCCCAACAGTGGGAACATTATAAGGCCGACTATGCTATATTATCCTTGGTCACTGGGACAACTGGTAACCTATGAATGCTCCTCAAGTTGAAGGGTAAAATCTACAAGTCTATGATGAAACTAGTCATACTGAGGTCAGAATGTTGGGCTGTGAAAAAAAATTAGAATATTGAGATGGTATGGTGTGACAAGAATCAAATAGATAGACTGGCCTGTTGGTCTAGTGGTTAGTGGCCCTGACTGCCATGCCGGAGGTCGTGGGTTCGATTCCTACTCAGGACAAATGTTTGTGTGATGAGCACGATCATTTTTCTGTGTCTGGGTGTAATTTATAATTTATCTATAATATGTATGTATTTAGAAATATATAAGTATGTTTATCAGTTGTCTAGTACTCATAACACAAGCTCTTCTTAGCTTGAGACTAGACGGCGTTGTGTGATAGTTGTGGAATATTATTATTTATTAGATAAAGCGAAAAATGAGTATCCCCTCGAAGGCCGATTGTACATACGTCTGTACAACTTGAATGACCTTGAAAAAAGCTTAGTTGTCGTTTTGTACACACGTTTGTACGATTTTTTTATAACCGATTTCTAAAAAAGGTTCTCAATTCGTATGTTTGTAATTTTTTTTTATGTTTGTTCGCGCAAAACTTCGTCGCTTGCCAACCGATTTGAAAAATTCTTTGTTTGTTGGAAAGGGTATACTTTCCAAATGGTCCCATAGTCACCAAGTTGGGATCTGATGATGGAATCTTGGCGAAATCGAGGGAACTCCTTAGTGAAGTCGGTTATGTTTTTTTTTTGTAAAAAGTTTTATCATAACTAGAAAAGGTGATAAAAACTAGATCGTGGTAGATGCCGATTCTAGTTGGCTTTATGTCTTTATTTCCTAAAAAAATCTAAAAAAGTTTATTTTTCGAATTTTTTTTTTTGGTGATTTTCGTAAAAACGTGCAATTACGTAATAATAATAACCCGGGGCGCCCGAGGGGATATTAGAGGGAGTTTGAAAATAGCGCCAGAGACTGAAAACTTAATGGGGAACCGTGTGGTCATGTGAAGATGAGGGATGAAACGCATGTTACTAAAAAATTGATGAGTGTAAATAAGGATGGAGAGGGAGAGGGCGGCTAAAGAAAAGACGGATGGATTGTGTGAGGAGTGATATGAAAGAAAAGGGAGTTAGTGATAGCGTGACGGGTGACAGGATAGAAAGGTAGAAAAAAATGTTGCACCGACCCTAAATAACAAGAGACAAGGTCAAGAAGATGGTAATGATTTTATACTCTTTTTTTCACAAAGTAATCAGTCAGAGCCTCAAAAGTCTGGTATTACAATAGTGTCAGAATAGTCTATCATTGACTTCATAATTGTTAATTTTGACAAATTTGGTAATCTACTAATATAATGGCGTCATTATGACTTTCCAATGGTCAACCACTGACACTCCGTTGAAAGAAGTGGCATAGAATGGTAATCTCGTACACATTGACAAATGAATGTCTGAAGTATGCGGTAATCTGCTAAAATTTTGACAGTTCCTTTGATCAGTGACCTACCACTAGATTGTCATTGTGCAGTCATTGCTTTTAATAAGCTCGATATTGTCATACTACCACAACTTTATTAAGAGACCATTGACCGATCAATGATCGATCATTATGAATTATTAGATTACTAACTTATAACAAAATGACAATGGGATCGTGTTGGAATGACGAATTTATAAAAATAGCAGACTTGGGCCCCAGGATGAGTGACCATCTATCATCCAAAGGTGGTCTGTAAAAAATCGCTTTTAGCGATAAGACCGCCCATTGTGACACCCTATTAATTTTAAGCTCCTAATATAATTTATGTTTTTGATGTACAATAAAGAATCTATCTATATAACATACCGAGATTCCTCCGTGGCTTTGAATGACTCTTTATGGTAAACACTCAAGGGTAACTCCGAAAAAATTCAAGATTTTCGAATCTGCTGCATAGTATCGGATAGTAAGGTAATCTATGTACCATCATCATTGGCTGAAATAGACTGTCATAGGCCTCCCCTAAGTGTCACTACAACGAGCGGTCCTGTGGGTCTCACATCCATCGGATTCCCGTGACCCTCACCAGGTCATCGGTCAACCTTGTGGGAGGCCTTCCAACGCTGCTTCTTCCGAAATGAAACCAGAACGGGAACTAATTACGGAAAAAAAATAACAGACCTTTAACATAAACTATATTTGAACTCGTAATTCTAAGTCGATTCGAACATACAGTTCAAAGTAACACATTTTAAAAAACTGGGCAAGTGCGAGTCGGACTCGCGCACTGAGGGTTCCGTGCAAACTTGAAAGGTAAATTGCGGTTTACGATTTATGACGTATTAAAAAAAAACAACTTATTAGATCTCGTTCAAACCAATTTTTGGAAGTGTCTCTCGCGCAAACTATTCAGTTGAGTCAAAAAATTATATTAGAAACCTCAATATAATTTTTGAAGACCTATCCATAGATACCGTATACGTATGGCTTGGGGAACCCCCAAAATTTATTGTTTTTTTTTCTACTGTGTGAAAATCTTAATGCGGTTCACAGAATACACCTACTTACCAAGTTTCAACAGTATAGTTCTTACAGTTTCGGGAAAAAGTGGCTGTGACATACGAACGGACAGACAGACAGACATTACGAATCCATAAGGGTTGCTTTTTTGCCATTTGGCTACGGAACCCTAAGAACGCCAAGAATTAATACTAGCGACTGAATCATTAAGCTATATTGGACTTGAGAAATAGAAATACATACCTATGTCACCACAGACATACAGTGAACGCCTGTCAACCGATGTCAACACTGATCGGTTATACAATCGCGTGGTTGAGCAACCATCGGCTGTTTATTATGTTAAGGTTCGTATTTTCTTAGATATTTGATATTGAATTAGGTTTATGGATATAAAAATGGAAAAAAACTTCGTGAGGAAACTTGTCCTAGAACCAATAAAAAGTGAAAAATAACTTTAATTTCGGAAGTGTTTCTGCACGAAATTAAATGTATTCTGCACTTTCAGTGTTTTTTTTTATTAAGTTTTTATAATTATACTTTTTAAAGTCAAGAGTAAATAGGTTACTTCTAGGCAAGCGTGCTCCATCGTCGGCCACATTATCGCTATCAGGTGAGACACTGGGCCTTGGTACAGGCCATGGTCCGGAGCGAGGAGTGGCAGGCGGTCGCCTCCTTCTGCGAAGCAGTAATGCTAGCAAAGGAGACGGCCAATCGCGTGAGGCAACGTTCCTCACGACCCAACCGCCGCCGGGATGCGGACGGCGAGCAATGGGCGGCTCGCCGTCCGACCGTCCGGTAATCGTCCGGACCGAGCCGAAGTCATCGACGGCGCGTACTGTGCCACGCGCGCCTCAAGGACATGTCAGCAAATCGTAGGGGCCTAACAGGGTCGAAGCCTACTGGGGCCACGGGTAGTGTGAAAGTGAAACCCGGGGCCCTGGGACGAAGGCAAGGAAGGAACAGGAGTGGGTTTTTAGTCAGTAAAAGTCTGACACTATCTCCCGCTCCGCCCCAGGCGAGATTTATCATAAGATGAATTTCTCACCACAAAAAAAAAATCTGTTGAGACAGTGGTCAAACGCGAATCTAATAATAATAAAAAATAATTGGTATAATTCGTGATTTGTGGCTGATCGATTTATTACCGTGGACTAATTTGATTAGTATGTGTAGCGTAATGCAGCATAAAGGAAATCCTGGTGTTTGATTGCATATCACATATATACACATATACGTTGGAAATACTGCAATTTAGACACAAAAACCGGTTTATTTTATTGTGTATTATTACGGTAATATTCGGTTATGACCGAACGATGATGATTCGGTGATGATGTCGTACCGGAAGTCGCAGCGTCGGAAGGCCTCCCACAAGGTGGACCGATGAATCCGATGGATGAGAGACGCACAGGACCGGTCATTGTGGTGACATTTGGGGGAGGCCTATGTCCAATAGTGGACGTCTTTCGGCTGAAATGATGATGATGATAATGACTCGGTTATGGAGTTACACGATACAAGATATATAGATATACTCTTTAAGGTACACCATAAAAAATAACAAGATATAAGAGAAGATATAATGTTTGATAAGATAAGATGAGAAAGGAAAAAAGAAGAAAAAAAAAGGGAGAAGAGTAGTTAGGAGGGATAGGGACAGGAGGGATACGAATATGAGGGAAGGAAAAAAGAAGAAAAAAAAGAAAAAAAAATGAAGAAGAGTAGTTAGGAGGAATAGGGACAGGAAGGATACGGATATGAGGCAAGGAAAAAGAAGACCAAAAAAGAAAAAAATGAAGAAAAGTAGTTAGGAGGGATAGGGACAGAAGGGATACGGATATCAGGGATAGGGATAGGAGGAATAGAGGGTTTGGTAAGATATTATCAGGGCCAGAATCACGGGATTATTCGAAAGAGTCAACGCGGTCTTGGCAAGCAAAGAGCAACACAAGAAACACAAGCGTGTTTTGGTCAAGCAAAGTCTGATACGCCCTTTCGCCCCACTCTAAAGCGAGAGAAGTTATTAGATGATTTGCTACCACGAAAGAAAAACTTTCTTTTTTCTCATTGATAGGCTCGAGCTTGACTGCTATCTCACCTGATGGTAAGCGATGATGTGGTCAACGATAGACCACGCTTGCTAACCTATTCACCTTTGACTTAAAGAACCCTAGGTTGTTGTTATCAGGAAACAAAGACTCTGGCAGGGAATTCCACTCCTTAGCTGTACGTGAAATGAAAGCGTTTCTAAAAATATTTTGACGGATTGTTTCATACGTTTCCCTTTTAATTTGCCCACTACTGGAACTCGGGCCTCTTCTTTTAGGAGAGGGAATAGGCCGTAATCCACCACGTGGGCCCAGTGTGGGTTGGTGAATGTCATAAATATCACATGCATTATGCTGAGCGCTCGGCGGTTTTGCGCGGATGTGTGGCATATTTTTCACAAAATATACTTAAAATTTGTTGGCGCAAAATTTAGGGATTTGCGCCCTTTTCCGCAATGTAAATTGTTTTTCTTTCTTTCTATATCTACGATTTTTTAGTTCTAGTACAAGCCGGTTTCCTCACGATGTTTTACTTCACTGTTTTGAGAGCTGTCGTGATGAAATAAATTACACAAAGTAATGCGACTAGCTGGATTTGAGCCCACGACCTACAACTAGTAAGTCGGGGCAATTACCACTGTGCTGGTCTACATAGTCCTCTCATCTATTAATATTGTAAACATAGAAATATTGTAGAATCAATCTTTTTTTAGAGTTCCGTTCCTCAAAAGGAATAACCGGATCCCTTATAGGATCACTTTATTGTCAGTCTGTCGGTCTGTCAAGACCCTTTATCTCAGGAATGGGTGGAGGTATCAAGTTGAAATTAAAACCATATACTCAAATCTGCGATCTCTTAAAACTGTAAAAAAAAAACAGATTTCTAAGTTAACTGCAAAAAAAGATACGGCCGCTTATGTCGCAAAAAACGTATATTTCGACACTTTCGAAATTCATAGGGTACTTGCCGTTGACCTAAAATCCTGAAATTTGGCATGAAGCAAGATCTTATAGCTCATTAGTTGTTACGTCACAAAAAAACACTTTTTCACGATTCGAAAAATCTTCGAGTATTCATTCGGGAATTGAACTGTTTATATACTCGTATGTAAGTTTGTAGGGAACCCTCAGAGCGCGAGTCCGAATCGCACTTTTTTTTTATAGTGTAACCTTGTAGTTTCTTGCTGGTTCTTCTCCATAGGAAACGACTAATTGGAACTGTGCACTAGCTTCTGACGTTTTATAAGTGCCCATGTAGGCCTATGTGAAATAAATAATTTTGAGTTTGAGTTTGATACTATCTTGAAATTTGACTGGCCTGTTGGTCTAGTGGTTAGTGGCCCTGACTGCTATGCCAGAGGTTGTGGGTTCGATTTCCACCCAGGACTTTGTTCTGTGTCTGAGTGTAATTTATCTATAATATGTCATAACAAAGTACAGTCAGCCTTATAATGTTCCCACTGTTGGAACATAGGCCTCCTCTCTAGGAGAGGGAATAGGCCATAATCCACCACGCGGGCCCAGTGCAGGTTGGTGAATGTCACATGTTTTCGAATTTTTGGTTCTAGAACGTGCCGGTTTCCTCACGATGTTTTCCTTCACCGTTTTGAGAGTAGTGGTGATGAAATAATTACAAAAAGTAATGCGCCTGGCTGGGTTTGAACCCGCGACCTACAACTCGTAAGTCGGGGCCGTTACCACTCGGCCACCACTGCTCTCCACTCTCTATAATATGTGTGTATTTAGAAATATATAAGTATGTTTATCAGTTGTCTAGTACTCATAACACAAGCTCTGCTTAGCTTGAGACTGGACGGCGTTGTGTGATAGTTGTAAAGAAAAAAAAATTGAAAAATACATTTTCGGCACGATGAAGAGTTATCATCTCTTCGTACTTGCTTATAGAGTGTTGCAACTTTGTAACTGCATGTAGGTTTATCTAGAACACCTATAAATCTAAGTTTTATTGCTAAATAAGCAAGTGAGAGGTGCCTTCTACCGGGTAGTAAGTGTACAGCTATAATATATAATAAGTAATGGTGCTCCAATTTATTGAATGGTTACTTCCTTGTGAGTAGTTGTGAGTTGTAGTGATGGGATTTGTTTATGTTGGTGTTAGTCGATGATTATTACCATTCCACTGCGCTCACGATGTTGGAAAGTAGCAGATTCTAAACTAATTGTGCTCCATTGGTGTAATTGCTGCAAGCCGTTCCGATGTGAGGATAAATAAATAAATATATGTTACTTCTTGTAGTGCTTCTGCTAGTGGCTTTGCCCGCGTGATAGTCGGTTTTTCCATGCAAACTTTGGACCCCCGTTTCGTCCCCTTAGGGATTGAATTTCAGAAAATTCTTTCTTAGTGGATGATTACACCCTATAAGGAACCTACCTGCCAAATTTTAAGATTGTAGGTGTTATAGTTTCTGAGATTTCGTGATTAATCAGTGAGTGGTATTTCGTTTTTATTTATATAGAAGATTTTTTTTTTTTTATTCTCGATAGGTTCGCGCTTGACCGCCATCTCACCTGATGGAAAGCGATGATGCGGTCGACGATGGAACGCGCTTACCTAGAAGTAACCTATTCACTCTTGACTTAAAGATTACCGGGTTGTAGCTATCATCAGGATTTTCTTTGTACGTAACATATAACATAATAAACATACATCTCGAAAGTAGTATTTTTAGAATCGAGTACTGAATCGACATAAGATATTTTTTAAATTGGTCTTTTAATCATCCTAAAATAATTCTTGATTATTTTAGGATTAAAATTACCTAATTCGATATTTTTTTATAGATATAATTATTCTGTATGTGTGTTTGTCACCTAACTCCTCCTGAATGGCTTGACCAATTTGGATGACTTTTTTGTTTATATTTGAGTAGGTCGTTTGATAGTTTGAAAATAAGATTTTACCCGGTAGGTGGGGCTGCAAACGAGTTAAAAAAAAATATTTCGACAGCAATCTAGCCTATGGATAGCATAACGTTTGTCGGGACCGCTAGTTCTTGATAAATCTTGATAATGTTACTATAAAGTGTTTGTGTGTGCGTGCGTAGATACCAACACCGATATGCTACCAGTGTAGTGCGTCGATTCCCATATTATTAACTAATTTCTTTATATGTAGTGTTACATAACTAACTGCTATGTTGAATGTCGTGGGTTCGACTGCCACCGAAAGCAAATGTTTGTGTGATGAGCATGATCATTTGTTCTGTGTCTGGGTGTAATTTATCTATATATGTATGTATTTAGAAATATATAAGTATGTTTATCAGTTGTCTAGTACCCATAACACAAGCTCTGCTTAGCTTGAGACTAGACGGCGTTGTGTGATAGTTGTGGAATAAAAAAAAAATTAAGTCCAATTTCAGCGCTTGAATTATTTATTTATATATACTTTATTGTACTTTATTATGATTGTAACTTAATTAACTAATTGGATTGTATTAATGTGTGCGTTATTCCAGTTATATGTTATTATATGTTGGCTTTGCAACTGTAGAATCGTTTTTTTTTTTTAATAATATAAACTAGTGCTTGACTGCGATCCCACCTGATGGTAAGCAGTGATGCAATCGTTGATGGTGAATCGCACTAGTTTATTAAGAACCTATTCACTCTAGCCTTGAAGACACCGATTATTCATTTTAGAATCATATTGGCTAAGGTTTATGTGTTACTAAAAGAGTTATGAGTATATATGTGGATGGGTGGAGAGGGAGAGGGAGGCCAAAGAAAAGATGAATGGATTGTGTGAAGAGTGATATGAAAGAAAAGGAAGTTAGTGATAGCGTGACGGTTGACAGGATAGAATGGGAAAAAAAGCGTGTTGCGCCGACCCCAAATAAGATGGGACAAGGACAGGAAGATGATGATGATGATTGGTTAAGGTATCTTTTTGACAGTTTTTGGTGACCTATCTTAATACCACAAACGGCGCACACACTAATATTATATAGACGAAAGTTTGTGAGTGTGTACTTTGTAAGTATGTTTGTTACTTCTTTACGCTTAAACTGCTGAACGGACTTCGATGAAACTCGGTACACTGGTAGACCATATCTTGTAATAGTACTTAACATATCTTTTATCTCGAAAGTATGTTTACTTAGGTCAATTTTCTACTATCACCTGAACAAAGACACTGGCAGCAGCTAGTGTAGTAATAGAACCTTTATACGATGGCTCTAAACATACAAAATGATGACAAACCCATTCATGTAATAGGATGAATATTACAGAAGATGATTACGAATAAAAAATAACAACTTCAATTATTAAACAATCGATATTTCTGCTTTCACCACAACGGCCGAAGCGTGAAGTTTGTCTAATCTATCAATCAACTCGGTAACATTTCTCAAATCGATTATAGGTTCCGTAGCGACATCTATGACGCCACAAAAGAACTAAATTACGAAGTCCTGCATCGCACAATTGGAGTTCTTCGCGCGATTTGAACATATACAATAGCCTGTAAAGATTCATCATTATCAGGACATACAAATATTTGATCCGTGTGGAAATCGAACTCATGGTACCTATGTAGCGCATCAACCACTGCGCCTACCGTGCTATCAATAACAGATTAGATTCAATAAATAAATAGGTGGACAATGTAGATTTTAGCACATTATTTTTGGGCTTGCCATAATTATGGCGGTGAGTCCTTTGAGGAGTGGCTGGAAAGACGTCACGGCGTCCTCCTCACGCCCCAGCCGATGTCAACCAGGATCTCGACCCCAATAGTTGGTGTGAAAGAGAACCCCGGGGCTCTGGAACGAAGGCAAAGAAGGAACAAAGGAGTGGGTTTTAGTCAGTAAAAGTCTGACACGCCATCTCGCTCCACCTTAAAACCAGAGAAGTCATTGGAAGACCTAAAAAAAAGCATATTATATTATATGCTAAAATTTACATTGTCTACTTTTTTTTTCTTATTATAAAGCACAATGTCGTGTGATGTGGTGTATCAAGTTAAAAACTTAATTCGGGTTTTATAAATAAAAAAGATCAATTAAAAAGTACTGCATGTTGACAGTTTTTTTTTTAAATTGTAGATACAGTTTGAAATAAACTCTAAAACTTTGCCCACCCATAACAATCTTCTTCTATTTTGTCCGTCCCTACTCCCATTATCAGGAGTTAGGTCTCCTCACAATTCTGCGCCTCGACAGTCTGTCCTGAATTTTGGCAGTTGGACTTTCTTGAGGTGTCTCTCGATGTTAGACCACCAGATTAATGACGGGCGGCTTCTCCCTCTCTTTTGTTCGGGTAAATTTAGGGCTCTTTGTACCATATAGTCTACAATACACCTCATTAACTGTCCATACCATCTTAGGCGGTGCTTATTTTGTCCGTGATGGGCGAAACCCCAAAACTGACCCTTATATACTCATTTCGCACTCTCTCTATCCAGGTCACACCTCCCTCCTACAGCAGCATGTTCATTTCAATGCCTATCCATATCAATCTTCACAAAAAACTCACAAACACAATCTATCGACGAATCTGTCCCCTCCCTAGCAAGGACTGCTTGCCACAACCATTACACAAGTGTTGCGACGGTTACGCAACCAATATTATCGATAACCTGTTTCATTAGCAGTAGCGGCTTTTTGTCTGTCTGTATGGCTGTCTGTCTGTCTGACACTGTCTGAGGTATTCAGGTTGCTCTGTATTGCTTAAAATTCGTGCGTTTGAGTCACGAGTTGAGCTAGTTTTTGTGTTAACATTTTTGTAAAGAAAGCCAAGCTTAGATTTAATTTAGATTTTAATTCTTTGTGGCGACAACTTGAGGGACCTTGGTGTAAATAAAATGATTTGTTTGTATTTGAAATAAGTAAATTTATAGTTGCTAAAACTGGTCCAAACGAAACTGTGATCTATATATCTATTACATCTAAATATATATATATAAATGAATAGCTGATCTTAAGTGTCGTTAAAACTTGAGAACGACTAGATCAATTTGGGTTGAGGTTTAAATGTTGAGAAAATATGAAAAAAATCACGAAAAAGAAATCTGAGTACAACACTATGTCTAATTAAAATCGGGCTTGCCGACGGCGAGCAATGGGTAGCTCGTCGTCCGACCGTCTGGGAACCGTGCGGATCGAGCCCAAGTCGTCAGCGGCGCGAACTGTCAGTAAGCCGTAGGGACCCAGCAAGCTCGAAGCTTACTGAGGCCATGGGTTGTGCGAAAGAGAGCCCCGGGAACGAAGGCAACGAAGGAACATAGCGGTGGGTTTTAGTTAGTAAAAGTCTGACATATCCTCCTGCTCCGCCCTAGAGTGGGAGAAGTCACTGGATGATTTCCCATCTAAAAAAAGGGGTGTCAAAGTTTTTATAAAAACATTTTCGGGAACGAAGTTGTGAGGAATTTGCTAGTTGTAGCTTTTTAAAAACTCGCTTTGAATCGAGTAAATCAATCTTCGTTACTCTTCAGTTAGAAGAGGCTTCTGACAAGTAATGGTACAATAATATGCTAATATTTTAATGTAGTATTATGACACGTATCTTTGGCAATGATTTGAGATATAAATCATCATATAAGTATTTTAGAATTATGAGTTATGGTAGATTTTATAATTGGAGTGTCAAAATATTTTATGAATTCGTTTTATCCATGCAAAAGACATCAACGCGTGTTACAAATCTATGTATCTATTTCTGCTAAAACATAACAAATTGCAGAGCAAAAGTTATTTTGTATTTAATTATTTATTTATTACAAGCCTTTAATATCATTTCTTATTCCTCATTTTTCATATTTTTTTTCTTATTTCACTAGTAAATGTTTTTGAAATTAAATAGTAAGTATCACTGACGTGACGATGATGTTGATAATGGCATCCAGCCAATTCTGGCAGCGGCCGCATTACCTGGCTCCTCATGGAGGTGCTTGAGAGCTTAGGTATGCTGCTCTGTTATTGGCCCTCATGTGACTTGCATATCCAACTTTGGCCAAAAAACATCGAGTGTAGCGCGGACATGTCAGAATACCATTAACAAAATGATTAAATATGGTCAAAGTCAAAGTCAAAGCCAATGTCAAGGTCAAAGTCACAATTACAGTCACAGTCAAAGTCAAGGTCAAAGTATTTATTAGTATGCTTTTAGGTGATACAGCAGGTCTCATGGTTAGTTTAAAGTAACCCAAAAAGCTACCCATTGGGCATACACTATTTAATAATATAAGAATTTAAGATTGATATTAAGTACAAAACAAAATTTTGATTACAATAACAATGCAATTAATTATTATTAGAGAAATTAAAAAATCAATAAATTCAATTAAAGAGTAATATTTCCACAAACTAACAACCACTATAATCACGTTTACAATTAGTCAAGTTTTCAAGCATAAATACATAATTATCAGTAATTGACTAGAACAATTTGCCTGCTGCGCTCTTCCCGTCCGATTATAATTTAGGTGTCTTCAAGGCTAGAGTGAATAGACTCTTAATAAACTAGTGCGTCTCACCATCAACGATTGCATCACTGCTTACCATCAGATGGGATTGTAGTCAAGCACTGGTTCATGTAATTTAAAAACGAAACAAATTATGATACAATTTTATTTCTAATTTTCTATGTTATTAATGCGGTTTTTGAACCTAATCATGTTTTTTTTTGTTATATATAATAATAATATTTCACAACTTTCACACAACGCCGTCTGGTCCCAAACTAAGGAGAGCTTTTACTATGAGTACTAGACAAGTGATTAACATACGTATATAAATCTAAATACATACATATTATAGATAAATTACAGCCAGATACAGAACAAATGATCATGCTCATCACACAAACATTTGCTTTCGGTGGCAGTCGAACCCACGACATTCAACATAGCAGTTAGGGTCATTAAACCACTAGACCAACAGACCAATCAATTATATTGACTAGCATATTCACTTTTAGAATTTATATTAATACAATTTTTAATAATGTATGTTATATATTAATTATAATTTAAATTATTTCTGATCAATAAATTTAAAAAAATGAAGCTAATGGTTGTTCTAGCTGTGAGGTCGTCGCATTTTTTCTCCACGAATTCTTAGATTACTTCCTATTACGAAGACTCGCTTTTTTATTATGATTATTTTTATTGTACTTTTAGGTACAATATTGACTGGTCTACACTGCTCTTACATAATATCTATTAATACTGTAATATGGAAATATTGTAACAGCAACCACTTTTTTTAAAGAGTAACCGTGGAGTTTCTTGCCGGTTCTTCTCCATAGGAAACGACCAATTTGGAACCATGCAAACGCTTCTGACGTTTTATAAGTGCCCATGTAGGCTTATGTGAAATAAAAATATTTTGTTTTTTTTTTTGTTTTTTGGTCTAATTCAAACCTCCTTTTTTTTTGAAAGGCTTGCACGTGCTGCTTCACCCGACGTCTCCACTCAGGCCGATCTGGTGCCTGTGTTTCTCAAGTCCCGGAGTCAATGTCAATTTAGTGAGTACTGCATACATAATTAGACACATAATATATACATTGATTACATTGCATCCACCAATGAATTGTAACGAACTCACTCGCCGCGGGAGGAAGACCTGGAGTCCTGAAATACAGGTCTACCCTAGTTTAGGCTCCAGTCCACTCTATTTATTATACTGTCTGTACTGTGTTACATCAATGTGGAAAAATAAATGAATTTTTATTATTATTTATTTACACCTATATTATATGACCTATTATCGACGTGATCTCTTATTTATTATCTTTCAGATCGAAAACAATAATATTTAGAACTTCAAAAACGAGATTTGGTTTTCGTAGGTATTTCTACTTTTGTATGATCCAGAGTTGGTTAAGTCCAATCTACAAAGCGTGGAACACAGGCGTAGGGTAGCCAGCCTTTCGATTTTGTACAGGATGCATTTTGGAGAGTGTGCGCGGGAATTATCCAACTTGATTCCGCATTCGCTTTTCTACCTTCGGAAACCCGACGTATGGCGAGTGTCCACCCTTACATTGTTAACATCTCTACGATCCGGAGTAAGCGCTTTGCCTCGTCATTTATACCGCGTACATCGAAGGACTGGAACAGTTTGCCTGCTGCAGTCTTTCCGTCCGTTTATAATTTAGATGTCTTCAAGGCTAGAATGAATAATCTCTTACATTCATGTAGAGAAGTGTTTACTAAGCTAAATATTTTAACTCTGCCTTCACTATATGAGGCAGCAGCCCCCCTAGTCAAGTTACAATCGTTTCGTTCGCGCCGAACGCCCCGAGTAGACCACACCTCCGATTCCTTTGTTTTTGACCACGTGACTGAGCGTTGAGATGACGTCAGAACAAAGGAATCGGAGCCGTTCGGCGCGAACGATACGATTGTAACTTGGCTAGGGGGGCAGTAATGATAAAACGCGATATTGGTAATTATGAAACGTTGAGAAGTGTCCGACATAAAAATGAATTATGAATATAATTAAATGTAGGACAGTTAAATTTAAATCGAGTATTTTTGGAATAGGAATAAAAATAAACTACCAAATTCTATAAAAAAAAAAAAACATTGAAACACAATCTTAAATATAAAGAATTCTTAATAATTACACAGCCCAACATTCTGATCCATACAGTATGACAGGTCCTATCACGGACTTGTAGATTTTACCCTTTAACTTGGGGGGCTTTTATCCGTGGATAAAAAAAAAAATAAGTCTATCTATCGCAATTTAAGTTACCATTAACATTAATTTACTTATGTAAAGAAATTATTTGCCTCATAAATTCTCTTCTTAGTTTATTCACACTCGGCACGATATATTTGTGTATATCTCTTTAGAATAATTGGACTATAAATTTAGCGATTTCTAAACGCTAAGACTTTATGGATGACGCAATTAAATTGAATTTATTTATTTAATTACGCTATGATCTTGGGTAGTTTTGGAGATAGGTTGGTAATAATATTATTAATGATGTAGTAAGCATGTCATCGACGACCGATTTTGTTTTATTTGTTTATTTAAACTTCGTGTACAGTGGTGGTACATACCAGTCAACCATTGGGTTAAAAAGACAACACTGTGGTGGGTGTGCACAATAAATAAATAACAGATATTTTTTAAATAGAATGTAGTATCATTATTTTAAGTGGCTTATAATAATAAAATAGGTTCCTTTCGTGAACTCATCAGGAATGAAGATATCCGCAGGAGAACCAAGATTACCGACTATGGTTTTCAATACCGGTATCCCGGAGGCCTCTAATACCGTGATCGAGGATTGGTCTTGTGTTATTGACGAGCCAATACCGTGGTCCAATTTATTTAAATTCAATTGATTTGTTCCGGGTCTGAGTATTCTGTAAAAGTGAATTTGCATGCTTATGAACGCTTCCACGATACAGGAGTCATTCAAAGTGTGGGGCAACGTTTCTTAAAAATATATATATTACTAGTTTCTGGCAGCAAGAAAGTCGGTTTCTCCACACAAACTTTGGAGTGTCCGTTTCATCCCCTTAAGGAGTGAATTTCGTAAAATCCGTACTTAGCTGACGTCTAACCCTATAAGGAACCTATCTGACATATTTAAAGTTTGTAGGTGTTATAGCATAGCATAGTCGGCCTTATAATGTTCCTACTGTTGGGACGCAGGCCTCCTCTCTAGGAGAGGGAATGGGCCGTAATCTACCACGCGGGCCCAGTGCGGATTGGTGAAAGTCACATGTCTTCGAATTTTCGGTTCTAGAACATGCCGGTTTCCTCACGATGTTTTCCTATATATAAGTGCAGTGGTGATGAAATAAATTACAAAAAGTAATTCGCCTGGCTGGGTTTGAACCCGCGACCTACACTCGTAAGTCGGGGCCGTTACCACTCGGCCACCACTGCTCTCAATTATATATGTTATAGTTTCTGAGATTTCGTGATTAATCACTGTGTGGTATTTCGCTTTTATATATCATCATCTTCCTGCCCTTATCCCGTGTTATTTGGGGTCGGCGCAACACGTTTTTTTCTTCCACTCTGCCCTGTTACTCGTCATGCTATCACTAACTTCCTTTTCTTTCATATCACTCTTCACACAATCCATCCATCTTTTCTTTGGTCTCCCTCTCCCTCTCCATCCATCCACATGTAAACTCATAACTCTTTTAGTAACATGCGTTTCATCCCTCCTCTTCACATGACCATACCAAGATAAACGATTCCCTTTCAACTTTTCAGTCACTGGTGCCACTTTCAAACTTCCCCTAATATATTCATTTCTCACTTTATCCATTCTCGTCACACCACACATCCATCTTAACATTCTCATCTCCGCTACATGCAATCTTTTTTCATCCGTCTTTTTCACAGCCCAACATTCTGATCCATACAGTATGACAGGCCTTATCACGGACTTGTAGATTTTACCCTTCAACTTGAGGGGCATCCGTGGGTCACAAGTTGTTCCCGTGACCTGTCTCCATTTCATCCATCCTGCGTTGATCCGATGTGTTACGTCCCGGTCTACCTCACCATCCCCTTGGATGAGTGACCCGAGGTACCGAAAGTCAGAGCAGATCGGTATGGGCGTTCCAGCTAGAGCTAAAGGCACTGGATTGGAGAGACCGCCGAAATCGCAGAACAAGTATTCCGTTTTGGTTCTACTCAATTTCAGGCCAACACTCTCCAGTCTGTGCCACCACACCTCCAATCTGTTCTGGACTTCTAGGCCACTCTCGGCAACCAACACAATATCATCGGCAAACAACATACACCAGGGAGCCTCTTCCTGAATGTCCGACGTCAGAGCGTCCATTATCATCAGGAAGAGGTAAGGGCTGAGAGCCGACCCTTGATGTAAGCCGACTGCCACATTGAAGCTGCCAGTGGTACCCACTGTAGACCGGACTTGGGTACTGCATCGACTGTACATCGCTCGGATCAACTGCACATACTTCCCAGGCACACCTTTCTCCTTAAGGGCCCACCACAGAACCTCACGAGGTACCCGGTCGTATGCCTTTTCGAGGTCAATGAATACCATGTGCAAGTTTTTATGCGCACCTCTATATTTCTCGCACAGCTGGCGTATAGCAAAAATGGCATCCGTTGTACCCCGACCAGGCATAGAACCGAATTGGGTCTGTGAAATTTCACTCTCTTCTCTCAGCCTCCTTTCAATAACTTTCTCCCAGGCTTTCATAGTATGTGACATTAGCTTTATTCCTCTATAATTGTTGCACTCAAGCACATCACCTTTGTTTTTAAAAATCGGCACTAAAGAGCTATTGCACCACTCATCAGGTATGGCTTCTTCCAGTAACAACTTATTGAAGAACAAAGCTAACCACGTCCATCCATCCACTCGCAATAACTTCCACACTTCCACTGGTATTCCATCTGGACCAATGGCTTTACCATTCTTCATTCCATTTACTGCTATTCTGACTTCATCCATATTAACAATTCGCACTAATCCCACATTCACTGGTTTATTCTCTAACACCCCACTCCAATTATTTTCCTCATTCATCAGTCTTTCAAAATATTCTTTCCACCTCTTTTTGATTTTTTCATCATCCGATAGAATCATTCCAGTTTCATCTCTTATACATCTTACCTGACAAACATCCCTCGCCTTTCTCTCTCTTATTCTAGTAAGCCGGTATAGCTCTTTTTGGCCTGCAGGACTGTCCAGTGTGTCATATAGTTTGTCCTGGGCCTTTGATTTTGCTATTGCCACGGCTTTCTTAGCTTTTATATATATAGATATAAAAATAAAACAACTTTTAAACTACCAATTTAACAACAAATGAGATATTTTAAATCAAATCCGTTTACCTAATTTATTTCAATTCGATCAAGTTTCAACTAATAAAATCTATTTTTTAGTATGACGTGATTTAGGTAACCATTTCGGCGATCCTAAATTGGTTATTATAAAATTAAAACAAGTTAACATTTAGATGGACATCGTTTTGTCCAAATTAGGTTTTATTTTGTTGTGGGTGGGAGTTGTTATGTCATCTATAAGACCAATTTTATTATAAAGCAGGTCACCTTTTGTATTTCAGTAGCTTCCTTGATTTTTAGATCCGATTCTATTTATTTTGCGGCCACATCGCATGTCCGCTTCACAAGTTGGCTATTGTTAGTTTAGTCAAATAAAAACAAAACAACTTAATTTATATTTCACCATCATCATCATTTCAGCCGAAAGACGTCCACTGTTGGACATAGAACTCCCCCAAGTATCGCCACAATGAACGGTCCTGTGCATCTCGCATCCATCGGGTTCCTGCAACCCTTACCAGGTCATCTGTCCACCTTGTAGGAGGCCTTGCAACGCTACTTCTTCCGGTACATGGTCGCCATTCCAGAACCTTTCGACCCCAATGGCCATCCGTTCTGCAAGCAATGTGCCCTGCTAATTGCGACTTAAGTTTAGCGATTCTTCGTGCTATGTCGGTGATCTTAGTTCTCCTGCGGATATCCTGATTCCTAATTCGATACCGCAAGGAGACTTTATATTTACAGATTGTCAAATCATTGGTTTAGTCAATGATCAGACTTTTAATTTATTTATTAAAACTTAATGCAATACAAAGGTCCTAAGACAGACTTAATGCCTTAGGCATTCTCTACCAGACAACATAGGGTAGAGCAGACTCCTTATGATTGTAATATTTTTTTATTAGAATATCTCCCCTAATAAAACATTGTTTTCCACTTTTTCTTTTACCACTTTGTCGCCGTGATTGATATACATCATCATCATCTTCCTGCCCTTATCCCGTGTTATTTGGAGTCGGCGCAACACGTTTTTTTCTTCCACTCTGCCCTGTTACTCGTCATGCTATCACTAACTTCCTTTTCTTTCATATCACTCTTCACACAATCCATCCATCTTTTCTTTGGTCTCCCTCTCCCTCTCCATCCATCCACATGTAAACTCATAACTCTTTTAGTAACATGCGTTTCATCCCTCCTCTTCACATGACCATACCGTGATTGATATACATATTGGTACCAAATTTCAGCTTTCTATTGCTAACGGTCATTGAGATTATCCGCGGAAGGACGGACAGACAGATAGACAGACAGACTTGCCGTAACTATAAAAGTTCCTAGTTGACTATGGAACTCTAAAAATCGTTTAGAAAGCGACAAATCACATCTTAATTCATTAGTTTCCAACATAACCGTGTCTTCATCATCATCTTCCTGCCCTTATCCCGTGTTATTTGGGGTCGGCGCAACACGTTTTTTTCTTCCACTCTGCCCTGTTACTCGTCATGCTATCACTAACTTCCTTCACCAACATAACCGTGTCTTATTTAGAAAAAATAGTTTGGGGACACAATTTTAAGGCGTTTCACGTGCTATGGAGCGTAGCATACTAGATGTTAAAATAACGGATCGCATTAGAAACACTATACCACGCTATAAAAGATAGAAGAAGTAGTAGATAGAAGTTGATAGATTCATCACACTCTGATTTGTTGTATTCATTTTTCTCTCAATATCATTCTTTATTTGTATGTATGTATTTAAGTATTCATTTATTATTGTTCTTATATCCTCTCTGTCAGTCTTCTTTTAAGCTGCACCTGCCATGTTATATCTCTGCACCACCCTAAGGTCGACTGGTAGAAAATGCCTAAGGCATTAAGTCCGCCTTTGTACAATGTTTCATTAGTGCATAAAGTTTTAAATAAATAATAAATAAAACGCAGATCATGACGTGGCTCAGAAGGCTGCCCAGCTTAAGTAGGACTGCCCCCCTAGCCAAGTTACGATCGTTTCATTTGCGTCGCCCAGTCACATGGTCAGAACAAAGGAATCGGAGACGTGGCTTACTCGAGGCGTAAAAAACATGGTGTGCCCTAAATGTCAAGTGTGTGTGCATGAGGGATGGAGTTATACACCCTATATAGCTCCACCCTTTTAACAGTTTATTTGACGTCATCAAATGGAACACGTTACGAGCTCGTGGTAGATGGCAGGCCGCAGTTCTTCCTTCCTTGTTCCTTTAAACATTGTATTAATCTGATTTGCCTATTGAAACAATCATGTGAACTCATGTAGTTATTTAGCAATCACACATAACTATACGTTGTACCAAGTAATATTTCTCACAGCCTTAAGAACCTAGAGTCAATGGCGCAATCATAGATACATTTATGTCATTTGTAGGCAAAATGATAGTTAAACGATGCAACCTTTCTACTAAGCCGTTGTACTAGTAAAAATAATACAACATAAAAAATAAGAGTCTTGTCCTTAATTAAAATTGTAGCATATCATTTATCCATGAAGCGTTGGCATATTGTGAAGCGTGCAAAGAAAAAAGGGGTTTAGGGTTCCGTACCTCAAAGGGATAAAACGGAACCCTTATAGGATCACTTTGTTGTCCGTCTGTCTGTCTGTCTTTCAAGACCGTTTATCTCGGAAACGAGTGAAGGCATCGAGTTGATATTAAAACCATATTTTCAAATCTGCGGTCCCTTGAAGCTATGAAAAAATCAAACTTCTGAGTTGACGAAAAAAAAAGATACGGCCGTTTATGTTGCAAAAAACGTTTTTTTTTTTGTTTTCTTTCGACACTCCCGAGGAAATAAAAATACGCTTAATTTTTTTTTGTTATTTTGAAAGTTTTTGTAACTCAATTCGAGAATTGAACTGATTTCATAAGGAAATTTATACGGAACCCTCAGTACGCGAGTCCGACTCGCCCTTGCCTAGTTTTTTATCGATTGGCTCGTGCCAATACTATCTCAACTGATGGTAAGCGAAGATATGGCCAACGATAGAACACGCTTACTTCTAAGTAACCGATCCACTCTTGACTTAAAGACCTGGGGGTCTAGCTATCAGGAAACATAGACTCCAGCAGGGAATTCCACTCCTTAGCTGTACTCATAATGAATGTGTTCCCAAAACAATTTGTACGTATGGGTGGGATGTCCACCCATATACCGGTGGTGTAACTCTTTACGTCTAGTGGCCCGATGTTGGGATGGACATGGCGAAATTAAATTATGAAATGCCAAACAGTACTCTATACACTATCGAACTTTTTTATTTATTTATTGGCTGGCAATTGACTATAGGCAATGGTGAAAAGCATGGTGGGAAGTAGTGGTGGCCGAGTGGTAACGACTCCGACTTACGAGTTGTAGGCCGCGGGTTCAAACCCAACCAGGCGCATTACTTTGTGCAATTTATTTCATCACCTCTGCTCTCAAAACGGTGAAGGAAAACATCACGAGGAAACCGGCATGTCCTAGAACCGAACCAGAAATTCGAAGACATGTGACATTCACCAACCCGCACTGGGCCCGCGTGGTGGATTACGGCCCATTCCCTCTTCTAGAGAGGAGGCCTGAGTCCCAACAGTGGGAACATTGAAAGGCTGATCATGCTCATGCTCATGCTCAATTGACTATATACTATCTCACCTGATGGTAAGCTAAGATGAAATCAGAAATCAGAAACGTTTATTTCAAATAGACCAATTACAGGCACTTTTGAAATGTCAAAATGTCGGTCAGTCAAAAAATAAAGTGAAGCTAAATTTCACGTTCCAAAGCGATGTGGTCGACGATGGCGCGCTTGCCTAGAATTAACCTATTCACTCTTGACTTAAAGATACATTCTTAAATAGTCCCAATAAGACTAATAACTTATTTTTATTTTTTAATTATCTATTATTTGTTTATTGTGCAAGCCTACCACAGTGTTGACTTTTTAACCCAAAGGTTGACTGGTAGAGAATGCCTTGTTGCATTAAGTCCGCCTATGTACCACTACTTTACATGTAGTTTAAATAAATAAATAAGACAAAAGTACCAGGAGCGCATAACTACAAACAGTACACGCTGCACATCGGTTGCACTCACAGTTTTCCCAGTTCAATGACCGTTCGTTGACCCGATATTCATAAAGTGGTGATTTACATGAATTTCTTCGCATTCCTCGTCACTAAATTCAATACAAATGGATTGGAAGATATTTTTATGTCTTTATAAAGAGTTGTTTCTTATTAAAATAGTAGACCAAGTATACATAAAGACTTGCAAATTTTGCTCACGGCTTCGAAAACGTAAAATGTTGGAATTTATCTCGGGAAGGTATATAGATAAAATATTCTATTTAAAAAAGTATATAAGTCTACAATACTCATGGCCTGGCACGCAACGATGGTAAGAGACCGGACGGTATGTCTTTATTTCCGTGGAAGATGGGTAGGCCTTTAGTGTGGGACGCTACCTGTGTCGACACTCTTGCGCCATCCCATCTTCCTAGCTCTTCGTGGCCTGCTGGTGCTGCCGCTGTTGCTGCGAAGAACCTAAAGTGGCGGAAATATAACATCCTCGTCGGCAGTTATATTTTTGAGCCGTTTGGGGTTGAAACTCTTGGGCCGTGGGGTCCGAGTGCTCATAAGCTGTTCAAAGAATTATCCAAACGCTAAGTAGACACTTCGCGTGACCCAAGGGCTGGCTTTTACCTCGGTCAGAGATTAAGCATTGCCATACAACGTGGCAATGCCGCCAGCCTTTTGGGCACACTTCCAGTCGACAGCGATGCGGAGGAGTTTTATGACGCCATATTTTAGCTAGTAGTTTTTGATTTTAGTGTATATATAGTTTTAATTAGTTAAATGTTTTATGTATTCATTTACTTGAAATAAATAACATATGCGCTAAATAATATAAGCAAACATATTTAATTACCCCATTTATTCATATTTTAAAGCATAAATAGTCGCTAGTTTGATTACAGCTAGCAAACGTCAGTTTGCTATCTGATTTAAATATAGTCTCTCAATTGACTAAACGTCATTTTTATAAAAATAACAGACTTTTTACAAACGGCCATTCGTATTCCAGCCGTCGTCGAGTTACATACTAAGTATTGTGCTTATGTTTGTGTTGAACAATAAAACTAAATGAAATATTCAACTGCAATAATACATAGTATAGCATAACCAACCTTTTAATGTTCCCACAGCTGGGACTCAGGTCTCCTCTCTAGGAGAGGGAATGGGCCGTAATCCACCACGCGGGCCCAGTGCGGGTTGGTGGATGTCTCATGTCTTCGAATTTGTTGGTTCTAGGACATGCTGGTTTCCTCACGAGGTTTTCCTTCACCGCATTGAGAGCAGTGGTGATGCAATAAATTACATAAAATAATGCACCTGGCTGGGTTTGAACCCGCGACCGTAACTCGTAAGTCGGGGCCGTTATCACTCGGCCACCACTGCTCGTACCATTACAAGTATGAAATGTCTTATTTTAATTAAAATAATACTCTTCTATACTTGTTAATATTAATACATAATAACATTCTATATCCAGTTCGCAATAGTTTGTAAGTTTCTACTGTACAACGCCTTGGACATCCTCTGTAACGTTGTACAAGTGCTTGTAAATAAATAAATAAATATGTTTATTTTTATCAAAATATATATGAGGTATCCAGTATTTTTTTTTTTAAATTAACGAAACCCAAAATTACAGTTACTTTTGTACTATTTCTCGTAAATAATCGTTTAGTAAGTTTTAAGTACACCAAACACTTTTCTAAACGATCATTAGAAAACCATGAAAAATAATCATGATAAAATAATAGGTTTTGAGCACTTCATCATTATTGTAACTACCTATTTAAAATTGATTATAACCTCATTTATAAAGCATACTTATTAGGTTTTTTAAAATACACTTTTAGAAAAAAAAAAACAATCGATCTTTTAAAAATTCAATCGATCGATTACAATTGATTGGGCATCCCTAATTATCGACACGGTATGACATTAGGCGTTGATGGCGGCTGGCGGATATTATTAGTCGCTTAAAATACTATAAAATTTACATTTTGGCATATCGTCCCTTACAACACCTCTCAAGTCGAAAATTGGCGGTTTTCACATTTGAATGTCTTTAGATGGAGCTGCTCATTGCGCGTCTAACCATTTTTTTTTATTCCACATCTATCACACAACGCCGTCTAGTCCCAAGCTAAGCCGAGCTTGTGTTATGGGTACTACACAACTAATAAACATACTTATATATTTCTAAATACATACATACATATATAGATAAATTACACCCAGAAACAGAACAAAAGATCAAACTCATCACACAAACATTTGTCCTGAGTGGGAATCGAACCCACGACCTCTGGCATTGCAGTCAGGGCCACTAACCACTAGACCAACAAGCCAGTCAATGGTCACATGATATAGATTTCAGCCAATCAGAAGCCATAATTCGAAAAATAGTGACAGTTGCAAGTCGGCTGGCCTTTCAACACCGCACAGTTTTTTTCGTTTCCTGTAAAGTTGGTAAAAATGATTTATGCAGTGTTGTTAGATAAGGGACGATATAGCTAGTCCGTGTACAGAAGTATTTGCAACTTATATAATAAAAAAGACAATTAATTATTTATGTATTTATTTAAACTTCATGTACAGTGGTGGTACATAGGCGGACTTAATGCAACAAGGCATTCTCTACCAGTCAACCATTGGGTTAAAAAGACAACACTGTGGTGGGTGTGCACAATAAATAAATAACAGATATTCTTGAAATAGAATGTAGTATCGTTAAATTAAGTGGCTTATAATAATAAAATACGTATATATGCTAATATAATAAACTAATAAATCATTCTAATTAAGAGAACTTAAAGTATAACAATTATGACGAAGACCGAACTAAGATTGAGAGAACTTCAAGTAGTAGTTTCGAATTTTACGCTTGAAGGAAAATTTACTTTCAGCTTTTTTGATGTCAAGGGGAAGCACATTCCAGAGTTTCATGGTAGAGACAGTGTAAGAATTAGCCATAAACCCAGTACGGTGAGAAGGAATATGAAGAAGTATGTTTTTGGATGCTCGAAGGTTGAGATTATGAGAGCTGCCCAGTAATTTAAAATATTGTTTCAAGTAATCAGGATCACACGGATCGTTCATAATAGTGAAGAGCAATCATCATGTATTTCACGGGTTACTGTCTACCCAGTCTGGATAATGCAAGCGTGAAGTTATTCTATTGTAGTCCAGGGTGCCAAGACCGCCATCTGCTTCGATGTTTAATGTCATCAAGGCTCAATGTTTAATGGTCCTGTATGCACTATTTACTTTCACTATTCTGTAACTATGTTTTTGCTGCGGCTTTGCTTGCGTTTTGTAATAGTATGTATAACTATAGATTCTGATGTGGTTTGCAATGATATAAGTGTAGGCAGTTGTTACGGTTAATGAAATGGTTTTGTGGTTGTTAGCGCGGGTACTGAGCGTGAGGTTCTGAGTTTGGTGCATGGTTGTGAAATTGTGATTTTTTTTTGTTTTATAAAAAAAAAATATTGCATCATCTTCCTGCCCTTGTCCCGTGTTATTTGGGGTCGGCGCAACACGTTTTTTTCTTCCACTCTGCCCTGTCACTCGTCATGCTATCACCAACTTCCTTTTCTTTCATATCACTTTTCACACAATCCATCCATCTTTTCTTTGGTCTCCCTCTCCCTCTCCATCCATCCACATGTAAACTCATAACTCTTTTAGTAACATGCGTCTCATCCCTCCTCTTCACATGACCATACCAAGACAAACGATAAAAAATTTATTGCAAAATTCTTAAAAGTTAAAAGTTCTTCCCTTTTGAGTGAAATTCCCTGCCGGAGTCTGTGTTTCCTGATAGCTACAACCTAGGGATCTTTAAGTCAAGAGTGAATAGGTTACTTCTAGGCAAGCGTGCTTCATCGTCGGCCACATCATCGCTCTCCGTCAGGTGAGATAGTGGTTAAACGCGAGTCTATCAATAATAATAAAAAAAATTATCAGCCAAAAGACGTCCACTGTAAGACATAGGCCTCCCCCAAGTGTCGCCACAACGACGGGCCTTGTGCGTCTCATATCCGTCGGAATCCCGCGACCCCCACCAAGTAATCGGTCCACCTTGTAGGAGGCCTTCCAACGCTGTGTCTTTCGGCACGCGGTGGCCACTCCTGAACCTTTCGGCCCAGTTTATTCTGCGAGCAATGTGCCCTGTTCACTGTCACTTAACTTTGGTGATTATTCGGGCTATGTTGGTGGTGGTGATGAAGATAATCGATATAATTAGTTTAGATTACACATACCTCCATTAAAAAGTGAGGATCCTCCTAGTAGACGGGTGTTGGATACCCGAGACTCTCTCCAGGTCATCGGTCCACCGGGGTAGGCCTTCCAACACTTTTTCTTTCCGTTGTTTTTTTAAGTCGTAAAATCATTTAATAACAAATCTCGCTCTTGGGCGGAGCGGGAGATGGTGTCAGACTTTTACTGACTAAAAACTTATTCGTGTTCCTTCGTTGCCTTCGTCCCAGGGCCCCGGGTTTCGTTTTCACACAACCCATGGACCCAGTAGGCTTCGACCCTGCTGGGCCCCTACAGTCGCTGCAATCGTCTTGAGGCGCACGTGGAACAGTACGCGCCGTCGACGACTTGGGCTCGGTCCGGACTCCGCGTACGGTGGCCGGAAATCGGGATCGGAATCCCAGCGGTGGTTGGGGCGTAAGGACCGTTACCTCGCATGATCGGCCGCCTCCTTTGCTTGCATTACTGCTTCGCAGAAGAAGACGACCGCCTCCCACTCCTCTTTGCTTCAGACCATGGCCTGTACCAAGGCTGGTGTGAGAGATCGCCGCCGCCGAGGGCCTTTCGACGCTGCGCCTTCTGCAGACTACCCCGTGTATTAAGTTCTTACGATCCATCCTAAGTTTGTCTGGCAGATATCGCTGTCAGCGATAAGACCATCATTGTACCCATAGATTTAAGTTTATGTATAAGTTGTGTTACTTTTTTGATGTACAATAAAATTTATTCTATTCTATACTGAGACGCTTAGTACCAAAATAATATTATCAATTTTCCGCATCATTGGGTTTAAAGTGCAAAAATTTCTATTATCGTTAAGTGGTGATTCAAATCTAGACCAATTGCCTCACCTTATAAAATGTCTTATATTAATTTTTTATATAAAACGTAAAATGAGTTAATAGATTGTTCAATAAATTTAATACAGACTTAAATGAATCGTCACTTGAAAACCAAATGGCCTTGTTATTTGGTCTGTTGGTCTAGTGGTTAGTGGCCCTGACTGCTATGCCGGAGGTCGTGGGTTCGATTCCCACCCACCCAGTAGGCCACGCCTCCGAATCCTTTGTTCTGACTTCATCTCAACGCTCAGTCACGTGGTCAGAACAAAGGAATCGGAGGCGTGGCCTACTCGAGTCGTTCGACGCAAACGAAACGATCGTAACTTGACTAGGGGGTTGAGCGTTAAGCGCGCGCCATCGCATGCTCCAGAAGCGCGAACGTATACACTACGTAAAACAGGTTATTATTAAGTCACGATCGAACCATATTCTAGTAATTCTCTTGAGAAATCTAGTCTGAATGAAACAGTTATCAAATCCTTCCCTTGGGATATTAATTAAATGAAGTAGACTTACATTATAAGCTATGTCACCTACATAATAAATAATATTATAACAATGGTTGCTTAATACCTATCAGCTATTATTACTAAACTTGACCTAGAGATATGGCAACACACTGGTCGCGTTCTAACTACCAGTTTTAAAATAAGCAATGAAATGGCTACCTTGTTGGTTTAGCAATATACATAGTGAGTCTAATACCTAAGTTCAGAGACTCGTATTTGGAACATTGCCCCACACTAGGAATTACTCCTGTACTGCAGATATGCGTTCACAAACATATAAACTCACATACAAAAGACGCTCAGACTCCAAAAAACTGCCCCCCTAGTCAAGTTACAACCGTTTCGCTTCAATTCGCTTTTCGTTGATCGCCTCGAGTAGGCCACGCCTCCTATTTCTTTGTTCTGACCACGTGACTGAGCGTTGAGATGACGTCAGAACAAAGGAATAGGAGGCGTGGCCGACTCGAGGCGATCAACGAAAAGAGACTCGAAGTGAAACGGTTGTAACTTGGCTAGGAGGGCTGATAATTGATCAGCCCTCCTAGCCAAGTTAAAACCGTTTCATACGAATATTTGCTCCGCCTGTAAATCAAACTCGAAATATCTGTTTAAAAACTTTTTACAACAAAAAAACAAAACGATCAAAGTAACTATAATTTCAGAAATCAGTGTTTCTGGTTTTGTTTTTAGGGTTCCGTTCCTCAAAAGTAAAAATCTGGGCAAGTCGGGCTCGTATGCTTGCCGTACAAACTTAGCTATATTCAGCTCAATTCCCGAATTGAGTTACGAAGATTTTTCCGAATCGCAATAAAGTTTTTTTTTTGTGACGTAACTACAAATTTACAGTTTTCAGATTTTTTTAAATATACGTGTGCCTGTGGAAGTAACCTATGAATTTTGATTATCTTGAGAGTGTCAAAATACACGTTTTTTGCGTGCTTCATGGGTCCCGTTTTGCCCCTTGGGTACGGAACCCTAAAAACTACTAGCTAAATAGATTTATGTAAAATTTTAGTGCTTGAATTATTATTGTAAATTATTTTTCTTATTAGAGTGTGCACAGACCGTCATGTGGATGTGGTGGTCTTTTTGTTTTGTTTTGGTTAGTAAGTCATCTTCATCTTCCTGCCCTTGTCTCATCTTATTTAGGATCGGCGCAACACGTTTTTTCTTTCATTCTATCCTGTCAACCGTCATGCTATCACTAACTTGCTTTTCTTTTATATCACTGTTCACACAATCCATCCATCTTTTCTTTGGTCTCCCTCTCCCTCTCCCTCTCCACCCATCCACATGTATACTTATAACGTTTTTAGTAACGTGCATTTCATCTCTCCTCTTTACATGACCATACCATGTTTTGGTTAGTGAGTATTCAATTTAATATTTCGCTCATGCTATGGATCTCTGGTCTGAAAATAAAGTTTATTATTATTATTTATTACATGTTGTATAACTGCAACTGTTAAGATAAAGGTCCCATTCGATAAAGACAGAATAATAAAACACAGAATCCTCTATCAAATATCCAAGTAAAACAATTCACAAGTTGAAATGACTTAACCAAAAATCGCTTCACCATTGCGTTCAACTTTCACTCTTACGCTTACGCAAAACTAAAGCGGCTGGCTCGCTCCTGGCATGACAATGTGCCCCGGCGCCGCTTGCATACGCGATCAAATTAGATCACTTTGTGACGACATTTTAGAATAAATTTTCCACTAACCCGTTTAGTTAAGGGTGCCAATTAAACAGACTTCATGTTAATAGTATTATTCGCCCCTAAAAATCTACACTGCCTTCTAAATTACTAAGTCAGCCACAGTCCATTGACATCTATTATTCCCGGCTTTGAGCCACTTCTTGCCAATCTCCCTTTTCCTGAGTCTGCCGCGACCCCGTCGTGCGATTTCAGGGTACCTATTTTCGGGGTTACCAGTATGGGTAAGAGATGATGCTCACGATGCTCGCTAAGTCATCGATCTACCTTATGGGAGGCTTTCCAACACTGCTTTTTTTCTTCCAGTGCGTGGTCGCCACTCCAGAACCTTTCGTTCCTATCGACAATATGTTCTGCGAACAATGTGCCCTGCCCACATAAGTACATCGAAGGACTGGAACAATTTGCCTGCTGCGGTCTTCCCGTCCAACTATAATTTTGGTGTCTTCAAGGCTAGAGTGAATAGGCTCTTAATAAACTAGTGCGCCTTACCATCAATGATTGCATCTCCGCTTACCATCAGGTGGGATCGCACTGGTTTATATTAATTTAAAAAAAAAATCAGTTTGTCAATTCTGCGGGCTATGTTGGTGGTAGCCTTAGCTCTCCTGCAGATATCTTGATTTCTGATCTTCTCTTTCTTTTTCGATTCGATGGTAAACTTGTCAAACTGTTTGGGCCCAATAGGTGGCTACATTAATACCCAATCCCATCCCATCGAATACTCAATGTGAGTGCGGTGCTCCTGTTCAAAATTATGAGCCACATGTTGGAATGCCCCAAGTGTCTGTACTCCTGCACCTTGGAGGATTTGATGAGTGCTACCGATGCTGCTATTAATATAGCCACCTATTGATTTCTGATGAGATCAACAAAAATCCGAGCATAACACTTTCAAAAACTTGTATGAAACATTACAAAACCAATCATGACAGTTCGATACTATACTACTAACTTACTAACCCATTTCCCCCGAGTTTTGCAACCTGTCAAAGTTAGCTTACTTCGGTTGATAACTTGCTCGGTATCACGAATAGTTTTTATCTGCAATGGAAAGTCTACAGTGCGTAGGTTACTTCTAGACAAGCGTGCTCCATCGTCGGCCACATCATCGTTTACCATCAGATGAGATAGTCGTCAAACTTGAGCATGAAATGCGATTTTTATGTGAGATTTTAATGCAGAACACTTTAGCAGAGTCGTTCTTATAATTTTCCTACTGTTGGGACTTAGGCCTCCTCTCTAGGAGAGGGAATGGGCCGTAATCCACCACGCGGGCCCAGTGCGGTCTGGTGGATGTCCCATGTCTTCGAATTTTTTGTTCTAGGACATGCCGGTTTCCTCACGATGTTTTTCTTCACCGTTTTCAGTGTAGTGGTGATGAAATAAATTACACAAAGTAATGCGCCTGGTTGGGTTTGAACCCGCGACCTACAACTCGTAAGTCGAGGCCTTTACCACTCGGCCACCTCTGATCAAAACACTTTGTTTATTTATTTTTAGTCTTAGCTTTCCCACGGCTGCGCAAAGACCTCCCTCAACTTCTTCCAGGTATCATTTTCTGGAACCACCTCAAACCAGCCCTTCCGGTAAGTGTCTTTGTCATCTCGCCACCTCGTCCCAGGTTGACTTGGCAACGTGTTCGATCCTCATATCAAAATAGTCTATTTATTTTTGAAACAGTTAGCTTGAAACTTTCCAACAGGCTCTTTGCAAAACCAGTAACTTTATTAGGACAATAACCAAAAAAAAAAAACCGGGCAAGTGCAAGTCGGACTCGCGCACTGAGTGTTCCGTACAAACATACTTATGAAAACAATTCAATTCCCGAATTGAGTTACGAAGATTTTACCGAATCCCTAGGAAACGACCAATTTGGAACCGTGCACTAGCTTCTGACGTGTTATAAGCGCCCATTTAGGCCTATGTGAAATAAAAATAATTTTGATTTAGATTTTTGTACGCTCCACCGTGTCCTCCTTGCCGTCCGCACAATTTTGACACCCAGACTTTTCTTCCGAAAGTACCACATCCAAGACCTATGTAATGCGGAACATGAGCCTCTCCAGTCATTCCTCAAAGAGTGGACATATCGCCATGATGATAATGGCATGCCCAATCGTAAACACAGTTAAATATAACTTAGTTAAACGCTATCTCTTGAGGAACTAAGTTAGATTACATAGTATATAAAGTTCCTAGCGCCTTGAATCACGTAATTAAGTGCTGTATTCTTAGCCATTGTGTATTGTTTAAAAATGAAAGTGCTATATGTGTAGCTCACGATAGTTTTAATTAGGGTTATTGACGGCTGTATGCCTTGAAAACAATACTGTGTTTCGCTGAGATCTAAAGTGTACTTACTGAGACTGTACACACGCTAAGTAATGTGTTTTAAGCTAATATGTACCGTTTTCGTATTAAGTCGCCCGTCAGAAGGCTTGAAAGTCACCCAAAGGGCAATGCGAGATCGCATCAGAAATGAAAGAAAAGAAAGAAAGAAAACACGTTTATTTGGCACACAGGTACACACAATGAGATTACAATATAGAAACTTAAATACTAAAACTTGAAAAGTACATCAACATTGTGTGTCTCACGACTGCGCCAAATAGGTCCAGTTCAGCATAATGCCAGACGACTATGTAGCAGTTGCCTGACACTGGTTGGAATGAAGACATCCGCAGGATAACAAAGGTCACCGATATAGCCCGAATAATCGTCAAACTTAAGTGGTAGTACGCACGGCACATTGGTCGCAGAACGGATGGTCAATGAGGCCGAAAGGTTCTGGAGTGGCGATCATGCACCGGAAAACTCCGCACGCAACTATGGAAGGCCTTCCCACAAGTTAGACCGATGATCTAGTGAGGGTCGCGGGATTCGATGGATGCAAGGCCTGTGTCCTACGGTGGACTTCTTTCGGCTGAACTGATGATGATGATCATTAGCGGGCTATCCTGTAAACGATACTCATAATCAACCATATACTTAGAAGCAGAGTTGGCCGCACGCGCGAGGCAACGGCTCTCATTCCCCAGCCTCTGGGAACCCGATCCCAATTTCCAGCCAACGTAAACCCTTGTAGACGGCGAGCAATGGGTAGCTCACTCAACCATCCAGTAACCGTCCGGGCCAAGCCTAAGTCGTCGACGGCGCGTAGTGTTCCACGCACGCCTCAAGAAAACGTCAGCAAACCGTAGGGACCTAGCAAGTTCGAAGCCTGAAGCCGAACAAAGGAACAAGGAGTGGGTTTTAGTCAGTAAAAATCTGACATCCCTTCACTCCGCCCAGGGGCGGGAGATGTCAATGGATGATATCCCACCAAAAAAAAAGACCTCTCTAGAAGAGAAAATGGGTCGTAATCTACCACATGGGCCCAGTGCGGATTAGTGGACGTCACATGTCTTAGCTCTAGGACATACCGGTCTCCTCACGATGTCACCTTCACCATACACCGTTTGAAAATAAAATAAATCACATATAGTAACCCGCCTAAGAGTTTAAACCCAACATCACACAATTAGTTAGTCGGGCCGGTTACCATTGGACCACCACTCTAACTTGTAAAATTACTCATTTATTCCCCATGTCCCTCTATTTTTTTGTGGTGAGAAACTATTACAACCCAGTTACTGGGCAACACGATACTCTTTAGATACATTCACATTGGTACATGCTCGAATTCGAATCCGCAGCCTCATGCGTGAGAGGCAGGTGTCTTAAGGCCCTAGCACCCGAGCAGTGCCATAAAACAGTGACTTTCTGAAGCCTACTACTCGGTAACGGCTAGGTCAATAGGTTTGAAAAAAATATATGTTTATCATAGATTTATGTACAACAGTATCAACATATGATTTTTTCGTGCGATTTATACTTTTGTCTAAAAAAATATATTTATCAACGTGAAAACCTTGATCTTTAGAAATATGTTTATACAAAAAAAATTGCTGGCCGTGTGGCCTATGAGTCAGTATGAGTATGAAAGCATTTAACTCCGGCCAGATGATCAAGGGACTATACGCCTTAACCAATGGAACACACGAAATCTCGGGTCATATGTGCATGAAATGGTATTACTATATGAAATACAACAATAAACCACGATACAATAACACATTCTCACAAAACAAAACAAAGATGGCGTAGGTACATTCCATTTTCAAATTACCCGCCTAATTGTCCGACATTATGACAGTTGATAGCATTGAACTCATGCGCAGCCAGCTGAACGCCTTTCTAACACATGCGTAAGTTTTATCTATAGAAAGTACTTATTACGTGCAATTGTAATCTGACGGTTTAGCGTGACTAAGGTCGCTGGACGTAACCACAATGCTGGAAATAGAGACTTTTTTTGTTAATATTTGAGGCTTGGATACCAAGCCCTTTAAGCCATATCTTCGTGTGAATAGTTAATTGGTTTACCATTAGAATATCTATGTTTTTTTAGAATTTGGCAGCAAATGCATCAAGTCAACCTTCTCGGCAAACTTCGCTGAGGTAGTCAACACTTCAATAAAATTCTCAGTTTTACCGAGATCGTGCTTGTTTCAATGATTCTACGTACTAGGTGGGTAGCCCACCTACCCACCTAGTACGTACAAATGATCTAATGGCATGTCTAAGGGCATGTCAGACTTTTACTGACTAAAATCACACCTATATATTCCTTCAGTTGCCCTCTGCGTTCTAGGACCACTGATTTTCCTTTCAGAAGTCAACCCAGAGCCCCAGTAGGCTTCGGGCTTACTGGGCCCTTTCGGTCCGGACGGTTACCGGACAGCCGGACGGCGAGCTAAATTATTATTAAGCATAAAAGCATTATCAGCCTTTTTAATGTTCCTTCTGCTGGGACTCCGGCCTCCTCTCTAGGAGAGGGAATGGGCCGTAATCCATCACGCGGGCCAAGTGCGGTTTGATAGATGTCACATGTCTTTGAATTTTTGGTTCTAGGACATGCCGGTTTCCTCACGATGTTTTCCTTTACCGTTTTGAGAGAAGTGGTGATGAAATAAATTACACAAAGTAATGCTTCTGGATAGTTTTACAACTCGTAAGTCGGGGCCGTTACCACTCGGCCACCACCGCTTCTCAAAATTATTATTACCTAGTAATTTCTCAGACGCGTTCTTTCAAAAAAAAAACACTCTAAACTAGACTGCCTATATTATTTAGAATTCTCTAATTTATTCAAAGAGACGAACAAATCTTATGATTATCGGCACTAGTTGAGATTTAAGCCGGTGATCATGTAATTTCAATAATCTTAACTGCCGGTAACAAGTCATAAACTAAGCTATTTGGTAGTTTCTTGATCTGTTACATAATATTTTCATTTGATATAATCTCTTATTTTAATTGTAATTATGTATACAATTGCCTTTCTCCGGTGTTGATGTAATAATTATATTGTAATTTTTATAACGCTGTGGTCAAGAAAAATACTACAGAAATATTAGCAATTTTTTTAAATATATTTTTTTTAATTTATGTGAAGTAGTGCTTGACTGCGATCCCACCTGATGGTAAGCAGTGATGCAATCGTTGATGAAGAGGCGCACTAAGCCTATTTAATTTTTTCTTCGACTAAAAGCCAGTTTTCATGCGGACCAATATAAATTGATAATTATTCACATGGTGAGCCAGTGGTGGCCGAGTGGTAACGGCCCCGACTTACGAGTTGTAGGTCGCGGGTTCCAACTCAGCCAGGCGTATTGCTTTGTGTAATTTATTTCATTACCACTGCTCTCAAAACGGTGAAGGAAAACATCGTGAGGAAACTAGCATTTCCTAGAACCAAAAATTGGAAGACATGTGACATACACCAATCCGCACTGGCCCCGCGTGGTGCATTACGGCCCATTCCCTCTCCTAGAGGAGGCCTGAGTCCCAGCAGTGGGAACATTAAAAGGCTATAATTATGCTATGCTAATTATTCACATTGGTGCATGCCCGGTGTCGAATTCGCAACCTCATCGATGAGAAGCGGGTGCCTTAACCACTGGATCATGACAACACATCTCCAACTACATCAATTGATTACAACAGTAAACCGCAATAAGCTGAACAAATAAAGAATTTAAATCAAAATAGCGATTCTATTTCAGTTTAGCAATTCAGTTGGTCAATAGGCTTTGTAGGCGATTTGCTAGAATTAACCAATATGACTATACCGTTGCAATTTTTAATCAATTTGATTTTCAAGTGAGCACATCAGACTAATATTAAAAAGGTGAAAATTTGTATGTATGTTTGTTACTCCTTTGCGTTTATCATCTTCCTGCCCTTGTCCCATCTTATTTAGGGTCGGCGCAACACGTTTTTTTCTTCCATTCTATCCTGTCAACCGTCATGCAATCACTAACTTCTTTTTCTTTCATATCACTCCTCACACAATCCATCCATCTTTTCTTTGGCCTCCCTCTCCCTCTCCACCCATCCACATGTATACTCATAACTCTTTTAGTAACATGCGTTTCATTTCCCCTCTTTACATGACCATACCAAGACAAACGATTCCCCTTCAACTTTTCAGTCACTGGCGCCACTTTCAAACTTCCTCTAATATACTCATTTCTAACTTTATCCATTCTCGTCACACAACACATCCATCCCAACATTCTCATCTCCGCTACATGCAATCTTTTTCATCCGTTTTTACTCCTTAATTGCTTACTCTTAATTACTCCTTTACGTTCAAACTGCTGAATTATTTATATATTTTTTACCCGACTGCAAGAAGGGTTATGTTTTTCGCGCGTATCTTGTGTGTATGTATGTAAAATTATTTATTACCTCATATCTTCCAAACCGCTGAACAGATTTATATAATTAAGATATCGTTAGATTTGTCGTGATAACCCAAGTGTTCTTAGATAATCGACTGGCCTGTTGGTCTAGTGGTAAGAGACCCTGACTGCTATGCCGGAGGTCGTGGGTTCGATTCCCACCCAGGACAAATGTTTGTGTGATGAGCACGATCATTTGTTCTGTGTCTGGGTGTAATTTATCTATAATATGTATGTATTTAGAAATATATAAGTATGTTTATCAGTTGTCTAGTACTCATAACCACAAGCTCTGCTTAGCTTGAGACTAGACAGCGTTGTGTGATAGTTGTGTGAATATAATTATTATTATATAATTTAGGGGATTTTTCGGGAACAGTCGGGACCCATTAAAATAATCTAGACTAAAATCATTCCATATTATAAGGGTCCCGACTGTTGCAGTTTTGTTTTAATTAAATTGGTGTCTACGCTTGGTGTCTATGTGGACTGGACTTGTTAATTTAGAGTTACAAACAGACATAGTTACTTTCGCATTTTAAATAATTTTTAATTTGATGTTTTATTGCCAAAATCATAGATTTAAAATCATAAATTTTGGGCACGAGATATTTCGTTATTAAGTAATTAAAATTATCTTGTAATTATCTCAATTTATTTGCGAATGAATGAGCATGTTTTCTTCCATAATACTAATAATCCTCACGACTGAATTTCGATCACGGTTTTTTTTATTCTTGATATGTTCGCGCTTGACCGCTATATCACCTGATGGAAAGCGACGATGCGGTCGGCGATGGAGGGCGCTTACCTAGCAGTAACCTATTCACTCTTGACCTAAAGATTCCCGGGTTGTAGCCAGCTAGGAAATACAGATTCTGGCAAGGAATTCCACTCCTTAGCTGTACGCACAATGAATGTGTTCCCAAAACGTTTTGTGCGTATAGGTGAGATGTCCACCATGTAACAATTTCAACAGAGATTAGTCCAGTATAATATAATAGCATAATAAGCCTTTTAATGTTACCACTGTTGGGACTAAGGCCTCCTCTCTAGGAGAGAAAATGAGCAGTATTCCACCACTCGGGTCCAGCGCAAGTTGGTGGATGTCACATGTCTTCGAATTGGTTCTAGGACATGCCGGTTTCCTCACAATATTTTCCTTCACCATGTTGAGAGCAGTGGCGATGAAATCATCATCATCATTTTAGCTGAAAAAGTCCACTGTTGGACATAGGCCTCCCTTAAGCGTCTCCACAATGACCGGTCCTGTGCGTCTCGCATCCATTGGATTCCAGCGACCCTGACCAGGTCATCGGTTCACCTTGTGGGACGCCTTCCAACGCTGAGTCTTCCGGGACGCGGTCGCCACTCCAGAACCTTTCGGCCCCAACGGCCATCTGTTCTGCTTGCAAGTTGCTCTGCCTATTGCCAGTTGTGTAAGTGGCGATGAAATAAGTTACACAAAGTAATGCATCTGGCTGGGTTTGAACCCACGACCTAAAACTCGTAAGTCAGGGCCGTTACAACTGGGCCATCACTGGTCTCCAGCCATTAGCCAAGTTCACAGAAGATATTATAGTACACAAGTATGTGCGCAAACACAGGTGCACTATCTGTGCCTTCATTCTCATAGTCCGATTAGCATAGCATAGCATAATCGGCCTTATAATGTCCCCACTGTTGGAACTCAGGCCTCCTCTCTAGGAGAGGGAATGGGCCGTAATCCATCACGTGGGGGCCCACGTGCCTCACCGGAATCCTCACCGGGCGGTGAGGATTGGTAGATGTCACATGTCTTCGAATTTGTGGTACTAGAACATGCCGGTTTCCTCACGATGTTTTCCTTCACTATGTTAAGAGCAGTGGCGATGAAATAAATTACACAAAGTAATGCGCCTGGCTGAGTTTGAACCTACGACCTACAACTCGTAAGTTGGGGCCGTTACCACTTGGCCACCACTGCTCTCCTCAATCCCCTCAATCATTTTTTTTTTTAATGACAGGCTCGCGTTTGACCCCATCTCTCCTGATGGTAAGCGATGGTCCGATTATGAGACGGCAATCCGACACGACCTGAGAGAGATCTGGCGCTGGTCTCCCACTCCTCAAGGAGACACCTGCAAAAGCAGGAGCCCAGCAACTTAAAAAAAATACTACATAAACAAAATCATTTGGAAAGCTAAAATATTCGCTTTAAACTGCCTATAATATAACAACTTCCGATGGAAATCAGAAAAAAAATGGCGCAAATCATAAAGGAAATGGTTATTTTGAGGAAGGAAGTGAAGTACGTTGCATGTGTAGACTTAGTTCCTTGAAAGGAAGTTTTGTTTCACGCAACGGGCCAGCATTCGTGGCGGTTCGAATCCGGGCAGGCAATTATTGTGTGATTGTGTGCACAAAGTGGATTATTAAAATAATTGTGTCACGTTGTTTACTTTACGGTATTTTCTGGGTAGACAGAAAAAAAAATGGTTGATTGTCGATACTGAATTCCGTGCGGTAACTATTCCAATACATAAATTTATTTGGATGGTCGATGGGGCTGATACGAAGGCCTCCCACAAGGCAGACCGATGACCTGATGAGTCTCCGATGGATGCAAGACGCACAGGATCGTTCTTTGAAAGGCAGTGAAGAGGACGAGATAAGCGCGCTGTGGAAACAGAAACAACCAACTCCTCAACACTAGACCTCATCAGAACATCTCCCACCTGGACGCGAACTGCAATGGCTAGTCTGTATATCTCTTAACCGACTGCGGACCCAGATTGGCCGCTGCATGTGGAGCCATGGAACAGGACATGAGGCACCTGCTATGCTGCCCGTTCTGCATAACCAACTGCTCTTTTCAGTATTTATACGAAGTCAATAACAAAGCTGTACAGGTTGTTATCCGCAGAAGAACCAAGGTTGCCGACATAGCACGAATAATCGCCAAACTTAAGTGGCAGTGGGCAGGGCACATTGCTTGCAAAACAGATGGCCGTTGGGGCCGAACGGTTCTTGAGTGGCGACTGCGTAGCGGAAGATGCAGTGTTGGAGCCCTTTTTTTTTGCCGGGTTGGAATATCCTCATGGATGTCCTTCGCCTGGGGCAGGCGAAGGGGTCTGTCAGACTCTTACTGATTAAAAATCACCCCGGTGTTCCGTCCCACACTTGGACCGGGGATCGTGGGAGCTGATACGCCATCCATGATCCCCGGCTAGTGCCGGCCCGCCCACGCGGGTCACCTCAGGCCCGCGGGGATGTGTCCTCGCCCGCGACGATCGACAAGCGACGATGAATGCACGCGTGGAACACTACGCACTGCCGCCTCGGGTCTTGCTGGATGGGGGACGGCGGAAGTGAAGTATTGGAAGCCCTTCTACAAGGTGGACCGATAACCTGGTAATGGTTGCGGGAATCCGATGGATGCGAGACGCAAAGGACCGTTCATTGTGTTGACACTAGCAACAGTGCACGTCTTTCGGCTAAAATGATGATGATAGGTTGTCAAATATTGGTCACAAAAAAGTTAATTTGAGTCCGTCGACACGAAAACTAAGCTTGTGTTTAATTAGACCCATGTCAGTCTACACCAAGTTTTCTCAAAAGGTTTACTTCAAAGCTATTTTTACGGTGTATTTGAAATAAACTGATTTACTTATTCTGTGTTCGTGCGATCAATATACGAGCAACGTTACAAAACGCTAGTTCGATTTCACGCGCAAACGAAGTCGTTTTAATAGGGTTACCATGTGGAGCAATCTGTACTAATGTTATAAAGCTGAATAGTTTTTTTGGTTTGTCGACTGTACTTGCTAATCTCAGGAACTGAACAATTCTTTTATTGTCATCACATATATAGATGTTGCTAACGAAATAAACTAAATTTTGTATCTAACTAGGTCACCTCTATTATGTCTTACACGCAGGGGGGTATTTTTATTACGTAATTTCGCCTTTTTATGTAAAATCAACAAAAATATAAAAAATATCTGGATTTTTCTAGGAAAAACAAAGATAAAGAAACCCCAAATTTTTGGCTTAGTAAATTTCGTACAAACGTGTGTACAGTACAACAATTATGCGTTTATCAAGTTCAGTCAAGTTGTACAGCCCCCCTAGCCAAGTTACAAACGTTTCATTACGATTCTCTTTTCGTTGATCGCCTCGAGTCAGCCACGCCTCCTATTCCTATGTTCTGACCACGTAACTGAGCTTTGGAGCTGAGGTTGAGGATTCGGAGGCGTGGCCAACTCGAGGCGATCAACGAAAACAGAATCGAAACGAAACGGTTGTAACTTGACTAGGGGGGCAGATTTAAAACCGGTCATAATGAAGATACGTCAAGTGGATGGCACACAGGAAACTATTATGTCATATAACGATGAAATTCACCCACATGGCTAATAGCCATAAAGATTTGAGTTTTATGAATTTATTACCCTACTTATAGGCCATGCCATGTGTACTTAAGGTGTCTATTAGAATAATACATAATTTATTTTGTTATTACATAATAGCTATTACGTTAAATGTGCAAACCCTTTATTTGAGGTTTTTTTTTTTAAAGTGAGAAACCATCCAATGACTTCGCTCGTCTTGGGTGAAGTGGAAGGGCGTGTCAGACTCTTACTGATTGAAACCCATTCCTGTTCCTTCTTTGCCTTCGTTTTAGGGCTCCGGTCTTTTTTGTACAAACTCTTTTTATGGTTCCGTACCTCAAAAGGAAATAATGGAGCCCTTATAAGATCACTTTGTTGCCTGTCTGTCTGTCGGTCAAGACACTTTATCTCTCGATCGCGTACAGGTATCGAGTTGAAATTTAAACCGTATACTCAACTCTGCGGTCCCTTAAAGCTGTGAAAAAATCAAACTTGTAGGTTAACGAAAAAAAAAGATACGGTCGTTTATGCTGAAAAAAACGTATATTTCGACACTCTCAAGGGAATCAAAATTCATAGGCTACTTCCCGTTGTCCTAGGATAATGAAATTTGGCATGAAGCAAGGTCTCATAGCATAAGTAGGTATAGGGAAAAATGTGAAAACTGTAAATTTATAGTTACGTCACAAAAAAAAACTTTTTTGTTCGTAAAAATCTTTGAGATTCGGAAATAGAACCGTTTCCATAGGTAAATTTGTGCGGAACCCTCAGTGCGCGAGTCCAACTCGCACTTGCTCGGGTTTTGTTTTGAGGTGATCCCACCTTCATCATCAAATGATGTGACTCCTGCTGTAGGGTGGATTGCTGGAGTCTGTGTTTCCTGATAGCTACAACCTAGGGGTCTTTATGTCAAAGTGAATAGGTTACTTCAAGACAAGCGTGGTATTCGCGTCTTCAACCACATCATCGTTTACCAACAGGTGAGATATTGCCTGGCCTATTGGACTAGTGGATAGCAGCCCCGAATGCTATGCCAGAGCTCGTGGGTTCGTTTCCCATCCAAGACAAATGTTTGTGCAATGTGCACGATCATTTGTTCTGTGTCTGGATGTAATCTATCTATACTATTTATTTAGAAATATATTAGTATGTTTATCAGTTGTCTAGTACTCATAGCACAAGCTCTGCTTAGTTTGAGACTAGATAGCCTTAGGTGAAAGTTGTGGAATAATATTTTATAGTTATCAATCAAATTGTATCCTAGAATCGCAGCTGTAATGTCACTTGCCCCTGATTTAAGGTTACCTTTGAAAAAGTAAGTTTACCTAACATAAATCCATACTTACAACACAGTCAATAAGCCTTGAGTGCTGTCCCAAAGTTGCTCAACCGATAGTCACCGCATTCCCCCCCCTTCGTGCGCAAGCACCGCCAACCAGTCCGTACTGCGCGCGCGCCGATCGCAGACACGATTCTAAAATTTATTTTACAAGACTTTTTTTTTATTTCAAATCAAACTTTGGAAAATCGTGTGGTAGTTTTTCTTTTTTTGTTTATTTTCCAAGTGTGCTTTGTTTCTTCAATTGTTTATTTGGTTTTTTGTTAGTATCTTAATGTTGGTTGGTTTTAGTGTGTGATATAATAGTGTAGCATTGTTTTATATGTTTGTGTGTGTGTTGAGAGATTTTCTTATGTTAATCTTGGTAAATCTTTTATTTTATAGCTTTTGTGGGATAGGTAGAATTGTGACGGCTAGATCTTTAAGTTTAGTACCTTTTTCTTGTTTTCTGAGTATATTTTGAATATAAATTAAGTAGATTATTGGATCAATAGTTAGGGTATTCATAGAGGGAATGTACGATAGGGTCACCGTGGCCCTGGAACGGAGTTAATTATTATTGAATTAAAAGGTAGGGTATAAACAAAGCCAGGGCTGTGGGTGGAATGAAATTGTTCGAAAGAAGTGCTATGGCCCTTGAGGTACATGGGTGCTATAACACTGACACTCCCTCTCGCTCCAAAGAGAGTAACAGGAGCTATTTGAGGATTTCCTAACTAAAAAAAAGTAATTTCGTATTTTTTTTTAACTTGTGCTTAACTGCGATCCCACCTGATGGTAAGCAGTGATGCAATCGTTGATGGTGAAGCGCACTAGATTATTAAGAGCCTATTCATAAAATATATCATTAAGTTTTTCTATATTTTACCTTATCCACTATCTTACAGACATTTCAAAAAGTTGAAACCATTTCGGAAATGTTTTTTTAAAACTCATGCTTTTGGAGTCTGTAAAAAATATCAAGTCATGTGACAATTTCGACACAAAAAATTAAGTTTAGCATTCACTAATATCCGTTAACTTATGTCAACTATTGAGTAATACAAAACTGGTTCTACGAAAGTCTTTTAACTCAATTTGATCGTGAGTGTTGCTAACGAATAAAAGGGTCTATAATATAAAAGTTATATAGAATAAAAAAATCTGGGCAAGTATTTTTTTTTTGGAAATTGCGATTCGGGCTCGCGCCCTGAGGGTTTCGTACATACCTATGTAAATAGTTCAATTCCCGAATGACTTCTTAAAAAAAAATCCGTATCGCAAAAACAGTTTTTTTTTTGTGACGTAACGACAAAATTTTACTGTTTTGAAATTTAATCCTTTACCTATGCTACAAAACCTTGCTTTACGCTTGAGATAGTCGAAACATATACGTTTTTTTAGTTAATTTAGGAGTTTGGTATTTTCACAGCTTCAAGGGACTATATAGTTGAGTATATGGCTTTAATTTCAACTCGATACCTCCTCGCGTTCCTGAGATAAAGCGTCTTGACAGACAGACAGACGAACAACAAAGTGATCCTATAAGGCTTTAGTTTTTTCCATTTGAGGTACGGAATCCTAAAAACCTTTAATGTTCTGCGATTTAGTGTCTTCTTAGGACCATTCATTGCTTACCGAGTTTCCTACGTGTCTTAGAAAGCACGTTAAGGTCTTCGCTGGACGACGAGCTACCTATTGCTTCCCGTCCTTGCGGCGTTGCGCCCGCGCCTTTTGGTAACTCGCTACTCCCGGCGGCTGAGGCTTGCTCTCATTACAGCATCGCAGAAGGAGGTGACTGTTTCCCAAAACATTTTAATTCTGCCAGTTCAGTCTGACTGTTGGACATGGGCGTCCTGGGTAAACGGTCCTGTGCGTCTCGCATCCATTGGGATCCCGCGACCCTCACCAAGACTTCGGTCCACATTGTGGGAGGCCTTCTAACGCTCCGTATCCGGTACGCGGTCGCAACTTTTCGAGCCCATCGACCATCTGTATTGCGAGCAATATGTTCTGCCCCTGCCCACTGCCCACTGCACTGGGGGAGGCCTATGTCCAACAGTGGAAGTCTTAAAACTGAAATGGTGATGATGATGGCCTGTAACGATTGTTTAAAGATCTAAAAATGACAGCCGGGACCGACGGCTTAACGTGTCTTTTGAGGTACAAAACAGTGCTACAAAATGAACCTGCATATTAATATGAGTTTGGTAATAACTGTTTTTTTTTTAATTTTCTGTCTCAAACTAAGCAGAGCTTGTGTTATGTACTAGACAACTGATAAACGTACTTAAATATTTCTAAATACATACATATACATATTATAGATGAATTATACCCAGACAGAACAAATGATTGTACTCATCACACAAACATTTGTCCTGGGTGGGAATCGAACCCACGACCTCCAGCATAGCAGTCAGGGCCACTAGCCATTAGACCAACAGGCTAGTAATTTTATTTCATCATCATCATTTCAGCCGAAAGACGTCCACTGTTGGACATAGGCCTCCCCCAAATGCCGCCACAATGACCGGTCCTGTGCGTCTCGCATCCATCCAATTCCCGCGACCCTCACCAGGTCATCGGTCCACCTTGTGGGAGGCCTTCCAACGCTGCGTTTTCCGGTACGTGGTCGCCATTCCAGAACCTTTCGTCCCCATCGACCATCTGTTCTGCGAGCAATGTGCCCTGCCCACTGCCACTTAAGTTTGGCGATTCTTCGAGCTATGTCCGTAACCTTGGTGCTCCTCTAATTTTATTTGACGCCTCAAAATAAAACTAAAAATTATTTTTCTAGCACTATGTTTTATAACTCGTCACAAAGTACTAGGCGATCATAAATTCACAGCAATTTTACCGACTAAGATTGAAATCCACGACCTTTTGTCTAAGAAATCTTTAAGCCCATTGTACTGAAATTCTCAACATTGTATGAGAACCATGCATTAAGGCGTACAGTCCCTTTAACATACAAACTCGTACTGATGCCCGCATAGAGCCCCGCTGACATTTACATACAATTACATACGTAGAAGCATTTTTGGGTCTAATTTATCTATAATATGTATGTATTTAGAAATATTTAAGTATGTTTATCAGTTGTCTAGTACTCATAACACAAGCTCTGCTTAGCTTGAGACTAGACGGTGTTGTGTGATAGTTGTGTGAATATTATTATTATATAATATGTACATTTTCAAGAATAATTAACCAGCAATTTTTTTGTGTAAACATATTTCTAAAGATCAATGCTTTTTGATAGGAGTAGAGAAAACAAGCGAAAAAATATCATGCTCTTAACTTTTTTTTGGCAAAAATATTAGTCATACGGAAAATCATATTATATTGATAATGTTATACCTATTTAGGGACCCGCCTGCATTCAAAAATGAGGTATATAACTCATTTTTGAATGCAGGCGGGTCCCCTAAACCTTTATAAATCTTTTTTTTTTCTTTATGTGTATATTTCTTTCAAATCTATTAACCCAGCCATTACCAAAGAGTAGGCTTCAGAAAGTCACTGTTTTATGTTATTAATGGAAGCAAGGCCCTTAACACACACACTCATATAAAAAACACACACTTTCAAAATTACAGGGAAAAATACAATGTCATAATATTTTTAAATGCATAACAACGCAGACGAGAATCGAAAGGGGATAGCCCATACAGTTTTTACATTTGTCAAAGACTTTATTTATCTATATTTTAAATTCGCATTTTATGCTGTAATCATTTACGTAGTTTTCTATATTTTTGATTACTTCTTCGGATTATAAATAAACTTTTGTGCTTCTTTTTGTATAGAAATGTGAAGTAACAGTGTGAGAAGTGAACCTCAATGATATAAAATACTGACTTTTGGTGACTATTTTCAACTGCAAAAGGAGAATTGGGTAAGTTGATTTTCTTGACTCTTTACTTTATTTTTCATTTCATTCTATTTTTATATAAGCTAGTATTTATTTATTGTGCACACCTACTACAGTGTTATATTTTTAACCGACTTCTAAAAAGGAGGAGGTTCTCAATTAGGATGTTTGTATTTTTTTTTAATGTTTTTTCGCGCATAACTTCGTCACTTGCCAACCGATTTGAAAAATTCTTTATTTGTTGGAAAGGATATACTTCCCGAATGGTCCCATAGTCACCAAGTTGGGATCTGATGATGGAATCACTAAAAAAGGACTGCACTTCACTAAAAAAACACTAAAAGGATCAAAATAACTTTAATTTCGGAAGTCGGTGTTAAATAAGATACAAATAATACCGAGAAACACCGACTTCCGAAATTAAAGTTATTTTGATCCTTTTAGTGTTTTTTTAGTGAAGTCGGTTATTATATTTTTGTAAAAAGTTTTTTTTTTAACCCAAAGATTGACTGGTAGAGAATGACTTGTTGTATTAAGCCCGCCTACGTACCATTACTGTACATGAAGTTTAAATAAATAGATAAAGTCTCTCTATATTTAGTTTCCCTCCAGCCGGGGTTGTCCTTGGATACACTAGACGGCGCGAGGCGGTTGACGAAAAGAGAATCGAAACGAAACGGTTGTAACTTGGCTAGGGGGCCAGGCGCGGTATCAACTTCCTAATAGAAGTACCAATAACATTGCCCCACTTGGGTACCCAGGACCCTAATCTCCTGATTGCGACCCTAATCTCCCACGGACCAATGAGACAGTAACGTGAATAAGGTCAAATAAAATTAGCCGAAGATACTCTGCTGATGTAACAGGTTTTTCCCATTAACGCAAAGAACAAAAAAACTTTTTACAAAAAAAATATAACCGACTTCACTAAAAAAACGCTAAAAGGATCAAAATAACTTTAATTTCGGAAGTCAGTGTTAAATAAGATACAAATAATACCGAGAAACACCGATTTCCGAAATTAAAGTTATTTTGATCCTTTTAGTGTTTTTTTAGTGAAGTCGGTTATATTTTTTTTTGTAAAAAGTTTTTTTTTTCTTTGCGTTAATGGGTTTATGGGTTTCACACTTTTTAGTTGCGATACACTTATAAACAGACATACAATGTTACTTTTTGACTGTAAATGCTTAAGTTCTCGATGAAAATACCAAAATCACTATATGGTTGCCTATAATATTTGAGGAGTTCCCTCGATTTCGCCAAGATTCCATCATCAGATCCCGACTTGGTGACTATGGGACTATTTGGGAAGTATACCCTTTCCAACAAACAAAGAATTTTTAAATCGAATGGCAAGCGACGAAAAAACATTTTAAAAAAATACAAAAATCCGAACCTCCTCCTTTTTTAGAAGTCGGTTAAAAAAAAAAACTTACTTATAACTTTAAGTTAACTAACACTTACAGTGGAAGTTTGTAAATGTCAGTACCATGGAACAATTTATGGTTTTAGGGTACTTTTGACATAAATGAGCATGGTAGTTGAAAGTGACATGCTCACTCAAATAATAATAATAATAATATTCCACAACATTCACACAACGTTGTCTAGTCCCAAGCTAAGCAGCGCTTGTGTTATGGGTACTAGACAACTGATAAACATACATATATATTTCTAAATAAATACATATTATAGATAAATTTCACCCAGACACAGAACAAATGATTGTGCTCATCACACAAACATTTGTCCTGAGTGGGAATCGAATCCACGACCTCCGGCATAGCAGTCAGAGCCACTGACTACTAGACCAACAGGCCAGTCAAAATGTCTATACTCAATACTTTATTGCATTCCATATTATGTACATAGATATGATGTTGATGTCTCGCTGATGGAGGCACGTGTGTTGGATCATTCGGTTCCCTTCATCAAGCATTTTATCGTTGTCATTGCATGATGAGATGATTTTAAAATATCGATGATTTTCATGTGGCATGATATCGGACTCAACTCTATTAGGAGTTAGTGGTAGCAGGCAGACGTGGAAATAGTATATTTTAATACAAGTGGAGAAAGTTTGTCATTGTCACCGAGGCGGCATTCACCCGAGCCTTGGCGAAGGTGATATGGAGCCGAGGGCTGCAACGACAAATTTACATGTGTATCAAAAGACGTTTTTCAATACACATGGGTGTCGACGTGTGCCCAGCCTGATATGACAAATGTAATAAAATTACGGCAGTGACGCGCACTTTTCAGCACTTGTGCGAAAAAGAGTCAATCACACCCGCTCATAACCCACCACTTTAACTCTTATAAAGATTTTGTTTTATACTGTATACATATACCCGTGCCCTGTACCTGTGTGTATGTGCGTTCATTTTGCAGGTATGCAGCCGTCATTGTGGGTACTCACTGACGGCAATAATTACAGCATTATGCAATCATTGTGACATTATTGGACATCATCATCATATATAGCCTTTTCAAAGCCAGTTTAAGTTTTATAAAAATTCCGTCGTTTTATCCTTATGCAATCTTGACTAGGTTATATCGCAAGCAATTAATACCTATCTGTCTACCAGTTTTTTTATCTATGTATATATAAAAGCGAAATACCATTCTATAATTAATCACGAAATCTCAGAAACTATAACACCTACAAACTTAAAATTTGGCAAAAATTGAAATCAAGTCATGCAATTCCCGCGCACACTGTCCAAAATGCATTATATGTGCTATTTCAGGACATATTGACCTACTCGTGTTCTAATTTTCATCCAAATCAGATTAGCAATTTGAGCATGAAGATATAACAAGCATACACACTTTCGCCTTATATTTTATTTTGCAAATAGGTTAAAAAAAAACTTTTACACGTCAATTTTTTCGGAAAGAACCATATGGATTTGAATGATTGCTTACAATTGAAATTCCCCCGTTTTACAGCCTTTTTTTAAGGTGTGAAATTATCTAATGACTCCCACTCAAGGACTATAATCACACCTATGCTTCTTCAGATGCCCTTTGCCCATCGGGTAACATTTTCGTACTTCTCCCCATGGGTCCAGCAGGCATCGGCCCTGCTGAACCCCTACTGTTTGCTGACCTCTCTTTGAAGCGCGCGTGGAACACTACGCGCCGTCGACGACTCGGGATCGGTTCTTAGGACAAGCAGACGACGAGCTACCCATTCCTCGTCGTCTAGAAGCCCAATATCACACCCTTGATGATTTCTTACCCACGGTTAACTGGTCAGTAAATCACAATTCAGTGTACTAAACGCCTAAATACTGTCCTACTTATAACACAAAGATATAATATCTCCTTTATTATTTGCCGAACAAAACCGAATCTCAACGAAATGATGTAACTAGCTTATATTAGATCTAGGTCACTACCGTAACAAGCACTGGTTATTATAAGATTATCTCATACAATTGTTACACCCGGCACCGCCTGAGGGCGATCAAAATAATAGCTATAATGGACTAGACTTTTAATTGCATAAACATCTTCTTTTTAATTTGTGAGAGAAAAAATATACAGGCTGTTGGTTTTGATCGCTAAACTAATAAAGAAAGAAAGAAAGAAAATGAGTTTATTTACGTCAAACATGGCGCAAACCTTAAAAACAATTAATAATAACGACTTATAAAACAAAAAAATAATATTTTAATAGCCTGATTTACCCGCTTTTTCCATTAATATGAGTTTACATGTGGATGGATGGAGAGGGACAGGGAGACCAAAGAAAAGATGGATGGATTGTGTGAAGAGTGATATGAAAGAAAAGGAAGTTAGTGATAGCATGACGAGTGACAGGGCAGAGTGGAAGACAAAAGCGTGTTGCGCCGACCCCAAATAACACGGGACAAGGGCAGGAAGATGATGATTAACCTTTTAAGGTGTATGTTCCGCTGGCCTGTTCATACATTTTTCGTTCGCGTTATACTCCGTACATAGACACTTTTTGCTCAAAACGAATCATTTTATCACTTTTCTACAATGAAATAGTTTCGCATGTTCCTTTTTGGTAAATAATTTGCAATATATATTGAGAAAAATAGTCCTGAAAACCAGGCAAAATTTGACATTTTGTTTACCACTTGCATCGAATTAATCCGACGTGTGTTTTCATGTCCTGAGTGTGTTTGCGACTAGGTACTCCATCACGTTTAGCTTTTCAATCCCCATAAGTGACAGAAGAGCTGACGAGATGGAGTGTTTGGTCGTGGATGTGCGACCGTGGTGGAATAAACGCGCAGAGTGTTGGTCAGAAATGGGGACAAAAGGTTCTGGAGTGGCGACCAAATATCGGAAGACTGAGCGTTGAAAGGCCTCCCATAAGATGGACCGATGACCTGGTGAGGGTCGTGAGAATTCGATGGATGCGAGAACACATGGATTGTCCTTGACATTCCGACTCGCACTTGACCGATTTTTTATAAATCTAACCAACTTTGGTCCAAGAACCTACCTCTTTCCTGACAAACTACTTGCATGGGGCTAAGTGCGAATGGGACCCAGTGCGAATGGGACCAAGTGCAAATGAGACAAAGTGCGAATAACCCCACACAGGGCCGGTCGTTATGGCGACACTTATAGAAGCCTATGTCCAACAGTGGACGTCTTACTGCTGAAAAATAATGATGAAAAACAAAAAATATGTACTGCAACTATCTACAATAATATTTTTAATTCTTTAGAATGAGAACACCCTATGCGTGACGAGTGTGTCGGAAGTAATAAAAGTTTTAAGGTCATTAGGTTATAGCAGCGATTGTTAACAATAGCCGCCGACTGACTGGCCCTATACACGTCTGTGTCTACTCGCAAGACTCTATTAAAAGTACCGTATGGTGCCAACGTAAAGAATAGCACCATCCCATTTCTTCCCGTGGGTGTCTTAAGAGGCGACTAAGGGACATTTTGAGATCGTGCGTACTGTTGAGGCAATTGAGAGGCGAGCCAGGAGGATCGAGGCTTCAAAGTCTTGAGCATCGACGCCGAGTTGCTAGCCTGACGGTTTTCTACCGGTTGCATTTTAGGGAGTGTGCGTCGGAATTGCATAACCTAATTCCGCCTAGGCCGTCCCATCATCGGACCACCAGGCGTACGGTAATGCGCCACCGGTACATGGTGGACATCCTACCTATACGCACGAAACGTTTTGGGAACACATTCATTGTGCGTACAGCTAAGGAGTGGAATACCTTGCCGGAATCTGTGTTTCCTGATGGCTACAACCCGGGAATCTTTAGTCAAGAGTGAATAGGTTACTTCTAAGTAAGCGCGTTCCATCGTCGACCGCATCGTCGCTTTCCATCAGGTGAGATAGCGGTCAAGCGCGAACCTATCAAGAATTAAAAAAAGCACCTCAGGACACCGCGTGGTGGCGGGTATACCACCAGCAAGAGCATTCCCAAGGAGGGTTGGTGTCAGGCAGGCGGTCGACTGTAAAACAGTAGCCATATCTTTTACAATATGTGTATGGAATTCGCAGCACCTGTGCAAAATGAACTAGGGTTTTTGTGCCATCCCGGACGGGGGCAACGTAAGAAGCTAGGTCGGGAAATGAGATTGAGGTATGCAAATAGGATGAAAGAAAAGGAAGTAAGTGATAGCATGACAGGGGACAGGATAGAATATAAGAAAAAAACGTGTTACGCCGACCCTAAATAAGATGGGGCAAGGGCATCTAGTATATTTCCTGATTACTGGAGGTCGTCGCATATCTAGTTTAAATCTAAAAATAACCAAAAATGCTGCCTGTTTTTTTTAACAGTAGACTTCACATATTCCCGCGCACACTCTCCAAAATGCATCCTGTAAACACCGAAAGGCTGGCTACCCTGCGCCTGTGCTCAAGTCTTTGTAGAGTGGACTTAACCAGATCTGGATCACCAATTAGCCTCTTCGCACATATTTCCACCGAGTCCAAAGCTGCCAGGTGCTACGTTCACACAAGCAAACCCACTGGCAGCACTTTGTCAGTAATGACAAAAAACCAAGGCTAATAGGCTGCCGACCCGACAAGAGTTCCAGGTCACTGTGTAACCTACTCCACAAAAGGGAGGTTATGGGTTACACAATCCTTATATAGTTACGGCATAAACCTGACTAGAATATATTATTACGAGTGGCTTACCGTTAGGGTCGAGAAACTATTTTATGTCTGATGAGAAATTGTTGTATGGAGGTTACCTGCGCAGTAAACGATGGTAAGCAATGATATGATCGAGTAACTGATTCGCTCTTGACTTAAAAATCTAGGAAAATATACAACATTTTTAGTACATGCGAAATCTGAATATAGTGTGTTCAGAATCAGTTACATCTACCATCTTCTACCATTGGACAACCCGACGAACAGCGAGTATCCACCCTTACGTTGTTGAAACTTCAACGGTCTGAACTAAGCCTTTCGCTTCGTCTTTTATACCGCGTACATCGCAGGACTGGAACAATTTGCCTGCTGCGGTCTTCCCGTCCAACTATAATTTAGGTGTCTTCAAGGCTAGAGTGAATAGGCTCTTAATAAACTAGTGCGCCTGACCATCAATGATTGCATCTCCGCTTACCATCAGGTGGGATCGCAGTCAAGCACTGGTTTATATCAATTAAAAAAAAAAAAAAGTTACTGAATTGATTCCAATCATTTTTACACCACGTTATGGTATAAAAATGTTTTGCTTTGGGCTACTGGCCAAGAAATATAATTCTGGCTGTTGTAAACGTTCAAATTGCGCGGAGAACTTTAATTGTGCGATGCAGGATTTCGTAGTTTAGTTCATATGTTTGGCCATAGATGTCGCTACAACAGCCAAATACGAAACAAAACAAAAAGTAAGAGTAATTGACATAAGGCACGGGGAAAGGGAGGTTCCCGCCCGAAGTATTATCTTGTCTGTATCTTCGAATATAAGTTTCGAATCAGAGGTGCGAAATCAATCAGAAGTTCCAAACCGAATTGGAATCAAACGTCTGTAACATTTCTGTTAAAACCCTTAGGTTGTAGCTATCAGGGAAGATAGCTCTGGCAGGGAATTCCACTCCTAACGCACAATAAATGTTAATGATCCCAAAACATTCTGCACGGACCTATAGGTTTTTTTTTTAATGTGGTATATCCATGACTTCTCTAGGGCGGAACGGGAGGACATGTCAAACTTTTATAGGACCCCGGGTTCCCTTTTCAGAAGCCAACCCATGGCCACAACAACCTATGGGTGGTATATCCGCCATATGCCGGCAGCGCAACACCACACGTCTAGTGGTCTGATGATGGAACTGTCTTCTAAGACCCGATTAACAACAGCAGTACCTTAATTCACATAGCTTTCACACAGCGAAATCAGGCACCAGTACTAAAAGTCAACACACCTAATCGATTTCGCAGTGCTATCGTTATAAATCATTTGAAAGCTGACGATTAGACCTTGTCTAATCGATTCTAATCGATTGTAACAATCGCTTCTGTTGTGTCGTAATGTTTTGACATCCAGTTTCATCAGTTAGGTGGTTAAAAATTGCATTTAAAGTGTCTTCATCGGGATTTTAAGTTGCAACTTGATATTGATGCTGTAGCAGCTTGTAGCTTGATGATGACGACGAGCAACAGGTAGCTCGCCGTCTGACCATCCATCCATCAAGAGTTACCGTGGTCTTGGAACGTGAAGGGCAACTGAAAGACACATATAAGTCTTAATCACTAAAAGTCTGACACCTCTGGCCCTCTCGCTCCACCTATTCTTTTGATGACTTCCTGCCTCATCTTTTACCATTTATATGATAAATTTTCTAGATTCAATCTGTCCTTGTCCTTTTCAACCAAACTAAAAGAGATAGTAAATAAATCCCTTTTGTTCTTATGATGTCTAGACAGCCTGGGCTGCGAAATTGCTCGAAAGAGTTACCGTAACCCTGGAACGTAAAGGGCAATTGGAGGAACACACGTGAATTTTAATCCGTAAAATTCTTTCACTCTCAAAAAGGATTAAACTGCTGTTTGTACACATGTACACGCGTAACATCGTCTTTAGAATCTCCTAACACTCTTGAGAAGTTTCTGATGGAAAATGTCCTGAAGATGATGCTTTTAGAGGAGCAAGGTATAAAGTCCAATAAACCTCCGATGAAAAGGGAGGATCCTCCGACCAGACGGGTGTTTTGTCTGGTCGGGACAACTGCGCGATAGTTGATTTAGTATTAGTGGCCCTGATATGCCGGAGGTCGTGGGTCCGTTTCCCACCGAAGACAAATGTTTGTGTGATAAGCACGATCATTTGTTCTGTGTCTGGGTGTAATTTATTGTATAATATGAATGTATTTAGAAATATGTATATGTTTATCAGTTGTCTAATACTCATAGCACAAGCTCTGCTTAGTTTGGGACTAGATGGCGTTATGTGATAGTTGTGGAATATTACTGTTATTAACTCTTGATACCGCAGTTCAAGATTATTATTTTTTTATTGATATAAACCAGTGCTTGACTGCGATCCCACCTGATGGTAAGCGGAGATGCAATCATTGATGGTCAGGCGCACTAGTTTATTAAGAGCCTATTCACTCTAGCCTTGAAGACCCCTAAATTATAGTTGGACGGGAAGACCGCAGCAGGCAAATTGTTCCAGTCCTTCGATGTACGCGGTATTAACGACGAAGCGAAACGTTTAGTCTGGACCGTTGAAGTTTCAACAACGAATTTTGAATTTTAGTTCTTACATTGCGTCATAGATGTCGCTACGAAACCTTTACAAGAAAGAAAGATGGTGACCTTTTTCGACAAACATAACAGTAATTCCCAAATCCTTACGGTACTTATCATGAGCAAAGTTGTCCCGTTTTCGACCAGCCAATCAACTTTGCCAATACCATAATGAGCCGTAACCTGTTTCTTCGGTAATTTTACAACGCGATTTATTCGGCAAGTTTTTTGTTACGTTTTAAATTTTCCACTTGCAACCTTGAGCCATCTAGAATTTATTTGTACAAGTTCTTTGTGTTGAAGTTTTTCTTGACAATGTTTCTGCCGCCAAGGAGATGTACTTCGGTTTTCCGTCCTCGCAGAACGGATGGCCGTTGGGGCTGAAAGGTTCTGGAGTCTCGAGCGCGTACCGGAAGACGCAGTGTTGGAAGGCCTCCTACAAGGTGGACCGATGACCTGGTGAAGGTTGCGGGAATCCGATGGATGCGAGACGCACAGGACCGTTCTTTGTGGCGACATTTGGGAGAGGGCTATGTCCAGCAGTGGACGTGTATCGGCTGAAATCGGTGAATCGACTTCGGTTTTAAGGGAAGGTGTGCCCTCATCTCCCATCCCCATGATTGTTTTGATAATTTACTCCCTAAAGGAGTCATATACCTATCTATACGAGGGTTTGGAGAATGTTCAAAAAATTAACAATAGCCCTGAAACCTAAACATTAAACCCAACCAGATGGATCACTTTATGTAACTTATTTCACCACCACTGCTCTCAAAATGGTGAAGGAAAACGTCGTGAGGAAACCAGTATGTCCTAGAATCGAAAATTCAAAGACATGGGACATCCACCAACCCGCACTGGGCTTGCGAGGTGGATTACCTATTCCCTGTCCAAGAGAGGAGGCCTGAGTCCCAGCAGTGCTAACGTTAAAAAAAAGGCTGATTATTCTTAACAATACGCAGCCCAATAGATATATCGGCCGTCCGGTAACCGTCTGGACCGAGCACGAGTTGTTGATGACGTCTCAAAGAGATGTCAGCAAATTCCTACTGGCGCCATGGGTTCTCTTCTGAAAGGAAAACCGGACTCCTGGAACGCAAGGCAATATGGAACATAAGAGTGGGTTTTAGTTAGTAAAAGTCTGACATGCCTTCCCTCTCCGCCCTAGAGCGAGATAAGTAAGTAAAAAAAGCGTTCGTTACTTTTTGCGTTCCATGGCCACAAAGATTCTTTCGAACAATCCGCACCCTAATGTGGATATGTAAGCTTATTTAATTGAATTCGGTGAGACATATGATTTCAGTTTATCATTTCAGCCGAAAGAGGTCCACTGTTGGACATAGACCTTCCCCCAAGTATCGCCATAACAATGTCCTGTGGTCATCGGTTCACCTTGTGGGAGGCCTTCCAACGCTGCGTCTACCGGTACGTTGTAGCCATTCGTCCCTATTGACCATCTGTTCTGCAAGCAATGTGGCCTGCCCACTGCCATTTAAGTTTGGCGATTCTTACGGCTATGTCTGTAACCTTGGTTCTCCTGTCTTCATTTTCCCTTTTGTTTTTTTGTGTTTTTAGTTCACAAGCATAGATATATTTTTAAATAAAGATTCCTTAGACATTCATATCATGTGTCTTAAAAGTTTTTTGACCTTCATTATAATTCTAGCGATTCCGGAATTTATGAGCTGACGAATCGATAACTTATAGGGTGAATGTACAAGTAACTGTCTGTGGTTTTATTTTATTTTAGGAAATAAATTGTGAGACAAAGGAGTTAGCTTTGAAATAAGGAAAATGTTTTAAATTTTGTCTTTGGAAAGATTTTTTTTAAACATTTGTTAGGTAGATACAATAAATCACGTTATGTTGGCATTATAGTAGGTATTTCACTTTGTCTGTCTGAAAAAATCAAACTTCTCTGTTAACGAAAAAAAAAGATACGGCCATTTATGTTGCTAAAAACGTGTACACAATAGAAAGACAATGAGAGAGTGAACGCCGGTGTCCATCATCATCATCATCATTTCAGCCGAAAGACGTCCACTTTTGGACATAGACCTCCCCCAAATGTTGCCATAATTACCGGTCCTGTGCGTCTCGCATCCATCGGATTCCCGCGATCCTCACCAGGTCATCGGTCCACTTTGTGGGAGGCTTTCCAACGTCTTCCGGTACGTGGTCGCCATTCTAGAACCTTTCGTCCCCATCGACCATCTGTTCTGCGAGCAATGTGCCCTGCCCACTGCCGTTTGGCGAATTTGGCCGACAAGTTTGGCGATTCTTCGGGCTATGTCTGTAACCTTGCTTCTCTAGCGCATATCTTTATTTCTGACGCGATCACGGCGTCCGCTTGGGTTTTAATGAATTAAGAAAAAATCTATTCGGTTGCTTTTTCATAAATGTAACAGCGAATATTTATGAATGAAAGAAAACATCTAGTCTGAAGGAAAGTGGTGTGGTTCTGCTTCGGTGCCTCAATACGATGCGTTGCACAGGGGAAAATACACAAAAACCGGCCAAGTACGAAAAGAGCTCACGCTCGAAGGGTTCCGTACCAATATCTATACAACATTAAAAACTATAGAGGCAAAAAAAAACACTTTTGTTGTGTGACCTAAATATTTATTTTATTTTAATTCCATTTTTATTTTTACGGTCCTGACTAAGCGTTTTGCCTCGTCGTTTATACCGCGTACATCGAAGGACTGGAACAATTTGCCTGCTGCGGTCTTCCTGTCAGATTATAATTTAGGTGTCTTGAAGGCTAGAGTGAATAGGTTCTTAATAAGCACTAGTTTATATCAATTAAAAAAAGTAAATACCTAGCGCTGTTTTTAATTTATTTTTTAGTTTAAGTTCTCATAGTCCACTGCTGTGAGCAATAAGACCGCTATTGTACCCATAGTTTTAAGTTTCTGTAAAATTGTGACTATTTTGGTGTACAATTAAGTTTTTCTATTCTATTAATATCGAGAAAATCACGTCTGTTATATGGGAGCCCCACTTTAATATTTATTATATTCTGTTTTTGTCTAACTATCACGGTTCATGAGATATAACCTGGTGACAGACAGAGACAGCTCTTAATAAATTAGTGCGCCTCACTATCAACGATTGCATCACTGCTTACCATCAGGCAAGCACTAGTTTATATTAATTTAAAAAAAAAAAACGGAAATTAGCGCCTTAACAATACGTTCCGTTTTTACCCTTTAGGTGTGGAACCCTAAAAAAGAAATTTTTATTTCACCGCTATGACAGACGGACGGTAAAACATAGTAATATTTGCTGTAAAGATTTTGTGATAAGATTAATGTTATAAAAAATAAACTTGGTTGGAAAAAATTGTGGGATGGCTTTTACCATTTTTTTCATTCATTTCAAGGTAGGGAATTTTCTTAAAGAGATGTGAAAAAAAGAAAGAAAAATCATTTGTTTGTGACTCGCACAGACACAAAAAATATAAAAAAAGACTGGATAAGTGCGAGTCGGGCTCGTCCACCGAGGGTTCCGAACAAACTTAACTATGAAAACAGTTCAATTCCCGAATTGTGTTACGAAGATTTTTCCGAATCGCAATTTTTTTTTGTAACCTGACTACATGTTTACAGTTTCCTATACTTCTGCTATGAGACTTTGTTTCATGCTAAATTTGAGACCGGATTCTAGTTCAACGAGTACCCTATGAATTTAGATTCCGTTGAAAGTTTCGAATTGCACGTGTTTTGTGACATAAACGGCCGTATCTTTTTTTTCGTTAACTTAGTCGTTTGATTTTTTTACAGCTTCTAGGGGCTGCAGAATAAAGTATATGGTTTTAATTTCAACTCGATACCTCCACGCGTACCCGAGATAAAGGGTCTCGACAGACAAGCAGACAGACAGACAACAAAGTGATCCTATAAGGGTTCCGTTTTTTCCTTTTGTGGTACAGAACCCTAAAAAGGTTCAATATAGCTTCGACAAAACACTATAAAACCAGTATCGATACAAAAAATACATTACACGAAATAAAACAAAACTTGGAGAGTGCTCAGCGATACCTAGCGAGTGTCATCTAATTAATATTCGCACAGCGTCTGAGACAAAAGAAATAAACAAAGAAAATGGTTTTAAAAATGTTACTCTGGTGGGTCTTGCAGTCGTTGTCTGAATTTTATTGTTTTACTAGCTTTTGCCCTCGACTTCGTCCGCGTAGAAGTCGAAAATGGTTTTATTAGGTTTTTTTAGATACGAAAATCATCATCATCATCTTCCTGCCCTTGTCCCGTGTTATTTGGGGTCGGCGCAACACGTTTTTTTCTTCCACTCTACCCTGTCACTCGTCGTGCTATCACTAACTTCCTTTTCTTTCACATCACTCTTCACACAATCCATCCATCTTTTCTTTGGTCTCCCTCTCCCTCTCCATCCATCCACATGTAAACTCATAACTCTTTTAAAATAGTAACATGCGTCTCATCCCTCCTCTTCACATGACCATACCAAGACAAACGATTCCCTTTCAACTTTTCAGACACTGGCGCCACTTTCAAATTTCCCATTATATTTTTAGATACGAAAATATGAAATATTATTTATTATCTTCGTATTATGTGATAGTCCATTGAATTTTATGGCGAGCGATATTGTATCTTAAGATAAAATATTATAGTATCTCAGCCGTGTGCAGCGCCCCTTAGTGAATTCCGCTGCGGGTGACGTTACCTACGACAAACTTATTATTTTCGGTTAGTACAGGTAATTGGGTCTAGGGATCGAACTGCAAAATTAAATTTGTTGTTTATTGTATATACTTTTCCGGAATAAAAAGTACCCAGTGTGGTGCCCAGGATATTCAAGAATAATTATACCAAGTTTCATCGTAATCGAACCGGTAGTTTTTGTGTGATGCCTGAACAAACAGACAGACAGACAGTCAAAAAGGGCTGAGACTCAGAGCTCCTCTCTAGGAGAGGGAATGGGCCGTAGTCTACCTCGCGGGCCCAGTGCGGACTGGTAGATGTCACAAATCTTCCAATTTTTGGTTCTGGGACATGCCGGTTTCCTCACAATGTTTTCCTTCACCGTTTTGAGAGCAGTGTTATAATATTATGTCCTAATTAGCTGATGACATTTGATGATAGTTTTTGTTAATTTAATTTGCATAACTTAATTGATTTTTAAGTATGAACATGGAAAATAATATTTTATTAGTTTACCTTAATAATCATCTTATATTTTTAACTCGCTTCTGTTCTCGCCTCGGTTTCACCCGCGTGAATGTCGAAAAATATTCCAAGGGGACATGGTCTACGCACGAGGGAGCGGCGGAGAAGAACGTGCAAGAAACTCCATGGAAACTCTTTTAAAGCATATTATAAATTACATAAATCTTGGTTACATATTTCTTGTCGCTTCTAATATGTGAGCACAATGTAGATAAGTAATAATAATTACAAAAAAAACTAAAACTAATTTTAAAAATAAATTAACTGGCAGCTAAGAGATGACCAGTCTCAACTAACGACACCCGTTCACGAGCATGACGCGTGCATCAACCCACTCAGCTCAACCATTTTGAAGGGATCTGAATGACCCAATAACACGTGCCACCATCAGCGAGACATTTGAGTGAACATGACAAATCAGTTTGACACGCCCTGTCGCTCCACACAGAATGAGAAAAGTCATTTGATGATATTCCACCTCAAAATAAAAATACAGACGATCATAGAATCACCGCCTTTTCAAGTTAGATACAAAAACGAATAATGTAAGAACCGATAAGGTTAGGGAGGTCAGACTGCCTCTTTATCATAAATAAAAGCACAAACTGGTAGCATCTTGGCTTTGGAATAAACTGGTTTGGTTTTAATTAGCTAGAACTGAATGTGAATCCAATTTAATATATTTGCTATAAATAATTATACAAGTTAGAACCAAAGTGGCAACGGGCTGGGCACATTGCTCGCAGGACTGATGGTCGATGGGGCCGAGAGGGCGCCCGCGTACCGGAAGACGTAGCGTTAGAAGGCCGTCTACATTTTGGACTAATGACCGGGCGAGAGTCGCGGGAATGCGGTGGATGCGAGACGCACAAGACTGATCGTTGTGGCGAAGCTTGGGAGGCGTATGGCCAACAGTGGACGTCTTAATAATGGATGAAGGACGTAATGCAATAGTACCCCAAGTCTTTAAGTCAAGAGTAAATAGGTTGCTTCTAGGCAAGCGTGCTCCATCATCAACCACATCATCGCTTAACATTAGATGAAATAGTGGTCAAATGTAAGCATAATAGCGGTCCCATTCTTTTTGTTAACCACTGATTCCTAATAAAAAACTGTGCAAGTGCGATTCGGACTCACGCACTAAGGTTTCCGTACAAACTTACCTATAAAAATAGTTGAATTCCTGTTTTTTTTTACGTAACTACAAATTTACAGTTTTCAGATTTTTTCCTATACTTATGCTATAAGACTAAAACCTTTTGCTTCATGCCAAATTTCAGGATTCTAGATCAATAGGAAGTACCCTATGAATTTTGATTCCCTTGAGAGTGTCTCAAATACACGTTTTTTGTAACATAAACGGCCGTATCTTTTTTTTCGTTGACTCAGTAGTTTGATTTTTTCACAGCTTCAACAGACCGCAATCTTGTGTATATGGTTTTAATTTCAACTCAATACCTCTATGCGTTCTCGAAATAAAGTGTCTTGACAGACAGGCGGACAACAAACTGATCCTATAAGGGTTCCGTTTTTCCTGTTGAGGTACGGAACCCTAAAAAGGAAGTAAGATGGACAAATCACTTTGCCCTTCAATTCAATACCTACCTATCTCTCCTAGGAGCTCACTTACGCGTCTGTCTCTGGGGAATAATGTCATATTACATGATCCATTGCAAAATGTCGATGTAACTGGCTGGCAGTTCGTCTGTCAGCCATTTTGTCTTTGGGTGATGCAATAAAACTATGTTTGGAATACTTGCGAAAGAATTTAGTGATTAGGCTGGACTTGTGACAGGTTAGGTTGAGATTTTGATGGTAGAGGGCGCTGTAAAAGTGTTTTAAGGAAGGTGTATAGAATAGAATAAACTTTATTGTATATACCAAAATTTATACAAAAACTCAAATCTATGGGTACAATCACTTATTCTCTTTCTTTTATATTTATATTTTGTATATATGTATGTAAAATAGATACACGTATGTGTATCTATTTTATTATTAAGTATCGAGTTTTGTTTATTTTTATATTTGCACCAAGTGCAATCCCATTTTGTGTCCAGGCAGTCTCTATCCATTCTGGGTTGCCTGGAAGAAATCGCCGATTGCGATAAGGCCGCCAATTGTATGTTTTTATGTTGTATTATAATTTCAATTTGTAATCTTGGTATGCAACAAAGTATATATAAATAAATAAATAAAAACAATAGTGGTCTTATGACCGACAGTAATATCTATCTACCAGACAACCTTAAAAGATATCGTCCTACTTAAAATAATACAGGGAGTGTGTGGTGTAATGCTAACAAATTACGCAAAAACACTATAGATAAGCTTTTAATTAAAATATTTATATTATATACCTGTAGCGACATCTTTGGCGTCACATAAGAACTAATTCTACATCGCGCAATTAAAATTGTCCACGTGATTAGAACATACAGAACAGCCCGAAATCATATATCGGGTAGTTGCCCACCAGACATAACACTCGTCTGGTCGGAGGATCCTCCCTTTTCAACGGAGGTTTGCGGGACTTTACTCTCTGTTCCGCATACTTCCAAACTGGTGTCCCCGACGAGATCCGAACTCGTGATCTCCTGTCTACCATATAAAACACAATTAAAAATTCAGACAAAACAGTCCATAACTGCAATAATTAAAAAGATAAAAACAGAGATTTGGTCAATTCCCTCAGTGATTTCATCAAATCACAACTCGGGTTTCTCCGGACGGTTACCAGACGGCCGGGCGGCGAGCTACCCATTGCTCGTCAACTAAAAATTACTCGTGTAATTTCTAGTGTAGGGCAACAATATTTCAGTACACTTCCTCGAAAACCCGCTGTAATCCCACCGCTTTTAGGCACGCAATAGACTGTTTTCCGCACTAGTGCAGAAAAGTGCGCGTGCTCTCCCCCGCCACAATGTTATTAAATGTATCGTATCAGGCTGGACGTGCGTCGACCCCCACGAGTCGCCGGTCAACCTCCGTTTATTCATTCCTTCGTAAGTGTATTGAAAAAAGTCGTTTGATACACGTGCAAATTTGACACTGCAGCCCTCGGCTCCATAACACACTCGCCTACGGCTCATGCGAATTTCGTCTCAGTCGCAATGACAAACTTTCTGCACTTGTATCAAAATCTACTATTTTAAATCAAATATATAATATATTCCACAACTATCACACAACGCCGTCTAGTCCCAAGCTAAGCAGAGCTTGTGTTATGGGTACTAGACAACTGATAAACATACTTATATATTTCTAAATACATACATATATAGATAAATTACACCCAGACACAGAACAAATGATCATGCTCATCACACAAACATTTGTCCTGGATGGGAATCGAACTCCACTCAAATAAATCTTATTTAACTATATACACAAACAAATGACGATCTTTCTTCACAAACAATTTATAAAAGATTCGATTCTATCACGTTAACCAACAATTCTAAAATAAACAAGAATGAAGTAGGCCAGCAGGCCGTGCGGTCATACTTCAAGTATTGAGATAATAATTAGCACTTGTACACGTAAGAGATGTCAATGTTTTAGCGTCTATCATTAGGTATAGAGATTGTATTGTCCTTGGGCTAAAAAATATGATCATCATAATAGTGTGAGGAGTATTTTTCTTTCATGTTTCTTTGTAGCTGTAGCGACATCTATGGCGCTAAGTAGGAACTAATATTCAAAGTTCCCCGTGCGATTAGAACATATAGTATACAACAACCAGATAATTATCTGGCAGTAGCCTGAACCTCTAAACTGGTGACCCTGGAGAATGAACGTCAGCGCAGCCTTCGTGCTGCTACTACATCGTGATGTCATCATCACTTCCTTAAGCTTTCGAGCAGCAAGCCATACAGCCAGCACTTTAAAGGCTTTATAGGGTATCTTGACCACCGGCTTGCCTACCTGCTCATCACCCCTCTGCCTTATTAGCGACCTTGACTATGCTCACTGCTCCTCCGGCCATTCACATGAAGAACCATAAAGAACTTCTTCTTGTCGACGCCAGTAGTCAATCCACTACGTTGCCCAGAACCGCTCCGATGTACTGGACCCAGTAGCACTACTCTGACCCAATGGAGCCTGCAGCCATTCACTAGGAGAACATCGTTCCGACTCACTTAGGCATCACCGTAGACAGTTCCAACTCACCGAGAACTTAAAAAAAAAATCGTTACCCCACAATAGGAACTCCTTTATCGTGGGTGTGTTCATAGCTTCTACTCAACTATGTGGCTTTCAGTTTTGACGTATTCGAACCAAAGTTTTGACGTACTCGAACCAAAGTTTTGACGAACTCGAACCAAAGTTTTGACGAACTCGAACCAAAGTTTTGACGTACTCGAACCAAAGTTTTGATGTACTCGAACCAAAGTTTTGACGTACTCAAATTAAAGTTTTGACGTACTCGAACCAAACTTTCACTGACCAGGCACACATGACGGTGCATCAAAAACCTTCAATCTATGGAGTGGCGGCGCAACTGGTCGCGCCGTCATGGTGTCCCGGTGAAATATAGCCTACTTCCACACGGGCAAAACCACTGACAATTCCTAGTCTACAATATTTCATATAATCACATAACACCTTCAAAGATGTCAGAACAATACCTCATTTACATGTAACGGTAGCCAGTCATACTTTTGACTTCTTGACCGACTTTACCAAAGAGAGGTTATGTAATGGCCGCTATTGATATTTCCGGCAGCGGCGTTTTTTGTTCAGCTGTCTGTCTCAAGTTGTTGTCGTGTAAACATACTTTGTGGTTTAAGCTTCAAACACACTAGGGGACAAAAATGTCCCCCAACACAAATTGTTGAACAATATAGTGATCTGGCTCTGTTCAGTACATGAGCCCCAGCATTTTGCTGAGCGCTGGCCGTTTTGCGCGGATGTGTCACATAACTCACTCTATTGCGTTTTTATTCTTGATAGGTTCGCGCTTGACCGCTATCTCACCTGATGGAAAGCGACAATGCGGTCGACGATGGAGCGCGCTTACTTAGAAGTAACCTATTCACTATTGACTTAAAGATTCCCGGGTTGTAGCCATCAGGAAACACAGATTCCGGCAAGGAATTCCACTCCTTAGCTGTACGCATAATGAATGTGTTCCCAAAACGTTTTGTGCGTATAGGTGGGATGTCCACCATGTACCGGTGGTGCATTGCCGTACGCCTGGTGGTCCGATGATGGAATTAAGTTATGCGATTCCGGCGCACACTCCTCGAAATGAAACCGGTAGAAAACCGACAGGCTAGCAACTCGGCGTCGATGCTCAAGACTTTGAAGGCTCGATTCAACGAGTGCATCATTGCTAATGATCCTCCTGGCTCACCTCTCAATTACTTCAAGTGCATCAAGCTGGTATCGAGCAGATCTGTCCTAAAGATGAGAGCAGTACTCTATACACGACCAAACTTGCGCTTGATAAAGTTTGAGCAGCTGTTGTATGTGTGAGGTACTGTCTGACCTTCATGAAGATTCCCATTCCCTTGAATAGATTTGTTATAATATTATACATATATATTTTTTAAGTTATGTGCCATGTTTGTTCGGAATAAACTCTTTTTCTTTTATTCTTTCTTTCACATAGCACTTTACGGATCAGATGACATTGTGTGTCTAAGTCTAACACTCCCTCTCGCTCCGCCTAGAGCAGGAGAAGTAATCTGTTAATTTCCCATCTAAACAAAAGCTTTGAACGGATGAACTCCACCTACCGATTAACCTACATCGATTCATCTCAATGAGGCATACAGCATCCATTCTATGTATGTATGTACATTACATGTGGCTATGTAAGTTTGTATAAAACGACCTTGTTAACATGGACGGATGCGCGAAGGTCGAGCAATGTCCTGTATTTACATAGAACTAGCTTTTGTCAACGGCTTCGCTCACTCAAAAGAGGAAAATGATTCCAAGGTGTTTTTTTTTAGGTGGGAAATCATCTAATGACATCTCTCGTCCTAGGTTGGAGCAAGAGGGCGTGTCAGGCTTCTACTTACTAAAACCCAATCGTTTGTTTCTTCTTTGCCTTGCGTTCCAGGGCCCCAGTAGGCTTAGACCCTGCTGGGGCCCCTACGATTTGCTGACATTTCCTTGAGGAACACTACGTGCCGTCGACGACTTGGGCTCGGTCCGGACGGTTACCGGACGACTGGACAGCGTGCTACCCATTGCTCGCTGTCCGCAAGCCTGCGCCTACGGTGGCTGGAAATCGGGATCGGGATCCCGGCGGCTGGGGCGTGAGGGCCGTTCCTTCGCACGTGCGGCCGCCTCCTTTGCTAACATTATGCTTCGTAGAAAGAGGCGACTGCCTGCCACGCCTCGCCCCGGACCATGACCTGTACCAAGACCCGGCGCGAGAAGTCGTTGCCGACGGTGTTCTGCCCAAGCGGGGCACACCTCTACCGTATGCTCCACCGTGTCCTCCGGGATTCCAAGGTCCACGTTTGCTGCTAGGTGGATAAATACAAGTCAAACACAATGGTTTCAAATGCCGCAGACACGTCCACACCACAACATAAATAGATATAGAAGTCAATCTCATTAATATACTTCACTTTTCATACCTACGCTCGGCGATCGCGCTAGAGTCAGCGCGTGGTGCCGTTCTGTCCGAGTGCGACCGGGCGCGGTGATAAATGCCTACCTAATCTGAATCGTAAAAATATTACATGGTCACAAAATCATCTTCTCTTTCTCGGCACGGAGCCTATTCTGTGTTACGTTAAAACAAACCGTCAAAAATACAATCAAATATCTACTTACCTCTCTAAAACAACTGGTAGCCTAAAAAACGTCAATTCACTGTTTAACTTTGAATTTAAACAACCGTCCACTGAACAATTAGAATAAGGTTTTTTTTTTATTTTGGTCCATCGGGTTACATAGGATTGTGTGAAGAGTGATATGAAAGAAAAGGAAGTTAGTGATAGCATGACGAGTAACAGGGCAGAGTGAAAGAAAAAAACGTGTTGCGCCGACCCCAAATAACGCGGGATAAGGGCAGGAAGATGATGGGTTACAATTTACGTTTCGGAGGAGTTTAACCACAAACACCGCGACACGAGAATTTTATATATTAGACTAGCTGACCCGGCAAACGTTGTTTTGCTATGTATATAAAAAAAAAACATCTAAAATTAAAAAAAAAAAATAGATGTTGTCCGATTCTCATAGACACCGGATAAGCACAAAAAATTTCATCAAAATCGGTCAAGCCGTTTCGGAGGAGTATGGCAACGAAAACTGTGACACGAGAATTTTATATATTAGATTTTAGTGGATTCTTGACCTAACGACAAATTCTGTTCAATCTAACTAACAATCGAAATCTGTGACACACAGACAAACAGGTCAAACACATACAACACACCTCATATTATATAACGACTTGTTAACTTTATGTCACTGTGACTCCGCAAATGATCTTTGCCTCATGACATTTACACTAAAATAAAACTTTGCTTAAAGCCTTAAAACAGAAAATAGATTTCTCAATTTGTTTGAGGTACCTTTTTTTTTTGTCGACTAGCTTTTACACGCGGCTTTCTGCATAGCATAGCATAGCATAGTCGGCCTTATAATGTGTGTGCTGGGACTCAGGCCTTCTCTCTAGGAGAGGGAATAGGCCATAATCCACCACGCGGGCCTAGTGCGGGTTGACGAATTTCACATGTCTACGAATTTTTGGTTCTAGGACATGCCGATTTCCTCACGATGTTTTCCTTCACCGTTTTGAGAGCAGTGGTAATGAAATAAATTACACAAAGTAATGCGCCTGGCTAGGTTTGAACCCGCGACCTACAATTCGTAAGTCGGGGCCGTTACCCCTCGGCCACCACTGCTCTCGCGGCTTTCTGTGCCTACAAAAAATACAGCCTATATGACTCAGGAATAAAGCAGCTTTCTATCTGTGAAAAATTTTAGCAATCAGACCAGTACTTTCTTTCCTCCTACAAACAAGAAAAAAATCTTTACCACTTTATATATTAGTATAGATAAGCTCGCGCTTGACCGTTATTTCACCTGATGGAAAGCGATGGTGAGGTCGACGATGGAGCACGCTTGCCTAGAAGTAACCTTAACTTAAACTCTTGACTTAAAGACCCCTAGGTTGTACGAGTAGGTATCAGGTAAAACAGACTCCGGCAGGGAATTCCACTCCTTAGCTGTACGCACAATGAAAGTGTTCCCAGAAACACATCCGCTAAGAGCGGACTTTACGAAACTCCACCCCTAACGGGATAAAACGGGGGTTGGAAGTTTGTATGCAGAAACCTATTTTCGGAATATTTACATAATTCGGGCGAAGCCGCTGGCAGAAGCTAGTGTTTTTATAAAAACATACTCGCGAACGAAAACGCTAGCAAAATACTAATTTACAATAACAGATTTAACATTACTGTCATTGTACAGTTGTCAAAAAAATTCCCACGGTTCTCGTCAATCATAATTTTGTATGACTATATGTATGACCAATGTCATATGGTATTTGTATGATGTCAAACAATTGGTTACAGACACAGCATAATAGTTTTAAGTATATTTCAATTTTAATAGCCTTATGTTATGTCATTGTCATATATTTATTTATTTTATTCTTTATGTACACAACAGTACACTGGTTGACTTTTTTTTTTGTTGATAGGGTGACATTTGACCACTATTTCACGTGTTTAATTGTAAGCGATGATGTGGTCCAAAACGGAGCATGCTTGCCGAGAAGCACCCTATTCACTCTTGATTCAAAAAAGCAACAACCTAGGGGAGGTTGTTGCTCTCAGGAAACACAGACCCCGGCAGGGGATTCCGCCCCTTAGCTGTACGCACAATGAATGTGTTCCTAAATCGTTTTGCACTACCATGTACCGGCGCAATGAGCAGTGATGGCCGAGTAGTAACGGCCCCGTCTTACCAGTTGAAGGTCGCGGGTTCAAAACCAGCCAGGCGCATTACTTTGTTTAGTTTATTTTATCACCACTGCTCTCAAAACGGTGAAGGAAAACATCGTGAGGAAACCGGCATGTACTAGAACCAAAAATTCGAAGACATGTGACATACACCAATCCGCACTGGACCTGCGTGGTGGTTTACAGCCCATACCCTCTCCTAGAAAAAGGAGGCCTGAGTCCCAGCAGTGGGAACATTAAAAGGCTGATTATGCTATTATGCTATGTACCGGCGGTGCAACGAATTACGTCTAGTGGTCCGATGATGGATCGGGCTTGACTTAATGCCTTAGGAATTTTCTACCAGTCAACCTGTTGGGGTGATACAAAATCAAATTGTGTCAGGTGCAAAACTGAATATTTACCTAACATTCTAATTGATGTATCATCATCACCCACACATACTAAACGTTTTGGGAACATATGCGTACAGCTAAGGAGTAAGGAGTAAAATTCCCTGCCGGAGTCTTTGTTACCTGAGAGCTACAACCTAAGGGTCTTTGAGTCAAGAGTGAATAGGTTACTTCTAGCTTACCATCAAGTAAGAAGAAGGTCAAACACGCGCCTGTCAATAATATAGCATATAATCAACCTTTTAATGTTCCCACTGCTGGGACTCCGGCCTCCTCTCTAGGAGAGGGAACAGGCCATAATCCACCACGCGGGCCCAGTGCGGGTTTGTGAATATCACATGTCTTCGAATTTTTGCTTCTAGGACATGCCGGTTTCAAGATGTTTTCCTTCACTATTTTGAGAACAGTGGTGATGAAATAAATTACACAAAGTAATGTGCCTGGCTGGGCCTTTACCACTCAGCTACCACTGCTCTTAATAAAAAAACTTTTTACAAAAAAAATATAACCGACTTCACTAAAAAAACACTAAAAGAATCAAAATAACTTTAATTTCGGAAGTCGGTGTTACACGGTATTATTTGTATCTTATTTAACACCGACTTCCGAAATTAAAGTTATTTTGATCCTTTTAGTGTTTTTTTAGTGAAGTCGGTTATATTTTTTTTGTAAAAAGTTTTTTATTTCACACTATTTAGTTGCGATACACTTATAAACAGACATCAAATGTTACTTTTTGACTGTAAATGCTTAAGTTCTCGATGAAAATACCAAAATCACTATATGATTGCCTATAATATTAGAGGAGTTCCCTCGATTTCGCCAAGATTCCATCATCAGATCCCGACTTGGTGACTATGGGACCATTTGGGAAGTATACCCTTTCCAACAAACAAAGAGTTTTTCAAATCGGTTGGCAAGCAATGAAGTTATGCGCGAACAAACATAAAAAAAAATACAAACATTCGAATTGAGAACCTCCTCCTTTTTTAGAAGTCGGTTAAAAAACAGATAAAACAGACTCAATAATATTAATAAAAATAGATTATAGGTACTATACAAAATGCTGAACCGATTCAATTATAATATTTATATACAATAATGATTACTATTAGAAATTTTTCACCTTGTTTATGACTTCAAACATAAAGTAGGCCTGTGCAGTCACGTCTGTCTGTCCGTCTGTCTCTTACATAACGGTAATATTACGTGCACAGAAATTATTTATTGTATTCAAATGTATATGAAGTGCGAATTGCAAATATGGTGGTTTTCGCCTTATGGCTTTGCTAGAACCTTAAATGGTACCGGCGTATGTTAAATAACTTAGGTTTAGAATTAATTTTATCAAATTTAATGCTTCAAAGTCTTGAATACCGACGCCGAGTTTTTTTTTCGTTTGGAAAATAATCTACTGACATCGTGTCTGGGTGTAATTTATCTATAATATGTATGTATTTAGAAATATTTTTGATTTGATGCAAACTTCACATAAACCATCTACTAAATAGTCAACAAAGCCTAAACATTTGGTATGGATAGGTGAGCCCGTTCTTGAGTTATAAAATTACAACGAAAAGTGGCATTGTTTTATATATATATATGGAACACAACCTTTTTTGCGCGAGTCCGACTCGCACTTGCCCAGTTTCTTTTTAATTATTCAGCTGTATTTATGGTCTTAATTAAGACAAAAAAAAAACAAATTAATGCCTACCTTTCCAGCCACCTGTTGTATTATTCAAATACAGTAATTACAAAAAAAAAATACTTTTATAACTTGACGCTAAAAACCTTATTCATAAATAAATGACGCAATACAATATAATTATCATATAAAAAGTGTTATATAATGTTCTTTTAAACAATGCTCTTGTTAATATAACTTCAAGCGCGTAGAGAAAGTCGGGTGGGCAGTGGAGCGTGTCTGCTATGCGCCGTCACGTGAGGAACGACCTTCGAGCCACTGCTGTTTCTATTACTGATATACTTGCCTGACATAAATTACTATTCATGACCGATATCGAAATTTGGTTTCGATCCCAGGTTCGGCCGAAACCGGAACCAAAAGTTCCATATTTATTTATTTAACACTTCATGCACATAAAGGTACAGAGACGGACTATCTATACTTATAATAAATCTGTATTAGTGAAAATTCTGTACATTCAAAACATATTTAAAAAAAAAAATGGCGGGGGATGTTACCAGACCGACACCGAATCTAAAAATGTGATTAAAAAAATGTTTGTCTGTCTGTCTGTTTGTTCAGGCATCACGCAAAAATTACCGGTTCGATTACGATGAAACTTGGTATGATTATTCTTTAATATCCTGGGCAACACACTGGGTACTTTTTATCCCGGAAAAGTATATAAAGTAAAAAACAAACTTAATTTTGCGGTTCGATCCCTAGACCCGATTACTGTTCCAACCGCAAATAATAAGTTTGTCGTAGGTTACGTCACCCGCAGTTGAGTTCACTAAGGGGCGCTGCACACGGCTAAGATACTATAATATTTTATCTTAAGATACAATATCGATCGCCATAAAATTCAATGAACTATCACATCATCACATCTACACATGATGAAGATAATAAATAATATTTCATATTTTCGTATCTCAAAAAACCTAATAAAACCATTTTCGACTTCTACGCGGACGAAGTCGCGGGCAAAAGCTAGTAATATAATAATATTCCACAACTACAAAGCGTTTTGGGAACACATTCATTATACGTACAGCCGGAGTCTGTATTTCCTGATAGCTATAACTTAGGGCTCTTATTTCAAGAGTGAATAGGTTACTTCAAAGCAAGCATGCTCCATCGTCGGCCATATCATCGCTTACCATCAGGTGAGATGTTGGTCTAGTGGTTAGTGGACCTGACTGCTATGCCGGAGGTCATGGATACGATTCCCATCCAGGACAAATGTTTGTGTGATGAGCACGATCATTTGTTCTGTGTCTAGGTGTAATTTATCTATAATATGTATATATATTTAGAAAATTATAAGTACGTTTATCAGTTGTCTAGTACTCATAACACAAGCTCTGCTTAGTTTGGGACTAGAAGGCGTTGTGTGATAGTTATGGAATATTATTATTATTATTATTTATTTTAATTAAAATATTAACTTAGAACTGCGAAGGATTCATTAATTTAGAAATATGCAGGTAATCAAGTAACACTAATAATATGAAGGCAAATCCTAAAACGCAAGACAAAAAAAAAAACTGGGCAAGTTCGAGCCGGACTCGCGCGCTGAGGGTTCCGTACAAACTTACCTATTTAAAGAGTTTAAGTCCTCATTGGAGTCTCGAAGTTTTATTCCAAATGGCAAAAAATTGATTTATTCCTATACTTGTGTTATAAGATCTTTCTTTATGCAATATTTCAGGATTTTGAGTCAACGTGAAGTACTCCAGAATTTTGGTTCCCTTGAATGTCGAAATATACGTTTTTTGCAACAACTACTAACTTAGAACTTAGAAACGTAACCGTTAACTTAGAAGTTTAATTTTTTCATCGCTTCAAGGGACTACAGACCTAAGTATATGGTTTTAATTTCAACTCGATACGTCAACGCGTTCCCGAGATAAAGGGTCTTGACAGACAGAAAGACAACAAAGCGATCCTATAAGGGTTCCATTTTTTCTTTTGAGTTACGGAACCCAGAACCCTTCGTCCCCATCGACCATCTGTTCTGCAAGCAATGTGCCCTGCCCACTGCCACTTAAGTTTCTAAATCTGGAATGGCGACCACGTACCGGAAGACGCAGCGTTGGAAGGCCTCCCACAAGGTGGACCGATGATCTGGTGAGGGTCGCGGGAATCCGATGGATGCGAGACGCACAGGACCGGTCATTATGGCGACATTTGGAGGAGGCCTATGTCCAACAGTGGACGTCTTTCGGCTGAAATGATGTACGGAACCCTAAAAAGCAATTCTAGACATACTACTTTCAGGATATTCGTATGTTTTGTTACATGTTGTAGAGCGACTCTACATATATAGAGTACTTCATATAGTACTCTACATAGAGAATGCAACCGCAGGGCGTTCACCTTCGCAGCGTCCTTGTTGCAAGCACTTTTACCTTTTGTAACAATATTGAATGGGTATTGCCGCGACTCTTATTTAAGTACCTATTTAAACATACTATATCTTTAGACAGTGGCTTGGATTGCGAGAATGTATGAAAGTGTCCCAAGAGAACTCTTGGAATAAAAAGAATCCTATATATTTATTTATGTACAAAACAAAAAATAAGACATGTCATACTGTATGGATCAGAATGTTGGTCTGTGAAAAAGACTGATGAAAAAAGATTGCATGTAGCGGAGATGAGAATGTTGAGATGGATGTGTGGTGTGACGAGAATGGATAAAGTGAGAAATGAGTATATTAGAGGAAGTTTGAAAATGGCGCCAGTGACTGAAAAGTTGAAGGGGAATCGTTTGTCTTGGTATGGTCATGTAAAGAAGAATGAAACGCATGTTACTAAAAGAGTTATGAGTATACTCTGAATGGATGGAAAGGGAGAGGGAGCCCAAAGAAAAGATGGATGGATTGTGTGAAGAGTGATATGAAAGAAAAGGAAGTTAGTGATAGCTTGAAGAGTGACAGAGCAGAACTGAAGAAAAAACGTGTTGCACCGACCCCAAATAACACGACACAAACGCTTAGAATCGAAAAGAACAAATATCGATAGAAGAATACAAAGGTCCTGCTTATTTCTAACGAAATTTCTTCCAGCAGACCTGCGACAAGAAAGTTGCCAGGTATCCCGAATTGCGCGGGATGTCCCGATTACGAGGGGTCTGGGGACACATCCCGATTTGCACCTGATCGGGACGCTAAATGTCCCAATAAATCAATAAATTTATTAAAAGCCATTTCCTCTCCTAGGCAGTCTCAACAGTGGGAAAATTATAAGGCCGACTATGCTATTCTATTAAAAACTATTATAATTACATACTATAAAGTAACATATTATATCAGTCATATTCGCATCATTGTCACCCAATCTAAGTGCGTTCAAAATGACAAATGGCACATCACTAGCTTGTCTTTCTCTAGCTCGAAGCCGAGTCGTTTTCGGCCGTCACGCGCGACCATAATGTCTTCTGCTTCACTCAATCCACATAATTATAAGTAGGACCTGTACCATGACGTTTAAAGTAAGATTGTTTCATTCTTATTTCCAGTGTGGGTAAGAGATGGCGTTAGACAACCTGCATAGCTCTGTCTCTTAACCAAACTGAAATAAGAATGAAACAATCTTACTTTGAACGTCATGATAACCCCGCAAGTCTGCGTTGGGAGCCAGTCAAAGTAAAAAATAAAAAAAGTCATGTCAGCAAAACTGAAGGGGTCCAGTAATGCCGATGTCTGCTAAAAGACTGACTGTAGCCCTAACGCAAAGGGCAACTGAAGAACATAGTAAAGCGCGAGAAGTCATTGAATGATTTTTCACCTCAAAAAAAAAACTTTTTTTTTATTTGTCCCGATCTAAAAACCCTAAGTCCCGATTTCGAATCGGACCTGGTAACAATAGACAGGAGAGTTAGATGATAGATTAGACGCAGTCAATTTAGAGATTTTTTTAAAATTAAATTGACTATATTATTCTTATTTTTTTTTTTTTTTTTTATTTAAACTTCATGCACAGTGGTGGTCAACCATCAACCAGTCAACCATTGGGTTAAAAAGACAACACTGTGGTAGGTGTGCACAATAAATAAATAACAGATATTTTGAAATAAAATGTAGTATCATTAAATTAAGTGGCTTATAATAATAAAATACGTATATATGCTAATATAATAAACTAATAAATACTATGATACATAAGAAATCATTCTAATTAAGAGAACTTAAAATATAGAAATTATGACGAAAACCGTACCGTTTAACGGGTTTTTCTTTATTCTTATTTTTATTATTCTTTATTGCAAACCTTAACTACACTATGTGCTATTCCAGGTCATGGTCCACCTGTGTCCTAAATTCCATTCAAATCCGTTCAGCCGTTTGAGTGAGAAGGACTAACAAACATACTTAATTTTTTTATTTATTATACATGTTATGCACAAAAGTACAGCAGATGACTTAATGCCTTAGGCATTTTCTACCAGTCAACCTTAGGGTGATGCAGAGATAAATAGTGGTAGATGCATTAAAAGAGAAAGAAAAGGCGAATAGATACAAAAATAGATATACTAATAAACCATAGATAACTAATGTTCCGTATGGTGTCCGGACGTAAATAATACCACCATCCCATCTCTTCCCGAGAGTGTCGTAAGAGGCGACTAAGGGACATACCAGAGAATGGGCAGCAGCATCCTCTGTGAATTGCAACAACCAAACTGCGATGGCCCCTTTTTTTTTTTTTTTTTTTTTTTCGGTGGGAAAATCATCTTATGACATCCCCCGCTCTTGGGCGGGGCGGGAGATAGTGTCAGACTTTTACTGACTAAAAACCCACTCCTGTTCCTTCGTTGCCTTTCGTACCAGGGCCGAGTCTTCCTTTCAGAATCAGACCCTTGGCCCCTGTAGGCTTCGACCCTGCTGGGCCCCTACAGGTGCTGACATCTCCTTGAGGCGCGCGTGGAACAATACGCGCCGTCGGTAACTTGGGCTCGGTCCGGACGGTTACCGGACGGTCGGACGGCGAGCCACCCATTGCTCGCCGTCCGCGAGCCCGCGCCTACGGTGGCCGGTAATCGGGATCGGAGTCCCGGCGGCGGTTGGGGCGTGAAGACCGCTGCCTCACGCGATCGGCCGCCTCCTTTGCTAGCATTACTGCTTCGCAGAAGGAGGCGACCGCCTGCCACTCCTCCTCGCTCCGGAGCATGGCCTGAACCAAGGCCCGGCGCGAGAGATCGCCGCCGCCAATCGCCCCCACGAGGACACGGCGTTGCTCTGCCCAAGCGGGGCACACCTCCACCGTGTGCTCTACCGTGTCCTCCGGGCGGTCCACACAGTGGCGACACCCGGGCGTCGTTTCCGCACGAATCCGGTGCAGAAACCTCCCGAACTTACCATGTCCGGTAAGGACCTGCGTCATGCGGAAGGTAAGGACGCCGTGTTGCCTTTCCAGCCACTCCTCAAAGAGGGGAATTACCGCCATGATTATGGCGTGCCCAGCACTGGGTTGCAACAGTCGCTGTCGCCATTCCACCATGAGACCCCGCCGGAACTCTGCCCGCCATGCCGCGACTTGTCGTGGCAGTGGAGTTTCGCCCCGACGTTGCATCTCCACGCGCAGATCGTGCATGTGTGCAAGGCCTGATGCTTCCAGATCCCACGGTGACTGGCCAGCAAGGAGGCTCGCCGCTTCGCGGGAAATCGTGCGGTATCCCCGCACCATCCGTATGGCCATGACCCTCTGGCACGCGTTCAGCCGGGCCGCCGGTCGCTTTCGCAGTGACGGCGCCCACACCGGCGCCCCATAAAGGGCCATGGACCGGACGATGCCTGCGCGGTCCAGACGCCTCCTGCCGGAGGCTCTACTGGACCTCCGAGGTTGGGCAAGAGCCGCTTGAGGGCAGCCCCAGTCCGATTCAGTTTGGGGGCCAGACGTCGGAAGTGCTCCTCAAAATTCCACCGGCTGTCGAGGACGAGTCCCAGGTACTTCATCGTCGACCCGACGCCGATGTGAACTCCTCCTACCGTTAATTGGGAATGCCGAGGCGGTGCGCTCAGAGGGCCGTGAAAACACATGGCCTCAGACTTGTGCAGCGCCACCTCGAGTCCCAACTGCTGAATCCTATCAACGACTATCGCAACCCCGCGTGTCGCTAATTCGACCGCCGCCTGGTACGACTCTCCCCGCGCCAGGACCAGCGTGTCATCTGCGTAGCAGATCACGCTGACCCCGTCAGGGAGGTTGCCGCGCAGCACGTAGTCGTAGCCGATGTTCCACAAGGGCGGTCCTAGTACCGATCCCTGCGGAACACCGCACGACATCTCTCGCCGTTTCCATTCTCCCTGGTGACCGGGGTAGATGATGTACCTGTCCGACAGGTAGGCCTCGATCACGCGACAGAGGTAGTCGGGCACCCGGTGATATCGGAGTGCCGTCCTAATGCTACTCCAGGGCAGGGAGTTGAAGGCGTTGGCGATGTCCAAAGACACCGCCACGACACACCTGCCCTGGGACACCGCAGCGATGGCCCCTAGTGCCCGGCAGCCCTTCTACCCTTGACTCCGGTAGCGGGCCAGCCCACGATTTGGGGGAGGCCTATGTCCAGCAGTGGACGTCTTTCGGCTGAAATGATGATGATGATGAATAAACCATAAAATATAATTTGGAGCCCTTTTTGCAGTTATATGAGCTATAGCGCTTATACAGGCTATATACAGCTTACTATACAGCTTAGAGTTTACACCTGAACCTTTATACAGTTGATATACAGCTTATATACAGCTTGTGATGCTATTCGAGATATTAGTGTGCATGGTGTTCCGTCGTCTCCGCGGACAGGTGCCACAGAATAGCACGAAGTGAACATAGTGTAATGTGAAGTGTTACTAGCATAGTCTTAAGTCATTTACTAACGATAAATTGTATTTACTCAATATAATACGTAAGCCTCTAAAGTATGTATCTTTGGCCGAGGATGCCTGATAATAAATGATCCATTTATTTTTTTATTAATATTATTATAGTAAACTGCAACCACTAAATCTACAGCAAACTCATAATAATATGTTATTTTCAATTCCCTAAAGATATAACGTTAAATATTCGTAACTAATATGTTCATATAAGTGTACACAATGATAGGAAGTGAGTACCGTATCGTATATCACAGTCTATTGTCTTGCGTAGTGATGTGTTAGCATCGCTGGAAAATATCGATAGTATTTTTTTAACTTCCAAAGTGGTAAAATGTCTGTTCCCTCCCTGAAACTTTTAAAATAAGAGAATGATAAAACTAAAAAAAAAAAATATGATGTACCCATGCAAACTTCCACCGAAAATTGGTTTGAACGAGATCTAGTAACTAGTTTTTTTTAATACGTCATAAATCGTAAACCACAACTTACCTTTCAAGTTTGTACGGGACCCTCAGTGCGCGAGTCCGACTCGCACTTGCCCAGTTTTTTTTGTTCATAAAATCTAACTGCCTACATTTTTCAGACCGGAGGTAAGAGTAACCGACATCATAACCTCAGATATTACCACCGTCATAAAAAAAAAACTGTCTGTATAAATTCTACTTAACCCCAAGGTTAAGCAAGCGACAGTGTATTTTAAATGCTTTAGTAATGAATACAAGAAGTTAACCTTCTACATATTGTTGAAGGAATTTCAGAAATGTGCCGTGTTGTCTTGTAGGAGCTACAATATTGATATAATAATAATATTAATTTATTTATTTAATTTAGCAACATTAGTCCAATGGTTAGTACAGCAATAACTTATCAACTAAGGGTTAGTAGTATTAATTAAATCGAATTAAATTACATCAAGTCAAGTTAATACAAATAATCAAAAATAACATAATAAAAAATAACACGATCAAAAAATAACATAATCAAAAATAACATAATCAAAAATAACATAATCAAAAATAACATAATCAAAAATAACATAATCAAAAAAATAAAATAATCAAAAATATATATGCCAGCCTTATAATGTTCCCACTGCAGGGACTCCTCAGGCCTCCTCTCTAGGAGAGGGAATAGGCCGTAATCCACTACGTGAAACCAGTGTGGATTGGTGGATGTCACCTGTCTTCGAATTTTTGAGTCTAGACATGCCGATTTCCTCACGATGGTTTTCTTTACCGGTTAGAAAGAAGAAGAGTAGTGGTGATGAAATAAATTACACAAAGTAATACAGCTGGCAGGATTTGAACTTGCGACCTATTTACTAGTCGTAAGTAGCCGCAGTTACTGCTGGGCTACCACTGCTCTCCTGCCATTAACCAAGAACAAAGGAGATAATATAGTGTATCGGTATTTATTTATTAATTAAATAGGTACTTTAAAAGTAGATAGGCAGATGTATTGCCTTAGGCAGTTTTTGCCAGTCAACCTTTGGTAACGAAGAGGAAAATGATAGTAGGTACAATAAAAGAGAAAAAAAAAACATGAACAACAATATAATGTAAAAAACACTAAAACGTGGAAAATAACTTTAATTTCGGTAGTCGCTGATTCTATAATAGGTTTGTCTCTTCATTATTTAACACCGACTTCCGAAATTAAAGTTACTTTGCACTTTTTAGTTTATTGTTTTTTTTTTTTTATATTGATGTCGGTTGTATTTATTTTCCAAAAAGTTTTTTTTTTATTTCACACTTTTTAGTTGCGATACTAAAAAGTATCCCTCAGTCAAACTTGAAAGTCGCGTATACGTATAAACAAAGCAATTTTACTTGTAACAACAGTTCTGCTGTGATCCTATGAAGAGTTCCGTTCCATATCTTCGAAGTTCATCATCAGATCATAACAATATTTCTATGGAACCTACTTGGAAGCACATACATACATAAAAATACATACAGCCGTACATAGAACCTCCTCCTTTTTGAAGTCGGTTAAAAATACTCAAATTAATGTCATTATATGCGTCTTTCGTGATCTATTTTCAATATATACTGGCAGACATAAAAGACACAAAGTTAAAACATTATCATTATTATGAAAAACTAAAAACACTAAAACTTTTTGTGATATTTATTTTAATATGTGTATATATATAATTATCTTTTTTTATTTCTTTTTTTTGGATGTTATGTTATTACATTGTTTACTGTCTATTTTGTGTGTATCAATTTTCCTTTACTTCTTCACACGTGTCGATATCTCTATTTTCTCCAAATTTCCTTTCGCGCGTATGCTGGAAGAGATTTCTTTAAAAATAAGCATTACCTTTGTACTATATTTCTGTTTCCTTCTTATTGTCTTTTATTTTTGTGTGTAAATAAACTGTTAAATAAAAAAATGTTGTGCACTGCGTCTAATACGAAACATATAATAAAATACTAAACAAAAAAAATGTTACCAAGATACTAGGCTAAAATAAAATGTATAAAAAGGTAACAAGTTGAGTAAGAATTAAGAGAATATTGAACACAAAAAAGTAATTTAATGTATCTAGACTGATCTAAATTTTAAATTTATGTGATAAAAAATATACACACAATAATAAAATTATCCTTAAATTAGGATAATTCGTACATCTATTGACCAATCAAAAATCATAAAAAGCAAGGTTTTTTCTTAGTTCATTTTATTTCCCAACTGTAGAGGTCAGTAAAGATTAAGTAAATAGGCAATTTTGTGTTGTAAAATAAGATTATACAATAGTGTGAACATCTAAATTATTTTAAATTAAGATGCAGGCAATAAAAAGAAAGTAAAGCGCGTAAAGTCCTTGATCCCGGTTGTCATTCGTAGATCCAGATGCCAGAAAATGTGACCATCAGTCTATCCAAGGAGTAGGTATAAGGTTTTTGGAGGTCTAGCATAAGCTCCAGACACCAGTTGCTCCATAAGCTAGTTTGGATTGGCTAGGGAGAGGATGATATAATAAAAAAAACAATTACAATAACGATAATTATAAAAAAATCTGTGCTAACATAACGCGCTAGAGAATGATTATATATGTCATATAATGTCTTATGATGTCAGTCTACTAGATTGTTCTAGCTTTTGTCCGCGGCCTCGCCCCTGTACATAATATATATATATATATAGTTTATGTCACTCAGGAATAAAACAAATTTCTATCGGTGAAAAAATTTTAGCAATCGGACCAGTACTTCCAGAGATTACTTCCTACAAACAAAAAAACATGAAGACAAACTTTACCTCTTTATAATATTACATGGTGCCTGTGGACGGTGAGGGGGGGAGGGAGAATCATCAAATAATTTATTTCGCTCTAGGTGGCAAGGAGAGTCAGACTTTCACTAACTAAATCTCACCCGTGTTCCTTAAAGCCTTTAGAAATTCCAAGACTACAGTGACTCTTTGGAACTTTTCCCCAGCCACCTATCTCATTAAACAACTGCTACATACCTACTATTAAAATATTTTAAAAACACTTAACTTATAAAAACAAGTCGATAACATCGGCATATTTGTTATCGATAAACTCGTCTCATCACTAGCAACGACAACGCAAGGTCTTACATTTCACTTCACTCAACTATGCAATATGGAGTCAAGTAAACGGGAGTTTTGTTTACCTATATGTATCTATGGTTATAATGTAGTAATTAATGTATGTACGGCAACTTTACTATACCTAGATACATTTCTAACTGACCAGATAGCCCCACAGGAAAATAAAAGATTGCTACCCTGTTCCAACTGTATATTTTCGCAGAAAGAAGTGTTTTACAAATACATAGAGGTTATACATAGTGTAGCCGGAAAATCTTAACAGCGCGATTTAGGAAACAATACAACGCCATCTATCGATTCAAGCTGAACTAATAAATCAAATTATAAATAATTCTAGCCTTCTTACTATCACGTTAAACAAAAACACAATGCAGTGGGGTATCGAAATACGGGGTCAATTTGACCTCGTATCGCACTTATCAAAACAAAGTTTATAGTTTATATTGTGCACTGGATCCTACCCTCGAATATGTTCTCTCTCTGTAACTCAAAGGTTTGCTGGGAGAAAACTCATTGTTAAGTTAAGCTCGCCTTTGTACATAAACTGTATGTATCACCGTATACTATGTATGTTTTTATGTAAAATTAAGAATTAAGAAACGTTACGGGGTCTAATAAGCCCCTTACCCTAAAAATGAGTTTCATACGAGGTCTTAAACGCCCCGTACCGCAGGAATGGAAGTAATACAAAAATGAGTGCCGCTGTCAATGTATTTGTATCAAGATAAAATTAATATTAACCAATGTTTTCTTTGTTCTCAGGTGGAAGTAACACAATGAAGCGATCCCGTCACAGATGGATAGGATTAACCTTATTTTGTAAGTATTACCTAATTTATGTTTTAGCCGACTTCAAAAAAAGAAAGTTTTGTGTTCCACCTGTATATGTCTGCCATTTTCTTCAAAAAATACAAATCTGATATTCAATGGGGTTATCGATAAGTAAATAAATATATATCAGGGAAGGTTGAAGTATTAGGGTACGGCGGCCAATAGGTAACTCGCCGTCCGGACCGAGCCCGAGTTGTAGACAGCGCGTAATGTTCCACGTATGCCTCAAATAGATGTCAGCAAAGCCGTAGGGGCCCAGCAGGGTCGAAGCCTACTGGGGCCATGGGTTCACCTCTAAAGGGAAAACCTGGGATCCTGGAACACAAAACAAAGAAGGAACATTAGTGGGTTTTAGTCAGTAAAAGTCTGACACGCCCTCCCGCTCGGCCTTAGTTCGGGAGAAGCCATTGGATGATTTCCCACCTAACAATAAAAGTACACAGGGTGGATTTTAGATGGGTCAGTAAGGGCTACGACACGCTACTGTAAATACGCTTAAATTGTTCAAAATTCAATCCAAAAGTACGCAATTTAAAGACATTTTTTTTTTAAGTTCTTAAATTGCAATAAAACAAAAGTTTGGCCTGTGTAGAAGTTTGACTCTCTTAGCAAAACTTATGGAAAAAGTTAAAAGTTCGTATCTGTGTACACCTCACCAGTTATTTTAAGACGACGTCAGGAGTTAATCGCAAGTTTTATAATGCACAAAAGTTTATGATCCTCTGAAGTAAACAGAATCAGAATAGACATTCCCTCCACGTCCCACTCTTCTTCAAACCAATATTTGAAAACTAATTGCTGCTTCGTTTAATAACCAATTTTGATGATGTTTGTAGAAAAGGATTCCTTTTTATAGAATATTTTAAACATTATTATTATGTGTCAATACATCTCAGAACCCTGAGGTCCTGGTCCTTTGAAAGGCGTACGAGAAGTCGAAACCAATTCGCAGAGAACCTTTAGACACGTTTAATGGAACATGGTACCAACCCACGATAATCCCTGCATGCGCTATGCTAGTCAAGTTCACCCGAGGACCAGCCCCGGTTGGTGAAAAACTATTGCGACATATGGAAAACAAAGACAATAGGGCTATGGTTTTTGTAGTCTCAAGTGGACTGGTTACCAGGAACTATGTTAAGACTATGGGCTCTGCCTGAACAATGTTTTTAATTTCCATCGATAAAAAGGCAGGGGGTGACTTGCACACTCAACAAATGAGCCTCCAAAAACGGTCGCTGGCACTAAGTGATTTACAAAAATAGGGCAACATATCCTGAAGTGCTTGAAGAATGGAGAGGTATACCACGGCTATCAGAACAATCTCGGAAGTACGGTCAAGATCCCTACCAGCACCTTACTGGATTATACATCCTTCTCCCGAGCACGTTGCTCTTGCGAATCTCCACTCAAGCCAGCCAATAAAAATCAAAAAGCATTTATTTCAAATAAACCATTTACAGGCACTTTTGAAATGTCAAGAAGTCAGTCAGACAGAAAAAAAAATGATGCTAATTGCACATTCCAAAGCGTAGATCTCTATGGAGAAGAATGTGCAAGAAACTCCATGGACACTTTTTTCAATCATGTTTTGTAATTACAAATATCTCTGTTAAATGATTCTTGTCGCTATCATATGAGAACAATGTAAATAAAAATAAAAACTAAATATAGATATTAAAATAGCAACTAGCAGCTAAGAGATGACCAGCCTCAACTGACAGCGCCCGTTCACGGACATGACGCTAATATTAGCACCACTCAGCTCAACTATTCTGAAGGGAACCGAATGATCCAACACACGCGCCACCATCAGTGAGACATTTGAGTAAGCATGACAAACTCTCAACTGCCATGCTCATTTATGTCAAACAAAACAAACAATAAAGGCAAGAGAGAGGTGGGAGCTCTGTTCCTCGCCAGTATTCACTACGGCCGGCCAATAAAAGCAAGCTGGAGATGAAAAACAAAAATTCTCCCGGGAGATTGGGTCCGTGGGGTCGCTAATGCCCAACAGTTCGCCACAAAACTGCTTATTATTATTAGCATAGTCGGCCTTATAATGTTCCCACTGTTGGGATTCAGGCCTCCTCTCTAGGAGAGGGAATGGGCCGTAATCCACCACGCGGGCCCAATGCGGGTTGGTAGATGTCACATGTCTTCGAATTTTTGGTTCTAGGACATGATGTTCTCACGATGTTTTCCTTCACCGTTTTGAGAGCAGTGGTGTTGAAATAAATCACACAAAGTAATGCGCCTGGCTGGGTTTGAACCCGCGACCTACAACTTGTAAGTCGGGGCCGTTACCACTCGGCCACCACTGCTCATACTAGTGCTAATAATTATGCATAATATACTGCTTATTATTATTATTATTATACGAAAATAATCACAGGAAAATACCCAATTGCATGAGGTCAAAACAAAATTCTCTTTCACCGACACGAAGACTAGCCGCACCCCGTACTAAATTCATTCTAGATCTTTCTCAAGGTCCTAGCGTGCCTACCCAGCATTAAATACCAAAATTAGATTGTTCTTAGTGGTTTCCTTGTGTGTAACCTTGACTCAGTATTCAAATTTATTGATGATGACATTATTTTTAAGTGTCCTACTAAGAATTTGGCATACTTCTTACTGTATTTATTTATCTTAACGGATTGAGATGTTATGTCATCGAGAAGATTTTGAAAACAAAAAAACCTGATAGAAGTCACGTGAGTTGGAAATGGGTGTTTAATAATTTTTTTGATGTTTTTGGGTAAATCCAGAACATCGTACTTCTTAGGCTTCCGTACCTCGAAAGGAAAAAAGACGGTACCCTTATAGGATCACTTTGTGGTCCATCCGTTTGTTTGTCAAGACCCTTTATCACGATAACGCGTGGAGGTATTGAGTTGAAATCCAAACCATGTACTTAAGTCTGTGGTCCCTTGAAGCTGTGAAAAAATCAAACTTCAAAGTTACCGTAAAAAAAAGATACGGCCGTTTATGTCGCTAAAAACCATGTATTAAGACACCCACGAGGGAATCAAAATTCATAGGGTGCTTCCCGTTGACTTAGAATCCTGAAATTTGACGAATATCAAGGTCTCATAGCACAAGTATAGGAAAAAATCAGAAAAATGTAAATTAGTAGTTTCGACGCAATAAAAAAAAAATTGCGATTCGGTAAAATCTTTGTAACTCAATTCGGGAATTGTACTGTTTTCATAGGTAAGTTTGTACGGAACCGTCAGTGCACGAGCCCGACTCGCACTTGCCGTGTTATTTTATTTTTATTATAAGTATAGATATAGGTGACTTTTTTCGATAGTTTGTTCTAATTTTAGGAATATTATATCATTTGTGTCCTTGGCATAATCCACAGAGAAATAAAATTAATAGGTGACCTTTTAACCATAATACCAACCTGATATTCACATAAACATAACATTTTACTACCTATATTAGGAGTGATGAGTCATTTTATATCTTTTATTAAATTTTATGCAATCTGATATTTCGATAACAGTGTTGTTCTATTGTCGATAGGTAATTCTGAAAATCACAACAAATACAATAGATATTGCAGTATTTGCGTCAGTCAAAGCTCACATTGTCGTATGTGTAACCAACCTTAAAATCTATCGATTTTCGTTTTTTGATATCCGTTCAGCCTTTTGAGCGTGACAAAGTGACAAACACACATTCACATTCGCAATTATAAAATTAAAATGCAAGTATCCTACCCTTATAGATAGATAGATAGATATTCTTTATTGTACACCAAAAATACAATTTACATTAGGAAATTAATAGTAATAGGGTGTCACAATGTGCGGTCTTATCGCTAAAAGCGATTTTTTACAGACAACCTTGATTGGGATTTGTCATAAGATGATTTTCCCACCCAATAAAAAAAAAAACAGCAGCCTAACGAGATTCTCCTAAGATGTTAGTCGAGGCTCCTGGCTATTAAGCATTGACTGACACGACTATCGCCGAGTCCATATACCACATGTCGAATACCACGCCGGCCAAGTTAAGATGCTTAAGTTGTTTATTTCCCGTATCTGCATCGTCCCGTTTATCCGTGTCCCGTATATTAGTTTATGTACTGTAGATATGTAAATAGTACACCACGAACAACCTGCGTATCTTTTTTTCTCCTTTTCTGTCAAATCCATCCAAAGATTGTCTGTAAAAAATCGCTTTTAGCGATAAGACCGCCCATTGTGACACCCTATTAATTTTAAGTTCCTAATGTAATTTGTTTTTTTGGTGTACAATAAAGAATATATCTATCTATCTGGAATATAGTCCAAGAAACTCCAAAGAATTTCAACTATCACCTTCTCGCGTGGTTGGTTGGTCGAGGTTCATTTATTTATTTATTTATCCTCACATCGGAACGCCTTACAGCAATTACACCAACGGAGCACAATTAGTCCAGAATCTGCTACTTTCCAACATCGTGAGCACAGTGGAATGGTAATCATCAAAGAGTGGCGCGGCGGAGGGTCACGTCGCTCGCTTACGCAACATCAGACCAGCGCTCCTCCAGGATTCCTCATGTATCAAATCCCATATTCATAAAGCCATTGGCTGATACGAGAATGACTGTCGGTACAATAATCACTAAGTCCACATCCTAACTGTCAACAACCTCCCGGAGGACACGGTGGAGCATACAGTGGATGTGTGCCCAGCTTGGGCGGAACCCCGTCATGTCCTCGTGGAGGCTTCAGTGGCAATCAGTGGCAGCGACCTCTCGCGTCGGACCATGGTCCGAAGCGAGGAGGAATGGCAAGCGGTGGCCTCCTTCTGCAAAGCAGTAATGCTAGCAAAGGAGAAGGCCGCACGCGTGAGAGAACGAATGTCCTCACGCCCCAGTCGCCGAGATTCTGACCCCGACTACCAGCCACGGTAGACGCGGGCTTGCGGACGTCGAGCAATGGGTGGCTTGCCGTCCGGCCGTCCGGTATTTGATCGGACCGAACCCAGTCGTCAACAGCGCGTAGTGATCCACGCGCTCCTCAAAGAAATATCAGCAAACCGTAGGGGCCCCGCAGGGCCGATGCCCGCTAGCTAGGACCGCCAACTGAAGGACACAGGTGTGGTTTTAGTCAGTAAAAGTCTGACACGCCCTCCAGCTCCGCCCAGAGCGAGAGAAGTCATTAGATGATTTCCACACTTAAAAAAATGAATATACCTAATTCTATCAATTATATTATTGTTATTATCAAATCTAGTGATAAATGTCATTCGCCTTATATCGATGGCTTGATATATTATTATGGAAATATTTTAAAATATTGATTTATTATTGATAAAGTCTTATTTCTCTTATTTTTAAATTTTTTTGCAAGTTTTGACGTGCCGTCGCGAGGTTACCACGAGTAGAAAGTAGTCACGACGTATGCTTTCAACATCGCAGATGGCACTACAAGTATCGAATAAAGATTGTGCATTACGAACTTTTCATTCCATAAATATAATAAAACAAAATTACCTAAAATAGATACCGGAGATTTCCACTTTAGGCCATCGAAATTCACCTTATGGAATAATAAAACAATAACAAAAAATACCTACAGTCAGACAAGGGGTCGTCTGTCCTTTGCAGGGAAATATCGATAATCTAATCTATCGATAAGTTACCACCACTACTCCATAACCTATATGTATATGTTAATCACCATAAGACGTGAACATTTCAATGAGTTGCACCAGCGTTAAGTATCTCTACTCAAAAGTCAAGGACCAACCAAATGTTGAAACTTTAGTAGAAATGCCAAGATTTGCATGACATACATACATAAATAGTAAACATTCAGCACGTGAAAGGAAAATTTTAGACAAAACTATTAAAAATGATTGATGTGACATAAGCGAGTATCCATCCTTAGTTGTTACTAAGCGTTTCGCTTCGTCGTTTATACCACGTACATTGAAGGACTGGAACAATTTGCCTGCTGCGGTCTTCCCGTCCAACTATTATTTAGGTGTCATCAAGGCTAGAGTGAATAGGCTCTTAATAAACTAGTGCGTCTCACCATCAATGATTGCATTCCTGCTTACCATCAGGTGAGATCGCAGTTAAGCTCTGGTTTAAATTAATAGAAAAAATGAAACTATTGATTTCATTAACGAAATATTTTTAAATATAATCAAACCTGAAAGTGTCATGATGGAACACAGTGGTTAAGGCACCTGCCTCTCACGGTATGATTGCAAGTAACTTTGGAGGTAGGCGGAACAGAGAGTAAAGTCCCGCAAACCTCCGTTGAAAAGGGAGGATCCTCCGGCCAGACGGGTGTTTTGTCTGGTGGGCTGCAACTGCCCGATAGATGATTTCGGGTTGTTTTATATGTTCTAATCGCGCAGAGAACTTTGATTGCGCGATGCAGGATTAGTTCTTATGTGACGCCATAGATGTCGCTACATAACCATATGATTTTTTAATTAATACGTACTTTTATAAGTTCATCTAGCACATTACTGACACCCCGTGCCTCGGAAAGCACGTAAAGCTATTGGGCTCAATTGTCATTCGTGTAGATCTTTGACAATTGTAGGCAGACGCCTTAGTCTAGGAGCACATGTGCAATATTGTCACCTCCCCCTCCAAACATGCTCTGCACAGGGGACTGTCTGTGATGCCTATTGTGTGGAGGTGCTTATTCAGCGTGCAGTGTCCGGTGATGGTTCCCGTCACCAGGCGCAGGCCGGCTCTATCCAGTTTTATGAGTTTTCGGTAAGGGCTTTATTGAGATGTGGCAGGGCCTCTTTGGCCTGCCTGCATCTTGGTGTCGAGGACCACCTGCGCTCTGTTTGTGTTTGCGTGTGTTCACGTAGCCTATGGCATCAGTCTATCGAAGTAGTAACGTGGTGCCCAGTAACTGGTTTGTGGAGGTCCCCATGTGAAGAACGGGTATTTAGCCGCATCTGGATAGACTAGAAGTAGGTCCCAAGCTAGTTGGGAGTAGGCTAGAGAGATGATGATAATGAAACCTGGATAATTGGGAGCTCAATGGACCTAAGATTTCCATCATTTGACCACCAAGCGTACGGCAATGCGCCACCGGTACATGGTCGACATCCCACCTATACACACAAAGCGTTTTGGGAACACATTCATTGTGCGTACAGCTAAGGAGTACAATTCCTTGCCGGTATCTGTGTTTCCTGATGGCTACAACCCGGGAATCTTAAAGTCAAGAGTGAATAGGTTACTTCTAGGTAAGCGCGTTCCATCGTCGACCGCATCGTCGCTTTCTATCAGGTGAGATAGCGTTCAAGCGCGAACCTATCAAGAATAAAATCATAAAAAAGAGATTTTTGTCACTTGTATAGGCATTTTATTTACACAGTTACCTAAACCTTTCTTGTTATTAACTAAGGGCAGAAATCACCAATAAAACTAATCGCGTTTTAACGTTAGGCTCTCATAATCGCGTTTAGCCGCTGTCACTAGTGTCACTTGTCTGTATTTTTCTTTTGTTGTATTTTTACAAGTGACACTAGTGACAGCGGCTAAACGCGATTATGCGAGCCAAACGTTAAAACACGATTAGTTTTATTGGTGAATTCCGCCCTTAACCGCAGGTATTTTCCAAGATTAAAAAATAAACATCACTTACTTAATTCTGAGAACTGTATTGAACTTTGAGGATAATTTTAACAAAAAGTAAAAAAAAAACTTGAGAAGGTCGTATGTGTTGAAAGATTATTTAACATATGTTGGGCAAAAAATGTCCAAATCAACATAATTCATCATGTCCCTAGCCTTTTCTCAACTATGCTGGAGTCGGCTTTCAGTCTAGCCTGATGCAGCTGAATACCAGAATTTTACATGGAGCGACTACCTATCTGGCCTCCACAACCCAGTAACTGGTACTGATACAGTCAGTATATAACCTGATTCTGCCAGTGGCTTCACCTGTGTGAAAGTAGAAAATTGTCCCAAGGGAAAATACAACCGGGGTAAAATAGTAGATTATGTAACTAGGGTATATATTAGGGGAAGTTTGAAAGTGGCGCCAGTGACTGAAAAATTGAAAGGGAATCGTTTGTCTTGGTATGGTCATGCGAAGAGGAGGGATGAAACGCATGTTACTAAAAGAGTTATGAGTTTACATGTGGATGGATGGAGAGGGAGAGGGAGACCAAAGAAAAGATGGATAGATTGTGTGGAGAGTGATATGAAAGAAAAGGAAGTTAGTGATAGCATGACGAGTGACAGGGTGGAAGAAAAAAACGTGTTGCGCCGACCCCAAATGACACGGGACAAGAGCAGGAAGATGATGATGATGATGTGACTAGGGTATAAAGTTTCTTTAAGTCAGTTTTATCCCGAACTCAGTCAAATTAACTTCTGAGTTAACGAAATAAAAAGATACGGCGGTTTATGTTGCAAAAAATGTGTATTTCAACACTCTCAAGGGTATCAAAATTCATAGGGTACTTCCCGTTGACCTAGAATCCTGAAATTTGGCATGAAGCAAGGTCTCATAGCACAAGTATAGGAAAAAATCTGAAAACGTAGTTACGTCATAAAAAAACTTTTTTTGTGATTTGAAAATATCTTCATAACTCAATTCGGGAATTGAACTGTTTTCATGAGTAAGTTTGTACGCACCTCAGTGCGCGAGTCCGACTCGCACTTGCCCGGTTTTTTCTTTTATGTATGTTGTTTGTTTAACACCCTCTCTCTCTTTCTATTTTCCAGGTATTACCCTCACACTCCTGGCCATAGACATACCCACAACATCAGCAGCGAAGGCCACTTCTCTGATCTTCTCCAAGTCCACCACCACAGCGGCGCCAGAAGAACCAGCCTCTGAAGATGGAACTGCGGTTAGTAGATCATTATAATGGTAACTTTCATCATACTCACTTTCCCAAATATTTCAACATCATCCCACAGATTTTCTCACCATGATAAAAACGGGTAATCTACGGGTCAATTACACCAAAGATATAGATGTCTTGCGCGTCCAATATAATAATGCCTTTCCACGGCAGAGGTTTGCCCCGCTTGGGCAGAGTACCGCCGTGTCCTCGTGGGGTAGATCTGTAGCAACGATCTCTCGCGCCAGGCCTCGGTACAAGCCATGGTCCGAAGCGAGGAGTGGCAGGCGATTGACTCCGTCTTTCCGCAGTAATGTTAACAAAGGAGAGGCCGCGTGCACGCGCTTGGGCGCGACCCTCACGCCCCAGCCGCTGGGATCCCGGTCCCAATTTCCGGCCACCGTAGGCGCCGACTTCCAAATGGCAAGCAATGAGTAGCTCTCCGTCCGATCATCCGGTAACCGTCCGGACCGAGCCCAAGTCGTCGATAGCGCGTACTGTTCCACGAGCGCCGCAAGGAGATGTCAGCAAAGCGTAGGGTCTCGGCAAGGTCGAAGCCTACTGGGGCCAAGTCTGCTTCTGAAAGGAAGACTCGGCCCTGGAATGAAAGGCAAAGAAGGAACAGGAGTGGTTTTTTAATATTTAGTGCGATCACGCCAGGAAACTTCGATCATAAACCACAAAAGGCTTCATCAGAAGTCTTAAAGTCACCCAAAGGGCAATGGAAATGGCGTCAGCTTCCATAATTCACTAAATAAATAAAACCACTCGCTAAACCCGAATAACCTTTAAGTTTGTATACTTTTATATTCTCAAATGATTTATTACCTTATCAAAATATTAATAAGTCCCCTAGCTAGACTAGTTGTGACCCGAGGATTCACTTGCATCTTTGGTTAATGCTACACTCCTTTTGGTCGTAGCACTATGTCATATAGCGTATATGACATATACCCATTTATCATGGAAGACTTTCCATGATAAATGGGTTATCCTATACTAAAAGAATTTTTCAATTCGAACCTGTATTGTCGAGATTAATGCTGTAGCGACATCTGTGACGGCATTTAAGCACTAAAATTTAAATTCCTGCATCGCGTTATTAGATTTCTCCATGCGATTAGAACTTATACAACAGCCCGGTAGTTAATTTATCCCGACCACGTCTGGTCCTGTAGGCGCGGGCTTACGGACGGCGAGTAATGGGTAGCTCGCCGGCCGACCGTCCGGTAACCGTCCGGACCGAGCCCAAGTCGTCGACGGAGCGTACTGTTCCACGTGCGCCTCAAGGAGATGTCAGCACCTGTAGGGGCTCAGCAAGGTCGAAGCCTACTGGGGCCAAGGGTCTGATTCTGAAAGGAAGACTTAGCCCTGGTACGAAAGGCAACAAAGGAACAGGAGTAGGTTTTTAGTCAGTAAAAGTCTGACCCTATCCCGCTACGCCCAAGAGCGGGGGATGTCATAAGATGATTTTCCCACCGAAAAAAAAACCAGGTCGTCGGTCCACCTTGTATGAGGCCTTCCAACGCTGCATTTTCCTGTGCGCTGTCGCCACTCTAGAACCTTTCAGCCCCATCGACCATCCGTTCTACGAGCAATGTGCCCTGCCCACTGCCACTTTAGTTTGGTGATTCTTCGGGCTATATCAGCAACCTTGGTTCTCCTGCGGATATATTCATTCTATACACAATCACGCAAGGAAACTCCGAGCATAGCTCTTTCCATTGCCCTTTGGGTGACTGTAAGCCTTCTAATGAGATCTTCTCATCAGAAGATTTAAGGATATGACAAACTGATCCTTCAGTTTTATAATATTAATATAGATAAACTTATCTAAGCGTTGTTAGATCGAAAGTGAAATGGAGATACAATGATTAATGTGTAAACTTAACATAACAAAGAGAATGTTGAGAACACCCAGATTTCACCAGTTATATATATACCGTAGGTGAATTGTATTTTTTCCAAAGAAATGTGTAGAATAGTATAAACTTTATTGCACGCCAAAATCATCATCTGGACAGAGACCTCACCCAATCGTCGCTACAATGAACGTTCCTGTGCATCTCGCATCCATCGTATGCCCAAGATCCTCACCAGGTCATGGGTCCACCTTGTGGGAGGTCTTCCAACGCTGCGTTTTCCGGTACATCGATGAATCAAAATTCATAGGATACTTCCCGTTGACCTAGAATCCTGAAATTTGGCATAAAGCAAGGTCTCATAGCACAAATACAGGAAAAATCTGAAAACTTTAAATTTGTAGATACGTTACAAAAAAAAAAAACACTTTTAGTGATTCGGAAAAATCTTCGTAACTCAATTCGAGAATTGAACTGTTTTCATAGGTAAGTTTGTACGGAACCCTCAATGCGCAAGTACGACTCGCACTTGCCCGATTTTTTTTTGTATTTGAATTTCGATCTGGTATCCGTACGACTAAAGCGTGTATGTTGCGTACAAGTGAAATAAATGTGTCATTCGATTTAGCCTAGTTTATCAAGAAAGGCCAGCAGCGTAGGCCAACGGCCTACCAAAGGCCAACTAACAAAGGCCAACCAGATACCCTCTGTGAAAGCACGGAGGGTACCTGAGTGGCAATGGGCAGGGCACATTGCTCGCAGAACAGATGGCCGTTGGGGCCGAAAGGTTCTGGAGGGGCGACCGCGTACCGGAAGACGCAGTGTTGGAAGGCCCCCTACAAGGTGGACCGATGACCTGGTGAAGGTTGCGGGAATCCGATGGATGCAAGACGCACAGGACCGTTCTTTGTGGCGACATTTGGGGACGCCTATGTCCAGCAGTGGATGTCTATCGGCTGAAATGATGATGATGATGATGACTGGGTTTCCGAAGTACTTTGACCTGTATCCAGCGACCACAGGGCAGCTTAGAAGCATCGTGTCGTCGTCGACGCCGAACTTTAAAAAGAGATAGATAGATATTCTTTATTGAACACCAAAAATACAATTTACATTAGGAAATTAACATTAATAGGGTGTCAAAATGGGCGGTCTTATCGCTAAAAGCGATCTCTTACAGACAACCTTTGGATGGATTTGACAGAGAAGGAGAAAAAAAGATACGCAGGAAGAGAATATAGTTTCTACAGTGCATATAGTTTTAGTTACGTAACGTTTGCTCAACCTTTGGCTCATCCTTGGCACTTCAAATTGCCTATCTCTAAGTGTATCTAGTTTAACTCCTGGCGTGATAGGTCACACGAGTAAATTACTGTTTATAGTGAACAGATTTAGTGTGTTGAGCTATTGTTTCAAGATCTTCTGAGATCTCCGACTTGTTATTTTTAGCATTTTCTTAAGTAGGTTGAGGTCAAGCTTTTTTACAAAACATCATCTTCCTGCCCTTGTCCCATCTTATTTGGGGTCGGCGCAACACGTTTTTTTCTTGCATTCTATCCTGTCAACCGTCTTACTATCACTAACTTCCTTTTCTTTCATATCACTGTTCACACAATCCATCCATCTTTTCTTTGGCCTCCCTCTCTCTCTCCACCCATCCACATGTATACTCATAACTCTTTTAGTAACATGCGTTTCATCTCTCCTATTTACATGACCATACCAAGACAAACGATTCCCCTTCAACTTTTCAGTCACTGGCGCCACTTTCAAACTTCCTCTAATATATTCATTTCTCACTTTATCCATTCTCGTCACACCACACATCCATCTCAACATTCTCATCTCCGCTACATGCAATCTTTTTTCGTCCGTCTTTTTCACAGCCCAACATTCTGATCCATACAGACAGGTCTTATCACGGACTTGTAGATTTTACCCTTCAACTTGGGGGGCATCCGTGGGTCACAAATTGTTCCAGTAACCTGTCGCCATTTCATCCATCCTGGATTGATCCTTTTTTACAAAACGCAAGTGAATAAAATACATGTTCATATAGCGCTATATGTAGTGACATCTATGACGCAAAATCGGAACTAATATTCAAGAGACAACTTATTTTTTTAACTTGATATAAACTAGTGCTTGACTGCAATCCCACCTGATGGTAAGCAGTGATGCAATCGTTGATAGCAAGGCGCACTAGTTTATTAAGAGCCTATTCACTCTAGTCTTGAAGACACCTAAATCATAATCGGACGGGAAGACCGCAGCAGGTAAATTGTTCCAGTCCTTCGATATACGCTGTATAAACGACGAGGCGAAATGCTTAGTCCGGAACGCAGAGTTTTCAAAAACGAAAGGGCGGATACTCGCCGTACGTCGGATTGTCCGAATAAATCTACTTCATCAGCATCTCACAGCAGTACCAACAGAACTTGAAAAAAACTTTCAACAAAACAGCTAGTTTATTAAGAACCTATTAGAGAGCGTGTCAGAATTTCAGACTAAAACCGACCTATATCCTTTAGTTGCCCTTTGCATTCTAGGAAGGGAGTGGCCCTTCCAGAAATGACCCTTGGGGTAGAAAAAAAATAACTGTCGGGATACCGATCCCGATTTCCGGCCACCGTAGGCGCGGGCTTGCGGACGGCGAGCAATGGGTAGCCCGCCGTCCGACCGTCCGGTAACCGTCCGGACCGAGCCCAAGTCGTCGACGGCGCGTATTGTTCCACGCGCACCTCAGCAGGGTCGAAGCCTACACGGGCCATGGGTAGTCTGAAAACGAAACCCGGGGCCCTGGGACGAAGGCAACGAAGGAACAGGAGTGGGTTTTTAGTCAGTAAAAGTCTGACACTATCTCTCGCTCCGCCCAAGAGCGAGATTTGTCATAAGATGATTTACCATACCCAAAAAAAAAACCCTCATGAAGTCACTTCTACTATTTCCCTATCAATTCCATCTTAACAACATCTTTTCCTCATTACAGGCCGAAATAACAGTGGAAGGCGGCGAGGCGAACAAGACGAACAGCAATTTCACCGGCATCCCTCAATTAGACTACATTTACGACCCGAACCTGCCCAGAGAGCTCAACGGGTACGATCTGTCTGAATACCCGTTCTACTCTACTGCACCCAGGCCAGAGACCATTGACTTCAAATGTGATGGTTTGCATGACGGGTTTTACGCATCAATTGAACATAAATGTCAGGTAAGGTCAAAAAAATACTTTTTTTCAAGGCAATGGCTTTACCTCTTGGTAGACTCCCTGGTATCCCTTTTGAGTGATGCTTGAGAGACTACAGAAAAGATTCCTACTTCACAAAATCCACCCAATTATTCACCATCTGCAGATGAGGGAAAAAAACTACGCTGGAATACCATGTGCAAAGTTTTAGGACCCTTTGAGTGTATCCCTTGAGAGACTGAAGAGACACGTACCTCAGAAAATGCACCATACTGGTCACCATAAGCAGATGGAGAAAAAAACTTCACTGGAACGTTTTTGGATATAGTCTAAGGACCTCTTTGAGTGAAGTATGCTAGAGTATATCCCTTGAGAGAATGCAGAGAGTCTTACCTTACAAAATCCATCCTATTGGTCTCCATCAGCAGAGGGAGGGAAAGAGAAAATGCCCCCAGCACTCACATGTACTTTGCCTTGCTTTTACCAACCATGTTTCCAATAGGATGCCTCTGGATACTAGTAATATAGTCCAGCTGTGTCAGCCAATGTCCAAGACGTAGAACTTCCCACCGAAGTCTGCTTTTTGATAGCTAGAACCTAGGGTCTTTAAATCAAGAATGTATAGGTTTCTTCTAGAGGTAAGCGAGCTCCACCTTTGACCACATTATCACTCATCAGGTGAGATAATGGTCAAAATGTCTATCTGACATCCTCATCTAGTACACTTTGGTACGAATTTCTGACAGACTTTTAGCTCCAATCCATGTAGCACTTATTCTTTTTCAATACACTTACTAGACAATCTGCTCTTATCCCATCACTTTTAGGCACGCAAGTGACTGTTTTTCGCACTAGTGCGGAAAAGTGCACGTGCTCGCCCCCGCCACAATTTTATTACATGTCATATCAGGCTGGGCGCGTTCCGACCCTTACGAGTCGCGCGTCAACCCCCTTTTATACATGCTTTCGTAACTGTATTGAAAAATGTCGTTTGATACACGTGGAAAATTTTCAGTTCGATAAAACCCTCAAACGTTCTCCACTTGTATCAAAATGTGCTTTTCTGTTATTGTTAGTTATTCGACCTTCTTTCTATCTTCCAGATCTACCACCATTGCCTGTACGGGACGCGCTACGACTTCCTCTGCGCGAACTACACAGCCTTCGACCAGAAGACGTTCATCTGTCAATTTGTGTCCGAAGTAGACTGCAAGAACTCCGCCAATTACTTCCATAGGTAATAATTAAAAGAATAAGAGAACATTGAAAATGTTCATTCAATCCTTCTTGTTTGAGTGGTTCATCATCAAATATCTTTTCCCGCTCTGAGATGTGTATATCGTAGCTAGATCTCAGAATTGATCATTTCATGATATAGCCAACCAATTCGGGAATTGAAATGTTTTCCATCCATCAGTGCGCGAGCCTGACTCGCACTTGCCCAGTTAAAACTAGTAAACATCTTAACTATACATGCTGAAAATAATAATATGTACAAACGGGTAGAAAAAGAACTCATTGGGCAACAAAAAATTCATCCACATCGACGTCAATGGGAAAAGTGGCCAGAACGCTGGCAGCATTGCCACGCGGATAACAATGCTGACTCGTTGACCGAAGAAACGCCCAGCCCTCTGGTCAAGCGAAGAGTCGACCAGCTGTTAACTTATACATTTTTTAATGCCCTATATAAAAAAAATCGTCCACATCGACGTCAATGGGAAAAGTGCCTAGAACGCTGGCAGCATTGCCACGCTGGATGGCAATGCTAATTTGTAGACAAAAAAAAGTCCAGCCCTCTGGTCACGCGAAGAGTCGACCAGCTGTTTGCTAATAAAGTTTAAATTAGATATTTTACACATTTGTTTTTAGGGAAGGAACCTTTTAGTCAGTAATCCCCCGCTCTGGGGGGATTACTGACTAAAACCCACCAGTGTTTCTTCAGTTGCTCTTTTGCGTTCTAGGACCGTAGTGACAATCCTGCAGCCCTAAAACGCATCGGCCTTAATGGATTATGCACATCATGATTTGCAAGGCGCCAAGCATCTAAGTCACGACACAATTTATTGCAATATCCATTCCAGTCAAGGTTATGATGGTGCACGTTTGTTCTGGTTCCATTCGCTTTGAATATATAATTATATTCCACCCGACCGCCTTTCAGGCTGCGAAATTGTTTAAAAGAGTCACCAAAGTGAGTCGCAAGGTGCAACTGAAGGAATACATGCAGGTTTTAGTCAGTAAAAGACTGACACTCCCTCTCGCTTCACCCAGAGCGGGAGGAGTTCACAACAATCGCGCTTGCGACTACGAGACCAATGGGAATATAATTATAACAAATTATGATTACAGTGAAAACGGTACCTACCATACCTACGAACTACATTAGATTTCAAACAAATCCTACATCACACAAAAAAAATTTCAAACAAATCTTACATCACGCAAACAAAATTTAACGGAAACCCCAAATAAATTGTCGAACACCTCATATAACCTTTTGGTATGCAGAACAGAGTGTAAAGTTTCGCAAACCTCAGTAGAAAAGGGAAGATCCTCCGACCAGACAGGTGTTTATAATATCTGGTGGGCAACTGCCCGGTAGATGATTTCGGGCTGTTCTATATGTTCCAATCGCGCGGAGAACTTTAACACTCATTTTTTAAAAGTGTCTCAATTAGATTCTATGGTATATAAACCACTAAAAAAATCACAAAATTTTTATTCAGCCGCCAAGTACCCTAAAAAAGCATTAAAAATTTACATTTTCAAATCGCGCGCGTAATTTGACAAAAATGCAGAATGGTGTATACGCCATATTTACTCTGTGGTCGTGAGTTCGTGACGTCAGTTGGCTGTGTAAACAAATGCGCTGATATTCACTTAGTATGGCCGATCAGTTGACAGCTATCGCTTTAGTTTACACAGCCAAATGACGTAATAATACGGTGGCTACTATTTCATGGTGATAAAGAGCAGATAAAAAAGACTGAAAACTTTGAATTTAATTCTAAAGTTTATTTTGTTATTTTATGAACTAAAACTAACACTTACCGACTACTTTTTGCCTAAGCAATCAAGAACTAAAACAAGAAAAATAAAAACACTTAACTAATTAAAACTATAACTAAAAAGTCACACGTCAATATACAACCCGCCCCTGATCGTTCCCGGTGCAAAATTCGGTTGGCTCTGGGAGGCAACGGGTGACTCCCGGTCCGGGTCGTTCTTGGTGCAAAGGATGGCCATCGCTATTCAGCGAGGTAATGCGGCCAGTATTATGGGCACTTTTGCCTAAGCTATCTTAATAATATATTTTTAGATTTTTTCTCATAGATAGTAAAATACCCAATTGCGCGATGCAGGATTAGTTCTTTTGTGACGTCATAGATGTCGCTACAACCTCTTCTTTTTCGCATTTCCAGGAACGATGCCCTCTACAAGGCGACCACCACCACCACACCAGTCCCTCCATCTACAACCACCACCACTACGACCACCCAGCGCCCACCTCGCCCGGGACGGAGGCGACCAGCCTACAGATATGATTATGACGATGATGACTATTACTATTCTCGGGATGACTATGACTATGAAGATAGGTTGGTATTGCTTGACTATATTTCTTAAAGGTTTTTAGCTGTTCTCTGCGGTTTCACCAGCGTCTTTGGATATTTTTTATATATTTTGTAACTTTGTACACACTATGACAAGAAGGATGTTTATAAAAATTTGTACTACTTATTTCAAACGATATTTCTTCTAGCAGACCTGCGAAAGGAGAGATTAAAAGAAAGATAGATAATAGTGTGTAGAAACATGAAAAGAAAAGTTCATGAAATCTTAAAGTAACAAATAACACATATAATTTAAATATAGTGTGTATACCTAAGTTACTACGTATACCTTATAATAAAAATGAAAATATAATATATATACATACATATAATATTAGTAACTATTTTATGTATGTATATATAATATATTTCTATATGCTGATCGTGATCATATTTGTGCAGTAAAAAGTAAAAAAAAAAGAAATCCCAAAATTGTCCACGAAAGGTCATCATCTTCCTGCCCTTGTCCCGTGTTATTTGGGGTCGGCGCAACACTTTTTTTCTTCCACTCTGCCCTGTTACTCGCCATGCTATCACTAACTTCCTTTTCTTTCATATCACTCTTCACACAATCCATCCATCTTTTCTTTGGTCTCCCTCTCCGTCTCCATCCATCCACATGTAAACTCATAACTCTTTTAGTAACATGCATTTCATCCCTCCTCTTCACATGACCATACCAAAATTGTCCACGAAAGGTAATTTTAATATATATATAAAATTGGTTTATACTTGGTAAATTCATAATGAATCAATCATTCATAACAATTACTTCTAGAAAATACTACGCGCAGTGTTTTGCCATTTTTATCGCCATTCATTTATTCATAATGCCTCTACAATATTTTCATAAATTGAGCGTCATTTTGGGATATGAACAAACGCTCATTGCTGTTTATGAATATTATTTATTGAAACTTTACTTGTTTATTAAACCCCAAGCAAACGCCGGCGTTCGCTCGATCATTATCTTTCTATTGTGTCTCTAATTACGGTAATCAAAAGGTTAAATAATAACAAAACTAATTAAAAATGGTGTATAGTCTATACTAGTCGTCATGAATCTGGCTATCAGACTGTTGTATATGAAGGGTACAGGCAAAGAAGGGAAATGTCTTCTTCAACTGATTTTGAAAAGCTGAAAGCACAACACAATCTCAATAAATTATTGATATACTTTCAGAAGGAGACCCAGACCGCGCAGGCCTGGCAAGAAGAAGAGACCACCAGTAGATGACTATGAAGACGATAGGTATGTATATACCTGTTAGGGTTTAGACTTAGACTAAACAGCAGTAGACAGTAAAACTGACAAACGTATATCCAAATAAATATGAGGAATTTACAACGCGCGCGTGTGTCGTCGGTCGTTCTTGCTAGTGAAGTGTGGCGAACCATGTCACGCGCGACGTCGCCCGTGATGCAGCCCGACGAGTGACGAAGATAGCCGACGGCGCCCGAACAATACCTTTATCATCATCATTTCAGCCGAAAACGTCCACTATTGGACATAGGCTTCCCCCAAGTGTCGCTACAACGAAAAGTCCTGTGCGTCTCGCATCCATCGGATCTCCGTGACCCTTCCAACGCTTCGTCTTAAGTAAGTGGTTGCTACTCCAGAATCTTTCGGCTCCATCCATCAGTTCTGTGAGCAATCATCATCATCATCATCCTCATCATTTTATTTTATTTTCAGGCATCAGAGGCCCATAAACAAAATACATACAGGTCTCCCAAAGTAATAATGCGCATAAAAATCTTCGTCACTGTTCGGCAACGGTCGGGGAATAGAGCGTCGGAAGACGATATGTATATAGAGTGGTTAAATGCATTTTCTTCATGCATAGTTTAGGGCTCTTACGATTCAATGATTCGGGTGTTTCCGGGAATACGACAATTAGCGAAGATCTGCATGCGCATTATTAATTTGGGAATACTATAAAATAATCTTAAACAATAATAAACTAATACATATTATAAAAACAAAACTTATTTAACTATAACACGTAATGTACACGTAATGTAGTCGGCGTCGTGTTGCGCTGCGTGGTATCGCATAACCGTCCTCGGAAACGTCGGTATAGGACACCTTTCGGCCAGAAGTCCCCTTTTTAGAAGGTCCGTAGCTGTTAGGTTGGAACTCGTACCACGAACGACTTGAAGTTGATATCGTGGCGCGCTTCCAACCTTACGACCCTCAGAGTCCAGTTGGTCTTCACCTTCAAATACTCCACGACTTCCTCAACCTTTGTGTAGTGATGCAGGCGCGAAATATATAGCTGCGTCGTAGGCACAGCAGGACGCAGCAACATGTTCGGACCACTCGGCGCAGTACCGCACTGGTTACGAGAACAGGCTTCTTCTTCTTTTCTACTGTCGTGAAACCCTCTTCATCTACTTGGCCTGTTTTTGGCAAGGTGCTCTGGACCGCAGAAACGGTAGGTTGAGTACCCGTTTTCAGTTTTCCCTATTTTCGTTTGTCGCTTTGGTTGCGACGCACCTGTTTTGCCGACGGTGACAATAGCAGCGTAGGCACGTTTAAGGGTCAACATACCTGCATGTGACGTTTCCACTTAAGTTTTGTGATTCTTCGTACCTATATGTCATATGTATCATTGAGATATCCATTACTGTGTTCACTGATTCCTCTTCTTCATCGTATTGACGATTTACTTTGATGGGACTGAAATTCCTTGCCGGATTTTGTGTCCTGATGACTACAGCCTAGTGGTATATAAGTCCAAGAGTCGAGTAGAAGTCCAAAAATTGGTCATTGAAATATCTAATTGGTATTGAAAATAACTCACTGCATTTAGAATGTTAATAGAGTTATCGTATGAATAGCAATTTGCCATGATTAACAAAATTATAATTTAATGTTATTTATTTCACCAATGCTTAAATTTTTCAGATACGAACGTCGTCCACGACCAAGAGACGAAGAACTAGAAGACGATTACGACGACAGAAGACCGATCGATAGAAGACCAGCAAAAAGACCCGCCTACCCTGAGAGAAGACCTTATGACGATGAAGAAGACAGACGTCCGGCACCTAGGAGACCTAGACCAAGGCCTCGGGATGAAGAAGAAGAAAAATATAGAGCTGATGATGAGGAGAGACCTAGGGTAGGACAGGTTAGGCCGAAAAGACCTAGACCGAGAGACGAGTATAGGCCGAGAGATGAGGTCAGGGCAAGTGATGAAATTAGGCCCAGGGATGAAGTGGCAAAGCCAAGGGATGAGGTCATAAGGCCAAAGGATGAACCAAGAGTGCAGGATGAAACCAAACCTCGGGACGAAATTAGACCCCGCGATGAAATTAGACCTAGAGAATCACTAAGGCCAAAAATTAGGCCGCGAGATGAAATTAGGGCCAGGGATGAAATTCGACCAAGAGATGAAATCAGACCCCGTGACGAAATAAGACCAAGAGATGAAATCAAGGCAAGAGATGAACCTTCCCGCGAAAGACCTGACAGACGGCCTATCAGAGACGAAGAAGAAGAAGATGAAGAAATAGTACCCGTAGTGGAAAAAAAACCATCCAGACCATCCAGGCCAAGAGAAGATAGGTTCTCCGAGGGTCGAAGATTCAGAGGAGAATCCCCTTTTAAAACTAGAGATGACAGACCTTACACAAAGTTAGACTTTGTCCAAAGACCCTATGATGAAAGAAACGAGGAAAAGAGGGAATATCCAACTGCGCCTGAAACTCCAGCTCCTGCCCTGGTAAAACCAAATGGTAAAGGCATTTTCAGCCAACCTCGTATGCCACCGAAGATCAAAAGACCAGTTCCAATAAATGAAAGAGATAAATATGACTATGTTCCCGTTGTTACTACAAAAGCTCCACCGAAAGTAGATGATGATGATGAATATTATGATTATGAGGAAGATGATACTAGCAGACCTTCGTCGTCAGCAAAAACCAGCACGGTACAACAAAGGCCAAAGCTAGTGCCAGTAGAAAAGGAAAAATTTAAGCCTACAAGACCTCATTATCCCACTAAAGCCAGGAAACCTCTAAGACCAATTGATTACGAAGAAGAAGTTTATGATGAACCTGTAAAATCACAAAAGTATACCTACAATCAGAGAGCTAAAGATGAAAGGATCAAACCTAAACCTGTACCAGCAGACGATGAGTACTACGATTATGAAGAAGAAAAGAAAGAGAAAGAGAGATTTAGAGCAGGAGAAGACATAACAAGCAAAATTAAAGACCTGCGACCAAATGTGAAGGTAGTTAAACGTCCTTTTTTACCCTCTAGGGGTGGAAGCCCGTACCTTCCTCGCGGCCTACAGCCCGTAGCAGGAAGGGATGTCTCAGCACCACTTAATACCACCCCGAAACCTACCACCACTTCTCCTAAACCTACAACTACGCCTGTCCCTACTACTACCACTTCTACCACCACCACCACTTCCACCACTACCACTACAACTACACCTAGCACCGCTGCCACTACAACGACAACCACCGAAAAACCTACAACAACAGTCACCCCGGAAAAACCAACAACAGAAGACGAATATGAAGATGAATATTACGACGAAGAAGATGTAGAATATGACAAAAAACATGAAGAAACTACAACAGCTATTGCAACAACACAACCGACAACAACAAGAGCAACAACAATTAAAACAACAACTGTAGCTCAAACAACTGAAGAACCAACAACACCAGAACAAAAAGCTAAAAATTTAGCTTCAAAAGTTCTCCGAGTATACAACGATAATTACGAAGCGATTCGTGGTAAACTAGAATCTACACTATCGCCTGGAGATTATGTAAAACCATATCTAGCTACAGCCCATCCTTTAGTTTTTGAAAATCCATACAGACCTGAAGATCGCAAAAAAGATATAAAACCAAAACCAGAAATTTCAAAACCTTACACTGCAACTGGAAAACCGTTACTTCCAGAGAATATATCAATTAAACAAAATCTAGCTGACAGTGTAGAGAATGATTACGATGTAAGGCTAAATGAAGCTTTAACTCCTTCTTTACCAGTTAGCAGAGTCCCATCAGGATTTGTTATACCTTCAGATAGAGACTACACATTTTCTAGATTTAGAAATAACTTGCAATCACCACTTGAACCACAATATGCGGCTTCTGATATATCAAGTTATCAAGTTAGAAAACGACCTCAAGTGTCTGGAGTAAGCATAAGAACTCCATCTTCGTATTACTTGCATCCGCAAAGGCTGGTGTATCAGGAAGATCCATCTCAGAGGTATCCAAGACAGTTATTTTATAGATCTGTAGACTTGTATTAGAATTTTCGGAGATATGAAAACTTGTAGGGTAGTTTTTGATGGTCCGAGGCGCCAATATTTTTGAGAAGGTAAATTAAAAATTATATCTTCTCTTAACAAAAAAAAAAATTAAGAAACAGCAAGAAACTTATTGAAGAATTTAAAGTGACTTCGAAAACAGTGAAAGAGGTTCTTGATTTGACTGTAAATTGGTCAGTTTAATGTTAATATAATATAACAATTGAAGATCTCAAAACAACAATTTATTGTACTATTTGATGCATTCAAAAAACATGCTGAAAATAGAATAGCATATCATATCACCAACTCAAAAAAAAAAGAAAAAGCAGGAGGTTATGAATTGACAAACGATATCGGACCATTCTGTTGTATTCAACAAAAAAATTATAATACCCTACAGGATTTCGTACAAAGAAGTACATTAATATGATAAGTCAATGAATTAAAATAAATCATGTAAAGAAAAGTTTGTATTTTCTAAACATCGATAGACCACTGCCAATTTTTTAATTTATGGAAATTAAAAGAAAATGTTTGCGTAATAAAAATACTCTTAGTTACCTGTACTTTTAAGAAAAATTCTAGTGTGTATGTGATCGATAAAAAATGGGTTTTTTTGCTGTCAAAAGTAGCAGTAGATATAAGTCGACATAATTCGGCATAGACGTCGTTCCTAATTTCGAATCCTGGTCGTGTATTTTATATTTCGAATCGTCTATATTTGTCGAAATATTGGGAATATATCAAAATACAATTAAATAAAAAAATAACTAACAAATATAATAAAATATATTATTCTTTTGTATTTTCAAAGAAATACGAGTCTCCCAATAAAGTCGAATCTTATTGTCAGATGTGATCGTATGTTTTTTCTCGATTACATTCACACTCAATATATTTGTACATTTTATAAATATGAACAACATTTTTTTTTATTTTGTACACAATAGTTTTAAGGAAACTTTCCTGTAATAAAAAACTATGTAAAATATTCTTGACTATTTATTACCTTCTACAGATGACAAAAGTGACTGAAAAGTTCAAAGGAATCATTTGTCTTGGTATGGCTATATGAAGAGGAGAGATGAAACACATGTTACTAAAAGAGTTATGTGTATACATGTGGATGGATGTAAAAGGAGAGACAAGCCAAAGTAAAGTTGGATAGATTATGTAAGAAGTGATATGAAAAACAAGGGAGTTAGTGATAGCGTGACGGATGACAGGATAGAATGGAAGAGAAAACATGTTGCGCCGACCATAATTGGAACGTGACAAGGACAGAAAGTTGATGATATAGACCATAAAACAATATGAATCTAAGAAGTTGTTTCTTTGCGATCTACTAATGGCAGTGATCGACAGGCGGGATAAAAGCAAATAAAATTAAAGAAAATCTCAATTGTCTCAATCTCACGCAGTTGATCACTACTCCCACACACTTCCCATCGTCCAGTGTAACTCATATCGACCTTTGTACAGATATGAGAGCAAGATTTATATCTGTGGAACCACTTGGCTCTGTTAATGGCCATTCTATTGTTATAGATGAATTCCACATTAACCGTGATAAATTCAAACCATACTTGACAATATTCCGGCCTCTTAAAGATATGTACAGAAAGGTTGCACGAAGACCAATTACTTTTGGGTTTAGAGTATATTTCTTTGCTAGACAGTGTTACTGACATGGTACATGTCTTTAACACTCAAATGATCGACCTGTTTGATGCTCACGCTCCTGTTGAGTCGTGCACTGTTAAAGAAAAGTCATATCAGTAGATTACCGACACAATAAAACTTATGATGCGTTTACGTGACGACGCACTAAGTGCCTGTAGGAAAACAAAAACCGAGTCAAAAATAAAATATTATAAGGAGCTAAAGCACTTAGTGGTTAGTTCATTGCATAATGAAAAAGTTGCGTACTTCAAGCATAATATAAATAATAAAATTAAAAATCCAAAATTGTTATGGAAAAACCTGAAATCCACTTTGTTGCCCTTCAAAACTATACAAGATCTACAGTCGCAATTTATAGATCCTGACTTAATAAACAACAACTTTCTGATAGTCCCTGGTAATCCTATATCTTGCACCCCACTGATGACGTTTTATGACAAAAACATGGTGAAGCTATTTTTGCTCTCACTCCAGTAGACCTGAGCGATATCTCACGGATTATCACTAATCTTAAAAGTAACGCCGAGGGCCACGACAACATTGCTTTGGATATGATAAGCATAACTTTGCCGCACACTTTAAACATTATAACTGAAATAATTAACTGTTCTATAGTGATTTCAACGTTTTCCGAACAATGGAAAATTGCTTCAATTAGGCCATTACCGAAAAATTTAAAACCAAACGAGTTAAAAGACGACCTATAAGCATTTTACCATGCCTGTCCAAAGTACTGGAAAAAGTTGTCAGCCAACAGTTAACTAAATTTTTGGAACAAAATAATATTCTACCTGACTTACAAGAGTTATGAGCATACATGTGCATGGATGAAGAGGGAGAGGGAGGCCAAAGAAAAGATGGATGGATCGTGTGAAGGGTGATATGAAAGAAAAGGAAGTTAGTGATAGCTTGACGAGTGATAGGGCAGAATGGAAGAAAAAAACGTGTTGCACCGACTCCAAATAAAATGGGACAAGGGCAGAAAGATGATGATGATGATGACTTACAATCTGGGTTCCAGAGGCAACGCGGTACGTCTATTGCTTTACTAGACGTTACTGATAATATTTTGGCTGCTCAGGATCAGGGAATAGATTTATTGCTCGTTTTGCCGGATTTTTCCGGGCATTTGACGCAATAAATATTCCGCTTTTATTATCCAAGTTGAACTATTACGGTTTCAACCCTACTGCCATACCCACTGCATGGCAATAGGGTTGAAACAAAGGTTCCGCAGCTACCTTACAAATAGAAAGCAGTTTGTCGATTTGCGTTTGGGTGGCGGCACTACTCTAAGATCGGCACTCATTGCAGTAGACAGAGGAGTCCAAATTTCAGGATTCAACGGAAGGTCAACGGAAAGTACTCTACGAATTTTGATTTCCTTGAGTGTACCAAATTTTCGTTTTTTTTTTGCGATATACGCCCGTTCGGCCGTATCAATTTTTTTGTTAACTCAGAAGTTTGAGTTTTCATTTCAACTCAATACCTTCACGCGTTGTCGAGTCTTGACAGACAGACAGACGGACGGACAACAAAGTGATCCTATAAGGGTCCCGTTTTTTCCTTTTGTGGTATGGAACCCTAAAAACTGATTCCAAAATCTCTCATCTCAAAATCAATTGTTTATTTTTATATTTTATATTTTTGATTCTAAACAATAAGTAACACAAAAAATTCTTTTCCGAAAAGAGCGTCAAAGTGAAGATGGATGACACTTTAAAAACAATTTAAAATCGATTATTGAAATATCTAATTAAGAATGTAAATAGTTATCGTATGAATAGCAATTTGCCATGATTAGTAAAATTATAATTTTATTTTATTGATTCACCAATGTTTAAATTTTTCAGATATGAACGTCGCTCACGAACAAGGGACGAAGCACTAGAAGACGATTACGAAGACAGAAGACCGTCCGATAGAAGACCAGCGAAAAGACCAGCCTACCTTGAGAGAAGACCTTATGACGATGAAGAAGACAGACGTCCGGCACCTAGGAGACCTAGACCAAGGCCTCAGGATGAACAAGAAGAAGAAAAATATAGAGCTGATGATGAGGAGAGACCTAGGGTGGGACAGGTTAGGCTGAAAAGACCTAGACCAAGAGCTGAGAATAGGCCGAAAGATGAAGTCAGGGCAAGTGATGAAATTAGGCCCAGGGATGAAGAGTTAAGGCCGAAGGATGAACCAAGAGTGCAGAATGAATTCAAACCTCGTGAGGAAACTAGATCACGCGATGAAATTAGACCTAGAGAATCACTAAGGTCAAAAGTAAGACCAAGAGATGAAACCAAGGCAAGAGATGAAACCAAGGCAAGAGATGAACCTTCCCGCGAAAGACCTCAGAGACGGCCCTTCAGGGAACAACAACGCCAGTACAAATAGCTAAAAATTTAGCTTCTAAAATTCTCCGAGTGTACAACGATAATTACGAAGCGATTCGTGGCAAACTAGAATCTACACTTTCGCCTGGAGATTATGTAAAACCATATCTAGCTATAGCCCATCCTTTAGTTTATGAAAATCCACACAGACCTGAAGATCGCAAAAAAGATATAAAACCAAAACCAGAAATTTCCAAACCTTACACTGCAACTGGAAAACCGTTACTTCCAGAGAATATATCAATCAAACAAAATCTAGCTGACAGTGTAGAGAATGATTACGATGTTAGGCTAAATGAAGCTTTAACTCCTTCTTTACCAGTTAGCAGAGTCCCATCAGGATTTGTTATACCCTCAGATAGAGACTACATATCTTCTAAAAATGTGTAGAACCACAGTATGCGGCTCCTGCCCCCCTAGTGAAGTTACAACCGTTTCGTTTCGATTCTCTTTTCGTTGATCGCCTCGTGTCGGCCACGCTTCCTATACCTTTGTTCTGACCACGTGACTGAGCGTTGAGATGACGTCAGAACGGAACGTCAGTCGGAATGGGAGACGTGGCCGAATCGAGGCGGTCGACGAAACAGATGTAACTTGGCTAGGGGGGCAGATATATCAGGTTATCAAGTTAGAAAACGACCTCAAGTGTCTGGAGTAAGCAAAAGAACTCCATGTTCATATTAATTGCATCATAAATATGAATAAAGCCGATTCTTATTGTCAGATGTGATCGTATTTTTTTTCTCGATTACATTAACACTCAATTTATTTGTACATTTTATAAATATGAACAACATTTTTATTTTATTTTGTATACAATAGTTTTAAGCCAACTTTCTTGTAATTAAAAATATGTCAAATATTATTGACTATTTATTACCTTCTCTGTACCACAAAAGTGATTGAAAAGTTGAAAGGGAAAACTGTCTTGGTATGGCCTTATGAACAGATTTTTTATATTTATATATATACTCACCTGGTGTCGGTTTGGTTGCGCAACCAATTTGGTAGAGCGAACAGCTCAGACGCCAGTCCTGTCGCCAATGACGCCCCCATCAAATAGTATGTAAAGGCTATATTTCACCGGGACACCATGGTGGCGCAACTGATCGCGCCGCCATGGTGTCCCAATGAAATATAGCCCTAAAACAATATGAATCTACGAAGTTGTTTCTTTGCGATCTACTAATGGCAGAAATCTTTTAAGCATAATTTTATGTGTAATTTACGATAAAATAAAACAACGGTGGGTAATAATAATAATTTGTTTTATATTTTTTCTTAATTACAATAATTACTTTCATAAACAATAAACACTTAATAAACAGGCAGTTTCGTAAGGCGATACCAATTATTTTTAAAGTATTTTTTTCTATACAGTCAAACCAGTCCTAGAACCAAAATTTCGATGATATGTGACAGCCATCAACCCGCACAGGGCCCGAGTGGTGAATTACGGCCCATTCCCTCTCCTAGAAAGGAGGCCTGAGTCTCAGTAGTGGGAAGATTATTAGACCGACTAAGCTAGTCAAAGCAGTTGTATTAGACTGTTAACTCTAAAATTGAAAGTTAGGAAAATTTTCAATGTAGTAAAGAATAAAATGTTTCTTCACGGATTTTCCTTGTAATTTTGCAAATTTTCTTATCATTAGAACCATATTGAGATTTCGTTCAAAAATATTTAGTTTCAAAACCTTCATTCAAATTGTGATTATTGAGTTATACATTTTACCATTAATCTTTATTTATATTGAGAACTTAAACAGATAGATAACATTACTATTTTTATTTTACTTAAAAACGTAAAAAACAGGCCTTAAATACGTAACCGAAAAATCTGTTTTTCCAAATAACCGATTTGTCAAATCGGCAAGAAAGGCAACTGACTAATAAAATACATTTAAAAATTTTTTCCTCAAAACAAAACAGCCCCCCTAGCCAAGTTATGATCGTTTTGTTTGCGTCGAACGCCTCGAGTAGGCCACGCCTCCGATTCTTTTGTTCTGTACTCGAGGCGTTCGACGCAAACGAAACGATCGTAACATGCCTAGGGGGGCAGGGCCGACCACGATTTATTCACAAACAGTATTAGCATGTTACTTTGAACTTATTTAAAATTTTATGTCCTGAAAACAAATGGTTGCTCTGTTTCTTTTAAAACTTAATTGGATTCGCCTTACAAAATATTCAGTAAACGCACTATATAATTCTATAAAATATAACTTATTTAAAACACTATCATAATATTATTCTTTTATAAAAATACAAAGTTGGAATTATTCGAATTATAACATTTTAGTCATCATCTAAATGAAACTCAACTTCATGTTGCAATGTGATGATATGTGTTCTTTTAGTTTCATAATTTTAAATATAAAATAATTAATGAAAATTTTTGGTCGAAGACTTATCATAATCTGGACCTATAAATACATAATTTTTACAACAGATTTTCACCACCTTTACTAGGAAACTAAAAATGACATGCTATTAAAAGTCATAATAAGACTAATTAAGTTTAAAATGTCACCAATTCTAGAATCATTGTCATGCTGAATTTTATTTGAAGAAATCACAGCCATTATTAGTATATTATTTTGGCTAATATTTGGAGTAATATCATGATATCCCACAAGCTCACCCCCATCTTGTTAAACCTCACTTTGGGTAAAAATAAAGAGATTGATATTGATTTTTTAAATGTCGTTAAATGTATTTCGATGCCTCCTACCCATAAAGTCATCCTAAAATATTTTTTGATTAACATTTCATTATAAAAAAAAAACATAGCGTCTGATACTGTTAAACTGATTATTGAATACATAATGAAAAAATATCGGATAAAAGATAAAAATGCAGTTTTACAAATTACTACTTAACAGTAAACCTTTAGGCCCGACGCTACGTGAAGCGTGCGCCCGCGCGGTCCCACACAAAAGTGCTCCGTCGCGGCTCGCCGCGCCCCGCGCACATTCACGTTCTCCATCGACACGACTACATGCACACCGTTAAAGTTGAACTAGCAACACTGCGCAGGTAATAATCCGGCTTCGCTTAACGCAGCGTTGACCCTCAAAGGTTTAAGACAAACTTCAAGTTTGTAACATAAGTGTACATTAATGTATTGAAAATAAACCAAAAAAAAAAATAATTACAAAAATAGCTCTCCTGAAAAAGTGCACTATTTTCCTTTTGACCTTATGCTTAGAAGGTAACGATTTCAAAGTTAATCTACATCACCGCTAATTGATAAAGAAAAACATCATGAGAATCTTGGACTTCAAGATCTGAAGTCAACACGAAATGAGCAAGCGTGGTGATCAACGCTACTTCTCTATTTGAGAAGAGGTCTATGCTCTGCAATAATACAGTATAATCGATTTTTTTTTTTGTGGACCCATTCATTTCTCAAGGTTGAAAACGCAGCGTTTGAAGGCCTCCCACAAGGTGGACGTATGACCTGGTGAGAATCGCGGGTATACGATGGTTGTGCGACACACAGAACCGGTCGTTATGATGACTCTTGGGGGAGGCCTATGTCCAACAGTGGTCGTCTTTAGGCTGAAATGATGATAATTCATTTCCCTGCCATTTTACATTGTGCTCATCTTAGAGGCTAAATTAAATATCCAAGCAACCAGTACTTCTAAAGGTGGGGCATCTAAACATATATCATCCAATTAAATTTAAACCAAAACCTGTAACTAACCAATCAAAAACTAGAATTCTCAATCTGTCTCATAGGTCTAGGCATCATCCAGCTCTCAGGAATTCCTCTGGACTCTTCAATGTACCCTCCATTTTGGATTCCAGTCTTCGTTTCTTGTACATCCTTTTGGTCGCTTGGTTCTTCTTTGTGGAAGATCCTGTTAACAGGGTACTGGATGAAGTAGAAGAAGAAGGTGGACGACCAGATGAGGATTTGGTAGAGGCAGACCTGCCACCAGGTCATGATGCCGAAGACTCCGTATAGCCAGCGGTGTGAGAAGAAGTAGATGGAGTAGTATCTGAAAAAGATAAAGAAGGCTAGGTTAGGATAAAGTTGGTGGAGAGCGCATCCTGGCCTACGCAGACCAGGATAGCCTGGCATAAGATTTAAATGTAAACCAGTGGATATTAACCCAACCATATCGAAATAAAAACAATAAATCAATATTATTTGTTGGTGGTTTAGTTTTTACAATTGCATTAGCGTCGCTGCAACATACCCATAAGGTGTGCAAGACATACATTTCTATTTAAAATGATCCCGTGGCATCGAAAGGGACATTATCATACGGCGTTGTCTGACGCGTCACGGGCTTCCGCGGCGAGATGCCGTGGTACACTGCGTTAAGCAAAGGCATGCCGAAGGACGCCGCATGCTTGTTCTTAAAATTGCAATAACATACGATTGAATTATTGCTACTGCTAGTTTTAAAATTAATAGTAAGGGAGAGGGAGAGGAAGATCAAAGAAAAGATGGACACCAAAGAAAAGTTGCGCCGACCCCAAATAACACGGGACAAGGGCAGGAAGATGATGCTGTTACAAGAAGTAAAATAAAGAAATCAATACTCACACAATAGCATACACCACACCCGCTCCCCCAGTAAGCCACAACTCCAGCTTGTAATTCGTGGGATGTCTCCGCGCCACCAGCACAGTTTCGATCAGCACCACAATAGCGATGTTGGTGTGGACACAGTGGTTAAACCACCAGGGTACCAGCTGGTCGTAGATTTGCGGGAAGACCAGCTCGCGGTCGATCCAGTACAGCGTCCAGAACATCGTGGTTATAAACTGGAAGAGAAGAGAAGATAAGTTGGCGGGTTGTTGTTGGTCTAGTGGTTAGTGGTCCTGACTGCTATACGGGAGGTCGTGGGTTCGATTCCCACCCAGGACAAATGTTTGTATGATAAGTACGATCATTTGTTCTGTGTCTGGGTGTAATTTATCTATAGTATGTATGTTTTTAGAAATATATATGTATGTTTATTGTTGCTTAGTACTCATAACACAAGCTCTGCTTAGCTTGAGACTAGACGGCGTTGTGTGACAGTTGTAGAGTATTATATTATATATTATATTCATGACTTAATTCTACCATCTCCTTTCTACCATCGGACAACCCGATGTACGGCGAGTATCCCGTATACCCTTACGTTCTTGAAACCTTTGCGGTCCTATCTCGGTGTCGGGAGCAGGGTTCAAGTTACACCTCTTCACTATGCAAGCCGTATCGAGGAATACTGCCTTCTGTATCTGGCCCTTGATCTAACTGCGCAACGACAGCTTCGATAGGTTTTCGTAGAACCTTTTGGCCATCAGGCCGTTGGTAGTAAAGCATATCACGTTCTGTTTTCGGATGAGGCGTAAAATTGGGAAATATTTGAATTAAGGCTGGATGGTGGGTGGGTGTGATTGATAAGTCGTAAGGAAAAATAGGTTAGAACGAACATTTGCGCAATACCACGGTCAAGCTTAGCGTACACGATGGTATGGTTTTTCGAAGCTCAAACACAAAATTTAACACCATTTCAATGGTGTCATTTAACGCCATTAAATTTGCGGAGTACACATAAAGAAACGTCATAACATATTCAAATACGCGAATTGCTCAGTCGCCAAAACTTCTTTTTTAAATTGATATTAATAATCAGTTGAAAACCAGCATCAGGCAACGAAGTTGCCTGGCATTTTTGCTGAACTGGACCTATTTGGTGCAGCCCCAAGTCAAACATTGTTGGTTTGTTTGGTTGTGTGTATCTGTATAAAATATTTTTCTTTCTTCTTTCCTTTCTTTCTTTCTTTCATCTCACAAAGAAAAAAACCTTCAACTTGACAAAACAACTTACCAGCGTCAGAGGCACCACCAGCCCGGAGAACATGACATCTCGAAAATACTTGAGCTTCCTCCCCAGACCCGACTCATGTTTCTCCAGCCACTCTAAGATGTCGTAGACCAGGGATATCGTCAGGAACGTGGTTTGGAACAGCTGGAAAAGAAAAATGGTGGTTAGTATGATGGAGTAGATACAAGTTTGAACCAGAAGATTTAAATGATAAATGATATTTATTTTGTAAGTAGATTAAAAAAAAAAGCACTTTTAATGTCAATTTTTTTTTTCGTCATTTTAAACTAGATGAGGCCGGTGTTTCAGAGACTACCCTGAGAAGAAACACCGAAACAAACTCAGGGGTCAAAGTCTCTTTTAAAGTCAATTTGGCGTGTAACGTGTTTTTGAAGTGAAAACTTCTTTAGCGGCGTTGAGCACTTTTTCTGTAATGGGTATAAAATCTTAAACTCGCGTCAGGACACGTGACCTGATCGAAAAAGCGTAAGACGGCCACCAGTCAAATTTTCTCATTCGATTTTGAACTTAACCTTCAACATTTTATGGTTTAAAATCATTTAAAGAAATTTTTAAATGTTTCCAATCGACTTTGAACCTAATGCTTTAGGGATAAAGCTGACAAATCTATTAAATAAATTGCCACCCGCCGCGCGCCGGCGCAGCGCCGCGAAACTTAGTCCTCTGGCTATCTTCATCGTCCTTAAGATTGTGATAGAACCGTGGTCTTTGGGGGATTCGCACCGTGCTAACTACGAAGGCAATTTACGTGCTATTTACAAACGTTACGTATCTGTAGGTATGTTAGTGTAGCTAAAATTCCGTATTTCCTTGCAATTTTATTGATTGACGCATAATGACAAGAGATTCTAAAATCAATAAGACAGTGTTGTCTTTGAGTTTGCAGCTTTCTTAGTATCTAGTAGCTATTAAAAGTACTTGTGAAGGCTTTTAAGATGCAAGCACAATCATGATAATAAAATAAAAAAGGAAATCGTTCAATCGCAATAAGTACCTTCCGAGTATTAAATTGCTAAACATTTTCACTAAGGCGTTTGTTGTTTGGTAAAATAAAGTTAAGTTTATTTAAATCTGCTTTAAAAATAATTTGATTACAAGTATTTACAAGTAAGTTAAAAAGCACGAGTGTTATTGGTATAGGAAACCGATAAATTCTCAGCTAATTCTGTAGTAAGATCGAATGTGACGTTCCTGCTTACGTGCTTACTAAGCGCCTGTGAAAAGATGTATCGCACACATTTTTATGTGCGACAGATTACTTCCACACTTTTAATTACAAATTCTTTAGGCAGGATTCAATGATAACATAACATCCTGTAATCCCCGAAGGCTCAGGCAGGGGTGCACCGAATAGTACACCCACATTTCGCAAGTTATGTTTTAAGTCTTTTTATTCATTTATTTACTTCATTTATTTTTGTAATCACTGGGATTACAAAAATAAATTGACATTTTTACTTGAATCTGCAAGAAGTTAAGACTTTAGTTTTTAAATGAATGAATTAAACTTGCGGTATCACAACAATCCACAGTCTAAACTTATGTGTGTAATATCGAAATTGTCATGTTTGTGTACGGTAGCGCAATAAATGAATATTGTATTCTACCACATAAATGATAGTACTTTTATACTGATAAAGCAATTGGTGCAAAATTATTCCCTAACCATTCCAAAATATCAAACATGCTCAACGTTAATAATCAAGTTTTCACTTCTGCCGGCACTCCCGGAGTGCAACCCGTCTTTTTTTTTTTTGAGAGCTTGCTTAGGGTTGCCAGCCGTACTCTAAAATAGAGTATTGTACTCTATTTCACGTAGGTGTACTCTATAATCTATAACAATAATAGAGGACGCTAAAATACTCTTTTTTACACAGTAGTTACTATACTAGTGCCAGTCCCACATATATTTATTCATTTATTTACAAGCACTCGTACAACGTTACGGAGGATGTCCAAGGCGTTGTACAATAGAAACTTACAAACTAAAAAAAAATACATTTAATAAAAACAATAATACCCTAATAACAAATCCATACACATTGAAGGAGAAAAAAAAAACTAACATATAATTTAGAAATAAAAAGAAAATACAATTACTTTATCCCTCAAAACAAATGATCAATGTTAACTTGTTTTTTATCCATCTTCTCACAAAACCTATATATGATGCATATCTATTATCGTAACTAAATTAGTCATGAATGTGAAGTGATGCGAAGAGAGGAACAAGGCTTCAGGGCCTTTTTTTGCTACTGTTTGTTTTTTTTATATGTACTTTTTTATTTATTTTTTATTTTTGTGTTTCGTGTTACCTAATATTGCGTTTGTTCCTTGTGCTGTATGTACCAAATACATTCTTTTTTCTTTCTTTCTTCACTGTATGTTTGGTGGTATGCGGAACAGAGAGTTAAGCTCCACATACCTCCGTTGAAAAGGGAGGATCCTCCGGCCAGACGGAATGTTATGTCTGGTGGGCAGCTGCCCGGTAGATGATTTCGGGCTGTTCTATATGTTCTAATCGCGTGGAGAACTTTGATTGCGCGATGCAGGATTAGTTCTTATATAATGCCATAGATGTCGCTACATATGTAAACTTAGAGTTAGAATGTTTGGAATCGTACAATTCTTTTAAAAACAATGAAAAATTGTTATAAGCTACATAAAGTAGCAAAAATACCTCTTTTTTTTAATTAAAACTATTTATGTATTATATATAATATATTTTAATGTATTTTTATAGTCTTTTCTCTTTTTTTTGTACATTGTTTATGTTGTTGTACACTGACAGCCCCAAATCTTTTCCTTTCGTTTCAGTCCATCCAAAGGTTGTCTGGTAGAAATTGCCCTGTGCAATAAGACCGCCTATTGTACACTTATTTTTCATAAATGTCTGTCCTGTAATAAGTTAAGGTGTGCAATAAAGAAATAAATCGTACTCTATATTTAGCTTTTTTGATATAAGATATACTCTATTTCATCTAATAAAATTTGGCAACCCTATACCTACTAGACGAGCTCGTGGCTAGAATAATAATAGCAAGGTTATCAATATATAATAATCTCGTGTTACAGTCATTGTTATCGAACTTCGATACGGCTTAATCGAAGCACCAGTTTCCGCGTGGGGACGATCGGCGGCGGCAACAAATCGCGCCGGGCTCTCTTTCAGGCCAAGAGCGAGCGAGCAGCGGCGAAGCAGTAATGCTTGCAAAGGAGGCGGCCGCACACATGAGGGAACGGACATCCTCACGCCCCAGCTGCTGGAACCCCGACCCCGTCTTCCAGCCACCATAGGCGTGGGCATGTGGATGACGAGCAATAGGCAGCTCGTCAGGCCGTCCAGTAACCGTTGAAACGTTTTGTGCATATGATTCTAGAACATCATGGTTTCCTTCTGAATGCACGCGTCATGCTCGTGAACGGGTACCGTCAGTTGAGACTGGTCATCTCTTAGCTGCCATTGGCTTAATTTAAATTCTATTTTTTAATTCGTTTTTTTTTATTATTTATATACATTGTGCTCACATATTACAAGCGACAAGAAATATGTAACCAAGACTTATGTAACTCATAATATTATTTAAAAGAGTGTCCATGGAGTTTCTTGCACGTTCTTCTCCATAGAGATCTACGCTTTGGAACGTGCAATTTAGCTTCATCTGTTTTTTTTTTTTGACTGACCGACATTTTGACAATTCAAAAGTGCCTGTAATTGGTCTATTTGAAATAAACGTTTCTGATTTCTGATTTAGCAAATTTCGTATTCCTGTATATTCCACTTTAGTTATTTCACAAAAATCTCTTTTCATACCAAGACCTGTTTTATTAGATCATGGTTAAACAAGAACGCTATTGTTCTGGCAAACTAATACATATATTGTTATCAACTAATTATGATAATTAATCAGTTACTGGTTAATTAAAGGTGACGCCGGGTTCAAATCATGTCTGCCTGTTATCTATTATAAACAAAGGTCAGTCTGCAGAGGACAGACACGTCTGTCTATCACAGACTTCAGACGTGACTGGGTTAGGTCGCTTTGAAAGAGGAATCACAGGGAATTTTCTAGCAGGTACATTATAAAAAATAATCCTTCAGACCGAATTTTCATTGCGGACTTGTGGACGACGAGCAATGTCACACAAATGACAAACACATTTTGACAGCACTGCGCGCCATGTTGGGAGGACATTTTGTTAATATATTTGAGGCTCATCTTTTTCAAGCTCAAATGGCTTGATGGATTTAAATGTTGGTCCCAAGGGTAGACCATATCCAGTCTGTGCTGCAAAATACAACTTAAGGAACACGAATGGGCTTGCGGACGACGAGCAATAGGTAGCTCACCGTCCGGCCATTCGGTAACCGTCCGGAACGAGCCCGAATTGTCGACGGCGCGTAATGAGATACCAGGATACCAGGCCTCAGAGAGATATCAAGAAAATCCCAGGGCCCAGCAGGGTCGAAGCCTGAGAACTTCTGTAAGGGAACACAACGGGCAAAGAAGGAACATTGATGTGGTTTTAGTCAGTAAAAGTCTGATACGTCCTCTCGCTCCACCCTAGAGCAGGAAAAGTCATTGGATAATTTTTCACCTTAAAAAAAGGAACAGAGGTGGGTTTAAATCAGTAAAAGTCTGTCATTCCCTCTCGCTCAACCCAGAGCGCGAGGAATTAATGGTCGATTTGGAGCTCAATAGACACAGAAATACAAACACGGATATAATACCACATATCGAAAGTATTTTCGCTGTATTCAAATTTATTTAAACGCAGTTAACCTCTCAACTAGAAAGGGCTTCGTATTATACGTACTCGTATACAGGTGGTCCAAACTGAGACGTCAATAAAAAATATTCTGATTAAAGAAAAAAATGCAAATGTTTCAGATTCTATTAGAAATTTTAAAAACTGAGGGAAATCCTTAGTTTTGATAATATATTTTTTTAAATTAAAGAAGCACAATTTTGATTTTTTTAAATATCTTGCACATTAGTGTAAAAATTTGGCAACCCAAAATTACAATCCAAATTTCAAACATTAGTTTGAAAGATATTTTTTTATGAATACAAATTCTCTCTTGGTATTTTAATATAGAACTAAGCAAGTAAGTATAGTTCTATCATCAAAAAAAGATTTTAGAAAAAAATGTCCCCAAATATTCTCCCAAAAAATTTTAAAAAAAATCTTCTTATCACCTTAACTAACAACAAAAAATCGCAGAACATACATAGAACATTTTCGGATACCCCTAGATATGAGGAATCAATTTGTTTTTTATTAACATCACTATTTAGACCACCCTGTATACCAGTAACTACCGCTTAGAAACTTCGAATTATTACTTTTGTATTGTTTTGTCTTAGTAGGCCTATGTAAACAGGTTTAACAAAACAAAGGTGAAATTCACGTTAAAAATAGACACATAAATACATACATTAGGTAACCTACTTATTTATAGAATTTGGAAAGTGGATTAGAAATAAATGAACGCTTACTAGACACTTCGCGTGACCCAAGGGCTGGCTTTTACCTCGGTCAGAAATTAAGCATTGTCATACAACGTGGCAATGCCGTCAGCTTTTTGGCCACACTTCCAGGGGCCCAAGTCTGCTATTTTTATAAATTCGTCATTCCAACACGATTCCGTTGTCATTTTGCTAAAAGTTCGTAATCTGCTAATTCATAATGATTGATCATTGATCGGTCAATGGTCTCGTAATAGAGTTGTGGTAGAATGACATTATTGAGCTTATTAAAAGCAATGACTGCACAATGACGTTCTAATGTTAGGTCACTGATCAAAGGAACTGTCAAAATTTTAGCAGATTACCGCATACGTCAGATATTCATTTGTCAGTACGAAATTACCACTTCTTTCAATGGAGTGTCAGTGGTTGACCATTGGAATGTCATAATGACGCCATTATATTAGTAGATTACCAAACTTGTCAAAATCAACAATTTTGAAATCAATGATAGGCCATTCTGACACTATTGTAATAGCAGACTTGAGGCCCAGTTGACAGCTATGCGGAGGAGTTTTATGACGCCCCACAAAACCTTTGCAGTGGTTTGATTGTGGGGTCGGTGAGTCTCTAGACATACTTTATGTACTTAAAACATTTCTAAATAATATAATTTTAAATTACGTTTAAATCTATTTGTGTTTGTTTCACTCCTTATGTCTGCCGGCAGACTGTTCAATAGGTATGGTATTCTCTTGTTTAGTGTTCTGTCACCAAAGCAATTGATGACTCTGGGTACATTGAATCTACCAGCAGCCATAGATCGTGTATTATAATTGTTGTATACGTGAGTTAAGCTATGCTCTTGGGTACTGTGATGGCTAACTAATAAAATATATTTATGTTTGAAAGTGATCAGTAGAATTTTGCATATCTATACATATAATAAATCTGTAGAAGTGAAAATTCTGTACATTAAAAATATAAAAAATAATAAATGGCAGGGGGTGTTACTAGACCGACACAAAACCCAAAAATGTGACTAAATTTTTTTTTCTGTCTGTCTGTTTGTTCAGGCATCACGCAAAAACTTACGATGAAACTTGGTATAATAATTCTTTAATATCCTGGGCACCACACTGGGTAGTTTTTATCCCGAAAAAGTATACACAATAAAAAACAAACTTGCGGTTCGATCCCTAGACCCGATTACTGTACCAACCGTAAATAATAAGTTTGTCGTAGGTTACGTTCCCGCAGTGGAGTTCACTAAGGGGCGCTGCACACAGCTAAGATACTATAATATTTTATCTTAAGATACAATATTGTTCGCCATACAATTCAATGGACTATCACACACGACGAAGATAATAAATAATATTTCATATTTTCGTATCTCAAAAAACCTAATAAGCCATTTTCGACTTCTACGCGGACAAAGTCGCGGACAAACGATGGTTTTAAATAATTTTCTATAATTTTCCTTACAACTGCTGGTGCTGGTGCAACCTAGCCTTTGGTGTATATATAGTTTTAATTAATTAAGGGGTTTTGCATACAAAGATAATATAAAAATCGTGTAAATATAATGAAGAATTAACTGACAAAAAAAAATAATATCTAAAGAGTGGGCCCTTAAAATTAACATGGACAAAATCAAAGCGATGGTAAATAACCATATAGCACCCACTCCTATCAAGATCGGAGACTCTACACTCGAAGTTGTGGACTTTTACCTGAGACAGACTGTCCAGGCGGGTAGATGTAACTTCGAGAAAGACGTTAATCGTCATTGTAGCGACACTTGAGGGAGGCCGATGTCCAAAAATTGACGTCTTTTGGCTTAAGTTATATAATAATGAACAGTGATGTCTTTAAGCTTATAGTGAATAGGTTTTTTTTTATTCTTGATAGGTTCGCGCTTGACCGCTATCTCACCTGATGGAAAGCGAATATGCGGTCGACGATGGAACGCGCTTACCTAGAAGTAACCTATTCAGTCTTGACTTAAGGATTCCCGGGTTGTAGCCATCAGGAAACACAGATTCTGGCAAGGAATTCCACTCCTTAGCTGTACACACAATGAATGTGTTCCCAAAACGTTTTGTGCTTGTATAGATTACCTACTTCTAGGCAAGCGTGCTCCTTTATCGACCACGTCATCGCTACCATCACGTGAGATAGTCGTCAAATGCGAGCGTATCAAAAGAACTAATCTAGCTTATCAATAAACTCCTTAATTAATGTCAAACAAAGCAACTTAATTGTCTTTGCTTCCGCATCTATCTATTACATCAGTCTACCACGCTTCCTACTGAAATAATACCCTTATCTTATATATTTTAGGGTCCCGTACCTCAATTTTAGAGTCCCGTACCTCAAAAGAAAAAAAATGGATCGCTTATAGGATCACTTTGTTGTCTGTCTGTTTGTCTGTCAAGACCCTTTATCTCGGGAACGCGTGGAGGTGTCGAGCTGAAATTAAAAATATATTCTTAGGTCTGCGGACCCTTGAAGCTGTAAAAGTTAACGAAAAAAAAGATACGGCCGTTTATGTCGCCAAAAATGTATATTTAGACACTCTCAAAGCAATCAAAATTCATAGGGTACTTCCCGTTGACTCGGAATCCTGAAATACTCTTTTGAATTAAGATATGTGCTTTTTTTTATTTGATATAAACTAGTGTTCGACTGCGATCCCACCTGATGGTAAGCAGTGATGCAATCGTTGATGGTGAAGCGCACTAGTTTATTAAGAGCCTATTCACTCTAACCTCGAAGACACACAACTTATAATCAGATGGGAAGACCTCAGCAGGCAAATTGTTCCAGTCCTTTCATGTACGTGGTATAAACGACGAGGCGAAAAACTTAGTCCGGACCGTAGAGGTTTCAACAACGTAAGGGTGACTACTCGCCGTACGTCGGGTTGTCCGATAGTAGAAATGAGATAGCGAAATCAATTCATGCAATTCAATATGTTTTACAAATATCACGTTTACATGTTTCTTCGCGCTACTTTTATGTGATATCAATATAAATAAAAAAAACAATTCTAAATATAGAAATTAAAATATTGTAAGTACTATTATATTGTACTACTAGCTTTTGCTCGCGACTTCGTCCGCGTAGAAGTCGAAAATGGTTTTTTGAGATACGAAAATATGAAATATTATTTATTATCTTCGTCGTGTGTGATAGTCCATTGAATTGTATGGCGAGCGATATTGTATCTTAAGATAAAATATTATAGTATCTTAGCCGTAGGCAGCGTGTAGGGAACTCCACTGCGGGTGACGTAACCTACGACAAACTTATTATTTACGGTTCGTAACGTAATCGGGTCTAGGGATCGAACCGCAAAATTAAGCTTGTTTTTTATTGTATATACTTTTCCGGGATAAAAAGTACCCAGTGTGGTGCCCAGCATATTAAAGAATAATTATACCAAGTTTCATCGTAATCGAACTGGTAGTTTTTGCGTGATGCCTGAATAAACAGACAGACAGACAGACAGCCAAAAATCTTTTTAATCACCTTTTTGGGTTCGGTGTCGGTCTAGTAACACCCCCTGCCATTTATTTTTTTGATATTTTCAATGTACAGAATTTTCATTCTACAGATTTATTATAAGTATAGATTATTATTAATAATATTCCTGAGCATGTACACAAAAATAAATAAACAATAATATATAACGTTTTGCTTATCAGCCCGCTACCCGCTCGCACAGGCACCTTATCAAAATGAGGCCGTCCTAGATAAGCTGTCAAATTATGGTCGAAGAGCCGATATTGGAGACAGTCACGTGACGGAAACCAATTCTTGGTTTTGTAAAGTTATCGATAGCATATTATAACAAATATTCAATTTAATTAATTGTGATATTTAAGTGTTACAACGGGTTAAAGGTATCACCTAAGCTAACTTAATCATCATCATCATCATCATTTCAGCCGAAAGAAGTCCACTGCTGGACATAGGCCTCTCCCAAGCGACGCCACAACGACCGATCCTGTGCGTCTCGCATTCACCGCACTCCCGCGACTCTCACCAGGTCGTCGGTCCACCTTGTGGGAGGCCGCGCCAACGCTGCGGTTTCCGGTGCGCGGTCGCCACTCTAGAACCTTTCGTCCCCATCGACCATCCGTTTTACGAGCAATGTGCCCTGCCCACTACCACTTTAGTTCTCCTGCAGATATCTTCATTCTTTATGCGATCACGTAAGGAAACTCCGAGCCCTAACCCTTTCCATTGCCCTCATATCCTCATAATTACAACCAAGGTGTGTGGTGTGAGTGTATGTGTATTTATGTGTGTAACTTCTTCATGATCAAGCGGTTGAACAGATTTGGATGAACACTAGCACGGAGGAAGGTCATGTCCCGGAGTATTCGAAAGGTTCAGTAACATTAGGGTCCCGTTTTTACCTTTTGGGTACGGAACCATAATAAGCATAAGCATAATCAGCCTTTTTAATGTTCCCACTGTTGGGACTCAGGCCTCCTCTCTAGGAGAGGGAATGGGCCGTAATCCACCACGCGGGCCCAGTGCGGGTTGGTGAATGTCACATGTCTTCGAATTTTTGGTTCTAGGACATGCCGGTTTCCTCACGATGTTTTCCTTCACCGTTTTGGGAGCAGTGGTGATGAAATAAATTACACAAAGTAATGCGCCTGGCTGGGTTTGAACCCGCGACCTACAACTCGTAAGTCGGGGCCGTTACCACTCGGCCACCACTGCTCTCGGAACCATAATAAATCAACAATATTAATGTAAACAACAACTAATAACGTCCGCTACCCGCTCGCAGTGAGACCTTATCATAACTAGAGCGCCCTAGATAAGCAGTTAATTGTATCCGTAAGGCTGATAGCTTATATTGGGGACGGACCATCACGTGATCGAACTTTGGACGTCCGCACGATAGTCGGGTTTGATGTCCGGTTGGTGAATGTTTGGTTGTTTATTTTTTTGGGTTGCATTTTATATATTAAAAGGGAAATGCAATCTGTATGTGGTTTTTTTGTAGATTTTTTAAAAAATGGTGAAGCGCACTAATTTATTAAGAGCCTATTCACTCTAGCCTTGAAGAGGCCTAAATTATAATTGGGTGGGAAGAAGGCAGCAGGCAAATTATTACAGTCATTCAATCTACGCGGTATAAACGACGAGGCGAAACGCTTAGTTTGGACCGTAGTGGTGTTATTAAAGTCTATAGTACTTTATACATATAACATTAGCAAATTGCCCCAGCTTAACGCGGGTGTTAAAAATATTTGAAATTCTCGGTTTTTCTCCACCTATATTTCTTCCACTTGTGTTCCTTCAGTCACTCTATGCGTTTCAGGGTTACAGTGACTTTTTCGAACAATTCACAACCCTGAATTTGAAATCTGACCGAGGAGGAATAGCAGGCGGTCGCCTCTTTCTGCGAAGCAGTAATGCTAGCGTAGGAGAGGGCCGCAATTGAAGCAACGGACATCCTCACGTCCTAGCCGCCAGGATCCTGACACCAATTTCCGGCGTATGCTTGCGGACGACGAGTAATGGGTAGTTCACCGTCCGGCCGACCGGTAACCATTTGGACCGAGCCCGAGTTGTCGACGGCGCAAAGTAGGAGTCCGCACGTGCATGCGCGAGGGAGCGGACCTCACGCCCTAGCCGCCGATTCCAATTCCGATATCCGGTCACAGTCGCAGGCGCCGGCTTGCGGACGGCGAGCAATGGGTAGGTCGCTGTCTGACCGTCCGGTAACCACTCGGACCGAGCCCGAGTTATTGACGGCGTGTAGTGTTCCACGCGTGCCTCAAGGAGATGTCAGCAAAACCGTAGGGCCCAGCAGGTTTGAAGCCTACTGGGGCCATGGGTTGACTACCGAAATGGAAACCTGGGGTCCTGGAACGCAAGGTAAAGAAGGAACATAGGAGTAGGTTTTAGTCAGTAAAATACTGATACGCTCTCCCGGCCCGCCCTAGAGCAAGAAGAATTGATTAGATGATTTCCTATATTAAAAAAAAAAATCCTGTATCATATTTTTATCTTTCATTATAATTAACTCCATACCAGAGAATTCCTAATTAGTGATAACACTGAAAAGTAAGATGTCTTATCATTAATTTTGTAATTATATTAAATTATATGGTTCGATTTCTTAATGAACTTTTCGTAATTGTATATTGAACTCTGATCCCAGGCTGAATGAAGCAAGAATTTAAACCGCGTGATTAACATTTGGTACTAGTGACTGATGGTCGGAAACAAAAATCACATCTAAACCCGTTTAGCCGTTTGAGCATGAAGAAATAACAGACACAAACTTTCATCTTCATCTATACATACAATAAATCTGTAGAAGTTTTTAGTTGTGCGTGCATCACGTAAAATGTACGAAATCGATGTAGATAACTTGTATACATTAAAATTGTATGTAGCATAGCATAGTCGGCCTTTTTAATGTTCCCACTGCAAGGACTCAGGCCTCCTCTCTAGGAGAGGGTATGGGCCGTAATCCACCACGCGGGCCCAATGCGGGTTGGTGGATGTCACATGTCTTCGAAAAATTGTATGTAACTTTATATATTAGGCTTTGTTTCATCGCAATCGTTTTTTTTTTCAATTCTTTATAGGTTCGGATTTGACCGCTATGTCATCTGATGGAAAGCGACGATGCGGTCGACGCTGGAGCGTGCTTACCTAGAAGCAACCTATTCACTCTTGACGTAAAGATTCCCGGATTGTAGCCATCAGGAAACACAGATTCCTGCAAGGAATACCACTCTTTAGCTGTACGCACAATGAATATGTTCCCAAAACGTTTTGTGCGTATAAGTGGGATGTCCACCATGTACCGGTAGCGCAGTGCCGTACGCCTGGTGGTCCGATGATGGAACGGGCTTGGCGGAATTAGGTTATGCGATTCCGAGGCACACTCCCCGAAATGCAACCGGTAGAAAACCGACAGGCTAGCAACTTGGTCGTCATATTTAGTCTTACGACTTTATTCTACAGTAAAAATGTGCATGTTATGTAGAAGGTATGTTTTGATTCATGATGATCACGCGATACGTGATCTATAGTGTAACGCGTCATATCATCATACGAGGAAATATGTGTGTTATGTGAGAGTATGATGATTGTGATGATAAGATGAACTTGATTTGTAAACATAGGAAAATCTATACTATGTACATAATTAATGTACAAGATGTAACTAGAATAATCTACACCCTTATGCACCCCAATTAGATAATTAGGTTCACAATCATAATTCAGAGGTCCACAAGAGCTCATCGCGAGTTTTATTATGCGCAAAAATATATGCTGCAGTAAAAATATATGTCATTCTTCAGGATAAATTCTAGATATAAAGTGTGTGGAGGAGCTCAGTACAATGCTTGATGAGCTTCCGAGAGAGTGGGACTTAAAAGGAACATGGACAAAACCAAAGTCATGGTAAACAGCCATGTAGCACCCACTCCTATCAAGATCGGATACTCTACACTCGAAGTTGTGGACGACTACGTTTACCTGGGACAGACGGTCTAGTTGGGTAGGTCTAACTTCGAGAAAGAGATCAATCGTCGAATCCGACTTAACTGGGCAGCGCATACCACAGTGTCTCAAGATGAAAGTCTATGACCAATGTTTTTAATAATTTGCTTTTAGGTATTGTTATTTATAGTCTCATTAATTTTTTTTACAAACGTAGATGAAGCCCTGAACCCCGCACTAGGATTCCCTATGTTGTGGGGTCCAGTCGCTTTCAATCCATATTCACATATGGCTCCGAAACGTAATCGCTTACATTAGGCCTCAACAGAAGACTTAAATTCACCCAAAGGGCAATGGAAAGGGCTATGCTCGGAGTTTCCTTGCGTGATCGAATCTTTGAGGATATCCGCAGAAGAACCAAGGTTACTGACACAGCGCGAAGAATCACCAAACTTAAGGGCCCCTTCTTCGAAATTTACGTTTCTAGATCGAGTTGTTTTCAGAGAATTCATCATATTTAAATCCGTAAAAAAATATATAGTACAGATACATCTTTGATCTAGTGACTTTTTTGGTTAAAAACACATTATTTAACATTTCACTCGATAAAAAAAAATCTGAAGTAAAATCGATTTTGAAAGTATTTTAAGTTTTATGAGACTTGGGGGAACGCAACTTTTATGAAAATTTTACATTTAATTTACTAATCGGGTTTGACAGGGATATTTTTGGATAAATTTATGATATGGCACTTATTTTTTTTAATATAAAATAAATACGTGAAAATGGCACACGCGCACCGCGCCAGTGTCCTGCCGGACGTCATCGAGGGAGGACCTATGCAACTTTTGCTCGCGACCACAAATTATCGTTGCCGCGCGCGTAAATAAACGTTTTGTATTATAAGTAATTGAAATGGCGAATAGAAAAAACAAAATTAAGAAAAAAAGGGTATCTGAAGTGAAGAAAATCCGAAAATGTATTGCATAAGTACTTATTCCTCTACACAGACCAGCGAAGTCAGTATGACTAGAATTTTAAATCTATAATGGAAACATTTTTATACCTTTAGTAGTAGTTCTAGTTTAGACCCGGATATGTCCCTGTCTGAACTAGAAGTAGCTAAAGAAAAATTTCTAAAATCATTAGAAAATCTTAAAAAAAAAACTAAAAAATTTAGAAATTCTTACTGCTGACAAGGACGCGATTAAGCGTAATACAATATTACAAAGCGAATATATAAATTAATAGCGAATGGCTAGAAATTCGAAAAAATCTTATTACTGCCTCTAATTTCGGTCCTATTTGCAAAAGGCAAGTATCAAAAGATACCGCACCATTAGTAAAAAATATATTTTATAAAAAAAAATTAGGCCGTGTTGCATCCATTGCTTACGGTATTGAAAATGAGTAGCAAGCTTTGCACAAGATACAACAACAAGAAAACGTATTTTTTTAAGCCCTGTGGTCTGTTTATTAACCGACTTCTAAAAAAGGAGGAGGTTCTCAATTCGGATGTTTGTATTTTTTTTTTAATGTCTGTTCGCGCATAACTTCGTCGCTTGCCAACCGATTTGAAAAATTATTTTTTTGTTAGAAAGGGTATACTTCCCAAATGGTTCCATAGTCACCAAGTCAGGATCTGATGATGGACTCTTGGCAAAATCGAGGGAACTCCTCAAATATTATAGGCAACTGTATAGTGATTTTGGTATTTTCATCGAGAACTTAAGCATTTACAGGCAAAAAGTAACATGATGAATTGGAATTGATGAAGAAGATCAGAAATCGACGACGATCAACGGAACTTCATACTCGCATAGATATCACAATGAAGATAGTTAAGCGTCTATGATAATACAAATAAATTAATGGTTCTGAATAGTTCCGTCGAAAATGGTATCATCAAATTGATCTGATGATGATGATGGAGCCAGAAGGTAGGCACTGGAACTCCATCATTAATCAATGTAACCTAGTCATGTTTGGGCTTATTAGAATTGTCATGAAATGCACTTTGGCTATAAGGTACTATTAAACTGATCTAATGATGGAGCCGGAAGATGGAAGGTAGACACAGGAACTTTATAATAAAACAATGTAAACTAGTAGTGTTTGGATTAATTGGAATTGTCATGAGAAATAGGCACTCTGTTTATAAGTGAATCGCAACTAAAAAGTGTGAAATAAAAAACTTTTTACAAAAAAAAAAAATAACCGACTTCACTAAAAAAAAACACTAAAAGGATCAAAATAACTTTAATTTCGGAAATCGGTGTTAAATAAGATACAAATAATACCGAGAAATACCGACTTCCGAAATTAAAGTTATTTTGATCCTTTTAGTGTTTTTTTTAGTGAAGTCGGTTATCTTTTTTTTGTAAAAAGTTTTTTTAGATAAAGATTTCCTATTCATTGGTGCTACGCCTAGATGGGCTCATTTGAAATGACATTCTGGTAGAAGTCAAATGTCCTTTTTCAGCATCAAAAATTGGCATGAAAAAAGCTATTGAAGAAAATAAAATAGAAATATTAAAATTTAATAAAAAAAAACGCGCACTACAACAATTAATAAAAATAGTAATTGGTTTTACCAAATAAAGGGACAGTTGCATGTGGCAAGACGACTGCAATGTCTACATGGAATTTGGGCCGGAGAAAAAGAGCCAGTCCACATCGAAATAATTGAAAAAGATGACGTATTTTGGAAATCGAAAATGGGGTCCAAATTAATACGGTTGTACCATAAATGCCTACTTCCTGAAATCGTGAACCTCAGACGTACGCGTAGTATGGGCATAAGAAATCTGACACTTGAAGAGAAATCATCTGAAAATAAGGGGGAATCTCTAACGCAAAACAATCCTGATTTGCTATCAGGTCCTAGTTCCCAACTCGGAGGGGAGTGCCATGAGGACTGTGGCTTTGACCCTCTTAGAAGATACTCGCGCCCAGCATTGAGGAATATATCGGTCGATGAAAATGAACCTGGACCTGACACACGACCACTAAATTTTTATGAATTTTTATGCTGGTACCTATATATTTTATTTTATTATATTATAATTAATCATATTTGTCTTTAATTATATTACTCACCAAATCTTCTACAACCATTCTTTAAGTTGTACAGAATGATCATCGCCTGCCTTGTCATTCACGAGACTGTCTTATCAGAATACCGTGGCCCTGGAACGCAAAGGGCAACCAAAGGAACTGGGTGGATTTTAGTCAGTACAAGTCTGACAGTCCCTTCCGCTCCACCCAGAGCGGCAGGACTCATTTGATGATTTTACCAAGCAATAAAAAAAGTCATACATTTATAACGATATACCTAAGTGTATTAGTGTTTACAGTCAATAGTGCAGTGGACAGCACATCAAGCTATACGTTTTTGTTGCAAACAAGCTATTATTACCAACCAACAATATTTGAAGTACTGATTTATTTATCTATACTGTGGCGTGCTCGCTCACCGCCATAGGTCACCGGAGTTCATATCGCGACGGCTCCTGTGCAACGCGGACGCAAGCCGTCTCGGTGCGTAAAATGCCTAAACTTTCGGAATAAGGGGCCCTTAAGTGGCAATGGGCAGGGCACATTGCTCGCAGAACGGATAGCCGTTGGGAACGAAAGGTTCTGGAATAGCGACCACGTACCGAAAGACGTAGCGTTGGAAGGCCTCCTACAAGGTGGACCGATGACCTGGTAACGGTTGCGGGAATCCGATGGATGCGGGACGCACAGGACCGTTTATTGTGGCGACACTTATGGGAGGCACATGTCCAACAGAAAACGTTTTTCGAAAAAATCACGAAGATGCCTCTAAAAATTACTTTTATCGATTATAAACTGGACTAATATACATGCAATCATTCTGATTGTTGGTCACATTATTCTACAAACAATGTTTTAAATTTGCAGCAAAGGGCTGCACGGCGTCAGTGTAATTACAGCCGCCGCGCTGTTTTGTTATCCCATATACATAGTGCAATAGCTTCTGACGTTTTATAAGACATAGTGCACTAGCTTCTGACGTTTTATAAGTGCCCATGTAGGCCTATGTGAAATAAAAAACTTTTGACTTTGACTGCAGTGATACAACCGCGCTGCAGCCGCTGCAGCCACTGCAGCCCGCCTTCAACAACTTTATCATGCCCAAACCTAGCGGTTGCAGCGTTGTAGCCGCGCTGCCACCGTACAACACTGCGGGTAATTTGAAGGTGCCCTTACCATTATAGTGTTTTAATTTTATATCTATCAATCGTCTACAATATATTATTCAATACCATTGGACCTTTGAGAATATAAACAACGTTGAACGCTGTTCAAAGTATAAAGACACCACACATCAGTAATTGCGATTCCAATCACAAGAAAACTCATAAAATAATAATAAACAAATGACAGTCTCTCGTTCAGAATGAATTTCTTTAACGCCATATATATACATAGATAACTAGCTTCTGCCCACGGCTTCACTCGCGTGAATGTAGGTTTCTCCATACAAACTTTGGACCCCCGCTTCATCCCCCTTAGGGAGTGAATTTTGGAAAATCCTTTCTTAGTGCTCGCCTACGTCATAAAAGAAAACCTTGTGCAAAATTTCACGTTCTTAAGAGCACAGAGAGCAGAGAGAGCTGGGATTAATCCCAGCAGTTTCGGCTGTGCTTTGATATGTCAGTCAGTCAGTTTCCCCTTTTATATATATATAGACAATAGGCCTTGTAATGTTCCCGCTGCTGGGCCTCAGGCCTATTCTCTAGGAGAGGGAATGGGCCGTAATCCACCACGCGGGCCCAGGGCGGATGTCACATGTCTTTGAATTTTTGGTTTTAGGACATGCCGGTTTTCCTCGATGTTTTCCTTCACCGTTTTGGGAGCAGTGGTGATGAAATAAATTACATAAAGTAATGCGCCTAGCTGGATTGGAACCCGTAACCTACTCGTAAGTCACGGCCATTACGACTCGGCCAACACTGCTCTCATATTTATAAATGCATACATATACATAAAATTGAAGTATTTTCTTGTATTATCGAAATTACTAAATGCATATGAAAGTATATTCGATATCAAAATGTTAAGAGTTTTGACTGCAACATATATACTAATATATAGAAAGTATATTTGACCTTATTGGACCCGTCGCAAGTGTTTACAATGATCAGGATCATTATATACTTATTTTTAATGTAAGAGTAAGTGAAACTGATAAGATAATATGGTGTGATCTTTAGTTGAACATTTGTGTGTATTGATAAGCTGTGTGTGTGTGTGTTTAGTATTCAAATGCACTTCGTTCTTTGATAAATCTTTCACGATACAAGCAGCGCGTTTGGGAATGCATTACCCTTAGAAGTGAGGCGTGCCCAAACGCTACCGACTTTCAAAAAGATTGTGAAGGAGCATTACCTATCGCTTTAATTTTTCTTCTCCTTTTTCTATCGTATATTTTATTATTTATTAGTTTATTTGGTAATGTATAAATGTAGGTACATGTTTATATGTATATATATTTATTTTAAAGTCTATGACCAGTGCGTGTTGCCAGTGATGACATATGGTACTGAAACATGGTCGCTTACAATGGGCCTCATCAGAAGGCTTACAGTCACCCAAAGGGCAATGACGCATAAAGAATAGAAGATATCCGCAGGAAAACCCCGGTCGCCGACATTGCCCAAAGAATCGCCCAACTGAAGTGGCAGTGGGCAGGGCACATTGCTCGTAGAACGGATGGTCGATGAGACCGAAAGGTTCTAGAGTGGCACCGGAAAACGCAGCATTGGAAGGCCACTCACAAGATAGACCGATGACCTAGTGAGAGTCGCGGGAGTGCGGTGGATGCGAGACGCACAGAATCGGTCGTTGTGGCGTCGCTTGGGGGAGGCCTATGTCCAACAGTGTACGTCTTTCGGCTGAAATGATGATGATGATGATATTTTACTGTGTTTTTATTATCTTTTCTTTTTTTTGTACATTATTTATGTTATTTATGTGCCCCAAATCTTTTCCTTTCGTTTCAGTCCATCCAAAGTTTGTCTGGTAAAAATTGCCCTGTGCAATAAGGCCGCCTATTGTACACTTATTTTTTAGAAATGTCTGCCTAGGGGACTTTAAGTCAAGAGTGAATAGGTTACTGCTAGGACCAAGCTTGAACAAAGGGTTTCCTTCACCGACCACATAGAGCACCGTCGATGACTTAGGCTCGGTTCAGACGGTTATCGGACGGTAGGACGACGAGCCACCCATAGCTCGTCGTCCGCAAGCCCAAAATAGCATTGTGCTGTTTTACGAATCTGATGCGAACGAAGTCGCGGGCTTTAGCCAGTCAATAATAAAAAGGTGACTGACTTATTAGAATTCGGTGATGTCTAATCAATACAATTAAATACAATAGGTATATTTCTAATCAATTCACGTGTGATAATGGTTGACAAGTGTTGAAACAGTAACTATTGTAATTATTTGATTACGAAACTTATAATTAGGGTAATTAGTAAATAGTGACCAATTTAATACAAACCATATGATAAGTAAATTAAATGTTTAATTGGCACAGTGGCTGAGAGGTCGGCTTTCGAAATAATGGTGGCCGGTTCGATTCCGTCACGTGACAAAAATGTTGTTACATTTATTTTTAAATAGCTTGATTATCCCTTGACCATACATGTGGATGGATGGAGAGGGAGAGGGAGGCCAAAGAAAAGATGGATGGATTGTGTAGAGTGATATGAAAGAAAAGGAAGCTAGTGATACCTTGACGAGTGACAGGGCAGAGTGAAAGAAAAAAATGTATTGTGCCCAAATAATGGATCACAATCCATCCATCTTTTTTTCACACATGAAGAGTGATATGAAAGAAAAGAAAGTTAGTGATAGCATGACGAGTAACAGGGCTGAATGGAAGAAAACAACGTATTGTACCAACCCCAAATAAAACGGGACAAGGGCAGGAAGGAGAGCGGTGGTGGCCGAATAGTAACGGCTCCGACTTACGAGCTGTAGGTCGCGGGTTCAAACCCAGGCAAGCGCATTACTTTGTGTAATTTATTTCATCACCGCTGCTCTCAAAACGGTGAAGGAAAACATCGTGAGGAAACCGGCATGTCTTAGAACCAAAAATTCGAAGATATGTGATATTCACCAACCCGCACTGGGCCCGCGTGGTGGATTACGGCTCATTTCCCTCTCCTAGAGAGGAGGCCTGAGTCCCACCAGTGGAAACATTGAAAGGCTGATTATGCTATGCTGATGATGATGGTGATTTAGCGACTTACGAGTACCAGGTCGTTGTTTCCCCACCCAGGTGACATGGACGCTGACATCCCACCTATACGCACAAAACGTTTTGGGAACACATTCATTGTGCGTACAGCTAAGTGGAATTTCCTGGCGGATTCTGTGTTTCCTGATTTGTAGCTATCAGGTAGACTGGAAGCCAACCCCAATATAGTTGGTAAAAGGCAGGACAGATTAAATGTTAGAACAGACTCAAAACATTTATTTCAAACTAGCTGACCTGACACTGGCTGAAGTGGCTGACGCCTAACAGTCAATGAATGTAGTATATCTTTCGATATAATCAACCGATTACGATAAAGCAAAGCCTAAGTAATACATCAAGTTACACACAATTAATGTATAAAAGTTACCTACATCGATTTGGTACATTTTACGTGATGCGTGCACAACAAAAAACTTCTACACATTTATGATATGTAGGTATAGATAAACCATTAACAGCTACTTTTTAATTGTCAAGAAGTCAGTCAGTTAGAAAAATGATGCTAATTGCACATTCCAAAGCGTAGATCTCTATGGAGAAGAACGTGCAAGGAACTCCATGTTATGTATTACAAATATCTCGGTTATATGTTTGTTGTCAATACGTGTATATGTGAAAACAATGTCAGAAAGAAAAAAATAAAAGGAGGTACTCACGAAATTCCACCCTGTGAGATATCCAGGTTTGTATCTATAAAGGTTGTCCAAATTTATATTGTCACTAGGTTTAATATCAAGTGTAGCAGCGAATATTGTAATATAGACATTATGTAGAACTCCAAACATATGGTAAACTGTGGTCCAATACAATTTAGAATCACTTCTGTCAAATAACTTTTCGTTTTCTGTTATCAAAAAGCATAAAACGTTATAAAATATATTACTGTCCTTCCAAATATACTCTTCCATTTTTAAAAAATAATTTAAACGTACAAAAAAGAACACTTTTTTTTTTAAATAAACGAACACAATTTCAAATTTAGAACACTTTTACGTTTTGAAAAAATAATTTTATAGTTAATTATTTTTATAAAATGATTTTTGAATAATTATTTTAATTTTAGTTTTAATAATTATTTAGAGTAAAACTTATGCTAGAAGACGCCCGTGTCCCGTGGCGGTTTAGGGCGACTACTTGATAATTAGTGTGACAGTTATTAAATCGACGGTATCTCATTATTTTCTAGTAATTTGTGTTATCATAATCATATTTGTTTTACCCTCGTTAAGTTTCATAATTCAGATAAAATAATATCTTTCTCATGTTCATAATGTTTTTGTTAAAGCATGACTCATATTTTTATTAGGGAATACCTTTGACAATACCAATAGGTACAGATTGGGTAATAATTGAAATTGAGTGAAGCGCCTGCTCGATTATAATAGTACAATTGATGGACTGATTATTGCTTGTTTCACTCAAACTCAACTCCAAATAATTTTCAATACATTTACTCGAAAATTTGTCGGCACGCAATTTACTGTTTTTCGCACTAGTGCTGGAAAGTTTGCGTGCCCGCGACAATTTTATTACATTATTCGTATCAAGCAGGGCGCGGGGCGACCCCCATGAGACACGCGTCGCGCATCAACTCCAAATTAATAGTTTTCAGAATTTGTCCTATACTTATGCTATGTCAAATTTCAAGATTCTAGGTAAACGGGAAGTACCCTATGAATTTTGATTCCCTTGAGAGTGTCGAAATACGCATTTTTTACGACATAAACAGCCGTAACTTTTTTTTTCGTTAACTCAGAAATTTTATTTTTCGCAGCTTCAAAGGACAGCAGACCTGAGTATATGGTTTTAATTTCAACTTGATACCTCCACGCGTTCCCGAGATAAAGGGTCATGACATAATGTCTGACAGACAGACAGACAGCTTTTTTCCTTTTAAGGCTTTTAGTCTTGAGCAGCAACGCCGAGTTGCTAGCCTGTCGGTTTTCTACCCGTTGCATTTCGGGGAGTGTGCGTCGGAATTGCATAACCTGATTCCGCCTAGCCCGTTCCATCATCGGACCACCAGGCGTACGGCAATGCACCACCGGTACATGGTGGACATCCTACCTATACGCACAAAACGTTTTGGGAACACATTCATTGTGCGTACAGTTAAGGAGTGAAATTCCTTGCCGGAATCTGTGTTTCCTGATGACTACAACCCGGGAATCTTTAAGTCAAGAGTGAATAAGTTATTTGCAGGTAAGCGCGCTCCATCGTCGACCGCATCGTCGCTTTCCATCAGGTGAGATAGCGGTCAAGCGCTAATATTACAAGAACAAAAAAAAGGTACGGAACCCTAAAAAACAGTCAAACACCGGTTCCGTTACTTACGTGTCAATCTCAAATTAAAAAAGGCGAATCAAGGCGATATCTATTAATAAGCCCAGAAAATGATACGGCAAACCTTTTTTAAATGCATAATGTATTGCATTAAAAACATCTTGACAATATGCAGCAGTTAATAATTCATTCCCACATCAGACTAATAAATTCCAAGGTAACAGACCGGGAAAACCGTAAATAAAATACTTATATTTACTAGTTTTTGTCAATGACTTCGCCCGCGCAAAAATAGTGTTCTCCATACAAAGTTGAAAACCAGCGCTGTGAGCTCATCGCATTATAATAATAATAATAATACTTTATTGATACAAATCCTTACAATATACTTAATATTTAGCTCACAAAGTCAACCACTCAAAAGTTCACAATAATTAAGGAGTACAAAAGCTGAAACCCTGACTCCTAAAGTAGGAAAACCTGTGACTTAGGAGTCAGTGTTCTACTGCCACTTAGACACTATATTATACCTTATGGAAATTGAGAGCTGGTAAGCTAATATTATTCGAAAGAGTATATTATTATGTAGTGTTTTATAAAGATAATAGGTAATAAAAGTTGAATTTAAAAAAACAAAGAAATCTTACATTTAAAAGTTAAATATGAAGAGTATAAAACTACTGTGTGGTGGATTCTGTATGTGTGCTTATTATGCGTGAGGACACAGCTTTATGCTGTTCGGCCGTTTTGCGCAGATGTGACGCATATATTCCCTATCTATTGATTATTTTTGTTAGCTAGTTTTAAGATTGCGTCCTTTCGCGTTAATAAACTGTTTTTTTTCTTTCTTTCTTTCTACAAACTTTGGACCCCCGTTTCATCCCCTTAAGGATCAAACAGGGTCCTTGAGGATTCAAGCAAGAAAACTCCTATCAGAGCCCTCTCTATTGCCCTTTGGTTGACTTTACGCCATCTGTCTTACCTTGCTATTAATTTATTTGTATTTCAAGTCAATCTTTGTCTAGTATCGGGGTTAGCATCTGATTAGTAAGAAAAACAGATTTCTAAAAAAGATTTCATCATCATCCGCGTCCACTGTTGGACATAGGCCTGTACCCCTAATGTCGCCATAATGACCGGCCCTGTGCCTCTCGCATCCATCGGATTTCCGAGACCCTCGGTCTACCTTGTGAGAGGCCTTCCTACGCTGCCGCCATTCCAGAACCTTTCGTCCCCATCGACCATCTGTTCTGCGAGCAATGTGCTCTGCCCACTGCCACTTAAGTTTGGCGATTCTCCGGGCTATGTCTGTAACCTTGGTTCTCCAGTGGATATCTCATTTCTGACGCGATCACGCAAGGACACTCCGAGCATAGCCCTTTTCATTGCCCTTTGAGTAACTTTAAGCCTTCTGATGAGGCCAAAAAGATGAGGAAATAAGATTTACTTATTCTTAATCTACGGGCAAGTGCGCAAAGCACAGACGTAAAGAGCGCGCAAAAAAACTTTGAAATTTTGAGCGATACACTCTTTCTTTTCAAGCCTCAATCATTTGTTCGGCACAAAAAGAAAGTGAAAAAAAGACCTTTGAAAAGAAAGTCTTTGAAAATAATTGATTTCGCAACCAATGCCTTGATACGAAATAAAATTGTATGGTTATTGACTCAAATGTCTATTTTTATCTTGAAGAAGATTGGTGTTATCTCAAAATAAAAAGATATGATGATTTGATGACTGTCTAAATATAGTAGTTAAAAGAAAAAATAGCGATTGTGTTTATATATTGCCTTAACTTTTTCACACGATATATTAACGTTTACAAGGGTTGTAATCATCATCATCATCATCATCATTTCAGCCGAAAGACGTCCACTGCTGGACATAGGCCACCCCCAAGTGCCGCCACAATGAACGGTCCTGTGCGTCTCGCATCCATCGTACTCCCGCAACCTTTACCAGGTCATCGGTCCACCTTGCAGGAGGCCTTCCAACGGTACGTCTTCCGGTACGTGGTCGCCATTCTAAAACCTTTCGGCCCCAACGGCTATCCGTTCTGCGAGGAATGTGCCCTGCCCATTGCCACTTAAGTTTGGCGATTCTTCGTGCTATATCGGTGACCTTGGTTCTCCTGCGGATATCCTCATTCCTGATTCGATCACGCAAGGAAATTCCGAGCATAGCCCTTTCCATTGCCTTTTGGGAGACTTTAAGTCTTCTGATGAGGCCCATTGTAAGCGACCACATTTCAGAGCCAGGGTTGTAATGGAGCATCTTAACCGTAACCGAAACCTATATATGTACTGTAGGCGTGGGCTTGCGGATGACGAGCAATGGGTAGCTCCAGTCCGGACCGTGCCCGAGCCGTCGACGGCGCGTAGTGTTCCACGCGTGCCTCAAGGATATGTCAGCAAAACCGTAGGCCCAGCAGGGCCAATACTTACTGAGGCTTCCAAAGTTTCCAAAGTTTGTATTGAGAAAGTTACTTTCACGCGGACGAAGCTGCTGGCAGAAGATAGTCTATACATTTAATAAATCTGTAGAAGTTTTTAGTTGTGCGCGCACCACGTAAAATGTACGAAATCGATGTAGATAACTTTTATACACTAAAATTGGGTGAAACTTGATATATTACTTAGGCTTCGTTTCATCGCAGTCGTTTAACTATATCGAAAGATATACTACATTCATTGACGGTTAGACGGCACGAAGGTCAGCTAGTCTAGACTAGAAATGTAATCTTGCCATTAATGTATTTTACTTTTAAATTTCTAATATCCATAACCGAAACTATGCGAAAATATCGGATCATTATCATGTTCATTTCAACCGAAACACGTCCACTGTTGGACATAGGTCTCCTCCAGCCAGGTTCCACTTTAACGTGGTTGCTGATCTACAGAGAGGTCTTCGTATGTAATGGTTGGCCACCCATCTGCAGACCGACCTCATCTAGTGTTGCTTAACACAAAAAAAAAACAGAATAAAATAAATATTTAAAGGACTCCCATAAAGCAAACACATTTTTTGCCGTTTTTTTTTTGTTACGGACGGTACGGAACCCTTCGTGCGCGACTCCGACTCGCACACTTGGCCGATTGTTTTTAAACCTATTAGCAAAATAATATAATAATAATAATATTCCACAACTATCACACAACGCCGTCTAGTCCCAAGCTAAGCAGAGCTTGTGTTATGGGTACTAGATAAATAATAAACATACTTATATATTTCTAAATACATACATATATAGATAAATTACACCCAGACACAGAACAAATGATCGTGCTCATAACACAAACATTTGTCCTGGGTGGGAATCGAACCCACGACCTCCGGCATAGCTGTCAGGGCCACTGACCACTAGACCAATAGGCCTGTCAAAAAAAAAAAATGTAATAATATAAAAATAAATATCATTTATCATTTAATTCCTTCCCTCTCCTAGAGAGGAGGCTTGAGTCCCAACAGTGGGAACATTATAAGGCCAACTATGCTATACTATCATTTAATTATTACTTTGAGTCAATCAACCAATCAATGTTGTGTTCGACTTCCGGTCTAACCGGATATAGCTAAATGCCAATATATTAAATGAAGCCATTAAGTAGTCTATAGATAGAAAAACCGGCCAGGTGTGAGTCGGACTTGCACTCGAAGAATTCCGTACTACTTATTAAATAAAATAGACCAAAAAACGCCAACACAACAACGTTTCTCGTATGAGAACGCCCTTTAATTGTTAACTTTACTTTTATTTGATACCCGACTACGGCAAAACCAAAGAAGGGTTATGATTTTGACAGGCTATGTATGTATGTGAGTATGTTCATCTGTTCCCTCGTAGCTCCTAATCTACTTATCGGAACTCGACATATGAGGTATCGTTAGAACCGTCTTAATTGTCCGCTGAACATAGGCTACGTGACGTGTCACAAAACTCGATATGGCGCCCTCTAGCGGACAAAAGTAATGTGTTAAAAAAATAAAAATGGAGATAAATAGACCGTGTTTGGTATCATTTGAAAGGGCTTTACTTGTATATTTCAAAAATATTAATGAAATTTAATCTGTGAGGCAGCCTGAGCGTCCATGAAGTTTATTGTTTTTCTTTCGAAATAATCATCACATTTGTACTATTCTTCTGTTTCCTTCTTTTTTTCTTTTATTATTGTATGGACATAAAATGTTAAATAAATTAATTAATATGAAAAATTACCTTTAGTGTGATATCCATGCAAAATTAGTACAAATAGTTTCTAAGCTAAACCACGGACAGACAGAGAGAGGAACCTCAAAAATCATTTGCATTTTAACGTATAATTTTAGCAAGTTACTTTGAAAGGCCAAAATACATAACCTTGATGGTCGGAAGTATCATTTTATCTAACGATTATGAGAATTATGACCATTTTATTTTTTTGACCTCCTCACTGACAGTATAACATTATCTTAGATGTTTATTGTTGGAAGATTCTAGAAAAATAGTTTTTTTTTCTATACGAAAAAAATCTAAAACTTAGGCAATGAGCAGTTTGTAAATATTCATTTTTAGTTCAAAAAATAACTTTATTTTTTTGACAGACCTGTTGGTCTAGTGGTCAGTGGCCCTGACTGCTATGCCGGAGGTCGTGAGTTCGATTCCCACCCAGGACAAATGTTTGTGTGATGAGCACGATTATTTGTTCTGTGTCTGGGTGTAATTTATTTATATATGTATGCATTTAGAAATATATAAGTATGTTTATCAGTTGTCTAGTACCCATAACACAAGCTCTGCTTAGCTTGGGACTAGACAGCGTTGTGTGATAGTTGTGGAATATTATATTATTATTATTATATTATATTATTTTTTTGTTAATTCTTTTTCATCGTAAATGAATAAATATTAATAACGTAATAGTATTTACAAACAGGTAGCAAAAGAAATTATTGGGCATCAAAAAATTCATCCACATCGATATCAATAGGACAACTGCCCAGAACGCTGGCAGCATTGCCACGTTGGATAGCATATTGATTCGTTGACCGAAGAAAAGCCCAGCCCTCTGGTCACGCGAAGAGTGACCAATTTATAACAAAATTTACTTTAAAATTAATTTTAAAGTTCTCAATTTTTTTTTTTTAATTATCGCCACGTTATTACGTGAAAGGGTCATGTAAACTAAAAAATATCGACTGATGAGCTGGCGATATATGTTAGGACGTAAATATTTTTTTATTATTTTTATAACAGTGAATTCTACAAAACACAGATTGTTTACGTGGCTCGGTTTACGGCGAGCAATGGGTAGCTCGCCGTCCGACCGTCCGGTAACCGACCGGACCGAGCCCAAGTCGTCGACGGCGCGTACTGTTCCACGCGCGCCTCAAAGAGATGTCAGCAAATCGTAGGGGCCCAGCAGGGTCGAAGCCTACTGTGAAAGTGAAACCCGAGGCCCTAGGACGAAGGCAAAGAAGGAACAGGAGTGGGTTTTTAGTCAATAAAAGTCTGACATTATCTCCCGCTCCACCCAAAAGCGCAATTAGTCATAAGATGATTTTCCCACCTTCAAAAAAAACCCACGACCTCCGGCATAGCAGTCAAGGCCACTTCCTCTAGTCCAACAGGCCAGTCATCAGTTGTTTAGCGAGTTTACACCTTGAACTTCAGCAACATAATCATAATACTATTAAGTATTCATACAATAACAGCTACTTTTTGCATTATAAATGAAACGAAGGAAGTACGAAGTTCTCTCTCTATAATTCAAAGGTTTGCTGGGAGAAAACTCATCATTGATACTGTATGGATCAGAATGTTGGGCTGTGAAAAAGACGGATGAAAAAAGATTGCATGTAGCGGAGATGAGAATGTTGAGATGGATGTGTGGTGTGACGAGAATGGATAAAGTGAGAAATTAATATATTAGAGGAAGTTTGAAAGTGGCGCCAGTGACTGAAAAGTTGAAAGGGAATCATTTGTCTTGGTATGGTCATGTAAAGAGGAGAGATGAAACACATGTTACTAAAAGAGTTATGAATATACATGTGGATGGGTGGAGAGGGAGAGGGAGGCCAAAGAAAAGATGGATGGATTGTGTGAACAGTGACATGAAAGAAAAGGAAGTTAGTGATAGTATGACGGTTGACAGGATAGAATGGAAGAAAAAAACGTGTTGCGCCGACCCCAAATAAGATGGGACAAGGGCAGGAAGATGATGATGCTGGGAGAAAACTCATTGCTGAGTTAAGCTCGCCTTTGTACATGAACTGTCTGTATCTCAATATATTATGTTATGTTTTTGTGTACAATAAAGAATTATGAAAGTGTACAATAGACACACATTTTCATGTACTTATTAGCTGACCCGGCAAATGTTGTTCCATCACATAAATTATCAAAGAAAAAAATGGGGAGTCGGAGTAGGATGGTAAAAATAGCCTTCGACATATTTTCACACCTACCAAATATACACAATAAAAGAAAAGAAACATAAAAATCGATCGAGCCATTTCGGAGGAATTTGATAACAAACACTGTCACACCTGATTTTATTTATTTATTAAAACTTTATGCACTAGTAAGAAACACTGTACAAAGGCGGACTTAATGCCTTAGGCATTTTCTACCAGTCGACCTTAGGGTGGTGCAGAAATATAACATTAATTTTCATTGATTTTTTTGTTATATAAAGAAGAAAAAACTTTTTACAAAAAAAGAATAACCGACTTAACTAAAAAAAAACACTAAAAGGATCAAAATAACTTTAATTTCGGAAGTCGGTGTTTCTCGGTATTATTTGTATCTTATTTAACACCGACTTCCGAAATTAAAGTTATTTTGATCCTTTGTGTTTTTTTTTTTAGTGAAGTCGGTTATTCTTTTTTTGTAAAAAGTTTTTATTTCACACTTTTTAGTTGCGATACACTTATAAGCTGAGTGCCTATTTCTCATGGTAATTCCAATTAACCCAAACACTGCTAGGTTACATTGTGTTATTATGAAGTTCCTGTGTCTACCTTCCACCTTCCGGCCCCATCATCAGACCAGTTTGATAGTACCTTATAGCCAAAGTGCATCTCATGACAATTCTAATAAGCCCAAACACGGCTAGGTTACATTGATTAATTACGGAGTTCCAGTGCCTACCTTCCGGCTCCATCATCATCATCATCAGATCACTTCGATGATACCATTTTCAACGTAACTTTCATTAGTTTTGATGATTTATTAGTATAACATTCATTTATTTGTATTGTCATAGTCGCTTAACTATCTTCATTGTGATATCTATGCGAGTAAGAATTTCCGTTGACTATTTCTGGTCGTCTTCATCAGTTCCACTTCATAAAATGTTACTTTTTGACTGTAAATACTTAAGTTCTCGATGAAAATATCAAAATCACTATATAGTTGCCCATAATATTTGAGAAGTCCCCTCGATTTAGCCAAGATTCCATCTTCAGATCCCAACTTGGTGACTATGGGACCATTTGGGAAGTATACCCTTTCCAACAAACAAAGAATTTTTCAAATCGGTTGGCAAGCAACGAAGTTATGCGCGAACAAACATAAAAAAAAAAATACAAACATCCGAATTGAGAACCTCCTCCTTTTTTAGAAGTCGGTTAAAAAGAAAGAAGAAAGGTTAGCGGTTTAAGTTAGGTTAGGAAAGATTTTTAGAAGTCTATTTTATAATGTATCTTGTAACGAAAGTGAAGCAGACGATATAAATAATTGTAATCCATATTAACAATAAACGATTTGAATCTGATTTTTTTATATTATATAGCTTTTGCCCGGGGATTCGCTCCCGTCAACTGACTACTCTATTCTACTCTACCCTACTCCCTGGTATTCCCTGGTAGAAGCTAGTATTAAATAAGGAAAAACATTTTCAAAGTGCAACAATCGCGTGTCTACAATTATATACCAACGTTTTAGTAATGGGTGTAATAACATGCAATTATATCAAGTTGAAGGTATATTTTTAGATTTAATGTCACAGTACTTACGATCATAATACGAGGTATAATTATTCATAGAAACCTCTTCCGGCTGAGTTGTTATCCGGAAACAAATTTTGGATGGTGCACTTAAGCGGGGTCTCATGGTGGAATGGCGACAGCGACTATCGCAACCCAGTGCTGGGCACGCCATAATTATGGCGGTAAGTCCCCTCTTTGAGGAGTGGCTGGAAAGGTAACACGGCGTCCTTACCTTCTGCATGACGCAGGTCCTCACCGGACATGGTAAGTTCGGGAGGTTCCTGCGCCGGATTCGTGCGGAAGAAACGCTCGGGTGTCACCATTGTGTGGAACGCCAGAAGGACACAGTGGAGGTGTGCCCCACTTGGGCAGAGCAACGCCGTGTCCTCGTGGGGGCAATCGGCGGCGGCGATCTCTCGCGCCGGGCCTTGGTACAGGCCATAGTCCTTAGCGAGGAGGAGTGGCAGGTGGTCGCCTCCTTCTGAGAAGCAGTAATGCTAGCAAAGGAGGCGGCCGATCGCGTGAGACAACGGCCCTCACGCCCCAACCACCTGAATTCCGAATATTCCGTTTCTTATTTCCGGGCACCGTAGGCGCGGGCTTGCGGACGGCGAGCAATGGATGGCTTGCCGTCCGGCCGTGCGGTAACCGTCCGAACCGAGCCCAAACTGTCGACGGCGCGTATTGTTCCACGCGCGCCTCAAGGAGATATTAGCAACTGTGGGAATAAATTTAGTAAAATTTTCAAGTAAATCACGGAATTACCTAATGCTAACAGAGTTTTCAGACGTTATCTCTCTTTTACCGCGTTGCCTTCTCGTCAAACATCGCGTTGGATTGCGTTAGATGAAGTAACAAGCTTTTAAACCATGCTCGATGTTGACGATAGGCGATTGAAAAAGAACCTTCGTCTGGGTACGCCACGTTCCCGGTATTAAGTGCGTTTTTCGAGGAGTGGCTAGCTATAACCCAGGTCCTCACCGGACATGACCAGTTTGGGTTCTGTACCCACAATTTTTCTCCCAAAAATAATTACTACACTGACAAAAATCCATTTAAAAACGTAGCTATTTTTTTTACCGTTTTCCCATGATTTAATTAGTTTCATGTGTCATAATTATTAAGCCTCCGTTATATAATTGTATGTTAATTTTAGACAGCAATTTAAGTTACTGAACTTTAATATTTCATTTAGAAGGTTTAGCTACCATTTGAGTCACATAAACACCTACTCCCGGTCTGTGAGACCCCGGGAAAATATTGCTATAGCAAAAACAATATTATAAAAGTGTTTTTGAAATAATCGTACAAAACATGGTATAAATGGGTAATCAAAATCAGTTAAGCGTATCTTTTTTTGGTTAAAAGTATCAACAGGATTTAATAATAATGTATTGATAATGTTTTTTTTACATTTAGTAAAAAAAATATTATCATCATGTGCCTACTCGTGCACATGAGAAAAATAAAAAATGCATACATATTTGGAAATTGAAAAACTTCTACTTAGTCATTAATTAAATAGCAACTTAAGCACACATATAATATGTTGTTACGTCTATAAAAAATACTCTTATTTCACCAAAATTGCAACCTTTGATTAGATCGAATTCATGAACATTTTCTGGTATAAAGTTATCTTTTTGATGAAGTTCTACATCATTACTATCTCTATTTAGTAGATTCTCTTCATCTAAAGGTATCTTGACATTCTCATTTAATACATGAAATTTCAAATTGTAATTAAACTATTGACATTATTGTTTTTCATAGTGAACTAAATTGAAATATTAATTGTAATTTTTTTTGCATTAATTATAACAGTAAAAAGCTTGTGATTTGCATAAATCAAGGTGTAATATGGTTGGACTGTGCTATACTTTTATTAACTGTAATTACCCATATTGGCAAATAAATGATTATGAATTATGAAAAAAAAAACTAAAGTCATTACTCATTAAAAAAACAAGAAATAGTCACGTACATACCTTAGCATCGGTCTCTGAGACAGCTTAAGAAAGTTATTGATCAACGAAATTACTTTAGATTTGACTGGCCTGTTGGTAGTTAGTGGCCCTGACTGCTATGCCGGAGGTCGTGGGTTCGATTCCCACCCAGGACAAATGTTTGTGTGATGAGCACTATCATTTGTTCTGAATCTGGGTGTAATTTATATATAATATGTATGTATTTAGAAATATATAAGTATGTTTATCAGTTGTCTAGTACTCATAACTCAAGCTCTGCTTAGCTTGAGACTAGACGGCGTTGTGTGGTAGTTGTGGAATATATTATATATATTTTGATATACATAGGCACAGCTGTATTAACCTTTTGAGTAGCGTAATTAGAGACACAATAGAAAGACAGTGACCCCGATCAATAACCCTGAGCGAACGCTGGCGTTCGCTCGGGGTTTAATGAACTAAGGGAGGGAAAAAGGTACATCATTATCATCATCACCTTCCTGCCCTTGTCCTATTTTATTTGGGATGCGCAACACGTTTTTTTCTACCATTCATCACCAAATCCATTCAAAGGTAGGTTGACACATGAAACAGGTGAAATATAAATATGCATTTTTAGAAGTAGGTGGAACAAAGAATAAAGTCCCGCAAACCTCCGTTGAAAAGGGAGGATCCTCCGGCCAGACGGGTGTTATGTCTGGTGGGCAGCTGCCCGTTAGATGATTTCGGGCTGTTCTATATGTTCTAATCGCGCGGAGAACTTTGATTGCGCGATGCATGATTAGTTCCTATGTGACGCCATAGATGTCGCTACACATTTAATTTTTCACCAAAATTAGTATAGGTGGGGTCTGTGAGACCACGTTAGGTGGTTAAGGGTTGATGATACAATAACAAATTAAACGTAATTGTTGCCTTGATTTATAAAGATTTTTAACAGAATAGGATGGAAAAATACTACTTAAGCATGTAAAAAACAGTAATTATTATCTTGTATGAAATGGTAATTAAAAAATCTATTGTTTATTTCCTACTGTGTTGTGTTTTAGTTTCCTCCATACCTGAGAATTAAAAGCGTATAGAGATACATTCCGGTACGTGGCCGTTGGCCGTTGGGGCCGAAAGGTTCTGGAATGGCACGACTAAAGCGTGTATGTTGCGTACAAGTGAAACAAATGTGTCATTCGATTTACCCCAGTTTATCAAGGAAGGCCAGCAGCGCCTTGATGTTACCAACCATTTCACGGAGGGTCCCTGGGTGGCAATGGGCAGGGCACATTGCTCGCAGAACAGATGGCCGTTGGGGCCGAAAGGTTCTGGAGTGGCGACCGCGTACCGGAAGACGTAGCGTTGGAAGGCCTCCTACAAGGTGGACCGATGACCTGGTAACGGTTGCGGGAGTACGATGGATGCGAGACGCACAGGACCGTTCATTGTGACGGCACTTGGGGGAGGCCTATGTCCAGCAGTGGACGTCTTTCGGCTGAAATGATGATGATGATGAGAGATACATTCCCATTATTTTTCATACAACCACTCTTATGTGATTATGACGTTAATACACATCTTTCTCTAGATATTTTGATAACATGGATATCTTGTGGATGTTATCCAGGTTTCTATTAAAATCAAATTATAAATTTGTGAAAAACTAACTCAGTAAAAATCTCTGGAAATCTCATATTTTGCATGAACTTTGAATTTACTCAAAAATTCAAAAAAGTATAACAATATAAGCCTTGCAAATTTAATCAAGATGTCAATTAAAAAAAAAAAAACAAAAATTAAAAAATAAAAACAAAAATTAAAATAAAATAATATTAATTTAAATTAATTATATTTAAATTGATTTCAATAGAAGCCTAGGTCATATCCACAAGATACTGTGTTTCCAAAATATCTAATGAAAAATGTGTACTAACGTCATAATCACGTAAGAGCGGTTGTACGAAAAACATTGAAAATATATGTCCAGTTGCGTCCCCTTAATAGTCACGTGATGGCTTTAATGGCCAAACCTCTCATTTTATAATTAAGCAATGGGAAAAGTGAGATAACCTCCAAAAAACTAATTCGTCTTTTTTACAACGCCAACTAAATATTCTTAGTCCAAAAGCTCCCACCTTAGTCTTAGCAGTTATTTTTTTTATAACCACCCAGAAAGTAGCTAAGATAGTAATAATAATATAATAATAATATTCCACGACAACCACACAACGCCGTCTAGACCCAAGCTAAGCAGAGCTTGTGTTATGAGTACTAGACAACTGGTAAACATACTTATATATTTCTAAATATATACATATTATAGATAAATTACACCCAGACACAGAACAAATTATCGTACTCATCACACAAACATTCGCCCTGGGTGGGAATCGAACCCACGACCTCCGGCATAGCAGTCAGGGCCACTAACCACTAGACCAACAGGCCAGTCATAGTTAGATAGTTATAGATAGTATCATAGACACTCGTTAATTATAGGTGACTATCATTTAAGGCAATGTATATTCTTAGAGGCGAATAATGCTCTTAAAAACAATTAAGTTTAATTAGCACCTGTCTTTTTAAAGTTTCCGTATTTGTTTCACAAAAAAAAAATATTACTGTCTAGACTGCTATTCAACGAACGGGAAATAAAACCTGTATTATAAACGGTACCTCTATAAAATTAGAATACATAATAAAAGCTTTGATATTTTAATTTTATTATAATACGTCTAATAAACCCGATCCTAAACTTTAACCTGCGATCCCAGCTGATGGTAAGCAGTGATGCACTCGTTGATGGTGAGGCGCACTAGTTTATTAAGAGCCTATACTCTAGCCTTGAAGACACATACATTATAATTAATCGGACTGGAAGACCGCAGTAGGAACACTCGTCGTATGTCGAGTTTTTTTTTTTAGTGTAGAAGTCATCTAATGACTTCTCGCGCTGTGGGTGGAGCAGGAGGGCGTGTAAGACTTCTACTGACTAAAACCACACCTGTGTCCTTTTGTTGCCCTTTGCGTTCTAGGACTACGGGTTTCCTTTTCAGAAATTCTCCGCGGTCTTAGCTAGCGGGCATCGGCCCTGCTGGGCCCCCACGGTTTGCTGACATCTCCTTCAGGAGCGCGTGGATCACTACGCGCTGTTGACGACTGGGCTCGGTCTGATCAATTACCGGACGGCCGGATTACAAGCTACCCATTGCTCGACGTCCGCAAGCCCGCGTCTACCGTGGCTGGTAGTCGGGGTCAGAATCTCAGCGACTGGGGCGTGAGGATATTCTTTCTATCCCGCGTGCGGCCTCCTCCTTCGCTAGCATTACTGCTTCGCAGAAGGAGGCCACCGCCTGCCATTCCTCCTCGCTTCGGACCATATCCCGAGCCGTACGTCAGGTGGTCCGTTGGTAGAAAATTGATGGCAGAATCAAGTCATATAATTCCTGCACACCCTCTCCAAAATGCATCCTGAAAAATACTGAAACTCTGCCCTACGCTTATGCTCAAGGCTTTGTAGATTGAACTTAAACAAATCTGGATCACTAATTAGCCTCTTCGCACGCCTTTCTGTAAAGTCCGAAGCTGCTAGATGGCATTTTACAGCACCAGCCTATATGTGGCTTTTTTTTTCGATAGGAAAATCATTTTATGACATCCCCGCTCTTGGGCGGGGCGAGAGATACCGTCAGACTTTTACTGACTAAAAACCTACTCCTGTTCCCTCGTACCAGGGCCGAGTCTACTTTTAAGAATCAGACCCTTGGCCCCAGTAGTCTTCGATTCTGCTGGGTCCCTACAGTTGCTGTCATCTCCATGAGGCACGCGTGGAACAGTACACGCCGTCGACTATTTGGGCTCTGTTCGGATGGTTACCGGACGGTTGGACGGCGAGCTACCCATTGCTCCCGTCCGCAAGCCCGCGCCTACGGTGGCCGATAATCGGGATCGGAATCCCGGTGGCGGTTGGGGCGTGAAAACCATTGCCTCACGCGATTGGCCGCCTCTTTTGCTAGCATTACTTAGCAGAAGGAGGCCCACCGGACCATGGCCTGTATCAAGGCCCGGCGCGAGAGATCGCCGCTACCGATCGCCCCCACGAGGACACGGCGTTACTCTGCCCACACCTCCACCGTGCGCTTCACCGTGTCCTCCGGGCGGTTCACACAATGGTGACACCCAGGCGTTTCTTCCGCACAAATCCGGTTCACGAACTCACCATGAACTTCCCGAACTTACCATGTCCGGTAAGGATCTGCGTCATGTGGAAGTTAAGGACGCCGTGTTGCCTTTTCAGCCACTCCTCAAAGAGGGGATTTACCGCCATAATTATGGCGTGTATAGGCTGACCTATATGTGGCTGCAGTACTCCACACACGATCAGACCTGTGCTTTGTGTAACATTAGAAGCTGTCCAGGTGTGAAGTACCGGACCTTTGCAAGACCACCGAGTTTCCTAGCAACTAATTTGGTCTTAGACTCAATGAACCGCCCAAAGTTAAAGTTTGAGGAAATTTCAACTCCCAAGAACTGAAAGCGCTTGATATGCTTCAAGAATATGCATACGTGTGTGTGTGTGTTCTGTGTATGTATTGTATAATTGTATGATATTTTTGGTTTATTAGTATATCTATTCTTGCACCTATTCGCCTTTTCTCTCTCTTTTATTGCACCTATTCACCTTTTCTCTCTCTTTTATTGCACCTACCACTATTTATCTCTGCATCACCCCAAGGTTGACTGGTAGAAAATGCCTAAGGCACTAAGTCCGCCGCTGTACGTTTGTGCATAAAGTATTTAATAAATAAATAAGGATACATTTTGAAAAGCAGAAGCCAAGGTGAACAGACGCCTTTTGACGGTGAACAGACACGAATGACAACCGGGATCAAAGGCATTAGTCACTGTTATGATTATGTCAAAATAAAATGTTTGTTGAAAACTATAATAAACAAGTTTTTGGACTCGTTACAAAGTTTAAAATCATGTACCATGAAGGTTATTGTTTTATGAGATTGCTCATTGTTTTTTTTTTTCGTCTATGTATGGTCATGATGTAAAGAGGAAGGATGGAAAGCAAGTTAGGTACTAAAAGAGTTATGAGTATACCTTTATTTTTTTACCCGACTGCCGCAAAGCCAAAGGAGGGTTATGATTCTGACAGGCTATGTATGTATGTGAGTATGTTCATCTGTTCCCTCATGGTTCCTAATCTACTTATCGGAACTTGACATATGAGGTATCGTTAGAAACGTCTTAATTATCCGCTGAACATAGGCTACGTGACGCGTCACAAAACTCGATATGGCGCCCTCTAGCGGACAAAAAGTAGTGTGTTAAAATTAAAAATGGAGACCAATACGCCGTGTTTGGTATCATTTGAAAGGGCTTCACTTGTACATTTTCAAAATATTGCTCAAATCTAAAGTGACGCCCTCTAGTGGACAAAAAATCATGTGTTAAATTTAACACCAAAATTGTTTAAATAACAAAACTAAAAAAACTAAAACCCGACTACGAAAACAAAAACAACTCTGAAAAAGTATGAAACAAGATTTTCAGGATGCTAAAATAAACAAGGTAACTGGAAAAACAAGAACAGAACAAAAAGAAAAGCCGTAGTCACACGTTATAGGTACCAACTGAAACACATTAATAACGTGTGACTACGGCTTTTCTTTTTGTATTGTATTCACACAACTATCACACAACGCCATCTAGTCCCAAGCTAAGCAGAGCTAGTGCTATGAGTACTAGATAACTGATAAACATACATGTATATTTCTAAATACACAAATATTATGGGTTAAAGTATAAAAATGCCATTTTATTGTAATAGGTACTCGAATTGACATATAACCTTCATGGTTTGAGATTTTTGAATGAAACTTTTTTTCATATGGTGTCTGTCATACATATAAAGTTCTTTTTTTAAAAAATGTGCAACATTTGATTATCGACTTTCAATTGTTTTTTTTTATTCAGCTTGACAAAAAAGACGGATACTTCGAAACATCGAGTTATTTTTTGAATACGAGTTCCGACGCTCTCAAAAACGGTGAAGGAAAACATCGCGAGGAAACCGGCATTTCCTAAAATCAAAAAATTCGAATACATGTGACATTCACCAACCCGCACTGAGCCCGCGAGGTGGATTACGGCCCATTCCCTCTCCTAGATAGGAGGCCTGAGTCCCAACAGTGAGAACATTAAAAAGCTGATAATGAGTTCCGACGCGGAACTAACGCGGGGAAAACAGCTGGCAATATCAATGTTGCGTTTGGAGAGGGGACTGCTAATAAACGCACCGTGCGATTATGGTTTAAACGCCTTCGTGATGGAAACTTTGATTTGAAGAACGAACCACGTGGTTGATTGCCTAAGCAATTGATTAAGCGTTTTTCAAGGTCACTCAAGTTGTACAGACGTATGTACAATCAGAAGAAAGAAGAATCGCCAAACTTAATTGGCTGTGGGCAGGGCACATTGCTCGCAGAACTGATGGTCGATGGGGACGAAAGGTTCTGGAATGGCGACCACGTACCGAAAGACGCAGCCTTGGAAGGCCTCCCACAAGGTAGACCGATGACCTGGTGAGGATCGCGGGAATCCGATGGATGCGAGACGCACAGGACCGGTCATTGTGGCGACATTTGTGAGAGACCTATATCCAACAGTGGACGTCTTTCGGCTGAAATGATGATGATGATGTACAATCAGCGCTTGAGGGGTTGTTGTATTGACTTCATACCAAATAATAGCGCCTGTGCTAATTTTTGTACAAAATTTTATACTTAAGGCTAAGTTGCACTAATGTTTGAACCTCTGTAAATCCACAAATATAAAAGAAACACCATGAAAATTATAATTATTTTATTAAAATTGACCATATGACCAATCTGAAGAACATATGACTAGGCAAGTCCTACACATGAATACAGGTCCAAAAAAGCGTGGTAGACCTAAAGAAAGCCCAAGTGAATGACTAGACGACCCAGAACCGAAATGTCTGGCGAAAAATGACGAGGAGAGCCGACCCCGATTGAAATGGGATAAGGCTAGGCAAAAAGAGAGAGACCACATAACCAACCGCTTAAAAATTAAACCGCAATAATTTAGTTGTATCAATAAAAAAAAATCACGAATCCGACCCTGACTTACGATTTCAAACGTGTATATCTACAAGATTACGTCACAGAAATATTTGAAAGTTGCATTAAATAATAAAGCTTGTTTATTAAAAGGGTCTGGCAAAAACGTAAATCTTGATTAGTCACTGTGTCTTTAGGGTTCCGTACCTCAAAAGGAAAAAACGGAACCCCTATAGGATCACTTTGTTGTTCGTCTGTCTATCTCGGAAGCATGGAGGTATCGACTTGAAATTAAAACCATATACTCAAGTCTTTTACAGCTTTAAGGGAAGCTGTGAAAAATCAAACTTCTAAGTTAACGAAGAAAAACATACGGCCGTTTATGTCGCAATAAACGTATATTTCGATACTCTCATGGGAATCAAAATTCATAGGATACTTCCCGTTGACCCAGAACTCTGAAATTTGGTATAAAGTATAGTTTTATGGCACAGGTATTTAAGAATAAATCTGAAAATACATAGTAAATTTGTTGTTAGGTCACAAAAAAAAATAATTTCTCGATTCGGAAAAATTTTTAAGACTCCGTTCGGGAATGAACTATTTACATAGGTAAGTTTGTACGGAACCCTCAGTGCAAGTCCGACTCGCACTTGCCCGTTTTTTTTATAAAAATATAATCGCTGTTACGGGACCGAGATGCCAACATAGACCCGGGCTGGTACCTACTACCTATACTCTGTGACAGCAACCGGCTCTTAACAAAAAATAACATTAAAAACCACTCATCACCACTGCTCTCAAAATGGTGAAGGAAATCATCGTGAGGAAACCGGCATGTCCTAGAACCAAAAATTCGTAGACATGTGATGTCCCCCAACCAGCAATGAACCTGCGTGTTGGATTACGGCCCATTCCCTCTCCTAGAGAGGAGGCCTGAGTCTCAGTAGTGGGAACATTATAAGGCTGAGTATGTATGTGTGTAACACTAAAAATAAATCTTTTTCTGAAAACAGCATCAAAATTGATTACTAAATTAAGCAGCAATTAGCATTCCAAATATTGATTTGAGAAAGAGTAGGGACGTGGTGGGAATATCTCGCGATCTCTTTTCAGAAATCAGAAACATTTATTTCGAATAGACCAATAACAGGCACTTTTGAATTGTCAAAATGTCGGTCAGTCAAAAAAAAAAAACGTGAAGCTAAATTGCACGTTCAAAAGCGTAGATCTCTATGGAGAAGAACGTGCAAGAAACTCCATGGACAATCTTTTAAATTATGTTATCAGTTACAAAAATTTTGGTTATATATTTTTTGTCGCTTCTATTATGTGAGCACAATGTCAAATAGTGAAATAAAGAAAAAAATTGAGTATTAAACATATAAATTGAAATAAGCCACTGGCAATTAAGAGATGACCAGTCTCAACTGACGGTACCCGTTCACGAGCATGACGCGTGCGTCAGCCCCACTCAGCTCAACCACTTTGAAGGGAACTGAATGACCCAACAACATGTGCCACCATCAGTGAGACATTTGAGTGAGTATGACAAACTCTCAACTGCCATGCTCGTTCATGTCAAAACAAGTTGTAACCTAATAAAATAAATTGCCCCATGGTACTTCACATTTATAAAATACTAACTGATTCGGCGAACTTCGTACCTCCTAATAATGTGATAAATTTATTTATTTATTTATTAAAACTTTATGCACAAGTAGTAAACACTGTACAAAGGCGGACTTAATGCCTTAGGCATTTTCCAGTCGACCTTAGGGTGGTGCAGAAACAAAACATGGTAAGTGCAGCTTAATGGTAAAGAAATAGAAAAGAAATACAATAATAAATATATACTTAGATACATACAAATTAACAATCTATTTATGAAAAACGAATCGAACAAATCAACGCTGTGATGATTACACCAATTTCCTGCGAATGTGCTCACGTGCCATCACCTTAAAAGTGAAACGACTGGACGCCATCCTGATGTTCGGCGGGAGCGCATTCCAAAGAGAAATCGCCTGGACAAAGAAGGAGGACTGGATAAACCCAGAGCGGTGTGTGGGAACAAATGACGAACCGCTCGATCGATTTTGTGCAAACTTCACATAAACCATCTACTAAATAGTCCGAACAAAGCCTAAACATTTGGTTTGGATAGGTGAGCACGTTCTTGAGTTATAAAATTATATATATAGATGAAACAAAATTTTAAGCACACGTAAGCTAATGGTGGTGACGTCACATTTCAGTATATGAGCATCCTTATATTGTTACTTGACAGTTTCCCCTTCCATCAGATTTGAAAGGTTTCTTGATTAATATTGAATGAATTTGAAACTTTCTTTAATTTTTTGATATAAACAATAAAATAAATCTGGGCAAGTGCGAGTCGGACTCGCGCACTAAGGGTTCCGTACAAACTTGAAAGGTAAATTGCGAATTAAAAAAAAACTACGTACTAGATCTCGTTCAAACCAATTTTCGGTGGAAGTTTGCATGGTAATGTACATCATATATTTTAGTTTTATCATTCTCTTATTTTAGTTAAGGGGGGAGGGGGCATTTCACCACTTTGGAAGTGTCTCTCGCACAAACAATTCAGTTTAAAAAAAATTATTTAGAAACCTTAATATCATTTTTGAAAACCTATCCATTAATACCCCACACGTATAGGTTTGAAAAAAAAAATTTTTAAGTTTCAGTTCTAAGTATGAGGAACTCCAAAATTTATTGTTTTTTTTTTCTATTTTTGTGTGAAAATCAGAATGTTATTCACCAAGTTTCAACTCTATAGTTCTTATAGTTTCGGAAAAAAAGTGGCTGTGACATAAGGACGGATAGACAGACAGACATGACAAATCCATAAGGGTTCCCTTTTTTGCCATTTGGCTACGGAACCCTAAAAAAATGAGTCAAGTACCAAAATTAAATGTAAGTACTTACAAAATTCCAATTGGTTAAAAATAACGGGCCAAACTTCAGAGTCTCCCAAATTTCTTGACTCACTCCTTTACTAAGCTGATCAATTCCATTCAGAAAAGCAAAAATAGATAAAATATTATTAATAGCACTAAATAAAACATGAAAAAAAATCCTTAAATACAAACGAAGAAACGATTTATATTCTGACTTCTCTGTCACTTCTCTCATTCTTAACATTTTCACTTCTGACATTGACATGTTTCTTATCTTTATTGTATTGTAACTTTATTTCTGTCTTTATTGTATTGTAACTTTAAGGGATCATTTTTTTTTAATTTATTGTAAGTTTTAAAATTATTTGCTATTTTGAAATATATACGTCTTTTCGTACTAAAGTCGGCCTAAATAATGTGAAGCTGTTTCACACTTTTAATTTAAATTAAAAAAATATTTGGAATACAATTGAAATGATTTATTCTGGTTCCCATTAAACTACTTTTTTGTATTAACACTACGAACAATAACTACTAAAGTTTTACATATTAAATTAACTTCATATTGTTATATTCCAAAAATTCGAAGACATGTGACATTCACCAATCCGCACTGGGCCCGCGTGGTGGATTATGACCTATTCCCTCTCCTAGAGAAGAGACCTGAGTCCCAGCAATGAGAACATTATAAAGCCAACTATGCTATGCTAGGCAACTAAGGCATATAGACAGAATACATAGAATAATGTTAAAAATATTAAACTAATACATATTAATAACATACAATAACTAATATATTTGTCTTCTTTGCACTATTGCACACGAAGTGGTGGCGTCGTGTTTCGCTGCGAGGTCGGTATTCTTCCACGAAATCGTTGATGCGCGCGTGGAACAGTACGCGCCGTCGACGACTTGGGCTCGGTCCGGACGGTTACCGGACAGTCGGACGGCGAGTCACCCATTGCTACCATTGCACCGGACACGGTAAGTTCGGGAAGTTCCTGCACCCGATTCGTGCGGAAACGACGCCCGGGTGTCGCCACTGTGTGGACCGCCCGGAGGACACGGTGGAGCACACGGCGGAGGTATACCCCGCCTGGGCAGAGCAACGCCGTGTCCTCGTGGGGGCAATCGGCGGCAGCGATCTCTCGCGCCGGGCCTTGGTTCAGGCCATGGTCCGGAGCGAGGAGGAGTGGCAGGCGGTCGCCTCCTTCTGCGAAGCAGTAATGCTAGCAAAGAAGGCGGCCGATCGCGTGAGGCAACGGTCCTTACGCTCCAACCGCCGCCGGGATTCGGATCCCGATTTCCGGCCACCGTAGTCGTCGACAGCGCGTACTGTTCCACGCGCGCCTCAAGGGGATGTCAGCAAATCGTAGGGGCCCAGCAGGGTCGAAGCCTACTGAGGCCACGGATAGTGTGAAAGCGAAACCCGGGGCCCTGGGAAGAAGGCAACGAAGGAGGAGTGGGTTTTTAGTCAGTAAAAGTCTGACACTATCCGAGAGATAGTGTCCGCCCAAGAGCGGGATTTGTCATAAGATGATTTTCCCACCCAATAATAAAAATCCCCTTAAACAATAAAAACAACCTACAAGTTTAAAGATGTAGAGATGACAATACAATAATAAATGTTGCAATAATTTATTTGGCAATACTCTTAATTACGAACACAAATATTGTTTTATTGATCTGTAATTACGAGCTACTTTTATTATGTTAGTAACAATCACAAAAAAATAAATGTCGCAACTCGACAAAATTATGAACGAACGATTTATTTTTGGAATTTCATGGTCGTTGTTATTGTTAACAATGATTTCATTTATTGTTGTATTGTCTATAACTACTTACATCATAATTAATAAACACTGGTCAACAAAAAACACGTGTAACAAGGAAAAAATTATCTTATTATTGTAAGATCAAGGTTATTATTTATTTATTTTTTTATTAAGGAGCTTTGTCACAATATTGACTATGTCGCTCCATCATAGCCAAATTTTGAATTTTTAGTTATTTTAAATTATTGTATATATGTATATAGATATATAAAAATCAATGCCACTTTTCGTTTATAACTCAAGAACTACTAAACTATTTAGTAGATGGTCTATGTGAAGTTTGCACAAAATCGGTCGAGCGGTTCTTCATTTATCACATTATTAGGCGGTACGAAGTTCGACGGGTCAGCTAGTATATTTTATAAAGAACTCTTGCCTCGTCTGACGTAGGCTTAGCTAAGACACTGTTGCAAATAATGATTTCGAACATATTTAGAGTGCTATACAGATTTCTCCTGAGACGTTCGCCCCGCTCACACTACACAAGAATATGATGTACTTCCTCAATTTATCCGCATTTTTTCATTTGACAATCTTTTCTAATCAGATAACAATTATCTGAGAAAATTCGAACTATATTTAATAGAATACTTTCAACACAGTCTCGCTTTGCCATCGAATCTACTAATTGCTAGCCTGTCGGTTTTCTACCGGTTGCATTTTGGGGAGTGTGCGTCGGAATTGCATAACCTGATTCCGCCTAGCCCGTTCCATCATCAGACCACCAGGCGTACGGCAATGTGCCACCGGTACATGGTGGACATCCCACCTATATGCACGATATGCGTTTTGGGAACACATTAATTGTGCGTACAGCTAAGGAGTGGAATACCTTGCCGGAATCTGTGTTCCCTGATGGCTACAACCCGGGAATCTTTAAGTCAAGAGTGAATAGGTTACTTCTAGGTAAGCGCGTTCCATCGTCGACCGCATCGTCGCTTTCCATCAGGTGAGATAGCGGTCAAGCGCGAACCTATCAAGAATAAAAAAAAAACATTGCCATGAATCCCAATGTGTGATGGAATCCACTGCAGTATTACTGATTTAGAATTTTGTTGAAATTCCAAAATCTGGTTAATTATTGTGTACGCTATCGGTGTTCCTTGAACTGTTGAGATACATCGAGCCACATGTTGTAAAGCACTCTTGTAGACAATTAGTATTAAAAACTTATTATTAAATTAGAATTATTTAGGTTTTTTTTAGTGTCCTTGGACCGCGGATTTGCCTTCAGAAGCACACCCATGGCCCCAGTAGGCTTCGACTATGCTGGGCCCCGTTGCATGCATGCATGGTTTTACGCACCATCCGCGTCGATGACTAGGGCTCGGTTCGAACGGTTAGCGGACGGCCGGACGGCGAGCTACCCTTTTTAATATGATTTTAAAGTGGAGCTTGAAATCTGGAGCTTTCAGGTGGATCTAAGATTTTCTAGCAAATAGCACATCAGGAAACTTAATTTACTTTCTAGATTTAAAAAAGCCGATATAAAGTTCGTATTAATTATTCCATTGTTAATTTTTTATTTTCTTTTTGTGATTTAATATTAACTTCGCCAAAAAAAAGACGAAGAATTAATATATAAAAGTATTATATACAAAAAAAAACAGTTACTTTTTTGAAAACCAAACACACAGAATTAAATAACGTACCTACCACAATGTATAGGTAGTTGTTAAGTTATTATCAGAGGTCGGAATTAGGTAGAGTTATTCATGTACTTGCATCAAATTGTTGATATTTATATGGATCTTCCCGGGATTTCTAATGAAAAATCTCGGGTGGTCAACAATATTACAAATAAAGAATAATTATAATAAAATTTTCAAAGACAGATAAAACAAATAAAACAAAGATATTTAACATACAATTTTTATTAGTATTTTTTATTGAAAAAGTTCTCTCTACGTCAACTAAAGTGAGGTTAAAAAAATTACATACTTGTAGATGACAGAAACAAATTTATTTCTGATAGTGTAATAAAAAAAAACCGCTAATTAAAATAAGGCATATTCACTTTATTCTTTCGCTGTATGAAATCAGCGTAAGTAGATTAATAACTCTACCGAATTCCAACCTCTGGTAAATAAATACAGATTTATAATGAGAATAATTAGTAACACAAAATTAGCATGCACATTCCTTGTTACAAAATTTTGTAAGATAATAAAAAAATAAAATTAAAAAAAATTATATTTACGAAATTCCAATTTGTTATAAAACCCGCAAAAAATTTTGCAATCTCCAAAAGTTCTGGATCTGTCACTTTTCCCTCACTGAGTTGATCAATCTGATAAATCGAAACCACTAAAGTTGAAAAACAGTGAATAGCACTAAACACAAAATGGAAGAAAATCCTTAAATACAAACGAAGTAACGATTTATTTTCTGTAATTTCTGTCACTGTTATTTTCACTTCTGTCATTTTTCTTTCTTGTATTGGATTTTCTTTGATTTATTGGATCACTTTCTTTAATGTATTGTATTTTTAAAGTTACTGTTTTTAAATAGGTACGCCTTTTCAAAGTAAAGTCAGTCAAAACAATGTTACGTATTTTATTGTTTAATGTGATTTCTAGTTTCATGTGTAATAATTTAGTTTGGTTCCCATCTTTATATTAATTTAGCATTGTTATTTTTAAAGTGCTAATAATTTAAGTACCTACCATATAGCGGTGTGTAATTTAATTTAGAAACTTGACTCATTATTATCTTGACTAATTCTAATTATACCTAATAATAGACCTATAATAAGATCACCGTCTCCCTAACCTTTTCTCAACTGGCGTGGGGTCAGGGGTAGTGTGAAAGTGAAACAATGAAGGAACAGGAGTGGGTTTTTAGTCAGTAGAAGTCTGACACTATCTTCCGCTCCGCCCTTGAGCGGGGGATGTCATTGGATGATTTCCCAACGAAAAAATAATAATAATAACAAGCCTGGGGTCAGCTTTTAGTCTAATAGGATGCAACTGAATACCCTTGTGAGCGACTGCCTATCAGACCTCTACAACCCAGTTACTAAGCAACACGATACTCCTTGTTTTCTGAAATCTGATTTCCTATAAAAACTGTCATAGATCTATGAATCAAAAACGGGACCAAAAACTTTACGTGCTTTCCGAAAAAAATACATATGAAATGAAAAATTCACATTGGTTGGCGACCGCCTGCCACTCCTCCTCGCTTTGGATCATGGCCTGGACCAAGTCCCTGCGCGAGAGATCGTATCCGCCGATCGCCCCCGTGAGGACACGGCGGTGCTCCTCCCAAGTGGGGTAAACCTCTACCGTATGCTCCACCGTGTCCTCCGGGTCCACACAGTGGTGACACCCGGGCGTTTCTTCCGTACGAATCCGGTGCAGGAAACTCCGGAACTGACTATGTCCGGTGAGAACCTGCGTCATGAAAAGCCCCTAAATTGGGCAGGAGCTGCTTGAGGGCAGCCTTAATCCGATCCAGTTTGGGAGCCAGACGTCAGAAGTGCTCCTCGGAATTCCACCGGCTGTCAAGGACGAGTCCCAGGTACTTCATTGTCGACTCGACACCGATGTGAAAAACCCGGTCATGGAGCGTTCCGAGGGCCGTGAAAACACATGGCCTCGGACTTGTGCAGCGCCACCTCGAGTCCGAACTGCTGGATCCTCTCCACGATTATCATCAGGACACTTAATGTAAGGAACTAAAATAAACTGCTGAAAAAAATATGCAGTATAACTGGTCATGCAATTTAGCGACCGTATATTGAGTCACCTTGATTCACATCGCGAGATATGCAAGGCCGCAGCAGCCTAAACTAGTCTAACTCACGTCAGGCCATGTATGGCCAAATTGATCGTTCATTGCAAACCAAGATTCTTATTTGCTATTTTATTTATTTATTTAAATAATACGGAAGACAGCTACAACAAACAGATCAAAAATAATAAATTCGACTGACAGTCAATAAAAGACTTTACTTATAACATAAAAATGGACCAGCATTGAGCCAAGCATTTTTATCTTGAATATAATCCTCCTAGAGCAGTGGTGGCCGAGTAGTAACGGCCCCGACTTACAAGTTGTACTGGGTTCAAACCCAGCCAGGCGCATTACTTTGTGTAATTTATTTCATCACCACTGCTCTCAAAACGTTGAAGGAAAACATCGTGAGGAAACCGGCATGTCCTAGAACCAAAAATTCGAAGACATGTGACATCCACCAACTCGCACCGGGCCCGCGTGGTGGATTACGGCCCAATCCCTCTCCTAGGGAGGAGGACTGAGTCCCAACAGTGGGAACATTATAAAGCCGACTATGCTATAATCCTCCAACTTATAATATGCTTGCCTGCATAGTGTGCGTTTAATACAAGATTTAGATTTCGTTTCATTGAGTTCTAATATTTGTGGAGGTCTTTTATTATAACATTTCAAACAGTACCCCATGGAAAAAGAGGCCACTTTAGCTAGTCTGAAACTTGGTTGAACTAATTGGTGCCTATTTCTTGTAACATAATTATGTCTATCGCCTCTTTTGCTAAAAAGATGAAGATTTTTTCTAACGTACATGATGTTTTCATAAATATATTATTGACAAAACAACAAAACAACCTTAGAGAATTGCACCGGCGAAGATTGTAAATAGCGTTGGAATGTGCAATTAGCATCATTTTTTTCTGACTGACTTCTTGACATTTTAAAAGTGCTTGTAAATTGTTTATATTTGTTAATAAAATGTTTTTGAATCTTTGAATCTTGAAAAAAAAAATAGTATTATATTTTTTTAATATTATCTCTTAGACAATAATTTTTATTTCTAATTAATATTACTAAAATAAATATTCAGTTTATTACATCGTACATATCCGTATAACTCTTAACTATCAATATAAATACATATAGGTATATATATATACACTGAATAAAAAAAACTGGGCAAGTCCGAGTCGGACTCGCGCATTGAGGATTCCGTAACTTACCTATGAAAACAGTTCATTTCACGAATTAAGTTACGAAGATTTTTCCGAATCGCACAAAAAGTTTTTTTTGTGACGTAACTACAAATTTACAGTTTTCAGATTTTTGTTCAGGATTCTAGGTTAATGGAAAGTACCCTATGAATGTTATACCTGTTCGTTAGTCTCGCTAAAACTCAAAAACGGCTGGACCGATTCGACTAATTTTGGTCTTGAAATATTAGAGATCCAGGGAAGGTTGAGAAAAAATTAAAAAATATGTTAAAAAAAGTCCAAATATAATGCCATCTCAAATTAAAATGTCATTATAAAATGAATTATGCTATTCTGGTAATGCCAGTAGATGGCGTTATCCTTCTATTAGCTAGTCTATACATATAAAAATGAATCCCTATTTCCCTTGGTCATGCCATCACGCGTGAACTGCTGGACCGATTTCTCTATTTTTTTTTGTTGTTTTTGTTATTGTCAGGAGAAGAATCTTATGAAAGAAAAAAAAAATGGTAGTAGGGAAGAGTAGGGCAGAGTAGGGTAGAGTAAGATAGAGTATGGTAGAGTAGGATAGAGTTGGGTAGAGCAGAATAGAGTAGTCAGTTGACAGGAGCAAAGCCGCGGGCAAAAGCTAGTGACTTACAAATAACAAAGGCTACTAAGATCATAATTTTGATGACACGGAAAGGTGGTGATTGATAATTATGATAAGTTGTCTGTTGTCTTCTATCACTGAATCAATCAGTACTGATTTTGAGCACGGACGGTCACACATTGGAATGCCATTCAAACATAGCAAAATCACGTACTTATATAGTTATATGATAAACATCATTTGATCACGTACAGAGGTCCATTACTACTTACATACTTGGACTGGCCTGTTGGTCTAGTGGTTAGTGAACCTGACTGCTATGGCGAAAGTCGTGGGTTCGATTCCCACCCAAGACAATGTTTGTGTGATCAGCACGATCGTTTGTTCTGTGTCTGGGTGTAATTTATCTATAATTTTATGTATGTATTTAAAAATATATAAGTATGTTTATCAGTTGTCTAGTACTCATAACACAAGCTCTGCTTTGCTTGGGACTAGACGGCATTGTGTGATAGTTGTGGAATATTATTATTCGTTTATTTAGCTCAGGACTCTGAGGTCCTGGACCTTTGGAAGGCGTACGTGGGGCCGAAACCAACTCGCAGATGCTCTTTAGATAATTTTAATGGAACATGATACCAAGCGACGATTATCCCTGTACGCGCTAATTACCACGCGCGATCCATTTGACGACCTAAACTAAACTGTTAAAGGGATGGAGCTAGATAGGGTGTATGTATAGATGCAGTAAAAAAATGATAAATGTTTGTATAAAATTTTTTAGTTCATAGATTGTTGGTTTGTTGGCTTGCTATACGCTTTGGTGCATACTGTAAGTGTAGCAAGCAATGGATAAATAAATAAATAAATCCCTCTTCCTCGCTCGCACAGCTAACATTTTAACATATCATGGTAAGGCCCCAGTATGTTGTACGAGTCGGTCGCAAGTGAGACTTCTGCGTGGGGTCTTGGACTCGATTTCCGTGTCGGAGAAAAAGTGCTATAGCGTTTTTCTTTTAGTGACCACTATTTCACCTGATGGTAAACGATAACATGGTCGAAGATTTATTGTTTTTAAGGTGACAAATCATCCAATGATATCTCCCCCTCTAGGGCAGGGCGCGAGGGGGCATCAGACTTTTACTGACTAAAACCACACCTATATTCCTTCTTTGGTTGGGTATAAAAAATCGCTTTTAGCGATATGACCGCCCATTGCGACACCCTATTAATTTTAAGTTCCTAATGTTATTTTTATTTTTGGTGTACAATAAAGAATATATTTATCTATCTATCTTAGCCTTACGTTCCAGGACCCCAGGTTTCCCTTTCGGAAGTCAACCCATGGCCCCAGAAGGCTTCGGTCCTGCTAGGCTTTGGCAAGAGGCCTCTGCGATTCCCGATACCAGAGGCATCTCCTGTAGCGGTGGCTTGAGCGACGGGATGTAGGTTCCTCACTCTTGCGACCGACTCCTTTGCCAGCATTACTGCTTCACAAATGTGATTGCATTCCCTTTCGATCCGGACCGTGGTGTGAACCACGTGTCCTCGGGGCTGTTCGCACAATGGTGACACCCGGGTGTTTTTAGGGTTTCGTACCTCAAAAGGAAAAAATGGAACCCTTATAAAAGAGAAATAACGCCTAAAAACTCTGTTTTCATTCGGTAATTCCATAATTTACTCGAATATTTTACAAAACTTGTTCCAGGAAATATCTGTTTTTTTTTCAAAACCTGAAAAGTTTTTAGTAAAAAATTTCGTCATTCAGAATCTCGATTAAATGTGCTGTGTTTATTTAGGTATATATATATACATTTGATGTATGAACAGTACATTATGAAGAGCCAAAGTTCAAGCAAAATAGTAGATTTTCAGAGGTATTTACTTGATTGGTCTGACAGCCACAAGATGTCTGTGTTTCCAAAATATCTTGAGAAAGATGTGTAATAACATAAAAATTACGTAAGCGTAGCATAGTCGGCCTTATAATGTTCCCACTGTTGGGACTCAGGCCTCCTCTCTAGGAGAGGGAATGGGCCGTAATCCACCACGCGGGCCCAGTGCGGATTGGTAGATGTCACATGTCTTCGAATTTTGGATTCTAGGACATGCCGGTTTCCTCACGATGTTTTCCTTCATCGTTTTAAGAGCAGTGGTGATGAAATAAATTACACAAAGTAATTAATGCGCCTGGCTGGGTTTGAACCTTCGACCTAAAACTTGCAAGTCGGGGCCGTTACCACTCGGCCACCACTACTCCCACTTAAAAGCTGTATAGAAATGTATCGGGTTGGACGCTCGTCATGGAGTTTCTTGCCGGTTTAAGTTTTCCATAGGAAACGACCAATTTGGAAACATGCACTAGCTACTGACGTTTTATAAGTGCCCATGTTGGCCTATGTGAAAAAAAATACAAAAAAAAATGTGCTTGCCGAGACACGAAAGAGTCTCAATATAAAATGGCTGGTCACCCATCTATGGTCCGACCTCAGCAAACGTCATCTAACCTTGAGCTCTTCTAGGTAGCTAAGAGATACATTAGACACAATATTAATATGTATAAGTATTGAACTCGATCAAAGTCCTTCTTGACGCAAGGTCACTACTTTTTATTACCTACGTAGATACTTCATTACAAACAAAAAAGTCATATAGACAATCAGTTAAAAACCATCGTCAGCTGCGAGAATGTTTGAAACCGTCACCGCTGCCGTGGGACGCAAAGGGCAGCTGAAGGAACAATGGAGGGTTTTATTCCATAAAAGTCTGACACTCCCTTTCGTTCATGGGTAGTGTGAAAACGAAACCCGGGGTCCCGAGACGAAGGCAAAGAAGGAACAGGAGTGGGTTTTTAGTTAGTTAAAGTCTGATACTATCTCTCGCTCCGCCCAAGAGCGGAATTTGACATTAGATGATTTTACCACCTAAAAAAAAACACTCCCTTTCGCTCCATCTAGAACGAGAGAAGCTATTTGATGATTTCCCATTACTACTTTCATTTCTAACACCCGTGAGAAGGGGCCGGTTGGTAGTATTCTAATATATAAAAATTTAGTATTACAGTGTTTTCTATCGAACTCTTCCGAAACCGCTTGATCAATTTTTATAATTCGTTTGTGTATATTTCTTAAGTCTCGCCTACCCCATCCCCAGTTTTTTCTTTGATAATTTATATGGTATAGATATATAGATAGAGCATCACCTACCACCATCCGACTTTTTGAAACCCCAAGAGCATCTCCCGCCTGGACGCGATTTGCAGTGGCCGGTATCATCATCATCGTCATCATCATTTCAGCCGAAAGAAGTCCACTGCTGGACATAGGCCTCCCCCAAGCGTCGCCACAACGACCGATCCTGTGCGTCTCGCATCCACCGCACTCCCGCGACTCTCACCAGGTCGTCGGTCCACCTTGTGGTTCCAACGCTGCGTTTTCCGGTGCGCGGTCGCCATTCTAGAACCTTTCGGCCCCATCGACCGTCCGTGCCGTGGCCGGTATGGAAGGTACTAAATCTGTTGCGAACCCAGGTAGGCAGCTGCAAACACAACTTGGCAAAATGGGGTTTTATAGACCCGTCGGATACTCAATGTGAGTGCGGTGCTCCTGTTCAAAACATGAGCCACATGTTGGAATGCCCCAAGTGTCCGTATTCCTGCACTTTGAAGGATTTGATGAGTGCTACCGATGCTGCTATTAATGTAGCCACCTATTGGGCCCAAACAGTTTGACGAGTTTACCATCGAATCGAAAAAAAAAAGAAGTGGTATAGATACCGGCACGGATCTTGAGCGCTGACTTCTACAGTTCTACTTGAGCAGAAGCACGCAGAAGTGAAATATCGGGTCTCTTTAGTGGTATGAAAAGAGATGCGGGGGCGTGGAGTGCAATCCTTGTACAGTAATTGGCTTGCCGATATTGTACGATGCGCAAAACGATCCCCGCTCTGTTGCCGAGCGCTCAAGATTCGTGCCGCTATCTGCACAACAATGTTTGAAGGATCAACTTATAATAATACAAAACTCAGTACACCTGAGACGAGACAAGTCTCGAGTCTCGATTCAGAACAAGATTCACATTAAGATAAGTAGTAAATCTGCTTTTAATCTAGATTAATGATAGAGCTCCGGTCTCGTTAATTTGTAACGTCTGATATGGTCGCCGCACACGGGGCCCCGGGCACAACCACAAAACGCGGCTACCAGCATATTTCCTGTAGGTTTCATACGTTTTATATGGATTGGCCGCCACACACCGCTGCTCGCTTCTTGTGGCTCGCATTGACCACTTAACGCCGATACAAAACGCCGCCGCACGCCACTCGCGCATTTTAACCTTCTTCGACAGACTCCAATATGACACTGTGCGTATGGGTTTTCTTTTTATTGGGTGGAAAAATCATCTTATGACAAATCCCGCCCTTGGACGGAGCGGGAGTTAGTGTCAGTGTTTTACTAACTAAAAACCCACTCCTGTTCCTTCATTGCCTTCGTCCCAGGGCCCCGGGTTTCGCTTTCACACTTCCCGTGGCCCCAGTAAGCTTCGACCCTGCTATGCCCCTACGATTGGCTGACATCTCCTTGAGGCGCGCGTGGAACAGTACGCGCCGTCCACGACTTGGGCTCGGTCCGGACAGTTACTAGACGGTCGGACGGCGAGCCACCCATTGCTCGCCGTCCGCGCCCACGGTAGCCGGAAATCGAGATCAGAATCCCGGCGGCGGTTGGAGCGTAAGGACCGTTGCCTCACGCGATCGGTTAAAAAAAGTAGCAGCCACCGGCCACAAGTGGCTGTCGCCCGCTTCAGCTTTCTTTGTAGCTACTTCTAGCTTCTCGTGGCGGCGTTTGTGGCTGTGGCCTGTGGCCAATATGCGGCGACACTAAGACAATAAAACAAAGGAATGCGTTCAGTGTCAAGAACGTCATACAATTCTAATATGTTACTGCCTCGCTACAGGGCAAAGAACGGATCGGAGAAGGCTATAAAGAACCAAGGCCATCAAAAAGTCTACAGGTATCCGCAGTAGTATATTTTTTTTGTTTTTATTTTATTAACATTCAATATCGCAGAGTTATAAATTTCATTTTATGCTGAAAAAAAAACACAAAAGTGTTTTAAAGTGTCTTTGTGTTTTAAAGTGTTGGGCAGTTCTCATAATCTTAACCTTCGTGCATACAAAAACATGCTCCTTCATATTCTTTCGCACCGCACTGGCTTTATGTCCAATTCATACCCTGTTTCCACCATAAAACTCTGGAATGTGCTTCCCCTTGACATCAAAAAAGCTGAAAGTAAGTTTTCCTTTAAGCGTAAAATTCGGAACTACTACTTGAAGTCCTCTCAACTTTAGTTTGGTCTTCGTCAGAATTATTATTAAGTTCTCTTAATGATTTGATATTTTTCATAGTATTTATTAGTTTATAATTGTAGCATATATATATATATGCTAAAATATATATATATATATATATTTGTAGTTGTCCGTATCTTTTTTTTCGTTACCTTAGAAGTTTGATATTTCCACAGCTTCAAGGGACCGCATATTTGAGTATATGGTTTTAATTTCAACTCGATACCTCCACGCGTTCTTGAGATAAAGGGTCTTAACAGACAGACAGACAGACGAACAAAAAAGTGATCCTTTAAGGATTCCGTTTTTTCCTTTTGAGATACGGAACCAAAAAAAGGTACAACAGTTGGATGATTCAAACTACACAGCCCAAGGTTAAGCAAGCCGTGAGTTTGATACCTACCCGTTGCACCATTGACACGAACCCAGTCAAGCGTGTCCGCTTATTACAGAGGTTAACACAAATACTATGACATGTGGTAATGCGCTCCACATTGTCAGGTATCCGTCTATAATACCTGCCTTTTAGCTACAATATGAATGTTCGAATCTTGGAATTATTTTACACAAATGTGGAGGACCTAAAGAGCGGTCACTCTCAAGCATAACCAGCCTTTTAAATGTTCCCACTGCTAGGACTCAGGCCTCCTCTCTAGGAGAGGGAATGGACCGTAATCCGAGGCCTGAGTCCCAACAGTGGGAACATTATAAGGCCGACTATGCTATACTATATACTATTTGACGATATCTATAGAGATCTACACTTTGGAACGTGAAATTTAGCTTCACTTTTTTGACTGACCGACATTTGGACCATTCAAAAGTGCCTGTAAATGATCTATTTGAAATAAACGTTTGAACTGATTTCCGATGTCCTCGGTGGATGGAAAAAGAAAAAAAAAGGTGTTGAAACAGGACCTAAGATTACAAATCTATTTATATATAAAAAACCTAAATAGCAATCACTGATTAATCACGAAATCTCAGAAACTATAACACCTACAAACTTAAAATTTGGAAGGTAGGTTTCCTATAGGGTGTAGACATCCGCTAAGAACGGATTTTCCGAATTTACCCCCTAGCATAGCATAGTCGGCCTTATATTGTTGCCACTGTCGGGACTCAGGCCTCCTCTCTAGGAGAGAGAATGGGCCGTAATCCACCACGCGGGCCCAGTGCGGGTTGGTGAATGTCACATGTCTTCAAATTTTTGGTTCTAGTACAAGCCGGTTTCCTCACGATGTTTTCCTTCACCATTTTGAGAGCAGTGGTGATGAAATAAATTACACAAAGTAATGCGCCTGGCTCAATTTAAACCCGCGATAAACAACTCGTAAGTTGGGGCCATTACCACTTGGCCACCACTGCCCTAAGGGGCTGAAACGGGGTCCAAAGTATGGAGAAACCGACTTTCTCATGGGCGATGAAGCTGGCAGAATCTAGTTTAGCATAAATCTGCATGTTGATCTAGAACTCTGTATCCTTTGGGATCTCTCATTCAAATATTATAATCTATCTCATTCATAAAGGAATGAGCTTCCACTTGATGCAATGCACGCGTCATGCTCGTGAACGGGTGCCGTCAGTTGAGACTGGTCATCTCTTAGCTCCCATTGGCTTAATTTAATCTTTATTTTTTAATTCGATTTTTTTTAGTTATTATTACTTATCTATATTGTGCTCACATATTAGAAGCGACAAGAAATATGTAACCAAGATTTATGTAACTCATAATATGATTTAAAAGAGTGTCCATGGAGTTTCTTGCACGTTCTTCTCCATAGAGATCTACGCTTTGGAACGTCCAATTTAGCTTCACTTGTTTTTTTTTTTTGACTGACCGACATTTTGACAATTCAAAAGTGCCTGTAATTGGTCTATTTGAAATAAAAGTTTCTGATTTCTGATTTCTTGACAGCTAAAAGCTAAGACTGAATTAACCTTCACGCCTTAAATTCGGAACTAATACTTGAAGTATTCTCAAACTACATATGGTCATGTCATCATAATTTATTATATTTTGTGTACCCTTGATTATAATGGATTGATATTTATCATATTATTTATTTGTTTAGCATATATATTATGTACCTATATGTAATTTCCTAAATTTAACTTATTTGCATATTATTTACATTTTACGCAGTACTGTCAAATCATCCAATGGCATCTCTCGCTCTAGAGCGGAGTAGGAGGTCGTGTCAGACTTTTACTGACTAAAACCACACCTAAGTTCCTTCTTTGCCTTTGTGTTCCAGGATCACGACCCTATTCTTGATCGATATCAGGAATAGGGTCCAAGCCTTCAGCCTAGAACCACAAAGGACAAGGAAGGATCCCGAAGTAGGCCTGCATATTCAATTACGGCCTGTAACCTTCTTCTATAAAAAGACCGGATGGGCCGTAGTCCACCACGCAGGCCCAGTGCGGGTTGGTGGATGTCACATGTCTTCGAATTTTTGGTTCTAGGACATGCCGGTTTCCTCACGATGTTTTCCTTCACCGTTTTGAGAGCAGTGGTGATGAAATAAATTACACAAAGTAATGCGCCTGTTTGGGTTTGAACCCGCGACCTACAATTTGTAAGTCCCCCCCAACCCCAATTTGTAACGCCCCCAGCGTTACCACTCGGCCACCACTGTCTCTTAAAATGGGGTTGCACTTAGTGCAAATATAAAAGTAACTAGAAATTATATAGTTACTTAATACTAAAATAGATACAACATTTATATAGGCAAGAGAATACATGGTAAAACGAAAACATATTCACAGTGACAAGCAATGGTCTCCCTCACAAGCCTTTTAAATACAGGCAGTGTTTGCGCACGTTTTATTGTCACAGGCAATGCATTCCATAGACGAGCATTATATGGCCAATTATGCTTAAACTAAGTAAGGTCATCGGATAACTTGAAACTTAAAATGCCAATCCATACGACTACTTTCCTGGATAAGTCTTTTACTGTCCAGGCCGCTCGTCTATGGAATGCATTGCCTGTGGCAATAAAACGTGCGCAAACACTGCCTGTATTTAAAAGGCTTGTGAAGGATCATTACTTGTCACTGTGATCATGTCTTCGTTTCATCACTTATTCTCTTGCTTATATATTTATATTTTGTATGTATGTATATGTGTATCTATTTTAGTATTAAGTTTTGTTTACTTTTATATTTGCACCAAGTGCAACCCCATTTTGTGTCCAGGCAATCTCTCAATTCTGGGTTGCCTGGAAGAAATCGCCGAGTGCGATAAGGCCGCTAATTGTATGTTTTTTGTTGTATAACAATTTCAATTTGTAAATTTGTAACTTGGTTTGCAATAAAATATATATAAATAAATAAATAAATATGATCACAGTGACAAGCAATGTTCTCCCTCACAAGCTATTTTAAATACAGGCAGTATTTGCGCACGTTTTATTGTCACTGCATTCCATAGACGAGCATTATTTCGTGGGCTTTCTGTGCTTAATGCTCTTCTGACTCTAACACCGGAATGTGACTTGTTTGCTGGGAGATGGATAGATGTGTGTCTTGAATGTCTAAGGTTTTGTGAGAAGATGGATAAAAATAAGTTAACATTGATCATTTGTTTTGAGGGATAAAGTATATGTATTTTCTTTTTATTTCTAAATTATATGTTAGTTATTTAGTTTGGTTTTTTTTTCTTCTTCTTCTTCAATGTGTATGGATTTGTTATTAGGGTATCATTGTTTTTTTTTTTTTTTGTTTGTAAGTTTCTACTGAACAACGCTTTGGACGTCCTCTGTAACGTTGTACAAGTACTTGTAAATAAATAAATAAATTATATAAATATGCTTAAAATAAGTACTTACAAAATTCCAATTTGTGAGATACAGTGGCGTAAACCACTTAGCAGTGATGACCCGTTCGTCGGTCACATCTTCACGTTTTATCAATTGGAACCACAAATGTCCACCATACAAAGACACTGAATTAAATAAACAACAAGCAATTATATGGAATAAAAACCTTAAATAAAACCTTATCGAACGTCCTTTTTCAAATTCTTCACTCACATTTATTCGCACTTCAGTCATTTTTATTTTATACTTATTCTTTATTGTATTGTATTTATTTTTAATGTCTATTTTATTTATTGTGTTGATTTTATTGAATCATTTTCTTTTTTGTATTGGATTTATATTTAATGTCTATTTTATTTATTGCGTTGATTTTATTGAATCATTTTCTTTTTTGTATTGTTTTATTTTCTTGATTTGTTTTTATTTTTATTTATGAAACCGTGCTAAGCGGTAGAGGTCACACAACATTATGTGATCGACCAGTATGTGTAGCAATGACTTTAGGGTTCCTCAGTCGTTAGTTGAAGTCGTTGTATTGTCATTAACGTAATTATTACTAATATAATTTGTAATTAGAATGCAGGTTTCTATAGATAGTATAGTAACTTTCATCTTTATAATATAAGAGTGATAACAGGCCCTTGTAAGGTATCAACATGTCAGCTGAGAATATATGGACCTTAATAATGGTTACATGATTTTTCTCTTTTGAGTTGGTAAATCATCCAATGACTCCTCCTGCCCCAGGGTAGAGCATGAGGATGTACCTATCAAATCTTTACTTTAAAAAAAAGTAAAAATCTAAAACACGACAATTTTTTTTTTTAACTTTTTTTGTGTTAAATTTAACTTATGACTTTTTGTCCGCTAGACGGCGTCACTTTAAATTTGAGCAATATTTTGGAAATGTACAAATGAAGCCCTTTCAAATGATATCAAACACGGCGTATTTATCTCCATTTTTATTTTTTAACACATCACTTTTTGTCCGCTAGAGGGCGCCATATCGAGTTTTGTGACACGTCACGTCAGCCTATGTTCAACTCATATATTGAGTTCCGATAAGTAGATTAAGAGCTATGAGGGAACGGATGAACATACATACATACATACATAGCCTGTCAAAATCACAACCCTCCTTTGACTTTGCCATAGTCGGGTAATAAAACTCCACCTGTATCATTCAATTCCCCTTTGCTTTCTAACCACGGGTTTCTTTTTCAGAAAACCCCAATGGCCCTAGCTGGCATCATCTGGGGAGGGTGTGGAACACTACGCGCTGTCGACGACTTGGCTTTGGTCAGGATAGTTACCAGCCAGCCGGACGACCAGCTATCCATTGCTCGTCGTTCATGAACCCGTGCCAACCGCAGCCGGTAGTCGAGGTCAGAGTGACGGCAGCTGGAGCATGAAGATATCCGTTTCCACAAGCTTGCGGCAGTCTCCTTCGCAAGCAGTACTGCTTCGCAAAAAGAGGGGACCGCCTGCCATTCCCCCTCGCTTCTAGCCATAGCCGGAACCAGAGCCTGGCGCGAGAGGTCGTAGCCGCTGGTCCGCCCAAGAGTAGCACACCTACATCGTATGCTCCACCGTGTCCTCCGGTGGGCTGATTATATGGTTAAGATTTATATAATGTATAGGGGATACTACACCCTATCTATAAAAAGGTACTCAGATGTTTTGATATTAAGTAAGCATTCCTAATGCACGTTACTTACTACGTAAGTTACTATAAGGGCAATGGTAAGGGCTATGCTCGGAGTTTCCTTGCGTGATCACGTCAGAAATGAGGATATCCGCAGGAGAACCAAGGTTACGGACATAGTGGGCAGGGCACATTGCTCGCAGAACAGATGGTCGATGGGGACGAAAGGTTCTGGAATGGCGACCACGTACCGGAAGACGCAGCGTTGGAAGGCCTCCCACAAGGTGGACCGATGACCTGGTGAGGGTAGCGGGAATCCGATGGATGCGAGACGCACAGGACCGGTCAAGCCACCCCTGGGACTTGTAATAATAATTACTACGTACAAAGATTCATTAGAAAGGAGAATGGGCCGAACTGGCCCAAATGATGTCTGCTGATGAAACCTAGTCCATATAATTTCCTTTCATTTATGGTTCAAGGTGGACCGATGACCTGGTGAAGGTTGCGGGAATCCGATGGATGCGAGACGCACAGGACCGTTCTTTGTGGCGACATTTGGGGGAGGCCTATGTCCAACAGTGGACGTCTTTCGGCTGAAATGATGATGATGATGATGATTCCTCTTGTAAACCCAGTTCCGTCCCGATTATTGTTGATACATCAAATATATACAAAATTATTTTTAGTATACGCGAAACCTGAATACAGTTTGATCAGAATCAGTAACTGAATCGATTCCAATAATTTTTACACCATGTTATATATTTTTCCAAAAATATTTCAAAAAGGTCATAAGTTGGACACCACTGTCACTAAGTACAACACAGGTCATGGCGGGCATTAGGCGACAGCGCACCCTTCAGTCACCCGGACGGCCCAGTGACCATGTATTTGTGCGGACAACCAGGTACCATAACAATCTTATAACTTTGTCATTTTACATGATACAGTTATGAAATTTTGTACATCGATTCTATACATAAAAATATTACACACATATTTCGAGTTTCGCATATACTAAAACTAAGGTTGTGTAGTATATCATTAAACACGAGGACAATATCCAAATTAATTGTGCGGAACCAAGACAGCAAAACATGCAAACTTGCCAATAAAACTTGCTTGGATTACCTACGTCTCAATGACGCCGACGTCGACGGAACCACTCACGCAAGACATGTTACTAAATAACACTGATTTTAACAAACCAGTTATTGATATAATTACACTTGATGAGTGTGTTTGGAATCTACAAATAGGTATTATATTAATGGAAAATCTTGGAGTTTCCGTCGATATTCGTCATCTTCCTGCCCTTGTCCCTTGTGACTTAAAGTCAACGCAGCCACCCTTGGGACTTATTATGGCGGTAAGTCCCTTCTTTAAGGAGTAGCTGGAAAGACAACACAGCATTCTTGTCTTCCGCAGTTTCCTGCACCGGATTCGTGCGAAAGAAACGCCCAGGTGTCACCATTGTGTCGACCGCCCAGAGGACACGGTGGAGCATACGGCAGAGGCGTGCCCCACCTGGGCAGAGCACCGCCGTGTCCTCGTGAGGGCGACAGGACATGGTCCGGAGCTAGGAGGAGTGGCAGGCGGTCGCCTCCTTCTCTCCCTCTCTTCCCCGGGGCCCTGGAACAATGGCAAAGAAAGAACAGGTGTGGGTTTTTAGTCAGTAAAAGTCTGACATGCCATCTCGCTCTGCCCAAGTGGGGGATGTCATTAGATGATTTTCCCACATAAAAAAGCCACCCCTGAGACTTGCAATAATAATTACCATGGACAAAGATGCAATAGAAAGAAGAATGGGCGGAAGTGGTCCTAATGGTGTCTGCTGATGAAACCTAGTCCATATATTTTCCTTTCATTTATGGTTCAAAGTGGACCGATAACCTGGTGAGGGTTGCGGGAATCCGATGGAAGCGAGACGTACAGGACCGTTCTTTGTGGCGACATTTGGGGGAGGCCTATGTCCAGTAGTGGACGTCTATCGGCTGAAATGATGATGATGATGGTTCACTATTTTGGCGATAATGGCTTACACAAAAAAGATACTTATATGCTGTAGGGAGATTTTTTGTAAGACTATTCAAGATAAACATTTCCATTACTATATATATATATGTGTGTGTAACTCTAACGGTTTTTGCAGCGCACGCCAAAATAGCTCACAGGTGGCAGATTTTTTTCCTACTTGCTTGACACTTATTGTTATATTTTGAACAATTCATACAACATCTTTATAAATTATGACATTTATGTTTTTCTGATGTATAAGCTATATTATTGTAAAATTTCATTAAAATCCATTCAGTAGTTTTTGCGTGAGAGTAACAAATAAACATCCATACATACAAACTTTTCGCGTTTATAATATTAGTAGGATTTTTTTCTTTTAGATTTTTATGGCATAGCAAGTTGAAAGGGAATCGTTTGTCTCGGTATGGTCATGTGAAGAGGAGGGATGAAACGCATGTTACTAAAAGAGTTATGAGATTACATGTGGATGGATGGAGAGGGAGAGGGAAGCCAAAGAAAAGATGGCTGGAATGTGTGAAGAGTGATATGAAAGAAAAGGAAGTTAGTGATAGCATGACGAGTGACAGGGCAGAATGGAAGAAAAAAACGTGTTGTGCCGACCCCAAATAACACGGGACAAGGGCATGATGAGATTTTTACGGCATAAAACTTGACGCCTTTTTTTTTTTAGAAGACACTGTCTCCAGTCACACAGTCCGTACTATACCTAGGGCTTACTATTTGTATTTTTTTTATGCTAGTGAATGATTTATTATTATTACAATTTGAACTCGGGTCCTCTCCGAAGCCTCAACCATGGTAAGATCTATTATAAAGCTTTTAATTATCTCAACTTTTTTTTTTATTGATATAAACCAGTTCTTGACTGCGATCCCACCTGATGGTAAACAGAGATGCAATCATTGATGGTGAGGCGCACTAGTTTATTAAGAGTGTCTATTCACTCTAGCCTTGAAGATACCTAAATTATAGTTGGACGGGAAGACCGCAGCAGGCAAATTATTCCAGTCCTTCGATGTACGCGGTATAAACGACGAAGCGAAACGCTTAGTCCGGACCGTTGAAGTTTCAACAACGTAAGGATGGATACTCGCCGTACGTCGTACATTGTAAAAAGTCTGATTTTAAAAGTAGCATCTGAATCATTAGAATTTCCAGAGACTGCTCCGGTTCATGGCCAAACCGGTTGCTATGACGTAGGTTCTCATCTGGGACCACTGCATCTATACATGTTTATATACATGTATAGTTATATATTTCTTACGTTAAGGTTAATAAGTTGCATTAAATTTATTAATATTCATCAATAATTTTAATGCATCATATATTATTTCATCATTTCAGCCGATAGACGTCCACTGCTGGACATAGGCCTCCCCCAAATGTCGCCACAAAGAACGGTCCTGCGCGTCTCGCATCCATCGGATTCCCGCAACCTTCACCAGGTCATCGGTCCACCTTATAGGGGGCCTTCCAACACTACGTCTTCCGGTACGCGGTCGCCACTCCAGAACCTTTCGGCCCCAACGGCCATCTGTTCTGCGAGAAATGTGCCCTACCCATTGCCACTTAAGTTTGGCGATTCTTCGTGCTATGTCGGCAACCTTGATTCTCCTGCGGATATTTTCATTTCATTTTTTTTATATTATTTACAATTTTAAATATTCCTTAAAATATTATTAAAACATTTAAAAATATAAAAACCGGCCAAGTGCACTCGAGTCGGACTCGTGTATGAAAGGTTCCTTACCACCATCTAAACAACTTTTTTTACACAATTAAAAAGATCAAAAATTACATTATGTAAAGCTTTTTGCCAATCATTCTACACGGGTGGTCTCTGGGCTAACTATACGTCCAATCTGGTTCCAATATAATAATGGTTTCAGGGTGCTGTTGGGGCTGCCTAGATACTGCAGTGCATCGGGCATGTTCGCTTTAGCTCGTGTGGATGATTTCCACGCTATAGTAAGAAAGAAGGCTGCCTCGTTGCTAAGCAGATCTGGGACCAGCTCGAATGGCGTTCTTCGAACCTTAGCCGACAAGTATGATGATCCAGTGATCAAGCACTGGTTGCAATTGTTAGTGCGGCATTAGTTTAAGTTTTTTACTAACTCTTTTAGTTGATAAGTTTTTTCTAACCATTGGACCCATGTAGTCTTTAAATAAATTATTATTTTTGTTTCTTTTATTCATTATTTTATACATATAAATTATATTTTTAAATATTTCAATAAAAATTAAAAAAAAAAAACATTTAAAAATATAAAAAATAGTGTCCCACCGGTATCGGGAATAGGGTCCAAGCTACCGGCGGTCGGGGCTCCAGAGAAAAGAACCTCCTAAGAATACAAGCCGTGTCCAGGAGTACCGCTTTCTGGATCAAGTACTTGATCCAGCCGCCTAACGCGAGCCTCCTAAGGTGTTGGTCGAGGCTCTTGGCTATTAAGCCATTGGCTGACACGACTATCGGTACAATGATCGCTGAGTCCACATCCCACATGTCGACAACATCGCGAGTCAAGTCAATACTTTATTTGTTTATCTTTCTCGGCTTTTATTATTATTATAATTATTTATTAATTTTATTCAGTTTTTAGTATTTCTTGTATAACAAGCGGCAACAGAAATAGCTCATCTGTGAAAATTTCAACTGGATAGTTATCACGGTTCATAAAATACAACCTAGTGACACATGACGAATAGTTGAGTGATAGGAAGAAGGTCCTGTTTTTTTTTAACGGAACCCTAATAAGTTCCTGGGCTCCCCCGCTGACGCAGAGTCTCCGGCCCCAGCTCGTGGAGGGTGTGGTGAGCACTCTGTTCCCCACGCGAGGGGAACACTCTCCCCCGCCCATGGCTCCGCCACCAGCGGTGTCCGACGCGGACCACGATGGCGACGACGACGACAACGCTCCAGAGGTGACCGAGGTAGAGATGAGAGTGGCGGTACGAAGAAGGCTGAGTGCCAAAAATACCGCCCCAGGACCCGACGGCTTGCCTGGGAAGGCATGGGTCCTGGCCATGGAGGCTCTCGGGCCTCGACTAAGAGGGCTCTTCAGCGCATGCATGGAGAGGGGCCAGTTCCCACTTCGCTGGAAGACGGGGAAACTGGTCCTCATCGCGAAGCCGGGGCGCCCCGCGGACTCTCCGTCCGCGTACCGGCCCATTGTGCTGCTCGACGAAGTGGGCAAGCTCTTTGAAAGAGTAATTGCAGACCGCCTCGTCGCACACCTAACACGGGTGGCGCCGGATCTGGCGGACGGCCAGTTCGGCTTTCGCAGGAGGCGCTCCACGGTGGACGCCATCATGTGCGTGCGAGCTCTCACGACGGGGGATGCAGTGGCCCAGGGCAGGTGTGTCGTGGCGGTGTCTTTGGACATCGCCAACGCCTTCAACTCCCTGCCTTGGAGTAGCATTGGGAGGGCACTCCGGTATCACCGGATGCCCGACTACCTCTGTCGTGTGGTCGAGGCGTACCTGTCAGACAGGTACATAACCTACCCTGGTCACCAGGGCGCGTGGGAACGTCGAGAGATGTCGTGCGGTGTTCCGCAGGGATCGGTACTAGGGCCGCCCTTGTGGAACATCGGATACGACTACGTGCTGCGCGGCGACCTCCCTGACGAGGTCAGCGTGGTCTGCTACGCAGACGACACGCTGGTCCTGGCGCAGGGAGAGTCGTACCAGGCGGCGGTCGAACTAGCGACACGCGGTGTTGCGACGGTCGTTGGCAGGATCCAGGAGCTGGGACTCGAGGTGGCATTGCACAAGTCCGAGGCCATGTGCTTTCACGGCCCTCGGAACGCGCCACCACCGGGTTCCCAGCTAATGGTGAGAGGAGTCCACATCGGCGTCGGGTCAACGATGAAGTACCTGGGACTCGTTCTCGACAGCCGATGGGATTTCGACGAGCACTTCCGACGTCTGGCTCCCAAACTGAATCGGACTGGGGCTGCCCTCGGGCAGCTCCTGCCCAACCTTGGGGGTCCAGACGCCTCCTGCCGGAGGCTCTACGCGGGGATCGTTCGGTCCATGGCCCTTTATGGCGCGCCGGTGTGGGCGCCAGGGCTGCGGAAGCAGCCGGCAGCCCGGCTGAACGCGTGCCAGAGGGTCATGGCCATACGGATGGTGCGAGGATACCGGACGATTTCCCGCGAAGCGGCGAGCCTCCTTGCTGGCCAGCAACCATGGGAGCTGGAGGCAACAGTCCTTGCACTCATGCACGAACGGCGCATGGAGATGCAACGCCGGGGCGAAACTCCGCTGCCGCGACAAGTCGCAGCATGGCGGACAGAGCTCCGGCGAGTTCTCATGGAGAAATGGCGACAGCGACTGTCGCGACCCCGTGCTGGGCACGCCACAATTATGGCGGTAAGTCCCCTCTTTGAGGCGTGGTTGGAAAGACCTCACGGCGTCCTCACATTCCGCATGACGCAGGTTCTCACCGGACACGGTAAGTTCGGGAGGTTCCTGCACCTGATTCGTGCGGAAACGACGCCCGGGTGTCGCCACTGTGTGGCCCACCCGGAGGACACGGTAGAGCACACGGTGGAGGTGTGCCCCGCTTGGGCAGAGCAACGCTGTGTCCTCGTGGGGGCAATCGGCGGCGGCGATCTCTCGCGCCGGGCCTTGGTTCAGGCCATGCTCCGGAGCGAGGAGGAGTGGCAGGCGGTCGCCTCCTTCTGCGAAGCAGTAATGCTAACTAAGGAGGCGGCCGATCGCGTGAGGCAACGGTCCTTACGCTCCAACCGCCGCCGGGATTTCGATCCCGATTTCCGGCCACCGTAGGCGCGGGCTTGCAGACGCCGAGCAATGGGTGGCTCGCCGTCTGACCGTCCGGTAACCGTCCGGACCGAGCCCAAGTCGTCGACGGCGCGTTTTGTTCCACGCGCGCCTCAAGGAGATGTCAGCAAATCGTAGGGGCCCAGCAGGGTCGAAGCCAACTGGGGCCACGGGTAGTGTGAAAGCGGAACCCGGGGCCCTGGGACGAAGGCAACGAAGGAACAGGAGTGGGTTTTTAGTCAGTAAGAGTCTGACACTATCTCCCGCTCCGCCCAAGAGCGGGGATGTCATAAGGATGATTTTCCCACCCACAAAAAAAAACCCTAAAAAGTTGTAGCCCACCAGCATCGGGAACAGGGTCCAATTTAAGCTACCGGTGGTCAGGGCTCCTGAGAGAGGAATTTAATAAAAACACCATCTAGATCAAGCCCTTGATCCAACTGTCCCACGAGAGCCTCCTCAAGTGGTGGTCGAAGCTCTCGTTAAAAGTCAAAGTCAAAAGTTTTTTATTTCACACCAGTGTTCCTTCAGCTGGCCTTTGCGTCCAACGGCAGTGATGACGTTTCTAAACATTCTCGCGGCTTGACGATGGTTTTCAACTGATTGTCTATATGACGTTTTTGTTTATAATGAAGTATCTATCTACGTAGGTAATATGTAAAAAGTAGTGACCTTGCGACAAGAAGGACTTTGATCGAGTTCAATACTTATACATATTAATATTGTGTCTAATGTTTCTTTTAGTTACCTATAATAGCTCAAGGTTAGATGACGTTTGCTGAGGTCGGCCCATAGATGGGTGACCAACCATTTTATATTGAGACTCTTTCGTGCTTGCCAAGGCAATTTTTTTTTATTTTTTTATTTCACATAAGCCAACATGGGGACTTATAAAACGTCAGAAGCTAGTGCATGGTTCCAAATTGGTCGTTTCCTATGGAAAAGAACTGGCAAGAAACTCCATGGAAACTCTTTTAAAAAAAAATGTTGTTCTTACAATATTTCCATATTACAGTATAAGTAGATATTATGTAAGGACAGTGTAGACTGGTCAATATTATGCTAAAAAGTACAATAAAAATAATCATTATAAAAAGTGAGACGTAATAGGAACCTAGGAATTCGCGGAGTCTACAGTGTTCTCACATTCACATTATAAAAAAAGGAGGCTATGTAAATTAAATCAAGAAAAATAAACAATTACAATTATTAATAAATGATACGTTAACAAAATAAATTACTAACGAATTTATAGTGGTTTGGGTCTATTAATATAAAAAAATATTGCAAAAGCAATGTGTTAGAAAGAAAAAAGAAAAAAAAGTATTTATTACAACAAATGTGGAGCAGTTAATAGATACATTTACACAATATTATGAGTTACCAGGGGGCCACATGTGCAGTTATTGCCAAACAAGCGTGTCTTCGACATAGTCTTTAAACCTTAATTATTTATTATCATTGACCGTGTCTACTATCGGCATACTGACACCAATGACGGGGCCCGGCGCGAAAGGTTGTCACCGCCGATCGCATCCACGAAGACACGGCAGTGCTCCACCCAAGCATGGCAGATTCCACCGTATGCTCTACCCTGTCATCAGAGAAATTGTCTCATATCTCTCTTTTCGGCGGTTTTACTAGAAATTAAAAAAAAATGAAATTGCATCTAATATTATTTTTATAATTTTTACAAATCTTACTCCATGACACGAGACAGATTTTACCTTATAAGAGATTTTCGGGTTTAATTTAAGCAAAAACATTTTTGAAATCATAATTTTGAATATTAGTCTTTTTTTTTATTCTCGATAGGTTCGCGCTTGACCGCCATCTCACCTGATGAAAAGCGACGATGCGGTCGACGATGGAACGCGCTTACCTAGAAGTAACCTATTCACTCTTGAATTAAAGATTTCCGGGTTGTAGCTATCGGGAAACACAGATTCCGGCAAGGAATTCCACTCCTTATGTGACTTTGTGAATACACAAAGTTATAAAAAGATTTTTATGGCATGTGGCACATCACTAGCAAGAGGATAAACTACAGATTTTTTGAGGGAGTTGGGAGAGTCCGGTCGCTTTTGGTTATTTTTTTATAGCCATGTAGATAACTGTAACATGGACAGCTTTAAGACCAAAACTTTGCGAGGTAATTTAAAAAAAAAAAAACTAGATAACTAATGTCACTAATTTTAAATTTAAAAGTACTCTAATACAATACACATCTAAATAAAATTAAAATTCAGAGTCTACGCCTCATATATTTATTTAAATTTGTATTTGAATGAAAAATTTGGGTCTTATTTTCATAAAATACTAAAAAGTCGATGAAAAAAATCCACAGGACATGAGAAGTGTTTAGGGGTCTGAAAGGATAGCAGATGACCCCTCCCGTCGACCATATCAATTTGGCACACGATGCACCAAACCCCCTGTATAATATTTTTTACAACAGCAATAGCATAGCATAGTCGGCCTTATAATGTTCCCACTGTTGGGACTCAGGCCTCCTCTCTAGGAGAGGGTATGGGCCGTAATCCACCACGCGGGCCCAGTGCGGGTTGGTGGATGTCACATGTCTTCGAATTTTAGGTTCTAGGACATGCCGGTTTCCTCGCGATGTTTTCCTTCACCGTTTTGAGAGTAGTGGTGATGAAATAAATTACACAAAGTAATGCGCCTGGTTGGGTTTGAACCCGCGACCTACAACTCGTAAGTCGGGGCCGTTACCACTCGGTCACCACTGCTCTCAGCAATACGAGGCGTGAATTTGTTATTATTTTCATTAGAAGCAGAAGTAAATAAAAACAACCATTATGTTTTTGTTTACCTACATAATTGTTCAAATTACATTAACTGAAGAACCGCCGCAGATGCGATGAATGATGACGTCAACGCATTAAGCGGAAGTTGCAGAATTATTTTCTACATAGCAGTTGCAGAGTCGTCTCTTTCCATTATTATATATAAGCTAGCTTTTGCCCGCGACTTCGTCCACATAGAAGTCGAAAATGGTTTTATTAGGTTTTTTTAGACACGAAAATATGAAATTGTTTACTATCTTTGTCGTGTGTGATAGTCCATTGAATTATATGGCGAGCGATATTGTATCTTAAGATAAAATATTATAGTATCTTAGCCGTGTGCAGTGCCCTTTAGTGAACTCCACTGCGGGTGACGTAACCTACGACAAACATATTATTTACGGTTGGTACAGTAATCGGGTCTAGGGATCGAACCGCAAAATTAAGTTTGTTTTTTATTTTATATACTTTGCCGAGATAAAAAAGTACCTATTGTGGTGGCCTGGACATTAAAGAATAATTATATGAAGTTTCATCATAATCGAACCGGTAGTTTTTGCGTGATCCTTAAAAAAACTTAATCGACTATATTATATCTGTGGCTTCTAACTAACTAATATTGTATATACACAAAGAGGTAAAGTTGGTTTTTTGTTTTTTTTCTTTGTAGGAGGTAATCTCTGTAAGTACTAGTTCGATTGTGAAATTTTTTTCACCAATAGAAAGCTGCTTTATTCCTGAGTGACATAGGCTATATTTTATGTATACGGCCGAATCTACTAGTGCTAAGCCTGTGTAATTAAAATGTATACAAACAATTTCTAAATTCGTTAAAACTGTTCCAAAACAAGTCTATCAATCTATTATATTGATTGCACATTCTAGATAACAGAATGTTTTTAGAAACATTATTGCTACTAGCGGGAATCATCATTTCAGCCGAAAGACGTCCACAGTTGGACATAGGCCTCCCCCCAAATGTCGACATAGTGACCGGTCCTGAGCTTCTCGCATCCATCGAATTCCCGCGACTCTTACCACGTCATCGGTCCACCTCGTGGGAGGCCTTCCAACACTGTGGCTTCCGGTAAGTGGTCGCCAATCCAGAACCTTTTGTCCTCATCGACCATCTGTTCTACGAGCAATGTGCTCTGCCCACTGCCACTTAAGTTTTGCGATTCTTTATTTATTTCTTTATTGCACACCCTAACTTATTACAGGTCAGATATTTATCAAAAATAAGTGTCCAATAGGCGGTCTTATTGCACAGGGCAATTTCCACCAGACAACCTTTGGATGGACTGAAACGAAAGGAAAAGATTTGGGGCTGTCAGTGTACAACAACATAAATAATGTACAAAAAAAAAAGAAAGCTAATAAAAGTACAATAAAATATATATAACTACATAATAATACATAAACAGGTACATTACCAAATAATATACTATACTATACGTCTATGGTCAACCGTCAAGATGACATATCAAAATTTTCCGTATTTTTCAATTTAAATGATTTTTTTCTAGAGAAAGTCATCGAAAGAGCTTTGACATTTCAAAATGTGTTCGATATGTGATTTGATACATGTGGAATCCTGGAGAAGCGATGGCCTGATGTTGCGTAACAGAGCGACGTGACCCTCCACCGCGCCGCTCCCTTGATGATTACCATTCCACTGTGCTTACGATGTTAGAAAATAGCAGATTCTGGACTAATTGTGCTCCATTGGTGTAATTCTGTAAGGCGTTCTGATGTGAGGATAAATAAATAAATAAATAAATTATACTTATTTACATATACTTTGGGCTATGTCTGTAATCAAGGTTCTTCTGCAGATATCTTCATTCCTGATGCGATCACGCAAGGAAACTCCGAGCATAGCCCTTTCTATTACTAGTGGGAATACTGAATGTTTACTATTATACTCATGACCTCTACGTAGTTTTGCTAAAGCATTGAATTCGACCGTGTATTTATTTTAATCAAACAAGTATTGAGCGAGGTACAAAGTCTAAACAACAAGTCCAAAAAAATTACAACATCAAAGCATGTGTAGCAACATACGAACCAAAAAATTCGAAATCCTACATCACGCAATAGGTTCTACCGCGCGTTTTTTTTTTAAATTGATATAAACTAGTCCTTGACTGCGATCCCACCTGATGGTAAGCAGTGATGCAATCGTTGATGGTGAGACGCACTAGTTTTTAAGAGCCTATTCACTCTAGCCTTAGCATAAAGCATAATCAGCCTTTCAATGTTCCCACTGTTGGGTCTTAGGCCTCCGCCACCGCGCGGGTTGGTGGATGTCACATGTCTTCGAATTGTTGGTTCTAGAACATGCCGATTTCCTCACGATGTTTTCTTTCACCGTTTTGAGAGCAGTGGTGATGAAATAAATTACACAAAATAATGCGCCTGGCTGGGTTTGGCCCTCGACCTACAACTCGTAAGTCGGAGCCATTACCACTCGGCCACCACTGCTATCAACTCAACTCTAGCCTTGAAGACACCTAAATACAACAGCCTAAATCAACTATCGGGTTGTACCCCATGGGCCTTACCATGACATATTAAAATAATAATAATCCACAACTATCACACAACGCCATCTAGTCCCAAGCTAAGCAGAGCTTGTGTTATGGGTACTAGACAACTGATAAACATAATTATATATTTCTAAATACATACATATTTTACGATAGATAAATTACTGGACCAATTGGACTTGTTTGACATAAATTAACATGGCAGTTGAGAGTTTGTCATGCTCACTCAAATGTCTCACTGATGGTGGCGCGTGTGTTGAATCATTCGGTTCCCTACAAAATGGTTGAGCTGAGTGGTGCTAATATTAGCGTCATGTCCGAGAACGGGTGCTGTCAGTTTAGACTGGTCATCTCTTAGCTGCCAGTTGCTATTTTGATATCTATATTTAATTTTTATTTTTACTTTATTTATATTGTTCTCACATGATAGTAGCGACAAGAAACATGTAACAGAGATATTTATAATATATAACATGATTGAAAAGAGTGTCCATGGAATTTCTTGCACATTCTTCTCCATAGATTTACGCTTTGGAATGTGCAATTAACATCTTTTTTTTTTCTGACTGCCGTCTTGACATTTCAAAAGTGCCTGTCAATTGTTTATTTGAAATAGAATGCTTTGAATCTTGTATGTCGTTTGTTGATCGTGCTCATCACACAAACATTTGTCCTGGGTTTTTTTTTTTTTTTTTTTTATTGGGTGGGAAAATCATCCTAATGACATCCCCGCTCTTGGGCGGAGCGGGAGATAGTGTCAGACTCTTACTGACTAAAAACCCACTCCTGTTCCTTCATTGCCTTCGTCCCAGGGCCCCGGGTTCCGTTTTCACACTACCCGTGGCCCCAGTAGGCTTCGACCCTGCTGGGCCCCTACGATTTGCTGACATCTCCTTGAGGCGCGCGTGGAACAAAACGCGCCGTCGACGACTTGGGCTCGGTCCGGACGGTTACCGGACGGTCAGACGGCGAGCCACCCATTGCTCGGCGTCTGCAAGCCCGCGCCTACGGTGGCCGGAAATCGGGATCAGAATCCCGGCGGCGGTTAGGGCGTGAGGGCCGTTGTCTCACGCGATCGGCCGCCTCCTTTGCTAGCATTACTGCTTCGCAGAAGGAGGCGACCGCCTGCCACTCCTCCTCACTCTGGACCATGGCCTGTATCAATGCCCGGCGCGAGAGATCACTGCCGCCGATCGCCCCCACGAGGACACGGCGGTGCTCTGCCCAGGCGGGGCACACCTCCACCGTATGCTCCACTGTGTCCTCCGGACGGTCCACACAGTGGCGGCACCCAGGAGTTTCTTCCGCACGAATCCGGTGCAGGAACCTCCCGAACTTACCATGTCCGGTGAGGACCTGCGTCATGCGGAAGGTAAGGACGCCGTGTTGCCTTTCCAGCCGCTCCTCAAAGAGGGGAAGTACCGCCATGATTATGGCGTGCCCAGCACTGGGTTGCGATAGTCGTTGTCGCCATTCCACCATGAGATCCCGCCGGAGCTCTTCCCGCCATGCCGCGACTTGGCGCGGCAGCGGAGTTTCACCCCGGCGTTGCATCTCCACGCGCAGATCGTGCATGCGTGCAAGGACTGTTGCCTCCAGATACCATGGTGGCTGGCCAGCAAGGAGGCTCGCCGCTTCTCGGGAAATCGTCCGGTAACCCCGCACCATCCGGATGGCCATGACCCTCTGGCATGCATTCAGTTTGGCCGCCGGTCGCTTTCGCAGCGACGGCGCCCATACCGGTGCCCCATAAAGGGCCATGGACCTAACGATTCCTGCGTAGAGCCTCCGGCAGGAGGCGTCTGGACCCCCTAGGTTGGGCAGAAGCCGCTTGAGGGCAGCCCCAGTCCGATCCAGTTTGGGAGCCAGACGTCGGAAGTGCTCCTCGAAATTCCATCGGCTGTCGAGGACGAGTCCCAGGTACTTCATCGTCGACCCGACGCCGATGTGAACTCCTCCTACCGTTATTTGGGAACCCGGTGATGGCGCATTCCGAGGGCCGTGAAAGCACATGGCCTCGGACTTGTGCAGTGCCACCTCGAGTCCCAACCGCTGGATCCTCTCCACGACTATCGCAACCCCGCGTGTCGCTAGTTCGACCGCCGCCTGGTACGACTCTCCCTGCGCCAGAACCAGCGTGTCGTCTGCGTAACACACCACGCTGACCCCGTCAGGGAGGTCGCCGCGTAGCACGTAATCGTACCCGATGTTCCACAAGGGCGGTCCTAGTACCGATCCCTGCGGAACACCGCACGACATCTCTCGCCGTTTCCACTCTCCCTGGTAACCGGGGTAGATGATAAACCTGTCCGTTAGGTAGGCCTCGATCACACGACAGAGGTAGTCGGGCACCCGGTGATACTGGAGTGCCCTCCTAATGCTGCTCCAGGGCAGGGAATTGAAGGCGTTGGCGATGTCTAAAGACACCGCCAAGACACACCTGCCCTGGGATACCGCGTTCCCCGTCGTGAGGGCTCTCACGCGCATGATGGCGTCCACCGTGGAGCGCCTCCTGCGAAAGCCGAACTGACCGTCCGCAAGATCTGGCCCCACCCGTGTTAGGTGCGCGACGAGGCGGTCTGCAATTACTCTTTCAAAGAGCTTGCCCACCTCATCGAGCAGCACGATGGGGCGGTACGCGGACGGTGAGTCCGCGGGGCGCCCCTGCTTCGCGATAAGTACCAGCTTCCCCGTCTTCCAGCGAAGTGGGAACTGGCCCCTCTCCAAGCATGCGCTTAAGAGCCCTCTTAGTCGAGGTCCGAGTTCCTCCATGGCCAGGACCCAGGCTTTTCCAGGCAAGCCGTCGGGTCCTGGGGCGGTATTTTTGGCATTGAGCCTTCGTACCGCCACACTCATCTCTACCTCGGTCACCTCTGGAACGTTGCCGTCGTCGTCGCCGTCGTGGTCCACGTCGGACACCGCAGGTGGCGGAGCCATGGGCGGGGGAGAGTGTTCCCCTCTCGCGGGGAACAGAGAGCTCACCACACCCTCTACAAGCTGTGGCCGGAGACTCTGCGTCAGCGGGGGAGCCCAGGGGCGGAGCTTGTCTCGCACCAACTTATACGGGCGTCCCCACGGGTCTCCGTTCAGTGTCCCCAGCCACACATTGCGGGCCTCCAGCTTGGCCCGCTTTATCTCCGCTCGGAGGGTGCGCTTCGCCGCTCTGTATCCCTCGTACAGCTCCGCCTCTCTAGCCTCCGCATCCGGCGGGCGGATGCGGCGCCTGCGATGTCTGGCGTACCGGCGCCGCGCGGCATTGCACGCACTACGCAGTGCCGCAATCTCCGGCGACCACCAGTATACCTGGCGCCGAACACGTCCTGGCTGGACTCGGGGCATTGCCACGTCGCAGATTTGCGACATGGCCTCCCGGAGCCACTCTGCCTCGATGTCGATGTCGACAGGCCTGTCCGGTGCTTGCACCCAGGCCTGTACCATCGCGGCTTCTAGGAGAAGCTCCCGGTCCAGCTGCTTCAGCGCCCACCGTGGACCACACGGGGTCTGTTGGACCGGCGCAGTTGAGGTCTGGGCGGAGACGTCAAACCGAATGTACCGGTGGTCTGAGTACGTCTCCACTCCCTCCATGACGCGCCAGTCGACGACGCGTGGCGACAGAGCGGGGCTGGCAAACGAAATGTCCACCACTGACTCACCCCGCATCCGCACACACGTGGGGACAGAACCCCGGTTTAGGATAACCAGGCCTGTCTCCAGAGCCCAGTCCTCCACCATCCGACCCCGTTGGTTCGTGAACCGGGAACCCCAAGCCAAGTTCTTGGCATTGAAGTCCCCGCAAACGACCACGGGGAGGGATCCAAACCCAGCGACGACGGCGTTCAGCTCCATAAGGGAGTTGTGGAGTTCGGCGAGAGTTTTATTCGGGGAGAGGTACACCCCAACTACAGCCATCTCCCCGAAACGTGCTGCTACGCAACCCCGTCCTCTCGTGATACCTTCGAGGGACGGGGTACCAGCGGCGGCCGACGAAATTAAGGTCACCGAGCCGTTCAGGTCCTGCACCCAGTCAGCCCGGGGCAGGACATAGTACGGCTCGGAGACTACGGCGATATTGATCGACCACTGCGCCATGCTCTGGAGCAACAGATCCTGAGCGGGGGCGCAGTGGTTGATGTTCGCCTGGAGGAGACGTAATGGAGCCGTTATTAGTAGTCCATTACAGTCTCCTCCCGAGCCCCCTGTGAGGGCCCTGCTGCGTTGGTTGCAGCGGCAGCGTCTGTGGAAGCGATGGCGGCGGTGGCTAATTTGGCGGCCGCAGCAGTGAGCACATCCGCTGGAATGGGCCTCAGGACCTTGCCCTTGACCTTGGTGGGGGGATCGCAGGACCTGCCCCCAGCCCGGTGGTCGGCCGGCTTGCCTGCCGCTTCACATGCGTAGCAATGCGGCGCTGCACTGCAAGTGACGGCCTTGTGACCGGGCTGACCGCACTGAAAGCAGCGGTCACTGCGATCCACCTCCGCTGCGCAACTGGCCCCCACGTGGTGTCCCACGTGGCAGCGATAACACCGCAGAGGTCTGGGCTCCAGCAGTTTTACCCGCGCGGAGACCCAGCCCACCAAAAGCCGTCGGCCCTCCTCGGTGATGTTCTTGGCCGCCGATACGGGGCAACTTACCGTCACTGCCCCCATGCCCGTGCTGTCAGCACGGATGGTACCTGCCCGGACCTGGTCAGTAGAACACCCTCCCGTCTTGACGACGGCGGCCACAACCTCATCTACCGTCACGGAGTCGTCCAGGCCCATAATGCGCATGTCGACGCACTTTGTGGGCCTGGATACTCGGGCCTCCTCCGCATCTAAGGACGCCCTGATTTTGTCGGCCAGGGCGTCTGCGGTGGGGCCGCTGTTTGCCCCGGGGACCTCCAACATAAGAGCCCCGGTCGCGGTATGCCGCATCCGGAAGCCCCCGGCGATACCGAGCTCGATGAGGTCCACCGCCCGCCTCGCTTTTGAGATAACCTTGCCGTAGGTCACGCCCTTCTTTTCCGCAGCCGGCTGTAGCGTAATAACTACAGCTGCGGATGCCGGGGCGCGAAGCCTAGCCGCAAGGGCTCTCTTACTACGCTGCCGCTGCCTTTTCCGCTTCTTGGCCGCCCTTGCCGCCTTGCCCACCCTTTTCTTCTCACCGACCACTTGCCACTCGGCGTCGGCCGAAGATTCTGCAGGCTGGGGTAGCGGGTGAGGACGGCGCGCTGCCATGGCAGGAGATTTTGCTGCCTTAGCAACCACCACCGCCTTGCTTTTTCTAGGGGGGGCAGGATTCCCCTGCTGCTGCTTAGCCAATGGGGCTGGCCTCGCAGGCTCTGACACCATCGTGGGCCCGCGTTTGGTTTGCCCCGACGGGCCCGGCTTAGGCGCAGTAGCTGTGACTGCAGCAGCGGCGGCGGCGTATGACGCCGCCTTCCGTTGGACGGAGGCCGTGAGCGGTGGGCGCAGCACGATGCCCTCCAGAACGGAAAACTGCTGCTGCACCCGCTGCTGGAACTGCTGCTGCTGCTGCTGCTGTTGCTGCCGGAAGGCAGCCAGCTCTTGCCGCAACAGGGTCAGCACTTCGTTCTCCGGCTGGGGTTGGGACTGGGTCTGGCTTTGCCCCTGCTTACGCCCCCCTTTTGGCACCACCTCAGGACTAGCTCTTCGGAGATCGGCCAGGTCCGCCTCGAGCCCCTCAATCTTCTTGTTGAGGGACTTTTTGAGGGTCTCTATGACGGTCTCAAGGGCCTTCGCGATTGAGATCGTGGCTTGGGTTTTGGCCCTTCCCTTGGAGGACTTTTCCCTTTTCTGTGCGACGCTTGTTAAAGCGTCTGCCACGACCTCTGTGAAGTTGGCCATTGCCTCCTTCATGCCGTCTGACTCACTACCAGAGAGCTCTGGCTCCAAGGGGCCAGCCCTACCGCTTATCGCCCCGGGATGGCGCCCCTCCCCAGTGATTTCTAGGGATCGGCAGGCCGCCTCCAGGGCAGTGAGCCCTCTCCCCTTCCCCGTTTTGCGGCCCGCCCCCCGCCTAGCGGTGGAGATTTTGCGGGCCGAAGCTTCGTCGGAAGACGACCTCTGGCCTTCTCCTGACACGGGGCGCTTTCTGAGGAAGTGATCCCTCCTGGACGAGGTTTTTTTCAACCTCCATTCTCTCCGAAGTGAGCGAAGATGCGGTATCGGAATCTGACACCGCATCTCCGCTCACTTCCCTAAGGCCGGAGCTCCTGCCGACCTGCTCAGTACCTGCGGGCACCACGGACGTGCTAGGAACGGGTCCCAGGGACTCCACGTCGCCGGCAGGTGAGCCACCCTGGCTCAATGCGTCCATCGAGGACGGTACAGGGTCCGAAGACCCGAGGCGGTAGTTGCCCCCCCCAGAATACGAGGGGCAGCCCGAGCTCTGCTCGGGGAGGGATTCTCCTGCATGCAGGTACCCTCCTGGGGTAGTTATTTTTTTACCACTCGCGCTCATATTTATTGCTAACTAGCATTGCCTTTTTTTTTGCAATGGGGTGGGGTCCCCAATAACACGTTCGCCATCATGGTCACGTCTGATAAGCAGACGCGTACCCGAGGCGAACCCACTCTCCCGAACCACTGTCCAAAAGCACCAACAGCTGTTAGTGCCAGTGCTCCTGGACAGTGCACCCTCCATGGCGGTCCGTCTGGACTCCGCCTGTGTGTGTTCCTCTTGGTCTGGTCTCTCACTTGAGGCCTTCCGGCATGAGTAGCTCTACCGGCATAGCCCTCAAGATCACAGAGACACGCAAGCCCCACCACGACGACAACGTGGGAACACAGTTGGTGGGGACATTTGTCCTGGGTGGGAATTGATCCCACGACCTCCGGCATAGAAGTCAGGGCCGCTAACCACTAGACCAGCAGGCCAGTCAAAAAATATCAGGCATGCGAACAGGGATGGAGCAACAGCACAATCACTTACAATTCAAATAAACTTACATCTAAAATTAGCATTTCAGTAACCATGCAAATAACAGGTATGCATGACATTGACTAAATGAATATTAGAGACAAACACAAAATAAAAAGTGTGTCCAGAACACCTAAATATAAAGACGTACATTATTCGCACTTTTTATACAGGCAGCGTCTGTATGAAGCGAAACTCATGGAGAAGATATCGATAGGGTATTCCATCAAGTTGGACCTTCCATTATAAAGTCTTGCCATACGTGTAAGAGGACTATTAAAAGGGATATTTAAGGTGGATGTAGGCAATTGAAAAATGCGATGATGTCGCTTGTTGGCTAGCCCTGAAGAGAGAGATATATAGCTCCATTCCTTTAACAGTTCAATCCCCCTAGCCAAGTTACAGTCGCTTCGTTCGCGCCGAACGCCTCGAGTAGGCCACGCCTCCGATTCCTTTGTTTGGACCACGTGACTGAGTGTTGAGATGAAGTCTTGAGGCGTTCGACGCAAACGAAACGATCGTAACTTGGCTAGGGAGGCTAAGAGAATTTATTACAGATTTACATGGCATTTATATTAATCTATTTACATGTTTGAGTATAATAGTTCTTAACACATTTGTGTGAAACAACTGATGTAGGCGAAAATTTTTAGTATCAAATATATTGACGTCAATTCGGGTTCACTGCGGTCACTGCCCTTCTGCGTCGACATCTTCACGTCCTCGCGTGAACATGAACTCAAAATCAAAATGGAAGCCAGATAAAAAGTAGCCTATTTCCTTCCAGGTCTAGACTCGGTCCAACACAGGTTTTTTTTTAGGTTGGAAAATCATCTAATGACAAATCGCGCTCTTGGGCGGAGCGCGAGATGGTCTCAGACTTTTACTGACTAAAAGCCCACTCCTGTTCCTTCGTTGCCTTTCGTACCGGGGTCGAGTCTTCCTTTCAGAATCAGACCCTTGGCTCCAGTAGACTTCGATCCTGCTGGGCCCCTACAGTTGCTGACATTTCCTTGAGGCGCGCGTGAAACAGTACGCGCTTTCAACGACTTGGACTCGGTCCGGACGGTTACCGGACGGTCGGACGGCGAGCTACCCATTGCTCGCCGTCACAGGTCGGTTTTAGACAGTAAAATTTGATATCCCTCTCGCTCCTAGACCGGGAGAAGCAATTTGATGATTACCCACCTCGAAAAATGGGGCTGCAAGTTTGATCGAGAGAGTCCCCTGGAACACAAAGAGGAACAAAAGAACCACGCCACACCAGAGGGACATGGGTTGACATGGGTTGTCTGGAGACATGGGTTGACTTCTGAAAGAGAAACCCATAGTCCCAGAACGCTAAGGGCAAAGAAGGAACATATCTGTGGTTTTAGTAAGTAAAAGTCTGACACGCCCTCCCACTCCACCCTAGATGGGAGAAGTCACTGGATGATAACCCACCTTAAAAAAAAACAGGACAAATGCGAGTCGGACTCGCGCACTAAGTTCCGCACAAACTTACCTATGAAAACAGTTCGATTCCCGAATTGAGTTACGAAAATATTTCCGAATAGTCATTTATATGTCTTTTGTAATATTAGTGAAGATAGAACACAACAAATGAATATATACAAAATTATATACAAAAACACTTAACTAATTAAAACTATATATAAACACTAAAGGCTACTCCTAACTAAAATATGGCGTCATAAAACTCCTCCGCATCGCTGTCGACTGGAAGTGTGCCCAAAACGCTGGCGGCATTGCCACGTTGTATGGCAATGCTTAATCTCTGACCGAGGTAAAATCCAGCCCTTGGGTCACGCGAAGTGTCAACTAAGCGTTTGGATAGTTCTTTAAAAAACGTATGGGCACTCGGACCCCACGGCCCAAGAGTTTCAACCCCATTTTTCCAAGTTGTAAAAAAAGTTTTTTTTTAAGACGTAACTACATTGTAGTATTCAGATTTATTCCTATATCTATACTATATGACCTTGCTTTATGCCAAATTTCAGGATTCTGGGTCAACGGAAAGTACCCTATAAATCTTGATCCCTTTAAGAGTTTTAAAATGTACATTTTTTGCGACATAAACGGCCATATCTTTTTCCTTTAACTTAGAAGTTTGATTTTTTCACAGCTTCAAGGGGCCGCAGATTTGAGTATACGGTTTTAATTTCAGCTCGTTACCTCCACGCGTTTCTGAGATAAAGGGTCTTGACAGACAGACAGACGGACGGACAACAAAGTAATCCTATAAGGGTTTAATTTTTTCCTTTCGAGGTACAGATGCCTAAAAATTATAATTTAGGTGTCCTCAAGGCTAGGGTGAATAGACTCTTAATAAACTAGTGCGCCTCACCATCAACGATTGCATCTCTACTTACCATCAGGTGGGATCGCAGTCAAGCACTAGTTTATATCAATTAAAAACAAAGCTCAAAGCATTTCTGTCAGAGAGAGTCTTGTACTCCTTAGACGAATTATAATTTAATATTATAATATCCAATTTCCTATTTTGTAAATATTTTCTGTTTTAATTTTATTTTTTTCCCTTTATCGCATGTTTGTATATTAATAATGTATCAAATACAATGTAAATTGTTCTTAATTCTTTATTGTACATAAAAAAACATACATAGTATACGAAGATAATACAGTTTATGTACAAAGGCGAGCTGAACTCAACAATGAGTTTTCTCCCAGCAAACCTTTGAGTTACAGAGTGAGAACACATTCGAGGGTAGGAACCAGTGTTCCTGATAAATAAATAAATAAAAATTAAAAAAATTAGGTTTCCTCAGTAAAAGTCTGACACTGAGATATTTAATTACTTCCAATCCTCAAAAAAAAGAACAAAGCTACGATTATCAAATTCTAGGGTAAACAAAACTATTTAGTTTCTCTTGTGTTTTAGTGTTTTCTATTTCGCAAGCCGTAGGCCTAATAGTGGATAGTAATTACAGTGAACCGGTTTTAATAACTCGATTTTCGAGTACCGTGGTTCGTGCTACGATTCGTTCCGAAAAACAACCGATTAGTGACGGGGATTTGTTGTCACTGTGAAGAAAAGTATCAAGAAGTCCTAGTCTACTCGAAAACAGAAAAAAACCGGCTAATTGCGAGTTGGACTCGCATATAAAAGGTTCCGTGCCTACGGGGGCTACGGGTAGTGTGAAAACGAAGCCCGGAGCCCCGGGATGAAGGCAAAGAAGGAACAGGAGTGGGTTTTTAGTCAGTAAGTATCTGACACTATCTCCCGCTTCGCCCAAGGGCGGGATTTGTCATTAGATGATTTTCCCACCTAAAAAAAAAAAACAAAAGGTTCCGTACTACAAAAAAAAGGCATAAAATATCACTTTTGTTGTATGGGAGTACCACTTAAATATTTTTTAATACACTTACTCGAAAACCCGCTCTTATCCCACTGCTTTTAGGCACACAATAGACTGTTTTCCGCACTAGTGCAGAAAAGTGCGCGTTTTGTCCCCCGCCACAATTTTATAACATTTATAACGTATCTTTTTTATTCGTTAACTTAGAATTTTGTTTTTTTCATAGCTTAGAGCATAGATATAAGAAAGGAGGAGATATGTTAAGTAGTAAAAATTGTACCGGAACACCATGTCTCCAGTTTCCCTACCACCACCGAAACTACTACACATACAGTAATATTTACGCAGTCGCGCACACATCCGCAAATCATAAATCAGTCCATACTACACAGTCAATTATAAAACTTACCTCTCTAAAAACAGCGTGTATTTTCCATGCACCGTACAACTTACGCACACATTAAATGTCGATGTGCTATGCAAAAGCAATTTATTTTACATTTACGCTAGTGATTGACTAAATAGAAAAGTTATCGATTTTTCCATTTTTTTATTGTGCTATTTTTTTTTGGGTCCCAAAAACAAAATCATAAAATGTCCAGAAAATAATATACAATTTTAATATATATTATTTTCTGGACATATATAATATATAATAGAATAATAAAATTTGTTTTCATAAAACCTAAAAACTCTAACCATTTACCCGTATTAGGCCATTATATACGTCATTTCAGAACATCAATATCAAATACAAAAAATCGGCCAAGTAGTCCTGGTCCTCTAAAATCCTGAAAAGTTTAATAACTTGTATTATGAATTATTGCATGAAAAAGCTTTCAGTTACTAAAAAAAACTTTAACTCGGGTCTAGTCTTAATTTAAGGATTGCCCATTCAAAAAGACTGAGTTTTTTTTAGAGGCTAAAGCATTTCTGGTTGAAAGTGAAATGAGCATATAATACTATAGTACTATATTTTTTTAGGCAACCAATTAGGTGGCCTTCCAGTGGCCTTCCATCAATCCATTGCTTTATTAAAATGCGTCTTTCGGGAAACTGAAAACATTAATAACATTGTAGTTATCATTTTACCTAACTTACTGCTAAACCTCACCATGTAAGGCATTTGTTAGAAAAAAATAGTACAGTGCTTGTTAAATAAAGAGCTAGAACATGTTGCCTTATTTTAAGCAAAAGTCGTAATTAAATTCTGAATCATGTTATTTCTTTACAACTCTGTAAAATAATCAAAATAAATAAAAATATTAACATTATTTTACTTCGGATATCCAACCAATCGATATTATGGTCGATAGTCTATATTAGTAGATCATACAGGCACATCATTAACTCGCCGCTACTAACAGCGGCTTTATTATGAAATACACCGCACTGATAAAGTATCGTTATGTTATTTTTACATTGCTTGTTCAGTTACTGAGCGTTAAAATTAGGTAGTGGTTAAAGAGCAATGTATTTACTGTAAGAGTAATACAGTCGCCTTGATATTTGAAAACAAAAATAACGTAGTAGCAGCAAGGGATATTATAAGATTTGTTGTTTTTACTGATTTTAAAGATAAATATAGTATTAAACTTGTACTTCCATATGGTAAGAGATTCCATGATGACCCAGGCTTCTCTTATCGCTTCAGTTCTTGCATGAAACCACTGAACAACACGGCATTTTAAATTTGTTTACGATCACGAATCGCGTATCTTACAAGTTTATAACTGACGGCCGTTTGCCCGATCGTGCTCATTTTGCGCAAGTCGCGAAGACATGCACAAGCCCCCTTGCCGCTTCTCCTGTTTTTTAAATTTCTATGGCTTAGAGGGACTGTAGACCTGTGGTTTTCATTTCAACTCGATACCTCCACGCGTTCCCGAGATAAAAGATCTTGACAGACAGACAGACCTAGATCCTATAAGGATTTTTTAATTTTTTTTTTTATTGGTTGGGAAAATCATCTTATGACAAATTCCGCTCTTGGGCGGAGCGAGATATAGTGTCAGACTTTTACTGACTAAAAACCCACTCCTATTCCTTCGTTGCCTTCGTCCCAGGGCCCCGGGTTTCGCTTTCACACTACCCGTGGCCCCAGTCGGCTTCGACCCTGCTGGGCCCCTACGATTTGCTGACATCTCCTGAGGCGCGCGTGGAACAGTACGCGCCGTCGACGACTTGGGCTCGGTCCGGACGGTTACCGGACGGTCGGACGGCAAGCCACCCATTGCTCGCCGTCCGCAAGTCCAGATCCTATAAGGGTTCCGTTTTCTTTTTGAGGACCCAAAAAGACTGCTACAAGTGGACTACTGAAGATATAAAGTCTTGTTTTGAATCTGTATGTTATTATGTTTTTTTTTTCCGGTGGGAAAATCATCTTATGACATCCCCCGCTCTTGGGCGGGGCGGGAGATAGTGTCAGACTTTTACTGACTAAAAATCCACTCCTGTTCCTTCGTTGCCTTTCGTACCAGGGCCGAGTCTTCCTTTCAGAATCAGACCCTTGGCCCCAGTAGGCTTCGACCCTGCTGGGCCCCTACAGTTGCTGACATCTCCTTGAGGCGCGCGTGGAACAATACGGGCCGTCGGTAACTTGGGCTCGGTCCGGACGGTTACCGGACGGTCGGACGGCAAGCCACCCATTGCTCGCCGTCCGCAAGCCCAGATCCTATAAGGGTTTCGTTTTCTTTTTGAGGACCCAAAAAGACTGCTACAAGTGGACTACTGAAGTTATCAAGGCTTGTTTTGAATCTGTATGTTATAATGATATGATAAGGAGTAGATCTTCTGAAATTCATCTACTATGTGGTAAAAAAATTGACTATCAAGAATAATTATTACAACTTTTATTACTTTCATATTGGATTACATATGTTGGTGTGCATTTTACTTTTTATGACCTAGAAATGTGTTGATAAAGAATAGGAAACAGGAATTTCAGCCTCGTCTTTTTACTTCTATTGCTTGACTGCGATCCCACCTGATGGTAAGCAGTGATGCAATCGTTGAAGGTGAAGCGCACTAGTTTATTTAGTTTTTTTCTCTCTTCTCAAATTATAATCAAATCAAATTGTAATATGTTCAAGTCCTTCGATACTTACGCAGTATAAACGACGAGACGAAACGCTTAGTTCGGACCGTAGCGGTTTCAACAAAGTAAGGGTGGATAAAAAAGTAAAGTGTTGGCCTGTTGGTCTAGTAGTTAGTGGCCCTGACTGCTATGCCGGAGGTCGTGGGTTCGATTCCCACCCAGGACAAATGTTTGTGTGATGAGCTTGATAATTTGTTCTGTGTCTGGGTCTAATTTATCTATAATATGTATGTATATAAAAATGTATAAGTATGTTTATCAGTTGTCTAGTACTCATAACACAAGCTCTACTTAGCTTGAGACTAGACGGCGTTGTGTGATAGTTGTGAAATATTATTATTATTTTATATTTTGGATAGTAATACAAGAGACAAGATTATTTATTTTGTTAAAACATAGGTACACATATAAATGCAAGATGTTTCATAAAGTTCTGTCATTTTTTGTCTTAATTGCGTACAAAATATAATTGAGTGAGAATAAATGTTATAAAATTATTTTTCAGTACGCTTACTCGAAAACCCACTTTTATCCCACCGCTTTTAGGCACGCAATAGACTGTTTTCCGCACTAGTGCAGAAATAGCGCGTGCTCTCCCCTGCCACAACTTTATTACATTTGTCGTATCAGGCTGAGTGCGCGTCGACCCCCACGAGTCGCCAGTCAACCCCCGTTTATTCATTTCTTCGTAAGTGTATTGAAAAAAGTCGTTTGATACACGTGCTAATTTGTCACTGCAGCCCTCGGCTCCATAACACAGTGGCCTACGGCTCGTGTGAATTCCGCCTCGGTCGCAATGACAAACTTTCTGCACTTGTATCAAAATGTTCTATACTATGCATTACATATAAACAATAATTAACGGCAAAGTTCTGAACTGTATTATTTGTTCCATACGTCATAGTCAATAATTAAAAAAAAAAATATTCACCTCAAAGTTATGGATTACATAAGTCAACCATAGTCAAAAGTTAGTTAGTCATAAGTAATAAATAGATTTTAGAAACCCATTTGACACTTAAAAAGATTGTAATAATCATATTTACTCTTTCAAGTGAACCTTGTTCTCTGGGATAAATTCTATAAAACTGTATTATTATCACTCACAGCGCCATTCGAGGTAGTGTTGAAACAGATGAACTATTATGACTGAAAGTTCATTCTTATCACAATAGATGGCGCTAAGATATCGTAACCGAATAGAAGTAAGACGTCTGTTTGAATTAAACATTTCACAATTGTATTCAATCATTTTAGGAAATTTCATGATAAAGAACCTTGCCCACGCCAAATTAAAATATGGGCTAGCTAATTCAACGAACACTCTGCGTTTAACGATATGAACAGCTAAACGTACGATTATTTTACGTTATGGTTGAATAATAATAATAAACAATAAAATATTAAACATAACAAATAATTCTATGAATCACCGTACCATCCATCATCGACCACATCGTCGCTTTCCATCAGGTAATATAGTGGTGAAACTCTAGCCTTGATCAACATTTTAGCTAAGGCTAGAGTGAATAGGCGAGAATAGGCGCACTAGTTTATTAAAAAATAAACTAGTGCGCCTCGCCATCAACGATTGCATCACTGCTTACCATCAGGTGGGATCGTAGTCAAGCACTAGTTTATATCAATTTAAAAAAAAGGATAATAATGAGATGATTTGAAATTTGTAATAGTATTTATTTGTTTGTTATTTTAGTTTAATAAGTATTTTATGATTATAAGTTGGTACCTAATTATAATGATATTTCATTTTATTTCAAATATCTTCGTCGTCTATCTTTGTTTATTTATTATATACACCAACCAGTACATAGTGCAGTTTTTTTAACCCAAATTTTACTAGTAGCAAATGCCTGCCAACATAGGCGCGGGCTTGCGGACAGTGAGCAATGGGTAGCTCACCGTCCACCGACTGAGCCCAAGTCTTCAACGGCGCGTATTGTACCGTGCGCGCCTCAAGGATACTTCAGCAAACCGTAGGGGCCCAGCAGGGTCGAAGCCTACTGGGGCCAAGGGTCTGATTCTGAAAGGAAGACTTGGCCCCGGTACGAAAGGCGACGAAGGAACAGCAGTGGGTTTTTAGTCAGTAAAAGTCTGACACTGACTCTAATTTTTTCATATCCTTCTTCAATTTTGGAATCTTTTAGAGTTCCCCGCCTGCCCCCCTAGCCAAGTTACGATCGTTTCGTTTGCGTCGAACGCCTCGAGTAGGCTACGTCTCCAATTCCTTTGTTCTGACCACGTGACTGAGCACTGAGATGACGTCAGAACAAAGGAATCGGAGGCGCGGCCCACTCGAGGTATTCGACGCAAACGAAACGATCGTAACTTGGCTAGGGGGGCTGGAGTCTCCATGAGGGAAAGTGCTCGTCGGAATGTTCTTTTAACTTGTATTTTTTATTTATTTATTTAACTTAACATCAAAGATGCAACAATATCTAATATTTTGAACAGTGTCACTTTAAAAAATATAACTTTAAATATCTCCTTAGTGTCTGATCCTGGTCATTAACTGCGGGCCGGAAAATTAAAAGACTTCTAGCGACATCTATGGCGTCACATAAAAACTAATCCTGCATCGCGTAATCAAAGTTCTCCGCGCGATTAGAACATATAGAACAGCCCGAAATCATCTATTGGGGCAGCTGCCCACCAGACATAACAGCCTTCTGGCCGGAGGATCCTCCATTTTCAACAGGAGGTTTGCGGAACTTTGCTCTCTGTTCCGCATACTTCTAAAGACTGAAGCTAGACTCATATTTTTTATTTTTTTAAATTGATATAAATCATTGCTTGACTGCGATCCCACCGATTGATTGATTGATTTTTAAAAATATGTTACAATATTTCTATATTATTTGGTTATGGAACCCTAAAAATAGTATGAGCTGCAGTTCGCTCACATATTTTAGTCGTGCGGGAATAGAATCCGCGACACGTACCGCAGCAGCCCAACGCTCAACCGCAGAGTCAATCGCGTCGTCCGTTTCCCATTCGGGGTCAAGTCTGTATATGTATGTGACATTTGAGACAGTAAACGCGCCCACGAGGCAGGAGAAATCCTCGAGTGAGGCAATGTTAAAAACCTGCTAAGGAATGCCATGAATAGTGTTTTTATATAATTCTTTTTCCGAGCTTTTCACAAAGTAATATTGGTTTTAGTGTTGAATTTTTTATTTATTTATACAAAGTTATGCAGATTGAATGAAACTAGGCATTCGCTATTTTTTTTTTGTGGAAATATCATCTAATGTGAGAGTAGTGGTGGCCGAGTGGTAACGGCCCCGACTTACGAGTTGTAGGTCGTGGGTTCACACCCAGCCAGGCTTTGTGTAATTTATTTCATCACCACTGCTCTCAAAACGGTGAAGGAAAACATCGTGAGGAAACCGGCATGTTCTGGAACCAAAAAATTCGAAGACATGTGACATCCACCAACCCGCACTGGGCCCGCGTGGTGGATTATGGCCCATTCCCTCTCCTAGAGAGGAGGCCTGAGTCCCAACAGTGGGAACATTATAAGGCCGACTATGCTATGACTATGCTACTAGCTTCTGACGTTTTATAAGTGCCCATGTAGGCCTATGTGAAATAAAAAACTTTTAACTTTGACTTTGACAAACGGTATAAACAGGACCCTATTGCTAAGACTGCTGTCGCCAGACTGTATCTCATAAACCGAGATAGCTAGACAGTTGAAATTTTCACAGATCACGCATTTCTAACAACAAATATTTAAGTTGGGCTCCCATACAACAAACGTAACTACTACTAACCAACCATAATTTAGGTGTCTTCAAGGCTAGAGTGAATAGGCTCTTAATAAACTAGTACGCCTGACCATCAATGATTGCATCTCCGCTTACCATCAGGTGGGATCGCAGTCAAGCACTGGTTTATAGGTATCAATTACAAAAAAAAAAAAAACAACTTGATTTTTGCTGTTTTTTGCTACGGACGGTACGGAACTCTTCGTGCGTGAGTCCGACTCGCACTTGGCCGGTTTTGTTTTCGGAATTCGGTATTTCTGGTTATGTTTCTTTACTCAGCGAAGGTGTATTTATCTGTGGGAGAATTTCCTCAATCTGATCAATACCTACAGAGATTTTACTACATGAATAAAAGTAGGTTTTTCCTGCTCGTAAATATTATAACACTTTCATCATCATCATCATTTCAGCCGAAAGACGCCCACTGTTGGACATAGGCCTCCCTCAATTGTCGCCACAATCCTGTGCGTTTCGCATCCATGGGATTCCCGCGACCCTCACCAGGTCATCGGTCCACCTTGTGGGAGGCCTTCCAACAACACACTTACAAAATAGAAACATGACTATCAAGCTTAGTTCAGAAAAACCTACAATTAGTAGAAAATAAGCCAGCCAATCGGAGCTTCTGTAATAATGGTACATACATAATCTCTCATAATCCCACACTCATGACCAAACTCACCCATCAAATTCCAGACCTCACCACCTGCAGCTTAACCCGCCCCTCCGCAAAAGAAAGTACCCACAGTACATAAAACCCGCCTCACACATCCGCGCTTCTCAGTGTAACCTTGAACGCGTTCGCGAAAGTAGCCATATGTAAAAAAAAAACGAAAAAAAAAAACAAGATGGCGCCGAAATTTTTTCTAGTTTTTCTTTTACTGTTTTGTTCGCAAGTTCAAAGTGCATCGCTTTTAGAAAAAGGCTATGATTATTTTGTGAATTTAGGGAAGAATTTGGGGCCGAATTTAATGTCGATGCTTGAATGTGTTGGACAAAATGAAGCTTGGGAGTGTGCGCGGGAAAAAGCAGGGAAAATGCTGGATGGGTGGGAAGAAGAAGTTGAAAAAGAACGGAGAAGTTGGGAAGGTAAATTGAGAATTATATTTTTTTTTGAACTGTCCAACATTAATTAACAGTATCATTTATTTATTGTGCACACCCACCAAAGTGTCGTCTTTTTTAACCCAAACGTTTATTTTATTTTTTGGAGAAATTAAACAATAACACATAGGGAATTACATAAAAAAGCTTAGAAATAGTTTTACACATGTGGTATCAACTACGTTCTCCATATTAAAACGTGTGATATTTGGTTTGACAAGCGCTGTAATTTTTTTTTTTTTTAATTAATGTGATTTTTTTTTTATTACTTAGACTGATAGAGAATGCCTTATTGTATTTAGTCCGTCTATGTACTGTACATGAAGTTTAAATAAATTATATATATTGGCAATTGGAAATATTTCTCTTCGATTAAAATTTTAAATAATTATAATGCAAAATCAGGTCCATAAAATAAATAAAAAACGTTATTTTTAACTAACCTTTTTTAAGTAGAACAATTACAACTCTAATTTAAATTTGGAATATAAAGAAAGACAGAAAGAAAAACATTTATTTGTGACTCGTATAAACAAACAACAATTAAATAAAAAGCAACTAATAACTATAAATACATTACTTAAAATAAAAAAAAACAACATAAAAAAGACGCGTGCGAGGCCAAAAAGGCTTCTGTTTTTTTTTTTCTTCAAGAAAAATAAAACAAATGTAATGAATTTACGTAGCAATGAAAAAAAAAATCTTAAAAAGAATATTTTATTACAATTTGGTCAAACTTCACAAATCTCTAAATTTTGCAGTGCATTACACGTATTTATTTTTACTAACCAACATTCTACATTCTAAAAATAACCACATCGTGTACAATTTAGTTTCTAACCTCTAATAACTCCGAATTAAGATTCGTATCATCTCGATGACCTACTCATTTTTACCGACGCAAGCGCAAGATTTATGACTAGTTTGAAGTGTCTTTTTTTATCGGAGACAGACCGTGTTTACATTTTTGTATATATCTTGGAGAATATAAGGAAAATAATTATTATATTACTACCTTACCATGTAATAGTAGTTCTGACATTTAAATCAATGAAAACATGGGGCTTGGAGTTAGGAGGGTAAAAATAGCCCATGACCTAGTCTCAAAACTACCATCTCCTTAGCCTTTTTTTCTTTTTATTCTTGATAAGTTCGCGCTTGACCGCTATCTCACCTGATGGAAAGCGAAGATGCGGTCGACGATGAAGCGCGCTTAACTAAAAGTAACCTATTCTTATAATTATACTCTTGACTTAAAGATTCCCGAGTTGTAGCTATCAGGAAACACAAACTCCGGCAAGGAATTCCACCCCTTAGCTGTACGCACAATGAATGTGTTCCCAATACGCTTTGTGCGTATAGGCGAGATGTCCACCATGTACCATGTACAGGGGAGTTCGATAATAAACACTGTGACACGATCACGTCGGGGTCACCACTTTAGGGAAATATATTGACTGGAGCGAGTAAATGAAAAGGCGTAGTTTTAGTATCATCTCCATCGGAGTGAGGATAATAATGTCGCATTTTAAAATAAATTTATTCATCAAAAAGAATTTTGATTTCTCTAAATTTCTCTCCATTGTATTTTATATTTGTGTTGTGAATAATTAAGTTATTTTAAAATAAAATAAAAACTGGGCGACTGCGGACTCGCGCACTGAGGGTTCCGTACAAACTTGTCTATGTTAATAGTTCGATTTCCGAATCAAGTCTCGAAGGTTTTTCCAGATTGCAAACAACTTACTTGCATCAAAACGTTAATATTAATATGGATCTTCCCGGGGTTTCTAATGAAAAATCCTGTGTGGGCAACAATATTACAAATAAATAATAATAAAAACCTCAGAGATAGATAAGACAAATAAATCAAAGATAATTGACATATATTTTTATTAGTATTTTTCATTAGAAAAGATCTCTACTTCAACTGAGGTGAGGTTAAGAAATTTATACACTTCCTCCTCCTCGTCATTAATTTTTTTCAGCTATATTTCTGATAGTGTCATAAAAAATCTGCTTTTTAAAATTAATCTCGGGATTTGAGGCATATCCACTTTATTCTTTCGCTGTATAAAATCGTTGTAAGTACACGTTTAACTCTACCTAATTGTATTACAAATATTATTATTTTATTAATTACAACTATAAAACCAACCAAAACCATTAAATTACAAATAATATTGTATATGTCGTGGCCAGATCATAGAATTGATCACTTTACGATATGGCCAACTAAAACTGGCCAGATCGTTTAAACGTTAACATTTGATGATATGTCAATCCTCGTTTGGCGATATCATTGATGTAGGATTTCAATGATGATAAAAGGTCTAAAGAAAGTAGGCCAAACGAAGATTGAAATATCATCAAACTTTAACTTTCAAAACGATCTGGCCAGTTTTACCTGGCCATATCATGAAGTGATCAATTTCTAAGATCTGTCCACGACATATACATCAATCCCTCTCATAATCCTCCTGACATGCCAATAGAATCATTTATCATGTATCCGCAAACAGATCGTTTGTTGAATTAGAATGTAAGGACTTGCGCACACTTGAGGCAAGACTGTTTTAGACAGAATTGTCTACAATGTCGCAGACTTGTCTACGACGTCGAAGACTGGTCCACGACACCTCAGACTTGTCTGCGACAAGACTGTTGTGAGACGTCCAGTGTTGCCAACAGTCAACTTTTAAAACCACTAACAAAAAATTATCCCACACACAAATTCGCAAAATATCCCACGAAAAAATGTGTTTTGTACGAAATAAAATAATTAGGCATACAGATTATTACTTTCCTTTAATAATAAGTGATAAAAATTAACAATCAGTTGATCAAAATACCATTTGTGGGTAAATTAACATTAGTAGGTAATTTAACATACAAATTATTAAATATCAGCTATGTATTAATTCGTCTTTAGAAGAATCATATTTGTTTTCACCATCATCGTCGGTATCAGATTGATAATTATGAATTCTATGGTGCTTTTACACTAAAGTGATCGCATTTTTAGTAAGATATTGAATTTTTCTAAAACACTAGAATAATCAAATATCCACTAAAACCAATATTTTGAAATTAAAGGGGGGTTAAATCCTCCAGTTTTAGTGGGAAATCCACTAAGTTGGCAACACTGGCCGTACGCCGCTAGACTGTTCTGTCTTGATAGTGTGCGTCGTGACGTAGACAAAACAGTCTTGTCGCAGACAAGTCTGCGACGTCGTAGACAATTCTGTCTAAGACAGTCTTGTCTCAAGTGTGCGCAGGCCCTAAGAGATCATTTAGAGTTATTGAAATCCATCTTATTATCTAGACTCCACTTGTAATAATAATATAATAATAATCATTTATTTGTTAATAATGTAGGTATACAGATAAGGCGTTATAATTCTTGTTTGTCCCAATACATTTTGCCTTACGGCATGCAAAATATTCATAGTTTATAGAAAAGAAAGAAAATATAAAAAAGGTTAAAAATTGTAAGCTCAACTTAATCGTTCAACTTAAATGATATGTCATACAAATTCAGATACCATGTCATAAAAATTCAAATCCAATATCATAAAATAAAAATACAATGTCATAAAAAAAAGAAACCAATGTCATAACAATAATACAATGTCATGCTCGAAATAATATCATGTCATTAATGACATGATCATGTATATTGCGTCCATGTCATCATTTAATCATATTATATATTATAAAGATTAGAAAACCCTCTGTCTCTATATAACCAGAGACAAGAAGCGTTATTGCCGTACAGGGGCTACTAGATGTTGATTTTATGACCACTCCATATCTGATTGCCTGCTCAGGCCATAAGGGATTCAGGCCGTGAACCTAATGCACACTTCGGAGAAAATACAAGTTGTGCATATTAATTAAGAGAAAACTGGTCAGCTTATGCACATTTCACTTCCACACAGTGTCAAAGAGCAATGATAATTATTTTTGGTGTTATGAGATATTGTCAGAAATGAGGATATCCGCAGGAGAACCAAGGTTACGGACATAGCCCGAAGAATCGCCAAACTTAAGTGGCAGTGGGCAGGGCACATTGCTCGCAGAACAGAGGGTCGATGGGGACGAAAGGTTCCGGAATGGCGACCACGTACTGGAAGACGCAGCGTTGGAAGGCCTCCCACAAGGTGGACCGATGACTTGGTGTGGATCGCGGAAATCCGATGGATGCGAGACGCACAGGACCGGTCATTGTGGCCTATGTCCAACAGTGGACGTCTTTCGACTGAAATGATGATGATGAGATGGTAAGCGATAAAGTTGCCGACGATGGAGCACGCTTGCCTAGAAGTAACCTATTCACTCTTGACTTAAAGACCCCTAAGTTGTAGCTATCAGGAAACAGACTCCGTCAGAGAATTATAGTAGGTACTCTCCTTAATTGTACGCACAATGTCATGGTCCGGAGCGAAGAGGAATGGTAGGCGGTCGCCTTCTTCTGCGAAGCAGTAATGCTAGCGAAGGAGGCGGCCGCACGCGCTAGGGAACGGCCATCACGCCTCAGCCGCCTTGATCCCGATCCCGATTTTCAGCCACCGTAGGCATAGGCTTGCGGACGGTGAGCATTGGCTAGCACGCGGTAACCGTCCGGGCCGAGCCCAAGTCGTCGACGGCGCGTAGTGTTCCACGCGCGCTGCAGCAAAACCGTAGGGGCCCAGCAGCTTTAATGCAAGGCCACGAAGGACCATAGGAGTGGGTTTTAGTCAGTAAAAGTCTGATAGTAAAAGTCTGACACGCCCTGAAGAAGCCATTGGATGATTTCCCACTTAAAAAAAAAGCTGTATGCACAATGAACGTGTTTCCAGAATGCTTTGTGCGTATGGGTGGGATGTCCACCATGTACCGATGGAGCAACGCCGTACGTCTAGTGGTCCGATGATGGAACAGACTCGGTGGAATTTCCAATGCACACTCCCCGAAATGTAAACGATGTATGCAGTCCGGGAGTGAACGCAATTGTCCAGCCTCCCTAGCCAAGTTACGATCGTTTCGTTTGCATCGAACGCCTCGATTAGGCCACGCCTCCGATTCCTTTGTTCTGACCACGTGACTGAGCGTTAAGATGACGTCAGAACAAAGGAATCGGAGGCGTGGCCTACTCGAGGTGTTCGACGCAAACGAAAAGATCGTAACTTGGCTAGGGGGGCAGTAGTTCTCTTAACCGTTGTTATTGCAATCAAATGTTACCGTTCAGAATATTCTTCGAACTGTGAGTATTTCTAAATGTTAAATTTTTCCTGTTGAAAAATCGAATGGAATTCGATTCAATTGACCGTTTCAATTTTATTAAGTGTCCAAATTACTTTGTAATGATACGTGATACCTAGACTTGTTCAATTGAATGTGAAGAGTAGTTTCGTCTCTTTAGATTTTTACTTTTTAATCATTAATTTGTCATTTTAAATCGTTCGTTTTACATTAATATTATAAAGACGAATGTTTTCTTGTATTTTTTTTTATTCCTTCACGCTAAAACGGCTTTAACTGCGTGAAAGTCAAAAATTATTTCACACATTCATCTCAACATTCTCATCTCCGCTACACGCAATCTTTTTTCATCCATCTTTTTCATAGCCCAACATTCTGATCCATACAGTATGACAGGTCTTATCACGGACTTGTAATTTTTACCCTTCAATTTGAATTGCATCCGTGGGTTACAAGTTCTCCCCGTGACCTATCGCCATTTCATCCATTCTGCGTTGATCCGATGTGTTACATCTCGGTCTACCTCGCCATCCCCTTGTACAAGCGACCCGAGGTACCCAAGGAGTGACTAACATATACACACATAAATACAAAATTTCGCATTTATAATATTTGTGAGAAGTTTTTGGTAATATTTAGCAAGTCCATGTAAATTATTGCAGAATTCTGTTTACACTTTCTCGGGCCACGTAATATGAATCAGTTCCGCGATTGACTCACTGACTGACTAAATGGAGAAAATAATGTAATACAAACAAAAACAGACTTGAATAGAGATCACTGAAACTATTTTTGAAACGATTTCAAAATTTTTAGGGTTCCTTTTCCGAAAAGGTAAAAATGGAACCCTTATAGGATCGCTTTGTTGTCCGTCCGTCTGTCTGTCTCTCTGATCCTTTATCTCGAGAGCGCGTGAAGGTATCGAGTTGAATTAAAACCATGTACTTAGGTTTGTGGTCCCTTGAAGCTGTGAAAATATCAAAAAAAGATTTGGCCGTCGCAAAAACGTATATTTCGACACTCTCAGGGGAATCCAAATTTATCTCGTTGACCTAGAACCTTGAAATTCGGCATGAAGCAAGGTCGTATAGCACAAGTATAGGATAATTAATATTATAGGCAACCATATGGTAGTATTTTCATCGAGAACTTAAGAATTTACAGTCAAAAAGTAACATTTGATGAAGTAGAACTGATAAAGAAGACCAATAACTTGGCCAACGGAACTTCATACTCACATATATATCACAATGAAGATAGAAAAGCGACTATAACGCTTCAGGTTAGACGAGCTTTTGATCAGCTTATAACTGCCTACAAGATCATACACGGAACCATCGACTCGCCTAGTTTGCATGGGGAGTTGTATAAAATTTTTGTTCCCGATAACTACTGCCGGGCAAGACGGCATAAATTATTTGTAGTGCCACGTTGCCGCACGGTTGCACGACGTATGTCACCTATTCCGCGAATGTTAATCGCACTCAACGCTCTCCTTGAATCCAGTCCTAGACTAGATCTATTCGCTGATGAATGGAAGCAGATACTGACTGAATGTCTGGTGATTTGCGAGAAGACTGAGTGAGAGGTTTAGTTATATTATCTGTGTTATATTTTCTTTAATGTATTCAACATTCTCTTCTCTCATCTAACTAATGTAATCACTTTAATTGGCATTTTGTCGTTCTGGTTGAACAAATAAATAAATGATATCGCACTTGAGGACGTAGTTGAGCATTATCTTCCTGCCCTTGTCCCATCTTATTTGGGGTCGGCGCAACACGTTTTTTTCTTCCATTCTATCCTGTCAACCGTCATACTATCACTAACTTCCTTTTCTTTCATAACACTGTTCACACAATCCATCCATCTTTTCTTTGGCCTCCCTCTCCCTCTCCACCCATACACATGTATACTCGTAACTCTTTTAGTAACATGTGTTTCATCTCTCCTCTTTACATGACCATACCAAGACAAACGATTCCCCTTCAAATTTTCAGTCACTGGCGCTACTTTCAAATTTCCTCTAATATATTCATTTCTCACTTTATCCATTCTCGTCACATCACACATCCATCTCAACATTCTCATCTCCGCTACATACAATCTTTTTTCATCCGTCTTTTTCATAGCCCAACATTCTGAGCCATACAGTATGACAGGCCTTATCATGGACTTTACCCTTCAACTTGAGGGGCATCCGTGGGTCACAAATTGTTCCAGTGACCTGTCGCCATTTCATCCATCCTGTATTGATCCGATGTGATACGTCTCGGTCTACCTTGAGGACGTAGTTAAGCAACGTTTATTAATACAGGCCTAACTTCTACAAACACAGTAACCCCGGAAGTGTCATCTCTAACACAATTTCAACCTTTCTACCCACAACCTTGATGTGTATAGATAAATTTAGCTCAACGTTAACGTTTAACGCTTCAGACAGCGTCACAGTTACTTAGACACGAGACTTGCGGCGTTTACACCACAATTGTAGGGTTGAACGTCGTTTAAGTAGCTTGACTATGATATATGAGGCTTTTAGAAGTGTCAGGAAAATGTCTACCATCTGTTCTGCGAGCAATGTCTCCTGCCCACTGCCACTTAAGTTTGGCGATTCTTCAGGTTATGTCTGTAACCTTGGTTCTCCTGCAGATATCCTCAACCAGCTGGTAAAGAAAAATAATTTAATTTTTAGTCAGTAAAAGTCTGACGCTATCTCACGCTCCGCCCAAGAGTGGGGGATATCATTGGATGATTTTCCCATATTCCGAAAAAAAAGCAGTTGCAGTTGCAGTTTCGGTTTCCGTGTTGGCGGAAATTGGAAGTAAAGCCGAAAATTCGATTTAGTGGTTTACCAAAACCACGATACGTGGAGGATCTTTACCACCAGAACACCACCACCACCCACCACCAGTTTTTTGGTTAAGGAGTTGAATACCCTGCCAGAGACTGTTTCATGATAACTACAACCTAGGAGTATTTAAGTCAAGAGTGAATAATTTATTCTGGTTATTTCTAGGCAAGCATGCTTCTTCGTTTATCACATCACAGGCGGTAGTAAGAATATGTGTGCATTTAATTCCGTCCAGCTGTAGCCAAATTACAACTGTTTCGTTTCGATTCTCTTTTCGTTGATCGCCTCGAGTCGGTCACGCCTCCTATTCCTTTGTTCCGACCACGTGACTGAGTGTTGAGATGACGTCAGAACAAAGGAATCGGAAGCGTGGCCGAATCGAGGCGAACTACGAAAAGAGAATCCAAACGAAACGGTTGTAACTTAGTTAGGAGGGCAGGTGTGATAGTGGTTAAGCGCAAACCTATCAATAATATATTTTTTTTAAAACCTTCTATCTCCAGCAGTGGACGTCTATTGGCTCAATTTTTTTGTTGAAGTGAGAAATCAACATTTCTCCCATTCTGGGTGAAACGAGAGGGAGTGTCAGACTCTTACTAACTAAAACCCGCCCTTGTCTCTTCAGTTGCCCTTTGCAGCCCAGAGCCGCGATGACTCTTTCGAACAATTTTATTTATTTATACTTTATTGTACACACAAAAAAAACTTAACTTTAATACATTGATTTGATAATTTATATACAAAGGCGAGCTTAACTCAACAATAAGTTTTCTCCCAGAAAACCAGCAACAGTAGTGACTTTTCTTCTTTTTATTACCGAAAGCGATTTTATGAAAGATTTTTCTAAATTTACTATCTCGCAGGCGTATCCGCTGGCAAAAGCGAGTTATAAAAAAAAAAAAACTCTAAATATTAACCGGCTATGGTGATTTTGGTATATATGACCACTGTGCATGAGTGGTATCAAGAATTCGAGCAAAGTCGAATGAAAATCGAAACTTAAAAAAAACATTAAACACCTTAAAAAATATACATAATTAAAATAATTATATTTTGAAATGTTTTGGTAATATTTTATTTAAGGAAATATTTAAAAATGTAAGTTAATATAGAAAATAAATGCGTAAAAAAAGTTATCTATAAATCGATGTTTAAAAAAAAATATAATTCCATTGTATCACGTTATTTCTGCAAACCCTAGACTAAGTAAAAGATAGCTAACAGTTTTAACCGCAAGTTTACGCCATTAGTTGACGTGCCAGCCTCGACCGGGTTCGAACCCACGGCCATAATAGTAACGATATCATACTACTAACCGATTTGCTGCAATCTCTCTCTCTCTCTCTTTCTCTCTTATGATTTTATACGATATTAAAATACGGTTTTAAAAACGGATTGTGATTACACGGTAAATGTCAAATGAATAGAGTAAAAGAGCATTATCTCTCCTCTTAATTGTGATAGTTCATTCACATATTCACACACACAACTATAACACAACGCCGTCAGCTGTGCGGTTTTCCTTCACCGTTTTGAGCGCAGTGGTGATGAAATAAATTACACAAAGTAATACGCCTGGCTGGGTTTGAACCCGCGACCTACAACTCGCAAGTCGGGGCCGTTACCACTCGGCCACCACTGCTCTCTTGGGTAGGATTTTATTTCACAGTTTATAACATATAAAAAAATATAAATATACTTTTTCTCGACCCAATAAACTACTTAACAACAAATTAAATTAAACGAAGGCAACGTAATATTCATAGTCATTGCCTACAATTTAACAGAAAACCAATAATTATTATAATGATGACTAACCAAGTTCACGATCACTCGGAACTGACCTAAGCCACACTTTCACAGATGCAATAAAAAAAACTCGTTTTTGAGATGAAGATTAATCTCAATAAACTTTTACTTAAGACTACTTCTGCTACTGTCTTTGTCTGCGTTAAAATAGAGAATTGTTTTCACATTTTCCCGTGATCAAAAGCATCCTATGTGATAATACAGGACATAAAATAAATTGTTTATTGGTATCAAAACGACGATTTTTTTTTTGTGCGCCGTTGTATCAAGGGCCTGATACAGAAGGCAGTACACCTCGATACAGCTCGCATTGTGAGGAGGTTCCTGTCTCTGGAGCCCTAACCACCGGTAGCTTGGACCCTGTTCCCGAAACCAGCGGATAACTATTTTTTATATTATTTTTTTAATGTAGAGAACGTTGCTAATATCATATATGTACAACTATTTCAAAGCCTTTATTTATGTATTACTCTGTGTTATTGTTTGTTTTCCTCAATAATTAGCTATATTATATCTATGTATAGTCTAGTATATAATTTTAATCTAATATTTACTTTATTAATTTGCAGTAGGTACACCAGAGACTACCCCCCTTTTTACCCGACTACAGCAAAGCCAAAAGAGGGTTATGATTTTGACAGGCTATGTATGTATGTATGTATTTGAGTATGTTCATCTGTTCCCTCATAGCTCCTAATCTACTTATCGGAACTCGACATATGAGGTATCGTTAGAACCGTCTTAATTGTCCGCTGAACATAGGCTACGTGACGTGTCACAAAACGATATGGCGCCCTCTAGCGGACAAAAAACAATGTCTTAAAAAATAGAACTGGGGATAAATGCGCCGTGTTTGGTATCATTTGAAAGAGCTTCGCTCGTACATTTCCAAAATATTGCTCAAATTTAAAGTCATGTGTTAAATTTAACACCAAAATTGAACAAAAAGAAAAGCCACACGTTATTAATGTGTTTCGGTTGGTGCCTTTAACGTGTGACTGCGGCTTTTCTTTTTGTTGTGTTCGAAGTATGAAAATCTTGTTTCATACTTTTTCAGCGTCATTTTTTTTTTGTCGTAGTCGGGTTTTAGCTTTTTACTTTATTTTTCTATTTCAAGTTCTTACATTTCACCCTAAGGTTGTCTGGTAGATATCGCTGTCAGCGATAAGACCGCCTTTAAGTTAGTGTAAAAGTTTTGTTACTAATTGGGTGTATAATAAAGTTTATTCTATTCTATAAATAAAATAAAAATATCTTGTATTTTGGGATACATTGTTAAGCCGTGGATATTGATACAATTTAGTTTCTGTAAGGTACATTTGTTGTGAATGTGAATAATCTGGATTTTAGTATGGATAAAAATGTGTTATATTAAGGTGAAGAGGCGAATTAATATGTGCTAGTATATGTGAGTGTGAGCATGTGTGTGTGCGGGTGAGAGGGGTTTTTTTTTTTTATTGGGTGGGAAAATATGACAAAACCCGCTCTTGGGCGGAGAGGGAGATAGTGTCAGACTTTTACTGACTAAAAACCCACTCCTGTTCCTTCGTTGCCTTCGTCCCAGGGCCCCGGGTTTCGCTTTCACACTACCCGTGGCCCCAGTAGGCTTCGACCCTGCTGGGCCCCTACGATTTGCTGACATCTCTTTGAGGCGCGCGTGGAACAGTACGCGCCGTCGACGACTTGGGCTCGGTCCGATTACCGGACTATCGGACGGCGAGCCACCCATTGCTCGCCGTCCGCAAGGGTGAGAGGGGGTCAGCAAGTCATGGTTTACCCATGTGCTATACTCGTCACTGAAGGTTCATTGAAAGACCAGCGTCAGACAATTTCCGGTCTGATAACATTGCTGAAATGAACCTTTTTGGCGCAGAAGTGAGGCTTACACAATATTATTTTTTATTGACTGTCACTTTTTATTGACAAACTGATCCTGGTTACTATCGCCTTATAAATATTTTTCTTTACTTTTTCTTTTTTTTCTTTCTTTATTTCTTTTTCAGGGTTCCGTACCTCAAAAGGAGAAAACGGAACCCTTATCGGATCACTTAGTTGTCCGTCCGTCTGTCTGTCAAGACCCTTTATCTCAGAACGCTTGGAGGTATGAGTTGAAATTAAATCCATATTCTTAGATCTGCGGTTCCTTGAAGCTGTGAAGAAATCAGACATCCGAGTTAACGGAAAAAAAAGATACGGCCGTTTATGTTGTAAAAAACGTGTATTTCGACACCCTCAAGGGAATCAAAATTCATAGGGTACGTCCCGTTGATCTAGAATCCTGAAATTTTCCATGAAGCAAGGTCTCATAACACAAGTATAGGAAAAAATCTGAAAACTGCAAATTTGTAGAAACGTCACAAAAAGAAACTTCTTTTACGATCCGGAAAAATCTTCGTAACTCAATTCGGGAATTGAACGGTTTTCATAGGTAAGTTTGTACGGAACTCTCATTACGCGAGTCCGACTCGCATTTTACCGGTTTTTTTTCTTTCTTTCTTTGTGCAAATTTCATCTAAATTCGTTCAGCTATTTAAGCGTGAAGTAGTAACAAAAATAAATACTCAGACACATACTTTTCAGAATATAAATAACTTCCGCTTGTATAATAATTTATATTATTAGTGTGAATCCGATTCGAATATTAGGAAATTTCACTTTTTTTCATAGCTTAGGAATATTGCCTTTTAAGACGACTTTTTTAATAATATATATATGTAGAGTTACAAAAAATCCGGTTTTTTGAACTTTCGATTCTTAGTTTTTTTTTTTTGATTTATTAAACTTTCACGCTACATTATATGTTTATCAATTAATTTTATTTATGTTATATACATCTTAACTAATAAATATTATAACTTAATAAATATTTAAACAAATTGAAAATAATATTAATCAATTAATTAATTTATTAAAGTATTGTGTTTTATATATTATCAAGATTTTTAGTACAGATCATTTCGAATACTCGATTTTTATATGTATATGTATACTAGCTGACCCGGCAAACGTTGTTTTGCTATGTATATAAAAAAAAAAATACCTAAAATTGAAAAAAAAAAAATTTGAGGGGGAAAAAAAATAGATTTTGTCCTATTCTCAGACCTACCCAATATGCACACAAAATTTCATCAAAATCGGTCAAGCCGTTTCGGAGGAGTATGGCAACGAAAACTGTGACACGAAAATTTTATATATTAGATGGCCTCGACTTACCGCGGGTTCGAACCCAGCCTAGCGCATTACTTTGTGTAATTTTTTCATCACCACTGCTCCCAAAACGGTGAAGGAAAACATCGTGAGGAAACCGGCATGTCCTAGAACCGAAAATTCGAAGACATGTGACATTCACCAACACGCACTGGGCCCGCGTGGTGGATTACGGTCCATTCCCTCTCCTAGTGAGGAAGCCTGAGTCCCAGCAGTGGGAACATTAAAAAGGCTGACAATGCAAAAAATACCCAGACACAGTACCAGTGATCTTATCACAGAAACGACGTCTTTATGTCGATACCGTTACCGGCCCACGCTGAAAACCAGCGCCTTAGACTCATCGCATTTTGCGTGTGGTCACGGCATTATGCTGAGCGTTCGGCCGTTTTGCGCGGATATGGAGCATATTTTCTTTGTTTTTTTTTTCACATTATATACTTATAATTTGTTAGTTCTAAATTTGCGAATTGTGCCTCCAAATAAAATGTTTTTCTTTCTTCTTTCTTGCTTTCAAACATTTGTCTTTGATGGGAATCGAATCCACGATCTCCGGTTAGAGATATAGACAAAGCTCAAATCATTTCTGTTGGAGAGAGTCTTGTACTCCTTAGACGAATTATAATTTAATATTATAATATCCAATTTCCTATTTTGTAAATATTTTTATTTTCGTTTTAAGCACGTATTCATGTTTTAATTTTATTTTTTTCCCTTTATCGCATGTTTGTATATTAATAATGTATCAAATACAATGTAAATTGTTCCTGATAAATAAATAATATAGCAGTCAGAGCCACTAACCACTAGACCAACAGGCCAGTCGATTATCTCCAATATACATTACACATCAAATTACAAATACAATCATCACGAAAGAGTAAACAAAAACAATTCTCTCACTCACAAACTCCCACGGGCCTAGCGAAAGTTGAAACGTCTGTTTGCGAATATAATCACAATTACAAATATCTACAAAACTTTTCCCATATAATACAATAAATTACTTTCAATACAAAATGGTGGTTTTCCACGCTTCATCAAAATATTTTCCCATAGTTTTGTTCTTTGATAATAAATGGCAATTTCATTTGCAACGATCAAGCATGTATTTTTAATTAACGCCTGATTTATGTCTCTAATCGATCATTAAAGCTGTCAATCAGGTATTGGCTATTGTGATTGGTTGACGTAACAACAAAAACATTATTTATTTATATGTACTTTATTGCATACCAAGTTACAAATTTACAAATTGAAAATGTAATACAACAAAAAACATACAATTGGCGGCCTTATCGCACTCGGCGATTTCTTTCAGGCAACCCAGAATGGATAGAGATTGCCTGGACACAAAATGGGGTTCCACTTGGTGCAAATATGAAAAGTAAACAAAACTTAATACTAAAATAGATACACATATATATACATACAAAATATAAATATATAAGCAAGAGAATAAGTGATGAGACGAAGACATGATCACAGTGACAAGTAATGATCCTTCACAAGCCTTTTAAATACAGGCAGTGGCAGTGTAACATTGTTTATTGTTACACAAAATTACCCTACAACTATTGTATAATCATTATATTCTTTGGGCTAAATTTCACCGGGACACCATGCCGTTGAGACTAGTGGCGCCACCATGGTGTTCGTAAGCTACCAAACTAGACACCATACAGACACCAGAGTCGTTACACTACACTGGGACAGTATCAAAATGGACCTTTATTTAGCTTTTTTTTATGCCTTGTTGCATTAAGTCCGCGTATGTACCACTGTATGAGAGCAGTGGTGGCCGAGTGGTAACGGCCCCGACTTACGAGTTGTAGGTCGCGGGTTCAAACCCAGCAAGGCGTATTACTTTGTGTAATTTATTTCATCACCACTGCTCTCAAAACGGTGAAGGAAAACATCGTGAGGAAACCGGCATGTCCTACAACCAAAAATTCGAAGACATGTGACATCCACCAATCCGCACTGGGCTTCGTGGTGGATTATGGCCCATTCCCTCTCCTAGAGAGGAGGCCTGAGTCCCAACAGTGGGAACATTATAAGGCCGACTATGCTATGCTATGCTATGTACTACTACTGTACATGAAGTTTAAATAAATAAATAAATATTTCACTGGGACACCATGGCGGCGCGGCCAGTCGCCCCTACCAACAAAATGTATACAGCTCTAAGGAGAGTTACTCATCTGGTGTCTTTTTGGTTGCACAACCAATTTGGTGGCGAGATTAGCTCGGACGCCAGTCACCAAAGAGTATGTAAGATGAAAATCTATCTTATGAAAGGACTATATTTAACTGGGACACCATGGCGGCCCAACTGGTCGCGCCATAGTGTCCCGGTGAAATATAGCCCTAAGTGCATGCCTGTGAGCTGGTCGCGCCACCAAATCGCCACAGTGTCGCCTACCACAGTGTTGTCTTTTTAACCCAAAGGTTGACTGGTAGAGAATGCCTTGTTGCATTAAGTCCGCCTATGTACCACTACTGTACATGAAGTATAAATAAATAAATAAATCGGTTGCGCAACCACACGGACACCAGGTGAGTAACTCTCTATAGAGCTGTATACATTTTGTTGGTAGCGGCAACAGGTCGCGCCGCCATGGTGTCCCGATGAAATATAGCCCAAACTATTGTCTTACTTCTTCACGATCGAACAAATGAAATAAATAACATGATAAAAATAAAATTCAGACTTAAAGAAACAAATTGTACGTGGACCTACACACATTCAATTCCAACACGGCTTAGTGAGATGGGACAACTATGGTACCTTACATCGCACAATTGAAAAATTCTAACCTTGAGCAGTCAAAGTCAAAGCGTATAATGCGAACTAAGTGTTTACAATGTTGTTATAATATCATGTCAGTACTTTTGACTTAAGACGTAACGTTGGAAGGCCTCCTACAAGGTGGACCGATGACCTGGTAACGGTTGCGGGAGTACGATGGATGCGAAACGCACAGGACCGTTCATTGTGGCGACACTTGGGGAAGGCCTATGTCCAGCAGTGGTGGTCTTTCGGCTGAAATGATGATGATGATGATGACTTTTGACTTAGCAGCCTTTTACAAGCATTGCAATTTTTATTTATCCTAATTAACATACAATAGGCATTATTATTATTTATTTATTACATAATCAATTTATTTGAGTAATTACAGTTATGTCAAAAAATTTAATGTCATTAATAATGAATTTCATACACGTATAATGTCAATAATAACAGTTTAATTGTGAAATTAGAGCTATGTCAAAATGTTACATGTCAATAATAATTAATTTAATACAATTATTATAAATCATTATTTTGATCTAGACTCTAAATATTCTTTTACTGAGTAAAAAAATTTTTGGATTAGGTAAAATTTTAGCCTTTTTTGAAAAACAGTTACTGATTTTTCAGTAACAGTAGCAGTCGAAAAGTTACTTCAAATTGTAGTTGACATTTTAAATAATCTCTTTTTACACGCCTTGCAAGATCAATACAAGTAGGTAATATTATAAAACCGTTGTCTGGGGCTCTAGATTTCGTTCAATGATCTCGAATGAGGATTCGTTCAGATTATCCGTGATAATAGGTACTTTTATTGAATGTTTTCAAAGTCAAAGTCAAAAGTTTTTTATTTCACATAGGCCTACATGGGCACTTATAAAACGTCAGAAGCTAGTGCACGGTTCCAAATTGGTCGTTTCCTATGGAGAAAAACCGCCAAAAAACTCCGTGGTTACTCTTTTAAAAAAAAATTATTGTTACAATATTTCCATATTACAGCAAACGTAGATATTATTTAAGGACAGTGTAGACTGGTCAATATTTTACTAAAAAGTACAATAAAAATAATCATAATAAAAAGTAACCTAAGAATTCAGTGTTCTCACATTCACATTAAAAAAAAGAGGCTATATAAATAAAAGCAAGTAAAATAAATAATTACAATTATTATTTTGTTAACGTATAACAAAATAAATAATAATAAAAAAAATATTGCAGAAGCAATGTGTTAGAAAAAAAAAAAATATTACAACAATATTTTCTAGATAGTGACATTATTAGTAATATCAATTGGAAGCTGCATACTTCAAATGTGATTTCCTGAAGTCGAGGCATTTATAGCTTTAAAGAATCTTGGGACAAATTAGGCTGATTGTACAACAGAGTTGTGGCATTGTGGCACTATCTTCAATTCCATTGCAGAAAAAAAGATATATGGTATGTGTGATGTCGTCCAAACTTAACGGGTAAAAACTATAAGTCCGTGATAAGACCTGTCATACTGTATGGATCAGAATGTTGGGCTGTGAAAAAGACGGATGAAAAAAGATTGCATGTAGCAGAGATGAGAATGTTGAGATGGATGTGTGGTGTGACGAGAATGGATAAGGTACGAAATTAGTATAATAAAGGAAGTTTGAAAATGGCGCCTTTGACTGAAAAGTTGAAGGGGAATCCTTTGTCTTGATATGGTCATGTAAAGAGGAGGGATAAAACGCATGTCACTAAAAGAGTTATGAGTATACATGTGGATGGGTGGAGAGGGAGAGGGAGTTCAAAGAAAAGATGGATGGATTGTGTGAACAGTGATATGAAAGAAAAGGAAGTTAGTGATAGCATTACGGTTGACAGGATAGAATGGAAGAAAAAAACGTGTTGCGCCGTCCCCAAATAAGATGAGACAAGGGCAGGAAGATGATGATGATGTCGTCCAAAATTGGGCCATTTGGTCCACCAGAATACGACATCTACTGCAGCGGAGACGTGGTGGCCATTTGGCTGAGAGTATTTTCCATAGATAAATGTCATCGAATATCATCATCATCGTCATTTAAGCCGATAGACGTCCACTGCTGGACATAGGCCTTCCCCAAATGTCGCCACAAAGAACGGTCCTGAGCATCTCGCATCTATCGGATTCCCGCAACCTTCACCAGGTCATCGGTCCACCTTGTAGGGGGCCTTCCAACACTGCGTCTTCCGGTACACCGGTCGCCACTCCAGAACCTTTCGGCCCTAACAGCCATCTGTTCTGCGAGCAATGTGCCCTGCCCATCGACACTTAAGTTTGGCGATTCTTCGTACTATGTCAGCAACCTTGGTTCTCCTGCGGATATTTTCATTTCTGATGAGATCACGTAAGGAAACTCCGAGCATAGCCCTTTCCATTGCCCTTTGAATGACTTTGAGCTTTCTGATGAGGCTCACTGTGAGTGACCACGTTTCGGAATCATATGTCATCACTGGCTACACGCACTGGTCATAGACTTTCGTCTTGAGACAATGTGGTATATTGATATCTACTAGAAACTGTGGTATATCAAATATCCTTTAAGATATTTTAAAAATTGTGGTACTACCACTTAAACATTTTGTTTCATTTCATTTCAGCGCTCTTAATGAAAAACCCTTTGATGTTAAAGAAATCAAATAAACTATTTTGTTAATAATTTGGGGTGGGAAATCAAATAACAGTGTCACACTTTTACTAACTAAAACCCACCTGTGTTTACCCAGTTGGCCTTTGCGTTCCAAGGCTGTGGTGACTCCTTCAAAAAATCCTGCAGCCCTGGAGCCACAGCCCTGGCCTGGCAAAGGTCTATCATGATGAAAAAAGAAAGTCCTCATTTATGTTCTTTCATCTTCCACAGAGGAAGCAGACGCAGAGATCAGGACATCGGGCCGCTCCTTAGATGAGATGCCGTCCAAGATTGGCAGGGAGATCACAGACTCGCTGGGCTCCTTGACTAACGTGCTGGAGCGAGGGATGGCCAGGTAAATATTGTTGAAGTTAGCTGAGGGACTAAGGCTGCAGTTCAAGAGACGGGTTCTTGAAGAAATCAAAATATCTACACGTCGCGCGTCTTTCTAATCTAATGTACATAGTACACGGTGCCCTCACACATGGTGCATTATGTCTTACGGTGCCCTCCGAGTCCAATTTAATAATGCGTTCAGGATGCTGATGGGGCTGCGGCGATTCTGTAGTGCATCAGGGATGTTTGCTGAATATCGCGTCGACTGTTTTTACACTACGATGCGTAAAAGATGCGCATCTCTGGTGCGTAGAGTGCAGGGCAGCGCCAACAGCATCCTTAGCATGATCGCTAGTCAGCTGGACTGTGGCTACATCAATCCTTGTTCCGTCATTTGTCATGGAATGGCGCAATAGTGATTGTTTGTTCTTTTTACGTTTTGTTGTGGGTAGTTTTAATTATCACTAACACTAGTCTATAAGAACATTGTTACTAACAAATAGGACACCATGGTCTGAAAAAAAGTGTTTACTATTATTATTATTATAGTAGTAATTCAATTTATGTGTCTTCAAGGCTAGAATGAATAAGCTCTTAATAAACTAGTGCGCTTCACCATCAACGATTACATCACTGCTTACCATCAGGTGGGGTCGCAGTCAAGCACGATTTTATATCAATAAAAAAAAAACAATAATAATTGTTACAATAGATTCTTATGTTTTATTTCGAATGTTATTCAGAATAACTCTCTTAATGAACCTCTTAAAAAAAAACAAAATCTCCCGTTGCGATTTATCGCGCGTCATGTCACTGTGTGCGTAAGTGCAACAACCTGTACGAGGTTCCGCCCACTTACTCTACGAAATGCTTTTACCGATTTCCGTAAATTAATAAGAATAAAATTTTAATATCTTCTCATTTTATTGTTAGTTCGGGTCTCGAGAATCACTAACATAATTGCCTTCTGAATTTTTTTGCAGATTCAAAACTGCATCTTGTAAATACAGACAGATTACCTAAGATTTCACTTTTTATTACATCTCATTCATAATAGACTTTCATAATTTAATGAAATTCAATACAACATAAGAATTTAATAGCCACCAATATAAAAGATACGATCTTTTCTTAATCATTAGTGAAATCATGTTGCGGTTGTAAAATAATGGAATTGACACGATCTGAGTTCTCGAAAGTTAATTGATAAGTTTCCTTAAAAGGTGACATATTGAGACCTAAGTCTGTTTATCTGTCAATACCCTTTATCTCGCGAACGCGTGGAGGCATTAAGTTTAAATTAAAACCATATACTTAAGTCCTCAGTCCCTTGAAGCTGTGAAAAAATCAAACTTCTAAGTCAACGAAAAAAAGATACGACCGTTTATGTCGCAAAAAACGTCTAGTTCGACACTCTCAAGGGGATCAAAATTCATAAGGTACTTCCCGTTGACTTAGAATCCTGAAATTTGGTATGAAGCAAGGTCTCATAGCACAACAATAGGAAAAATATCTGAAAACTGAACGTCGGCGTTCGGTCGTTCATTCTCTTTCTATTGTGTCTCTAATTACGCTACTCAAAAGGTTCATTTAACGATACTACATTCTATTTCAAATATCTGTTATTTATTTATTGTGCACACCTACCACAGTGTTGTCTGTTTAACCCAATGGTTGACTGGTAGAGAATGCTTTGTGGCATTAAGTCCGCCTATATACCACCACTGTACATTAAGTTTAAATAAATAAATAAAACTGTAAATTTGTAGGTACGAAATCTCTTAGGTCATCAGATAACTTGAGACTCAAAATGCCGATGCATTCCACTACGTTTCTGGATAAGTCCTTTACTGTCCAGGTCACTCGTCTGTGGAATGCACTGCCAGTGTCAATAAAACGCGCGCTATCACTCCATAAAATTCAAAACACTTGTGACGGAATATTACTTCTTCTATTACTTTTCTTTATTTAATTTTTATGCACCTACTATATTGTCTCTTCACCACCCTAGGTTGACTGGTAGAGAATGCCTAAGGAGTCCGCCTTTGTGCTTTGTGTTGCATGAAGTTTAAATAAATAAATTACTTGTCCTTGTAATTTGGTTTCGTGTTTAGCTGTATTAAATGTAGTTGTCACTTGTTTTCTTGCCTTTATAATTATTTAGTATAATAATAATAATACTCCACAACTATCACACAACGCTGTCTAGTCCCAAGCTAAGCAGAGCTTGTGTTATGGGTACTAGACAACTGATAAACATACTCATATATTTCTAAATACATACATATTATAGATAAATTACACCCAGATACAGAACAAATGATCGTGCTCATCACACACATTTGTCTTGGGTGAGAATCGAACCCACGACCAACTGGTCAGTAGTATTTATGTATTTTAGTGTTAAGTATGTACTTTGTTTCTTTTTTTCTCAATGCACCAATTGCAACCCCATTTTATGTCCAGACAATCTCTTTTCATACCAGGTTGCCTGGAAGAGATCGCGGAATGCAATATGGCCGCTAATTGTATGTTTTTAAATATAAGGCAATTTATAATCTTGGTGTACAATAAAGTATATTTATATATACTTTACACTTTTTATATTATTTCTGATGGATGAACCTGATGCCTGTCGCCCAATAGATATTTTTTCTTTCTTTTTATGTACTTTTTTATCATCCGTCTAAAGATTATCAAAAAAACTAACTGTGTTAGGTTATATGACTAGTTTTTGTATTTCTAAAGCAAAAAGAAGTGGCGTCTTAACTTTTTGTGTACACTTAAAGTCAAATAAAAATGAATTGCTGTATACACGTATCTGTAATAGTGTCGAGTCACGAGTTGACCTTTTCTAATCATTCCCTCTCGATCCGGACCATGGCTTGAATCAAGGCCCGGTGTAAGAGTTCACCACCGCCGATCACCTCCAGGAGGACACGGCGGTGCTCCACCCAATCGGGGCACACCTCCATCGTATGCTCCATCGTGTCCTCCGGGTGGTCGGCACAATAGTGAAACCTGAGAAGCCGTATATCATAGTAATTCACTATTCATTGTATTTTTTCGGCCACTTGCCAATCGGCCAGAGACGAGTCCTAGACCTGTACCATGACGTTTAAAGTAAGATTGTTTCATTCTTATTTCCAGTGTGGGTAAGAGATGGCGTTAGACAACCTGTATAGCTCTGTCTCTTACCCACACTAAAATAAGAATGAAACAATCTTACTTTGAACGTCATGGTAACCCCGCTAATCGTCATGGTGTGTTTCTTAGAATTTGGTGACATCTCGGTCCCTGCCCTTGTTCAGGCCATGGGCTAGAGGCAATCAGATGTGGTCGCGTCCGCGTGCGAAGCAGTAATGCTAGCGAAGGAGGTAGCCACAAACGTGAGGAAATGGACCTCCTCACGCCACAACGGTCGCCACAGGAGATGCCCCGGGCACTGAGAGTCACAGGGCGATCGCCGGCTATCGTAGGCACGGGCTTGGAGAAGACGAGTATTGTGAAGTTCGCCGTCCATCCGTCCAGTAAGGTTTAAGCCCGAGTTGTCAGTGATGCGTGTTCCACACACGCCTGTTCCAGAAGCCCTGCAGGTTTGATGCCTGGTGGGACCACGAGGAATTTCTGAAAAGGAAACCCGTGGGCCTAGTACGCAAAAGGCAACTGAAGAAAACGCCACGGGTAGTGTGAAAGCGAAACCCGGGGCCCTGGAATGAAGGCAAAGAAGGAACAGGAGTGGGTTTTTAGTCAGTAAAAGTCTGACACTATCTCCCGCTCCGCCCAAGAGCGGGATTTGTCATAAGATGATTTTCCCACCCAAAAAAAAAAACTGAAGGACACAGGCGTGGTCTGGTTTTAATCAGTAAAGTCTGACACGATCTCTCGCTTCACCTTTAAGTGGGAGAAGGCATTGGATGGTTTCCCGCCCTAAAAAAGGCTGTATGTAAGCAACATACAGTTTATTTTATACTAAATTCTTCTCTGACAAATATGTATTTTAATAACCTCATCCAAATAGAATCAGTTTTGGAGGAAATGGCGGACATACAAACATGCATGTAGCGACATCCATGGCGTCACATAAGAACTAATTCTGCATCGCACAATCAATGTTCTCCGCGCGATTAGAACATACAGAACAGCCCGAAATCATCTATCGGACAGTTGCCTACCAGACATAACACCCGTCTGGTCGGAGGATCCTCTCTTTTCAACGGAGGTTTGCGGGACTTTACTCTCTAACATGCATACGGCTCAAATACAAAACCTACTTCTTTGAAGTCGGTTAAAAAAACATAACAGAACTCTCATTCAATATCCAAACTAGTTTAAGATTACTATGTACACGTCAGATTGTAAACAGCCGCATTGTTTTAAGCAAAGTGTATCATTCAAGTAGGTTACGAGTGAAAGTTACGAGATTCGGTGTCCGGTCGCGCACATGTATGGGTTGAATGATTTCACCTTTGATTTAATCGATTTTTTAAACATGCGTGTTTTTGATGGAGTTATGTTAATTCAAGGTTTTTGAAGAGATATTTAGGAATATGTTGAATTTTTAATTTTGTTTATTAATTCATAAGGTTTATCATTTTTAATGAATAAATTAAGTAAAATTCAGTTTCAAAAATGACTTTCTTTGTTGGTCTGGTGATCGTGAGTGAATCTTTTGACCTGAGGTCATAAGTTTAATTCATTGGGTCTAGAAGTATTCTTTTTATGATTCCGTACCCTAAACTGGACCCTATTACTAAGACTCCACTGTCCGTCTGTCTGTCACCAGGCTGTATCTCATGAACCGTGAAAGCTAGAAAGATGATGTATTTCTATTCCCGCTTTAACAACAAATACTAAAAACAGAATAAAATTTATATTTAAAGGGGCCCCTATACAACATACCTCTGGTTCCGGGTTCAAACCCAGCCAGGCGCATTACTTTGTGTAATTTATTTCATCACCACTGCTCTCAAAAGGGTGAAGGAAAACATCGTGAGGAAACCGGCATGTCCTAGAACCAAAAATTCGAAGACATGTGACATCCACCAACCCGCACTGGGCCCGCGTGGTGGTTTATGGCCCATTCCCTCTCCTAGAGAGGAAGCCTGAGTCCCAGCAGTGGGAACATTATAAGGCCGACTATGCTATGCTATGCATATACAACAAACGTGATTTTTTTCCTCGTTTAAAAAAATAATTGAACCCTTCTTGCTCGAGTCCGAATTGCACTTGACCGGTTTTTACTAAGCACGGACATATTTAAAAAGTACTCTGTGATACGGACGGTAAGGAACCTTTTAAGCGCGAGTCCGACACTTGGCCAGTTTTTAAAACTATCATTAGGCCGTACAATTATTTGTTTTTGCACCTGAGCTGATTATTTAAGCTTTCTATTAAGAAATTCTAAGTAGGCTAGACTAGCTTGAATAATTAATAATTTAATGAATGAATTAAAGAATAGGAAAGCTTGCTGCCACCGTAGGCGCGGGCGTGCAGACGGCGAGCTATGGGTAACTCGCCGTCCAACCTTCCGGTAACCGTCCGGACCGTGCCCAAATCGTCGACGGCGCGTACTGTTGATGTACTGGAGATGTCAGCAACTGTAGGGCCCAGCTGGGTCGAAGCTTACTGGGGCCAAGTGTCTGATTCTGAAATGAAGACTCGGCCCTGGTACGAAAGGCAACGAAGGAACAGGAGTGGGTTTTTAGTCATTAAAAGTCTGACACTATCTCCCGCTCCGCCCAAGAGCGGGGGATGTCATAAGATGAAAAAAAAAGTCGAATCTAGTATAGTATAGCATAGTCGGCCTTATAATGTTCCCACTGTTAGGACTCAGGCCTCCTCTCTAGGAGAGGGAATGGGCCGTAATACACCACGCGAGCCCAGTGCGGGTTGGTGGATGCCACATGTCTTCGAATTTTTGGTTCTAGGACATGCCGGTTTCCTCACGATGTTTTCCTTCACCGTTTTGAGAGCAGTGGTGATGAAATAAATTACACAAAGTAATGTACCTGGCTGGGTTTGAACCCGCGACCTTACAAACTCGTAAGTGGGGGTCGTTACCACTCGGCCATCACTGCTCCTCCGGGAGTTAGGACCTTAAGCAAAAGCCGAGCTGCTCTACTCCTGGTGTCAAGTGTGGGCACACAACGAGCCTCCAACGATCACAGACCTCGAACGTGATGCGAAAACCTTTGAGTTCGTCATAAAAATTGTCGGTTTTTTGGCAGAGCACAGTTGAGCACGAACCAAACGCTCGAAGTATGCTTCTTAATAGCCGGTTGTAGCAACAGAGTATTTTGTAGGTACTGGCCCGGGTCTACGTCGACTTCGCAACCCGCACCAGCGACATACTTTAAAAAAAAAAAACAGTAACTATTCAAATTTTTTTTTTTTTTTCGCCAGACCCTTTAAAAAACAAGCTTTATCATTTTATGTAACTTTCAAATATTTCCGTGCGTAATCTCGTAGTTATACACATTGGCAATCGTAATTTTTTTTTTTTAGTTAGCGTCAGAGACATGATTTTATTTTATCAAACTTTTTATTTTATATCATGTTTTGATTTTTATCCAACAGTTGGTCATTATTATGATCAATTTTAATAAAATATTTTTCATAATTATCTTTTTTATATTTATGGATTTCCAGAGGTTCAAAATTTGTAATTAGTACAACCTCGCCATAAAGGCTTGAAAGTCGGTCCGCACTACACGAATTTGTGCTCGACTCGTGCTCTGCTCGTGTTCTGCTCGTGCTCTGCTCGTACTCCAGTCATGCTCGGCTCGTACTCCACTCGTACTCGGCTCCTTTACATAGATCCCACCTTAAGATTTTTAACACACGTATCTACGTATCTACAACAATGTCTCGCGGGAAATCCAACACTTTCTCGACCAGCCATGATATCTCATACAGTTTTCTCTTGACAAATATTAGCACATATATACCGGTCAGTGTGACCACAAGGTATATACGAACTGATGGTTAATATTACTTGTGTATACAAGCATTCAGTTATTAGGTTTCTATTTAACTACGATTGTTTTAGTAGTGTTACTGGCGACATGCCCCAACTTCGTATGTGTGTTAGAAATCTTTGAAATTATCGGCTTTTCTCTACTATAACATGCATGTATTATTTATCTATACTTAAAATAAAACAGTAAAATTAAATTGCGATGGTATTAATTGGCGCAAAAACTACTGAACCGATCCTGTTCAAATTTTGGCCCCATCGACCATCTGTTCTGCGAGCAATGTACACTGCCCACTACCAAGTTTGGCAATTCTTCGGGATTTATCGGTAATTTTGGTTCTCCTGCGGAAATCTTCATTTCTTATGTGATCATGCAAAGAAACTCCGAGCATAGCCCTTTCCTTTGCCCTTTAGGTGAGTTTAACCTTCTGATTAAGCCAATTATGAGCGACCACTTTTCACAGCCTTATATCATCACTGGCAACACGCACTGGTCACAGACTTTCGTCTTGAGACACTGTGGTATGTTGGTCGAGAAGATACCGCACAACTCCTCGAACGCTGCCCAGCCGAGTCGGAGTCGACAATTGACCTCTTTGTCAAAGTTAGACCTCCAGGTAAACGTACCTAATTGTCTACAACTTCGGGTGTAGAGTCCCCGATCTTCCGACCTTTAAGCCTTCTGATGAGGCCACGTTTCAGAGCCATATGTCACCACTGGCAACACGGTCATAGACTTTCGTCTTGCCATTTTGCTTATACTGATTCCATCTCTTTCCCGCAGAGCCCTCGCCAGGAAGCACGACAGTGGTGGCGGAATCGACAGCATCACAATCAGCGCAGGTGGAGACAAGAAGAAAATGAAGAAGAAGAAGACAAAACCGCCCAAGATCCACCTCGTCCATCCAGTTATGATGCCGCTAAGAAAAGCCCAAAAGGAGGAGAAAGGTCGCGCCTTTGGCAACGGGGTCCAGTCCTGGGTTATTGGAGAAAGAGCTTTACCTGTCCCTGAGAATGTGACTGAAGAGCTGACGGAGGTTTCCAGAGGAATTGTATCAGACTTCTGGGCTATGGGACAGGATGCCCTGGATACCTTGGCTGAGCATGTCGTGGAAAATGAGGACCTGGAGAATGGGGTTAAGGATAGGAGTACAGTTGAAGGTTGGTGGTTGGGTAGTTAGATGTAGTTTTAAGTTAGTATGCATAAATTTATATTTATTTTGCAAAGTTTATCCAGATTTATCTATAGGACATTACTGAGACCGCGTGCCTCGGAAGGCATGCAAAGCCATTGGTCCCGATGGTTATTCCAGATCTTTGGCAGATCTTTGGCAATCGTTACAGGTAGTCAGACGCCAGAAAGTCTGACCATCAGTCTTACCAAGGAGTATCATGTTGCCCAGTATCTGGGTTGTGGAGTTCTGTTCACACTGGTATTTAGCCGCATCCTTTACATGGGTTTTCTGCACGGCTTTGTCCACGAGGAACTATACCCTGTATAAAATCGTTACCAGGGAGTCATACTGTATTTCAAAAACATCTCTTTTGTAGAAATGCACTATATTGATTACTAGTTTCTACTAGTGGCTTCGCCCGCGAAAAAGTAGGTCAAACTTTGGACACTCGTTTCGTCCAATTAAGAGGTGAATTTTAGAAAATTATTTTCATCAACACACAATTTTAGGAAACCTTGTGCAAAATTTCACGCTTCTAGTCCCAATAGTTTCAACTGTGCGTTAATGTCAGTCAGCCAGTTTCTCCCCCAACTCGCACTTGGCAAATTTGAAATTGAGAGTTAAATTTGAAATGGGTATGGCTTCACTAAGTCCCAAATACATAAATCAGTTTTATTCACTATCTCTTGACAACGAACCGACATGGCTTATGACTCATCAATTAACTTTAATAATTTCCATGTGAACGATCTCCCATTTCATGGTGAGTTTGAAAAACCGCAAGATTTTCGATTCGTCACGTCACTGTCCATGTTAGGAGTACCGGTTTTCGCAAATTACCGTAACTTGATTTTGATAAACTTTCACGATGCTGGCTTTCTCTACATTCTGGTTCCAGTATTGTGTTGTCCATGTTCAAAGGACAAATGAGGTAATATGATGAAACTATTAGCATATATACGTATTTTATTATTATAAGCCACTTGATTTAACGATACTTCATTCTATTTCAAAAATATCTGTTATTTATTTATTGTGCTACCTACCACAGTGTTGTCTTTTTTAACCCAATGGTTGACTGGTAGAGAATGCCTTGTGGCATTAAGTCCGCCTATGTACCACCACTGTACATGAAGTTCAAATAAATAAATAAACTATACAATGGCAACGAAACGCAACATTGACAATTCTTATTCATATAATTAGGGTTTCTCTTTGAGATGAGAAATCATTCAACGATTTCTCTCGCCCTAGAGTAGAACGAGAGGGCGTGTCAGATTTTTACTTATATATTTTTATTATTTTTACAGAAGGCTTACAAACTAATAAATAAAATATAAAGTGTAATATTATAAAATTCCTAATTACATAGATTAAAAAAAAATGATAAAAAGAAAGTACATACTTGTTTGGCCTGTTGGTCTAGTTCTCAGTAGAGACTGCTAGGTCGGAGGTCGTGGGTTCGATTCCCACCCAGTACAAGTGTTATAAATATATGTTTTTTTTTTTTTCAATCTATTAACCCAACCGTTACCGACGAGTCAGCTTCAGAAAGTCACTGTTTTACGGTAATAAATGAGAGAAAAGGCCTTTCAAGTGTATCCTTGCGTTGCCTTTTGCATTACCACGGATACACTTACGTTCCCTATACTAACCCTAGCGGGTTGCCGATATCTCTTGGGCGCGCGTGAAACACGCACCTTCGACTCGGGTTCAGCCTTAGGGTGTGGACTCATGTTTACGGTGCGGCACCGAACTCCGTGAAACGTTACGACGTCGCTACAGGGAGGTGGGACGGTTTCGTACCGTGTCTTTGTATCGTGCACCGCGGTCGACAGGTTTTCTGAACAAGTATTGCTTTTGTATACGAGGATCAATCTTGGTTAGTAGTTCTTCAAAACTTAATATGAACATTCTAAAATAATCGTAAAATTTTTCATCAACACATATTTTCAGCGCTTCATATTTCCTCTCAAAATGACTTCCTTTCTTTAAAGATATGGATCCATCCAATATTTTCTTTGATTCAGTTTTTTTTTCATTCATCGCCTTAGTAACAAGAGCAGAATACTACGTCTTTCGCGGTCCATCCGTGCCACGACACGACGCCATGCCGTGTCCCGGAAGCGTCGTAGTGCCGTTACAAGGAGGCCGGTGCCGTACCGTTGACATGTGTCCACGCCCTTACCTGCTGGCCGGACGGCGAACTACCCACTGTTTGTTGTTAGAAATCTAGCATCCTGGATGTGTTGTTTCTGTTAATCTGATTCACTTCTTCTCCCAGACTGCACCCTGCGCTCGATAATTTCTCACGTAAAAAAAGGATAGTAGATTCGACTTGAGCAGTGGTGGCCGAGTGGTAACGGCTCCGACTTACAAGTTGTAGATCGCGGGTTCAAACCCAGCCAGGCACATCACTTTGTGTAATTAATTTCATCACCACTGCTCTCAAAACGGTGAAGAAAAACATCGTTAGGAAACCGGCATGTCCTAGAACCAAAAATTCGAAGACATGTGACATTCAGCATCCCTCACTGGGCCCTCGTGGTGGATTACGGCCCATTCCCTCTCCTAGAGAGAAGGCCTGAGTCCCAACAGTGGGAACATTGAAAGGCTAATACTATACTATACTAGATTCGACTTATTTTCATAATTTTTCAGGAAAACTAATTAGTGACAGCATTTTGGTAAACCCATTTTGAAATAATAAGCATTTTGTATGCATGGAATGTATCTATATAACTTTGCTGTTTTCGGCACGAGTATGCAAGCATTTAAGCACGAGTAAAGTATATAGAACGACATGAATTGAAGCATGATTTTTCATGATTTTTTGTTTCCTTTTTCTTTTTTGTAGACCTGCTTTTTATGAATGAGCATGACAAATAAATATGCAGTGTATCAAAAATGAAATGAATTATAGAAAGACGAAAGACAAGACAAGAAAACTTTTTATTTGTCGAAAAATCTGCAGACTAGTAGCATGCTATAGCATGTTTTCTACATTATACAAGGTGACCCGTTCATAGATTAATTTTTTTCAGCTAGAGGGCATCGTAAATAAAAGTTAAGAAAAAAATATTAGTTTTACAAAAAAAATCAGAAGATTGATTTTTTTTTTCAGGAAGTCAAATGAATCAGTAAAAAAAAATGGTACAGCTTAGAAACACTCAGAAAAAAAATATTTATTACATTCAGTTAGCACTAATAATACTGTTTACAATTATGGTTTCGAGGAACTCTGGCACCTAAATTAAGATTTAACTGGTGTTTAGAGCGCCACCGTTTTAGCCTATCATTTAAGTATAACTTACAGTAGTTTTATGACGAGCATATTTATAATGTTAGTAAATGATCCCAACCATACCAACTATGTATTTTGTAATCTTTTAATATATAAAAAAAAAATTGGAAGACACGATTAGTTCTATACCAGTTTATAATTATACTAATTATTATTACATTACCAACAGAATCTTAGACATGGAGCTGGCAGTGAGAACAGCTAACGGCCAACTGGTCGACCCGTTGAAAGTGTCCACGTAAAAACAGCAGTTTTATGAACAAATTTCAGATATTTACTAAATTTACGAAAAAAAATCACACTTCTAAACCATAGATTTTTGCAATATCATTATTTTTTCTAAACGACAACGTACGATGCCCGGTAACAAAAAAAAAATGGTCGTCTATAAACAGACCACCCTGTATACAACTTCTGTTTCTAACGTACTTCTATCAATTTCTAGAACAAAGAGGTAAAAAGAAGAAGAAAAAGAAGGCGATCCTCAAACTGTTGATCCTCGGAGCTGTCATCAAGGCCAAGATCGGAACTCTGCTGCAGATCCTTACTTACAAACTACAGGTAAGACATTTTGAAGAACTTTGCAGGGATAAGGAATATGGTGTAAAATCCCACAACCGTCCGTTTCAGTCAAGACTTTGCACTAACTCGCTCACTCATCAGCGCCCATCCAAACCCTTGCACCTAGAATGCTACAAAAACCAATATGTAGAAATAATTTATTTTCCATTCATAAAATTTGTACTACATCTAGTGATTAAAGTGACCTTTTAGACATAAATTGCCTGTGTTAGGGCACTTCGCTATACTAACAATTCCATTTAAATCTTAATACTTATAGTTTTACAGTAATCTTAAAGTTTTAGATTTACAAAAAGAAAAGACACGCCAAATAACAAAAATTAACAAAACCAAGATTTATACTTTAGCGAGTACCAGCTAAACCCGATCTTAAGATAAACTAATTTTGCCTAAGCCAAACCAGTTCTCCTTATACGGACTTCTATTTCTGGGTTGTTAAAAAAAATAATCACGAAGGTTAAGGCGGGAGTTCCACTCCGGTCTGCACCTTCCTTAGCCTTCTAACCTAACCTGTTCGTGTCGGGGTGCCCTAATATTCTAAGCTCGCTGCGCTTGCTCTTGGACTATATCTCGGCGAAACTAGTTCATTCTAAGATCAGGTTTGGCCGGTAACATATACATCATCATCTTCCTGCCCTTGTCCCATCTTATTTGGGGTCGGCGCAACACGTTTTTTTCTTCCATTCTATCCTATCAACCATCATACTATCACTAACTTCCTTTTGTTTCATATCAATGTTCACACAATACATCCATCTTTTCTTTGGCCTCCCTCTCCCTCTCCACCCATCCACATGTATGCTCATAACTCTTTTAGTAACATGCGTTTCATCTCTCCTCTTTACATGACCATACCAAGACAAACGATTCCCCTTCAACTTTTCAGTCACTGGCGCCACTTTCAAACTTCCTCTAATATATTCATTTCTCACGTATTTACCCGCTAAATAGACAGAATAGATTTATTTTTTGTGTTATTTGTTGTTTACTATAAAACATTGTACAAAAATTAACACGGGCAAGTACACAATGGTCAGAGTTTGCCATTGATTGTTTCCATGCTTGGAGAAAACTCATGCCCATTGTTCAGGAGCAATCGACCATCAGTTCAGATAATGAAGATTGAAATACTAATTTTCATTTCATTTTAAGGCTGCACTTGTCAGCGGCTTGAACTTGTTGTTGGGTGACATTAAAATGCATGCTATCTTATCCAACATCAATGAGCAATAATAAGCTAGAACACCTTTATTATCGACAATAACGTAATCATATAAAAAATCCTTTTGTATAATTTCGATGTTGAGAGTGGATTCATGATAGCACGGGTTTAAACCTTAGTGGTTTTTGGTTGCTATATAACCTAGAAATTTCTATTCTTTTGTATTAATAAAAAAAAAAACCCATATCATATACGATGATTTATAACAGACCTATTGAATCTGCGGGCATGGTAGTGTAGCACGGTAGTTGTACTGATATGTAGAATTTGTGAAGTTAGGGTCAGTAGAGTTAGTCCGTATAGAATCAGAAGCTTGGCTTTACATGAGATCTGATATTTTTTTCACAGGGCAAACCTTATGTGGTCGTCTTGGCAACATTTTACATAAATGTTTTTGGTGGGATTTATCAATACAATTTTTTTTTTTAATAGGACAATAATATGGCAAATAGTTTTCATATAGGGATAGATTATTCGCCGATATTCACACTCCATAGGCTATTTATTTACGTCTAAAGATGCTCGAATTATATACCATATACTCAGCCCCCCTAGCCAATTTTCAATCGTTTCGTTAAAGTCGAACGCCTCGAGTAGGCCACGCCTCCTATTCTTTTGTTCTGACCACGTGACTGAGCGTTGAGATGACGTCAGAACAAAGGAATTGGAGGCGTGGCCTAATCGAGGCATTCGGCGCGAACGATACGATTGTAATTTGGCTAGGGAGGCAGGTCTGCGGTCCCTTAAAGCTGTCAAAAAATTAAACTTCTGAGTTAACGAAAAAAATAGATACAGCCGTCTGTGTCGCAAAAAAAGTATATTTTGACACTCTTAAGATAATCAAAATTAATTCTGGATGAAATTTGGCATGAAGCAAGGTCTCATAGAACAAGTATAGGAAAAAATCAGATAACTGTAAATTTGTAGTTAAGTCACAAAAAAAAAAATATTTTTTTCGATTCGGAAAACCTTCGTAACTCAATTCGGGAATTGAATTGTTTTATAGGTAAGTTTGTACGAAACCCTCAGTGCGTGAGTCCGACTCGCACTTGCCTATTTATTTTTTTACTGTTTTGCTTTCATACAGGGCTAGATAGTAGACATACAAATCGATATAACTGTTTGTTTTGAAATTAAATCGTCAAACAATGAAGTTGAACAATCGTCTTTATGAAAAAATGGCCGACCCTTAAGACCACGTTTTAAAAACGAAGAAGTGAAGTCTATTCAATATCTTTATAATTTCAGATCAAATTCTTCATCGTGGCTGTGCTTGGCTTGGCCATCAACCTGGCGAGACTCTGGATAGACTTGAAGAATAAACATAGTCAGCAGCCGCAGAAGGTAAGAAGAAATTATAGTTATAGCCCCGAGCATAGAGAGATAGATGTAAAAAAAAGTAAAAAACAAAAACTCGACTATGACAAAAAAAACGACGTTGAAAAAGTATGAAACAAAATTTTCAGGATGCTATGCTTATGCCTGTCAAAATCATAACCCTCCTTTGGCTTTGCCGTAGTCGGGTAAAAATAGAAGATCGCGCGCATACGCAGTGTTATCATAATCAAATGGATTTCAACCTTTAAATTAACCGTATATATTAACGGTTCACAATCATTCGAAAGTTTACAATCTGGCGCGATAGATTGTAATCTAACAGTATTCACAATTTTACGGTAACATGTATATAATTATTCTGTATATGTGTTTATCACCTAACTCCTCCTAAATGACTGGCCTGTTGGTCTAGTAGTCAGTGGCCCTGACTGCTATACCGGAGGTGGTGGGTTCGATTCCCACCTAGGATAAATGTTTGTGTGATGAGCACGATCATTTGCACTGTGACTGGGTGTAATTTATCTATTATGTGTATGTATTTAGAATTATATAGGTATGTTTATCAGTTGTCTAGTACTCATAACACAAGCTCTGCTTAGTTTGGGACTAGACAGAATTGTGTGAAAATTGTGGAAAAAAAAAAAGAAAAAATCTTTCATATGTACGTATTTATTGTATTTAATGGCTTCACCGATCTAGATGAAACTTTATTTGTATATTTGAATAGATCCCTGGATGGTTTGAAAATACTATTAAACTTAGTAAGTACGCTGTAAATGGGTTATTTTTTTCTGATGAAAAGACAGTTTTCGAGCAGACAACGTCTGTCGGGGCCGCTAGTTTGTAGTAAAAAAAATATAATTAGGTATCTATAATTTTAATGACCAAGTCTCAGAGTTTGGCGAACAAAATGTCCCCCAACATGATACGCTGTCATCTATATATATAAAAGGAGAAACTGACTGACTGACATATCAACGCACAGCCGAAACTACTGGGACTAAGAACGTGACATTTTGCACAAGGCTTCCTTTTATGACGTAGGCGAGCACTAAGAGAGGATTTTCCATGATTCACTTCTTAAAGAGAAGGGGGGGGTCCAAAGTTTGTATGGAGAAACCTACTTTCACGCAAGCGAAGCCGCTGGCAGAAGCTAGTATTGTCTAAAACACGTCCCCCATTTGCATAATACAGTTCTGGCGATGATTGCTGGCAGAATTGATTGCCCTTATATCGGACATTGCTGTAGCAGACATGTTACTAACTATGTCCGATAGTGTAATATGTATTTGCTTATGTGTATGTGTTCTGTTTTGTGATTGTTGTATGGGTGCTATTAGTTGCCTGAAATAAATGCTTTTTTATTTTATTTTATAATGTCGGGGGGTAAAATGCGGGACACTGGGCAATGTTGTAACTTCACGTAAATTGAGCATTGCGCGTCATGTTGAAGTAACTGAGCAAAAAAATTAAGAAGCGTTTACTAATAAACCAACATTGTTTACACAAAAAAATGCTTCTACCAAACTGCATAGCAGTTGGTTTTTTTTTGCAAAATATCACAGAAAGCAAATAGCTTAAAACATTGTATTTAATGAATAAACTGACAGATTTTCATTAAGCAAGTTACTTCCAAGCTCATAAAACAAGTAAATCACTGTCAATTAAATTAATTCAGCGATGCGTCGTCGTAAAAACTCAGTCGTATAGATGAATTACACTGTGGAAACAATGCATGCTTTCACTAAGAAAAAGATCGTGCAACGCACTAAAGTGTACCATGGATCCAATAACAGCATGAAAGAAAGAAAAACAAACTTAAGAATAACATATTACAAACATTGCTCATGACAAAAAAAAAAATATTTGCGCCACGTCCGAGCAAAACCGCCGAACGCTCAGCATAATGCCGTGTCATCATCATCATCATTTCAGCCGAAAAACGTGCACTGTTGGACATAGGCCTCCCCCAAGCGTCGCCACAACAATCGATCCTATGCGTCTCGCATCCACCGCATTCCCGCGACTCTCACCAGGTCGTCGGTCCACCTTGTCGGAGGCCTTCCGACGCTGACAAAGGAATCGGAGGCGTGGCCTACTCGAGGCGTTCGGCGCGAACGATACGATTGTAACTTAGCTAGGGGGCAGCAACTACTACTACTATACATCTGTTAACAAAATATGGCCGTGATATAATGTTATAAAGATCTCACGTTAATTACTATAATCTCCATAAATAGCTTCTAAAGACATAATCGGCTTAATTAGATGAATCTTCACTAAGATTAGCTAAAATCCTCTCATTGTTTAAAAGGAAAGTGCGAGTAAATTCACTTTCATTCACTATGAATGAACTTTTGAACGTAGGAATGAATGAATAGGATTAAGGAATGTTAAATTGTAGTCTCTTAAGTATTGAGGTACTTGCTAAATAGTTTAAAATAATTATGAGACCATTTAAAGGCCAAAGAAAAGATGGATGGATTGTGTGAACAGTGATATGAAAGAAAAGGAAATTAGTGATAGTATGACGGTTGACAGGATAGAATGGAAGAAAAAAAACGACCCCAAATAAGATGGGATAAGGGCAGGAATATGATGAGATCATTTAAATTATAAAAATAATAACTTTTACAATATGCGACCCACAGATGCCCTTTGAGTGAAAGTAAAATCTAGAACAGTGGTGGCCGAGTGGTAACGGCCCCGACTTACGAATTGTAGGTCGCGGGTTCAAACCCAGCCAGGTGCATTACTTTGTGTAAATTATTTTATCACCACTGCTCTCAAAACGGCGAAGGAAAACATCGTGAGAAAACCGGCATGTCCTAGAACCAAAACTTCGAAGACATGTGACATCCACCACCCCGCACTGGGCCAGCGTGGTGGAATACGGCCCATTCCCTCTCCTAGAGATAATCTATCTAACTCATCTATCTCAATTAATTCTAATTTATTTCCGGTTTTATTAATATATATATACAACTCGATGAGCGCTCGGACCCCATGGCCCCAGTGTTTCAACCCCAAACGGCTCAAACATATAAACTCCGATGAGGTTTTTATATTTACGCCGTTTGAGGTTTTCTGCACCTGCAGCAGCCGCCCCAGCACAGCCCACCGTACTCAGAAGATGGGATTTCGCACGAATGTCGACACATGTTGCATCCCACACGAAAGGCCTACCCAATTTCCAAGGCATTAAGCCAGAACTACATTAGACCGACGCACACGTGTAACGCGTCTGATTTGTACGTAGAAAAACGTCGCGTGGCGTGGATCAAGTGTAGCTCTACAAGTCTAGTTTCCATATAAAATGTATGGAGACCGACACGCCCAGATCGGCGTGTGGCACACTTGTGCATAGCAGTGTAGTTCTAGCTTTATAGTCATCCCGTCAGGGGCCCAAGTCTGCTATTTTTATAAATTCGTCATTCCAACACGATCACATTGTCATTTTGCTACAAGTTCGTAATCTGATAATTCATAATGATCGATCATTGATCGGTCAATGATCTTGTGGTAGAATGACAATATCGAGCGGTCTCTCAACAAATTAAAAGCAATGACTGCACAATGACGTTCTAATAGTAGGTCACTGATCAAAGGAACTGTCAAATTTTGGCAGTCATCCCCATACGTCAAATATTCATTTATCATTATGTACGAGATTACCATTCTATGCCATTTCTTTCAATGGAGTGTCAGTGGTTGACCATTGAAAAATCATATAACGCCATTATATTAGTAGATTACCAAACTTGGTCAAAATCAACAATTATGAAGTCAATGATAGACAATTCTAACACTATTGTAATAGCAGACTTGAGACCCTGGACTCTTCCCATTGTCACGTGCCAAGTCATTGGGTTCTAAAACAGCTGGCACCCGGTGACAACGGCTCGGCGGATGATGTCATTAATACTGGGCATTTATTTCCTATTACAATTTCCTTAAAACAACTTCCATATCAGTAAACATAATGATCATCCACTTTTTAATGCGTTTGAAAGCGCGAACCAGTTCTGCTAGCCGAGTTTAGTAAGTGTGTGGTGTGTGATTTCACATTTTTTACGACCAAGTAAAAGTTATGAATGTTTTTTAGTGTTTGATTAACAAAAACTGTGATACATGTTATATTGAATCATGAAACAAACACGAAAAATCACGACGTATTTATAAATCTAAAATCTTTATCAGAAATCAGAAACATTTATTTCAAAAAAACCAATTACAGGCACTTTTGAATTGTCAAAATGTCGGTCAGTCAAAAAAAAGTGAAGCTAAATTGCACGTTCTAATAGATCTCTATGGAGAAGATCGTGCAAGAAACTCCAAGGTTCTCCCGTCCGATTATAATTTAGGTGTCTTCAAGGCTAGAGTGAATAGGCTCTTAATAAACTAGTGCGATTCACCATCAAAGATTGCATCACTACTTACCATCAGGTGGGATCCCAGTCTTACACTATATATCACTTAAAAAAAATTACGTCGACATGTTTACTACTGAGCCACTACTAAGTCCTCGAAGTCCTTTGGCTTGCGGACGGCGAGCAATGGGTAGCTCGCCATCCGGCCGGTAACCGTCCGAACCGAGCTCGAATTTTCAGCGGCGCGTAGTGTTCCACGCACGCCTCAAGAACATGTCAGCAAAACCGTAGGGGCCCAGCAGGGTGAAGCCTACTGGGGCTATGAGTCCTGCAAAGAAGAAACACATGAGTGGGTTTCAATCAGTAAAAGTCTGACTCGTCCTCACGCTATGCCCTAGAGCGAGAGAAATCATTGGATGATTTCCCAACTAAAAAATAAGTCTTATAAGACCGACCGTCGACCGCATCGTCGCTTTCCATCAGATGAGATAGCGGTCAAGCGCGAACCTATCAAGAATACAAAAAAAAGATTCCATTTCGCTTCCAAGAAACTAAAATCTCCATTTCATTTTCCTCATACCATGGAAGATTGATTGCTGACCAATTAAATGGGTTATCTCATTAATATTAATAACAGAATAAAGCGACAAACCACATAGCTACACGAACACACTGGATGCCTCAATTGATTGAATTGGAAACTAAACGTATCGAACACATTTTGACATTACAAAGATGAAACAGAAGATTCACTCTAGTCCAATCCATCTACACATCACAAAATATTTAAGTGTCTATTTGTAATATGGGCACGCCACAATAATGGCGGTAAGTCCCCTCTTTGAGGCGTGGTTGGAAAGACCTCACGGCGTCCTCACATTCCGCATGACGCAGGTCCTCACCGGACACGGTAAGTTCGGGAGGTTCCTGCACCGGATTCGTGCGGAAACGACGCCCGGGTGTCGCCACTGTGTGGCCCACCCGGAGGACACGGTGGAGCACACGGTGGAGGTGTGCCCCGCCTGGGCAGAGCAACGCCGTGTCCTCGTGGGGGCAATCGGCGGCGGTGATCTCTCGCGCCGGGCCTTGGTTCAGGCCATGCTCCGGAGCGAGGAGGAGTGGCAGGCGGTCGCCTCCTTCTGCGAAGCAGTAATGCTAGCTAAGGAGGCGGCCGATCGCGTGAGGCAACGGTCCTTACGCTCCAACCGGCGCCGGGATTCCGATCCCGATTTCCGGCCACCGTAGGCGCGGGCTTGCAGACGGCGAGCAATGGGTGGCTCGCCGTCTGACCGTCCGGTAACCGTCCGGACCGAGCCCAAGTCGTCGACGGCGCGTTTTGTTCCACGCGCGCCTCAAGGAGATGTCAGCAAATTGTAGGGGCCCAGCAGGGTCGAAGCCTACTGGGGCCACGGGTAGTGTGAAAGCGGAACCCGGGGCCCTGGGACGAAGGCAACGAAGGAACAGGAGTGGGTTTTTAGTCAGTAAGAGTCTGACACTATCTCCCGCTCCGCCCAAGAGCGGGGATGTCATTAGGATGATTTTCCCATCCAATAAAAAAAAAAAAAAAAAGTGTCTATTTGTAATATCAAAATAACATTTTTTAGGGTTACGTACCTCAATAGGAAAAAACGGAACCCTTATAGGATCACTTTGTTATCCGTCCATCTGTCTATCAAGACCCTTTATCTCGAGAACGCGTGGAGGTATCAAGTTGAAATTAAAGCTATATACTCAAGTCTGCGATCCCTTAAAACTGTGAAAAAATCAAACTTGTAAGTTTACGAAAAAAAGAAGATATGGCCGTTTCTGTTGCAAAAAACGAATATATCGACACTCTCAAGGGAATCAAAATTCATAGGGTAGTTCGTTGTCCTAGAATCACAAATATAGGAAAAAATCTGAAAACTGTAAACAACAAGTAGATGTCAGCAAACCGTAGGGGCCCAGCAGGGCCGAAACCTATTGAGGCCGTGGGTGATGCGAAAGAGATCCCCGGGACCCTGGAACAATGGCAAAGAAGGAACAGGAGTGGGTTTTAATTAGTAAAAGTCTGACACTGTCACCCGCTCCGCCCAAGAGCGGGGGATGTCATTAGATGATTTTCCCATCCGAAAAAAAAGGTACGGAACCTGTCATGTGCAAATTCTACTGGCACTTCTTCAGTTTTTTAAAGTCTATGTTTTTTAAGACCTTTTTTATTTATTTATTTATTTTTCTGATCTTCTGAACTTCTGTTCATTGTGACTATTTGTCACCGTAGACTTCTTCAAATGACACAGATTCAATTGTGAATGAGTGCCAATACAACCGGCTTGGCGTTCGATTCCCAAGCCGTGAGATTGTGACAAATATTTGTTCAAGTGTGTTTGTTGAGTCGTGACAGTGTTTGTATGTGATTGAAGCATAAAGAATTGAAGTGTGATAATGTAACTGAGAAATGATTTGCTTGTAATATAGAAAACTTTTAGATGTTATATTTTATCGTAGGTGAATCAGTGTGGCTCCCCCTTGTCAGCAAAAATAAACAAAGCTCTCACCCCTCCCCCCCACATGCTTACGTAAACAGTGGTACAAGCATTTCTCAATTTGTTGGTTTCGTTATTAATTTAATTTAATAAAATTGTACAAATTAACAGTCCTCAGTGCATGATACACGACTCCATGACTCTAAATCTTCAATGACATTGGATGTTTGCTGTTCAGTGACGTGTGTCTGCTCACTTTCTTGTGATTTTGGAACATCGACATTGTTCTCTGGAAAAATTAAAGAAAATATATACTGCTGATGTAATCACCATCTAGACCCCCCATCTCCCATGTCATCAAAAATAAGCAAAGCAAAGACCCCCCCACCCCTAACAGTGCTTACGTAATACTTGAATGGCCCCAAAACGGTCTAAACCCAAATTGTATAGCATAGCATAGTCGGCCTTATATTGTTCCCACTGTTGGGACTCAGGCCTCCTCTCTAGGAGAGGGAATGGGCCATAATCCACCACGCGGGTCCAGTGCGGATTGGTGAATGTCACATGTCTTCGAATTTTTAATTCTAGGACATGCCGGTTTCCTCACGATGTTTTCCTTCACCGTTTTGAGAGCAGTGGTGATGAAATAAATTACACAAAGTAATGCGCCTGGCTGGGTTTGAACCCGCGACCTACAACTCGTAAGCCGGGGGGGGGCGTTACCACTCGGCCACCACTGCTCGTTCCCAAATTGTATGCGTGTTAAGTATCGCATTTAAATACAAGTACATCTTAGTGAATTAGTTATTAAGAAGCTTAACAAGCTAAGCTGGTGGAACAGTGTCGTCAGCGATGGTGATCCAAATGATGTTTGTGTTTGAGACGCTTTCTCGGCACTTCATCAAGTCATTATTAGTATAGGGCTGTCAGAAATTGTGACAGTTTTATCTACAGAATCGGATTATTCGCTCCGGAACTTCGAAACTTCAACGGAGCGTTTCGCTTTGTCGTTTATACCGCGTACACCGAAGGACTGGAACCATTTACCTGCTGCGGTCTTCCCGTCCAACTATAATTTAGGTGTCTTCAAGGCTAGAGTGAATAGGCTCTTAATAAACTAGTGCGCCTCACCATCAACGATTGTATCTCTGCTTACCATCAGGTGGGAAAGTGGTCAAGCGCGAGTCTATCAATAATAATAACGATCGCAAGGAACCAGAGTAAGGAACTTTACGGACGCTTTTTCCGGGCCCTTCATGGACCCGACATAGACCAACTAGCGTCCGTAGCCTGGCTGCGCGTTGGTGACCTCTTTAGGAAAACTGAAGGTTTTGTCTGTGCAATTAAGGGCGAAGTTATCATGACGAATAACTACCGGAGATTTATTGTGAAGGACGGCACGGTTGACATCTGTCGGGCATGTCACCGACCGGGTGAATCAATCCGCCACATTATCTCTGGTTGTTCTCGTTTAGCTAACGGGGAATACTTGCATAGACACAACCTTGTAGCCAGGATTATCCATCAGCAACTTGCTCTAAAGTACTCTCTTGTGGAATCGGAGGTGCCGTACTACAGGAATGTGCCCGACCCAATTCTCGATAGTGACGATATCACATTGTACTAGGATCGGTCCATCATCACTGACAGGACTATTGTAGCCAATAAGCCTGATATAGTGGTGGTGGGCCGAAGCGAGAGGCATGCAATGACTATTGAAATATCCGTTCCGCATGATGAGAACCTCCTGAAAGCCGAGTAAAATAAACAAATCAAGTATATTGACTTGGCTCGCAAGGTTGTCGACATATGGGATGTGGACTCAGCGATCATTGTACCGATAGTCGTGTCAGCCAATGGCTTAATAGCCAAGAGCCTCGACCAACATCTCAGGAGGCTCACGTTAGGCGGCTGGATCAAGGGCTTGATTCAGAAAGTGGTACTCCTGGACACGGCTCGTATAGTTAGGAGGTTCCTCTCTCTGGAGCCCTGACCGCCGGTAGCTTAGACTCTATTCCCGATACCGGTGGACTACTATTTTTTATATTTTAGCGCTCCATCGCTGACCACATCATCAATGAGGTCAATGATGGAGCGCGCTTGCTAGAAGTAACCTATTATGGGGCGTCCCACTTAAGTGAGATGGTTCGTTCCTCTCCCTCCGCAGAATAGGAAATTACACGTGAGATTGTTCAAATACACATTTATGGTAGTGGTTTGCGAGAAGTCAGGAAACACAGATTCCGGCAGGGAATTCCACTCCTTAGCTGTACACGCAATAAATAATACTACTACATACTTAGATTTCTAATTGATAACATCAAGATTAACTTGCGTAGAATCCGTGTTTACATTCTTGCTAACAAAAAACTTGTTACACTTACGAATGACTTAAGGGCCTATTACACTACCCGCCCCCAAAATAGGCCTATTGTTTGGCGCGAGCTTGCGGACGGCCGTCCGACCGTTCGGTAACCGTCCGGACCGAGCCCAAGTCGTCGACGGCGCGTACTGTTTCACGCGCCTCAAGATGTCAGCAACTATAGAGGCCCAGCAGGGTCGAAGCCTACTGGGGCCAAGGGTCTGATTCTGAAAGGAAGACTCGGCCCCGGTACGAAAGGCGACGAAGGAACAGGAGTGGGTCAGTAAAAGTCTGATACTATCTCCTGCTACGCCCAAGAGCGGGGGATGTCATAAGATGATTTTCCCACCGAAAAAAAAAATAACAAACTTTTTACAAAAAAAAGATAACCGACTTCACTAAAAAGAACACTAAAAGGATCAAAATAACTTTAATTTCAGAAGTCGGTGTTTCTCGGTATTATTTGTATCTTATTTAACACCGACTTCCTAAATTAAAGTTATTTTGATCCTTTTAGTGTTCTTTTTAGTGAAGTCGGTTATCTTTTTTTTGTAAAAAGTTTTTTATTTCACACTTTTTAGTTGGGATACACTTATAAATAGAGTGCCTATTTCTCATGAAAATTCATAATGAAGTTCCTGTGTCTACCTTCCACCTTCCGGCCCCATCATCAGATCAGTTCGATAGTACCTTATAGCCAAAGTGCATTTCATGACAATTCTAATGAGCCCAAACACGGCTAGGTTACATTGATTAATGACGGAGTTCTAGTGCCTACCTTCTGGCTCCATCATCATCATCAGATCAATTTGATGATACCATTTTCAACGAAACTATTCAGAACCATTAATTTCTTTGTATTATAATAATCGCTTAACTATCTTCATTGTGATATCTAATCGAGTATGAAGTTCCGTTGACCATTACTGATCTTCTTTATTAGTTCCACTTCATCAAATATTACTTTTTGACTGTAAATGCTTAAGTTCTCGATGAAAATACCAAAATCACTATGCAGTTGCCTATAATATTTGAGGAGTTCCCTCGATTTCGCCAAGATTCCATCATCAGATCTTGACTTGGTGACTATGGGACCATTTGGGAAGTATACCCTTTCTAACAAAAAAATAATTTTTCAAATCGGTTGGCAAGCGACGAAGTTATGCGCGAACAACATAAAAAAAATAATACAAACATCCGAATTGAGAACCTCCTCCTTTTTTAGAAGTCGGTTAAAAACAAGGCCTATTACACTACGCGATATTCAGCACACAATATTCAGACTATCTTATTTTTCTTTCCGAGTAAGACCGGTCTAACCCTTATTACACTACGCGACATCGACTAAGACTGTCTGAATATCGAATAGTGTAATAGGCCCTTTAAAAGAGAAGTACTCAGCGTATTGAACTAGTTAAACCAAAATAAACGTCAGTTTGTCGATGGTAAGTAAGTATGTATGTATGTATGTATGTCACGCATGTTAACGATTACCAATGAGTCGTCATTGAAATGTATTGGAAGCGGCACGTGTCTAGACAATCGCCTCGAGGCGCTATTACCTTTTCAATCAGTTCAAGAGTTTGAGTGACATGCTTAGAGATAAATGCTGATGCTTCATACTATCTTTTTTACGCATAAGACATATTTATAGGGTTCCGTACCTCAAAAGAAAAAAACGGAACCCTTATTTGCCCTTTGTTGTCTATGTATCTGTCGGTCTGTCAAGACCATTTATCTCTGGAACGCGTGAACGTATCGAGTTGAAATTAAAACTATATATTTAGGTTTGCAGTTCCTTAAAGCTGTGATAAAATCAAACTTCTAGTTATCGGAAAAAAAAGATATGGCCGTTTATGTCGCAAAAAACGTATATTTCGACACTCATGAGAACCAAAATTCTATAGTACTTCGCGTTGACCCAGAATCCATCCATCCATCATTTTTGCAATTTGGAAAAATCTTCGAGACTCCAATCAGAAATTGAACTCTTTACATAGGTAAGTTTGCATGGAACCCTCAGGGAGCGAGTCCGACTCAAACTCGCCCAGTTTTTTTTTTATAACACTGCCCTACTCTAGGAATTACTTTAACATATCGTGAGTGTGTTCACAAACATTTAAACTCGCATACAGAAGTAAGTAGGTCGTAAGTTCAAACCCAACCAGGCACATTACTTTGTGTAATTTATTTCATCACCACTGCTCTCAAAACGGTGAAGGAAAACATGGTAAATAAACCATCAGCCTGTCCAATAACGAAAAATTCGAAGCCAAATTCGTATGCTGGATTACGGTCCATTCTCTCTCATAGAGAGGAGGCCTGAGTCCCAGCAGTGGGAACATTATAAAGCTAATAATATAGTGCTGGGTAGTGCACTTTTCAACACTACTCCGAAATACACTAAATAAGAATAACTTTATTTCACCATTGTTACAAATATTTTCTTAAACATAGGTATAACCTATTTGCTTAGCGGTAACAGGAGTTATATTTTACCAGAATTATTACAATGGTCTCCTAACTAGGCGGTGCCTGTATCTTGAGGACCTTGAGGAAATTGTTAACCTAAAAGCGGCAAGGGTAAGAGTAAGTTGTTAAGAGTGTTATTGGCGTAATTCGCCCGAGCCACAAGCAAGGGTGTTATAAAACCGAACGCTGCAGTGACCAATTCCCATGTGTATCAAACGTCTTTTTTCAATACACTTACGAAGACATAAATAAGAAAGGGTTGACCAGCAAGCCGTGGGGTTATTTTGTTTATTTATTTATTTATTTAAACTTCATGTACAGTAGTGGTACTTAGGCGGACTTAATGCAACAAGGCATTCTCTACCAGTCAACCTTTGGGTTAAAAAGACAACACTGTGGTAGGCTTGCACAATAAACAAATAACAGATAATTCAAAAAGAAAAAATAAAATAAAAATAAATTATTTATAATAATAAAATACATATATATGCTATTTTCTTTTTGGAATTATTATAGAAATTTTCGCGTTCAAGTGACAACCCTACCTAAGTAATGAATACTCTTCTCGGGCGGGTGGGAAATACCACGATTAAGGTCGTTGGCATCCGCGTGACCCGCAGTGAAAGTGACCCCCGCTGCAGCCGACGGGTTTACAGTACGCTGTAGGTAGGTACCGGGTGCGCAGGAGTACCTATGTTTATTGGCAAACTAGCTTCTGCCTGCGGCTTCGCCCGCGTGATGGTAGGTTTCTTTATACAAACTTTGGATTCCCGTTTCATCTCTCCCGTTTCCCGTTTAGGGGGTGAATATATGGAAAATCTTCTCTTAGTGCTCGCCTACGTCATAAAAGGAAAACTTGTGCAAAATTTCATATTCCTTAGCCTTTTAGTTTCGGCTGTGCGTTTATATATCAGTCAGTCAGTTTCTGTTTTTATATATAGATTTGGTAAACAATTAAAGTGAGTAGCGATTTTCTTTTAACTGGCTTCAATAATAGGAGCTTCTCAATAGGGGAATATACAGGAAAAAAGTATTTTTTATTGTTTATCCATCATAATATTTATTTTTATATTGTTTTACCAGTTTATCAATTATTACTATAATTCTTCTGTACGTGTGTTTGTTACCTAACTTCTTCTAAACAGCTTGATCGATTTAGATAAAACTTTGTGTGTATATTTGAGTGGGTCTATGGATGGTGGCGCAGTAATCGGTAGAAATTTTTGTTATTTAATCTTTTAAGTAGTGTAATTAGAGATACAATAGAAAAAAAATAGGTCGACTGTTAGAAAATGCCTAAGGCATTAAGTCCGCCTTTGTACAATGTTTCATTAGTACATAAAGTTTTAAATAAATAAATAGAAAGATAATGACCGAGCGAACGCCGGCGTTCGGTCAGGGTTTAATGAATTAATACTGGACAAGCATTTATAAAAATAAGTGTATAAATTGGCGACCGTTTTTACTGACTGAGAAACAAAACCCAAAAAACGAACAAAAAACTGTACAGAGGCGAACTTATTAATTCCTACACACTCCTAATGAATTATTTACATAAATAATACCGTCCAATAAGACCGCCCATTGTGACACCCTGTTAATTTTAAGTTCCTATTGTAATTTGTATTTTTGGTGTACAATAAAGAATATCTATCTATCTATCTACAAAGACCCATCGTTCAGAAAGCCGTTACGGGCTCATTGTTAAAACCTATAATTTACAATTACCACGACGTTGGTACCTGTATCGGTATCTGTGGGCGCCGGTAGCGACATCCGTGTGGGTCACAGCTTGTAGTGAAAGTGACCCCGCGAGCGTGCGGCAGCCGTAGGGTTACCTTACATAAATGGGTGACAGGTGACAAGGCATCTTTAGGCCTTTGACATGAGAAATACATGAATGATTTTGAAAATAAAATGTTTGTTCTGTTTGTTCAAAGAACAGTGCAGATTTATTAAAATCATATTTATATATATATATACAAAATTATATACAAAAACACTTAACTAATTAAAACTATATATATACATTAAAGGCTACTCCTAACTAAAATATGGCGTCATAAAACTCCTCCGCATCGCTGTCGACTGGAAGTGAGCCCAAAAGGCTGGCGGCATTGCCATTCTGTTTGTTTGTATTTTTTATGTTTGTTAATAGTTTCCAAACCAAGATACATTTCCATACAACCGCTCTTATGTGATTATAATAATAATAAAAGCAATAATAATATTTCCTTTATTTATATGTATATAAAATAAATAAAGGAAATAATAATATTGCAAACACTATCACACAACGCCGTCTAGTCCCAAGCTAAGCAGAGCTTGTGTTATGAGTACTAGACAACTGATAAACGTACTTATATATTTCTAAATACATACATATTATAGATAAACTAGCTTCTGCCCGCGGCTTCACTCTCATGAATGTAGGTTTCTTCATACAAACTTTAGAACCCCGCTTCCGCGCCCCTTAAGGAGTGAATTTTGGAAAATCCTTTTTTTCTTAGTGCTCTCCTTCGTCATAAAAGGTAACCTTGTACAAAATTTCACGCTCCTAATCCCAGTAGTTTCGGCTGTAAGTTGATATGTCAGTCAGTCAGTTTCCCCTTTTATATATACAGATTACACCTAGACACAGAACAAATGATTGTGCTCATCACAAAAACATTTGTCCTGGGTGGGAATCGAACCCACGACCTCCAGCATAGCAGTCAGGGCCACTAACCACTAGACCAACAGGCCAGCAAACGATAATTATGACGTTATTACACTTCTTTCTCTAGATTTTTGGATATACAGATAAATTGTGAATGTAATATTATCTAGAAACAAATCATAAATTTGTGTAAAACTAATCCAAAAAACAGGGCAGGGGCGAGTCGGACTCGCGCACTGAGAACAATCTTACCTATGAAAATAATTTGATTCCCAAATTGAGCTACAAAGATTTTTCTGAATCGCAAAGAAAGTTTTTTTTTTGTGATGTAACTACAAATCTACAATTTCAGTTTTTTTCCTATACTCGTGCTATGAAACCTTGCTTCATGCCAAATTTCAGGATTGTAGGTCAATGGAAAGTACCCTATAAATTTTGATTCCCTTGAGAGTGTCGAAATACACGTTTTTTTGCGACATTAACGGCCGTATCGTTTTTTTTTTCGTTAATTCAGGAATTCGATTTTTTCTCTGCTTCAAGGGACCGCAGACTTAAGTATATGGTTTTAATTAAAACTCGAAACCTCAATGCATTCCCGAGATAAAGGGTCTTAACAGACAAACAGACAGCAAGACGGACGGAAAACAAAGTGATCCTATTAGGGTTCCGTTTTTTTGCTTTTGAGGTACGGATCCCTAAAAACAAACTGCTTTTTTTACTTGAACTTTGGCCCTTTATAATGTAATCAAAAGTTAAAAAGTAACAGAAATATATTTATAAACATTTATACAATTTCCTTTCTGAGGTTTCGTTTCTGTGACGTTTTGAAAGTGCCCAAGTAGGCCTATGTGAACTAAAAACATTTGAATTTTGAAACCATGCACAAATTAAGACTAAACTCCACATAAACTAGTACACCTCACCATCAACGATTACATCACTACTTTCCATCAAGTGAGATCACAGTCAAGCACTATTACATATATTATCATATTATTATTATTTGTTATTTATTTTCTTTTAAAAATAAATACCGGACTTGCCTGTGGGGGCCTTAATCTGTGCCTGTAGGGGACTATCCCCGCAGCCCTAGCACGAGCAGGATCTAAACCTGCGACCTGTAACGCACCTTAAAGTCAATGAAACCTAGATTGTATATCATTGAACTCAATAGAACAGCCTCATCGCTTTTATAGCAGCTCAATTGCGTATCTATATTTAATCACGATCGAACGATCTCTCTCGTAGAGAAAATAAGTTTATGATAGCTTGGGGATAAGTGAAGATCTGTTAACATCTCAGAAATGTTTTAAGATAAGATGTTTACGCGTGATTATGATGTTAACTGCTGCTAACGGCTTTGCCTGAGCGTAAAGCGAAAAATAAATTTCTTTTATTAGTTTACCACCACAGTACCCAAGAGCATAGCCTTAACTCACGTATACAATAATCATAATACACGATCTATGGCTGCTGGTAGATTCAATGTACCCAGAGTCACCAATTACTTTGGTGACAGAACACTAAAAAAGAGAATACCATACCTATTGAACAGTCTGCCGGCAGACATAAGGAGTGAAACCAACACAAATAGATTTAGACGCAAATTAAAATTATATTATTTAGAAATGTTTTAAGTACTATAATGAGAAAACACAAATAATTCCGGTTCCCGAAAAGTTTGGTAAAAAATATAAATATATTTCCATTTCATAAATATTTTTGCATAATCTTTTGGTAAAGGAAGTAAATTTAAATATGTCTGGGGACTCACCGACCCCACAGTCAAACCAATGCAACGGTTTTGTGGTGCTTATCTTATAAGTTACCTTTTTGGAATAAAGATAAAATACTCCCTATATCATCAGCTATCTACCAGTGAAAGTTCCGTCAAAATCGGTTCAGTCGTTTCGGAGATTAGCCGGAACAAACAGAGACAAAACATTTTTAAAAATTGCAATTCTGTTATAGATATCGAATATACTTTCATAAGCATAAAATTAAGAAAAAAAGTTTTATTGATATTACAAATAGACACTTCAATTTAATTTTATAGATTCTCATCAGTGTTTTCTCCCCAATAAGGGGGGATGAGGCACTTTTAGGAGTTTCCCACAACATCTTCTCACCTTTCTTTTTTATTTCACAATTTCTAATTATCTTTCTCCTTTGTCCTCCAGATAATCTACTATGAACACGCTCAACACCAGCATCATTATGACCATGAGGAAGAGGAGCAGCACGGCTGGGGACCCTGGTCGAGAAGCATACTGCCTGAAGATGTGAGTATGGAGGTCAGTTCTACACATCAGAACTCATTGCACTAAGTGCTCAGCTAGACTGGCAGCGCGGTGCGGGGAGCGGCGGGTGTGCGGGAACGAGCACGTTGTGCTTGTATCTGTCCGCAGTCGAGCCATCATAAAAGGCTACTTACACGGTACGATTTGTCAGTACGATCCGTCGCTTCAGACCGATCATAACGACGAATCGATAGACTGGTCTGGTGGTCTGGACTGATCGGTTGACTGGTAGAGAATGCCTTGTTGTATTAAGTCCGCCTATGTACCACTACTGTACATGAAGTTTAAATAAATAAATAAATCGAAAGTGAGTGTGAAGGTAAATCGTTAACCATCTTGATATACACCATCGATTTGTCGATACGATCTCGGCCTGAAGCGACGGATCGTACAGACAAATCGTACCGTATATGGGCCTTTTAACAACACACGCGGTTATTTCGAACTAGTTTGAAATGCTCGCTACCCGCGTGCCCGCGCACTCATTGCGGCCACTTGTATCATCGAGCTATGGCGTGAGATGCCCGCGCGCGTCCCGCGCCGATCATCCTGCGCCGCTTCCCGCGCTCACGTGCCCACTATGAAAACTCCAAAGAAATTCTTATGCTGCACCCACCCCGTTTGCAGTCTGGCTGAACACTTAGACTAGGTTATCTGTTGGTCTAGTGATCACTGGCTCTGATTGCTTTGCCCGAGATCGTGGTTTCGATTCCCACCCAAGACAAATATTTGTGTGATGAGCATGATCATTTGTTTTGTGTCTAGGTGTCATTTATCTACAATATGTATGTATTTAGAAATATATAAGTATGTTTATCAGTTATCTAGTTTGGGTCTAGATGGAGATGTGTGAAAGTTGTGATACATTATTATTATTTCTTTATTATTATTATTCTTAGGAAAGTCAGCAGCAGGGATGGGGATCTTGGTTGAGAAGCATACTGCCTAAAGATGTGAGTATGGAGGTCAGTTGTACACATCGGACCTTATAGCACTAACACTAGGTCAATATTCAACCAGTAGGAGAGTCAGCAGGACTGAGGACTCTGGTCTTGAAGCTTACAATTCGGTGATGTGAGTACGGAGGTCAGTTGTATACATCAGTCCTTACTGCACTGAGACTAGGTAACATTCAGCTTCTAGAACAGTCAGCACGGCTGGGGACCCTGGTCGAGAAGCATACTGCCTAATGATGTGAGTTCGGAGGTCTTGGCTTAGAGTGAATACCTCGTAACTGTGAAATACGTAACTTTTCAGGAAGCACAAAAAACCAAACTAGACCTTTATTATCATGTAATTATAATGAACTTCTACGTGTTTTATTCAAATATTTAAAACTATTGATTTATTTCAAACGCTTGTTTCTCTTGTTTTTTTTTAAGTTTTGACGCGCCATTGCGAAGTTATCACACCAAACTGACTAGAGCAAAGTATGCATTCAACATCGTAGATGGCGCTACGAGTATCAAATCAAAATTTTGCGTTATTCAAGATTATGTCTTACGAGCTTTTCGTTTCAGAAAAATAAAACAAAAATTACCTAAAATTGCATCTCCAAGGTTTTCACTCTAAGCCATCGATATACCAGACCTTCCTTCACTAAGACTAGGTTAACATCTGACCATTAGAAGAGCCAGCAGGGCTGGAGAACCTGGTCCAGGAGCATAATGCCAGATATTGTGAGTATGGAGATTAATTGTACACATCAGACCTTATTGCCCTAAAACTAGGAACATATGGCTACTAGGAAAGTCAGCAGGGCTGGAGACACATCCTGCCTGATGATGTGAGTATGGAGGCGTCTACCCAAGGCATTGCACCATTCAAGATACGAGTTCTCATATCGGGCTTCTGGCTTTATCTGTATAGCTGGCCATCCTTTTCACCCAGTGCCGGATTAAGCTAGCTAGACCTTTGGAAGAATTAGGCTGAATCTTTATAAATAACTAGCTGACTCGGCAAACTTCGTATCGCCTAATAATGTGATAAATGAAAAACTGCTCGACTGATTTTGTGCAAACGTCACATAAACCATCTACTAAATAGTCCCAACAAAGCCTAAACATTTGGTTTGGATAGGTGAGCCCGTTCTTGAGTTATAAAGTTACAACGAAAAGTGGCACAATGGCAAACACTATCATTCCGACTCTTATTAGTAATTTCGGCGTTGTAGGAAAGCATGGTGTGCTGTTTTAATACTAAGTGCATTATATACTAATTTTGCTACATGGTTAATCCGGCACTGTTTTCACCACATGACCCATTCCTGTACGCTCGTGCTAACCTAAGAAAATTATCCTATCAAGACATCATACATATTCATCAAACCAGTCCACACCATGACCAATACAGACATCTATAAATAAAGAAACCCAGTTTCACAAAAACCGGTTTTTTTTTCCACAGGAAACCGATGTTGAAGCCAGTGAAGTCTCACCCTACAAAGCGCAAGAGAGAAATCCGCTGGTGTACACCCGTCCCTTTCTAACGCGAGTGTAAGATGTTGCCGTTTCATCCACTCCAGTCATAGTGTAAAAATCTGACTTGTTTCTGGATAATTGTTAAACCTACCATGAAGTCTGTAAATATACAACACGTAACTATAACTGGCCCACTTGTAGCGACATCTATGGTTTCACATAAGAACTAATCCTCAATCGCGCAATCATAGTTCTCCGCGCAATTAGAACATATAGAACAGCCCGAAATCATCTATCGGGCCCACCAGACATAAGACCCGTCTGGCCGGAGGATCCTCCCTTTTCAACGGAGGTATGTGGGGCTTTACTCTCTGTTCCTCATACCTCCAAACACTCAATTAATAAACTAAGTTACAATCATAATTCACTCTCAAATTTTAATTGAATACATTTAGGTAATGTTTTGATAGTATGACTTTTGACAGGATAGAATGGAAAAAAAAAACGTGTTGCGCCGACCCCAAATAAGATGGGACAAGGGCAGGAAGATGATGATGACATTTAGGTAATGTTTTGATAGTATGACTTTTGACAGGATAGAATGGAAAAAAAAACGTGTTGCGCCGACCCCAAATAAGATGGGACAAGGGCAGGAAGATGATGATGACATTTAGGTAATGTTTTTTTAGGAAATTAGTTATCCTAATTGCAGGGAATCGACGCACTGCACTGGTAGTGCATCGGTATTGGTACGGTAGTCACGTCATAGTGTCAAATCGAAGAATTATTATGGTGAACGAAACAAGTTTTTTTTTTTACGAACTGTGAACGAAAAAAAGTTAATCAGAATCCAGTTCTTCAATTTTGCTCATCTCTGAGTTCTTCTATTTTGCCCAATTTCTTGCGATTTGACAGTATGATCTGACGTCACAACATGGCAGTCGGTCCTATTCTTATTTGGAACGTATTGTACTCTATTTTTTTCTACGTGTTGCGCCGACCCCAAATAACACGGGATAAGGGCAGGAAGACGATGATTGTACTCTATTTTTGCATATTTATGTATTCATAAACTGGTTACGTAACAAATTTTTTTGTCATACATATTCTCTATTCCGTAATGTCAGCTTCCTGTAGAAAATAAAAATCATTTGCATTTATAATAATAATAAACATGTACGCACGCAAGTAACGAAGTATTGCCAGCAAAAAGTCAGATTGTTGCAAGCATAAAATATGATTATACCTAAGATTTAAGTGTAATTAAATAAATAAGGCATTATTAAGTAAGATGAGGCCATAGTGTGAGTGTTATTTATTGTATGCATGTGTGAGTATGCCTTTATATATTTTAAATAAATTATTTTTCAGAATTGTGTTGTTTTTATTTGATGGTGACCTCTCAAATAAGTTATCCCAAGCCACGGCCTTTTCCGACCGTCCGGTAACCGTCCGGACCGAGCCCGACTCGACGACGTCAAGTAGAGATCCACGCACGCCTCAAGAATATGTCAGGAAAATTGTAGGGGCCCAGCAGGGTCTAAGCCTAAGCTTGTGGCCTAGATTAAGATTTACGAAATAAAAAGGCGATTTTTACTAAGTACGTCGTATGTAATTTACTGAGCATTTAATTTTTAAAATTTTTAAAAACCGCAAGAAATTGTGGATTTATTTACAATTTTTCTGAACGGTTACTTGGAAACGCGCGCACTCGCTGGACTGTTTACGATGCACGATGACGTCATCGGTCATGATCCGTGCGACGAACGGCCTAATCGTACACATTCGCCGGTGGAGACCGATCATGACAGATGACGTCACAGCGAGTCGCTTCATTCTCGGGCGTGTTTCTGGAACTAATACACTAAAACTGCTGTATCTTCGTCATTTTTAGTCCGATTTAAATTATTTCTTCACAGCATTTACTATTTTTTTTTTTTGACGTTATAGGTCTGCTCACTCCACAAAAATCATAACTGATCCTCATTGTTAAGGTTTTCCGGGTGCTAATTAAAAAGATTTGACATCCACCAACCTGCACTGGGCCCACGTGGTAGATTACGGCCTGTAAGCATATAGGTTTTTTTTTATTGATTTGAATTAATGCCATGTTAGAATAAATTTTTATTTGTATTATTTTTGAAATATTTGAATGCCATTGTCCAAGGCAAACATGACGATCTATTTTTTGAATTATAACATCTGTTGCATGCTGACAATTTATTTTTTGACGAATGTGCTGTACTCATGTTTGAGCAAATAAATGATTATCTTATCTTATCTACCATAGGGAGAAAGAAAAAAGAGAAAAAATGTTTATTCTGCCTAAATAGATGCACAATTCATTACAAAAATATAAAAACAAAGTTCCCTGACAGGCTATACGTGTATCTGGCATAACTGTGTTGCTCTATATGACCATAGACAACACAGTTGTCTAGATTATCTGTTGCATCTGGGAGGAGGCCTGAGTCCCAGCAGTGGGAACATTATAAGGCCGACAATGCTAAGCTATGTAAGCCACTTTCTGGGTGGTTATGAAAAATGCCGTGCCGAATTGTAAGGCACCCGCCTTACAATTCCGAGCTCGCTTCGCTCGCTCTTGGACTACGCATATTTAGTTGGCGTTGTAAAGAAAGACGAAATACTTCCAAATATTGTCGCGACACCATATTGTCTAACTTTAATTTTTCTTTATTGTTGTGTTCGTAATTGTCAGAATAATTGAAAAAAAAAAATTGTGTATGAAAAAGAAACTGGTCCTGGTCAAGTGCGAGTCAGAATCGCGCACTAGTCTATATATATAAAAATGAATTCCTATTTCCCTTGGTCAAGCCATCACGCGTGCACGGCTGGACCAATTTCACTATTTTTTTTGTCGTGTTTGTTACTGTCAGGAGAAGATTCTTATGAAAGAAAAAAATAAAAAAAATTGTAGTAGGGTAGAGTAGGGTGAAGTAGGGTAGAGTAGGGGAGAGCAGAATAGAATAGTCATTTGACGGGAGCGAAGCCGCGGGCAAAAGCTAGTCTTCAATAATAACGGCCATAGTCGCGTTTATGTGTATAGAAACATCATCATCATCATTTCAGCCGAAAGACTCCACTGTTGGACATAGGGCTCTCCCAAATGTCGTTACAAAGACCGGTCCTGTGCGTCTCGCATCCACCGGATTCTCACGACCCTCACCTGGTGATCGTTCCACCTTGTGGGAGGCCTTCCAACGCTGCGTCTTCCGGTACATGGTCGTTGCTCCAGAAGCTTTCGGCCTCACCGATCATCTGTTCTGCAAGCAATGTGCCCGGCCCACTGCCATTTAAATTTGGCGATTCTTCGTGCTATATCAGTAGCCTTGGTTCTGCGGATATCCTCATTCCTGATTCAATCACGCAAGGAAACTCCGAGCCTAGCCCTTTGGGCGTCTTTAAGCCTTCTGATGAGGCCCATTGAGTATGGAATAGATACATCAATATCGAGCCTTTTCAGGCTCAACATCGCTAGCTACAGTTTGCGTTTTTTGCAGGACTGGGTTCGCTTCCATAATTAAAAAGTACGAAAATATATTAATAAAAAATATTCTATTAGATCAGTAGATAGATAGTTATATTTTTTTAGATAACACTACATAATTAAGGTCAATAAAGACTTAAAAACCCACAGCTCAACATTATATAGCTTATAGCTCAACAAAATATAGCTCGGCAAGTTCGTCGCATTGCTGCATAAGAGTCCTAAGAGAGACGACAGTGATTGTTATTCTCTTGTGGGTGGGCAGAAAGGGATGTATGCTCAAAGCTCAACATAAGACACTTTGGCTCCACCGGGCACATAAAAAGCCTTTATGGAGTGTGTATAAAGACTTGAAATTTAAGTAAGAGCTGAATAGACTTATGGCTCAACAATAGATTGCTCCCGAGTATTGAAGTACAAAGTTCAGATTTGCCATCTCATAATTAACTTGTCGCCACTGTGTGGACCGCCCGGAGGACAAGGTGGAGGTATGCCCCGCTTGGGCAGAGCAACGCTGTGTCCTCATGGGAGCGATCGGCAGCGGCGATTTCTCGCGCCGGGCCTTGGGTCAGGCCATGGTCCAAGGCGAGGAGGAGTGGCACGCGGTCGCCTCCTTCTGCGAAGCAGTAATGCTAGCAAAGGAAGCGGCCGATCGCGTGAGGCAACGGTCCTTACGCTCCAACCGTCCCCGGGATTCCGATCCCGATTTCCGGCCACCGTAGGCGCGGGCTTGCGGACGGCGAGCAATGGGTAGCCCTCCGTCCGACCGTCCAGTAACCGTCCGGACCGAGCTCAAGTCGTCGACGGCTCGTATTGTTCCACGCGCGTCTCAGGGAGATGGCAGCAAATCGTAGGGGCCCAGCAGGGTCAGGGTCAAACTGTGCATTTTTTGAGGTCATAAGTACTTAGTTTATGAAATTTTTCTATCAGTTAATTTATTTTAAATAAATACGTAAAAGATTGATTACCTTTTACAAACATAAACAAACAACCAATTTTAGTTTTTATAAGATTACTTTATTTAGACAAAAAAACGCATCATTATAAAACCAAAAATATATTTTCTCATTAATACATACAGTTAAACAAACAATCATTACATACAGGCACTAAAAACAAAAACCGACGACCACCGAAACTACTCTCAACTAGCCACGGAAACACACGATCACTTCCGAACTACCGCGGGGAATACTTCGGGTTATCAGGCGCATAAGTGAAGCTCCTCAACTCGTAAGAAACGCCGTTCTGATTATCATAACCGATTTCCTTTTTGAAATCTTCGAATTCAGAACAACCGCCAAATACTCTATTCGGCTTGCGATCGGGAGAGTTCGGATCGCGCTCGGCAGTCTTCGGGTCGGATGGTGCGCTGTGATTGGTCGGCAGCGGTCGGAATAAGGCGGAATGGGCGGTCGCCGTGTCGAGATCGGCTTTCCTTGACACGATTATACGTATGTCGGTGTGTAGGTACAGTTTACCGGATTTCGATGTCATAAACCTGGAAGATGAGAAAATAACGGTTACTTGTGTTTTTTTCTATTAGATCAGTAGTTATATGAATAATAAGTAGAGTATAGAGCAGTAAAGCCACAGCTCAACATTAGATAGCTTACAGCTCAACAATTTTGTTGAGCTGTAAGCTATCTAATGTTATAGCTGTTATGTTAGCTATATTTATAGCTCGCCATGTTAATCACGTTGACCGCTCAGACTGCTAAGAGGATAATATGGATTGTTAGTATCTTGTTTCATAATTATTTGATCTACAAAGAATGCAGAACGAAATTAATTATTTACTAAAACGTGTTCCAGATTATACATTTACCAACTAAAAAAATACAAAGGCAAGAAATTACAAAGAGATCCTCGCCTAAATATCATCAAAATGACTTAACAATCCACCCCATGTACAAGAACACCCAAAACAAAACGAATTAATCTCACACAAAAGATGCAACAAATCTAACCAAAAATACCAGACGCTCAGACTCACCTAAGATGTATAAGATAGCGCAGCCACTTGTGCGCGTGGTGTCGCGCGGGCGGCTCCGCGCCGGCCGGCATGTACAGCGTGCGCTGGCGCAGGAAGGTGCGCGCGCTCGCCGGCATGCGCGTCAGGTCGTACAGCACCACGAACATCTTCACTAGCGTGCCGTGCGGGTTGAACAGCGAGACCTGGACGGTGCCAGAGCGGGCCACCCGATAGCCAGAGGAGCCGAGGTTTATGTGACCCTAAAATAAAGTTAAGCGATATTAGTATTAATAGTTGAGCTCCTTTTAAAGATTTTCTGACGAATAACCGCATTGCGTAGCGTAGTAGTGGGCAAATGTAAAAAAAAAATAACAGTAATCTCTTAAAATTAAGTAACACACTACCCACGACCACTGACCCGAACCGTTGTTACTTGAAATTTAATGGATTTAAAGTCATATAAGTCATAATACCCTTCACACCGCCAATGACAGAAACAGATGTAGGAATATTGTAGAAGAGAAAGTGATAAAGCAAGGAAGGTCGCACGACTCTCAATATTGAGGAATAACATACGAATAAGAATAAAAGTGTAACGGTTATGTGAGGTCATATTTACTCAATTTCTAAATAAGAATAGGAATTTACATAGAAAGTTATCGTCAGCTGATCAAAATAATTATGGGAAGTCAATTTTTTTTTTTAATTCCCTATCCGTTATATCAGACAGCAAATATTGTGGGTATATTCTATGCAGGTTGTAGAAACACACACCATGTCTGCAAAGTTTTGCTTGTTTATTTAATTTGACTATATAAGTGTAGATGATGTTTAGTTTTGCTGTAGGCATTTAAACGTGTATTTCGTAACTATTCAATCAATAAACTGTAGCGTCACTAGTTGATTTACAAATGAATCTACGTTTAAAACTTTAAAAAATTATCTATTAAAATTATTTTTCAGTTATCCTGATCTAATAGGCCCAATAATAAAAAACAAACTAATAGATACTTTGATAGATATATTACTGTTTATTGATATACTGAGCTCAACTTATCAACTAAAATTAAAAATAGCTCACAAGTAACAGGTTAATAAATGGTTGTATACCCATAGTATTTATTGACTACACTTTTAGATTACTTCTCTTTAAATTGTAATTAAGTCAAAACTGTTACTGTACGCTACGAATAATGTTTGTAAATTATTTTGTATGTTTATGTATGTTTGTAAGTTTTCTCATCTAAGTGATTCGAGCAAAGTTTAGTGGCTGTTTTAATGATTCGCAAATAGATTCCTAGTGGATATTGTGATATAAAATTGATGTAGTTTTGTATCTCAAGTGGTCTGCGCAACTGGACAATATGTGAAATCATTGAAAAAGGTGACTTGATACATTTATTACCAAAAACATTAGAATGTTTACATCCATATTCTAATAGTAAACAAATTAACTATTCATAAGAAGACATGGTTTAAAGAAGCGAAAAACATTATAACAAAAAAACCAATTGATGATGATTCGTGAGCTCACACAGTTCAACAATAAATAGCTCACCATAAATCGTAATACAACAATATGCAGCTCAACATTAGATAGGCCGCAGTTCAAATGTAACTATCTATCATTTTATAGCTCAACATAAGATAGCCCACAGCTCAACATAAGATAGCTTACCATATAAGGCGCGTTGGTCCCTCCGGGCGCGTAGAAGAACACAGTGACTGGCAGTCTCTTGTGGGGCGGGCAGAAGGAGCCGTAAGCGCCCAGCTCGGCGGTGAAGCCGTGGACGGTCGCTACTGGCTCCAGGCGGCCTTTTAGAGCGGATTCTTCGAAACTACCTGGAAGTGTGGAAAAATGCATTAAGAGTTTGTTATACAAGTGACATAAACTCAGAATTTTTAGTCAGTCGAGTGTCAGATATTTATTTAATTATTTCTTAATTGGCTCAGAGCCGAGAACAATGGAAGGAATGGAAATTAGAAATATTTAATTTGTGAGAAGGGATGCCTTTACCCAGCTGAGATAGTATTTATTTATTTCTTTATTGCACACCTTAACTTATTAAAAGACAGACATTTATAAAAAATAAGTGTACAAGAGGCGGACAATGGCTTAGAGAGTATCTTCCAAAATTCACTTCCTAAAGGGATGAAACGGGATCAGGGGATCGGGGATCCACATTCAGGCGTGCGAAGCTGCTAGCAGAAGCTTGTTATTATTATATCAAGCCTATATGGATGATGGGAACAAATTCAGGGGCAGGAGCCCGACACGTTGCTCTGACTAAATCCGTGCAACACTGAAGACCACAGTCTGCGACGCCATCCACATCGCTGAAGAAGGTCATAGCGAAAAATAGTCTACAAGAAAGTTATTCGTCGAGGTCACTACCCTCAGCATTAAAGATAAATGACGTAAGAAGGAATGTTTTTAGCAGCTTACCCAGTAGGCCCGTGCTGGGCCGCATGCGCAGCTTGGAGTGCGGCGGCGCGGGCGCGGGCGGCGACGCGGCGCGCGGCGGCGCGGGCGGCGGCGACGCGGGCGACGCGGGCGCCGCCGGGGACACCGGCGACAGCGGGTGGAACAGGGCGCTGCCGACATTACAAGCTAAGTTTACTGATCGGTCTGTACTAGTCATACAGTAGGGCAAAAACAGTAGTCATATATTTTTGCATCAAATAATCGTTTCCAGCCTTTTAACGACCCGAGCGAGCGAAGCGAGCTCACTCATAAACTAACCCTTTCTGATACATTTACTGACGTGAAACCTCAGTTTGTAAATACATCTACAACTTCTCTGGTAGCCGCTAGCGGTATGTACGCTTGGCTTGAGTCAAGTATGTATAACCAATGTACTGTACGGTGGTTGACCCGTACGTCAACCAATTTTAAAAAAAGCTCGCTTTGTTAGCCGTTGGGCTCGTTCTGTTAGTTGTAGAACTCGCTCTGTAAGTCGTTGGGTTCACGTTAATAGTTGTTGGGGTCGCTTTGTTAGTAGCTGAAGTTACTCTGTAAGTCGTTGAGCTCGCTTTTGATAGTCGTTAGCATCGCTCTGTTAGTCGTTGGGTTCACTTTATTAGTTTTTGCAGTCGCTTAGTTAGTCACTGAAGTCACTCTGTTAGCCATTGAGTTCGCTCTGTCAGTCGTTGAGCTCACTCTGTTCGTCCATTGGGTTCGGTCTGTTAATTGTTAAGCTCGGTCTGTTAGTCGTTGGGTTCACGTTAATAGTTATTGGGGTCCCTTTGTTAGTAGCTGAAGTCACTCTATTAGTCATTAAGTTCGCTCTATCAGTCGTTGAGCTCGCTCTGTTCGTCATTGAGCTAGTTTAGTTAGTTGTTGAACTAGCTCTGTTAGTCGTTGGGTTCACGTTAATAGTTATTGGGGTCCCATTGTTAGTAGCTGAAGTCACTCTATTAGTCATTAAGTTCGCTCTATCAGTCGTTGAGCTCGCTTTGTTCGTCATTGAGCTAGTTTAGTTAGTTGTTGAACTAGCTCTGTTAGTCGTTGGGTTCACGTTAATAGTTATTGGGGTCCCATTGTTAGTAGCTGAAGTCACTCTATTAGTCATTAAGTTCGCTCTATCAGTCGTTGAGCTCGCTTTGTTCGTCATTGAGCTAGTTTAGTTAGTTGTTGAACTAGCTCTGTTAGTCGTTGGGTTCACGTTAATAGTTATTGGGGTCCCATTGTTAGTAGCTGAAGTCACTCTATTAGTCATTAAGTTCGCTCTATCAGTCGTTGAGCTCGCTTTGTTCGTCATTGAGCTAGTTTAGTTAGTTGTTGAACTAGCTCTGTTAGTCGTTGGGTTCACGTTAATAGTTATTGGGGTCCCATTGTTAGTAGCTGAAGTCACTCTATTAGTCATTAAGTTCGCTCTGTCAGTCGTTGAGCTCGCTCTGTTCGTCATTGAGCTCGTTCAATTAGTTGTTGAACTCGCTCTGTTAGTCGTTGGTTTCACGTTAATAGTTATTGGGGTCCCTTTGTTAGTAGCTGAAGTCACTCTGTTAGTCATTGAGTTCGCTCTGTCAGTCGTTGAGCTCGCTCAGTTCGTCATTGAGCTCGTTCAGTTAGTTGTTGAGCTCGCTCTGTTAGTCGTTGGGTTCACGTTAATAGTTATTGGGGTCTCATTGTTAGTAGCTGAAGTCACTCTGTTAGTCATTGAGCTCGCTGTGTTAGTCGTTGAGCTCGCTCTGTTCGTCATTGGGTTCGGTCTGTTAATTGGTGAGCTCGCTCTGGTAGCCTTAGGACTCGTAATTAGGGTCGTAAATAGCAGTATTTTTTGTTGAGAAAGGTCTCGACAGTTTATAACTCACCTCTTAATACCAGAAATGCCATTGATGGAGTCATCAAAATCGAAGCAATTGTTGCTGCGTCTCAGTGGCGCGGGACTGGAGGTAAGCGGCAGACCAGTCTTCGTGTGGAAGACCATAGACGCCGCAGAATCGAAGCGCCAGCGAAACCTGTCCATCTCGCTGGGGGATGGTATCTGGTTGTCCGGTTTGCGGGGGTCGGGGAATTTGAAGCCCTGAGTAAGGAAAACAGAAAGTTATTCAAGATCCCTTCTTAAATCCCATCCTTATAAATCAAGTTACTACTCCTATTATTTCTCTGTAATAAGGTTATGGAACTCACTTCCGCCGCCTAGCATTCGAGATTTAAAATCGAACTCGTTCTCTTTTTAAAAATCGAGTAAAAGAGCACTATCTTTCTTCTCAATATGTATAAAGATGACACATATTAGTGGTAACCTGTGCGGCGTCTCTCCGCAGACCATGTCCCACCTTCGATCCTGCATCACGTGCCCTGTTACCTGTTCACGTAGGGACCTAATGACAGCATCAGCGGACGACACTGCCGTGGCCGAATACTGGGCCATGCAAGGAATTTAACTAGTTTTGCCATCGATACGCTAAGGAGAAGAAGAAGAAGTGGGAACCCATTGTTTGCCCCTGGCACTCCAAATCAGAAACCTGTGCTTAACACGGCAAAGACCAAGGTTGAAAATGACGATGGTTTCGTTACGGTGCAAAGGAGGAATCGCTGCGGCATAGCACCTGCAACTAACCAAACCTAACGTGAGCCTGCTGCCACCCAGCCGAACACTCAAGTGTACATCTCCCGCCTGCATCACACCACAAAGGTGGAAGACATCGTGAAGTATTTATTTATTAAACTTCATGCAACATAAAGTACAAAGGCGGACTTAATGCCTTAGGCATTCTCTACCAGTCAACCTAGGGTGGTGAAGAGACAATATGGTAGGTGCATAAAAAGAAAATTTTATACGAAAAACAAGAGTAAAAAAGTACAGTGGCATTGAGGGTACAGCTGTTGGAGTCGCAACGAAACGTCAATTTCAATTTGTGTGTGTGTGTTTGTTTTTAACTGAACACTAAAAGGGTAACATTATTCATTCTCGCGAACGAAGTCGCGGAAAATTGGTAATTAATAGATACATTGCATAATAGTACCATAATCAGCCTTTTAATGTTCCCACTGGTGAGACTCCTCTCTCTAGGAGAGGGAATGGGCCGCAATCCACCACGCGGGCCCAGTGCGGGTTGGTGGATGTCACATGTCTTCGAATTTTTGTTTCTAGGACATGCAGGTTTCCTCACGATGTTTTCCATCACCGTTTTGAGAGCAGTGGTGATGAAATAAATAACACAAAGTAATGCGCCTGGGTTTGAACCCGCGACCTAGAACTTGTAAGTCGGGGCCGTTACTATACGGCCACCACTGCTCTCATGGATAAACTGGTTAGATTATAAATATTTTTTCATGTAACTACCAAAATGACAGGTTAAAAGAAATAGCCCTGACCGACAGCATAGCTCCAGTTACAAGATACCTTTCCCCCCTTCGGTAACATAACCAAAAAAAATCAAATCATAACAATATTTATTTTTTTAGTTTGTAAGTTTCTACTGTACAACGCCTTGGACATCCTCTGTAACGTTGTACATGTACTTGTAAATAAATAAATATACAAAGCCACTATATCTCACCTTATCTTCCTTAGGAGATTCATCAGTAGTCTCCAAAAATTTGTCAAAAGTTCCATAATCACACTTCTCATACAACACATAGTCTTCATCACTTATACTGAAAGTCTTCTGACGTTTCGATTCCCTCGGCCGCGAGAACACCGTGTCTTCTCTCTCCAGCTTCAATTCTTCTATATCCTTGTCCCGTTGAACGAACCTATCACTCACTATCTTCTCGATTTTATCCACAATCGGAAAAAATCTTCTCAACTTGGGTCTCTTTATTATGTCACTACTGCTAATACTATGATTATTATCACAAAATGTATCACATTTATGCTTTTTAATCTTCTGTTCCTCTGCTTTGCCTCTTTCTTCTTGATTTTCATTCTTCTGCACAGATGCTAGATTGTAGTTGCCTTCTGAACGCACCATGCCTCTATCGCTACACGCGTCGCAAGTCATTTGTAGAAGATTCCCACATTGACAGGATAGTTCATCCGTCTGTGTGGACACTGTATTGGTCTTTTTGAACTCAGCTGGTGGTTGTGTGTATTGATCTGTGTCTATAAATGGTGATTTTGTCTCAATCCTGCTCGCTGGTAACGTCAGATATGTCTGGTTTCTATAGCACCCTATTGCTCGGAACCTATCAAATCTCGATGCTTGCAATATTGGTATTGAAGTGTGAGTCTCTTTAAGCTTTGTCAATCCATCTCCTTCTGATGAGGTACTGTCGTGGAGCTTTTTAATCTTACACTCTTTGCGAAGCCTACGTTTGTATTTAGCGATTTCTTTCAATCTCCGATCATCAAGTTTCTTCGGTCTGTCCTTCCCATCTGATTCGTCATCACAATTACACTTGTGTTTGCCACTTTCACTGCAAGGCGTGAGCATTCGATCATCAACAACTGTTGCATTGTCAAACTTATTGGCTATACTGAGATCATTTAGTTTTCCGACGATTTCTTCGTGTAAATTAGGCGGAACATCCTTGCTCGTTTTACGTTTTTGGCAGGAGCATTTAATGTTAGGGATATCGTCGAGTCTTGGTAAACTTTCTAGTATAATATTGAGGTACAGATTATTGCCAATGTTGGTGACGGGGAATTTATGATCGTTAGGAGGTCGGGCGAAGTCGGATTTCTTATAGCTGTCTTGAGATATCTGTATGGAGTAAACGACGTTCAGTTTGCGATCTGCTTCCTCGTCATCGCAGTTCGCTTCTAGTTTTTTGAAGTTGCATGTTTCGCGGCTTAGCTTGCGTCTGGAAAGAGAGAGAAAGTTGGTGTCAAACTCTTTGTTTTCAAGTAGGTGTTTCCTGATCATTGACCACGTGGGACGTTTTATTTTTGTTACTCAAAAGTCAAAAGTTTTTTATTTCACATAGGCCTACATGGGCACTTATAAAACGTCAGAAGCTAGTGCACTAGTGTTGTCTAGAGAAAGGATAGAAAAGTCAGTCAGTGAGTATGCCGTGACAATTGAGAGGTTAGAATCTTCTCAAAGAGCAACTGAAGGAATACAAGTGGGTTTTAGCCTGTAGAAGTCTGACACTTTCTTTCGCACCACGAAGAGCGTGAGAAGTTATTTGAATATTTACCATCTTAAAAAAAAGGATGGGATATATCTTAGAAATTGATCACTTCATGAAATGGCCGACTAAAACTGGCCAAATCGTTTAAATGTTAACATTTGATGATATATCAGGCTCGTTTTTTGGCCTTAACATTAATGTAGGATTTCTATGTTGATAAAAGGTCTAAAGAAAGTAGGCCAAACGGAGATTGAAATACCATCAAACTTTAACGTTTAAACGATCTGGCCAGTTTTACTTGGCCATTTCATGAAGTGATCAATTGGCCACGACATATACAAAGAAGAAATGATATGCCAAAATTCGCCTCTAAGGGTGTGAGACGGAGGTCCAAGGTTTGTATGGTTCTCCATACAAACCTTGGACCTTTCACGGGGGGAAGCTGCTGTTAGACGCTAGTAATCACGAGCAACACGAAAGGGATTGTCTATGTGGTAAGTTACATGGTCTTCAAGATCAGAAAACTGTTTAATTCAATTGCTACGTTTTCACTTAACATTTTGTCATCATCAGCTCAACAGCTGTCTTAAAAAAGAACTTCAGCGAGTCTGCCTTCCGCGTAGATCCTCAAGAAACAAAAATATTTATTGCTATCAATCAAGTTCAGAAGATTACGAAGTGCTAGCCGTGCTCGCTAAGGCGTTACACTTGGTAGAATACTAATACAACCGTTACTAGTCTCACTTATTACTCGGGTTGGTTTAAAGGTCTATTCCCTTATCCCCACACATCAGTGCCGTGTCAGGAACGCGGCAGGTACGTGTTTAGTCAGGAATCTAAAAAAATGTCGTTGCAAATGTCGTGGCCAAATCTAATAATTGATCACTTCATGAAATAGCCAAATCGTTTAAGTGTTAACGTTTGATGATATGTCAATCCTCGTTTGGCTATATCATTGATGTAGGATTACTATGATAATAAAAGGTCTAAAAAAAGTAGACCAAAGGAGGATTGAAATATCATCTAAATTTAACGTTTAAAATGATCTGGCCAGTTTTACTTGACCATATCATGAAGTGATCAATTTCTAAGATCTGGCCACGACATATACATTTTACGATACTCACTGATACACCCTCTCACTTGGTGAAGTGAGAGGGTGTATCAGACTTTTTTTTTTGTTTTTTTTTTTTCAGTGTGCCGAAGGTGAATATCTTTGTGCTCTTCTATCTGTATTTGTTCTTATCATTTTTAAATGTTTGTGAGTATATAAATAAATAAATAAATATCCACAGAACTTCACTTGGAAGATATCCCGCTAAAAACTCCAATCCTGTGTCGTAAATTTAATTTCATTTTCTACCCGCCTGGTACATTATGCATGTAGTACTAAAGTGTTGTGGTACCTGCGTTCGGTGGGACTGTCATCAGCGCTGGTCTCCTTGAGTCGAGCAAGCCACGCGGACAGCTGCGAGAAGTGCAGCTGCGACCGCACAGCATTCAACAGCCATTGAGATGTGCTGAACGCTGGGCTCTGGTCTCCTCTGGAAAATAGAAAAACAAATGATGTTATTTCAAAGTTTAGAAAACGATGATTGCCAAGACGTCCAAAGAGGTGGGTCTTCATGGTGAGTGTCATCGACGAATTGCCATGAGAAGCAGAGGGTCAACTAGTCAACCAGCTTGTGGACTTCTTCAAGCTAGTGCTCTCCGTCTGTCAAACCAAGAGTCTTTGTCTGTACTAGAAGTGGTAGCAATATCAGAGCGTTGATACTGTTATGTTCGAACCGACCTCCTGTTGTTTTCTAATCGCCTGGTACTTTATACCTGCAGTATTTACCTGTGCCTTGTGCTATCACCGTCTCTGCGCTGGTAACCTTGAAATCTATAGCGAGTAATATATTGACTAGCGAGTATTCTGACCTCTTCTCATATCTCCTAGACGCCTGGTACATTACGCCAGGATTTTAACAAGGTTCTTTGGGGAAACCTATGACCAGTAATGGTCTGACGATAAGGAGACTTATTTTTTAACCTGTATCCTAACGATCCACCTCTCCAGCAGTCTCTTTTAGACCAAGGTCCAGCTGAAGACGATGATTCCTGAACTATGTACTGCATATAGCTGAAGAAGTCATCGGTCTTCTTTAGCCGATCTCTTACCATTTCCTAGTCGCCTGGTAACAGCGCAGAATCAGTCGTCGAAGCAATTCTTAGGAGAGGGCGTTGTTATGACATTGGAAACTTACTTCTTAACCTGTGCCCTCATGGTCCACCTCTCTAACAGCAGGGCTCGGTGTGCATGCTTGTCAAATGAGTCTCCTTCGCGGCACAGTGAGGTATAGCAGTCTTGGCAGTTGGGGGCTAACAGCACCTGGAATTTAGAGACGAAATTTATTAGAATGAAGGGTTTGTGATGATGGCTTGACCAGACCAGACTTCTGGAATAAACCAAAGTATCTTCACACCTGCACGAAATTTCCAGTATCATAGTTAGATACTGGGTTCAACTAATTTGCAAGATACTTGTTAACTTAAAAAGAAGAAGAATTTTGCCTGGTATTAAAAGGACCATTTTTATCAGATTAGAAGACCTAAAGTCGGTACCTATTAAGTTTTTTTTTAGTTAGTGCCAAAAAACAACCGGAGCTCCGAAGTTCAAAACCAAGTGACCACTAAACAAATCTTTTTAGGTTTCCGTACCTCAAAAGGAAAAACGGAACCCTTATAGGATCACTTTGTTGTCCGTCCGTCTGTCTGTCTGTAAAGACTGGACAGGCAATTGACGGCACACAGGCTTTTAGACAGTCTTGTTATGCCCTCGCTACACTCGGGAGAAGCTAGTTGACGATTTCCAATTTAAATACTAACCTCAATGCAGACAGGGATCTGTTCGTCCCAGAGCGCCTGCACGCGGGTGTTGAGCTGAGCCTCCACGGCTGGCTTCGGCTCCTCAGTCTCTACTGGCTTCGGTTGAGTTTGTACCTGGAACCAATAGACCAGAGTTTGAATTGGTAGTTGGTAGCAGCTAGAAAGGAGGAGGTCAAGAACCCTTGGTTGACTGGTAGAGAATGCTTAAGGCATCAAGTCCGCCTTTGTACCTTTGTGTTGCATGAAGTTTTAATAAATAAATAAATCAAGCTAGATTATGGGCGCATGGCGCTGTATTAAGAGGGACCTTCTCGACCCGTCTATCGCCAACATGAGCATGGTTTATTTATTTATTTATGTCAGGTACTCTCTGCACTTACAGTCGAAACCAAAACGTGCAGAGATTCATTTTTATATTACAATATAATTTTTAGACAAAAATAAATAACACAATTAATAAAAATCATTATCACTATCACTATCATTATCATTATCACTATCATTATCATTATCACTATCATTATCATTATCACTATCATTATCATTATCACTATCATTATTATTATCATTATCATTACAGGAATAAATCCTAAAAAAAATATAGTAATTAATTTGCAATATAATATAGATAAAAATCAAATCAACCGCCAGAACATTCTCTGCACCTCTCCAAAAACAATCGCACACTAGAGTGGAACAAGTCTACATCCGGATGCTGAGCAGTCAGTGTGTTGAGCAATGACACCGCCTGATTTGTTGCAGCATACTGTGCGGTACGAGCCCGAACACTGGGAGTCGCTAGGACGCTAGCAGAGGGCACAAGCTCACTAGCTCAGTCGCGTGTATTGAGGCGGCGCGGATAGACTACAGCGCGACAGAGCCGCAGGATTGTCGATTTTACCATTAAACATCAAAAAATAATGCAGAAGGAGCACATTTACGTGTCAGCTCGAGGGTATCAATACCCACCATTCCTGAGACGAACAGAGAGGGATACAAGTAGGGATAATACCCATACATTTTAATGTAAAGATACCGACAGAACTTATGCTGTACCTTTTAATTAATTTAAAAGCTTGATGTTTCATTCAACGCAATGTTAGATAAAGAGGCAACGCGAAAAAAGAGAGAAAACGCCTGTACGCTTTCTGTTGGCATTCGGTAATTCCGTCACTTACTCGAATACTTCACAAAAGTTGTTCTAGAAAATGTGTGGTAGGGTTGTATAGCAGCAACCCATAAAATTGGCGTGTATGAGTTGATCGTGGAACAAGATCTAGTCTGATGATGAGCTGTCCTAACACACATTCATTGTGCGTACAGCTAAGGAGTGGAATTCCTTGCCGGAATCTGTGTTTCCTGATGGCTACAACCCGGGAATCTTTAAGTCAAGAGTGAAAAGACTACTTCTAGGTAAGCGCGCTCCATCGCCGACCGCATCGTTGCTTTCCATCAGGTAAGATAGCGGTCAAGCGCTAACCTATCAAGAATAAAAATAATAAAAAACTAACGCCTGACTTCATAAAAGTACTAGGGCGACATACCTGTGTGCTGGTGGAAGGTATAGCTGCGATAAGCTTGGTCTCTGGTCTAATAATGAGACCTAACAACTTACGAGTACTAACAGCTGACTTAGTCTACGAACTTCATAAAAGTACTAGGACCGCATACCTGTGTGCTGGTGGAAGGTTTAGCAGCGATAAGCTTAGCGTGTATGAGTCGGTCATGGGGCGGGGCGCGGGCCGCGGGACTGGAACTGCGCGACCTGATGATGAGGCGGCCAAGTTGCAGGAGGAGGTTGGGCCCGGACGCCGGTGGCGCCGCCGCCGGCACGGGATCGCAACTGTGCATCTGAAAAGAAAGAAAACATACTGTTAGTCATTATTAATGTAAAAGAAAGCATCTATTACTAAAAGATGACTTGATCAAAGTCTGTTTTTTAATTTTTTTATTGGTGGAATGAAGTTGGATCATTTTTTTTTATTACAGATTTTCGTAAAAGTTTTTTTAGTAAAAGTCTGCCACCAGTCAAAGTCTGCCTTCTCGCTCCGCCCAAGAGCGCGCGATGTCATTGGAAGATTTTCCCACATACAAAAAAAAACCCACGATACAGGCGTAACTTCTAGAGGCGAGCTACCATAGAAATATATCTATGCGATAAAAACCGGCCAAGTGCGAGTCGGACTCGCGCTCGAAGGGTTCCGTATCATTATACACTGTCCGTCTCTCTTAGTATTTGGGTCCCGTTTTTACCCTTTAGTTACAAAACCATAAAAATATCCAGTATTTACGAAGTTATATAAACCAAGAAAAAATTCGTTCTATCCGTCAAACAAAGAACTCCAGACAAAGGCTCCGTTTTCACCCCGATACTACTCCCACAAAGAGCGTCGGATCCAGGGCACGAGGAAACCAGGTCAATGGGAGGAGGGGGTGCATCAGGAATGTGGGCCAAGGGTAGGTGCGCCTAGCAACAGCCGTGTTGAACTTTGTGAGGTATGAATTTATTTATAGGGATGTAGGTCGGAATTTTTTGCAGGACTTTGTTTTTTTTGCTATTTATTATTGAAATTACAATGTTTGTTTATAAATGTTTGTTCAGGTCAAATTAGGCAAAAGTTTTTTTTTTAATAATATAAACTAGTGACTGCGATCCCACCTGGGTCTCAAGTCTGCTATTACAATAGTGTCAGAATGGTCTCTCATTGATTTCATAATTGTTGATTTTGACAAGTTTGGTAATCTACTAATATAATGGCGTCATTATGACTTTCCAATGGTCAACCACTGACACTCCATTGAAAGAAATTATGATGATGTATTTCTGTTGCCGCTATAACAACAAATACTAAAAACAGAATCGATGCAACAAACATGATATTTTTGGCCATTTTTTGCTACGGACGGTAGGCAGCCGTTCGTGCGCGAGTCCGGCGTTTTTTTTAAGTAATAGAGGCACAAAAAGAAAACTTTTTCTTTCTTTCTTGTATTCAAATGCAGCTGACAATGAGCACTTTTTCAATTACAATTACAAAAGACAGACGACACGGTCTCCAGAAGAGTCCATTGTGTTGTAATGTATCTTTTTATGTTATTACAAAAAGGAATGAACAAGACAATACATCTGTAATATCAGAGCCATTGGAGATAAGATACAAGAGAAATGACTAAATTGTATGTAGTTTGAGCACCTTCTAAACATTCTCTAGCAGTGTATTCAGGTAGACGTAGAACTTTGCCGAACGAAATAATCTGTACTAAAATCATAAACCAGTCTTGTCTGGTTGAACCATAGAACAGTTCTGTTCTGTGAGTTGAACGCGCTTATCTCAAAAAATTCTGGTTCGAACTGAAAAATTATTTTAGTATTAAATAGCCCATTTATCGAGAAAGGCTATTGTAGCCTACGACGCCTACGACGATACTATACGACTCACTCACTACACGACTATACGACTCACTCACTACACAACTATACGACTCACTCACTACACAACTATACGACTCACTCACTACACAACTATACGACTCACTCACTACACGACTATACGACTCACTCACTACACGTCTATACGACTCACTCACTACACGACTTAATACGACTCACGGGAACGGAGCAGTAACCAAAGACGCAAGTAAACTGCGGGAGACGTCTAGTAGAGATACAAGTAGATAGACATACTCTATATTCTACACCATAAAAAAACATAAATTTATCTATACAATTCATCAGTAAGTGTGTTTGTCACCTAACTCCTATCAAACGGCTTGACCGATTTGTATGAAATTTTGTGAGTATATTTGAGTGGGGTCCCTGGATGGTTTGAAAATACAATTGAACCCGATAGGTGGAACCTCAGTTTTATTGGCTCATAAAAAATACAGTTACCGTACAGTCAGTAGCGTAGTTAGGCGTGGGTGAAGTGGGTCCTTGCCTACGGCCTCGCACCCAAAGGGGCCTCGCACAAGCGAGGGCCCTTTAAGGAGGGTTTTTTTTATAATTGATAGGCTCGCGTTTGACCACTATTTCACATAATCGTAAGCGACGATGTGGTCGAACACTTACGACAGTCGCTGTCTCGTTTTCGAATTTATAAAAGAAAAAGGCCTCGCTGATGTGCCTTCGCCCACGTCCAAATTATTCCACGCTACGCCTCTGCGTACAGTTGGTTGTAACAATGGGTGGTCCTATCGCTAAAAGCAGGTTTCTCTATGCAACCCTTGAATGTATTTGACAGAGGAGAAAAGATACGCAGGTAGTCTGCCGGGCTGCGAAATTGGTTGAAACATTGACGCGGCCCCGGAATGCAAAGGGAAGGAACACATTTTTTTTGTGAGCATTTGACAACCACAACCTAAACTGACCTTTTACAGGGATGGTGTTATGTAGGGTGTATACAGTTCTCTTTCTCGCTCGCACGTTGACATTTTGACAAGTCATGATAAGGCTCCAATACGGTCTAAATATGTTGACCACTCTGAAGTTGGCGTCGAACTATTGCGCGCAAAAAATACTCAATACACATTCGCCATATGATTTTTAAAAAGAATTACTGCGCAACCACTCGTACGAAGTTCGTAGTGGTCAAAGTATTACGACCCTACTGAAGCGTGTGGTAGGCCACGGGCTCTTAACGCGAACCATTTTACGACCTAAACTGAACTGTTAAAGGGATGGGCTTGCGGACGGCGAGCAGTGGGTAGCTCGCCGTCCAACCGTCCGGTAGCCGTCCGGACCGAGCCCAAGTCGTCGAAGGCGCGTACTGTTCCACACGCGCCCCAAGGAGACGACAGCAAACCGTAGGGGCCCTGCAAGGTAGAAATCTACTGGGGCTGCTTCCGAACGGAAGGCTCGGACTGAACAAAAGGCAACGACACGGAACAGGAGTGGGTTTTTAGTCAGTAAAACACTGATAGTATCTCCTGCTCCGCCCAAGAGTGGGGGATGTCATTGGATGAATTTACAACCGAAAAACAAAACCTGTTAAAGTGATTGAGCTATTTTTTACTGATTTAAACTAGTGCTTGACTGCGATCCCAACTGATGGTAAGCAGTGACGCAATCGTTGATACGCTTGGTTTACGCCTGCGTGAAGCTTTTTTTACAAAATTAAGGCCTTCTAACTAAGGCTTTTTTTACACTACACGAACGCATATGTAGTTACATAGACGCGACACGACGACACGACACTGCCGCAAAGTCGGCAGTTTCTTAGTTTTGTCTGTAAGCTGTGAGCAGGCGTACACCCGTCCATGTAGCTTCATCGCTTAGCTACACGACCGTAGACCATCGGCCTTACGAAAATTTGAATTTCGCGGGTTAATCTGGAGCATCCATTTTAAGTCACAAGCGTGTGCACAGCGATCGCTTTATTGACCTTAGGTTGTTCACTCGCTCAGCTGATAATATATTGTTCAAACTAATTTATTGATTCCAAATTTTCCTTCACACTTTAAACAGTCATGAATGCTTTGTGCTTTGATTACAGAATATAAGAAATAAATATATATGTAGCGACATCTATGGCGCCACATAAGAACTAATCCTGCATCGCGCAATCAAAGTTCTCCGCGCGATTAGAACATATAGAACAACCCGAAATCATCTATCGGGCAGCTGCCCACCAGACATAACACCCGTCTGGCCGGAGGATCCTCCCTTTTCAACGGAGGTTTGCGGGACTTTACTCTCTATTCCGCATTACTCTAAATATATATATATACTCGTATATATATATATATATATACGAGTATATATATATATATGCTAATAGAGCTGATAAAAGGCCTAGCATAATCAGCCTTATAATGTTCCCACTGCTGGGACACAGGCCTCCTCTCTAGGATAGGGAATGGGCCGTAATATACCACGCGAGTCCAGTGTGGGTTGGATGTCACATGCCAGGTCTTTAAGTGTCTGTGACAGACCTAATACATATTTAAAAATGTGGAATCAAAAATTATTTACAACGAAGTGAAAAGAAAAAAAGCTTTAAACCTCCACCGTGTTTCTCTGTCTCGAACGCGAAAAAAACAAAATCTATTGACCGAATTTTCGTGTAGTTTTCAACAATAGACAAAGTGATTCATGACGAAGTTTTAGATGTAAAATAACATGCATATTATAGTAGAAAAAAGTCGAGAATTTTAAAGATTTTTAACACTCTTGGGAAGCTGGGACGACTCGCTAATAGTTACTAATTATTATTATTATATCTAGCCCATACTGTCCCACGGCTGGGCAAAAGCCTCCCTCTATTCCTTCCTTTGTTCCCGGCTCTGAGGCACTTTGCTAATTACCAAGGAAGACATCCGCCATCTCCTTCTTGGGTTGCCGCAACCCCGTCATGCGATTTCAGGGCACCAACTTTGTATTAAACGATCTCACTAATTAAACAATACAAAAATTAAAAGTTTTGTTACGTACCGAATTAATCACTTTAGACACTACACAAAAAATATCACTACAACTGAAGTCTGCAAAATGAAACACTTTGAGGTCGACACGACGAAAATCAAAAACAATGTTACACCGGAGGCTGCAGATGCCTTAGAGATATTAACTTGTTTACAAGCGATGTCCGAAATGCAGCGGGGAACCCACCCTCCCTCACCCCCAAACCCCAAACGGGGCTTGGGGGCGGAGCTTGGTCTATTGTCTATTTTTTCTTTGTCCACGTGAACTGCGTTTACGCATTGGTGAATCTATACTAATTTTTATATGTGTATGTATTTACTAGCTTCAGCCCGCGACTTAACCTGCGTGAAAGTAGGTTTCTCCATACAAATTTTAGACCCTGGTTTCACCCCTTTAAAGGTTGAATTTCCGAAAACCGCTTCTTAGTGCTCACTTATTTATTTATTTATTATATTCTTTATTGTACACCAATACATATACAAAAGGACACTAAACTAAGACACATACGTACATACAATGGGCGGCCTTATCGCATTCCGCGATCTCTTCCAGGCAACCTGGAATGGACAGTACACTGCCTGGATAAGAAATGGGGCTGTCATTGGTGTGACAGAACAAGCATTAAACATAATATATGATAATAGATACACAAATACATACATATGCTATATAATAGATACATATATAACCATTGAAAACTATAGACAGAAAGCTCACCTACGCCATAAAAAGAAACCTTGTGCAAATTTTCATGATCCTAGTCTCAGTGGTTTAGGCTGTGCGTTGATACAGTCAGTCATATAAGGTGTTAAAAAATTAAACAAAAAAATCAGCTGCTCCATCATTTTGACGAGTTATGCGAACATAAACGTAGGGAACAGCTGATTTTTTTTTTTCGCGATTTCAGGTTTGGTCCCATAGTAAAAGTTGTTCATAATGAGAAGTACAGTGTCCCCTTGAAATTCTTAAAGTTAATTTTTTAACACCTTATATATGTACTTTTATATATCGTATGTTTCGCACCATACTATTATCAGGACAGGATGGCGCGGGTGACAGCTGTCAGATTCACACAATGTAGCTACCTATCCTTTTCTCCCATCTTAAAGATGCATATTTTTGTCCTGCTGTCATTCTAGCCATGCCATGCAAAAAAAGACCTTAACTCCTCCTAAACGACTTTACCGATTTGGATGAAATTTTACGGGTATATTCAAATCCCTAGATGGTTTGAAAATTCAATTGGATGTGGTAAATGGCGCTGCAGTCGGGTTCTCACTTTTTTCGGATTATATTGCACTGAGTAGCCACTGAGGAGAGCAGTGGTGGCCGATTGGTAACGGCTTCGAGGTATAAGTTGTAGGTTGCGGGTTAAAACCTAGCCAAGCGCATTACTTTGTGTAATTTATTTCATCACCACTGCTCTCAAAACGGTGAAGGAAAACATCGTGAGGAAACCGGCATGTCCTAGAACCAAAAATTCGAAGACATGTAACATCCACCAACCCGCACTGGGCCCGCGTGGTGGATTACAGCCGATTTCCTCTCCTAGAGAGGAGGCCTGAGTCCCAACGGTGGGAACATTATTAGGCTGGCTATGCTATGCGTAGCCACTTTGCTGACCTCGTAAAAACGCAATGATTCAGTAACAGCAGACCAGCTCTAGTAGCACACTAGCTGTCTACTACTGTCTTCTATGCAGACCCAGTATTGAGAAAACGGCAGAAAAGTGAGAGTTCTGTCGAGACAGCAGAATGTACACCTCCTGACCATTGGGTGGTCAACAACTTTATGTAAAACTAGCTTCTACTAGTGGCTTCGCCCGCGTATTAATAGGTTTCTCCATACAAACTTCCAACCCCCGTTTTACCTCCTTAGGGTTGGAGTTTCGTAAAATCCGTTCTTAGCGGATGTCTACACCCTATATTGAACCTACCTGCCAAATTTTAAGTTTGTAGGTGTCATAGTTTCTGAGATTTCGCGATTAATCAGTGAGTGGTATTTCGCATTTTTACAAGTATATACATATATTTAAACTGGGTCATAGTTGAAGCTATAAAGGTCTGACCATGTCATGGCCATATTAACTAAATGATTAGAAAAATATTTAATAAATGGGTGCAGTGTAATTAAAAGGGTCTGTATTATTACGTGTTGTTATTGACCCACAAAGGATAGGTCAAATCCGTAAGTGGATCAGGTCAAAATTCTAGGAGGAATAGCTTTGTAGAACTGGCGGTATAACAAGAAATACTTCTGGTGATGCAATCTGTACTTATCACATTACTTCTTCATCATCATCATCATCATCATTTCACTGTTGGATAAAGGGCTCTCCCAAGCGTCGCCATAACGACCGGCCCTTTGCGTCTCGCATCCATCGGATTCCCGCGACCCTCACTAGGTCATCGGCCCACCTTGTGAGAAGCCTTCCAACGCTGCGTCTTCCGATACGTGGTCGCCACTCTAAAACCGTTTGTCCCCATCAATCACCTGTTCTGCAAGCAATGTGCTCTGCCAATTAAGTTTGGTGATTCTTCGGGCTATTTCGGTTATCTTGGTTCTGCTGCGAATATCTTCATTTCTGATGTGGTTACGCAAGGAAACTCTGAGCATAGCCCAATGTAAGCGACCACGTTTCGGAGCCATGTCTTCATTAGCAACACGCACTTAAGACACTAAGGTATATTGGACGAGAAGATACCGCGTAGCTTCCCGAATGCTGCCCAGCCGAGCCGGTTTCGACGATGGACCTCTTTTTTCGAAGTTAGTCCGTATTGAATAGATTAACGCGTTCAGGGCGGTATTAGGGCTGCCCCGCTTCCGTAGTGCCTCGGTTATGTTTGCGGAAGCGCGCACCGATTGTTTTCACGCCACCATGCGCAAGCGGTGCGCGTCCTTGGTGCGCAGGGTGCGGGGCAGCTCCAATACAGTTCTGGCGATGATTGCCGGCAGATTTGATTGCCCTTATATCGGGCATTGCTGTAGCAGACATGTTGCTGGCTATTTCTGATAGTTTAATGTATTTCCTTATATGTGTGTTTTCTGTTTTGTAATTGCTGTAGGGGTGATGTAATAAGTGCTTTTATTTATTTATTTACTACCCAACTGGACCGTCAGTCCCAGGTAAACGTGGTCGATCTTAACTTAGAGTGTAGAGTCTCCGAACTTGAAAGGAGTGGGTGCTACATGGATGTTTACCAACACACTACTTCACACTAATATAATAAAGCCGCGTTCACACTTTGTCGTAACGACAGATAATCATGTAGTTTAAACTGTCTTAGCTTATATATTTAAATGGTGTTGTTCACAATATAGGGCGACACGACTAGTTATCGTCAACGATTCCTTTTGCGGTGACAAAGATTGTCATGACAATGGGAACGGCGAGCACGGCAGTTCATCATCTCATCTTCCTGCCCTTATCCCGTGTTATTTGGGGTCGGCGCAACAAGTTTTTTTCTTCCACTCTGCCCTGTTATTCGTCATGCTCAAAAAAAAAAAAAAATCAAAATAGCATTTATTCCAAATAAACCATTTACGGGCACTTTTGAAATGTCAAGAAGTCAGTCAGTAAGAAAAATAAAAATAAATGATACTAATTGCACATTCCAAAGCGTAGATCTCTATGGAGAAGAATGTGCAAGAAACTCCATGGACACTCTTTTCAATCATATTTTGTAATTACAAATATCTCTGTTACTTGTTTCTTGTCGCTATCATGCGAGAACAATGTAAATAAAAATAAAAACTAAATATAGATATTAAAATAGCAACTGGCAGCTAAGAGATGACCAGCCTCAACTGACAGCGCCCGTTCACGGACATGACGCTAATATTAGCACCACTCAGCTCAACCATTTTGAAGGGAACCGAATGATCCAACACCCGCGCCACCATCAGTGAGACATTTGAGTGAGCATGACAAACTCTCAACTGCCATGCTCATTTATGTCAAACAAGTCCAGTAGCAACATAAAAACTATACTATCACTAACTTCCTTTTCTTTCATATCACTGTTCACACAATCCATCCATCTTTTCTTTGGTCTCCCTCTCCCTCTCCATCCATCCACATGTAAATTCATAACTCTTTTAGTAACAACAGCACGACAGTAGAAGCAGCAGCTCTGTGAGCACGGCAGTTGTGAAACGATAAAAAATTGTCAACTGTGTGTTGTGTAGCTTGTTACTGATATGTAAACGACAAAGCGACGGCCGTGAAACTATTAAAAAAGATCTAATGGGAACCATCCGTTCTGCGAGCAATGTGCCCTGCCCATTGCCACTTAAGTTTGGCGATTCTTCGTGCTATGTCGGTGACCTTGGTTCTCCTGCGGATATCCTCATTCCTACTTCGATCACGCAAGGAAACTCCGAGCATAGCCCTTTCCATTGCCCTTTGGGTGACTTTGAGTCTTCTGATGAGGCCCATTGTAAGCGACCACGTTTCAGAGCTATATGTCATTACTGGCAACACGCACTGGTCATAGACTTTCGTCTTGAGACACTGTGGTATATTGGACGAGAAGATACCGCGCAGCTTCCCGAACGCTGCCCAGCCAAGTCAGTCGGATGGCCGTTGGGGCCGAAAGGTTCTGGAATGGCGACCACGTACTGGAAGACTTAGCGTTGGAAGGCCTAATACAAGGTGGACCGATGACCTGGTAACGGTTGCGGGAGTACGATGGATGCGAGACGCACAGGACCGTTCATTGTGGCGGCACTTCGGGGAGGCCTATGTCCAGCAGTGGACGTCTTTCGGCTGAAATGATGAATGATGATGATGATAATGGGAACAGCTAGATACGAGAGTCGCTAAACGAAAAAGAAAATTGACGACATACAGTCGTTATTAAGCGCATACCTACTGATAATTTGTAAATCATAAAAACTTGTAAGTTTCCTGCGGGACAGGCCTCGCCTAGTGCAGGAAGTCTTCGGAAACCTTGCTATGTTAGTAAATAATGAAAACAAAATACTGTAGAACAACCCACTCCTTGTAACCTAATTTTTTTTTTAATAAATTATTATTATTATTCTCTTTATTCTTCTTATTTACATATAATCTACATTTTTAAATATTTCTTAAAAAAATAATTTACAAAAAACATTTAAAAATATAAAAAATAGTAGTCCTCTGGTAACGGGAGCAGAGTCCAAGTTACCGGTGGTTAGGGCTCCAGAGACAGGAACCTCCTCACAATGCGAGCCGTATCTAGGAGTACAGCCTTCTATATCCCTTGATCCAGCCGCGCAACGACAGCTTCGCCAGATGGTCGCCGAAGCTTTTGGCTATAAGGCCATTGGCGGTCACGACAATCGGAACAATGACAGCCGAGTCCACATTTATTATTATTATTATGGGAACAGCTAGAGACGACAGACGTCCGACGATAAATCAACCGTTACAACATAGTGGGAACGCGGCCTAAAGGTGAAAGTTTGTGAATGTGGGTGTGTATGTTTATTACTTCTTCACGCTCTAACAGCTGAACGAGTTCGGTTGAAATATGGCACACCGGCAGATCGTATCTTATGATAGCACATAGGTTACTTTTTAACTCGATAATATTTTCCCTTGGAGCAATTTTCTGTTTTCATGCAGGCAAAGCCACTGACAACAGCTAGTGATTTAATAAAGAGGGGAAAATAGGGTATTACACTCATTTTTGAAAAGTGTTTCAATTAGATTCTATAGTGCTAATAAACCACTAAAAAAAACATTTTTTTTTTATTCAGTCGCTAAGTACCCTAAAAATGCATTTAAAATTAACATTTTCAAATTTCGCACGTTGTTAACGAAAATATAGAAAGTAGTGGACGCCATATTTACTCTGGTCGTGACGTCGGTTGGCTGTGTAAACAAATGCGCTCAGTATGACAGATCAGTTGACAGTTGACAGCTGTCACTTCAGTTTAATGACGAAAATACCCTATTGTTTCTTTACAAGCATGTTTGAAAAACATAATATCATGTTTTTGCTGCTATTATAATCGAACATAATTACGTACATAATTGATAACTCTGTGTTATTTCCCATTGTCTCTAATGTTGACTTTTGACCCTGCTAATCTGGTTCGGCTACCACAATCCATTTCCTAATAGTAAAATTGCCTTTTACAACGTCATTATCAAATCAAATCACATAAATAAACCCATTCTAGCATGATTGTAATAACATTTAAAACGTGACAAATGCACTTGGCAACAGAGCGATAAAATCATTGGTTAGCAACAGTATTCCGACGCGTTGCAACCACCACTACTTGCACTTACCTATTAGTTGATTTTAAAATATTGAACGTGGCTAGATTACGTAATGGTTTACTTATTATATTTATCAATCCCATTAGTCAATTGGTCAATTTGTGTCACATAAAAGGCAGTCATTTCATAACATAATACGCCCTGATATATGTGTACCTATAGGTACTTAATAGGGGCGATTGGCGGTGCCAACATTGAACCACAATGTACCGCGATGTCGAAAGCACAAAACGTTTTGGGAATACTTTCATCTTGCGCATAACTAAGGAGTGGATTTCCCTGCCGGAGTCTGTTTCCTAATAGCTCAAACTAGAGGTCTTTAAGCCAAGTGTGAATTGGTTACTTCTAAGCAAGCTTCATCAGAAGACTTATAGTTACCCAAAGGGCAGGGCTATGATCGGAGTTTCCTTGCGTGATCGCATAAAGAATGAATATCCGCAGGAGAACCAAGGTTACCGACATAGCCCGAAGAATCGCCAAACTAAAGTGGTAAGTGGCAGTGGGCAGGGCACATGGCTCGTAGAACGGATGGTCGATGGGGCCGAAAGGTTCTAGAGTGGCGACCGCGCACCGGAAAACGCAGCGTTGGAAGGCCTCCCACAAGGTGGACATACGACCTGGTGAGAGTCGCGGGAATGCGGTGGATGCGAGACGCACAGGATCGGTCGTTGTGGCGACGCTTGGGAGAGGCCTATGTCCAACAGTGGACGACTTTCGGCTGAAATGATAATGATGAAGCAAGCTTGCTCTCTTTCAGTGTCATGCGTTTCATCATCATTACAGGGCCGTCGACGACACGAGTTCGGTTCTTACCATATGTTAGGATCATCGACAACACGCAGTGTACTACGCGCTTCTCAAAGAGTAGTCAGCAAAACCATAGGGCTGATGACCGCTAGGACCTCGGGGAATTTATTAAAGAAATACCGTGGTCCTGGAAGGAAAACTGACACTTATACACGTGTTTGTTTTAGTCAGTAAAAATCTGACACACCCTCTCGCTTCACTCTATCCTAGAGTTGGAGAAGATATTGGATGATTTCTCACCTTAAAAAAATATATATACCAAGAAAACCTTTTAACATTAACTATATAACTATAATTTGGCAATTATTTAATGATTTAAAAGTGTCCATGGAGTTTCTTGAACGTTCTTCTTCATAGTGATTTACGCTTTAGAACGTGAAGCTTTACATTTTTTTTGAAAATTCAAAAGTGGTTAATTTGAAATAAACCCTTTGTGTTTGTGTTTGAAACCATTATTTTTCAACTTCTCTGCTACTAACGCCACTGTTTGCCACTGCCCCTTAAACTAAACAGAATTTTCATAATACAAAATTACAACAGTTACCCAACCGATCAGAATTTTAACCTCACACGTTAACCCACTATTCTTAACTCGTGAACGAATATAAACAGATTTTAACTTTAAGAATACAGTTTATACTCTTCACACGCATTTCTGGAAGCGTTCCAAAAACGTGGAGCGGTGTAGGTATGTGTATTTCTGTTTATTTATTGCGCTATGTCGGAAGAACTTTTGATATATCTTACTAAACATCTTTAAGACTTTATACGCGTAAATTTGGACATGCTTAGAGGTCTCAGAGACCCGTTCCATGATTCCGAAAGAAAGGTAGAGTTGGAGTTTCTGGCATGTGCAATTAGCTTCATTTTTTTTACTGACCGTCTTCTTGACAATTGAAAAGCGTCTGTTAATGGTTTACGTATTTAAAACTAGCTTTTGCAAGCGCCTTCGACCGCGTCAAAGTAAGACATACAAACTTTGGACTCACGTTTCATCTCCTTAGAAGGTGAATTTGGGAAAATTCTTTCTTATTCCTTGTATACATCATAAAAGGCACCACTGTGCAAAATTTCAGAAGTCTAGGTCTAAAGGACAGACAGCGCCTATCATCCACAGTGCAGTTGCGGATTTTTACCTGCTTCGGCCATGTATCTCATCGTGGTAATGACTCCATAGAGCGTCTCGTAATGCAGGGCAAAGTTGAGTGCACCAGGGCACGTGGTAGATCACCAATGAGATGGATAGGCCAGATCAACGCCTCAACTAAGTTCTCGGTTTACGAATGTACCCGGAAAGCTGCATTCCGCGATGGATGGCGCCGTAGTACCGGGATGATCACTCATCGTGATTGTGATGACACAGTGATGATCACGACCACTCTGGCAAGAGTGTACCGACTGAGAAGAAGGTCTAAAGGCGAGTCAGGACTTTGCCTTTTATAGATACAGAAGATATTTATTTGATCTCTGACAGTAGTAATGTCAGAAGCCTTAATATTTGACAGCCAGTCTTACCACAAGAAATATCTTGCTACCTGGTTGTGGAGACTCATGTGCATCCAGTACACTGGATACCGATCACAACACAGATGGGGAAAGGGTAAGTAGATGACAGCCTGCATTCGTCCTACTTCTGGACAAAAAGTCTTTACTTTTATCAAGAAGAAACGAGCATATATCACTGCCGATGCTGACACGTTTTTTTTTCTCTATGTCTCCTGATGGTAAACGACGATGTGGTCGATGGAGCACCCTTGCCTAGAAGTAACCTATTCACTCTTCGACTTAAAAACCCCTAGGTTATAGCTATCAGGATACACAGATTCCGGCTGGGAATTCCACTCCTTAGCTGTATGCACAATGAATGTGTCCTCAAAATGTTTTGTGTGCATTGCATTTTGCGTTGCATTCAAAACTTTTGTCTTTCCGCATATATATGTCAGATAGTTTAACCCATTTAGAAATCGATAACTTATCAAAATGTTATCTTAAACGATGGTATCGCAAGGCCGTCTCAATTTGATAACATTTATTATACAACAGTGCATATTATGGCTGTATTCTTCCATTCGACTCTGAATTGTTTAAGTCAAGAATGAATAGGTTATTTCTAGGTAAGCATGCTCCATTGTCGAACACATCATCGCTTAACATTGGGTCAGACAATGATCAAGTACGAAGAAGAAAAAAACCCACATTAATTCCCAAAACTTTCCAGGCGTGATATTATTGTACGTTGTCACATCAGCTGTCAAATTGTCGTAATTTTATTGATGTTGAATCGAAATTGACGTCATTCGAAATGCAAATCTTTGGCATGGAGAACTGGGTTGATCCGGATAAAAATAAATACCCAGATTTGGAGTGTATTTTATTTCCCTGATACGATAGAAACTCAGTTTCCGTGGTACTTATTTCCTGCAAGTACCAGGACAACAGAAATTCTGAAGGTTTGAAAAGAAAACACGTTTCCACACTTATCTTGATATGGCCACATACGTCAGACTGCTTTGGTATTGTGTCATACATGTACTAAGGCAGCAGATATTCTAAAAGTTATGCTCGCAAAGAGTGCATCTCATAGACCAAGAATTTTTTTAAGTCGTCAAAGCAGGAATCGGCAAGCAGGGAATGTGTTCACTATTTCTTATAACTACCAGGCTATCAGAATTCGTGAAGATGTCACTATGAAGATAGCGTGCAAAAACACATGTCGTAAAAAAACAGCTGATTCAACACAAGTTTTCTTCCATCGTTTATCTTTGAGTGAATTGATTTCCCCCACTTATCTTTAGGAGGTAAGCAGAGAACATGCTATGTTTAACACGGAGGCACGTCTGCAAGCCGTGCATTATAATGCGATAACACATTAGTACTATTTGTTGAATAGATGGCGGAATATCCAAGTTATCTAGGACTGAAGTATTGTTCTATTCCAAGGCAATTTCTCATAAAGAGAACGAAAGAGCATTGATCGCCATGCTTGGTCATTGTGTGTTGACCATTTTAAACCATAATATTAAGATTCCCTTTCTCATTTTTTTCACCAGACACCATTAATTTGTTATGCCATTTCACAGCCTTTGAAGGCTTTCTTCAGTCCAGTTTTTGAATCTACAAAACAACTCGCACACCACTGTATGCTACTCTCTCAACGTGTATGCTACCAGGATAGCAGATGTTGTTACAAATATCGCAGAATGACAACAAAATCCAATGCGTACATACAATACGTCAACAGACGATATAACGCAGTTTGAGCACGCGTATATTTTGCGTAACACTGTGATGATGGTGTAAGTAAACCTGTTTTATTTAATACATATATATAATCATCGTCATTATTTTTACTTTTTTATTATTGATAAGCTCGCGTTTGACCACTATCTCACCAGATGGTAAGCGACAATGGAGCACGCTTGCCTAGAAGTAACCTATTCACTCCTGACTTAAAGACCCCTAAGTTGTAGCTACCAGGAACACAGACTCCCGCAGGAAATTCTACTCCTTAGCTTTACGCACAATGAATGTGTTCCCTTTTTGTGCGTATGGGTGTCCACTATGTACCGATGGCGCAACGCCTAACGTTTAGTGGTCGGCGGAATTTAACTGTGAGTTCCGTTGCACAGCGGGAGGTGTGCTCCTTTTTGCTCTGGTTATTTATTAAATGTCGGCTCAGCATTCAATACTCAATACTCAATACTTTATTGCATTCCATATGTACATAGGTGGTATAAAATATAGTCAAGATCAATATGGACCCTGTCGGGCACAGCAAATGTAGGAGAGAGGATGGCGGCAAAGTAACAATTAATTGAATTAATTTTTGTAGGTAGATCTAATGATTATTTTTAAGTATGTGTATAAGTATTGGTAGGTTGTGTCGGACACTTTTAATTTTTTTTGTCATCTTTATTATTATGTATGTATATATTTAAATTAAATTGTGCATGCATATTATTAGTCAATGTTCTGTTCTGTTTCTTCCTCATCATCTCAATAGTGAGATCCGTTCCATATCTTCATACACACAATTCATCCAATGTTTCTGTATGGCCAACCTCCCGCAATCTCAGAAGACAAAAATATGATTAGCAGCATTCTCAGTCAGCTAGTAACAACCAACATACTGCGATCACCAGTAATTGGTCCGTAAAGCGATTTTTTTTCGAACGCCATTCGTTAGTCATTCAAGCTTCATGTTTAGCTGTAGAAGTGGCTTCTATACCTGATGATGATACTAATTTGTGAGAGGATACAAATAAACCATAATCAATTAATATATAAGGTGTTAATTATTAACTTTAAGAAATTCGAGGGGACATCGTACTCCTCATTATGAACAACTTTTACTATGGGACCAAACCTGAAATAGCGAAAAAAAATCTGCTGCTCCATACATTTTGACGAGTTATGCGAACATAAACGTAGGGAACAGCTTATTATTATTTTTTCGCGATTTCAGGGTTGGTCCCATAGTAAAAGTTGTTCATAATGAGGAGTACAATGTCCCCTCGAAATTCTTAAAGTAATTTTTTTAACATCTTATATCATCATCATCATCATCATCTTCCTGCCCTTATCCCGTGTTATTTGGGGTCGGCGCAACACGTTTTTTTAACATCTTATATATATAATAAAAAATTAATTATTATAACCGGTAACTACATTTTTCGAAGCAAGTGAGTCTACGCAGATATTGTCATCTTAGGTCCTACAACAGTACCCTGTGGCATACCTAAAATTTTGGGCTCTGATTTCAGATAGAAACAATTCGTAAACGTATCTTAATAAATTTTACGTAGGATTTCTCTTAAAAGTCAAAACTTTATCAATTACGTCTATATCTATGATGATATTGGTTTGGAAGATGATACAAATATAGGATAAAGTAGCCTATCCGTAGCAATATTTATCTTATTCGAAACAAGTGCGTCTACACGGATATCGTCACCTTAGGTCCCACAACAGTGCCCTGTGGCAATCCTAACATTTTTGGCTTCGATTTTAGTTAGTAACACTTCATAAATGTGTCGTAAAATTTCTTCGCTTAAATTCTCATAAACAATAAAAACAAAACTTGGCCATTTATCAAAAAGGCAGTAAGTAAAAACATTGATAAGTTTTTTTTTTTATTATTCCTGAAAATAATTAACTCTTGTGTTCCCAAACATACTAACCTATTAACGATTAAAAAACAGTTGATATACTAATTCACGGCACTTATCTTAATTCTACTTGCGGAAACATGTCTAAAAATATACTCTGTATGTTGACAAACATTCGGTTATCTCTGTCCGTCTCGTGGATTACTATATTCTATCTCTTTTTGGCACAGTCACAACATATGGCAGATATAGATAATTATTCTTTAGGAGAGGGGAGTCTTGTTATGATTATGTGTTTTAGGTTAGCAACCTGGTTATTCAAAGTTGTTGTTTTTTTTTCTTAGTTGATCTTACTACTAGACGGTCCTCTGCGGTTACACGCGCGTCTTTGGTTACTACTCCGCTTCTGTATGCCGTAGTGCGATGTCATATAGCTTATACAATTCGTCATGAATCTGGCTATCCGATATAAATAGATTTTTCTAGTCCGACTGGCAGTTCCAGAGATTGAGTGCGTTTAAACAAACCTAAGTCTTCTGCGTTATTGTATCATCATCTTTCTGCTCTTGTCCCATGTTATTTTTGGGGTCGGCACAGCACAACAATTTTTTTCTTCCATTCTGTCTTGCCGCCACCCGCCACGCTATCACTAAAGTCCTCACACAATCCATCTATCTTTTCTTTGGCCTCCCTCTCCTTCTCCACCAAGCCACATGTATACTCATAACTCTTTTAGTAACATGCGTTTCATCCCTTCTCTTACGATCATACCAAGACAGACGATTCCCCTTCAACTTTTCTGTCCCTGGCGCCACTTTCAAATTGCCCCTAATATACTCACTTATTTTTATTTTATCAGTATGAATAGAAAATTGGAATCTATGGTAGATGATTCGTCATTCCTTTGATGATTAAGGGTTTATTAATTCTAAGTTTGCGGTCATGGGGTAATTTAGTATAGAGTACACAGTTTTGTATCTTATCCGTTTAGTATTTTTCCAAATACGAGTATGTTACTTTACAGTCAACTCAAAGTATGATATATCTAGATACATATATCAATATTGCACATGCGCAGACTGCCTATCCGTAATAATCAACTTTATTTGTCCTTTAACCCAGCCAGACGCATTACTTTGTGTAATTTATTTCATCACCACTGCTCTCAAAACGGTGAAGGAAAACATCGTCAGGAAACATTCGAAGACATGTGACATTCACCAACCCGCGCTGGGCCCGCGTTTTGGATTACGGCCCATTCCTAGAGGGGAAGCCTGAGTCCCAGCAGTGGGAACATTGAAAGGCTGATTATGCTTATGTTTTGTCCTTTTATTTATAGAGGTCGACATAATATGTCTTCTAGCTTCGAATAAGCCTGAATTTCGATCACGGTGGCCAATCTTGCCAACGATTAGTAAATTACACAGGATACATTATAGTGCACCAGTGTGTACGCAGCACAGGTGCTCTCTCTGTTCCTTTACTCTCATAGTCCGAAGGGACGGCAATTCGACACGACCGAGAAGAGATCAGGCGCACTATAATTGACTGATGACCTGGTGAGGGCCACAGGAGTCCGTTGGATGCGAAAAGCATAATATAATATCCAGTTGTGCACATATATCAGCTAAAATGATGACGACTTTGAACGAATCTCAGTTGGATTTCGAGTAAGATTTCCAAGAAATTGACGCAAGTCCATCCCAAATCAGTGTGTCAATAGAAAGTATAGTTGGAGCCAAATTCGTCGGGGTTGCTATGGTGAAGCTGGGCGGAAGCCAGGTGGATGTCACGTTTGCTAATTGTTCTCTGGCTGCCATGTTATCAAGGGTTCTCACGAGATCTGAGCACCATTGATTGGCTATTTTTAGGGTGCCGTATTTATAGACTGTTCATCGCAGTCTTGCGGAAGAATAATGGCAATTTATTTGGAAAAAAAAAACTTTTTGAAGTGATTTTCGGAGTCTGTAGTAAATCTTCTTTAATTATTATTGTCTGCTTGATTTATTTTAGGGTTCTAAAAATTGGTTTTATCCATAAAATTATCGATAGAAAAATATAAGTTTTTTTTTTATTTGATATAAACTAGTGTTTGACGGCGATCCCACCTGATGGTAAGCAGTGATGCAATCGTTGATGGTGAGGCGCACTAGTTTATTAAGAGCCTATTCACTCTTAGCCTTGAAGACACCCAAATTATAATTGGATGGGGAAAACCTCAGCAGGCAAATTGTTCCAGTCCTTCGATGTACGCGGTGTAAACGACGAGGCGAAACGCTTATTCCGGAGCCTAGAGGTTTCAACAACATAAGGGTGGATACTCGCCGTACGTCGGGTTGTCCAATGGTAGAAATGAGATGGCGGAATCAAGTCATGCAATTCCCGCGCACACTCTCCAAAATGCAACCTGTAAAACACCGAAAGGCTGGCTAACCTGCGCCTGTGCTCAAGGCTTTGAAGATTGGATTTAACCAAATCTGGAGTGTGGAGGACCTGAGTTAGCCACCAAAAAGACTAGGATCCCAAAAAAGCTAGGAGATTGGTCACAAATTCACTATCAAAAATATCCTATCTTCCATATTTTTTTTAGACAGCTGACTAGATATGTAAGTAATACTAGCTGGTGCCAGTGGCTTCGCTCGCATGAAACTAGGAAATTGTCCCTACGGAACTAAAAAAAAGTATCCTGTGTACTATTCTAAGACATGGTCTACTTTTATGTCAAATATCATCCATATCTGTTCAGCCGTTCCGAGCGTACAAACATACAAACTTCCGTCGTTATAATATAAGTGTGATTACCAGTTCCATTTTACAGTTTTAATCTGCGTTTCTGTTTGCCCCTCCCTCCCTCCCTCCCCTCTACACATAAAACACGTGCCATTAGCGTGATAATAGCTACAGGTGTTAAGAAACCGTGCATTAACATTATGTAACTGCGCAGAATAGTACCAGGCGACCAGGAAGTTAAGAAGTTGGACTAAACTCATTTGAATAAACCTTCAAACGATACGACAAAGAAAAATAAACTTTATTTGCGTTGAAAATAAAGTCTGATTTAGACTGAAGGGGTATTGATTACCGATATAGTAACAAGATTATTTTGGTTTTCATTTGTGAATCGTTAGAACATCAGTGTAATGAAGTATTCTTTGTTACTACGCGTTTTTTTTGAAGGTGGGAAATCGTCAAATGACTTCTTCTGCTCTGGGTGGCGCGAGAGGGTGTCAGACTTTTCTGACTGAAACCCACATGTGTTCCTTCAGTTGTCCTTTGCGTTCCAGAGGAGAAGGTGAAGTGACTCTTCACAATCTTGCAGCCCTAGTAGATGTACTTCTATGTTATTTGTTCTAGGTTCGAGGATCGAACATTTTTTTATTCACTAGCTTTAGCCAGCGGCTTTGCCTGCGTGGAAGTTGAAAATATAGCCTATGTGACTCAGTGATAAAGTACTGACATTCTACCGGTAAAAGGATTTTCAGATTAGAAGAAAGATTTTCATTACGGACGACGAGCAATGGGTAGTTCGCCGTCCGGTCCTCCAGTAACCGTCCGAACCGAGCCCCAGTCGTTGACGACACGTAGTGTTCTACGCGCGCTTCAAAGAGCTCTCAGCTAAAACGTAGGAGCTTAGTAGGGCCGAAGATTACTGGAGCCATGGGTTGACTTCCAAAAGAGAAACCTGCGGTCCTAGAACGCAAATGGCAAAGAAGGAACATAGGTGTGGTTTGAGTCAATAAAAGTCTGACACGCCCTCCCACTCCCAAACCGGGAGAAGTCATTAGATGATTTCCCGAATTAAAAAAAACCCTACATAGGTACAAACTTAAAAATGTTACCTCTTTAGAATATGAGTACCTAGTACTACAGATTGACGAATGTACATAATTATTTCGATAAAACCTTTGACAAAACAAGTTTTATGTAATCAAGTATACTGTTTTGATTTGTTTTAATAATATTTGATTATGTAATCAATGAGCAATAATGGATTTGGTAAGAAAATGACTCATCCATTCACAAAAGAGAATATTTTATTTTTAAGTAACAAACGAGCTCACTGCAATTAAATAATACGACTCAATATAATATTAATTAATGTATGCAATTATATTAATTATGACTAACGTACGGTATAATATGCATGCAATATCAAGGCGAGGTTGCATTACTATTGAACTTTTTTGAATCCACGAATGAGAACACCGCTGGGTAAAACTCAAAAATCTATACTTATAATAAATCTGTAGAAGTGAAAATTCCGTACATTGAAAATATCAAAAAAATAAATGGCAGGGGTGTTAATAGACCGACACCGAACCCAAAAATGTGATTAAAAAAATTTTTGTCTGTCTGTTTGTTCAGGCATCACGCAAAAACTACCGGTACGATTACGATGAAACTTGGTATAATTATTCTTTAATATCCTGGGCACCACACTGGGTACTTTTTATCCCGGAAAAGTATATACAATAAAAAACAAACTTAATTTTGCGGTTCGATCCCTAGACCCGACTACTGTACCAACCACAAATAATAAGTTTGTCGTAGGTTACGTCACGGCTACGATACGAGTACTATAATATTTTATCTTAAGATACAATATCGCTCGTCATACAATTCAATGGACAATCACACACGACGAAGATAATAAATAATTTTTCGTATTTTCATATCTCAAAAAACCTAATAAAACCATTTTCGACTTCTCTCGCGGACGAAGTCGCGGGCAAAAGCTAGTGTGATATAAATTAGTAGGCTCGATAAAAAAAATTACGAATCTGACCCAAACTTACGATTTCAAACGTGTATTTTATACATGATTTGATTACATCACGCAAACGTTTGAAAGTTACATAAAAAAATAATAAACCTTGTTTTTTAAAAGGGTCTGGTAAAAACAAATATTTTAAATAGTTACTGTTTTTTTTTTAATTTTTTTATAAAAATAAAATTGCTGTCACGGGGCCGCGAAGTCGACTCAGACCCGGGCCTTAAGTCTGCTATTACAATAGTGTCAGAATGGTCTATCATTGACATCATAATAGTTGATTTTGACCAAGTTTGGTAATCTACTAACATAATGGCGTCATTATGACTTTCCAATGGTCAGCCACTGACACTCCATTGAAAGAAATGGCATAGAATGGCAATCTCGTACATAATGACAAACGAATATTTGACGTATGCGGACAACTGCCAAAATTTTGACAGTTCCTTTGATCAGTGACCTAGCATTAGAACATCATTGTGCAGTCATTGCTTTTAATTTTTTTCGAGACAGCTCGATTTTGTCATTCTACCACAAGATCATTGACCGATCAATGATCGCCCATTATAAATTATCAGATTACAAACTTTTAGCAAAATGACAATGGGATCGTGTTGGAATGACAAATTTATAAAAATAGCAGACTTGGGCCCCAGTACTTACAATATACTCTGTACTGCAACCGGCTCTTAAGAATTGTTGCAGTTCCCTAACAGGGTGTTTGACTGCAATGTAACATGCATTAACAACATGTATGCAATAAATAATCAAAAAAAATATTCAGAGATGCTAATGCAAAAAATATTTGCCGGTAATTGGGTATTTTTGTTAAATATTTGTAAATGCTATATTTAAAAAGCTGAAAGTACATTTTCCTTCAAGCAAAAACTCGAAAAAACTACTACTTGAAATCCTCCATGGTCCGGAGCCAGGAGTGGCAGGCGGTCGCCACCTTCTGCGAAGCAGTAATGCTAGCAAAGGAGGCGGCCGATCGCGTAAGGCAACGGTCCTTATGCCCCAACCGCCGCCGGGATTCCGATCCCGATTTTCGGTCGCCGTAGGCGCGGGCTTGCGGACGGCAAGCGATGGGTGGCTCGCCGTCCGACCGCCCGGTAACCGTCCAGACCGAGCCCAAGTCGTCGACAGCGCGTACTGGTCCACGCGCGCCTCAGGGAGATGTCAGCAAATCGTAGGGGCCCAGCAGAGTCGCAGCCTACTGGGGCTACGGGTAGTGTGAAAGTGAATCCCGGGGCTCTGGGACGAAGGCAAAGAAGGAACAGAAGTGAGTTTTGAGTCAGTAAAAGTCTGACACTATCTCCCGCCCGCCCAAGAGCGGGATTTGTCATAAGATGAGATTTTCCAACTCAATAATAAAAAAAAAAAACTTGAAATCCTCTCAACCTTAGTTCGGTCTAGTGTTGCAACAGAACTCTGCCTCCGCTTCTGCAGAAGTTCCGCAAGCTTTTTCCGTTTCTAGTTCCGTAAAGACAGAAGAATACATATAGGAGCGCGGGGTGGGGAGCCCGTAGACTACTGGACACAACGAAAAAGGCGTGGAGGGACGGGGGAGGCGTACATAAAAGTGTCGCAGCGACTTTCTTTGTTTATAATAATAATATATTATAATTTCCTAGAGCAGTTTTAATTTAATGATTTCCCAAAAAAAAAAGGAATTAGTGTTTTTTTTTTAATGATATAGACTAATGCTTGACTGCGATCCCACCTGATGGCAAGCAGTGATGCAATCGTTGATGGTAAATAATCTTGCGTATTGAAGTATTTTTATCTATTAAAACTGCCATAACATTGGAAGCTGCGACCAGAAAGTTTTGAAAGCATAATGCACCGAGGCACGCCCATATCAGGTGACCTGGTGACCTATTTACCTAGATATTAGGATGAAAAGTAGGCTGTGTGCATACTTTGGGTTCATTTGGGCTATGTGACATTTTAAGACTGTTTTTTATCGAATGTTGCCTTCAGTTATGGACTCCTGGTAAAATGCCATGAGTATAGAAGCGAAGGGACGGTAGTAACCAGAAATGATGATAACAGTACTTAGTTGTATTGTTATAAGAGAGAGAAAGAGACATAACGATGCTTCTGTCTCTCTCATTTCAGAAACGGTTTTTCATTACAGTCGTGTAAATAATAGTGATGAACTCACGAATGACGTACATACAATAAATCAAAGATCACGCTTCACCGCTCACACGTTGACAAAGTACTAGGCGCCCATAACGCTTAAAGAGCTTTTGTATGTTAATAAGACCTTCATAACATGCCAACATAACGCAATATTCGAACCCCGATCAAATCTCAACCTAATCATTAACGAACAAGATTCAATTTCAACAAACTACGTTTACGACCTTTGGTAAATAAAATAGAAGCAAGGTAATTCGTAATTAAAATGGGAAATTGAATTTTCATCTCTATATATAGGGCGTAGGGTTAATAATACGATGACGAAGGTTGTATGATACGACCTTTTCGGATTGGGGGCCGGTTCGAATGCACTCTGACGTCAGACCTCCCCGAACCCTTCTGACCTAGATAAGTTGTCGTCAAGCGGAAAATATCAGCGCTCCGCAGCGGAAAGCGCTTTGTTGTTATACAGCGTCTAATGGAATAACATTTAGAGCTGCTGAATCTAGCGGTTTATAACAAAGAGTAGATAACTGTCGTACTGATTCTGTACCATCAAAACTATCATAGTTTACCTTATTTTATTACTTTATTTTTGTCATGTTTAAGGGCATTATACATGGAATGGTACTATGAGACAGACAGACAGGAAATTGGGACAGGCTAAGGTACAATTGTGTAAAAAACTGAACCTTATTTGGATACTAAAATCAGCTGAACATAGAAAAGTGTAAATAAAGCGCTTGACGCTAACAACCGTCTAATTATACAACGTAAAAAATGACGCGATGCATTCGCTGAACGGTCAACAGTCAGTTGTCATTTTTAAAACATGGCGTCTTGAAGTCTAGACTTGTCACTAGTGATGGGAGTTAGCTGTATCGATTATTTTTTTATCGATTAATCGGTCTAGTTTCGATTATAAGTATTGTTAGTGATCACGTTGTGGTTTTTTGTTGGAAGAGAAACACGGTGTTAACTTTCACTCGACGACTCTGTTTTGATGGTGAAGTAATTTTTATTACAACTAAAGACTGTTATTTTATTATTTTACAAGAGTTTACGAATGAAGTAATTTTATTAACATCCATTACAAATTGATTTGTTTTTTTCCTTTTATTTGTTGCCCAAAATATAGATATTGAAAGGTCAAACATTGATTGAAAAAAAAAAAACTTTTTTCTAGTAAATTTTGACAACTAAAAGTACCAGTTAGTGATACAACTAATTAAAATAAACTAACTTGACTTTGAAAAACAGTACATATAAGAATCATTCTTTCAATGAAAAAGAATCACAATCGCCACTACTTTAATAAGGGTTTTCTAAAATAACGTTAACCAGGTGGCAGCACTGAGTATTCAGGTCCTGGCACCTGTCAAAATGCTTATGTTAATGACATTAGTTAAATTGACGTCAACGTCATGTATACGTTTTCAAAAGTAGAAGAAATTTCGGCTAAGTGGCGCCAACTGGTGTGAATTTTCCCATTTTTTTTTCTATATTTTTTTTTATTATTCTTGATAGGTTCGCGCTTGACCGCTATCTCACCTGATGGAAAGCGACGATGCGGTCGACGATGGAACGCGCTTACCTAGAAGTAACCTATTCACTCTTGACTTAAAGATTCCTGGGTAGTAAGCCATCAGGGAACACAGATTCCGGCAAGGAATTCCACTCCTTAGCTGTAGGCACAATGAATGTGTTCCCAAAACGTTTCGTGCATATAGGTGGGATGTCCACCATGTACCGGTGGCACATTGCCGTATTTGCCATATTACTTCAGCAAGTTTGAGGACACTTCTACCAATCCCTACATATTATAAGCCTACTAATTTATCAGGATATGCACGTGTTGATAGCCTTCATTACTCATTAGTATGCCGTTAATAGATACTGCCTATTGACCCGAAAACTCCACGAACACTTTAGACACCCACAAGTTGGTACTTTGGTTACCATCTATACATTTCTATACAACTATACCTAAATAATAATGTTAGATTTTTGACATGTATTTTTTTTTTGTTCCTACATGGAATAATAATTGGTATTAGATTGGGCAGTAATTCATAATTTTACTAATTCATATAATGAGTACTTTGAAATTGAATTAAAAACTGAACAAAACCGCAGGAGCCCAGTAGGGCCAATACTAAGGCTATGGGAGGACTTCTGAAAAGGTTACCCGTGGTTATAGCACGCAAAGGGCAACTTAGGGCAGAATTCACCAATAAAGTCGGTCTATAGTCTACATCTCTTCTAATCTCTCCTTTCGCAGGTCTGCTGGAAGAAATTTCTTTTTGAAATAAGCAGTACCTTTGTACAAAATTTTATATTAAGATACCTGTTCTCTTCTGTGTGTACATAAATAATAAAATAAATAAATAAAACTAATCGCGTTTTAACGTTTGGCTCGCATAATCGCGTTTAGCCGCTGTCACTAGTGTCACTTGCAAAAATACAACAAAATAAAAATACAGACAAGTGACACTAGTGACAGAGGCTAAACGCGATTATGCGAGCCAAACGTTAAAACGCGATTAGTTTTATTGGTGAATTCCGCCCTAAATGAACATAGGTGTGGTTATAGTCAGTTAAGTCTGACGCGCCCTTCTGCTCTGCCCTAGAGCGCAAGAAGATCATTACCTCGTGCTAATAAAACCACTCTCATATATGATAACCTCTCACCCTCATTTCACTGGCCTACATTTTCACTGAACCCCGCAAAAGAGGACGAAAATAGAAACCTATTCTTAGCGACTGTATGATCTTAAATAATCCATTGATCGAGAAAAGATGAATTGACGTAATCTTTGAGAACGAAGATGTTGAACTGATTGTTTGTTGGAGGTAACGACTCCCACACAAAACTGCGTTGCGATTTTGCGATGCGATACGACGCCGCATCGTAGAAACCAGCCCCCCTAGCCAAGTTACGATCGTTTCGTTTGCGTCGAATGCGTCGAGTAGGCCACGCCTCCAATTCCTTTGTTCTGACGTCATCTCAACGCTCAGTCACGTGGTCAGAACAAAGGGATCGGAGGCGTGGCCTATTCGAGGCGTTCGACGCAAACGAAACGATCGTAACTTGGCTAAGGGGGCAGTATTTTTATACAAAACTAGCTTCTGCTAGCTGCTTCGTCCGCGTGAAAATAAGTTTCTCCATACAAATTTCCAACCCCAGTTTTACCCCCTTAGGGGTGGAGTTTCGTAAAATCCGTTCTTAGCGGATGTCTACACCCTATAATGAACCTACCTGCCAAATTTTAGGTTTGTTGGTGTTATAGTTTCTGAGATTTCGTGATTAATCAGTGAGTTACCACTCACTATATACACTCACTATATTTATAAAAGCATAATACCTTTTGCTTTTATAAATATATCAATATAGAAGAAACTGACTGACTGACATATCAACGCACAGCCGAAACTATTGAGACTAAAAACCTGAAATTTTGCATCAGGCTTTCTCTTATGACGTAGGCGAGCACAAAGAGAGGATTTTCCAAAATTCGGCCCCTAAAGGGACGAAACAGGGTTCTAAAGTTTATATGGAGAAACCTACTTAGACGCGGGTGAAGCCGCTGGCAGGAGCTAGTGGAAGATATATAAGAAGATTTTATACTAAACAACAAATAAAAACACTAAAAATAAAACAGCATGAATTGGTTATTATATGAAGCAGCAATTAGCGTTCCAAATACATATTAGTTTTGAGAAAGAGTGGGCGCGTAGTAGGAATATCTCACTATCTCTTTTGTGCGCACAAAACCTAATTTTTTTATGAATTTAATAGTGTTTATGATTAATTTTTTTATTGATTACTTGATTTATTATAATTAACATAATACTATTTTAATGGTTTATATTATTTAAGTATAGATCACCGACACATATGTATTAGAATCCAAAGATGTTTTGCGTCCGTTGCGTCACAACCACAGGTTCAGTTGAAAACCAGCGTCAGGCACTAGTTGCCTGGCATTTATGCTGAACTGCACCTATTTTGGTGCAGCCGTGAGGCACGCAACTATATCTTTTTGCTACTGTTTTTTTATATATTTTTGTTTTATTTTTTTTAGTGTTTAGTGTTATCTAATATTATTTTTGTGCCATGTGCTGCACCAAAAACAAAAAAAAAAACTTTTACTTTTAAAAAAATATTTTCTATGATTTTTTTATGAATATGCATTTTTTAATTTTTTTATGAACTTTGTTTTTTTTTTGGAATTTTTAATTTATTTATTTTTATGAATTTTTACTGTAGCTTTAATCTATAATTTATTATTTTATGCATGTGGTGTTTAACTGTGAGTGATTGTTGCGCTGAGGTTTATTTTATATAAGGTCCCATTAAAATAGTGGGACAAATTTTAACACAGCGTTCAGTACGTCTAACCAAAGATATCCAAGAAAAAAAAAACAGTGATTAAAGTATTTTTATTTTGACCTATATATGTGTTACAATGCTGTATTCAGTGTTTACAACCGTTGGTGAACCTAATTTAATAAAAAAAAAATAATCAGTCAAATTCAGTATGTTTTTCCTTACACTGTTAATTGACAGTTTCCTTTTCCACCAATTTGAAAGGTTTCTAATTTGATTAATATTGAACAAATTTAAAATTTTCTTTCTATATTGCGATTTTAAATAAAGTTACTTTTAGATAGAAACAATTTAGAAAAAAAAACCGGCCAAGTACAAAAAAACAGGGTTCTTGAAATACAGCCTGGTGGTAGACAGACAGACCGGGGGCCCTGGAACGCAAAGAGCAATTGAAAAAACAATGGGTGGGTTTGAGTCAGAGAAGATATTAGTTAATTTCTCAACTACAAAAATTTGTGAAAAAATCTGGTTTCTAATACTTTTCTGTACATATATTTATTTATTTATTTTATAATTTATGTACACACGAATAAAGAAAGAAGATACATTGATATATACCTACATAGTATAAGTCGCTTTACGTGTATGTTCGTTTATCATTACATTTAGTATTAAAAAAGTTCTTACATTAGTGTTAATTAGATCAATTCACATACTCGTAATGTTGACTATAAAAAAAATAGGGCAAGGCGAGTCGGTCTCGCGCACCGAGAATTCCGTACAAACTTACATAGGTAAATAGTTCAGTTCCCGAATCGAATCTAGATGATTTTTTAAATCGCAAAAAAGTATTTTTTTTTTGTGACGTGACTACTAATTTTCAGTTTAAAGATGTTTTTCTTAATTTGTGCTATAACACGTTGCTTCATGCCAAACAGGATTCTAGGTCAACGGGAAGTTGGTACCCTATACATTTTGATTTCCATACGAGGGTCAAAATATGCTCCTAACCTTTTTTTTTTAATTTATATAAACCAGTGCTTGACTGCGATCCCACCTGATAGTAAGCAGAGATGCAATCATTGATGGTGAGGCGCACTAGTTTATTAAGAGCCTATTCACTCTAGCCTTGAAGACACCTAAACGAATCTTAAAAGGTATTATCTTAAGATTGCGTTAATTAAGAATTATGATTTTTTCTTCATGTCTGCTACTTGGGGTGACCTTAGTATTCAATATTAATTTCAGCTTCATACCTCTACGCGTTCCTTAGAAAAAGCGTCTTAACAGACGGACAGACTGACAAAAAAGTGATCCCAGGGTTCCCTTTTTGCCGACTTAGGTACAGAACCCTAAAAACAGTTAAATTTTTCATTAGACATAATGTAATTAAAATATAAGAACAGCTGTCTTCTAGGCCATGACGTCAACCCGATGAATCGGTAGTCCCCGATCTAATGAGACACGGCGTGTGTATTTTTATCTCTATGTTTAGACTCGAATCTTGACCTAATTGTTCAAGTCACTGCTTCCTTCGACCTCTTTGTGATCTACACTTTTTTTTTTATTGATATAAACCAGTGCTTGACTGCGATACCACCTGATGGTAAGCAGTGATGCAATTGTCGATGGTGAGGCGCACTAGTTTATTAAGAGCCTAATCACTGTAGCCTTGAAGGCACCTAAATTATAGTTGGACGGGAAGACCGCAGCAGGCAAATTGTTCCAGTCCTTCGATGTATGCGGTATAAACGACGAAGCGAAACGCCGGACCGTTGAAGTTAACAACGTAAGGGTGGATACTCGAAGTACGTCAGGTTGTCCGATGGTAGAAAGAAGATGGCGGAATCAAGTCATGCAATTAATACAGTACTATTATAAAAAAGTAAATTTTGTTTTTTTTTTTTTTGTTTGTGGAAGGTAATCTAGGGAAGTACCTACAGTTCCGATAGCAAAAATTTTTTCACCAATAAAAAGCTGTTTTATTCATGAGTGACATGAGCTATATTTTATGTACGGGGGCGAAGCCGCGTGCAAAAGCTATATAATATATTAGTATAGTAGTAACTATGACCTGTTGAAACACAAGATCAAAATGATACAAGTGGAGAAAGTTTATAATTATGACCGAGGCGGCATTCACCCGAGCCGCTGGCAAGGTTCTTATGGAGCCGAGTGTTGCAGTGACCCACGTGATTCAAACAACGTTTTTCAATACACTTATGAAGAAATAAATAAACAGGGGTTGACCAGCGACTCGTGGTGGTCGCTTACCGCTTATTACCCAACCTGTTAACTACTCTAAAAATATAATATTTGTGCCGGAGGCGCGCTCACGTACTTTTCCGCACTAGTGCGGAAAAGTATCAATTGCGTGAATAAAAGTGGTAGGGATAAGAGTGTGTATCTAGTAAGTGTATTGCAAATTTATTTCAATTAGCTTTACCAGCGGCTTCAAACACGTGAAAGTGGTTTTTCGATACAAACTTTGAACCCTTGTTTCATCCCCTTAGAGGTTAAATTATCAAAAATCCTTTCCTATTCTTTGTATACATCAAAAAAGGCACCTCTGTACAAAATTTCAGTGTTCTAGGTGCAAGGGTTTGGACTGGACGTTGATCTGTCAGGGAGAGACTCTGGACTTTGCCTTTTATTTATATAAATAAAAATCAATGCCACTTTTCGTTGTAATTTTATAACTCAAGAACGTGCTCACCTGTCCAAACCAAATATTGAGGCTTTGTTCGGACTATTTAGTAGATGGCTTATGTGAAGTTTGCACAAAATCGGTCGAGCGGTTCTTCCTTTATCACATTACTAGCAAACCCGGCGAACTCCGTTTCGCCACCTGATGGCTTCGTTTTATGTAAAAAAAAAACCCATATAAAAAAAAAACCTATAAACCTCACGGAGCCCGAGACCTTTCCAACGAATGCAAAACCGTGGAAATCGGTTCGTGCGTTCTGGAGTTATAGCGTCAGGAAGGAAAACCCGCCTTATTTTTATATAGTAGATTAAGCGGTACAAAGTTCGCCGAGTCAGCTAGTACTATAGATAAAGATTTGCAGCCATACGAAGTCGAGGCGAGACACTATACTATATAAAAATCTTCCTCGTTTCTTTCTCTTGCTGTTAGTAAAAACCGCATCAAAATCCGTTGCGCGGTTTACGAAGGATAAGCGAAGAAACACAGAGCTGCGTCTCTGTGTTTCTTCGCTACGTGTAAAGCGACTGTTTGAAAACTATGTACCTAGAGATGTAGAGAACAGATGCGGGCCACAAGCCGCGTTTCCAAACCAGGTTACCTCAATAGAAAGTTATAGCACCAAAACATTGGTAAACATGACAAAAACGAATTCGAAAGAGAATACAACCAAACAAATAATAAACATCATAAAAAAAAATGAATTATATGGTATGGTCATGTAAAGAGGAGAGATGAAACACATGTTACTAAAAGAGTTATGAGTATACATGTGGATGGATGGAGAGGGAGGCCAAAGAAAAGATGGACAAATTGTGTGAACAGTGATATGAAAGAAAAGGAAGTTAGTGATAGTATGACGGTTGAGAGGATAGAATGGAAGAAAAAAACGTGTTGCGCCGACCCCAAATTAGATGGGACAAGGGCAGGAAGATGATGATAAATAAAAAAAAAAGAAATAACAAATAAACAAGAACAGTAATCTTCGTCGTATAATTTGCCTGCTGCGGTCTTCCCGTCTGATTATAATTTAAGTGTTTTCAAGCCTAGAGTGAATAGGCACTTTATAAACTAGCGCGCTTCACCATCAACGATTGCATCACTGCTTACCATCAGGTGGGATCGCAGTCAAGCACTAGTTTAATAATAATAATAATTCTTTATTGTTGTAATACATGTTCATATAAGTGGACCCCTGACTGAGCTAGGTTAAGTGCCTGTATTTCAGGAGCCAGTGACTTCTTCCATTTTCATTATACTATTTTACATTGAAATAAATATAGACATTGAATATAAAGAAATAATTTAGGTAAAACATTATTTGCACAACTTGAATATAAAATTAATTAAATATTATATTAGTTTATATAATTTAATAAAAAAAAAAACTAACCGCTACAAAAACACGAATAGTGATGTCGCAACGTATTCTCAAGTAGTAATCGATTAAAAAATAATCGATAGAAAAAAAAATTAGCTACTGTGAGAGCGTGCGTATAAGGAATTGACGCAACGCTGGCTCGGAACCTTGGCACGGTTTGTGAACACCGATCACGACTCAAACGAACGTTAGATATTAATATTTCGATTAACGTTTCGAGATTAGTGGGTAAGAGAACAATAGCTGTAAGTAATCTCATAATAGATCCCTTATTTCTCGTGGGGGTAATGTTAATTAATTTATTATTAGCAACTTTATCTGCCTTCTTATTCCATTTAGGGATTGCAAAATCCGGACTTTTTAGAAATCCAAATTTCTGTACTCTAGTCCGATAAAAATCCGGATTATCCGAATTTTCGAACTTTTGAGTGTTTTAAGCGTTTCGCTTTGTCGTTTATACCGCGTACATCGAAGGACTGGAACAATTTGCCTGCTGCGGTCTTCCCGTCCAACTATAATTTAGGTGTCTTCAAGGCTAGAGTGAATAGGCTCTTAATAAACTAGTGCGCCTGACCATCAATGATTGCATCTCCGCTTACCATCAGGTGGGATCGCAGTCAAGCACTGGTTTCTATCAATTAAAAAAAAAAAAGTTAATATGATATAACTGAAATAAATAGCATAAATAATTTAAAATATATATTTATTCGCTCAATTCACAGCACGACAGAATAAAATCAACTAAAATAATTCACAAAACTTTTAGGCATCAATAATTTTTCCCGTTATAAATTCACGTACCGTCAAACGGGGTGAATAGGAACGCAGGGGTGAATACGAACAAAACTTTGGTTACGTTTTTCACATTGGTATATTGGTATATAATTGATTTCTATCAAAGCATTCGTTTTTATTACAATCAATGAATAAATAGGAGTACTTATATGCTGTGAAAAATTGTTAATTAACGCGAAAATCCCCTTCAAACTTTTGTTCCTATTCACCCCTGCATTCCTATTCACCCCGTTTGACTGTAATCATTTTTAATATAACAATAACAGAAACTTTAGATAATTAAGCTAGCAACATAAACTAATAAAAAAAAAAACATTAGGGTTGTGTAAATATTGTAAGGCACAGACAACAGTATAGAGCCGTCTCTCTTTAATTCTCCTTTTCAATGGATTTGCCAGTAGCTTTGCAAATATCGTCTCTTGGTTGTCTAAAGATTTTATCAAAAATTGAAAAGTTATATCGGCCGTTAGAATAGTGGCATCTCTGCTTCGAGCCGAATTCGCGCAAATACACTACACTACACCTAATCTTACCAATTCAAATATCTTTTAGACTACTTTTAATGGAAATTTGTGGATAAAATCCGAAAACAACGAATTTGAGTTTAAAAAACCGGATTTCAAAATGTCAAAAAAAACGGATTTTTCAATTATTTTCGGATTTCAAAGAATCCGAATTGCAATCCCTAATTCCATTCAAGTATTACGTAAGTAGAATTTAGTATTTACCTACTCGTTCCACAATCATTTGATCAGCGAGGGTATTTGAAAGCGTCACTCATCAAACGTCAAAGGGCGACTGAAGAAACACAGGTGAGTTTTAATCAGTAATAGTCTGACACTCCCTCTCAGTCCACCTAGCCAAGACGGGAAGATGCTGGGGAGCATATGATAGACCTCCACTTTCTGAAAGGGAAGGGACCGTTATTCACACGCGGGTGAAGTGCACATTGGTGGAAATTACTATTAGTCGAATTGACGTAATAATTATGATTTAATAGTTTTTATCCTTTTATGTTAGCTTTGTTTTCTATTGTGTTTGTTATCTAAGTTTTTTGCGGTTAATATCTGTATTTTATACGCTCCAGCTATCAAACCAAACCACATACCATTTGCGCTCACTATATAACAATTAATTTCTCGTTACATTTAAATTCTAAAATAATCGATTACGGCATCATTACTACACTTCTCACGACAATGGAAGAGTCCCATCTCTAATAGTGACGTAATCTCTTAGTGTTTTATGATAGCCTAGTACTTGACCGCTGACTCATACAAAATGTCAATCCCGTATTCGTTCAGTTTGATTCTATGGCTTCCATTACACGGGCATGCAAGCGTCAATCAAAACCATCAATCATGAATGATGTTTGAACGACGGAATTTTATCGCCATACGTTTTTCGTCATGCAAACGTCAATCATCGCATTACACGGTAGGATTTTCGTCAGTCAAAATATTTGACTGTGGCAAAACTGACAGCAAGACCTATCGTGTAATGGACGCCTATGGGCTTTCCTTGGCTTTCCCAGTACAGATTTGTCATTATTATTCTACTCTTCTAATCCAATTTATTTGTCAGCACAGCATATGCGGCGATCAGCATTCTAGCCATGAAGTTTTTGGTGGAATTTCTTTGAGTGAAGTTCAGTGGCTGTTTTAATTTTAGCATATTGATTCCTAGTGGATATTGTGGTGTAAAATTGTAAAATGTAAAATGTCTGGAGTTCTGGACAATATTTACAATCATTGAAACAGACGCGATCTCAGTAAAATGGGGTTGAGTATTTTATTGTATTGTCTACCTCAGTGAAGTTTTCCTAGGAGGTTGACTTGATACATTTGGTGCCAAATACTACAAAAACAGTAGAATATGGACATCCACGAAGACATGGCTTAAAGGACTATCCAAGCCAAAAATATTATCCAAAAAAACATTCTAGCCATTTCATTATGAGAATCATAGACTTTATTCTATTCATATTTGTTTTGGTCAAAGTCATTCATTCCATTTTCAAAACTTTTCTCTTGATATGCCCCTCCTCAATTCTCTGCATCACATGTCTTGGTAACAAAACGACTTATTAGATTTTTCATTATAGATAAATTATTAAAAAAAAAAATCTTTACAATTAAGAACTTTCCAACAGCCAAGAGCAAGACTTATAATTTCGAATACAGAACAACACGCTTGTTAAACCAAGTAAGCTTCGTGGACCCGAACAAACCCGATTAAACCCGAAGCAGGTTCCTACAACTGAAGCAAGACTGACGTCATCACGACAGCTATGCGAGCCTAGTACACAACGGTGAGTCAGTAACGGTCAATTACTACGTTTTTTACTGCTCATCTGATCAGTGATGCGCAGTTGTTGGACCATGTGGTTCTGCTTTGGTGGAATACATCAATATTATGATATAAATAATTTATGCTACGTTTTTTTCTTGGTGTTTAATATGGGATACTGGGGCCATGGGTTAACTTCCAGAAGGGAAACCCGTGGGAAGGAACATAAGTGCGGTTTTAGTCAGTAAAAGTCTGACACCCCCGCTGGCTCCGCCTTGGGAGAAGCCATTGAATCATAAAAAAATGTGATCCAAAATGTAATATGAAGAGAAATATCTTATATTTGCTTTTCGCAAGGGTGCACTCCCGTCAGTACCAATTACAAGAACTTTACAATTTTCCGGGAAAAAAAAATCTTATTATGGCACCCAGCGACACACGAGCCAAATACCCCTATGCCGAATACCGCGCTGTCAACAGCGCGGTATTCGGGGACCAATTTAAGATTAAAGACTCTGTGGTCTTAAATTGGTCCCATAAATCAATGTTGGATTCAGGCCGTACCTTGCTGTCTTTTCCCAGTGACGCCCTAAGCCGAGGTCCTTTGCCCTTAGTATGTAGTCATTTGATCCTGGTGCTGTTCGGAGGCTTAAAAGTCCAGTTAGACGGCAAATTTATAGGTCCTTCTGCTAAAAACCAGTTTACGTAATCATGTTTGACCACTATCTCACCTAATATCAAGCGATGATGTGGTCGACGAGGGGTCACGCTTACGTAGGAGTAACCTATTCACTCTTGCCGTAAATGCCCCTAGGTTGTAGCTATCAGGAAACATAAGACTCCAGCCGGGAATTCTAGCTCCTTAGCTGTACGCACAATGAATGTTTCCCCAAATCGTTTCGTGCGCATGAGTGGGATGGCCACCATGTAGTAGTAGCATTAATAAGTACAAATTAAAGACAAGGTCTCAAGACGTATCTTGAGACTTTAATTTGTACTTATCTATTATTTTGTATCAGAAATAACCAATCACTAGAAACTGGCCTCAGATTCGCACGGGTGTTATAAATCATTGAATTTTATTTATTTATTTATAAGTCATGTACAGTAGTGTTATATATATGGGCGGACTTAATGCAACAAGGCATTCTCTACCAGTCAACCTCTGGCTTAAAAAAGACAACACTGTGGTAGGCTTGCACAATAAACCAATAACAGATACCTCAAATAGAAAAAATAAAATAAAAAATAAATAAGTTATATATAATAATAAAATACATTTAAATGCTAAAATTATAAACTAATAAATACTATGAAAAATATCAAATCATTAAGAGAACTTAATAATTGTGACGAAGACCAAACTAAAGTTGAGAGGACTTCAAGTAGTAATAACAATAAAGTAGTAGTAATTTTCGACTTTTCTCTACGATAATATACATGTTTTATATACCTAAACCTTCCTCATGAATCACTCTGTATATTGCTGAAAACTGCATAAAAATCCAATCAGTATTTTTTGAGTTTATTGCTTACATATAGAAAGACAGACGCGGATTTTACTTCTTTACGACATAATATGTTCAAATACATATAATATAGGCTAGGGGCCTATATTGTATGTACCTATTGTCTAATTAATATTGTAATCAATGTAGGTAAATGTATATTCATAAATGGGTCGCACAGACAACGTAGTGATATCATATTGTGGTTTGACAACAGTTAATGTTACTAGCCGAAGCGATGATATTACAATGTTTAACCACTGCGTTATCATTGTACTGTATAATTAACTATACCTACTTATATATTAAACATATATCATACTAATATTATAAAGGAGTTATGAGTATACATGTGGATGGATGAAGAGGGAGAGAGAGGTAAAAAAAAGATGATTGTCTCCTCACACAATCTAGCCATATTTTTTTTGGATGAGAAAAGTTGAAAGGAAATCGTTTGTCTTGGTATGGTCATGTGAAGAGGAGAGATGAACCGCTTGTTACTAAAAGAGTTATGAGTATACATGTGGATGGATGGAGAGGTAGGCCAAAGATGGATGGATTGTGTGAGGAGTGATATGAAAGAAAAGGGAGTTAGTGATAGTGTGACGGGACGGACCTAAATAATATGAAACAAGGGCAGGAAGATGATGATAGCCCCTATGGTTTTGCTGACATATCTTTGAAGTTTCTTTCTAGAGTAAATATCAGCAGAAATGTCAAGAATATTGTGTCCTTCTATTTATAGTAGAACACAAGGTGGTGCGAGGGAGTGTAAGACTTTCACTGACTAAAACCCACTAGTGTTCCTTCAGTTGCCCTTATGCAATCCATGGCCACAGCAATTCTTTAGAACAATTCCGCAATACCCATGCCACTTGAGGCCTTAAAATATACAGATATCCGAATATCCCAAATTACACGCAGTAGCCCAAATTACCTTTCCTCTGCCCATATACTTTAAAACTTATTATAATGCACTTTCACTGACATAGAATGGTTCGAACTTCTTTTCGTGTTTCTGGCCTTGTTGTATGAAAGGCAGACATAATTATACATTGCGATGCGTGTTACGAAATTGGTTGTTAATTTTAATAGGTTGCCTCTATTTTATTAAGGCCCTTGCTCCCATTTAATGTCATAAAACAGTGACTTTCTGAAGCCTAGTGCTCGGTAACGGCTAGGTCAATAGGTTTGAATTATTTTTTTTTATTATAGATTCATGTACCTACAACATTATCAACATGTGATGTTTTTGTATGAGTAATACTATTTTCAAAAAAAAAAAAAATAATAACATGACATTTTTTCGCTTGTTTGTCCTTTCAAACGGCTTTGGTCTTTAGAAATATGTTTACAGAAGAAAAATTGCTGCTTAAGTGTTCTCCAGAATGTAAATCGCGAAGAAGTAATGCTAGCTAAGGAGGCGGCCGATCGCGTGAGGCAACGGTTCTCACACCCCAACCGCCGCGCCGCCGTGATTCCGATCCCGATTTCCGGTGAGCAATGGGTAGCCCGCCGTCCGACCGTCCGGTAACCGTCCGGACCGAGCCCAAGTCGTCGACGGCGCGTATTGTTCCACGCGCGCCTCAGGGAGATGTCAGCAGGGTCGAAGCCTACTGGGGCCATGGGTAATGTGAAAACGAAACCCGGGGCCCTGGGACAAAGGCAACGAAGGAACAGGAGTGGGTTTTTAGTCAGTAAAAGTCTGACACTATCTCTCACTCCGCCCAAGAGCGGGATTTGTCATTAGATGATTTTCCCACATGAAAATAAGCATATGTAAATCAATCAATATTTTTTCAAAGAATTTTTTTTAAAAGCTCAACGGGTCTCTATGCGGGCGCAGGCGGCAGTACGGGTATGTGTGCATTTAACTCCGGCCAGATGTTCAATGGACTATACGCCTTAAGTGAATTATATAAATTAGTTTACTAATATTATGAGAGGTGAAGTTATATATTTTACCAGTCATGTCTAAGTCCTATGAAACTATGTCCATGTGGCATAAACTGAACAAAATCGAGCTGTAGGCCTTGTGGTAATGACCCCGACTTAAGAATCGTACAGTGTTGATAAACCCAAGCAGGCGGTTGTTTTATGATGAACTAGTGCTTGACTGCGATCCCACCTGATGGTAAGCAGCGATGCAATCTTTGATGGTGAAGTGCACTAGTTTATTAAGAGCCTATTCACTCTAGCCTTGGAGACACCTAAATTACAATCGGGCGGGAAGACCGCAGCAGGCAAATTGTTCCAATCCTACGATGTACGCGGTATAAACGACGAGGCGAAACGCTTAGTTCGGATCGTAGAGGTTTCAACAACGTAAGGGTAGACACTCGTCGTACGTCAAGTTATCAACAATACTTTCAAAAAGGTGAAGGAAAACATCGTAAGGAAACGATGAGAAAGTTAAAAAGACATGTAACGTCCACCAACCCTAACTGGGCCTGTGTGGTGGTTTACAACCCATTCCCTCTTCTAGAGAGAAGGGCTGAGTCCCAGAAGTGAGACCATTAACGATGAGGTTGGCTTCACTAAGGCAGAGAAAAAGAAGAGGAAGAAACCTACTTGTCAGAACCAGTGCGGTACCGCGCTGGCAGGAACCAACATGCTGCTGCGTCCAGCAGTACCTACAACACAGCTGTATGTTTCGAGGCTACATCACACCATGAAGGCTGAGGAGATCGTAGAGTATGTACGCAAGACAAACTGGACATTGAGAGTCGTGCAGTTGGAGCCGCGCCATAACACTAATTTCAAGTCGTTTGTGGTTCGGGTGCCGACACACCATTTGGAGACCTTCCTCAAAGGAGTGTTTTGGCCGAAGGGTGTCGTGTATCGACGATTTCGTGGAAGGACACCGACCTTGCAGCGGAACACGACGCCGTCACTTCGTGTACAATAGTTTAGTAATTGTTATAGTTTATTTTATATTTATGCATTAGTTTATTACTTTGTAAGATTATTTGTGTATTTTATCTATGGACCTTAGCTACCAGATAATAAATGATATTTGTTAAGACTGATTAGGCTATTGACAGAATATTCAAGTCACATAGCGTGTAAACAGAGGGCAAGCTTACTGATATCAGCCTGCACAAATCCAAACTCAGGGCTGCCACTGACAAATCCCAGATGTAAAAACCCAATAACACATTTGCCTGACCCGGAAATCTAACCCAAAACCTCATACGTCCACTAGTCAAATCAACAGACCGTCAAAATAGTCAAAAGAAATAAAATTACCATAGAAATCCCCCAAAAGGAGATAGTTATCAATATCCAAGGTACCAGGGTATTAGAAACTAGTAGGAGGTGTCAAAACTCACTGTTTCCAACTTCTCATCGTCACACGAATCGAACACGTTGGCGCACTCACCTGTAAACAAAAAAAATATTCATTAAATAAATGTCGATAGATTTTTATGCGCGCCTGGTATTCGAATTCTGCTGAAGGTTGTGTATTTATTAATAAATTAAGCTAATTTATTAAAATCTATTGCGATAAATAGATTTTAATAAATTAAAACTTAAATACATTAATTCAAACGTAAACAAACCTATGATAATTTTAACCGCATTTGTAAACAGATCGATTTTTATGGTAACTAGTTATCTAATTCTTGGAACTTTTTAGTGTATATGTTACAGTCGATATAATGAGAACTTCATCATCATCATCATCATTTCAGCCGATAGACGTCCACTGCTGGACATTGGCCTCCCCCAAATGTCGCCACAATTAACGGTCCTGTGCGTCTCGCATCCATCGGATTCCCGCAACCTTCACCAAATTATCGGTCCACCTTGTAGGGGACCTTCCAACACTGCGTCTTCCGCTACGTGGTCGCCACTCCAGAACCTTTCGGCCCCAACGGCCATCTGTTCTGCGAGCAATGTGCCCTGCCCATTGCCACTTAAGTTTGGCGATTCTTCGTACTATGTCGGCAACCTTGGTTCTCCTGCAACTATCTTCATTTCTGATTCGATCACGCAAGGAAACTCCGAGCATAGCCCTTTCCATTGCCCTTTGGGTGTCTTTAAGCCTTCTGATGAGGCCCATTGTGAGTGACCACGTTTCGGAACCATATGTCAACACTGGTAACACGCACTAGTCATGACTTTTTTTCTCGAGACACTGTGGTTATCGGACAAGAAGACACCGCACAGCTTCCCGAACGCTGCCCAACCGAGAATGAAAACTTATTATAATAATAGTAAAGAATGAAAACTTATTATTATTTTTATCTATTCATTTTCTCAAGACCCTGAAGTCCTGGACCTTTGGAAGGCGTCCGAGGGGCTGAAGCCAACTCGCAAATGCCCACTAGACACTTATCAAGGAACATAGGACCAACCAACAGCATTATATGTAGTTAGTTTTTGGCCAATTAAAATTATCTAAACTTTTTACTTCTGAAAACATGTACTATTGACACTCCTGCATAGATAATTTTATCATACTCTTATCGTATTTCATAGCAAAAAAAAAGCTTTATCCTGTACCAACTCTCATTGTTTTATACAGTCGGTTACGAAGAATAGGTCACCTATCTGCATGAAAAAAAATGTTATCTAACCAGTTTATCAATAAATAAATAAAAATAGAATTCTAATTAAATTCAAAATTCGTAGAAAGCCAATGAAATATAACAATTTTAAACAAATCATCATCATCTTCCTGCCCTTGTCCCATCTTATTTGAGGTCGGCGCAACACGTTTTTTTCTTCCATTCTATCCTGTCAACCGTCATACTATCACTAACTTCCTTTTCTTTCATATCACTCCTCACACAATCCATCCATCTTTGGCCTCCCTCTCCATCTATCCATATGTATACTCATAACTCTTTTAGTAACATGCGTCTCATCCCTCCTCTTCACATGACCATACCAAGACAAACAATTCCCTTTCAACTTTTCAGTCACTGGCGCCACTTTCAAACTTCCTCTAATATGTATTTTTTAAGTTTTTAGTGTTTAAGTTTATATGTTGTAATTGTTATTTCATTGTGTGTACCTGTGTGTGTGTGTGTGTGCCAAATAAACGTGTTTTCTTTCTTTCTTTCTTTCTTTCTAATATATTCATTTCTCACTTTATCCATTCAATCATTATCCAATAAACAAATTCAAACAACAAAAAAGATTGTCACCAAAAACGATGTTCTAAAGCTAAGCTAAGCTTTATAGCATTGTTATAGAGGACACTTTTTTTTCTTATTTGTTTACCAAATCTAAAAATTATTAATGATAATTTAGTAAATAAAACAACTGGCCAAATGCGAGTCGGACACGCCCACGCACGAAGGGTTCTGTACTATCCGTAGCAATAAACGGCAATAAAATTAAATATTAATTTTATTCTGTACTTGTTATTATAGTAAAATGCAGGACACATGTAGGTTTTAGTTAGAAAAATTTGACACGTCTTCTCGCTCCATCCACATGCGGTCTTCCCGTCCGATTATAATTTAGATGTCTTCAAGGCTAGAGTGAATAGGCTCTTAATAAACTAGTGCGCCTCACAATCAACGATTGCATCACTGCTTACCATCAGGTGGGATCGCAGTCAAGCACTAATTTATAACAATAAAAAAAAATGTCCCATCTCAAAAAAAAAACCATAATATATGCTTATGCCATATCCTAATGTTTAAGTTATAGCATGTAAATTACTAACAAAAATGGTTCCATTGTTGTCCAAAAATTAAACAATTTATTAAAAACGAATGCACATAGCAAGTACACAGTTTGACTGGCCTGTTGGTCTAGTGGTTAGTGGCCCTGACTGCTGTGCCGGAGGTCGTGGGTTCGATTCCCACCCAGGACAAATGTATGTGTGATGAGCACGATCATTTGTTCTGTGTCTGGGTGTAATTGTATCTATATATGTATGTATTTAGAAATATATAAGTATGTTTATCAGTTGTCTAGTACCCATAACACAAGCTCTGCTTAGCTTGGGACTAGAAGGCGTTGTGTGATAGTTGTGGAATATTATTATTATAGTAAAATGCAGGAAAAAATGTGGGTTTTAGTCAGTAAAAAATTGACATGCCTTCTCGCTCCATCCATAAGCGGTCTTCCCGTCCGATTATAATTTAGGTATCTTCAAGGCTAGAGTGAATAGGCTCTTAATAAACCACCGCCTCACGATCAACGATTGAAAAACCATATGCATATGCCATATCCTAATGTTTAAGTTATAGCATGTAAATTACTAACAAAAATGGTTCCATTGTTGTTCAAAAATTAAACAATTTATTAAAAACGAATGCACGTTGCAAGTACACAGTTTCAATGTACATTTGAGTCACCTGAGCATGGCCGGATCTACTTAATGGCTAAATGGGCTGCAGCCCAGGGCCCCAGGGATATAAGGGGCCCCCAGTTCTCATTAAAAACAATCTACAATGATACACATTTACAAAAACTAAGTGTTCAGTCGGCGGTCTTCTCGCACAGGGCAATCTCTTACAGAAAACCAAAAGACAAAGTATATTTAGACTTTCAAGTTAGCTATAGTAACTCGTGATCTCTTGTTCCATTAGGACGACATTTCTACAGTGATCGGTCGTGGTCGAAAAGGTACACTGTACGAAAAATATAAACTTCTTCTTAACAAAATGCCAATGAATTTGATGACTTAGGTGGGCCCCCAAGTAGTGTTAGCCCAGAGTCCAACAATTTCACGATCCGCCTCTGCACGTGAGTACTTTAGTTAAAAGCCATTAGGGCCTTGAGCACCGATTGCGTTCATCAAGGGCCGGGATCAGCCACGCCAGTTGGTTGGACACGTAATGAGGCGAGACGAGACTGTTAGTTTGATAACTATATTTTAAAGTAAGTAGTTTTATTTTTAAACTAGCGGTCGCCCGCGGCTCCGCCCGCGTTGATGTCGGTAAGATCTACAATTAATTAGAACATTTTATGGTTCTATCTTTTATAGTTTAGGCAGCGTACGCAAAATAAGTAACTTGTTGACTTTTTACACCTTGTGTCCGAAAAACTCAAATATCTTACGGAACCCAACTTTTTTCCAAAATAAAATATAGCCTATGTTACTCGTGGATAATGTAGCTTTCGAATGGTGAAAGAATTTTTAAAATCGGTCCAGTAGTTTTTGAGCCTATTCATTACAAACAAACAAAGTTTTCCTCTATATAATATTAGTTTTTAAATATAATATTATTTGGCCCAATACCTAATGTGTGTAATGTTTCATTGTTCGTTTTTTTTTTTTAATTTCATGCTCTCTCGATTGTTATAATCACATTCATAATAAACTAGCGGTCCCAGGCAGACGTCTTCCTGCACGAAAGCTGGGATTTATGTCAGAAAAAAAAAATGGAGAACCTGATTGCAGTGCCACCTCAAATATACACACCAAATTACTTTCAAATTGGTCAAACCGTTTAGGAGGAGTTAAGTGACAAACACACGTAGGTACAGAAGAATTATATAATATAAAACTTATTTATATATAATATAAAAATTATATAATATAATATAAAAATTATATAATATAATATAAAAATTATATAATATAAAACTTTCCATCAGGTGAGATAGCGGTCAAGCGCGAACCTATCAAGAATAAAAAAAATAAAACAAAATATAAATTTATGATATTCCATCAGAAATTTATAAAGTCGAAAACTAAAATTAAACCTGAATATAGTTTTTTCAGAATCAGTAACTATTCAGTTACGATTCCAATAATTTTTACACTATGTTATATTTTTTTTTCCCAAAAATATTTAAAAAAGGTTCTAATTTGGACGACATTGAACTAAATACAACACAGGTCGCGGCAGGTCATAGTGGGCATTAGGCGCCAGCACACAGCTACGTGCGAGATCAAAACAACCCCTCAGTCCTAGTCGCCCGGATTACCCGGTGACCATGTATTTTTTCGTAGAACCAGATAACATAACAAGCTTATAACTCGAAACGATCGTAACTTGGCTAGGGGAGCTGATAGTAAGGGATGATGTGGTCAACGATGGAGCACGCTTGCCTAGAAGCAACCTATTCACTCTTGACTTAGCTGTCAGGAAACACAGACTTTGGCAAAAAATTCGACTCCTTAGCTATACATCCAATCATTTAATATTAAAAGGAAGGACTGCAACAATTTGCCTGCTGCTGTCTTCCCGTCCGATTATAATTTAGGTGTCTTCAAGGCTAGAGTGAATAGGCTCTTAATAAACTAGTGCGCCTCACCATCAACGATTGCATCACTGCTTACCATCACGTGGGATCGCAGTCAATTAAAAAACAGATAGTTTTTACCAAAAAACACAATATCTTTCTTTACATAACGCTAAACAAATAGATGAATCATAAAATACCAGAGACTGTAAACACTTCACTCTCAAATCAAATTCACCAAACATAAATGATTATTATTTATTTTGCAAATAAGTTTTTTAAAAACACTTTTACACGTCAATTTTTTCTTCAGTTTAAACTAGATGAAGCCGGTGTTTCCTAGCTGACTACCCTGAGAAGAAACACCGAAACGAACTCAGGCGTCAAAGTCTCTTTTAAAGTCCATACAGTAAATCATCATCAGTCAATCATTTGTATGTATGTATCTAAGTATATATATATTATTGTTTTCCTAATCTAGTTTACTATTATGTTGCACCTACCATGTTATATTTCTGCGCCACCCTAAGGTCGACTGGTAGAAAATGCCTAAGGCATTAAGTCCGCCTTTGTACAGTGTTTCTTGAGTAGTGTGAAAACGAAACCCGGGGCCCTGGGACGAAGGCAACGAAGGAACAGGAGTGGGTTTTTAGTCAGTAAAAGTCTGACACTATCTCTCGGTCCGCCCAAGAGCGGGATATGTCATAAGATGATTTCCCCACCCAATAAAAAAAAAAAAAAACTAGTGTATAAAGTTTTAATAAATAAATCATATGAAACCATGCAGATTAGTAGCATAATAAACAAGGATCTGTCAAATAAAATTTCAGAGATCACAAACATTTTCCCCACCACACTATAAAGATGGAAGTTCCCTCCCTTCCAAATGAAAATTTCAATACTCTCAGAAAATTGAATCTGTTATAGGTATAGGAGGCGTCTAGACGGGGTCTAGACGGTTGAGACCTAACCTAGGTCAACGCTCAGACGACAAAGGGACCCTCAGCACGTTCACCTGCTAGACTGAGCTAGATGTATGTGTGTTTGTGTGTGAATTGTTAGCTCGGAAATGGAAAAATGCTTTTTGTTTTTTTTTTTTTGGGTGTGTTTATTTTGAGCCATTTGAGCATGTTTTTTTTGTTCCAACTTGAATATTAGGCTTTTGGCTTTAGTATTGTCATGTTTACCTTAGGTTCCAAAAGTGTCCATATCGTTTCTTGCACATTTTTTTCCAGAGAGATCTACGCTTTGGAATGTGAAATTAGTATTATTTTTCCGACTGACTTTTTGACAAATCAAAAGTGCTTTTAAATGATTTTTTTTTAACTAAATTTATTTAGCGATTAGCGATTTTATGACATTAATTCTATTTTCTTTTTTATTGTTAAGAGGAACTCGAAGAAAAAAAGATTTGGAACGAAAATGTAATGCAAGGTAAACCCATGAAGGACACAACTGTCTCCGGCTACATTTTGTATGTAAATTAAACTGATATACATATGTATATATCACGAGTATGACCCAGGACTACCCATGACCTTTCGTATCATTTGCAACATACTTTAAATTAAGTCACTTTTTTAATCTATTTTAGTTTTACTTTGTTTGCATAATTTCTTCACACAAACAAATTATGTAGTATATATTATATTTATTGTATTGTATCTGTGATTCATATCTTGTTGTGTCTATGTATATATATCATTTTATATAAACCTTTTCTCTCTCTTTTATTGCACCTACCACTATTCTTCTCTGCATTACCCAAAGGTTGACTGGTAGAAAATGCCTAAGGCATTAAGTCCGTCTCTGTACTTTTATGTGCATAAAGTATATAATAAATAAATAAACACTTAAAATCGAAAAGAACAAATAAAAATAGAAGAGCACAAAGGTGTTGCAATGAAATTTCTTTCAGCAGATGTGTAGACACAGTGAAATAATTTAGAAAAGTTATCTATAGTTAATTAAATCATACAATACATATACAGGGTGTCTTTGACATCGACGCAAACTTTGGACCCCCGTTGCAGTGTGTATCAGAATGGCGGGTGTAATTTCCAGATTTGCCTAAATTTATTACAGTTATTTGGTACCTTCTGTGTACCTTTACGTACCTCTCTTGAAAATCTGTGTACCTACACCCGTATGATGATATTTTAAAAATTAGGTACACCCGCCATCCTGATGTCAGAACCGTGGGTGTACTGCTAACCAATATATGTAGCCAAGCGTACTGTTTATGTAAATTTGGTACCTCTTGTGTACCTGCAGATAAAAGTATTAAATAAACGAAATACTATATATAATAAGGTTGCTGCGAAAAATAAAAAAATATTTTTTTTTATTACACGACGTTCTTTGTATTTTATAATTATAATACTAACTAACAATAGTAACGACGTCAAAGGATAATAACAATCTTCGGTAATTGAACCTAGAACCTCCATATTAAACATATTGCCAAGATTCGTTTAATAATGTGTAATATATTTAATAGTAATCCCAAACCTCCGTGTATCATTTAGTCACTGTTGCGTGCGTGACTATACCGGCAATCGGAAATGAAATTAACGGACACAATTTACACACAGACTCAGGACAACACTTTAAATGTGATCCGCAAATTGTTGTTTTATGTGGAGATTATCCTTTGACGTCGTTACTATTGTTAGTTAGTATTATAAAATACAAAAGAAACGTCATGTAATAAAAAATATTTTTTTTATTTTTCGCAGCAACCTTATTATATACAGTATTTCGTTTATTTAATACTTTTAACTGCAGGTACAAATTTATATAAACAGTACGCTTTGCTACATATATTGGTTAGCAGTACACCCGCGGTTCTGACATCAGGATGGCGGGTGTACCTAATTTTTAAAATATCATCATACGGGTGTAGGTACACAGATTTTCAAGAGAGGTACGTAAAGGTACACAGAAGGTACCAAATAACTGTAATAAATTTAGGCAAATCTGGAAATTACACCCGCCATTCTGATACACACCCGTTGCATCCCTTTAGGGGGTGAATTTTGCAAAATCCGCTTAGCTTCTTAACGGATGTCTACACCCTATAAGAAACCTACCTGCCAAATTTTAATTTTGTAGGTGTTATAGTTTCTGATTAATCAGCGAGTTGTATTTCGTTTTTATTTTATATAGATTATGTAAGAATTTAACACCCCTAAGCTTCGGATAGCACGTAAAGCCGTTGGTCCCGGTTGTCTTTATGCTAAAGGTTATGCTTCCAAGTTGGTCCCATATAAATATTGTTATGATCTGATGATGAACTTCGAAGATATGGAACGGAACTCCTCATAGGGTCACAGCAGAACTGTCGTAACAAGTCAAATTGATTTGTTTATACGTGTAGTCGAGTCTGACTGAAAGAAGAGGAGGGGAGGATATATCGAACTGATCTGATGATGACGCCGGAAGGTAGGCCTGGGCCTGGCTTATTGATTCCAATAAGCTAAGCCTAGGCCTATGATAGAAACACCGACATCCGAAATTAAAGTTATTTCGCACTTTTTAGTGTTTTGTTTTTATACTGAAGTCGGTTGTATTTTTTTTGTAAAAAGTTTTTTTATTACATTTAGAATAGTGACAAATACGGATTGATTGAAGTGACCTGGGCAGCTAGCGGAGAGGGAGTGTCAGACTTTTGATGACTAAAACTAAGCCGTGTTCATTCACCCACACGCCTACAGTGTTGGTAGGTACGTTGACACTGAAGTTTATTTTGTTTTTGTAATATACACACCTATTTTTTAATTAGTACAAAAAAAATGGGCTCTATTTGTACCCGTTACTGATCAATTTGCCTGCTGCGGTCTTCCCGTCCAACTATAATATAGGTGTCTTCAAGGCTAGAGTGAATAGGCTCTTAATAAACTAGTGCGCCTGACCATCAATGATTGCATCTCCGCGTACCATCAGGTGGGATCGCAGTCAAGCACTGGTTTATATCAAATAAAAAAAATAAAAATATTTAAGTAGTCCAAAAAAAAACATATTCCAAAATTGTCCACGAAAATTTATCATAATAGGTAAATTCATAATTGAATCGATTATTCATAACAATTGCTACTAGAAAATACTAAGCGCAGTGTTATTCCATTGTTTTTCATTCATAATATTTCCATAAATTAAGTGAAATTTTGGGATATAAACAAACGCTAATAACTTTGCTGTTTAAGAATATTATTTATTGAGGCTTTACTTAAATAATAACAAGACCTTTTCTAATAAGCCCTTCAAGTATTTGTACTAATTAAAAACTAGTGGTGTATATGTACGAATTATATTTTGTGTCATATAACCAATATAGTTGAGTATTGTTGGAGCTCGTAATATTTATATTAGGGTTCTGTACCTCGAAAGAAAAAAATGGAATCCTTATAGGATCACTTTTTTGTCCGTATGTCTGTGTGTCTGTTAAGACCCTTTATCTCGGGAACGCGTCTGAAGTCTTAAGTCCCTTGAAGCTGTGAAAAAATCAGACTTCTAAGTTAACGAAAAAAGAAAGAGACTGCCGTTTATGTCGCAAAAAACGTACATTTCGACACTCTCAAACGAAATCAAAACTCATAGGGTACTTCCCGTTGACCTAGAATCCTGAAATTTGGCATGAAGCAAGGACCTACACCTATAAGAATAAATCTGTTACGTCACAAAAAAAAAATACTTTTCTGCGATTTGGAAAAATCTTCGTAACTCAATTCGGGAGTCGAACTGTTTTCATAGGTAAGTTTGTATGGAACACTCAGTGCGCGAGTCCGACTCGCACTTGCCCAGTTTTTGCATTATAAAATGAAGAAGCGTTCTTTTTTTTCAAAGTGTGTAAATTTATTTATTTATTTAAAACTTTATGCACTAATGAAAAATTTTACAAAGGCGGACTTAATGCCTGAGGCATTTTCTACCAGTCGACCTTAGGGTGGTGCAGAGATATAACATGGCAGGTGCAGCTTAAAAGAAGACTGACAGAGAGGAAATAAGAACAATAATAAATATATACTTAGATACATACATACAAATAAAGAATGGTATTGAGAGAAAAACGAATACAACAAATCAAGAGTGTGATGAATCTACCAACTTCTTGCGAAAGTGTTCTCGTGCTTTCACTTTAAAAGACAACCGACTGGTTGCTGTCCTGATGTTCAGAGGAAGCGCATTCCAAAGGGAGATCGCCTGAACAAAGAAAGATGTGAATGTGAAGTACCATGGAGCAAATTTTATTAGATTACAACTTGTTTGACATAAACGAGTGTTGAGAGTCTGTCATGCTCACTAAAATGTCTCGCTGATATTTACGCGTGTGTTGGATCAGTCAGTTCCCTTCAAAATTGTTGAGCTGAGTGGTGTTGATGCACGCGTCATATTTTTAATTACTTTTTCATTATTTATTAAATTTTTTACATAAATAGAAGCGACCAGAAATATATGGCCAGGAGTTTTGTGATAGAGATCTGCGCTTTTTTAGGGTTGCGTTAAAATGTTATATTTTTGGATTGACCTGGAATTATAAGTTCAAATAAACCTTATATTAAAGGTACGTTATTCTTTTTTTTAAATGAGTTATTTATTGTTTTTTTTTGTATTTTTTTTGTAAAAAAAAACCGTTTTAAAAAACAACAATTTCATAGATAAAAACTTTTTTTTTTATATGATATAAACTAGAGCTTGACCGCGATCGCACCTGATGGTCAGCAATGATGCAATCGTTGATGGTGAGGCGCACTGGTTTATTAGCAGATTTTTATCAGCAGACATTTAGCTTTTTATCAGCAGACTTTTACTGAATGAAACCCGTCCGAAACGAGTCTGTTCTAGGAGAGTCCCGAGTCCCAGTAAAGGAACATTAAAAAGGCTATATATTATGCTACTTTTTGACACAGGGAATTAAAAAAAAAGTCCACTACTCAATTCAACTTCAACTCTACATTAATGGCATTTGTGGAAAAGACACCACAATTTTGCCAATAACACGTGCAAACTATTAATAGACCATCAAACGCTGGAGAGTATTTAAAGTGAATTAATAGTAAAATAAAAATAAAAGAATTTCTTTTGCATAACTTTAAGAACTGACTTTTTTTGGTGTTTTGATATTGGTCAAAGTGATTTTGACCAATCTCAATTTTGACTGTGACATAAGCTATTTAGCATAGCATAGTCGGCCTTATAATATTCCCACTGTTGGGACTCAGGCCTCCTCTCTAGGAGGGAATGGGCCATAATCCACCATGCGGGCCCAGTGCGGGTTGGTGGATGTCACATGTCTTCGAATTTTTGGTTCTTGGACATGCCGGTTTCCTCACGATGTTTTCCTTCACCGTTTTGATAGCAGTGGTGATGAAATAAATTACATAAAGTAATGCGCCTGGTTGGGTTTGAACCCGCGACCTACAACTCGTAAGTCGGGGCCGTTACCACTCGGCCACCACTGCTCCTAAGCATAAGCTATTGACTCAGGTGCAATAAAGGTTGAAAATGCTTTGTTTTCGAACATAAAGCGCGGCCCTGTGCGAACAAACAAAGAATTACAAACTTATACAGTATAATAATGTACATACAATATACATAATCGTTTATATAATTTTATACAAATGACACAGTAAGACAAATGCGATTTAATTATGACTTGTTTACTAGTTCTATTCATTTGTAGAATATTTTAGTAACTTTAGAATAGAATAGAATAGAATAAACTTTATTGTACACCAAAATAGTAACAAAAACTTTTAAACAAACTTAAATCTATGGGTACAAAGGCGGTCTTATCGCTGACAGCGATATCTACCAGACAACCTTAGGGTGGAATGTAAGAATTTGAAATAGAAAAAAAAGGGGGGTAGTCTGCGGTGTACTGCAAATTAATAATGTAAATATTAGATTAAAATTATATAATATAGCTATTACATATAAAAGACAATATATAAATATTATATATATATAATTATTATATGTAACTTTATATAGAAAATAGATATATTCACTCTAGAGACACCAAAAAGAACGAAAGTAAGTAAGGTTTTAGGTTTTGAAAAGACATGGAAAAAATCGATGCACAGTTTTAACAGTGTTTTTGCAGTGTTTCTTTTTTTGTCGTTTGATGACCAGGGGCCCAAGTCTGCTATTTTTATAAATTCGTCATTCCAACACGATCCCATTGTCATTTTGCTAAAAGTTCGTAATCTGCTAATTCATAATATTCGATCACTGATTGGTCAGTGGTCTCGTAATAGAGTTGTGGTAGAATAACAATATTGGGCTGTCTCGTACCAAATTAAAAGCAATGACTGCACACCGATCAAAGGAAGTGTCAAAATTTTAGCAGATTATCGCGTACGTCGGACATTCATTTATCATTATGTACGAGATTACCATTCTATGCCATTTCTTTCAATGGAGTGCCAGTGGTTGACCATTTGAAAAGTCATAATGACACCATTATATGAGTAGATCAACTTGTCAAAATCGACAATTATGAAATCAATGATAGACCATTCTGACACTATTGTAATAGCAGACTTGAGACCCTGGTAACGTTTGCGGGAGTCCGATGGATGCGAGACGCACAGGACCGTTCATTGTGGCAGCACTTGGGGGAGGCCTATGTCCAGCAGTGGACGTCTTTTGGCTGAAATGATGATGATGATGATGATGACAGTTTTAAGTTGTACAATAAAAAAAATATTTTATTATTACTTCATCACGTCATGATAAAGCCCCTGTTGTCGAAGGTCTAAAGTTCGAAGCCCCAAAAAAACTTAAAATGAAAAGCAAAAAATTGCACCTGAAACGGTTCGGAAAATTCTGAGTAACATGACAATGCAAGATTGGTTTAGATAACTTTTTTTTATTTTTATTTGAATGTGAATCAGCGTGCTTTGTTATGAATTTAAACTTCCATTACATTTTCAAAAGATCTCTCGAGTCAGCTGTTACTAAGAATCATCATTAGAATAGAATTGAATAAACTTTATTGTACACCAAAATAGTAACAAAACTTTTACACTAACTCATCATTCATCATCTCCCTAGATAATGATAGGCTCACCTTTGACCACCATCTCACCTGATGGTAAGCGATGATGTGGTCGACGATGGAGCACGCTTGCCTAGAAGTAACCTAGTCACTCTTGACTTAAAGACCCCTAAGTTGTAGCTATCAGGAAACACAGACTCCGGCATGGAATTCCACTCCTTGGCTGTACGCATAATAAAGGTGTTCTCAAAACGCTTTGTGCGTATGGGTGGGATGTCCACCATGTACCGGTGGCGCAACGCCGTACGTGTAGTGGTCCGATGATGGAAACGACTTGGTGGAATTAAATTTTTCCCAACCAGCTTTTTTAAGGGTGGAAATCATTCAATGACGTTTTTTTTTCATTCCCACTTATTCTCACCGCCCCCCATAATACGTAAATGACTGAATCGATTTTGATAAAAATATGTCTAAGATGTCCATGGTTCGAAAAACTATTTTCAATAAAGAAATCGCATCAATAACAGTTTACGCATTTAAGAGCAACCGTACGACAGACAGACACACTTTTGGTGTAAAATGTTTAAAAAAAAATACTTACTAGCACTAAATAAACAAAACATGACTTAAAACTAACTATCACAGATCAATACCCAAAAAAAAATCACAATACAAAATCTATCACAGACCACGCGTTTACGTAAAAACTTTCGAAAATCGAAAGCGAGCAACGCGACAGCTCCATACGACGTCTCGATGCAAACTGACAACATTGTTGCATTTTTGTCCGACTACCTACAGGTCATGTCTAGACGGGGAGGGGGAGGGGTAGGGGTGTGGGTTTATCAGGTCTATGCACTTTTGGGAAAGACTTTCGTTCAATCAACGCGAACAAAGGCCGGTCAAAAACCTTCTGTGTTTCAAATCATATGGTAGGGTACTTATTTGAGATGCTACTTTTATTGGCACTAAAGTATCTTACTGTTTACGTTTTATATTCGAGCAATGAACTTGAAGGTTACCTTCGTTAAAAAACCGGCCAAGTGCGATTCGGACTCGGGGGACTATGGGTTCTGTCGTACCGTCCGTTGCAAAAAAAAAACAGCAAAAAAAATCACGTTAGTTGTAGGGAGCCCTTAAATATTTTTTGTATTTTTTTTTTGTTATAGCGGTTACAGAAATACATCATACATAATAATTTTAACTGTCTAAGTATCACAGTTCATGAGACTGAAGGACAGTGGAGTGATAGAAATAGGGTCCCATTTTTACTCTTTTGGTACGGAACCCTAAAAACGTCATCAAATATGTAAGTAGACATTATTTATATACAAAAAAAAAACATTTTTGTAGATTAAGAAATAACAAAATATATGTATGTACACGAGCTTTTGCCATGTAGCGGAGATGAGAATGTTGAGATGGATGTGTGATGTGACGAGAATGGATAAAGTGAGAAATGAATATATTAGGGGAAGTTTGAAAGTAGCGCCGGTGACTGAAAAGTTGAAAGGGAATCGTTTGTCTTGGTATGGTCATGTGAAGAGGAGAGATGAAACGCATGTTACTAAAAGAGTTATGAGTATACATGTGGATGGGTGGAGAGGGAGGCCAAAGAAAATATGGATGGATTGTGTGAACAGTGATATGAAAGAAAAGGAAGTTAGTGATCACATAAAGAAAGAAAAGACGAGTTGCGCCGACCCCAACTAAGATGGGACAAGGGCAGGAAGATGATGATGATGTCTATGCCCGCATGAAAGAAGTTTCTCCAAACAAACTTAGGACCCCCGTTTCATCCCCTTTGGGGGTGAATTTTGGAAAATTCTTTTTCATTCTTCATATACATCATAAAAGGGACCTCTGTACAAAATTTCAGCCTTCTTGGTCCAAGGGCATGGGGTGGGCATTAATGAGTCAGTATGTGAGTCAACCCGACTCCCCGCCCGACTTACGAGTTGTAGGTCGCGAGTTCAAACCCAGCCAGGCGCATTACTTTGTGTAATTTATTTCATCACCACTGCTCTCAAAACGGTGAAGGAAAACATCGTGAGGAAACCGGCATGTCCTAGAACCAAAAATTCGAAGACATGTGGCATCCACCAACACGCACTGGGCCCGCGCGGTGGATTACGGCCCATTCCCTCTCCTAGAGAGGAGGCCTGAGTCCCAGCAGTGGGAACATTATAAGGCCGACTATGCTATGCTATGCTATGTGAGTCAGGTCTTTGCCTTTTATATTATATTCAGAAAAAAACCTGGCTCAAATATTAACTGCGTTAACTTATTAACTTTTTATTGCTAAATCAAAAAAAAAAAACTTATTTTTACTTTTGTAAGCGTTATTCTTTCAGACAATTCTTCTTCTTCTTCTTTTCGTGTCGATGTACTCTAACTAAATTTTTTCTGACCAGTATTTGGCAACCTCTACGGCTCTGTTATTGGCCTCGTATAGATCCTGAAAACTGCAAGTGGTTATGCAGGTTGGACAGCATAGCAAATGACGCATTTCCTGTGCAGCGGCTCTACACCGGCAATTGTGTTAGAGATGGGTCGAGGAAGCCCCATTTGGCCAAATTGTTTTTACAGCGGCCAACCTGGGCCCGCAGTCGGTTTAGAGATTTCCAGATTGGCCACTGCAATTCGCATCCAGGGGGGAGATGTTCTGACGGGGTGATAAAATGTGTAGGAGTTGGGTACTTCTGCTTCCATAGCGCGCTAACTTGACAATTTATAACTAACGAGTAGAAAAAGTCACCGATAACAGCCGCGGGCCCTAACAGAATACCAGCGCTGCGTTATTTATTTATTTTATTTTATAGAAGGCTCACAGACAAATAGAAAAAATGATATAAACATTGTAATATTATCAAATCGCTAATTACAAGCCTCCACACATATTTTAAAAAAGAATATATATCGATAAAAATAAAGTACACACATGTCAATTAACGTCGTATTAATTTTTTAAATATATCGCAGTATATGCTGAGTTCTGACTGGCCTGTTAGGTCTAGTGGTCAGTGGCCCTGACTGCTATACCGGAGGTCTCGTGGGTTCAATTCCCACCCAGGACAAATGTTTGTGTGATGTGCACGATTATTTGTTCTGTGTCTGGGTGTAATTTATCTATATAAGTATGTATTTAGAAATATATAACTATGTTTATCGTTGTGTGATAGATGTGGAATATTATATTATATTCTATAGTTAGGCGCCTTTTTGGCCTTGCACAGATCATACACTTATTTTTTATACTTAGTTCTACTATATTTTAATTCCAATGTATTCTACTGTATTTTTAATTTTACTGTATGTGTGAGGTACGAATATACGATTTTTCTTTCTTTCTTTCTTTCGATAACGACAGATACCTATTACAAAGGAACTCGACAAAAGAACTTGCTACATCAGCATAGCTTTTGTCAAAAGTTAACGGTACATTCATAAGAAGCCAATGTAACTACAGGTTCAAACCATGAAGGTAGGCAAAACTGGTTATTGTAAATCGAAACTGAGTGAGTTGCACCAACTTTAATAATGAGTAATCGTCCCTTAGCTAACAACACCGCATAAGTCATTTTTACCAACTTTACAGGAAACGAAAAAAACTGTGCGGTGTTGAGAGGCCAGCCGACTTGCACGCTGTCACTATTTTTCGAATTGTTCTGATTGGCTGAAATCTATATCATGTGACCAATTGTTAAAGGCGCAATGAGCGCTCCATCTAAAGGCATTCAAATGTGAAAACCGCCAATTTTCGACTTGAGCTGTGTTGTAAGCTAAGGGATGTAATGCCTCAGCCGTCAAATCTCTGGCTAAGTGAAATACAGGTTGCACCAATTTTGGAAACAGTTAAAATCTTTTTATGGTTCCGTACCCAAAGATTAAAACGGAAGGAGTCTTAGTAATAAGGTCCCTGTTACTAAGAATCCGCTGTCCGTCCGTCTGTCTGTCTGTCCGTCTGTTACCAGGCAGTATCTCATGAACCGTGATAGACAGTTATAATTTTCACAGATGATGTAGGTATTTCTGTAGCCGCTATAACAAAAAATAATACAAAAAACGTGATTGATTTGTACTTGGCCTGTTTTAATTGATATAAACTAGTGCTTGACTGCGATTCCACCTGACGGTAAGCAGTGATGCAATCGTTGATGGTGAGGCGCACTGGTTAAACGTTGAGTAAATCTTGTCATAAACAATGATAACGCTATCCGCTTACGGTTAAGGACTCCCACACAAAACTGCGATGCGATGTGAATTGCCGCGATGGGTTTTTGTGCGACAAAGCATCGGTTCAGGTGACCATACAATATGCGATGCGAATCAATTCACAATTTCTTACGATGCAACGTGCGAGCTCGCAGATTTTTACGTTTCGCTTCCTAAAGTGGATGACAAATATTGACGTTTCTTGACAAAAACTTAAGCGAATTAAGGGCTATATTTCACCGGGACACCATGGCGGCGCGACCATAGTGTCCCGGTGAAATATAGCCCTTACATACTCTTTGGTGGGGGCGTCACTGGCGACCGGACTGGCATCCGAGCTGGTCGCGCCACCAAATTGGTTGCGCAATCAAATGGACACCAGGTGAGTAACTCTCTATAGAGCTGTATAAATTTTGTTGGTACTGGCAACTGGTCGCGCCGCCATGGTGTCCTGGTGAAATATAGCCCTTAGGAGATGGCCGCAACCGTTTGATAAATGATAAATCCAAACCGATTAAGATTCAAGATTGAGGTTCGCGAGCATATTCGTAAGAAGTTGGCAGTAGTATCATCACAACGTTAATGTTTCTCTATTTGTCGTTTTGGACCAATATCTGTAAAGTTCATTAAATTATGTATATATTATATTTACCTATATTGTATTGTATCTATGATTCATTTGTATATCTTTTTTATATTGCCTTTCTTTTTCTTCTCTCTCTTTTATTGCACCTACCACTATTCTTCTCTGCATCACCCAAAGGTTGACTGGTAGAAAATGCCTAAGGCATTAAGTCCGCCTTTGTACCTTTATGTGCATGAAGTATAAATAAATAAATAAATAAATAAATGATATTTATTTTGTAAGTAGGTTTAAAAAAACACTTTTACACGTCAATTTTTTTTTTGTCATTTTACACTAGATGAGGCCGGTGTTTCCTAGCTGACTACCCTGAGAAGAAACACCGAAACAAACTCAGGGGTCAAAGTCTCTTTTAAAGTCCATACAGTTAATATGTAATGGTCAAATCACATGAGAACAGTGCAAATTTGTCTGAGATGGTCTTTTGAAGAAAGAACCATACAGATTTGAGTGGACCTGTCCAGTCAGTGCAAGCATTTGTCTGGTTTGGAACGGACGTTCAGCCCTGCGTTCAAAAATGAGGTTAGAGTTAACTCTAATGACGTCATCAGGGTAAATACTCTAAGCTCACATTTTTTAACGCGAACGTAGAGTACAACTGTCAATGATAAGCAACTGTCATTCCTGCCGCTTACACCAACCTACCCTGCTCGGAGTTAGAGTTAGTTGGGTTAACTCTAGGGTAGCTTCTCGAGTTATATAAGAACAAGCTTGGGTTGGTCTTACTTTAAATATGCCAGTTTTACCATCATCATCATTTCAGCCGAAAGACGTCCACTGCTGGATATAGGCCTCCTCCAAGTGCCGCCACAATGAACGGTCCTGTGCGTCTCGCATCCATCGTACTCCCGCAACCGTTACCAGGTCATCGGTCCACCTTGTAGCAGGCCTTCCAACGCTACGTCTTCCGGTACGTGGCCGCCATTCCAGAACCTTTCGGCCCCAACGGCCATCCGTTCTGCGAGCAATGTGCCCTGCCCATTGCCACTTAAGTTTGGCGATTCTTCGTACTATGTCGGTGACCTTGGTTCTCCTGCAGATATCCTCATTCCTGATTCGATCACGCAAGGAAACTCCGATCATAGCCCTCTCCATTGCCCTTTGGGTGACTTTGAGTCTTCTGATTAGGCCCATTGTAAGCGACCACGTTTCAGAGCCATATGTCATTACTGGCAACACGCACTGGTCCATAGACTTTCGTCTTGAGACACTGTGGTATATTGGACGAGAAGATACCGCGCAGCTTCCCGAACGTTGCCCAGCCAAGTCGGGTTCGACGATTGATCTCTTTCTCGAAGTTAGACCTTCAGTTTTATAAATAAACTATATTCAATTCTATTCATATTTATTCAGCCAGTGTCTATCAATTTCTCATGTGACTGCATCCTGACCTGTCGTGACCCCAATTAAAGAAAGTGACACTCGGGTCCTATGACCTTTTGGCTTTTATTGCCACACTTAATTTACTGTTCAGAATCATTTAGTCTTTGTTTTCTTAATTAAAGTCGACTTCACAAAGTTTCATCTGATTTTGTAGTTGTAAAAGTGAGTTGGAAATTTTTGTTCAATTTAACCTTCAAATAGGAAAATAATATCTGAATGACCTTTTGTTTTCGGTGGGAAAATCATTTCTTTTTTTATTCTTGATAGGTTCGCGCTTGACCGCTATCTCACCTGATGGAAAGCGACGATGCGGTCGACGATGGAACGCGCTTACCTAGAAATAACCTATGCACTCTTGACTTAAAGATTTCCGGGTTGTAGCTATCATGGGTGTGTTAGACTTTTACAGACTAAAAACCGACTCATATTCCTTCGTTGCCTTTCATATCAGGGCCGAGTCATCCTTTCAGCAGCAGACCCTCGGCCCCAGTAGGCTTCGACCCTGCTGGGGCCCCTACGGTTGCTAACATCTCCTTGAGGCGCGCGTGAAACACTACGCGCCGTCGATGACTTGGGCTCGATCCGGACGGTTAGCGGACGATCAGACGGCGAGCTACCCATTGCTCGCCGCGCCTGAATGATCGGGGATTAGATTCAATACGTGCAGGTAAAAGGGAATATGCATGTAATTTTTAACTTTCCGGACCGAGCTCGAATTGTTGACGGCGTCAGTATTCCGCCTCAAAGAGATGTAAGGAAATCGTAGGGGCCCAGCGAAGTCGGAGTTACGTGAAAGAGTACCCCGAGGCCCAGGAACGAAGGCAAAAAAGGAACATAGGAGTAGGTTTTAGTCAATAAAAGTCTAACACGCCCTCTCGCTCCACCCAATTACGGGAGAAGTCACTGAATCACAAAGCGTACCACCAGGGTTGCAGAAAGTTAAAGGTAGTCAACCGCCAACACAGTTGAGTGTTTCTAAAACACCAATAAAGGTACACGTGTCGTCAGCTCTCGAGATAGAAGGTCGTGACTGTTACCATTTCAACAGTTCACAACTGGGTCAAATGTCCCAGTAAGAAATGAACTTCATCCTCCGAGGCACGCGAGTTTAGTTAGGCCGCGTTCCTAGTATGTATTTACGATTATTTTATCGTCGGACGTCTGTCATCTCTAGCTGTTCCCATTATAACAACTGTTTATCGTGGCAACTAAACACAATTTACATATTTTACACATATCTTTCGTTTTATGTCTGACGTGGTAGCCGTACCCACTGTCATGTCAGTCTATTATCACTGCAATAAGTCGTAGACGACAGTTATTCGTGTCGTCTTTAAATATATAAAGTCACGACACTTAACACTACACGACTGTCAGTAATAATTACTTGTGCAGAACATCACGTCCTTTTTTATAAGTCAAAGCATCAAATGGCTTCTCGCGCTCTGGCTGGAGCGAGAGGGAATGTCAGACTTTTACTGACTAAAACCCAAAGCCACGGTAACTTTTTCGAACAACCCGCCACCCTGGCAGGACTCTATTCCCTAAATTGGGCAGTAGTGTATGTTATCTCCCGTCACCACTTCCTAGTGCATAGAAAGGAAGCGGTGACGGCGGCCCAGTTTGGTGGACAATCTTTAAGTAAACTATGACGTTAAAAAGTGCTAGCTTTCAGCCTAATTTTAATTATTTTTCCAGATATGTACAAAGTTTTAATTGAATCGCCTCTACTTGAAAAGAACATAGCTAAATATAAACAAAGAAGTGTTAGTTATTAATATACCAAAATACCAACCTATTTATAATGTAAGACTTCGGAAATAACGGAATATTTCCGACCTTGATCGGATTTCTTAAGAGGGTCCCTCCCGATCCATCTATCGTCAAAGTGAGTATAATTTAAATAATTATTGTTTCATCCAACACAATGTTTGATAAAGACCCAACGCGAAAAAAGAGAGGTAACGCCTGAACGGTATGCTAGCACTTAATGACACTTATTCCAGAAAATACGTGTCTTTTTTTTAAACCCTAAATGTATAGGGAAAAATTTTCGCCATTTGGAATCTCGATTAAATGTGCAAGGTTTCTACAAATATGTTCTCTTACCTTTTTAATTTATGAAAACATTATGAAGTGACAAAGTGCACACAAAAAAGCAAAGTAAAACCAATAGAAACCTAGATAATATCCACCAGATAGGTCAGGGTAGGCAAATTAGGTTTGCTGGCAGAAAACTCATTGTTGAGTTAAGCTCGCCTTTGTACATAAATTGTCAAATAATTGTATTATTAATGTTATGATTTGGGTACAATAAAGAGTTAAGAGAGTCTATGTTTCCAAAATATCTAGAAAAATATGTCACAATCACGTGAGAGCGGTTGTATGGAAATTTATCTCGAGTTGAGCACTCTTAATAACTTCGGTGCGTGAAAATATTGGATCATAACGTTTTCAAAAGGTGAGTGAAGCCGTACAAATACATAATTTAATCAGTTCTTTTCCAATTCCATATTTTCTACGATGTTTCCGCACTGAATGTTTCATTTTTACTATGACCTTGGCATTGGCTTTCGTTGTTGTAAATATAGGTACTTGGAAGTGGCCTATGTCCAAAACTGGACGTCTTTCGGCTCAAATGAAGGTGATGATAGGTAATTAGAACTATGGACCAGTGGCCTAAAAAAAGGACAAATTATTTCAACATAATTTTGTGCATGATATAGTTAGCTTTAGGTAAGAATTTAGCCAAAAACATAAAATTTAAACACTGTTTTTACTACACCAATGTTCTGGGCCGCAACTACTTGCACCTATTTTTAGTACATTAGGTTGTCATGTATCGACCTAAATTTGGGTTGGGCCCTACCAGGGTTATGGTCACAAATCCGGCTAAATGTGGATTCTCATGTTTGATTAATCAATTAAGTTTATTAGTATATATTAGATAACTTCTTCCGCTTTGAGTAGAGCGAGAAGGAGTATCAGAGTTACTGACTAACACCCACACATGTTCCTTCAGTTGCCCTTTGCGTTCCTGGGCCACGGTGACTCTTTCGAACAATTTCGCATTACACCGTATACCTTCAAGGCTAGAGTGAATAGGCTCTTAACAAACTTGTGCGCTGCATGATCAACGATTGCATCTCTGCTTACCATCAGGTGGGCTCGCAGTCAGGCACTAGTTTATATCATTAAAAAAAAATCTCGTCAGTCCAAATCGTGACACCTTGGCATCAAAATTGATGCATAAGCATCACTACATAGTATAAAACAAAGTCGCTTCCCTCTGTCTGTCCCTATGTATGCTTAGATTTTTAAAACTACACAACAGATTTTGATGCGGTTTTTTTTAATAGATAGAGTGATTCAAGAGGAAGGTTTATATGTATATTACATGCATAATAGAGAAACACTGATAATTTTAGAGGTTTCTCATGTGATGTCGTAAACACATTTTTTTGCACTTACATTGCAAACGCTGGCTGAACCCTACGCGGTAGATCTAAATAATGTACTACAGTATTGTACACCTTAAAAAGGTCTACAAAAAAATCCATGATGGTGTATGTCTATCTCTTAGGGATAACCCACAATAACCATTTTTTATCCTTAACTTTTTACGAGAAATAATGGCTTATTTACGAAGCGATTTTAAGCAATACAGCATTAATCCTTATCCAATTAAGTACCTTAAATACATTATGCATTTAATATAGATCAATATGGCTTTACACCATATAATTTAAATGAATATTTTCGAAGATATTACAGATTTAAAATGCAGGGACATAGCGGTTGCGGTGGTATCAGCATTGCACCCGTGCGAAGCCGGGGCGGGTCGCTAGTAAAGTATAATCAGTCTTTTTGGAGGCCTCTTCTCTAGGAGAAGGAATAGGCCGGTGCGGGAACAATTAGCATTTCAAAATTGATGGCTCGTTACCAAATAGTACTAATTTAAATTACCCTTTTTTCCACACACGAACTCCATTACAAAGAGCTGTGCTAATTACTTCTTTTAATGATTCGTATGTATGTTATCAGTAGTCTATATTAAAAGTGTCTAGTCCCACGTCGCGTCACATTTCGACCGCTTTCGTCCTAAGTCAAGTTCACGGACACTTCACGTCAGTTTTTGCGCCAATTTTTTATCTTGTAAGTAATTGTGGGTTTCGTATAGAACATGGAATCTAAAACGACTGAAGACGCCATTGCCTATAATAATCGTGCCCGTAAAATGTGCGCTGAGCACAAGTGACAGCTGGCACAGCTTTGCTGACCACACGTTTATTTGGATAAGGGTATGGGATAGACCTGTGGCATGAAACTGGACGAATAAAGGTTGATATTTTGTGTTTGACTCTGCAGTCAGGTACTAGGATATCATAAAATGTTAACAGATGACGTCACTTTATAGAGATGGGATTCTTTTAAAGAAGATTTGTCATAACATACCATGATGCTTCCTGAGAAATTGCCTGTGGGAAGAAAGTGGACGAATAAAGAAGGTTGATATTTTGTGTTTGACTCAGCAGACAAGTACTTGGATATCATAAAAAGCTAAGAGATGACGTCACTTTACAGAAATGGGATTTTTTTAAAGAAAAAGATTTGGCATCATCTACCAGGATGACCAATATTTCCTGGGAAAGGCCTGTGGTAACAAAATGGACGAATAAAGGTTGATATTTTGTTTTTGACTCAGCAGTCAGGTACTAGGCTATCATAAAATGTTAAGAGATGACGTCACTTTACAGAAATGGGATTCTATTAAAGAAAATTTGTCATATACCATGATGCTTCCTAAGAAAAGCCTGTGGGAGTGAAAATGGACGAATAAAGATTGATATTTTCTGTTTGAATCAGCAGTCAAGTACTAGGCTAGCATAAAATGTTAAGAGATGACGTAACTTTACAGAAACGGGATTCTTCCCTGGTGCTGATTGTATTGTAAAAGGGCAACTGAAGGGACACGAGTGGATTTTTTAGTCAGTAAGTCTGACTCTCCCAATAATTTTGTCATCATCTACCATGATGACAAATCTCCTCTCTGACAAAGTACCGAATTCGAGCGTGGGTTAATGCAAAGATTCGATGGTCTGTGGCCAAACATATATATCCGTATACCACCTACGCAAGTAAATATTATGAAGAAAATCTTCGGTACATTTCAAGAGGAAGTTGTTATTAAAAATAAAACGTAATTGTCTTTGTTTTGGTGTTTCGAGTTCGGCTTTCGACCCCGGCTCCAGAAAATGACTTGAGGGATGCGGAAATGTCAGGTAGTCCCGAAAAAACACAGGTAAGTAATGAAATGTATACATACGTGTAAATAGTCTATCACACGCACAAGCTTCACCACAGTTCTGCCTCCGCAGGCCGGTTTGTACACGGAACACCGTGCGTATGGCTGGTAAAACTCATACAATTTTACATGGCGTTCCCTGCCCATAAAATGCCCATGCCCAGAAAAGAGGACACCGGGGCCCTGGAACAAAAACCCCGGGGCCCTGTAACGAAAGCCCCAGGGCCCTGGAACGAAGGTAAAGAAGGATCAGGAATGGGTTTTAGTCAGAAAAAGTCTGACACGCCTTTTCCGTGTCAGAAAAGCAACAATTATCTATTTTTATTATCCTTACAAGTAACCGTAACGTCATTCAAAACCGCAGTCAAACAAACGCCAAAAAAAAACTACCAATCCTGCTGACACCCTCGCCAATCTCAGTCGTGAAGCTAGTGAACTACTAATCCTGCTGACACCCTCGCTAATCTCAGCCGTGAAACTATTCAAGAACACCAAAACACTCAGTCATTGCCACCAGAAATGAGGCAGCAAAACCCAGGATACGTTGTCGGAGTCACCAACCGCACCAAGGCCGTAGGGGCAACGCACTTTGTGCCGATACCCTGTACGAATTAATGCGCGTACACACTGTAGAGTGGCTAATAATAGGTCGATGTTTCATTTTGTGCAGCGGGTGCTATAGGTGGGCCAGGTGGGTGGAAGTAGTGAGGGGTGTGATATGGGTACTTTTTTCTCGTATCGAAAATGCATAAAATGGTAAGAAAGGTTCTATGAACTTTGACCTTTTCTAACGATCTCAAAGTCACGACGAATTTATTTTTTGTTTTAATTAATATAAACTAGTGCTTGACTTCGATCCCACCTGATGGTAAGCAGTGATGCTATTGTTGATGTTGAAGCGCACTAGTTTATTAAGAGCCTATTCACTTTAGCCTTGAAGACACCCAAATTATAATCGGACGGGAAGACCGCAGCAGGCAAATTGTTCCAGTGCTTCAATTTACGCGGTATAAATGACGAGGCGAAACGCTTAGTCCGGACTGTAAAAGTTTGAATAATGTAACTCGATGTATGGTTGCCAGATGGTAGCAAGGAGATGGCGGAATCAAGTAATGCAATTCCCGCGCACAGTCTCCAAAATGTATCCTGTAAAATGCCGAAAGGCTGGTTACCCCACGCCTGTGCTCCAGGCTTTGTAGATTGGACTGTAAATAGAAGTCTTTGTCCAGCAGTGGGATGTTACATTTTAATAACCAGTGTTTTTTTTTTTATTGAACAGCTGTTATGACTGGGTGTACCAGGCGCCCAGATAAGTATAGGATGTAAGTAGCAAAAAGCTATTTCAATATGAAATGATTTTAAAACGCAAAAGTTATTGCGATGTATATCGGAATGACGCACTCTCAGCGCCACTTAGTCTGAAGACGCTCCCATTCGATTGTCCTGAGTAAAAATAGCCAATGACTTACTTTTTAACTGATTTTATTTCACACATTTCACTGGGTTTCCTTGCTAAAACCTTCGTCTTTCGGTATCGGCATCTTTCTGTGGCGTTCAAAATACGGTCATGCAAGCGTCAATCAATTCTATCAATCATTATGATGCTTGAATGACGGAATTTTATCGCCATTATGTTTTCGTCATGCAAACGTCGTAGAGAGCGTAGTAGCCGAGTGGTAACAGCCCCGACTTACGAGTTGTAGGTCGAGGGTTCCAACACAGCCAGGCGCATTACTTTGTGTAATTTATTTCATCACCACAGCTCTCAAAACGGTGAATGAAAACATCGTGAAGAAACCGGCATGTGCTAGACCCAAAAATTCGAAGACATGTGATATCCACCAAACCGCACTGGGCCCGCGTGGTGAATTACGGCCCATTCCCTCTCCTAGAGAGGAGGCCTGAGTCCCAACAGTGGGAACATTATAAGGCCGACTATGCTATGCTATACAACCTAGGGGTCTTTGAGTCAAGAGTGAATAGGTTACTTCTACGCAAGCGTACTCCATCGTCGGCCACATCATCGCTTACCATCAGGTAAGATAGCAGTCAAGTGCGAACCCATCAATAAAAACCGGCAAAGTGAGAGTCGGACTCGCGCACTTAGGTTTTCAAAATTACGTATGTTGTATGGGAGCCCCACTTAAATATTTATTTTATTCTGTTTTTATTATTTGTCGTTATAGCGGCATCAGAAAGACATCATAATTTTTTTTCCCTGATCCTAGAATGCATCTAATGGATGGGCCTCATTTTTTATAAATAACAATAATCTAGCCTTATTTATAGACTAATAAGTAATTTGATTGAATCCTAAACTAATCAATTGTCTTTACTATGAATGTGTCCAATAGCACTTTTCTTATTATTCTCTATTAATGGGAATACACTTTGTTCTTGTGTTTATTAACATCATCACATCACATCATCTCATCTGTGAAAATTTCAACTGTCTAGCTATATAGCGGTTCATGAGATACCTACAGCCCGGTGACAGACGGACGGACAGGGTAAAACGGGACCCCCATGTTACCCTATGGGTACGGAACCCGTAAAAGAACATTTTCGTATTCCCCATAAAAATGCCAATTTAACGTACTGCCTATCTCTGAATGACGCAACCACCATAATCTACTCCACATATAACAAAAGCTATTTCCATAAAACCTATAAGAGGGACAGAGAAACCAGATGTAAATAACACATAACTCAATTATGTAAGAATTTACATAACATGTCATTATTTCGTCGACATCGCTGGGTGAAGTAATTACGTAAAACTATTGAGAGATGAGAAATTAATGAGCTTGATGAAAAAATGGACGAAAAGACCCACAAAATATCACACATAAGACCACCTTAGGATGATGCTGATGTGGAACGGGAACGCAGGGCATTGGCGGTACGGGCGAACATATTGGCCCATGGGTTCGCCCGATGTACAGCAGCGGTCAATCATACTTACTGTACATCCCTGTACTCGAGCGCCCTGTGGATCAACTGTACGAAACGGGCCGCCAGTGCGCTGCGAGACCAATACAACAACGCTTTCAGGGCACTGATGCGGCTGCTACGTTATTGCAGTGCTTCAGAAATGTTCGCCCAAGCCAGAGTCGACAGCTTCTCAGCTGTCATGCGAAAAAAGAGTGGGTCTCTTCTCGCCAGATTCCGTGGCAGTCGCAACAGCCTCCTGAAAGTGATTGCTGAAGGCATGATGAGAGCCCCACAGTGAGGCATTTTATTAAAAGCACACTATCTTTAGTCGTGTATTCGTATTAACATAGTTTATAAGCTAAAAATTGTTACTAACATCCTGTATTGTTTTTATTGTGGTATTTTTGTTGTGTGGACTATGTTGTCTGTAATAAAAATAAATTATTATTATTATTGTAAGTAAGATCATTAGCAATGATGCACTCGTCGAGTCGAGGCTTCAAAGTCTTGAGCATCGACGCCGAGTTGCTAGCCAGTCGGTGTTCTACCGGTTGCATTTCGGGGAGTTTGCTTTGAAATTGCATAGACTAATTCCGCCTAAACGATTATTTCGACACTGTCGAGAAAATCTAAATTCATTTGGTAGTTCCCGTTGACCCAGAATCCTGAAATTTGGCATAAAGCAAGGTCTTATAGCACAAGTATAGGAATAAATCTGAAAACTGTAAATTTGTTGTTACGTCACAATTTTTTTTACGATTCGTAAAAATCATAATATAAAGTCAATAAGGAGACTATTAAAAATTGTCAGCTCATTAACTTAAATGATATGTCATACAAATTCAAATAAATGTCATCAAAATAATACAATGTCATGCTCGAAATAATACCATGTCATACAAATAATAAAATGTCATCAAATAGAACACAACGTCATATGAAGTGAGTGTCACATAAAGATGTCGCCATTCTCAAATACCGTCAAGTCTAGCATGGCATCACTCATTGACTAGCCAAGTCAATAGCGTTACAACAGATCTATGTCAGAATGCGTACGCGCACACAATCAGAGAATTTCTGGAACGTGGATGTTTACAAACAGTAATCTGAAGCGGTTAGTATGCGGATGACGTGGTTCTGTGGTATTGTGTGTTTTTGAGACACAGATGTGATCACTTGTAGAAAAATACTCATCAGCTGGATATATTCAATTAGTTAGTTTTTTTAATACATCATCATCATCTTCCTGCCCTTATCCCGTATTATTTGGGGTCGGCGCAACACGTTTTTTTCTTCCACTCTGCCCTGTTACTCGTCATGCTATCACTAACTTCCTTTTCTTTCATATCACTCTTCACACAATCCATCCATCTTTTCTTTGGTCTCCCTCTCCCTCTCCATCCATCCACATGTAAACTCATAACTCTTTTAGTAACATGCGTTTCATCCCTCCTCTTCACATGACCATACCAAGACAAACGATTCCCTTTCAACTTTTCAGTCACTGGCGCCACTTTCAAACTTCCCCTAATATATTCATTTCTCACTTTATCCATTCTCGTCACACCACACATCCATCTTAACATTCTCATCTCCGCTACATGCAATCTTTTTTCATCCGTCTTTTTCACAGCCCAACATTCTGATCCATATTTTAATACAAATATTTCATTTCATATTGGCATTTTTTGAGGTAGGAAATCATCCAAGAAATCATTATAATAATAATAATATTCCACAACTATCACACAACGCCATCTAGTCCCAAGCTAAGCAGACCTTGTGTTATGGGTACTAGACAATTGATAAACATACTTATATATTTCTAAATTCATACATATATAGATAAAATTACACCCAGACACAGAACAAATGATCGTGCTCATCACACAAACATTTGTCCTGGGTGGGAATCGAACCCACGACCTCCGGCATAGCAGTCAGGGCCACTAACCACTAGACCAACAGGCCAGTCACAGGTGACAAATACACGTAAGTACAAAAGAATTGAAACGGTTTTCAGAAAACGATTTATTTGGAATGTTATTTGCTGTTCAGTACAAAACAATTGTATTGTACTTGATTATGCTTATGCACACAAATATTCCCCCGACTTACGAGTTGTAGGTCGCGGGTTCAAACCCAACCAGGCACATTACTTTGTGTAATTTATTTCATCACCACTGCTCTCAAAACGGTGAAGGAAAACATCGTGAGGAAACCGGCATGTTCTAGAACAAAAAATTCGAAAACATGTGACATTCACCAACACGCACTGGGCCCGCGTGGTGGGTAACGGCCCATTCCCTCTCCTAGAGAGGAGTCCTGAGTCCCAGCAGTGTGAACATTATAATGCCGACGATATTTATTTTACTTGCTTTTATTTATATAGCCTCTTTTTTTATAATGTGAATGTGAGAACACTGTAGACTCCGCGAATTCTTAGGTTACTTTGTATTATGATTATTTTTATTGTACTTTTTAGTACAATATTGACCAGTCTACACTGTCCTTACATAATATATCTACTTATGCTGTAATATGGAAATATCGTAACATCATTTTTTTTTAAAGAGTAACCATGGAGTTTCTTGCCGGTTCTTCTCCATAGGAAACGACCAATTTGGAACCGTGCACTAGCTTCTGACGTTTTATAAGTGTCCATGTAGGCCTATGTGAAATAAAAAACTTTTGACTTTATGCTATGCTATGCTATGCTTATGCTACCAAGTTCAGTGTCCAGGAAATCCATAGTTTTTTAACCGTATATAAATAGCTTTCGTTTTGAATCGTGTCTGTTACTAGGAGTCTCCTATTATAATACAATAAGTTATTTTTAGCCCACAGGAAAACCAAGTGTAACAATATAGTCACGCTTGCTGAGCCACGTTTTTTAATCTAATAAAAAAAAAAACTGGCCAAGTGCGAGTTGGACTCACGCACTGAGGGTTCCGTACAAACTTACCTATGAAAACAGTTCAATTCCCGAATTGAGTTACGAATATTTTTCTAAATCGCATTTTTTTTTTTAATGTATCTACAAATTTTCAATTTTCGTTAGAAGCTAGTGCACGGTTCTTTGTAGTAATGAGTATACATGTGGATGGGTGGAGAGGGAGAGGGAGGCCAAAGAAAAGATGGATGGATTGTGTGAACAGTGATATGAAAGAAAAGGAAGTTAGTGATAGTATGACGGTTGACAGGATAGAATGGAAGAAAAAAACGTGTTGCGCCGACCCCAAATAAGATGGGACAAGGGCAGGAAGATGATGCTAGTACACGGTTCCAATTGGTCGTTTTGGAGAAGACCGGCAAGAAACTCCATGGTTAGGCTTTTAAAAAAATGGTTGATCTTACAATATTTCCATATTTTCACAGTATCATAGAGCCGTAATGTAAATAGTTCAATCCCTGAATGGAGTCTCGAAGATTTTTCCGTATAGAACTTATTTGTGTTTTTTTTTTGACTTTAATAACTTCACTGTTTTCAGATTTATTCCTATATAAGACCTTGTTTTACACCACATTTCAAAGGGAATTTTGATTCCCTTTTTTGCTAATTTAGAAGTTTTATTTTTTCAGAGCTTCAAGGGACCGCAGACCTGAGTGTACGGTTTTAATTTCAACTCGATACCTCCACGCGTTTCCGGGATAAAGGGTCTTGACAGACAGACGGACAACAAAGTGATTTCACCCGCTCTTCCTTTTGAGGTACGGAACCCTAAAAATCATAGCAACATGATTTTCAGAAGGTTATGTAGTAAAAAACACAAACAATCGGCGACCAGATTATATTGCCACATGTATGGTTAGCTGTATTTCTTTTGCACTTGCAAAACCTCCCTTATTGCAACGACATAAAGACGGTCGAAACGTGAAGTTGTCGTAATAGGCGTGCGGCCGACTATGTGGTTTTTTAAGGGTAGTTCGACAAAAAAGCAGGTACCCCCACCCTGATGATAAATTGGTAAATGGTCCTGCCTAGCCTGGTATGAAGTATGTTTGAAAAAGTCAACGCGGTCCTGGAACACAAAGGGCAACTGAACGAACATGGGTGAATCATTAGTCAGCAAAAGTCTTAGGGCGGACGCTGCGTTACGTGGGCTCCCGCGGGGTCCCATACAAAAGTGCTCCGCCATGGGTCGCCGCGCGGGCACCCGTCGCGGGCAGCCCAGTGCCTGTTTTGCTACGCAATAATACATTAAAGTTCTGCATCGACACGACTACATACACACCGTTAAAGTTGAAATCGTATCGGTCGTTGTGACGACGCTTGGAGAAGGCGTACATGTGGAAGACGTCTTTCGGGTGAAAAGATAATGATGATGGCAGAACCTCGTTGATCGATTGGACGCAAGCGCGACAGACAGCCTAGCTAGAGGTACCCCGCTCTAGGGTGGAGCTCGAGTGTGTTCTTTTTTTTTTTTTTTTTATTGGGTGGGAAAATCATCTTATGACAAAACCCGCTCTTGGGCGGAGCGGGAGATAGTGTCAGACTTTTACTGACTAAAAACCCACTCCTGTTCCTTCGTTGCCTTCGTCCCAGGGCCCCGGGTTTCGTTTTCACACTACCCATGGCCCCAGTAGGCTTCGACCCTGCTGGGCCCCTACGATTTGCTGACATCTCCCTGAGGCGCGCGTGGAACAATACGCGCCGTCGACGACTTGGGCTCGGTCCGGACGGTTACCGGACGGTGAGCTCGAGTGTGTCAGATTTTTACTGATTAAAAACCCACTCTTATTCCTACGTTGCCTTTCATACCAGGGCCGAGTCTTCCTTTCAGAAGCAGACCCTTGGCCCCAGTAGGCTTCGACCCTACGGGCCCCTACGGTTTGCTGACATCTCCCTGAGGCGCGCGTGGAACAGTAGGTACGCGGCGTCGACGACTTGGGCTTGGCCCGGACGGTTACCGAACGGTCAGATGGCGAGCTACCCATTGCTCGCCATCCGTAAGCCCGCGAGGAGTTCCCTTGGAGCCCTACCATGACGCTTTTTAATATTATCTGAAGTTTTTTTTTGTTTCAATGCGTACCCTAAAACACCGTGAGTCAAGATACACTGGTCAATTCTGTATTAGGACGTTCGCCCGGTCGTTTCAGTAAAAAATTACGTTACGTCAGTGTTCACAGTTTTTGTCTATGTTCATGCTCAATATTTATTGTATTGATCTATGATACTGTGGAAATATGGACGTATTGTAAGATCAATTTTTTTTTTTTAAGTGTAACCATGGAGTTTCTTGTCGGTTCTTCTCCAAAACGACCAATTGGAACCGTGCACTAGCATCTGACGAAAATTGTAAATTTAGCTACGTCAAAAAAAAAGTTGCGATTCAGAAAAATCTTCGTAACTCAATTCGGGAATTGAACTGTTTTCTCAGGTAAGTTTGTACGGAACCCTCAGTGCGCGAGTCCGACTCGTACTTGCCCGGTTTTTTTATTATTATATCATCATCATTTCAACCGAAAGACGTCCACTGTTGGACATAGCCCTCCCACAAGTGTTGTTGGATTCTCGCGACCCTCACCAGGTCGTCGGCCCATCTTATGGGAGGCCTTCCAACGCCGCGTCTATCGGTACGTGGTCGCCACTTCAGAACATTTCGGCCCCATCGACCTTCATAGTATCGGAGATGTCGTGGCCAGATCTTAGGATTGATCACTTCATGATATGGCCAACTAAAACTGGCCAGATCGTTTAAACATTAACGTTTGATGATATTTCAATCCTCGTTTGGCAATATCACTGATGTAGGATTCCTGTAGGATGTTGGATTGACATAATCGATAGAGATAGTTATATATATATGTATATTATGTATGATATTTATTTATAATAAGGTATTATTAGTTATATAAGTATTTCATTTTTCCATTTCACTACATTTATGTATTATTTGATAGTTTAGATTAAGATTTCACACATTCTTCTTCTCTTGCTCCCTACACACTATTGTCTACATTTCTTTGAATTTCTCCTTTCGCAGGTCTGCTGGAAAAAAATTCTTTGGAAATAAGAAGTTCCTTTGTACTCTTGTCTACTTTGTATTGTCTTTTTCTGTTTTTGTGTGTACATAAATAGTAAAATAAATAAATAATCATCAAACTTTACGTTTAAACGATCTGGCCAGTTTTAGTTGGCCATTTCAAGAAGTAATCAATTTTTCTAAGATCTGGTCAAGACAGAGATAAAAACATTATTTTTCCTTTTCGTCTATAAATCTTTTGCTCCTATTTAGGCAGTTAAGCAATTAGGCAGTATAAGGAACTTCCAAAGTCATTGGTTCCAATGACAATGTGTAACAGAGATGGCTATACATGACGTAAGTTTTCTTTTAAGGATGTAACTATGTCTTGTAGTGGCCTGTTGGTCTAGTGGTTACTGGCCCTGGCTACTATGCCGGAGGTCAAATTCAAATTCAAATTCATTTATTAATTTTGTGAACAAAGGGTACAATGATCTTATATATATAATGTTTGGTCCATCCTATGTTCCGCCGAAAGGCATACAAAATAGCGATGCAATATATGTTTCCCAGCAAAATGAAATTAAAAATGTACAAAATCTCATATAAACAATGTCCGCAGTCCTGGTCGTAGGGTCGATTCCCACCCAAGAAAAATGTTTGTGTGATGAGCACGATCATTTGTGCTGGGTGTAATTTATCTATAATATGTATGTAGGTATTTAGAAATATATAAGTATATTTATCAGTTGTCTAGTACTCATAGCACAAGCTCTGCATAGCTTGGGACTAGATTGCGTTGTGTGATAGTTGTGGAATATTATTATAATTATTTTCTTTATTTATTGAAGATCATCATTTCAGCCAAACGACGTCCACTGTGAACACAGGCCTCCCCCAAGCGTCTCCACAATGACCGATCCTGTGCGTCTCGCATCCACCGCATTCCCGCGACTCTAACCAGGTCGTAGTTCCACGTTGTGGGAGGCCTTCCAACGCTGCGTTTTCCGGTGCGCGGTCGCCACTCTAGAACCTTTCGGCTCCATCGACCATGATCTTTTCTGCGAGCAAAGTGCCTAACCCTCTGCATTTTTTGACGATTCTTCGGATAAAGTTAAATATTAAAGGGGTTCCCATACAAAGGACGTTATTGTATTAGCATTTGTCAAAATCTGTGTCCTTGCCTAGGAGAGCATTGAGCGCAGAGAGTGTCCGCGGTATGGGTGATTTGGAGTGCACAACTGTACGACACGTCGGAACTGCCAGGAGCCGATGCTTCCTGCCACGGCTGCTTTGTTTGGCACATACAAGTTATAGATAAGTTTATATAGGTCAGAGCATCTATAATTCCCCTGAGTATTTTGAATGCCACAATCATCTGGTCATGTGAAGAGGAGGGACGAAACGCATGTTACTAAACGAGTTATGAGTTTACATGTCGATGGATGGAGAGGGAGAGGGAGATCAAAGAAAAGATGGATGGATTGTGTGAAGAGTGATATGAAAGAAAAGGAAGTTAGTGCTAGCATGACGAGTGACAGGGCAGAGTGGAAGAAAAAAACGTGTTGCGCCGACCCCGAATAACACGGGACAAGGGCAGGAAGATGATGATGATGAATCATCTGGTCGCATAACCGTCTAGCTTCTAAGGAATTGAAACCCGAATACGGAACCCTAATAAATTCAAGTAAAACAACAAAGATTGACTAAAAGAATTCAATTCCTTTGCTCTGCGCACAATAAAAATCTTCGATCTACAAATAATCGTCTTCTACGATGTCCGACGCACCGCTCTGGGTTTGTCCATTCCTCTTTCTTTGTTCAGGCGACCTCCCTTTGAACATCAGGACGGCAACCAGTCGGTTGTCCTTTAAAGTGAAAGCACGAGAACACTTTCGCAAGAAGTTGGTAGATTCATCACACTCTTGATTTGTTGTATTCGTTTTTCTCTCAATATCATTCTTTATTTGTATGTATGTATCTAAGTATATATTTATTATTGTTCTTATTACCTCTCTGTCAGTCTTCTTTTAAGCTGCACCTGCCATGTTATATCTCTGCACCACCCTAAGGTCGACTGGTAAAAAATGCCTAAGGCATTAAGTCCGCCTTTGTACAATGTTTCATTAGTGCATAAAGTTTTAAATAAATAAAAGACTAATTTCACGATTCTAGATACAAGAAATGAGAATACCAGGAAACCAGAAACTAGGTTTCCATTGAATGTACACAAAGGGAGGATCAATATTCGTGCCATTTAGTAGGACATGCAGTAGACAAGTAGTTATGTGTTAAATTATTTAATAACTAGCTTATGCCCGTAGCTTCGACCGCTTACATAAAATAAATAAAAAAATAAAAAAATTATTTCAAACAAAACAGTCCATAAAAGTTGTTAGTAACTTATAACTAATGTTAGTAATACTCCAGAACTAAAAATTTTTTTTTTTAGAGACACTATTTACCCCTGTGCACAGTAGACTCACCGGTCTCGCAGCACATGGAGTTCAGTGAACCTACTGAGCAGAACAGTGTCGGTTCCCTCGCCAATCATCCTCAAGACCCATGTCACATCATCATCATCATTTGTCATGTGTCATGTCATGTGTGTGTTGTGTGTGATATAGCCTATGTCACTCAGGAATAAAGCAGCTTTCTACCGGTGAAAAAAAATTTCGCAATCGGACCAGCCCCCCTAGTCAAGTTACGATCGTTTCGTTTGCGTCGAACGTCGCGAGTAGGCCACGCCTCCGATTCCTTTGTTCTGACGTAATCTCAACGCTCAGTCACGTAGTCAGAACCAAGAAATCGGAGGCGTGGCCTACTCGATGCGTTCGACGCAAACGAAATGATCGTAAGTTGACTAGGGGGGGACTGTTCTTTCAGAGACCTCCTATAAACAAGAAAACAACTTTTACCTTTTTATAATATTATTGTAGATATTGCCGTCAGTATTTTTTTAAAGTAAAAAATCATCTATTAGCTTATCCCGCTCTAGGGCTTAGTGGCAGAGCGTGTTAATACTAAAACCACACCTGTGTTCCTACAGTTGTCCTTTGCGTTCTAGGACCCCATCTTTCCCTTTCAGAAGTCAACCCATGGCCCCAGTAGGCTTCGGTCCGGCTGGACCCCTACGGTTTTGCTGACGTCACTTTGAGACGCGCGTGGACGACTCGGTCTCGGACCGGACGAAGAGTTACACAAGCCTACGTCCCCGATGGCCGGTAGTTGGGGTCGAGGTCTCGGTATACTGACTGCGTTGCGAAACCCATGGGTTCCCATTGCAGTAGGTATGAGCTGATAAACCAGCTACCATGAGCAGCAGGTTTATTCAAAAGAAAGAAAAATATTTTATTTGGCACGCATGGATATACACACTGTAAAAACTAAATTTAAGACAACTAAGAAAAAAACACTGACACAATGTGTGTCTCACGGCTGTACCAAATAGGTCCAGGTCAGCAAAAATGTCAGACAACTACATGGCAATCAGTGGTAGTTGCCTGATGCTGGTTATCAACTGAACCTTATTGAGAGTTAACGGCAGTTATTTACTTATTTGTATTATGTGTAATGTATAAGTATTATGTGTAAGGTAAATAAATATATATGAATGTTAATGTGTGATAAATAATAAACAGTTCTTTAGCGTCTGATGTGTACGAAATAATAAAATACTAAGGGTGGAATACACCAATAAAACTAATCGCGTTTTAACGTTTGGCTCACATAATCGCGTTTAGCCGCTGTCACTAGTGTCACTTGCACTCGTATTTTTTATTTTTACATGTGACACTAGTGACAGCGGCTAAACGCGATTATGCGAGCCAGGCATTAAAACGCGATTAGTTTTATTGGTGAATTCGGCCCTAAATGAACAGTCAATGATGCCCAGGGAATCTTCACCATCTATGTATTGTGGTTATATAGGCTATTTTATAATTTCCGTACGATATTTTCCAAAAGAGTCACCTCACAACAGTTCTGGTACGCAAAGAGCAACGGAAGGAGTAACTTTGCTGGAATCTGTGTTTCCTGCAAATCTGTCAAGCCGTTTAGAAGGATTTAGGTTACAAACACACGTACAGAAGGATTATATTATATACTAGCTTCTGCAACCTAAAAGTAGATTTCTCCATACAAACTTCCAACCCCCGTTTTACCCCCTTAGGGGTTTCGTAAAATCCGTTCTTAGCGGATGTCTATACCCTTTAAGGAACCTACCTGCCAAATTTTAAGTTTGTAGGTGTTATAGTTTCTGAGATTTCGTGATTAATCAGTGAGTGGTATTTCGCTTTTATATATATAGATAGATAGATAAGTAAAAATAAAAACAAAAAAGAAATAAACAAACCTAGCAAAGGAGGTCGTCAATGTGAAATTTGCGAATGAGAGTTGAAAAAACTGCGGACGGGGTCACAGACCCGACTGCCCGAGTAGGGTTGTGACACAAATATATATGCAGTTCAAATTACGGTAGGGAGTAAGGACGCGACGCTATCGATAAATAGTGCTTGTGAATTATCGATGAATATGGTTAGTAGAACCGGTTTTTTTTTAATATTAATTTTAAAATTATTGCTTGTAGATTTAATCCGTACTCATTATCTTCTTGCCCATGTCCCGTGTTACTTTTATTTATTTTATTTGGGTGGCTTACAGCTAACAATACAAAATATATAACGATAAAGTAGATCACGATGTGCCATTTACAAGCCTCCACATATAATATGAGAGTATTGATCAAAGATTGATTGATGTAGATTCCGCGAATTCTTATATTATTAATATTATGATTATTTTTATTGTACTTTTTAGTACAATATTGACCAGTCTACACTGTCCTTACATAATATCTACTTATTCTGTAATATAGAAATATTGTAAAAACCAATTTTTTTTAGAAGAGTAACCATGGAGTTTCTTGCCGGTTCTTCTCCATAGGAAACGACCAGTTTGGAACCGTGAACTAGCTTCTGACGTTTTATAAGTGCCCATGTAGGCCTGTGTGAAATAAAAAATCTTTTGACTTTGACTTTTATTGTCTTTTGGTCGACACAACATGTTTTTTTCTTCAATTCTGTCCTATCACCCGTCACCCTATCACTAACTCCCTCTCCATCCATCCATATGTATACTCAAAACTGTTTTAGTACCATGCATCTCATCTCCTCCTCTTCACATGATAAAACCAATACAAAAGATTCTCTTTCAACTTTTCTGTCACTGGCGCAACTTTCAAACTCCCTCGAATATGCTCATTTTTCACTTTATCCATTCTCGTCATACCTCACCTCCATCTCAACATTCTCATCTCTGCTACGATGGGCACGCCACAAATGTGGCGTTAAGTCCCCTCTGAGGCGTGGTTGGAAAGACCTAAAGCCTACTGGGGTCATGGGTAGTGTGAAAGTGAAACCCGGGATCGTGGGACGAAGGCAAAGAAGGAACAGGAGTGGGTTTTTAGTCAATAAAAACACACTATCTCCCTCTCCACCTAAGAGTGGGATTTGTCATTATATGATATTCCCACCTAGAACAAAAAATCTTTGCTACAAGCAACCCCTTTCATCTGTGTTTTTCGCAGCCTAACATTCTAAATCTATACAATATGACAGGTCTTATCAAGCTAGTTACATAATATGCTTAAAAATTTAATTAAGTATATATTAAGTCCTCCACATTTTCCAACCGTTATACGTGTATGAAACGCCAACATTTCAAGTCATGAAATAAGAAACAAAATGGATCCGACAACATTGTTGTCGCGGCTCGTTTGTTGCTAAGAAAAGTATCTCATTTGTATGATAATCATTATGTAAAGAACTGCTTATGTACTTTTTTGAGCTTTCAAATGTAGGATAGTCGGCGAGTCTCTAGGAGAGGGAACGAGCCGTAATCCACCTCGCGGGCCCAGTGCGGGTTGGTGGATGTCACGTGTCTTCGAATTTTTGGTTTTAGGACATAACTGTTTTCTCACGATGTTTTCCTTCACCGTTTTGAGAGCAGTGGTGATGAAATAAATTACACAAAGTAATGCGCCTGGCTGGGTTTGAACCCGCTACATACAACTCGTAAGTCGGGGCCGTTACCACTTGGCCACTACTGCTCAAACGTAAACACACTTTAAATGAAAATCTAAACTAACAAGAGGAGTGGAAAATATTGTATTTGTCAAAATTCTGGTTCATGACTGTACATAATGTTTTTTTATTTTTATTTGAAACTAGCTGACCCGGCGAACTTCGTACCGCCTAATAGTAAGGATAACGCCATCTACTGGCATTACCAGAACAGCATAATTCATTTTATAATGACATTTTAATTAAAGATGGCGTTGTATTCGGATATATTTTTTCGTGATTTCTTCCATTTTTTCTCACCGTTTAAACCTTCCCTGGACTATCTCCATTTCAAGACCAAAATTAGTCAAATCAGTCCAGCCGTTTTTGAGTTTTAGCGAAACTAACGAACAGCTATTCATATGTATATATATAGAAGATTTGAGATAATAAACTAGGCTTACTTGTGATCCGACCTGATGGTAAGTAGTGTTGCTGTCATTGATGGTGAGGTGCACTAGTTTATTAAGAGCCTATTCACTCTAGCATTGAAGACACCTAACTTATAATCCGACGAGAAGACCGCAGCAGGCAAATTGTTCCAGTCCTTCGATGTACGCGAAAATTCGTATCTAGATATTCCATCTGTTTAGGTACGAGTACCTAATTAACTAAATGTCTTTAAATTTAAATCTTGACATGTCTTTTATACTATAAAATTTATGTGCTTTTTAATTATAGGTATACTTCCTTTTTTACTCTTGTTTTTCGTATAAAATTTTCTTTTTATTCACCTACCATATTGTCTCTTCACCACCCTTGGTTGACTAATAGAGAATGCCCAAGGCATTAAGTCCGCCTTTGTACTTTTTTTTGCATGAAGATTAATAAATAAATAAAAAGACATATCAAGATTGTTTCCGTTTAGTTAACTACCTAAACAAAATACACTGAAACCTGAATAAACGAGAGCTTTCGCTAACTAATTTAATTTAACCTTGTCAGTTCCTTTTAGGTTTAAAAATACGTAGTTTTCTGAAGACATCCTAGCTAGGCGATAGTCATCAATGCAATCTTATCTTCGCAAAAATACAAAATAATCATGAAAAATCCTCCAAAAGAACTCAAGGTAAGTGTAGATAGTATTAAAGCTATTACAAATAATCTATATTTATAAAAGGAGGAACTGACTGACTGACTGACATATCAACGCACAGCCGAAACTACTGGGGTTAGTAACGTGAAATTTTTCTTCAATTGTGTCCACTGTCACCGCTATCACTGACTCCCTTATCTTTCATATCACTCCTCACACAATCCATCCATCTTTTCTTTGGCCTCCCTCTCCATCCATCCACATGTATACTCATAATTCTTTTTAACCGACTTCTAAAAAAGGAGGAGGTTCTCAATTCGGATGTTTGTATTTTTTTTTTATGTTTGTTCGCGCATAACTTCGTTGCTTGCCAACCGATTTGAAAAATTCTTTGTTTGTTGGAAAGGGTATACTACCCAAATGGTCCCATAGTCACCAAGTCGAGATCTGATGATGGAATCTTGGCGAAATCGAGGGAACTCCTCAAATATTATAGGCAACTATATAGTGTTTAGTATTTTCATCGAGACCTTAAGCATTTACAGTCAAAAAATAACATTTAATGAAGTGGAACTGATGAAGAAGACCAGAAATGGTCAAAGGAACTTCTTACTCGCATAGATATCACAATGAAGATAGTTAAGCGACTATGACAATACAAATAAATTAATGGTTCTGAATAGTTACGTTGAAAATGGTATCATCGAAGTGAACTGATAATGATGATGGACCCGGAAGGTAGGCACTAGAACTCCGTAATTAATCAATGTAACCAAGCCGTGTTTGGGCTTATTAGAATTTTCATGAGATGCACTTTGGCTATGAGGTCCTATCAAACTGATCTGATGATGGAGCCGGAAGTTGAAAGGTAGACACAGGAAATCCATAATAAAACAATGTAACCTAGCAATGTTTGGGTAAATTGGAATTATCGTAAGAAATAGGCACTCTGTTTATAAGTGTATCGCAACGAAAAAGTGTGAAATAAAAAACTTTTTACAAAAAAATAAAACCGTCTTCACTAAAGAAAACAGTAAAAGGATCAAAATAACTTTAATTTCGGAAGTGGGTTTTAAATAAGATACAAATAATACAGAGAAACACCGACTTCCGAAATTAAAGTTATTTTGATCCTTTTACTGTTTTCTTTAGTGAAGCCGGTTTTATTTTTTTGTAAAAAGTTTTTTATAGTAACATGCGGTTCATCCTCCTCTCCTCTTCACATGACCATACCAAGACAAACGATTCCCTTTCAACTTTTCTTACCCCATCTCAACATTCTCATCTCCGCTACATTCAATCGTTTTTTTATTTGTCTAACATTCTGATCCATACAGTAGTTCTAATTTTAGAAATACTGCATCAGAATTACTCATATCATCGCTAAAAATCTCAAATCCAGGAAGGATGTGCGTCATAGCAGATAAGTCTAAATTAACGTGAATGTTAAATAAAGTGTTTCAATGTAAAAGACTTCGTTGAAGACATTCTTTTATTTTTATGACGTTGCATCCGGGAGACTAATGTTATGTTTAATCATTGTGACTAATGATAGTTTTATTTAAGGGTCTTGATAAGAATTGCACTTTTCCGATGTTAAAGCCTCAGAGACTTATGGAGACAAAACGTCCCCAAACATGACACGCAACGCTCAATGTACATGATTTGTTTATTTATTTAATTAAACATCATGTACAGTAGTGGTACATAGGACTTAATGCAACAAGGCATTCTCTACGAGTCAACCTTTGGGTTAAAAAAGACAACACTGTGGTAGGCTTGCACAATAAACAAATAATATATACTTCAAACAGAAAAAATAACAAAAAAATAAGTCATTTATAATAAAAAAAATACAAATATATATAATATGCTAAAATTATAAACTAATAAATACTATGAAAATTATCAAATCATTAAGAGAACTTAATAATAATTCTGACGAAGACCAAACTAGAGTTGAGAGGACGTGATGCTGCACGGTTGCCCAGTGTCTCGCAACTTGCCCCCCGTGACGCAGGACATGTAGGACAATTTGATAGCGTTGCTCGTCTTATAGCGGGACATATTGTCCTCTTAGTGTGCAGAGGATTGACAGTGCAAAGGTGTGGAGGGAGGGAAGAGGAGTGTGTCAATATTTAGTGTTATTATTTTTTCTTGCGTCGCCTGTGTGAAAGTGTAAAAATATCCGAAAAGTACATATTCTCAGAGTATTGACTATATATAATATAATATTCCACAACCAACACACAACGCCGTCTAGTCCCAAGCTAAGCAGAGCATGTGGTATGAGTACTAGACAACTGATAAACATACTTATATACTTCTAAATATATACATACTAGCTTTTGCCCGCGGCTTCGCTCCCGTCTATATTCTACTATTCTACCCTACTCTACCCAACTCTACCCTACTCTACCCAACTCTACCCTACTCTACCCTACTCTATCCTACTCTACCCTACTCTACCCTACTCTACTCTAGTCTACCCTAATCTACCCTACTCGATAAAATGTATCCTATGTCCGTCCGTCGGTTCTGAACTACCTCCCCACCAATTTTCAGCAAAATCGGTTGAGCAGTTCTTGAGTTATAAATAGTGTAACCACAGATTTAAGAAGGGAGGAGATATGTTAAGTAGTAAAAATTGTACCGGAACACGATGTCTCCAGTTTCCCTACCACCGCCGAAACTACTACATTTGCAGTAATATTTACGCAGTCGCGCACACATCCGCAAATCATAAATCAGTCCATACTACACAGTCAATTATAAACCTCACTTCCCTAAAAACAGCGTGTATTTTCCATGCACCGTACAACTTACGCACACATGAAATGTCGATGTGCTGTGCAAAAGCAATTTATTTTACATTTACGCTAGTGATTGACTAAATAGAAAAGTTATCGATTTTTCCATTTTTTTTTGTCGTGCTATTCTTTTGGGTCCCAAAAACAAAATCATAAAATGTTAATAATAATAATTTAATAATAATAATAATTAATTATTTATTAATTTGTTTTCATAAAACCCAAAAACTAACCATTTACCCGTATAAGGCCATTATATACGTCATTTCAGAACGTCAATAATATCAAATACTAAAAATCGGTCAAGTACATGTCCTGGTCCTCTAAAATCCTGAAAAGTTTAATAACTTGTATTATGAATTATTGCATATAAAAGCTTTCAGTTACTAAAAAAACTTTAACTCAGGTCTAGTCTTAATTTAAGGATTGCCCATTCAAAAAGACTGCGTTTTTTTTAGAGGCTAAAGCATTTCTGGTTGAAAGTGGAATGAGCATATAGTACTATATTTTTTTAGGGAACCCATTAGGTGGCCTTCCATCAATCCATTGCTTTATTAAAATTGCGTCTTTCGGGAAACTGAAAACATAAAGTAACTATGTAGTTATCATTTTACCTAACTTACTGCTAAACCTCACCGTGTAAGGCATTTGTTAGAAAAAAAATACTGTACTATTTTTTTTCTACCAAAATAAAGTTTTGAAAAAAAAATTTTATCTTGTTAAATAAAGAGAACAAATAAAGAGCTAGAACATGTTGCTTTATTTTAAGCAAAAGTCGTTATTAAATTCTGAATTATGCTATTTCTTTACAACTCTGTAAAATAATCAAAATAAATAAAAATATTTACATTATTTTACTTCGGATATCCAACCAATCGATATTATGGTCGATAGTCTATATTAGTAGATCATACAGGCACATCATTAACTCGCCGCAACTAACAGCGGCTTTATTATGAAATACACTGCACTGATAAAGTATCGTTATGTTATTTTTACATTGCTTGTTCCGTTACTGAGCGTTAAAATTAAGTAGTGGTTAAAGAGCAATGTATGTACTGTAAGAGTAATACAGTCGCCTTGATATTTGAAAACAAAAATAACGTAGTAGCAGCAAGGGATATTATAAGATTTGTTGTTTTTACTGATTTTAAAGATAAATATAGTATTAAACTTGTACTTCCATATGGTAAGAGATTCCATGATGACCCAGGCTTCTCTTATCACTTCGGTTCTTGCATGAAACCACTGAACAACACGGCATTTTAAATTTGTTTACGATCACGTATCGCGTATCTCACAAGTTTGTAACTGACGGCCGTTTGCCCGATCGTGTGCATTTTGCGCAAGTCGCGCGGACATGCACACGCCTCCTTACCACTTCTCCTGTTTTTTTAAATTTCTATGAGTGTAACTAACACGACTTTCTTTTATATATATAGATTAATTTCACCCCCAAACATTTGTCCTGGATGGGAATCGAACCCAGGACCTCCGGCATAGCAGTCAAGGCCACTGATCACTAGACCAACAGGCCAGTCAAATATATATCCTATGTTCTTTACAGGACATGTTCTAACCATGTGCCAAATTTCGTCTAAATCCGTTCAGCCGTTTAAGCATGAAGGAGCAACAAACATGCATACATATATACAAACTTTTGCATTTATAATATTAGCGTGATGAATTGATGATGCTGTGAAGTGTGCTATTTGCCTTGATAAAACTGACACGTGTCTGTGGCCATTTCTTGTATGTATATTTTTAATGCGATAACGATATTTAAATTAGGCTTAGATTCAGCACATTTTAACATCCAGAGTTTTGAGTTTTTTTTATTTTTAATTGATATAAACAGTGCTTGACAGCGATCCCACCTAATGGTAAGCAGAGATGCAATCGTTGATGGTGAGGCGCACTAGTTTATTAAGAACTAACCTACCTACGTAAACAGTTCAATTCCTGAATGGAGTTTCGATTTATTCCTTTATCTGTACTATAAGACCCTTCATGCCAAATTTCAGGATTCTGGGTCAACGGGAACTACCGTATGAATTTTGATTTCCTTGAAAGTGTCGAAATATACATTTTTTACGACATAAACGACCGTATCTTTTTTTTTCGTTAACTTAGAAGTTTGATTTTTTCACAGCATCAAGGGACCGCAGACTTGACTATATGGTTTTAATTTCCACTCGATACCTCCACGCGTTCCCGAGATAAAAGGTCTTGACAGACGGACGGAAAACAAAGTGATCCTATAAGGGTTCAGATTTTTTCTTTCGAGGTACAGAACCCTAAAAAGGTACCTATTCATTAGTGAAAAATTCCGGGAATCACTGAGGTATTTGACCTCAACACCTGGTCTGCATCAAATATCAAAACACTACACTCATAAAGGCAGTGTAAAATATGGTGCATTCCTTGTACGGAGCACTACGTGACGCCATTTCAAATGAAAAGTACACCAGGTTCAAGGTACTGTGAAGGGCAGATTTTTTGAGCAAATGAAGGAAATAATTCTGCGATTGCCTGTACAGCCTTGAACGACCTTTAAGAGGAATGGACCTCGACATTTGGAAAGAACAAATGCTAAGGTTACTGAAATCTGTAAATGATACACCCGTATAAAAAGTTTTGTGAACACATTCCAAAGCAGCATTGATTTTGATGGTAGTTTCAATCCCATAAGTATTTGCGTCGAATTGGTCCGACGAGTGCTTTTGTGTCCTATTCGCCAGGGCCAGGGTATGCGTACACCTAAGGAGTGGTATTCCCTGCCGGAGTCTGTTTCCTGGTAACATAGGTTACTTCTAGGCAAACGTGCTCTATCGTCGGCCACACCATCGCTTACCATCAAGTGAGATACTGGTCAAATGCGAGCTTACGCATAATACAAAAAAATATATTTCTTGTGACCGATACGTTTCTGTCTCTCACATATCAGTGTGTCCCCGTCGGAGATGCCTTGACAGATACTCGGTGACTGTAGGCGTGGGCTTACGGACGGCGAGTAGTGGGTAGCTCACTGTTTTTCACATGATCTTAGAGAAATTGACCAGGCCTGTTAAGGCCGATAGGAAGCCAATTTGCAGCCCTGGCAGGCAGGGCTACAAATTGTTCGAAGGAGTTATCGTGGCCCTCGCTAAAGGCAACTGAAGGAACACTGTAAGTTTTAGTCAGTAAAAGTCTGCCACTCATCATCATCATCATCATCATTTCAGCCGAAAGACGTCCACTGTTGGACATAGGCCTCCCCCAAATGCCGCCACAATGACCGGTCCTGTGCGTCTCGCATCCATCGAATTCCCGCGACCCTCACCAGGTCATCGGTCCAAAGTCTGCCACTCGCTTTCACGCAATCTAGTGCTGGAGAAATGATTTGATGAATTACCAAAGAATCAGTGCAGTTTAATGAATTAAAAAGTCATGATTTATTTTGGATATAGATTTTCGGATTCTTTCATATCGATTAAGTCCATATTGTGGGTGTGTTTATCAGATAAAAATGTAACAAACATACCTACAAAGGCAGAAATTGCATAATTTATCGGTAGGAAGGCATTACTCAAGACCAGTTGTGGTCTAGTTTTAACGGCCCCGACGTACGAGTTGTAGATCGAGGGATTCAAACCCAGCAAGACGCATTACTTTGTGTCATTTATTTCATCACCACTGCTCTCAAAACGGTGAAAGAAAACATTTGAAAAAGTATAAAACAAAGTCGCTTCCCTCTGTCTGTCCCTATGTATGCTTAGATCTTTAAAACTACGCAACGGATTTTGATGCGTTTTTTTTAATAGATAGAGTGATTCAAGAGGAAGGTTTATATGTATAATACATGCATAATATAGTAGAGGAACACTGATGATTTTAGAGGTTTCTAATGTGATGTCGTAAATAAACACATTTTTTTGCGCTTACATTGCAAACGCTGGCTAAACACTACGAGATAGATAAAAATAATGTACTACAGTATTGTACACTTTAAAAAGGTTTACAATAATGTCCGTGACGGTATAAATCTGTCTCTCAGGGATAACCCACAATAACCATTTTTTATGGCTTATTTACGAAATGATTTCAAAGAATACAGTATTAAACCTTATCCAATTAAGTACCTTAAATACATTGTGCATTTAGTATAGATCAATATAGTTCTTTACTCCATTTAATTTAAATGAATATTTTCGAAGAATTATCTAGGTTTCTATTGTATTTAAAATTTAAAAAACTAATTCAGTAAAGACCTCTGAAAATCTGCTACTTATTTGGCACAAAATTTTACATGAACTTTGGCCCTTCATAATATACTCACAACTACGAAAGGTAAAGAAAAAATATATATGAAAACCTTCCACATTAAATCGAGATTATGACTAACGAAAATTTTTTCCATAAACTTTTGTGGTCTTTCAAAAATCACGTATCTGTGAAATATACGAGTGAGCGACGGAAATAACCGAATGTCAACCGATCGTTCAGCTTGTATGGGAAATATGAACGCGTTGTTCGCTCTTTTATTATTATAGTTACAGCGACACGTGCCGATCTTTAAGGCTAAGTAATACATGCCGAGGTCGGCCCTTGCGTGGGTTGGACACCATCTTAACAAACTGTAGGTACTCCTTCATGTCTCTCAAAGTTAAGCTGTTAGTCGGTTGTCGTTTGCAGTTTTTAGACAGTCTGACTTCTCCCGCCCTAGGGTGGAGCGAGAGAGCGTGTCAGACTTACTGACTAAAACCACGTTCTAGGACCACGGGCTATCTTCTCTCTTTGAGGCGCGCGTGGATCACTAGGCGCCGTCAACGATTTAGGTTCGGTCCAGCCGGTTACCGGACGACCGTATGGCGAGCTACCCGTGGCTCATCGTCCGCGCCTACGAGCATATGGTTAGACTGGAAGTCGATCCCAATGCAGGTAGTTAGGAAAACGCTACGCAGAGATTGAATACAAATCTATGTAATTCATGGAGAAACTGACTGACTGACACATAAAAGCAAAGCCGAGTCTTCCTTTTATGACGTAGACGAGCACTTTATGAGGTATTCTCAAAATTCTATGAATTTAATTTAATTGTATGGAGAGACCTACTTATGTAGAAACGCGGGCGAAGCCACTGGCAGAAGCTAGTCTAATAAACTAAACTTGGATAGTACTAGGAGCACAGAAAAAAGCAAGCGACTCGTGTAGCAAACAAAACAAAACATTCATCTCTATGATTATGTCATTATGACATGCCCTGATGAGTGATGTACTAGGAGTGCAGAAGGGACAAAGATCTTTTGTTCGTACTACGACTCGCGCCCACGTACTGCGTCGCTTATAAAATTATCATCTAATTTGCATTATTGTTTCCATCCTCTTAGGGTACCTACTAAACTGACGTGTTATCCTAGTAATAAAAATGTCAGCTGGTTTTCTTACAGGACCTGTACCGTGACGTTTAAAGTAAGATTGTTTCATTCTTATTTCCAGTGTGGGTAAGAGATGGCGCTAGACAACCTGTATAGCTCTGTCTCTTACCCACACTAAAATAAGAATGAAACAATCTTACTTTGAACGTCATGGCTACCCCGCAGTTCAGTGAAAAATTCTGTCCAGACGGAGAAGTAAAAATTTCTGTGGGATTATTCGAAAGATTTAGCGTGGGTCTGGAACGCAACGACCAACTGAAGGAATGGACATCCTCACGTCCCAGCCGCCGAGACCCCGACTCCGACTACCACCCACCATAGGTGTTGTGCTTACGGACGTCGAGCAATGGGTAAGCTCGTCGTCGGGCCGTCCGAACCTAGCCCGAGTCATCGAGGGCGAGTTGTGTTCCACACTCGACTCACAGAGATGTAAGCAAAACCGTAGAGGCCTAGCAGATCCGAAGCCTAGAGCTACAGGTTGACATCTGAAAAGGTTACCAGTCGTCTTAAAACGCAAAGGGCATCTAAAGAAACACAGGTGGATTTTAGTCAAGACTTCAAGATTCCCTCACCTGCACCATCGTCGTCATTACATCGTGACTTCCTTTGATTACACCATAAGAAAATTCCTATTCTTCATTCTCTCTTCAAATGGATATCTACAACCTCAGAAACAAATGACAGATATAATATCTTCAATTGAAGAGGTGCGAATGCACTTTCTTCGCCTTGACTCTTGAAAGACAATCACATAACTCTATATTATCAGCGTTGAAACTGCGACTTTTAGGGTTGTCAACAAAGTATCGATAAATGGACGCTTTTATTTAACTTACTATATACGTATACACAAAAAATTGGAAAAAATAATACTGACGTCGTAATTGAAAAGGGCACCGCTGACATTTTTTTTACGAAATTGAGTTAAATGCATATTAGGAATCAGAATCAAAAAAAAAAAACACTGATTCCGAATAAGTACTAAAAAAAATCGTTTTTTTTTTTGTGAGTTTTTAATAACGACACCAGAATACATAATAGACATTAGTACAAAGGTAAAGAAAGAAAGAAAGAAATTGCTTGTTTCTAAAGAAATTTCTTCCAGCACACCTGCGAAAGGATAGTATGGAGATGTTTTGGTCAATAAACATAAGTGTTTTTTTTTCGATTACTTTAACGAAGGAAGAATATATTAGCTATGATCATCTGTCAGTCAGTGTAGTGATTATGTAAGTGCAATCTGACAGCAGAGCAGCATAACTTCTGATGAGCGATTTTTGTTATAATTTTTGTGATTTCGGTATTTTATTTGTTATTGGAAACGTTCAACAATCGCTTGGCCTTTCAACAAAAACTTCAGAGAATGTAGAATTTTATAGCTTAAAAAAAACCAGTGATCACCATCAGCACATGGAAAGGGCTTCGTAACCTCTTAAAATACTACGTGATACTACCTCGAACACCCATTTGAACAACGCCTGTTAGGACAGATCTCTGAGGAGTCTGTCAAGGGCCCTTAATAAACTAGTGCGCTTCACCATCAACGACTGCATCACTACTTACCATCAGGTAGGATCGCCGTCAAGCCATATCATATGCTATGTACCATAACATTATACCTGTGTAACAAATACAATATTGACTTTAAATTTCGATTTTTTTTTAAAATAATCAGTGTTACGTAATCAGTATTTTAATAATCAGTATTTTTTAAAATAATAATTAGTATTACCCCTGTTGTCAAAAAAGGACGCCTCCCCAAAAGGCTATTATTTGAATCCGCAAAAAAAAAAACGACAGTAAGGTTGGAAAGAAAATATCGATATTTTTAACATTTCTTACATCACTAGCATCGGCCAATAAACAACTCATTAGTTTTACACTCGTATTGTAAGTTTGTATTTTGTATTCTTCGCCGTCGTACAATTAACGTATGGACTGTGACACCAAGTGATAAATGAAAGTTATTTTTAGACATTATTAATTAACTCTGGGTATCTAGATTTGTGGAGTAGCTCGCTTGGTAATATTTCAAAGAAATTGTGAGGATTTTAAGGGAAAAATATTGAACGGCATAACATTTGCAGTCATCATCATCATTTCAGCCGAAATACGTCCATTGTTGGACATACGCTTCCCCAAGTGTCGCCACAATGAACGGTCCAGTGCAGTACTTAAGTATTAATAGTTTTCTCAACTACATTAGAGTCTCACTAATTCAGAATATCACGTCAACTGGTCAATTATATTTGGCAGACTATTAAAGCGACACACAGTTGTTTTTAAAGACAGTACCAAGCTGTTTTAGTGTTTCAAGTGCCTTTATTGACTAAATCCCACTGTGGGCCTGTTTCTGAATTGAGTATTTTGAGTTAAACATGTGTTAAACTCTATATAATTGCCAAATTTTAACAGGTTTTCGGACTAAATTTGAGTTTAAGAAATACTCAACTACAAATACTTAAATTAGGAATCAGAGGTTAGTTCCTTCAGTTCCCCTTTGTGTTCCGGGGCTATGGGAGCTCTTAAAGAAACCGGCAGCCCTCGCCACTTCAATTTAGAGAGAATACAATATTCAGACCCGTCTTTCACAACATTAAGTAAGTTCCAAATTAAATAACAGCCTACTTCAAAGATAAAGACTCCTACCCTTAGTCACAAACCCACGCGAAGACTGAGTGCGCAAAGGTCACATGAGAGGTCCAAAAGTAAAATTAAATATTATGCAAAACATACCTCTTTCATAAAAAACAGAATTAATTGGGTTCAGACTAAGTTGCGAGACAAAAACAAGGCATTTCCTCAGCTGACCTTAGAGCACGCGTGTGCCGATAAGATGATGCACTTTACTTTCAACTGGACTGATAAAAATACTGGTGTTAGTTGTGAAATCCCGGATAAGAAGCCGGATTAAGATTTGTTAAAGGAGAATGAGTAGTACGTATCGGTTGAATGCAATGGGAAGATCTTATGCACTGCACCAATTCTGGAACCCTCAGAAATGGTGCCTTTTTTCTCGCAGGGTAATCATCAATGAGTCCTCTCGTTCTGGGTGGAGCGAGAGGGACGTTTAGACCCCAGTAAGTGGTCTTACTACGGGTAACCTTTTCAGAAGTCCACCCATAGCTGGCCCTACGGTTTTGCTGACATCTCCTTGACGCTCTCGGAGAACGGGGGTCGTCGACGATTCGGACTCGGTCCGGACGGTTACCGGACCACCCATTGCTCGGGACTACCCATTGCTCGACGTCCGCAAGCCCACGCCTACGGTGGCTGGTAGTCGGGGTCGGGGTCTCGGCGTTTGGTGCGGGAGGATGTCCGTTCCTTCAGTAGCCATTTGCGTACCAGGTCCCCGGTAAATCTTTCGACAAACCAATTGGCGCCGGTGAGCAATGGATATTACATTTCCTGCCACTATTATACAGTGTCTGAAAAGAGTATTCTATCTAACTCTGTTGCTACAGGTCCTTGATATGAATGAAGAGCTATAATCTGGTAAATGAAGCAGTCCCTATCAGGACTCTGATAACAAAATTGCAATCTTGTATAGGTGCGAAATTTGCGAATCGGCACATGTTGTGTTTAAGAAGGAAAAGCAATGCGCTGATCCTTGAAGTGACGAGCTCATGCTGTGTAAGCATGGCATATAAGAACAATTTGGATACCTAGTTCAGGGACTGACTGAAGATGGAGATCCAGGGTAATGCTGCCTAAGAGACTGCCTAAGAGACTATTGGTAGATCTCTAAGAGTTGGAATTTCAACTAAACAAAGAAATTTTCATCTGCTTCTAGACATGCGTGCTCCATTGTCGAACACATTATCAGCAGAGATCGGAATTAGGTAGAGTATTTCATGTACTTACGCTGATTTCATACAGCAAAATAATAAATTAGACATGCCTCAAATCCCGAGATAAATTTTAGAGCAGATTTTTTTATGACAGTATCAGAAATAGAGCAGAAAAAATTCCATCCTGCTTTAATGACGAAGAGGAAGAAGTGTATGCCTCAATACTAATAACAATTGTATGTTAATTATCTTAGTTTGTTTTATTTGTGTTATCTATCTCTGAGGTTTTTATTATTATTTACTCGTAATATTGTTAACCACACGGGATTTTACACTAGAAATCCCGGGAAGATCCATATTAATATCAACATTTCGATGCAAGTACATAATTAACTCTACCTAATTCCGACCTCTGTTCATCAGTTATCACCAAGTGAGACAGTGATCAGAAGGAAGCCTGTCTGTGGTCTTACCATGACGTGGTAAAATGTCAGCCGTGCGAGGGAGAAAGAGCGATGGAGATACACACTATACAGCTCCATCTCTTTAATAGATCAGTTTAGGTCGGATCGCGTAAGGAGCTCGTGGTAGGACTCAGTATTGGACAAGTTATAGAATTTAATGATTTTAGCGAGTTGCAGTCACCAACGAACCCATAAAAGCCCTTTACAATGATGTCAGCCTTTCAAATGTTAAGATTTCTCACAAAAGCGAACCACCTTGAAACACTTTGGACTCTTTAGAGCAGTAAGCTAATCACCTCATACTTTAAAGATAATTGAGGAAATTGTTAATCACTTTAGATAAGAATGTTTGGACTGCAACAATCGGTGGTTAACAAATGAGTTGATAGTACTGACACACATCAGCGACTGGCTTTTGGCCGATAATAAAATTACCATCATCATCATCATCATCCGCTGTTAGACATTGGCCTCCCCAAGCGTCGCCATAACGACCGGTTCTGTGCGTCTCGCATCCATCGGATTCCCGCGACTCTCACCAGATCATCGGTCGACCTTTTGGGAGTCCTCTCAACGCAGAACCTTTCGTCCCCATTGACTATCTGTTCTGCGAGCAATATGCTTCAAAGAAGTAATAACAAGAAGGGAGGATTATTTTAATTTCGAAATTGTACCAAAAGCACTGGAAGGCCTCCCACAGGGTGGACCGACGACCTGGTGAGAGTCACGGGAATGATGGATGCTAGACACACAGGACCGTTCGTTGTGGCGACACTTGGGGGAGGCCTGTGTCCAATAGTGAACGTCCTTCGGCTGGGACGATGATGCCATAAAATATTCGACAAAAAGCTACGTATAGATAGGACTTGGGAAGCCTCGTTCAACCTATAGGCTGAGTGTTGAGCATTGAATGTGTAACTCAGAAGTCATGTTTATGACTAATAGAAGCGATTAGTTTTTCTTAGCAACAATAGCAGAAATTCCAGTTGTATTCAACAATTTGTGTACAGCTAAGACAAAGGAAATCAAATAACTAACAAAGGGTTTTATGATGGAAGATTCTTGACTTCTCTGTGACGAGAAAGAGCTCCTATGAAGATAATAAGACATTGTACTGAGAAGAAAACAAAGAACATTATGTTACAAACCTGGCAATGGCCATTTAAAATCATTTTCATAGTCGTAATTAAACCGCTACCAAATTACAAGGTTTCAAACTCCAAAAAGCCGCAACAAATAAAAAGTCAGTGGGTAATTAACTGTAGCATGTTAGAACTCCGCAAAAATGGTAATTTTTAAACCGTCAAGTAATTACAATGAAATTCATTTCCCTTAGTTGAGTCACAGTTTCAGCACGAAGTAGGGTTGCCAACCATACTCTAAAGTAGACTAAATGTACTTTATTCTAAGGAAGAGTACAGCATTGCGGTCGCGTCCAATCACGTATTAGCGTGTATGCAAATCGCCAGACTATAAAAATAAGTTGCTTAAATTGTGCTACGGGCGCATAAATGTATTTGTCACCTTATTTTTTTTATTTTTTTTTTTTATTTATAATTCATACTATGTATTTTTATTTCCTTCTGCTATCCAAATTTTTTTGTACAAGACGCCGTTCCGGCATCCGGCATCTTTATGTCGACACCGCCACCGGTTCATCGCATTATGCATGTGGGCGTAGCTATATGCTGAGCGTTCAGCCGTTTTAGGCGGATGTGACACATATCTTCCCTATCTATTGATTGTTTGTTAGCTAGTTTTAAGGTTACGTCATTTTGTGTAAATATTTTTTTTTTCTTTCTTCTTTCTATAATCTAAAACGCAATAGAATACGCTCAAATACTCTTAATTATTTTGACATTGATACTGAATTAATCTGCTATTTTTTCTCTGCCATTTCAGTATACAAATGGAATTATTTTTGAATTCTCGGTCATAAATTGCAAAGTATTATTTTTGCAAAGTATAGCGCTTTAGCTTAGTATTTTTCATACAATAATTAACTCTTAAAGCACACACAGCTTAGTATGAATTTAGTCGCGCGGTAACCTGGTTTTTTTAGTACTGCATAAAAATCCATACTAAGCTGCGGGTCGCGCGATCGCGGTCGCCAAGAACCAAATGCTACCTTTAACTTTTCTAAAATCAGATATACTCTATTTCTTCAAAGTTAAAGTTGGCAACCCTAGCACGAAGTCCAAACAATTCCAATCGTTGAATTGTATAAAAACGTAACAAATTTGACTTTGACTATTAAGCTAACTCGTAAGTACACCAGACAGCTGTTATTTAGAAAATAGCCACGCTATTTGTAGATTAACTGTGTCACTTCCATATATTTTCGCAAACTAAGCCAAGGTGAACATTAAACCAACTTCTAAAGGCTCTAGTGTGCTAAACCGATTTTAAAATACTCCGGCGTGCATCCAAATCGATTTTAGTTCTCAAATCTTCCGCTATTGAACAATGGCGGTAGTGTCTTAGTTTAAAATAAGGTTTGTATTTTAATTTGCTTACAATGAGCAAGCTATAAACCATTATTTCGATGTGTTCTATTGTTTAAATTAACAATACCAATTCATATCGACGGAGTAGGCATAAAGTGCAAATATTTTTTTTAAAGAAACCGGTTTTTACCGACTAAATATGTCACTCAAATGGGTTTCATCGATAATTTCACCGTTACATACTCCGGTAAACTATGATTCACAACAATTACAGTTCGTAAAAGTAGGTCAGCAAGCAAAAGTGAATAGTGTTTTTATTTTTCTTCGTTAATGGCATAGTTCGAATGAAAAGTTATTTAATTTTACGACTAAGACTCATTTATAGGCCGTTAATGTCGTCTACGTAATAGAGGAATGTTCATAGACTTTATGACGAAAGATATTGGGAAGTGTGTCGTCAGAAACGTAGGTAACTTTTGTACTATGTAGGTAGTTCGATGATACCGATTACTAGTGCAATAATCAGATAAAGACCATTTGTAATTCGTCCATTATATTATAGATGTATTATTTAACACGATTTTTTACTTTGTTTGTGCAAATAGTATCATAGTAGGATACTATAGCACTAAAAGGACATGAATAACATGATAAACGAGGTCTAAAAACGGCAAAATTGAGAATTTACATATAATCTTTACATTACTAACTAGGGATAGCGATTTTAGTATTTAGACTGCCATTAGGCCCTATACAACCTGTTTTCTGGGTAAAACCTATAGGTTCCCTAGAATACGATCTCTTACCAGACTTTGAACTGAATTTGTAACTATCGAAAATTATGGCGAAATATCGTGTATTACATATATATCGACACAAATTAAGCAGGGCTCGAGAGCAACAATGAACATGGAGGAAAATTAGTCCGTTGGTTTCAGAATTCTCAATCTCAAACCAAAAAACAAACACACGAAACAATATGTCATAAAATATAGAAACTTAGCGTCACCTTAGAACACAGGCATTAAGATTTTTTTCCTATACAACGCATAAAAAGTAGAAAGTATAGAACGCCGTGTGTTCAAACACGCAAACATAGTGTGAAAGTGAATTTTTTTATGCGGCAACACGCCATATTGTTTTCCGTTACGTTCAAAATAAACTAGAATGATAAAAATCATCAAAATACTTTTTTGAACTATAGCTATCCTAGTGAGAAACCTACAAGGATTAGGTAAAGGTATTTTTATTACGAATATGAGAACTGTATTCTGATGAACATCACGGTGCATTGTGATTACGAATGTAACTGTCAACCGAAAGACCATACGGCACCTTCATAATATTACAAAGCTGGGCGTTCCCTTGTGTTCTCTTAATTCAATTCCCTCCCTGGCTATCTCCAAGCCAAGAACAGATATAAATTAACTTTTATAAGAAACTAGTGATCCCGACAGCCGTCTTTCCGAATGCTGGGTTTGCATTATAAAAAAAAAAAATTGAGAATCCGATTGTTACGCCATCTACCAGGTGCCATTGTAGGTATTTTAGAAACATGTAAATATACACTAAGTTTCATCCAAATCGGTCTAGCTATTTAGGAGTTAGGTGACAAACACACATACGGAAGAATAAATAAATAAAAAATGATGGGCAGCTGTACCCATTGTGTACTAATCCAGCTGTCAAATGTGGTGTTTAATCGTTTTGTGTGCCTTAAATCTATTTTGGAAATACAGGAAGTACATTAGAAGTTGTCGCATAATTTTTTTATGTGTGGGTAGATATATCGTACTACTAAAAAAATCCAAGAAAATTCGTTACTCAGAACTAGACGATCATTATTTGAATTTAATCATTTTATTTTTGAGAGGGTACCTCATCAAAACTTAATTTTAGGTTAAACGTAAAAACTATTACAAAAGTCGTTAAAACAATTTAATTATGCCATCATTTGTTAAGTACATACAGCACGCTATTAGACGCATAAAAACTTATCTAATATTATTACCTACACACGCATTTGTAAAAACAACTACAAATATGGACAAAGAAAAACTTACTAAAGCGCATCGACAAGCGTATATCGAGAACTGCACATCACTAACGGGGCACTGGCTGGACCCGAAACGACCTGAGCCCGTCGGAACTGGTTTTATAAAAAAAAAAAGAGGAACCATTGAACCAATGGCTCTTTATGTCCGCAACAAAATGTAACAGCTGATTTTTATTGTTATTTTCTTTAACAATCACTTAACAACACAATGTAGATGTAAAATGAAACACTAAATTACTTTCGTGAACTTATTTACGCAATAGTACGAACTTATATTGAGTTAACACCACCAATTTCATAAACCACTTTCCACTTCGTAAAATGGAGTAATACAGTTATCACCTTAATTCAATAGCATTATAACATGAAACACCATGTCAATTAACTTTCTAATAAGCAGGATTACGATACGTATTTATAAAACAGGAAAAAAGAAATACCCAAACATATGTTAGCGCATTTAAAATAGAATTACCTTATTTGTCCGCAAACTATGTCGAGTTACTCCGCTCCTAAACACCTGGGCTATAATATCACACTCCGGTAATCGTTTCTTTTTCTCTTAAAATACATTATTACACTGTTTAATCAATGTCCGGACGCGAAAACGCAGTCCAAATTGAGATTTATAATGCAAATTCGGCAGTCGCAAGAGCGAGCGTCCAATATTCGCTCGCGACAGAAACACACTAAGATGTCAGCAATGTCAGCTGGGTTTGGTCCGTTCTCATTGGTAAATCGATTGAAAATCTCTGTAGCACACTTTAATTTGTCTCTCTATCTCTTTCACTCATTTGTTCTCTCGCTCTGAGGCTAACGACCTTGATAAGATTTTACAGCAATCCAGGAGATATTTTTGAGCAATTTTTTTTCTAATAATCGTTATTTTGACATATCTATACTTGAGCTACGTTTATTTCGTGATAAGTATTCGGATTTTGCTAATCTAAATCATATGGGAAACAAAGCAATGTGTCAACAAGTACTTGTATGTGTGTGTGTATGTAACAAAGAAAACATATTGACAATAGCTAGGCTAACCTGATTGGTTCAAACACAGCTGATTTTGACACGAGTAGCTTTATTCGTAGTTTCTAAGCGTTATCATGAGATGGCAGCACATTCTCATTAACACCAAACAATGCAGATAACGAAAGCGTAATATCTCAATTTGTTAATTTATTTTGCTTTAAAATAATAGAAATTGTATATATGATAGTAATTAGACCTCCTTGAAATGGCTATTCTACTTAAAGAGTACTGAACTTGAAGGTATTTAAGAAAATTACAGTACGTCGTTTGATTAAAATGCAATTCGTAACCATAGCAACCGAGTTTATTTGATGCCATTATAATCCGACCAAATATAAAACATACAACATGGTATTAAAACTAAACGTCGAGATAACTCTGTAATTTTAACATATATTACTTAAATGTCATTGCTTGCGTAGTGTTTCTTATCGTTCAAGTTATAAATAAAGTAATAAAATGGACTCTTTAGACCTGTTAGCTCGCGAAGATGAGTTCAAGAAACTCAATAAACAACTTGAGAAGAAAACGGAGAGTTTAATGAAAGAAATTGAACATGCTATGGTAGGTTTATTACAATATTTTTTCTTCGTGACTTTGATCGATAACTTGTTGATAAATTATTAAGTACGCATCGCAAATACCTAATATTTGCAACTTATAACTTCATCAGTGTGTAACTGGAAGCTAGAGCATTTTAGCAACATTGAAATAAAGCAAAAAAAAAATTTACCTACTAGACGGGAACTGAAAAAGTTGTCAAGTAGTTGGCACTGGGTAACTCGCCGTCCGACCGTCCGGTAACCATCCGGACCGAGCCCAAATCTTCGACAGCGCGTAGTGTTCCACGGGGGCTGGGTGATACGAAAGAGATACCCGGGGACCTAGAAAAATGGCAAAAAAAGAACAGGGGTCGGTTTTTAATCAGTAAAAGTCTGACACTATCTCTCGCTCCGCCCAAGGCGGGGGATGTCATTAGATGATTTTCCCATCCGAAAAAAAAGTGGGTGGCACTGGCAATTTCACCACTACTTATCATAAATTTACTTAAGAACAGTTTTTTTTTTTAGAAAACTGTAAGAATTCTGTTTTATAACTCAAGATGGTGAAAGATTCTATACTTCAATTTTTTGTTTGTTAAAAATTAATCTAGCTGACTCATCAAACATTGTTCTGCCATATAAATGATCTTTTCTTTTATCATTATCTAGGGAATTATTCCCTATATACATATATGACTGGCCTTTTGGTCTAGTGGTTAATGGCCCTGACTGCTATGCCAGAGGTTGTGGGTTCGATTCCCACCCAGGACATTTTTGTGTGATGAGCACGATCATTTGTTCTGTGTCTGGGAGTAATTTATCTATATATGTATGTATTTAGAAATATATAAGTATATTTATCAGTTGTCTAGTACCCATAACACAAGCTCTGCTTAGCTTGGGACTAGACGGCGTTGTGTGATAGTTGTGGAATATTATATTATTTTATTATATTATATGTATATAGGGAATGGGGTAGTAGGGTAGAAAATAGTCTACAACCTATTCTCAGACTTACCAAATATATACATAAATATCATTAAAATCGGTCAAGTATTTTCACAAACACTGATAGGCACAAGATTTTTATATATTAGATTATTAAAATTTAATTTGCAGTACACCGCAGACTACATCCATTTTATGTTAAATTCTTACAGTCCATCCTAAGGTTGTCTGGTAGATATCGCTATTAGCGATAAAAACGCCATTGTACCCAAGTTCGTTTTTTTTTTTAATTGATATAAACCAGTGCTTGACTGCAATCCCACCTGAAAAAAAAAGTTAAAAAGTTTTTGTTGGTGTACAATTAAGTTTTATTCTATTATTCTTTTAACACAAATTACTTATTAACTGTAAATTTATATGACAGTCTGCTCAATGGCATATTTCTACTTGAAAAACTTAAAATAAAATAATCAACAAAAATTTAGGTTTGAACTACAAATGATTCCACATTCAGATTATTCTACTGTATTCATAAAATAAACCAGTCACTACCATAATCATATTATTTATTTTAACTTTTGTTACATTTATTTATTTTTAGCAATTTTTACACCTTACTATAGTGACCTGTCCCAAGTTTTATTGCTCTTTCTATTAGAGAAAACTGAATCAAAATTTATTTATTTAAACTTTATGTACAGTAGTGGTACAGGCGGACTTAATGCAACAAGGCATTCTCTACCAGTCAAGCGCCTTTGGGTTAAAAAGACAACACTGTGGTAGGCTTGCACAATAAACAAATAACAGATAATTCAAACAGAAAAATTAAATTAAAAAATAAGTGACTAAAAAAAAAAAAAGTAAATTTATTGCATGGGTTAGGCGTTAGTGGAAAAATAGACAAGTGCAGAAAGATCTTTGTTTTATACTATGTTGATATAATGGCCTTGCAATGTTCCCACTGATTCAGGACTCAGGCCTCCTCTCTAGGAGAGGCAATGGGCCGTAATCCACTACGCGGGTCCAGTGAGTATTGGTGGAAGTCACAAGTTTTAAATTTTTTGGTTCTTGGACTTGCCGATTTCCTCACAATGTTTTCCTCTACTATTTTAAGAGTAATGCTTTGCTGGGTTTGGTTTCTGGCCACCGTAGGCACGGACTTGCGGACGGCGAGTAATGGGTGTCCGGACCGAGCCCAAGTCGTCGACGACGCGTATTGTTCCAAACGCGCCTCAAGGGTCGAAGCCTACTGGGGCCAAGGGTAGTGTGAAAACGAAACCTGGGGCCCCGGGATGAAGGGGTTTTTAGTTAGTAAAAGTCTAACACTTATCTCCCGCTCCGCCCAAGAGCGAGATTTGCCATTAGATGATTTTCCCACCTAAAAAAAAATAGCTGGGTTTGGACCCGCGATCTACAACTTATCACTGAGCTCACCGACCTACTATGTAGATATTAGCATTTATTCACATTTATTCATTCATACTTACTTTTACTTTCAGCAAAAGCAAGACATATTCTCAGCATTCTCGCCAAACTTTACACTATCACCTGTGCATACCATAAAAAAACATAGCTGTGACTCCCACAGGCCTAACACCCCATCATCATTGCCACCAAACCATAGACCAGTACAAAAAAAGAAAAAAAGTCCGCCAAATTGTTCTCCAGAGTCAAATTTGAGCGCCAAAATTGAAAATAGAACAAAAAGTTCTAATGTTGGTAGTACAAACCAAGAAGAGGTGGAAACAAAAAGTCTGAATATATGTAACTGTTGTGCCAACATGAAGGTGGATAAAATTGGAGGAGATGATGAATTTTTATATGCATTTGTATCAGTTAATGTTAAAGAAAAAGTTCTGCCGCAATCGTTTTTGAAAGGTAATGGCATAATTTTGGTTGTAAGCCTTTTCATCATCATCATTTTAGCCGAAAGACGTCCACTGTTGGACGTAGGCCTCCCCCAAATGTCGCCACAATGACCGGTCCTGTGTGTCTTGCATCCATCGGATTCCCGCGACCCTCACCAGGTCATCGGGGAGGCCTTCCAACGCTGCGTCTTCCGGTACGTAGTCGCCATTCCAGAACCTTTCGTCCCCATCGACCATCTGTTCTGCGAGAAATGTGCCCTGCCCACTGCCACTTAAGTTTGGCGATTATTCGGGCTATGTCGGTGACCTTTATTCTCCTGCGGATATCCTCATTCCTGACGCGATCACGCAAGGAAACTCCGAGCATAGCCCTTTCCATTGCCCTTTGAGTAACTTTAAGCCTTCTGATGAGGCCCATTATAAGCGACCACGTTTCGGAGCCATATGTCATCAGTGGCAACACGCACTGCCTTTTATTTATTCATTATTATACTTAATTTTTTTTTTTTAATTTGTTTCTTCATAGATACTGTCCAAATTATACATTTATCCTATTTGAAAATAAATGCAATATGAATAAATGGAATAACATGTACTTTTATGTAATTTCAGATAGACCTACAGTTGAGAATGTTTGCAAGTTTTTATCATCCAAAGTGAAGTTGTTGCAAGAACAAATAGATAGAATGCAGGACATGCTAGACAAGAAGGTAACTTGCAGATATATTACATTTTGATGCAAGTTGGCATAATCAGCCTTATAATGATACTACTGGGTTGCAGGCTTCCTCTCTAGGAAAGCGAATGGGCCGCGTAACTCACCACGCGGGCCCAGTGTGGGTTGATGCGAAGTGAGCAAAGTTTGACATTAGAACCGCGCCCGAGCCGAAAGCGAGGTCATCTTGAAGCCGGGAAACTGCAAAAACATTGCAGGCCTAAAGCTGTAGGGGTAAAAACGGGTTGTCGAGTGTGTTTAAAAACTTTATTTTCTTATTATTTATTTATTTAAACTTCATGTACAGTAGTGGTACATAGGCGGACTTAATGCAACAAGGCATTCTCTACCAGTCAACCTTTGGGTTAAAAAAGACAACACTGTGGTAGGCACTGTGGGTATTATTCTGCATAGGCTTGCATCTCTGACGCTGCTAGAAACGCTGCAATTTACAGGGACAAAAAACTTGAAGGGAAAAGAAAATCATCGATACGAGGAGAAGAAAAAGATGTTTAGGCTTCTGTACAATAGGCTGGAGTGAACTTGCTTCTATATGTTTCAGTGTTAAATTCATAAATAACGACCTAGTTGCCTAACGCAAGACCTGCTTCGAGGTGCCTCAAAAAAGAATACCTGGAAGAGGTTAGGGGAGGCCTTACGCAGCAGTGGGGCAGTATAGGCTAATAGAAAAAAAAATACAAATAACAGGATAATAGCGACATCTATCAATGTAATACAGCAAGAATTAGCGCCATCTATCTTTAAAAATCTAAAACATTATTCTTCTTTTCATGTCGATGGACTCAAGTTAATTTTTTTCCGATTAGTATTTGGCAACCTGCTCTTGGCCTTTGCGCAGCAGTGGGGCAGTATAGGCTAATAGAAAAAAATACAAATAACAGGATAATAGCGACATCTATCAATGTAATACAGCAAGAATTAGCGCCATCTATCTTTAAAAATCTAAATCATTATTCTTCTTTTCATGTCGATGGACTCAAGTTAATTTTTTTCCGATTAGTATTTGGCAACCTGCTCTGTTATTAGCCTCATATGAAATTATGAAAAGTGCAGGTGATTGTGCAAGATGGGCAGCATAGCAGGTGACACATGTTCTGTGCAGCGGCTCCACACTGGTACTGTGTTAGTAATAGGTCGTGGAAGCCCCATTTTAACGAGTCTAACTTTGAGTCGGTTGATAGAAACAACTTCACAATTGTTACAAGTGAAGCATGTGTTGGAGGAGATATGGATGTAAATTAATACGAAACTAAAATTAAAATTCGTGATATATATTTGAAGGTGAAAATTTACAAGGGAAGTGACATGACATATGATACAATGTTTTTTATTAACGTTAAACTAAGGAGTTTTAATTACTACTAAAAGAATTTCTGCTACACAAGTATTGTTATTTCTTTATTTTGATTTTTCCAGGCCACCCAATGCGAGGGCCACCTACGCCAGCTAGCAGAGTTGGAGAGTGAGCGCCTAAGTCTGATGTCCAAGACTAACAACATGAAGGCCAGCACTGCGGATATGAAGGCTAAGAATATGGTGCTGGTGGCTAAACTAAATGTAAGTAGGCACGTTTTTAGGGTTCTGTTATGTAGGTGCGCAGGGACACAAGTGAAACTATTCACGGCTAATAGCACACTGCTTTAATCCTGCATTAGAGGTTTGGGTGGAGACGCAGCGCACGCTTACATACGCGCTGCTCACACATACATATACAACAGGTTCCGTACCTAAAAAGGTAAAAACGGAATCCTTATAGGATCACTTAGTTGTCCGTCTGTCAGTCAGTCGTTTCTCCTTACCTTCCTTATATACATATACAGAAAAAAAAAATTGCAAATCGGTTTATAAACGACGGAGTTCTGAGGTAACACACATAAAAAATAAAAATAAAAAAATACAACCGAATTGATAACCTCCTCCTTTTTTTTTTAAGTCGGTTAAAAAGTGAAACTGACTCACATATTAAACGTACAGCCAAAACTACTGTGTCCAGGAACGCGAAATTTTGCAAAGGTTTATTTTCAAAATTCAGCCCCTAAGGAAATGAAACAAGGTTTTTACAGTTTGCATGGAGAAACCTATTTATTTATTAAACCTTTATGCACTAGTAATAAACACTGTACAAAGGCGGACTTAATGCCTTAGGCATTTTCTACCAGTCGACTTTAGGATGGACCTTAGTGATCATCATCATCATCACCATCATCATCATTTCAGCCGATAGGCGTCCACAGCTGGACATAGGCCTCCCCCAAATGTCACCACAAAGAACGGTCCTGTGCGTCTTGCACCCATCGGATTCCCGCAACCTTCACCAGGTCATCTTCCAACACTGCGTCTTCCGGTACGCGGTCGCCACTCCAGAACCTTTCGGCCCCAACGGCCATCCGTTCTGCAAGCAATGTGCCCTGCCCATTGCCACTTAAGTTTGGCGATTATTCGCAGGAGAACCGAGGTCACCGACTCGATCGATTCCTGATTCGATCTCGCAAGGAAACTCTGAGCATAGCCCTTTTCATTGCCCTTTGGATGACTTTAAGTCTTCTGATGATCTGTTCTGCGAGCAATGATCCTTAGTGATCATCTCACTTGAAACTCGTCTCATTCGCTCTGAAACGCATGCTCTCGCGCTCATACTCTCGGCTGAATAATTTTTGTGTTTAGGGGATAATAAGTTTGTCAGATCGCTGTGGGATCTTGGACTATGAACAATTTTTTTTTTTTTTTTTTTTTAATTGATATAAACCAGTGCTTGACTGCGATCCCACCTGATGGTAAGCGGAGATACAATCATTGATGGTCAGGCGCACTAGTTTATTAAGAGCCTATTCACTCTAGCCTTGAAGACACCTAAATTATAGTTGGACGGGAAGACCGCAGCAGGCAAATTGTTCCAGTCCCTCGATGTACGCGGTATAAACGACGAAGCGAAACGCTTAGTCCGGACCGTTGAAGTTTCAACTACGTAAGGGTGGATACTCGCCGTTCGTCGGGTTGTCCGATGGTAGAAAGGAGATGGCGGAATCAAGTCATGCAATTCCCGCGCACACTCTCCAGAATGTAACCTGTAAAAAACCGATAGGCTGGCTACCCTGCGCCTGTGCTCGAGGCTTCGTAGATTGGACTTAACCAAATCAGAATCCCCGATTAGCCTCTTCGCACGCCTTTCCACCGAGTCCAAAGCTGCTAGATGACATTTTGCAGCACCAGCCCATATGTGACTGCAGTACTCCACACACGATCGGACCTGTGCTTTGTATAACATTAGAAGCTGTCTCGGTGTGAAGTACCGTCGGACCTTTGCAAGAACGCCTAGTTTTCTAGCAGCTACCTTGGCTTTGGACTCAATGAACCGCCCAAAATTGAGGTCTGAGGAAATTTCAACTCCTAAGAGGTGAAGGCGGTCGGTGCACTCCAGGGATACATTCCGAAAAGCAGGAGCCAAGGTGAACGGGCTCCTCTTAGCGGTGAACAGACACGCTTGTGTTTTGGCGGCGTTGAATGTTACCAGGTTGGTTTCGCCCCACTTGGAGACTGCCTGAAGTGAGACATTCGTACGCTCTACCATGGCCTCTCGTTCGGACCGGATTAGCTCCTTACTAGCCCGAGGACCTGCTCTCTGTTACAATATTAACGTATGCAAAATATATCAAGAGTTTGACTCCTGTCAAATTAGTCAAAATTTTGTTTGCCATAAAATTTTAGACGTGATTTCAAAACGTGTAGATTAACAGTTGGGTTATATATGGAATATAAAGAAGTGAACTAATAGGGTATTTGAGAAATCTCTATATGAGAAAAAATCTAGAAATATATTATTACGAAGATTAGGAAAAATGTAGTCGGCAAGTGTTGGTTTTAGTTCATAAAATTTTAAAATTCAATTTAAAGTTTTCTGTTTTTATTATCTGTTCTTTATCACCTTAAAATAGTAGCCATCATGTTATTACGTCATTCGGCTGTTTAATATAAAGTGACAACTGTCAACTGATCGGCCATGCTGAGCGAATTTTTTTACACAGCCTACTGACGTCACGACCAGAGTAAATATGGCGTCCATTGCTTTCTACATTTTCGTCAAATACACTCGAAATTTGAAAATAAAAATTGTATATGCATTTTTAGGGTACTTAGCGACTGAATAAAAAAAAAATGTTGTTTTTAGTGTTTTATTAGCACAGTAGAATCTAATTGAGACACTTTTCAAAAATGAATGTAATACCCTTTTATAGGAGTAAAATGATTGCTATATTTTTCTATTTTTAACGATTAGTAAAAGAGAGCGATAGTTCAAAATAAGTTTAGTTGGTGTACTTATAAGAGAATCGGCGCCAATGCTACGGCGTACGGCGTACGGTTGTCAGTATGTAATTGTTTTAGCAATTCTGTTTGTAACCGACGAGAATTACAAAAAAAAAAAACTTCTGTCCTCCTTTTCCAGGAAAAAGAGCGCCTCTACAAAGAACAACGTACCGAAACAGACAGGCTGACTTGTGAACTAAAGCGTTACAAAGTGAAGTGCAACAGTGCTGAAGCCAAAAGCGCGGCTCAGCAAGAGACTGTTGACAACCTGCGGCAGCAGATCGAGGCCATGAAGCGAGCTGAGAAGGTAAGAATGGTGTGGCATGTGGCGCCATCTATTGGCTGTTACATACATACTCTGTTGGGATGGTAACGCCATCTATTTAGGTTTGAAGGAACCGTTGACTGTTAGTCTGTTATAGTCTTTGGAATCAGTCAGTTGAGAGTAGATCTATTTAATCAAACGAGCTGAGAAGCTCTGTAAGAGTGAGTGTGGCTTGTATACCTACTAATAGGGCTCTAACAGAATACCAGCGCTGCGTTATTTATCGTTTTTAATAACGCAGCAAATGCTGAGTTAGGTGCCTTTTTAGCCTCCCACTATTGTACTTTTTTACTGTGTAATTTTAGTTTATACAATTGTGTGAGGCACGAATAAACGTTTTTCTTTCTTTTTTTGCTAGTAATGCCATCTAGTGGCTGCTGCATAAATACTTTGTTGGGATGGTAACGCCATCTATTTCGGTTTTAAAGAACTATCGGCTGTTAGTCGATCATTATCTTTGGAACCGTTAGTTCGTGTGGGGATTGATCATCAATGATCTGCCAAGTTTCAAGGTGCAACAAGTACGTCAAATGTGCTGTGTGTATACTTGATATATTCATACCTTTATGAATATATCAATGGTATAACGTACGAGCTCAAGCTCTATAAAGTGAAGTCCAGAAGACTGTTGACAACTTGTGGCAACAGATCGAAGCGGTGATGCCAGCGGGGAAGGCAAATGTCTGTAAGACTGGTATGGTTTGTGTACAATAATTGGGCCATCTAGTGGCAGCTGTACGAATGCTATGTCGGGAGCAACGCCACCTTTTTAGGTTTGAAGGAATCACTGGCTGTTTGTCGATTTCTTTGAGTCAGTATTTCGAGTAGAAATAGCGTCCGACTCTGGTCCAGGCCATGTTATGAGATGAGACGGCAAGGAAAGCAGTCACCTCTTTCTATGAAGATATAATGCGAGCAAAGAAGCTGGAGCATGTTGGAGAGGCAATCCTCATGCACCAGCCGCTGCAGGAGCCGCTCTGGGCGTCTAAAGTCGCAAGGTGATTCCTAGCCACCATAAGTACAGGCTTACTCAGACCTGGTCCTTGTTGGACGGAGAGCTATTCATTACTTGCCGTCTAATGAGAGTGACACATGACAGTCTTTATTATTTATTTTGATTAAAATATGTGCACTTCACCATTAACGATTGCATTTATCAAATTAAAAAAAGATCCCTACGTCATAAAAGAAAGCCTTGTGAATTTCCTGTTCCTAGCTTCAGTAGTTTCAGCTGTGCATTGGCAGTCAGTTTCTCCTTTTATATACATAGATGAAGATTAAATCATTTTTACTTGACTTGTCACGGCATTACAGAACACTATTTAATTAAAACTGTTTCTATATTTCAGGAATTCCGCGAATCTTCTCGAAGTCTCTCATCATCCCACCAGAGCGCCATCTCTCGGCTGGAGGCACACATCAAAGCATTAAACACACGGAGCGACCGACAGATGGCGTTAATCGACAACCTTAGAAGACAAATCGTTCTGCTGAGCACAGAGGGCGCTTTAAAAGTTCTTGAAAAAGAGTATTGTGATTTTTTGAATCAAGATTTTTAATAAATCTGTTCTTTAGTGACCTTTGTTTTTTTACATCATTATCAGACATCATATTGGTCCATTCATTACAAGAAAATTGTTAGTATGATCTTAAAACACTATATTAGTAATTAATAACTAAACATGAATTATGCACATGCATCTTTAGAGGTATGCGGAATAGAGTGTTCCGAATACCTCCATTGAAAAGAGAGGATTCTACGACCAGATGGGTGTTGAGTCTGGTCCGTGTAACTGGCCGATAGTTGATTTCAGGCTTTTTTACATGTTCTAATCACGCGGGGAATTCTAATTCTAATACCGCAATGCAACGGCCGGGTGTCGCCACTGTGTGGCCCACCCGGAGGACACGGTGGAGGTGGAGGAGCACACGTGGGGACAATCGGCGGCGGCAATCTCTCGCGCCGGGCTTTGGTTCAGGCCATGGTCCGGAGCGAGGAGGAGTGGCAGGCGGTCGCCTCCTTCTGCGAAGCAGTAATGCTAGCAAAGGAGGCGGCCGATCGCGTGAGGCAACGGTCCTTACGCTCCAACCGCCGCCGGGATTCCGATCCCGATTTCCGGCCACCGTAGGCGCGGGCTTGCAGACGGCGAGCAATGGGTGGCTCGCCGTCTGACCGTCCGGTAACCGTCCGGACCGAGCCCAAGTCGTCGACGGCGCGGTTTGTTCCACGCGCGCCTCAAGGAGATGTCAGCAAATCGTAGGGGCCCAGCAGGGTCGAAGCCTACTGGGGCCACGGGTAGTGTGAAAGCGGAACCCGGGGCCCTGGGACGAAGGCAACGAAGGAACAGGAGTGGGTTTTTAGTCAGTAAGAGTCTGACACTATCTCCCGCTCCGCCCAAGAGCGGGGATGTCATTAGGATGATTTACCCACCCAATAAAAAAAAAAAAAAAATACCGCAATGCAAGATTTTGAATTTTGTTGTAAAGTGACTCCATAGATGTAGCTACATCACTCTCCTCAAGAGATCGGAAATCGATGGTTTTTGATGCGTCGTGATGCGTGCCAAGCCAGTGGAAGGTTGGTTCCAGTGCGTCGGAACCGAAAGCCGCATAGTTCTCAGCAGAACTATCTGTCTCATCACAAGCGGTCCGGCAGTTTCGGAAATATGCCTGTCAAAAAAATACGAATGACAGCCGGGACCCTTAGGCATTTTGCTATGAAATGGTGAAACATAGCACGGCAATGATTTCGAATCTGAGTTAGGTTATAATAAGGTTAAATAAGGTTTCTAGTCTCTGTGAGAGGGAGAGGAGGGTAAGGGTTAGTGTAGGCTCTACGCCGTGCTAGTTTCCACCGTAACATGCCCTGGGTGTCGGGAGCTGCAGGACGATTCCCGGCCACCGTAGGCGCTGGCTTACTAACGGCCAGCAAAAGGTAACTCGCCGTTCGATAAGGATAAGGATTAGGCTCTGCTGAACAGCGCAGTGTTCCGTCCTAAGAGATACTCAACATGAGTGACAGAGTCTGTTAGAGCCGATATGTGCCAGGGTTGCAGGATTGATTGAAAGCTCTTAAAACTCAAGAAGGAACACTGTTGAATTTTAGTTAGTAAAAGTTTCTGACTCCCTTTCGCCCCATCCAGAGCGATAGAAGATATCCATGATTCCCATCGTCATCTTCCTGCCCTTGTCTCGTGTTATTCAGTGTCGGCGCCACACGTTTTTTTCTTCCATTCTATCCTGTCACCTGTCATGCTATAAATTTTTCAGTCACTGGTGCCACTTTCAAACTTCCTCTAATGCTCCTCTCTTCCTCTTCATTTTTTACTTTATCTATTCTCGTCACACCACATATCCATCTCAACATTCTGATCTCCGCCGTTCGGCTTAATGTATTGATTTTTTTTTATGTAAGTATGTTCACCGATTTCTCGGTCAATTGTGGACCTATTTTGAATGTCTTTTTTTTCTATTGATATATAACTTTTCAATACATAGAAATGCATAGAAATATTGTTATGAACTGATCATGAACTTTGAAGATCCATATCTTCAAAGTTCATCAACAGAACTCCTCATAGAATCACAGCAGAACCGTCGTAACAAGTAAAATTGCTTTTTTTATACTTGTAGTCGATGATTGACTGAAAGAAGAGGGGGAATATATCGAATTGATCTGATGATGAAGCCTAAAGTTAGGCACCGGAACTCTGTAATCAATTACTGTAATCTAACCATGTTCGGGCGTATAAGAATTGACATGAGATGCACTCTGGCTGTAAGGTATTTAAGTTTGGCTGAGTGGTACTTTTTAGTGGTGGTACAACAACTAAAAAAAAAACGGATGAAAAAAGCTTTTTACAAAAAAAAAAAAGCAACCAACTTCAATGAAAAAAAAAACTGAAAAGTGCAAAATAACTTTAATTTCGGAAGTCAGTGTTAAATAACGAAGAGACAAAACTAATAGAGAAACACCAACTTCCGAAATTAAAGTTATTTTGCACTTTTCAGAGTTTTTTTACATTGAAGTCGGTTGTATTTTTTTTTTACTGTAAAAAGTTTTTTTTCATCCGTATTTTACACAGCCCAACATTCTGATCCGTACAATATGACAGAATTCCGGCTACAGTTTTTCCATCCTTAAAAATAGGGGCAGATTAATACTTACTCCATCAGTCCATCATGTCCTGCACTCACTAGAAGTGAAAACGTAAAATATCTAGATGTTTATATAGATGACGGACTTACATGGAAAAAGCATCTAGAGGCTGTCACAACTAGAACTCTGCGGCTCATTCATATATTTAAATCCCTCCGAAACTCTGTTAATGCCGATATTTTAAAAATGATTTATTACGCACTATGCCAATCGGCCATAGAATATTGCATCCCTGTGTGGGGTGCTGCTACGAAAGGTTACATCCTGAAGGCAGAGAGAGCACAAAGAGCGGTCCTAAAAGTAATGACAAGGAAGCCTCATAGATACCCAACTAACCCAACGACGCAATTATACGCAGACTGCAAGGTTCTTACAGTTCGACAACTCTTTGTGCTTCAATCTGTCCTAAGGATCCATCGCAGTCTTCCTCCGTCCGACCCTAAAAACCGCACAAACCTTCCCACAGGCACCCAACATAAGACCACCTTCGCAAAGCACCAGTATTACGTAATCAGCGATTACATCTACAAAAAATTCCATAAAAAAATTAATATTTTAGACCTCAACAAACACAATTTAAAACTAAAAGTAACAGGTTACTAAAACAGGACTATTCCGAAACCGAGACTTTACTTACCTACATAACTTAATAAATATATTAATAAACATATTCAATCATCTCTATGCTCACATATTCTTAAACTCCTGCATCCACACATTCGCACAATCAACTCCCCCACTCACTCACTCACTCACACACAAACACACACCTACATCCACTCTCACTTTAACATACACATACTTAATATAGAAACCTACTGTTAATTATAACTTCTTATCTTTTTTCCCCTCAGCAGATGAATCGACACCGTCCACTTTTGTAACATACCTTTTAGAATGTAATCGCGAAATACTGTCTTATAAGACACAGGATAACCTAGTGACAGAGTTTAATTTATTGTGTACAGATTTCTGGAGCATCTAAAGGTTTTATAATATAGTCTATTTCTTGTAGGAAAACCTGTCACATAGATATGATTCTGTAAGTTTTGGGAAATAAAGATATTATTATTATGTGACGCTTGTGAGAGGCTATGTCCTACTCTTACTGTGGTAGTCTTTCGGCTGAAATGATGAAAACTGAAAGTGGACTGGTGATGATAATCAAGTAAATAAAACAATACAAATATTATAAGCTAGCATTTTAATGATAGAAGTAGTTCCTCTGCGCGAAATGAATCGGCGCCATTGTCTCCTAGTAAAGACACAGCGTAGAGAGCACGGAAAAGTTTATCTTCTAACCAAGACCGTGGCGTTCAAGTTTAAGTAAATGAAACTCCAAAATAAAGTTGGTAGGTATTTTAATGATAGAAATAGTCTTGCACGTATATGCCTATGTCATAGTTTAGGCCTCTGCCCCTCTCGCTCTTCAGCCGCAGGTTCACGTAGGAGTACCCCACTCCACCGGCTGTGATGTTAACTGAGGATTTGCTGTGCAATGTGTCTAGTGCTTGGATGCCCTGAAATTAGAGAATGGGTGGTTTTAGTAAGATGAATTCTCGCTAGATGGCGCTGATGTGTACATCGTAGGACTGCAATTTGCCGGTTGCGGTCTCTCCGTCCGATTATAATTTAGGTGTCTTCAAGACTAAAGTGTATAGGCTCTTAATAAACTAGTGCGCTTCACTATCAACGATTGCATCACTGCAGTTTACCATTAGATGAGATCGTAGTCAAGCACTAGTTTGTATCAACTAAAGAACAAGATTCTTCGCTAGATGGCGCTATTTACAATTTTTTCAGTTCATAGAAAAGGCACACAGGTGGACAAAAATAAAAGGAAAATAAAATTAGCCAACGACTCTTTATACAGATACCGGCACGGATCTCGAGCGCTAACTTCTACAGTTCTACTTGCGCAGAAGCACGTAAAAGTGAAATATCGGGTCTCTTTAGTGGTATGAAAATAGATGCGGGGGCGGGGAGTGCAATCCTTGTACAGTGATTGGCTCGCCGATGTGTACGATGCGCAAAGCGATCCCTGCTCTTTCGCCGAGCGCTCAAGATTCGTGCCGCTATCTGTAACTAACGGAACAAAAATTTTGATGGCCTACTGGGGCTGAGAACCTTGTACAGAGCCACCTACCGGGTCCAATTTAAATTGTCGCAAACGAGGGATCCTAAGTTAGTTTCAAAGCTAGAGTGAATAGGCTCTTAATAAACTAGTGCGCCTCACCATCAACGATTGCATCACTGCTTACCATCAGTTGGGATCATATAGCCAAGCTAGTGCTTGACTGCGATCCCACCTGATGGTAAGCAGGTTAATGATTTATACTATGTGTATAAATCATAAAAAAAAATATCATGAATGCGGACTGTGGTATTAACTAAAGCGTTATTTACGTTTCCTGAACCCACGTAGGAATTCGGTTTGTGTATTGTGACCATATTTATTATCTACTTGTCCGGAAACTTAAGCTTTACATAACCTTGTATTACAAAAAAGGTATTTGGCCATCCCACGACAAATACTTGACCTAAATACTCTCGGATTTGTCAAGATTTAGAAAAATCTGCTGTTAATTATTACTAAGAGTGAGTTGCATCAACTGATGGCCCATCAAGCGAAGGAGACGGTCGCATGTTTGAGGGAAGTGGTTTAATTTTACAGGCCTGTTGGTCTAGTGGTTAGTGGCCCTGACTGCTATGCCGGAGGTCGTGGGTTCGATTCCCACCCAGGACAAATGTTTGTGTCATTTGTTCTGTGTCTGGATGTAATTTGTCTATATATGTATGTATTTAGAAATATATAAGTATGTTTATCAGGTGTCTAGTACCCATAACACAAGCTCTGCTTAGCTTGGGACTAGACGGCGTTGTGTGATAGTTGTGCAATATAAAAAAAAAGCTATTTGGAGGGAACGTACCTCACGTCCCAGCCGACTAGATTCCGACCCCAATTACCAGTTACCGTAGGTGTGGGCTTGCGGACGATGAGCCTGAGCCAGATGGATTGTTCGCCGTCCGGTAACCGTCCGGACCGACTCGACCGACCGGACCGACTTTACGCGCGCCTCAAATACGAGTAGATGTCAGAAAAACCGCAGGGGTCCGACAGGGCCGAAGCCTACTGGGGCCATGGGTTGACTTTTGAAGTGGTCTACGCTTTGGAATGTGCAATTAGCATAATTAGGGTTCCGTATCTCAATAGGAAAAATCGGAACCCTTATAGGGTCATCACTTTGTTGTCGGCCTGTCTGTCTGTCTGTATGTCTGTCAAGACCCTTAATCTCGGAAATGCGTGGAGGTATCGAGTTGAAATTAAAACCATATAGTCAAGTCTGCGGTCCCTTGATGCTGTGAAAAAAATCTAACTTCTAAGTTAACGAAAAAAAAAGATGCGATCGTTTATGTCGCAAAAAACGTATATTTCGACACTCTCAAGGAAATCAAAATTCCTAGGGTAGTTCCCATTGACCTAGAATCCTGGAATTTTGCATGAAGCAAGGTCTCATAGTACAAGTATAGGAATAAATCTGAAAACAGTAAATTAGTTGTTACGTCACAAAAAAAATTGCGATTCGGAGAAGTCTTCCAAACTCCATTCAGGAATTGAACTGTTTACATAGGTAGCTTTGTACGGAACCCTCGGTGCGCGAGCACGACTCGCACTTTCCCCGTTTTTTTTTTTCTGACTGACTGACTTCTTGACAAAGTCAAAGTCAAAAGCTTTTTATTTCACATAGGCCTACATGGGCACTTATAAAACGTCGGAAGCTAGTGCATGGTTCCAAATTGGTCGTTTCCTATAGAGAAGAACCGGCAAGAAACTCCATGGTTGGACAATTCCAAAGTGCCTGTTAATGGTTATTTGAAATACCGACGGTGAAGTGCCAATAACTCCTAACTGTCGAAGTCAAAAATCTTCTGTCTTAAAAACGTCAGGAGGTAATACTATGAATTAACATGCTGGTTTAGTTAAGAAGTGTTTCCACAATTTAATTTGATGCAGTAGCAACTAATATTCGCTCCAAGAGATTTCACAAAAACATGCAGAAACACACATTTGAATTAAGAGCGCTAAAAAGTAATTATCTCGAAAAATGTCAGTTAGAAGGTATTGGCACTTCACCGTCGATATGTGCTTTGAATCTGGATTCTTGATTCTTATTCGGACCATCTAAATATAGTTTATCAATAGATTACAGAGGTCAGGGCACTTCTTAAAAGTAGTTAAACATTCAGAAACGTGTAATTATCTACACTGGACCACAAATATAACGGGTCACATAAAAAAACTGCGATAGTGCCATAGTTACATAGGTACATAGAACGTTCGTTACATCGCCCTTAAGTATTATAAAACAAAATCCCTTACTATGTCTGTTTGTCTGTGTGATCGCGATAAACTCAAAAACGTCTGATCGGATTGTCATGCGGTTTTTATCAATAGACAGAGTGATTCATGAGAAAGAATTTTTTTGAGGTAGGAAATCATCGAATGACTTCTCCTGCACTAGGGTGGAGTGGTAGGTCGTGTCAGACTTTTACCGACATGACATGACTTCTACAATTCTAACACGCCCCTCGCGCTCCACCCTACTTTGATTCACAGCTGATTTTATTGATTTTTTTGTGTAAATTATTTAATTTTATTTTTGAAATTATTTTTTATTTTGACTGGAATGATTTTAAAACGGAATTTGGAATATTATTATTTCCTTTATTTATTTAATACAAATAATATTTACATTTTTAAATATTTTTTAAAACAAAACTTATTAAAAAAAAAAATCAAAAAATATAAAAAATAGTAGCCCACCGGCATCGAGAACAGCGTCCAGGCTACCGGTGGTCAGGGCTCCTGAGAGATGAATCTCCGAACAATACGCGCCGTGTCCAGGAGTACTGCCTTCTGAATCAAGCCCTTGATCAAACTGCCTAACGAGAGCCTCCTCAGATGTTGGTCGAGCCATTGGCCGCCACGACTATCACATATTATTATTATGTGACATTATCAAAGAGAATTAAACCACTAGAGAGCTGATATACGGATTTCGACTAGATCACACACAGACACGATTCACCATTGCGGGTCGGGGGGCGGCGGAAACTACAGCGGTTGTGATTAGCTGATGAAACAATTTCAGCGAACATAGTGATGGAGAAGTCAGTTTGCAACAATAATATCGATATCGATGAAATCGACGTCGATTAATACAGTTTTTTTTTTAAACTTTTTGTTAACTTTGCACCCGCAAATCGTTTGTTTATTATTTTTACTTATTTACTACATTTTACAGTAACTGGGTTGTGGAGGTCTGATCAAGACAGTCCCTCCATGGAAAAAACGAGTATTGAGCCACATCCGTTAGATTGGAAGCTGAACCCAAGCTGGTTGGGACAATGCTAGGGAGATGCGTATGCGCATGGCTGGCTTTTAGTTTACTGAATTTTAACTTAATGAATTTTGTTTTATTGGATTTTTATTGATTTTTTTGGAATTATTATTTATTGAATATTGGGATTTTAATTTTTTGAATGTATATGGTATCATGATTTTATTTTATTTACTTTATTGAATTTTGTATTTTAAGCTAATTATTTTATAATTATGGGTGATTTCTAATATTTTTTTTTTTTATTTTAACCCTCAACCAACAACAATTCTACCACTGGCATCTACAACTGGTAAGTCGGGGCCGTTACTACGAGGCAACCACTGTTTTTTCTCTCTTTCTTTATAGTAGAATATAACAAAACAGCAATCCTGGAAGATTTACTTAAAACCGACGTCTAGTGGCTATAAGGTCGTTACCTTACAGTCACTAGACTTCTAATAACAAGTTACATATGTCTGTCAACACATATGACTTATGGATCTGATGTAGGTCGCCACAGAATAATTTCCAAATAGTCTCGACCTATCAGAACGTAGTACCCTGCTCCCCTGTACCTCGGTTTCGGTGCGCTAGTTCAAGCATGAGGCGTCTAGATGCTGTAAGGTCGTTGCTTAAAACGAAGGCCCCCATAACTTCTGTATGTCTATATGAACGCAATATACTTAAAAACTATTGAAATTCTGTTTACACCTATTGACTGAGTGATTCATGAGGAAGTTTTAGGTACGGTATATAATCACTAATATAGTATCACTACATAGTATAAAACAAAGTCGCTTCCCGCCGTCTGTCCCTATGTATGCTAAAAACCCACTCCTGTTCCTTCGTTGCCTCCGTCCCAGGGCCCCGGGTTTCGCTTTCACACTACCCGTGGCCCCAGTAGGCTTCGACCCTGCTGGGCCCCTACGATTTGTTGACATCTCCTTGAGGCGCGCGTGGAACAGTACGCAACGTCGACGACTTGGGCTCGGTCCGGACGGCTACCGGACGGTCGGACGGCGAGCCACCCATTGCTCGCCGTCCGCAAGCCCGCGCCTATTATGTGGCCGGAAATCGTAGATCTTTAAAACTACGCAACTAATTTCGATACGGTTTTTTTTAATAGACAGAGTGATTCAAGAGGAAGGTTTATATATATAATACAAGCACAATATAGTAGAGAAACTATAGGTAAAGGTTTCTAATGTTATGTCGTAAATAAACAAATTTCTTTTGCGCTTACATTGCAAACGCTGGCTGAACCTTACGAGATAGATCAAAATATTGTACTACAGTATTGTACACTTTAAAAAGGTCTACAAAAAGGTCCGCAATGTTATATGTTTACCTCTTAGTGATAACCCACAATAACCATTTTTTATCCTTAACTTTTTACGAGAAATAATGGCTTATTTACGAAGTGATTTTAAGTAATACAGCATTAATTCTTATGTAATTAAGTACCTTAAATATATTGTGCATTTAATATAGATCAATATGGCCCTTTACAGCATGTAATTTAAATGAATATTTTCGAAGATATTACATATTTAAAATGCAGGGACATAGCGGTTGCGGTGGTATCAGCATTGCACCCTTGCGAAGCCGGGGATGGTTGCTAGTTCATCCATGTTAAAGTACAGAAAAACTATTAAATAAATGGCCACTCACCTGAATCAACCGATTATCGGTCTGCGTGTAAAAGTAATATTTGACCCTTTTCATAAAAGGTATCGCATTGTACTCCACTTTGGTATGGTTCGCCAGAATCACCTTATTTGAAACATTACCCACGATTAAGTGATCGGACCAGACCGACACAATGCAGAAAAGTGACAGAATTAGTAATAGATTCTTCATGTTTGATTGTACTCTAAAGACACGACCACGTTTAACGTTGATGTTGATGGTAATGATGCCAAGTTCATAAAGTTATCGCGTTATTATTCTATGTGATTGTGTGTTGTTGATGGAGTGGGAAATCGGACAAAATATGAAATGCCCAACAGCTTTAAAGCTAGAACTACATTTGACCGACACACACGTGTAACACGCCTGCCCCCCTAGTCAAGTTACGATCATTTCGTTCGCGCCGAGCGCCTCGAGTAGGCCACGCTTCCGATTCCTTTGTTCTGACGTCATCTCAACGCTCAGTCACGTGGTCGGAACAAAGGAATCGGAGGCGTGGCCTATTTGAGGCGTTCGGCGCTAACGAAACGATTGTAACTTGGCCAGGGGGCAGGAGAGCGTTAATGACGGCTATTGTCTGAGGACTATGCGACTTGGAATGTGCAATAGTACGGGAAGTTGAAACAGCCAGTAAACGATGTTTTCTGCAGTAATTGTCTGGGAAGAACAGATTGCAATGGATGACCCATCCGCAGACCACCCTCAGCATGTGTTGCTTAACCTCGAAGTTGGACCAATGCGGCTGTTATTATGTATGTAGCTGCTAGCTGCTACCAGTGGCTTTGCTTGTGTGAAAGTAGCAAATTGTCCCAAGGGAATATATCCCGGGATAAAAAGTAAGTAAGTGCTATTCCAGGATGGTCTATCCGTGTGCCAAATTTTATCGAAATCCTTCCAGCCGTTCGAGAGTGAAGAAGTAACAAACATACACACACACAAACTTTCGCTTTTATAATATTGGTGGGATGAGATGAGGTCGCTCTATTCGCGATTTCTACTGAAGACCCTAAGGCGTCCATTACACGATAGGTTTTACTTTCAGTTTTGTCACAGTCAAATATTTTGATTGACGAAAAAACAATACTATACCAATTGACGTTTGCATGACGTAAAACGTATGGCGACAAAATTCCGTCATTAAGGACTAAGGGTTTCGCTTCGTCGTTTATACCGCGTACATCGAAGGACTGGAACAATTTGCCTGCTGCGGTCTTCCCGTCCAACTATAATTTAGGTGTCTTCAAGGCTAGAGAGAATAGGCTCTTAATAAACTAGTGCGCCTCACCATCAATGATTGCATCTCCGCTTACCATCAGGTGGGATCACAGTCAAGCACTGGTTTATATCAATAAAAAAAAAATATTCATGATTGATGGAATTGATTGACGTCTGCATGACCGTGTAATGTCTTTATGTCGATACCGTTACCAGCCCACGCTGAAAACCAGCGCCGTAGACTCATCGCATTTTGCGTGTGGTCACGGCATTATGCTGAGCGTTCGGCCGTTTTGCGCGGATGTGGCGCTTATTTTCTTTTTTTTTTCTCACCTTATATACTTATAATTTGTTGGTTCTAAATTTGCGCCTTGTTCCTCCAAATATAATATAATATAATATAATATAATATTTCACAACTATCACACAACGCCGTCTAGTCCCAAGCTAAGCAGAGCTTGTGTTATGAGTACTAGACAACTGATAAACATACTTATATATTTCTAAATACATACATATATAGATAAATTACACCCAGACACAGAACAAATGATCGTGCTCATCACACAAACATTTGTCCTGGGTGGGAATCGGACCCACGACCTCCGGCATAGCAGTCGGGGCCACTGACCACTAGACCAACAATGTTTTTCTTTCTTTCTAATAGTCTTAAACATCATTGGTTTAACGTATAATTTGTAATTCTCGTCAGTACAAAATAATCCTACATTCACGCACTTCCTACTACAACAGAATATGAACAATAGAATAAATAAACTGAAAATGAACCTTATTTACATGTACATAAGATTCTCCACAAACATTATTAAGTCACCGATAAGTCTTGCTATGACTGAGATTGCTCTTATTACAAGTGTAATAATAATCTAGTATTGTTTCACTGGTTTTATTCATAGAACTCTCCTTTAGCCTAACAGTCAGGGGCGTAGCTACCGCCGCGCCGTATCAGGTGCGGGACTCCAGCTACAGGGGCCCCAACGACGTGTGCAAAAATTCCAAACATGTTATTTATTTATCTTTTATTTCTGGTGAAGATTCCCTGGGTACCATTGACTGCTCATTTAGTATTTTTATTATTTAGTACACATCTGACGCTAAACAACTGTTTATTATTTATCACACATTAAAGTCACTCAAAGGGCAATGGAAAGGGCTACGCTCGGAGTTTCCTTGCGTGATCGAATCAGGAATGAGAATATCCGCAGGAGAACCAAGGTCACCGACATAGCACGAAGAATCGCCAAACTTAAGTGGCAATGGGCAGGGCACATTGCTCGCAGCACAGATGGCCGTTGGGGCCGAAAGGTTCTGGAATGGCGACCACGTACCGGAAGACGTAGCGTTGGAAAGCCTCCTACAAGGTGGACCGATGACCTGGTAACGGTTGCAGGAGTACGATGGATGCGAGACGCACAGGACCGTTCATTGTGGCGGCACTTGGGGGAGGCCTATGTCCAGCAGTGGACGTCTTTCGGCTGAAATGATGATGATGATGATTTCAGGTATTAATTAACACGTAGTATCATTATTGAAGTAAATCACATGGTGAATGGATAATTGAAAAAATACCTTGCCTCACACTAGCAACTACTCTTCTATCATGGGTGCGTTTACAAACATGTAAAATCATATATACACGACCCCCAGACCAGGAATCAGTATCTGCAGGCCGTACAAATTTTGTTTCAAGCGGGATTCGAACCCGCGACACACTGCGCAGCAGTCATGGGCACGCTATAATTATGGTGGTAAATCCCCTCTTTGAAGAGTGGCTGGAAAGGTGTGGCCTTTCCTTACCTTCCGCATACCGCAGGTCCTCACCGGACATGGTAAGTTCGGGAGGTTCCTACACCGGATTCGTGTGGAAGAAACGCCCGGGTGTCACCATTGTGTGGACCGCACGGAGGATAGGGTGAAGCACACGATGGAGGTGTGCCCCTCTTGGGCAGAGCAATGCCGTGTCATCGTAGAGGCGATCGGCGGCGGCGATCTCTCGCGCCGGGCCTTGGTACAGGCCATGGTCTGGAGCGAGGAGGAGTGTCAGGCGGTCGTTTCCTTCTGCGAAACAGTAATGCTAGCAAAGGAGGCAGCCCTGGTACGAAAGGCAACGAAGGAACAGGAGTTGGTTTTTAGTCAGTAGAAATCTGACACTATCTCCCGCACCACCTAAGAGCGAGGGATGTCATAAGATGATTTTCCCACCGAAAAAAAAACCGCGCCTAAGTCAAACGCTCCAACCATGCCGTCAAATGCACACGACGTACACATATGATGTTACAGATAAGTCTTAACTAATTGAATACCTACATGACCCTTTTAATGCGCAGCAAATTAACATTACGACAGAATTTCATAAATATAGTACAAATGATAATATGATAGGATCTTCCAATTTTATAGCTCGCTCCGATCGTTCTAGCATTTTCTGCATGAGATGACAATGAAAACTTAACCTATCCTAATCTACAAACGAGCTCGTTTTCTGTCAAGGCAGTAATCTAATTTTCGAGGTCAATCTTAGGGCCTAAACAGCCATGGGTAGTGTGAAAGCCATGGGTAGTCTGAAAACGAAACCCGGGGCCCTGGGACGAAGGCAACAAAGGAACAGGAGTGGGTTTTTAGTCAGTAAAAGTCTGACACTATCTCGCGCTCCGCCCAAGAGCGGGATTGGTCATTTGATGACTTTCCAAAAAAAAAAAATGGGCCATAACACAAAACTGTGTTGCGACGTCGCATCGTAAATATCTATGAGCTCGACGCATCGCAAGAGCTTGCAAATTGATTCGCATCACATATTGTTTGGTCTCCTGAACCGATGCTTTGCTGCATAAAACCGCATCGCAGTGATACGTCGCCGCATTGCGGTTTTGTTTGGGAGCCCTGACATGATGCCCTACAAAACCACTTCTTCCTTCTTTCGTCAGCTCGCAAATTTCATCGCTATCACAAGTTTCATTCTTCTTCTCTTGCTCCCTACACACTATTGTCTACATTTCTTTTAATTTCTCCTTTCACAGGTCTGCTGGAACAAATTTCTTTGGAAATAAGCAGTACCTTTGTACTCTTGTCTACTTTGTATTGTCTTTTTCTGTTTTTGTGTGTACATAAATAGTAAATTAAATAATAAATAAGTTTCATACATCTTCTACCATTTCCTTCGTAGCTTATCACGACTCCGTCTCGAAAAGTCTCATAAAAATGTTTGGCACAGGGCCTCCCGGAACTATTTACGCCACTGCTAAGAATAGAGGAAAATATGGTAGATAAGAATCTAGATTTTGCCGCGTAGGTCTTAAGACGAGATATGAAACTTAATATGACATCACGGCTGTGTTTCTGGATTGTGTAGACTGTATTGTAGTAGGTACACCCACAATGCTATTTATTTACAATGGCACGACGATTTAAATGAAAAAAAAAAATAGTAGTTCTCATTTTTTTTCTCAGCGGCATTGTTCGAAAGAGTCACCGCGGTCCTGGAGCGTAAAGAGCAACTGAAAAAACACGGGTATTTGCCTCTTATATCCATTTTATTAGAAGAGAGAAGGAGAGGGGGCTCTTCAGGTCATCGGTCCACCCTGCCGGAGGCAGTCGCCACTACAGAACCTTTCGGTCCTAAAGACCATCTGTTCTACGAGCAATGTGCCCTGCCCACTGCCACTTACTCGTAAGTTTAGCACACGATGGAAGTGTGCCCCGCTTGGGCAGAGCAACGCCGTGTCCTCGTGGGAGCGATCGGCGGCGGCGATCTTTCACGCCGGGCCTTGGTTCAGGCCATGGTCGGGAGCGAGGAGGAGTGGCAGGCGGTCGCCTCCTTCTGCAAAGCAGCTAGCAAAGGAGGCGGCCGATCGCGTAAGGCAACGGTCCTTACGCCTTGACCGCCGCCGGGTTTCGTATCCCGATTTCCGGCCACCGTAGGCGCGGGCTTGCGTACGGCGAGCAATGGGTGGCTTGCTGTCCCACCGTCCGGTAACCGTCCGGATCGAGCCCAAGTCGTCGACGGCGCGTACTGTTCCACGCGCGCCTCAAGGAGATGTCAGCAAATCGTAGGGGCCCAGCAGGGACGAAGCCTACTGGGGCCACGGGTAGTGTGAAAGCGAAACCTGGGGCCCTGGGACGAAGGCAAAGAAGGGAATGGAGTGGGTTTTCAGTCAGTAAAAGTCTGACACCATCTCCCGCCCCGCCCAAGAGCGGGATTTGTCATAAGATGAGTTTCCCACCCAATAAAAAAAAACCGATATAGCTGTTTTTGTCAGCCACGACGCTCCTACAGTTGAAGAGGGCTTGTTATCATAATTTCTTGTTAACAGTGCAGAGGTTAAGCGGTCTACTAACTATTGAGTCATCGATTCAATAATGTTTACTAATTTCTAAGATGATTGTGTTTCACGGAATTCCCTTGAATGAGGAACAGAAAATAAACATGATGAATTGAATCAACGGCAGATTGTGACGGAATGAGCAATTATTACAAAAAAATCGCGCTTTTTGTTGTCTTTTTTACCGACTCTTAAATAACTAACTTAAATTGAGGCCGATATATTTATTAGTTTTTTGGGGGAGAGTTCATGAAATTGTCAAATTATAAACAAGAACTCACTAGAGGTAAGACGAGCGCGAGATCAGCTCACCATAGCCTGCAAGACGCTCCGTGGCACTATTGACGCGCCTATCTGCTTACTTTGCTAGCGCGTTTCTTTGTCCCGGACAATTACTGCCGCGGCAAAAAGCACAGAATGTTTGCTGTACCTCAGTGTCGCACTGTTGCCCGTGCGCAGTCTCCAATACCTCGCACTTTGGCTGCACTAAATGATCTCTTGGATTCTTATCCAACAAACGATCTGTTTGCGGATGAATGGAAGATGATTTTATTTTTATGTCAGAAGTACTGTGAGAGGAATTGATGTAAGTACATGTTGTTTATAATTTAAAACTTTTTGTTTAGTTATTGTAATTGGTTGTTTAACCGTTGTAATTATTTGATTAAATAAATAAAAGAAAAGATTATGAGCTGGAGTCAGTGCCGTAACTAGCCTTTAATACGCTCGGTGCCAGTTTCTGAAATTGCACCCCTAAAAAAGTTCTGGCTAGGTACGTTTAATCAACCTGACGCAGGTCTTCACCAAATATGAGGATTCGGGAGGTACTTGTTTCGGATCTGGCGGGAAGAAACAGTGTCACCTGCACATGGTACGTGCACCACGCACACCACGCACCGAGCACACGGTGAAGCATAAACTTTTGCCCCCCTAGCCAAGTTATGACCACGTGCCTGAGCGTTGAGATGATGTCAGAACAAAGAAATCGGAGACGTGGCCTACTTGAGGAGTTCGACGCAAGAGAATCGAAACGAAACGGTCGTAACTTCGCTTGGGGAGCTGTTGTGTTCTCGTGATGGCGATCAACGGTGGTGACCCAAGCATCCACCCCTGGTTCAGGCCAGGTACGGAGAGAGAAGGAATGGGAAACAGTAAGCCTTCTGATGCAATGAATGATACAAAACTTGTTCTTGACTTCATTGTTTCTGCGCCCCATCAGGGTCTGCTCTCTATGCCTGGACACCGTTGGTAGTATACTTCTGACACTGGTGAAGCGAGAGGAGAGCATTAGACTTTTACTGACTAAAACCCATCTGTATTTCTTCAGTTGCCTTTTGCGTTTCAGGGTCACGGTTTTGGGAAAATCATCTAATGACAAATCCCACTCTTGGGCGGGGCGGGAGATAGTAGAACAGTAGAAGGAACAGGAGTGGGTTTTTAATCAGTAAAAGTCTGGTTTTACTGATTAAACACCCACTCCTGTTCCTTTGTTGCCTTCGTCCCAGTGCCCTGGGTTTCGTTTTCACACTACCCATGGCCCCAGTAGGCTTCGACCCTGCTGGGCCCCTACGATTTGCTGACCTCTCCCTGAGGCGCGCGTGGGACAGCACGCGCCGTCGACGACTTGGTCTCGGCCCGGACGGTTACCGGACGGTCGGACGGCGGGCTACCCATTGCTCGCCGTCCACAAGCCCGCGCCTACGGTGGCCGGAAATCGGGATCGGAATCCCGGCGGCGGTTGGGGCGTGAAGACCGTTGCCCCACGCGATCGGCCGCCTCCTTTGCTACCATTGCTAGCTACAGTCACTCTCCTCTGCGGGAGCCAATATCCTGAGTTTGTGTTTTTCTATAATGATTTTTTCAGAAGCATATCGGAGACAAGATTTGTTCCGTTTCCGGTAGGCAGAAACTATGTCCTTACTTTACGTATGCTTCACCTTGTCCTCTGGGCGATCAGCACAGAAACGCACGGGTGTCCTGGGGGTTTTTCTTCCGCCTGAATCCGAATCAGGAACCTCCAGAACTGGCCCTATCCGATGAGGACCTGCGTCAGGCGAAAAGTGAGGTCACTGTGCAACTCTCTAGCCACTCCACAAAGAGGGGACTTATCGCCAAGATTATGGAGTTCTCAGCGCTAGGTTGTGTCTCCATACCACTATGAGATTCTGACGGAACTCTGTCGCTCTGCTTTTGTTTTTCATAGATATATCATCATAGCCGTACGCCGATTGTGAGAACTACCCACCAGGCCTTTGTGAAGATCATCACCAATCACCAACGCTGCCGGGCAGGCATCGGCTTTAACGCGCTGCGCCACTTATGATGACATCTCGTTGAGGCGCGCGTGGGACACAACGCACCGTTGGATCCCTACCGAAATGCGAGCTACCCATTGTTCGCTGTCTGCAAGCCTGCGCCGACGCCCGGGGCTTCTCTTGCGGTGGCGGCAGGCCTTGGACTAAGTTCTTCATACTTTAAAACTCCAAAGAGAAAACTAATACGACCTCTTTACACACAAAAAGGCTTCAGAAGAAAAATCTTCAAAACGCCACACCAGAATGACAGGAAGAAAAACAAGAGAATATCATAGTGCGAACTTGGTTGTTATTATATAAATATATTGATAAGTTTTCTTTGTTAGTTCATCGACATTTACATGGTATCATGCAAGGAGCGAATTCTATAATTAGTAGCCAATGTTATTTATCAATTTTCTATGGTGAGTCCCTTGTTGTAATTTTCCTAGAGGGTCGGATGTCCGGGGGTTGTTGACCCAACCCCCAACCTCCCTTGAAAAGCAAGCATTTAGCCAACGGATTTGGTCCAGGTATATTTTATAGATATTTTGTAAAAGTGTGGTGATTGGTGAATTTGAAACCAGGAGCGTGAAGTTACGGGGTTTCTTCTGGCATAAAAGAATGAAGGTATGTCGATAATTTCGCTTGTATGTCGGCAAAAGAGGTGAACCTTCTACCTCAGGACTGATGATATGTCAAAATGACAGCACATTGGGAGCCGTCGTGTCCTAGGTGACGTTTTATCATCTACCACCTTGATAATCATTTCAATCAGATTTCTAATCTAATAAATCTAGGGCCGATGCCTGCTAGTGCTGCAGTAATGTTTAAAAGAGTCTTGGCACTAGAACGCAAAGGGTAAATAAAAGAATATATTATAGGTTCTAAAAGATATCTTACTTTTTTATCGGTGGGAAACTTCAAAAGGCGTTTGAATTTTTGGCAAACAGTCAGGGCGCGTGTGTTTTTTACCTCCCTAATATCTTCCTGGTAGACGCTATCCGCACACAGTACTCTTAAGATTTTTCTGTGGGACTTCCTCTGTGTAGGTCAATTAGGGGACTTTCCGCCCTGAGCTTCGCTGTGTACAACAGCACGTGGTTACAGTCTTTTCTGGGGTCATTCAGTGGGTGGACAGAGACCTGCTAAGAGCACCCACAACTCTGAACTTCCATTTCTCCTAATAATGCTGGCGTGGTTCTATGACGACTTCTTTTCCGAACGGTGTACCACCCGGCAGCCGCCTTCTGGACATTCAAGGTCTCATAGAAGGAGTCCTATTCCTAATTTTACGCCGAGGCCGGTCTCATTTTAAAGTAATCTGAGACCTATTGAACCCTATACACCGCGTGTGGCCCAACACACACTTAACCGGTTGGTGTCGTCGCTGCAGAAGCGACCAGCGGTCAAGCTAAACGCACGCCAGAGGGTTATGCCCATCTCGATGATGCGGAGATACCGCACGTCCTTCCTAGAAACGGCGAGCCTTCTTGCTGGCCTGCCACCATGGAATCTGGAGGCAACAGTCCTTGCACGCATGCACCATTTGCGCGTGGAGATGCAACGCCGGGGCAAAACTATGGTGGACAGAGCTTCGCCGGGATCTTATGGTGGAATGGCGACACGCCATAATTATGGCGACAAGACCCCTCTTTGAGGAGTGGCTGGAAAAACGTCACGGCGTCCTCACCTTTCACATGACGCAGGTCCTCGCCAGATATGGTAAGTTTGAGAGGTTCCTGCATCGGATTCCGAAACAGAAAAAGAGAAAAGTTCCGAATCAGAAACGCCCGGATGTCACCCTGGCCTTGTGTAGACCGCCTGGAGGACACGGTGGAGCATACGGTAGAGGTATGCGGCTCTTGGGCGGAGCACTGTCTTGTCCTTGTGGAGGCGATCGGTGGCAGTGTTGGGCAAATTGTAGTTAACTACAAATTAACAATTACAATTACAAATTGTAATTGGCGACTTCAATTACAAATTACTTGAAATTATTGAAAAGTAATTCAACTAACAATTACAATTAGTAATTGTAATTGTTATTTGCAATTACTCAATTACTTGTGTAAAAGTTGAGGTAGTAAGTTATATAAAACGATGAATGATTCATCAAATGTGTTTATTTATAAAAAATAAGTGATTTACTTTAAATTAGACTTTAACACTACTCTTTGTTCAAACATTTGATCAGAAAGTTTGTGAGATTTTGGTAAATTAATCATTGTGGCATATGATAAAATCTCTCAACAGGGCCTGATGACGGCATTAATGTATTATACTTAAGAAACAACTGCTTAATCTCAGGATGTCTGTTTAGCATTGAAGTGTCTTTATCCGGATCAGCTAGGTACTTGGACATGAGAATTTCAGGTCTTGTCGAACGGAGTGATTCAGTCAATTCGCCTTCAGAAGAATCTGTTTCGAAAACAAAATACGAATCATCATCATTCTTTGAGCTTGTGCTCGCAGATTCTCTTACAGTTTCCTCTTGGATTTCAGTTTCTAGGGCTATTTGTTTTTTAAACATATTTTTTATTCTGCGATGGTACTGCTGCTCATTAACAGTAAGCCACTTATCCTTAAATCGAGGATAAGAAATAGTTGCAATTACTGCCTTACTGCCTATAGACGTAAACAAATAAAAAAACTCTTGAAATCTCTCATTGACGCTTTCTAGGTATTGGGCTGCCAAAGCGTTGCAGTATTTAAAGTTTATATTCAAATTTTTTTTTGAAATCAGTAATATCGACGTTTTGAAGCGGACTCATGGAATGAATGAAGTAATTAGCGATATGGCGGTTAAAGTCGTCTTGACTTAACGAGAACTTTAATAACTGGGTATTGCCGGAACTCGAGGAATGCCTTTTCGGTCTCTTATGCGTTTTCGAATAGTTTATGATGATACAGGGCAATACTTCTTCACTTCTTGTGTCATCTTCATTTGGTTCAGCGTCGGATGCCATTTAATTGGACGCTTAGTTGCACAAACTACTAATCACACAACAATATAACACGAGTAACAGCAAATAAGTACAGAGATGCGCGAGCGATATGTTTGTGAGCGAAATCACCGCTAAGGAGGCACTGACCGGCGTTGTTGCCGTTTCGTTTACCGTCTCGTTCTATCCAATGTTATTTGTCGAACTACCGCACAATTTAGGTGGTTTTTTATGTTACCCGCAATGTTACCCCGTAAACAGTAATTGGGTAATTTGAATTACAAATTAATGTAATTAGAATTACTTGTGACTTATGTAATTTAATAACAGTAATTTCAATTACATGTAATTTTAATTAAAGTAATTTAATTACTTTTCATTAATTTAGTAATTAAATTACAAAAGTAAATTAATTACGCCCAACACTGATCGGTGGCAACTTCCTCTCGCGCCGGCCCTGATACAGGCCATAATCCGGAGCAAGGAGGAATGGCAGGCGGTCGCCTCTTTTTGTGAAGCAGTTTAATGCTAGCGAAGGAGGTGGCCGCACGCGTGAGGGAATGGCCTTCCTCACGCCCCAGCCGCCGAGATCCCGACCTCGATTTCCAGCCAGCGTAGAAGTGGGCTTGCAGACGACCGTCCGGTAACCGTGCGGACCGAGTCCATGTAGTCGATAGTGCGTTACGTACGCCTCAAGGGGATGTCAGCAAAATCGTAGGGACCCAGTAGGGTCGAAGTCTACTGGGGCCTTGGGCTCGCTTGTGAAAAGAAAACCCGGGGCCCTGGAATGCAAGACAAAAAAAGCTCATAGGAGTGGGTTTTAATCAGTAAAATTCTCACACGCACTCCCTAGAGCAGGAGAAGTTTTGAATAGCGAAAGACATGATTTCCGAACTAAAAAAAAGTCTTAACCAGTTTTCAGTACTCTGCTCCATAACAGCCCCTCGCAATGACAAACTTTCTCCACTTGTATCAAAATTTATATTGGAAATATCCATTGAATGCCACCAATCACAGCAATTTGGTTCTCTTTATTACCTCATTATTCATTATTTAACACATTATTTTATGACATTAATTTCTTTTTTTTTATGATATTGGATTTGAATTTGTATGACATTGTATCTGAATTTGTACCACATATCATTTAAATTGAACGATTAAGTTAATGAGCTTACATTTTTTAATATTCTCCTTATTTTCTATCAACTATGAATATTTTGCATGCCGTAAGGCAAAATGTATTGAGACAATCAACAAGTATATCACCTTATCTGTATACCTACATTATTAGCAAATAAATGATTATTATTACACAATTGGCGCGAAAATGAATAAGCAAAATAAATATATTCATAAAAGAATGACAGATTCCAAATTCAAATGTAAAATTGTTTTTATTTTTTGTAACAGTCACTGACCAATCGTCGAGACGTGAATAAAGCTAGTGGACCAGATGGTATACCAGCGATTTTTCTCAAGGCATGTGCGCCCGAGTTGTGTCCGGTATTGACGCTCTTCTATCGCCTCTCATTTAGGACTGGTATAGTGCCCAAGTCCTGGAAGCTTGCCAATGTGTAACCCGTGCCCAAAAACGGCAGTCGTGCCGATCCTGCCAATTATCGGCCGATTTCAATAACCTCCATACTATGTAAGATTATGGAGCGTGTATTGAACCCGCGCCTCATGGCATATCTGGAAGGTCGACCTCCTCAGTGACCGACAATACGGGTTTCGCCGCAATCGGTCTACTGGGAACCTACTAGTCTATGCCACCCACTTGGGGGCGAGACCCTTCTGAGGAATGGGGAAGCGATTGCTGTTTCCTTAGACGTCTCGAAGACCTTTGACAGGGTAAGGCACGCCAGCCTTTTGAGTAAGCTTCCAGCGTACGGCATTTCCCCATTAACTGGGTAAAAGGCTTCCTGAGTGAACGGTCTTTCAGAGTGGTTATCGATGGATGCTCATCAGAGCCTATGACGACTAACGGCGAGTTCTTCAGAGGTCTGTCCTCTCTGCAACTCTATTCCTGCTGCATATCAAAGATCTGCTGATGCCCGGTACCTATGGGTATGCAGATGATAGCACAGTTGTAGAGAAATACCTGCCAGGTGCTCGGCCTAGTAAGGAGCTAATCCGGTCCGAGAGAGTGGCTATGGTAGAGCGTACGAATGTCTCACTTCAGGTAGTCTCCAAGTGGGGTGCAGGCAATCTGATGGGATTCAACGCCGCCAGAACACAAGCGTGTCTGTTCACCACTAAAAGGACCGTTCACCTTGGCTCCTGCTTTTCAGAATGTATCCCTGGAATACACCGACCGCCTTCAGCTCTTGGGAGTTGAAATTTCCTCAGACCTTAACACTTTGGCCGGTTCATTGAGTCCAAAGCCAAGGTAGCTGGAAACTCGGCGTTCTTGCAAAAGTCCAGCGGTATTTCACACTGTGACAGCTTTTAATGTTATACAAAACACAGATCCGTTCGTGTGTGGAGTACTGCAGCCACATATGGACTGGTGCTGCAAAATGCCATCTAGCAGCTTTGGACTCAGTGGAAAGAGCTGCGAAGAGGCTGTGCTCCGCGTGAAGCAATAGTAGATGAAGCAATCCTAGCCGTATTTCGGCTTATTGATGTAAATGTAGGTACTACGGCTAGAAGTAGTAATGGTTATGTAATATGTTCCATAGTAAGGTCAAGTAAGGTAGGTAAGTTTTATTATAGAGATCCCGTGACTACCTTCCGTCTTCCGGCTCCATCATCAGATCAGGACCTGTACCATGACGTTTAAAGTAAGATTGTTTCATTCTTATTTCTAGTGTGGGTAAGAGATGGCGCTAGACAACCTGTATAGCTCTGTCTCTTACCCACACTAAAATAAGAATAAAACAATCTTACTTTGAACGTCATGGTAACCCCGCAGTTTTATGGTACCTTATAGCTAAGGTCTTTTTTACATAACATGGGTAGAATGACAGCAGGACGAAAATATGCATCTTTTAGATGAGAGAAAAGGATAGGTTAGGTTAGGTTAGGTTAGCTACATTGTATGAATCTGACAGCTGTCACCCGCACCATCCTATAGCAATTTCAGTTTAGAATGCATCTCATGACATTTCTTATAAGCCCAAAGACTTAGGTAGGATACGTCGTTTTATTACAGAGTTCCCGTGCTTACCTTTACCTTCTGGTTCCATCATCAGATCAGTTCGATGGGGGTACATCGAACTGATCTGATGATAAAGCCGGAAGGTCTTCATCCATCAAGTACACGTACGTGGGACACTCAAAGTTTTGAGAAACTAAAAAAGTAACTTCTATGGATAAAATATTTTTATTGAATCTTTTCTAAGAACTCTCCACCAGCCTCTATATAAAGTTTCATGCGTCTGAACCAATTTTCGAAGCATTTTTTCCAGTCCGCCGCAAACACCTCTTCCACGGGCTTCTCGAACGCTGCTAGCGTGTCTTCCGGCGATGAAAACTGTATCCCTTTCAGCTGATTTTCTATTTTAATTCATTAAACCGCGAGCGAACGTTCGGTCATTGTCTTTCTATTGTGTTTCTAATTACGCTACTCAAAAGGATAATGAATAAAAAGAAGTCACACGGTGCCAGATCAGGACTAAGGAGGGCGCCCCAAGACTCTGACACTGACCGGTGTGGTGTCCAGGAAGTCCCTCACTTTGAGCGCTGAATGCGCGAGCGCGTTGACATGGTGAAGCAGTACCCCGCGGAGCCCGGTGTTCGGTCGCTTGTTGCTCATTGCAGGCAAAACTTCTGGCAGGCATTTTGTAGTATACCACTTGGAGTTAATGCTGTTTTGGTCTCGTAATGGAATTGAAACCAGATACCCCGTCAAAGTGAAGAAACTAGAGATCAAAATTTTCCCAGCGCTTCTCAATCGCTTCACTTTCGTAGGCGTTGGTTCGTTTTGAAACAACCAAACTGTCGACTGACGCTTTGTTTCCGGATCGTATTGATAAATCCAGGATTCGTCACCTGTCACAGTGTCGTAAACGCGCCGAAACGAGCCTGCTTCAAATTTTTTAATCATATCACGGCACCACTCCACACGGGCCCGCTTCTGAGCTTCGGTGAGGTTGTACGGCACCCAGCGGCAAACTATTCTCACCACGCGAAGGTGCTCGTGACGTGTAGAATCTTGCGAACGCTTCCCAAAACAATCTGCAATGTACGCTGAATCTCTTTGTATTTAGTCCGCCTGTTTTCTAGATTTTTTTTTTAATGCGAGCACACTTTCTTCCGTGACAGCCGTCGTAGGACGACCACTCCTTTGTTCATCCCCCAAAGTAAGGCGACCGCGCTTGAACTCGCTATACAAGCGGTAGATGGTTGCTTTTGAATGTCCTTCATCCATAAAAGCAATTTGAAGTTGATCAAATGACTCATCAGGTTTTAGGCCACATTTAAAATCATCACACGAAATTTATCCAGATGCATCCATCAGATCCATGTTGCAGATCCATTTTTAAATGAAACACTATAATTTGATATGGCTCTCGAAAAAATGTGGAGGGAAATTCAAAATTCGAACAATGGTATTTTCACTTTTAAATAACCATAGTTTTCAAAATAATTACAAGTAGCCAGTGCATTGTACTTTCTGAGTGGCCTGATAAATATAAAGAAATTAGTTTTACTTGATATTTTTTTTTAAATTGATATAAACCAGTGCTTGACTGCGATCCCACCTGATGGTAAGCAAAGATGAAATCATTGATGGTGAGGCGCACTAGTTTATTAAGAGCCTATTCACTCTAGCCATGAAAACACCTAAATTATAGTTGGACGGGAAGACCGCAGCAGGCAAATTGTTCCAGTCCTTCGATGTACGCGGTATAAACGACGAAGCGAAACGCTTAGTCCAGGCCGTTGAAGTTTCAACAACGTAAGGGTGGATACTCGCCGTACGTCAGGTTGTCCGATGGTAGAAAGGAGATGGCGGAATCAAGTCATGCAATTCCCGCGCAAACTCTGTTATGACAGTTGTTGTGCTATGATCCTATAAGGTACCGTTGGCGCAGTTGTTGAGCGATTGCCTGCTGCATCGTGTTTCATGGGTTCCATTCCCACATTGTGGCTTACAGATAGTTGTTCTGGGTCTGTGTGTCTTGTGTATATGAGTTTAAATGCCCCCACTTCATGATAGCTTCGCGCTTGACCGCTATCTCTCCTGATGGAAAGCGGCGATGCGGTCGACGATGGAGTGCGCTTACCTAGAAGTAACCTATTCACTCTTGACTTAAAGATTCCCGGGTTGAAGCCATCAGAAAACACAGATTCCGGCAAGGAATTCCACTCCTTAGCTGTACGCACAATGAATGTGTTCCTAAAACGTAAAATTATATCTAATATATAAAATTCTCGTGTCGCGTTGTTTGTGGTTAAACTCCTCCGAAACGGCTTTCCCGATTCTCATGAAATTTTGTGTGCATATTAGGTAGGTCTGACAATCGGACAACATCAATTTTTTATATCCCTAAATGTTAAGGGAATCCAGCCCAAATTAATTTTTTTCAATTTTAGATAAAAAAAATATTTATATTCATAGAAAAACAACGTTTGCCGGGTCAGCTAGTATTATATATTAACTTAAATATTTAGTTTAGTTAATATATAAGTTTGTTATACATATAAGTGGATTTAATAAAAAAAATCCCTTAAAAACATAAAAAAATTAAAGTTAATTTGTTTAAAAAAAACTACATATAATAAATCAGTAAACTATTTGGTAATAGAAACTCTTGTTGTTTGTTTCAGTTTATTATATCTGATGGTGCTTGCTGACAGCCACACTATATCTAAAAGTATTTATAACAACGATAAAGTAGATAATAATATATTCGAGTCTATTCACGACGTAGACCGCCCGACGAACCACAAGACGAAGAGAGATAGACAACATAAATACAAACTATACAAGGAAGAAAATGTAGCGCCACCTGACAGTCTTAAAGAAACTAAACCATACGGTCTGGATAAAGGAACTGATAAAATAACCATAAAAACCGTTAAACTCACAACAGAACATGCAAAACATCACAAGACACCGAAAAGAAGAATTGGTTTCTGGAAAAAACTCAGAGGCAAAGATAAAAAGAAAGAAACTAATAAACATGATCCCAATGATAGGAAAAGAAGAATACCTAATAATAAAAAAGAACATAAAAAAATGTATCATCTAGCTACAAAAGATTCTCGGAATTCTGGACCGAAAACTAAAGGCAGGAGGAAAAATAGGAAAAAGTTCTCTCCGCGGCAACCTGAACTTAAAGTTTCAAAGAGAGATGCTGGTACTCTGTTCTCGACTAGGCCATATTCGAGCACACCTCAGAGTTACAAATTGCAAACGGGAATTGCACCACAAATTGATAACATGCTTAAAAGTAAATACAGAATGCAAAATGATCCACCATTTACAGCCGTGGTGGAAGCGCATTCCAAAGTAGTTGACAACATAAGAGGACAAATAGAAAGCATGACCTCCAAACTATCTCTTCTAAAGGAAAGGTATGGAATTTATGGAAAAAAGCCCACAGAAAAAGCAGAAATTTTACCCGAGGATAATGTAGAAGCTAGTGGTAAGACGCGTCTTACCAGTAAAACTCAAGATATTGTTACTGTTCCGGATCTGGATTTCCAACTTACAGGTCAAATAGAGGCATTGCTTAATAGCATGAAAGTAAGAGCTATGCAAATGGCTGCTTATGAGAAACCTTTAGTGACTGATCTTATAAAGAACTCTGTTACAGAAGCAACTTACTATTACGACAGCCATGAATACGGCCGACTTAACAAACCAGGCATGCCCGCGCCAAGGAACTCTTTGAGTACATATGTATCTATCAACGATATTCAAAATGTAGAAAAAAGAACTCCCGAAACAACGAAATCAGATGAATTCAATCTAAATGATTCCATTTTTAGTGCTAATACAGAATCGCATTATATAGCAGCTAGGTCCATCAGGGAAGACACGATGACTATTGCTCAGAATGTCGAAGATTTGTTGCAGAGGGAGCTAAAAAACTTATACAACAAAGTTAAACATAAAGTGTCCAACGATTTACGTAAAGAAGTACACACTGTTAAGTCAACAGCAAAGGAGAGTTACAGCAAATTTACCGGGAAACTGTCCAGTAAATGTAAGGCTGCTGCTAACGCAACCAGTACCACCGCTAGTACAAGTACGAAGCCAACGAAACCGAAAACTTTATCTAAAACATGCGCGTGTAAAACAACGACACAAAAAAAGAAACTGAAGTCATTGGCTACTACTACTACTACTTTGAGAGTCAAGAAGAAAGATGACAAAGATGATGACAAGGTTATTATAGCAGATAACTTTACCCCGGAAGTACTTTATGCTAAAACTTATGACGACTACGTGATGTTGACGCTATATGAGCAGATGTTAGCAAAAACACACGACGACAACATGAGGAAAATGCTCGCAACATCGGAGTATCCAATGTTTCCAAAAATCAAAAGAGAGGCTGTTAGGTTATCTAAGAGAAACCCAGAGACCCTAACAGATGTGAAACTGAAAGAAGTTATACAGAGTATATATGACGATGGTAGTAATATACCCGATTATGATTACATTGACCCTGCAGCTAACGTTACTTCAACTGGAAGAACTACTGCTGTTATTTACAATGAATTAGATTACAATGAAGTAATCGATTCCTCAGATTCATCGGATAATAGTGCCCAAGACCCTCTGGTGGAATCGATGGAGGCTAAGAATAAAATTAAAGGAGCAGCGCCCGCAGAAGTCGATACTACTACAGAAGCTCATAGTTCTACTGTGGATTCCGACAATGCTGAGAATACTGCCTCAGACACGAGCTACGAGGGTCTAAGCAACAAAATATCTTACAACGAGTTCGTAAACGGGTACAAACACTATTTAAAATTCCAAAAAGACCAAGGTAACCAAAATTTTTCCAATTTGATCAAGTATCAAGCGCACAGACATCATAGTGTTGACGATATCGGTAAATATATACTTAGCAAAATACCACCGCTGCCTACATACAATAAGAAGAAAAGAGAAATAAGATTTTCTGATGATTCGGATAATAATATGGACTATCAGGAGATTACAACTAGAAGTGACGATTCTTGGTTCAAAAAGCACTTCTATCTGTTCATTGATAATGGTCCTCCTAAGAAGTATCATACTTCGGAAACCGTAGAACTGAAGCCAACCGAGCCCAAACTGTATATTACAGAGCCAACTTCTAGATTAGCACAAACGGAACAACTTTTTGTCAGGGTTCACCCTAATGGTGTTCCGCGAAAACCTAAGGATGCTCAAGGGCCAGCTAACTTGGATGATCTATCGAGAGTTTTGGATTCTATTAAGAAACAGCAAACAGACAGGCAATTATCAGAAGGTACGATTATTTTTCCAAGCTTTTATTTAACTTACAATGTCTGTATGGTAGTTTAGGGCAAATCTTGCAAATAAGATAATTTTGGAACAGTTGCCCCTAACCGATTGAGCTATAATTTGGTATTCTTAAACTCTATCGTGTTTGAGGTCTTTGAATTGGTCTTGATGAGTACTATATCGCGTGACAAAAAAAGCTTGTCTTGTATTTTTTTTTCATTGAAACCTCGTACTTTTTTAGCAGTTCTTTGAAATTACCTCGTCGAAATATTAGAACTCCATTACAGTGGTGTGGTTCGGTGGTGTCGTTGGCAATATACGATAAGAAAAAATTCTATAAATTCTATGAGAAAATAATTACGAGCTGTATTAGAATGGGAAGCATTGAGAATGCCGTGTGTAACAGTGGCCTTCGTGGCATCTAGTTGTTCTGTGGCTGACACTGTTTTTAAGTAATCTATTAAAATTAACTTTTTTTTTGCACGTTTCAGTAAATTCAAAGACCGAAAAGGACCCACTCATTGACAACATGAATGCTACAGTTGATACTACTCAGGTAAAAAGTTTTATTGGTAAGCTTTTTGCTGGCAAACGCAGAAACGCAGCCAAGAAAGATCCAATAACAATGCAATTCTTTCCATCAACACCTAATTACATGTTCGCTGAAAGCATGAAAGGAAGATTAAGAAGATCTGCTACGAAAGATAACTTTGAAAGTACTATAATGGCTGATTTTATTAATAAAGATATCGAAGAAAAAGCTTCGACTGGCACCAAGGAACTTTACGTAGATACATCGCAACTCGGCAATAAAGAAACAAATAAATATGGTTACGTCGACATCGATCTAGTTCCAAGCCAGACATCGGTAGTCAAACTGAGAGATGTCAAAAAGAGTAGATTCAAAAACTTCTTCAAGAAGTTCCATTTTAGAAAGAAGAATAAGAAAGATACCAAACCGAAGCGTTCTTGCTACTACAATTCGCAGAATCGTAGAAGAGAAAGGTTTAATCCTATTAAGAGGCTGAAAGCTATGTTTAGTGTGAAGGAAGTGAAAGATAAAGAAGAAGCAATTACCGAAAAGTTTCCCGATTACGATATAGCGAATACTCAGATAGAACCTTTCAAACCTGTGAAATTTGACAAGCCCATGTCACTTGACGAGATGCAGAAGTTGGTTCCGAATATCAGTGACACATATTTCGAGCCACCTCCACCAGAACGTACCACAAAAGATGCTTCTCAATTATTTGGACTGGATTCTAAAGATGAGGATTTCCTGTCTAATATTCAACCTTCTTCTAGCAGCATTAAGCATTCAGCGGCCACTCATAAGAAAACTGGTAAGTTTTGCGTCGCAAATGTAATATGTTATTACTAGCTTTTGCCCACGAATTTGTCCGCGAGAAAGTAGGTTTCTTCATACAAACTTTGGAACCCCGTTTCATCCCCTTAGAGGGCGAATTTTGTAAAATCCTCCCTTAGTGTTCGCCCATGTTATAAAAGGAAACCATGTGCAAAATTTCACGTTCCTAGTCCCTGTAATTTCGGCTCTGCGTTGATATGTCAGTCAGTTTCTTCTTTTATATATACATAGATTTTTAAGTTAAGTTAGTTCGACCGCATTAAAATTGAAAATTATACCACGTATGCTAAGATCCTAGAGCTGTCTGACATATCTTATTTTCACATGGATGAAACCTTAGGTTCTCAGTAGTGTCTCATGAGCTTTGAATACCTGTGTACTTGTGGAGCTCCCTCTTGGTGCCCCTGAGCAGGTACCAGGTGAGAAAGGGAACTAAAAATAACGAGTTAAGGTTTCACCCATATGAAAATAAGTTACGTCAGACAGCTCTGGGATCTTGGTCTAACGGGAATTATACCTACTATCAGGATAATAAAGTGTCTTATCAAGTACCCATACTTCCGGTGGACAAAGTTTGTTTAAACCCATAATATAGGATTTGTATAATAATGTACACGAAAGTTTGAATATATTGTGACAATATATGAAAACTACGACGTATAGCTTGTTACTTATTTTGCAAGGAAGAATGTCGCACCGAAGAAACTTAACATTTTAGTTAAATGCTAGCAAAACTTAAAGTTTACCAGACAGTTGGCCAGGGGCCCAAGTCTGTTATTTTTATGAATTCATCATTCCAACACGATTCCATTGTCATTTTGCTAAAAGTTCGTAATCTGTTAATTCATAATGGCGGACATTGATCGATCAGTGGTCTTGTAATAAAATTGTGGTACGAGCTGTCTTGTAACGAATTAAAAGCAATTACTGCACAGTGACGTTCTAATGGTAGGTCACTGATCAAAGAAGTTGTCAAAATTTTTGCAGATTACCGCATACGTCAGATATTAGTCATTACGTACGAGATTACAATTCTTTGCCATTTATTTCAATGGAGTGTCAATGATTGATCATTGGAAAGTCATAATGATGCCATTATATTAGTAGATTACCAAACTTGTCAAAATCAACAATTATGAAATCAATGATAGACCATTCTGACACTATTGTGATAGCAGACTTGAGGGCCAGTTTGCTCAAATAGGAAAAACCGAGACAAACTTTTAACTGTTTATTGCACTAGCAAGTTAGTCAAATCCTTATAGTCTGAAAATAATAAAAATTCTTTCTACAACATTTATTTATTTAATGACTGAGTAATTCAGTTTGACTCTTGTCCTAATAAAACAGATTCAGTATCACAAGAACATCTTTAATACAATTGTCTTTCAAGATAAACTTAAGTGAAACTATTTGTTTTCAGCCCCACCACTTTTCTCATTCTCTAACGCGACATTAGTACCCACGGTAGCGCTGTCATCCAAAAGTCCAATAGCAACGATCACCAGTAAGCCAGAAATACTGAGAGTACCATCATGCAATGTGATGACGGTGAACGTGAAGACTATGGCACCACTACCATCGACCACGTTTATGTCAACAGAACCTACTCCTATGACATTATTAACAATTGACGACATGAGCCTCATACTCGACAACATGCAAGACAAAATAGAAAAAAACCAAGAAGAATTCCCCAAACTAAATACGATGTACACTCCTTCCCAAGTATCACAAACAAAATACGAATATAAGAAAAACATCGGGAAACCGCGGTTTCATTCCAAAAACTCTGGAAAACTACCGTTACATTCGAAAGATTCATTAGACGAACTGGTAATCAAAAGTAAACTGACAAGAATCGCTAAATTCCCCATTAAAAAACGGCGTTACAGGATAAAAACACACGATGATTCTGAACCAGTTATCATAGGCCAGGATTACTCAAACATTGATGGACCATCAGTCTTAGAGTACATACATGATTTCGGAAACAGAAACGCTCCATATGAAAGAAAGAAACAAGCTAAAGGAAATAGCTTGAAGAAATCACATCATGGTCATCAACCTAAGCCTTACAGCAAGGAAAAAGATAGATACACAGACTATTTCAACGATCTTCTAATGTGGCATAATGATATATTGAATCTGGACACAGTACCCAATCCGCAATGGGCAAAAATATTGAGGACTTTGCAGTCAGACACAGGGAATAGTTACACGACGCCAAATATGAATAAACTTATGATAGAGTTGAATGAAATTAATGAAGTGCTGGACCCAGGGAGGAAGCTAAACAATTCAATACATATATTCCCTAATGGTTCTCTGAATGAAGGATTCAAAGACCGTGTTGGTGTGCGCGCACTCCCTGATGAATCAAATCGACAAGGCGCAATAAAAAGCCTGGCTATGCAAGACAATACTTTAGTAACTAGTAACGATATAATAATTCGAGGAGAAGCAAAGTATTACCAGTACAATAAACCTCGATTGCAAGATAATAAAGTTGGACCTAGCGATTTAATCACTAAACTGAATAGGATGAATATTGATACAGAGGAAAGCATTGTTCCCTTTAAATGGAAAGGTAAAGATTAATATATTTAGGTAGTTATAACTTGACATCCACCAACACGCACTGGGCCCGCGTGGTGGATTACGGCCCGTTCCCTCTCCTAGAGAGGAGGCCTGAATCCCAACAGTGGGAACATTATAAGGCCGACTATGCTATGCTAGTTAAAACTTTAATTACACATACTTCATACATCTAATTTGTGACTAAAGCAGGACAACGTCAAACGTGCAATGTTTTGAAGTTGTAGCGACATTTATGTCGTCACTTCCGCGCTTTTAGAAAGTATACAACAGCCCGAACTCAATCAACGGGCAGTTGCTCTAACTACACACACCCTTCTGGTCGGAGGATCCTCTCTTTTCAATGGAGGTTTGCAGGACTTTACACCCTGTTCCAACCCTCTAATAGTTTTTTGTTTTCCAATCACCCTCATTCATAGGCTGGCTCTTCAGCTGCATTCGATTAGGGAGGAACTTGATTAGAAAAAGGCTAGCAAATCATAAGCATAATCAGCTTTTTAATGTTCCCACTGCAGGTGTTCAGGTCTCCTCTCTTGGAGAAGGAACGGGTCGTAATTCATCACGCGGGCCCAGTGCATCCCGCGCTAGTGGATAAACATCTTCAATTTTTAATTCTAGGACATGACGGTTTCCTCACAATGTTTTACTTCACCATTTTGAATAAAGTGTTTTTGTAAATAAATTACACAAAGTGCCTGGCTAAGTTTGGACCCCCACCACTTACAACTCTTAGGTCGAGGTCGTTTTCTCTGGATGATTCCTCCAGCTGTTGATAATTCTTAATCAAAGCCAACTCTTGGCATGTTTCAGGTGGTCGCAGGTCTTATCCGTCTACTTTTGAAAACTATCCAGAACCAGCTATTATAGTTGATACAACTCTCATGGCTTATGACGATGATGTGGAGTCTGTCACCAAAGCTCTGGAGCCTAATAAAAAGTGTAAGTATTCATCATCATCATCATCTTCCTGCCCTTGTCCCGTGTTATTTGGGATCGGCGCAACACTTTTTTTTTTTACCACTCTGCCCTGTCACTCGTCATGCTATCACTAACTTCCTTTTCTTTCATATCACTCTTCACACAATCCATCCATCTTTTCTTTGGTCTCCCTCGCCCTCTCCATCCATCCACATGTAAACTCATAACATAAAAAGTGTTATAAGTAAGAATTTTAAATAACTTATGCACACTGGTATTTTGTTAAAACAAGAGCATAACTGCGATCCCACTTGATGGTAAGCAGTGATGCAATCGTTGATTATGAAGCGAACTAGTTTATTAAGAGCTTATTCACTCTAGCTTTGAAGATACCCAAATTACGGGAAGACCGCAGCAGCCAAATTGTTCTAGTCCTTCGATATAAGCACGTGTGTGTTTTAATATCTGTTTGTTGGTAAAGCTAAAGCTGTTTAAATGTAGGAGCACATGGCTCCACGGCCCAAGGGTTTCAACCACCGAATGGCTTGAAAATATAACTCCTGACGGTTGTCATATTTCCGCCGCGGAGAACCTCAATTCGCCGCAGCCGAAGCGGCTGCACTAAAACACAGAAATACTTTTAATAAAATTTTCAACAAGCACAAGTAGTTTACTGACGTTTTTCATTACAGCTAAGAACTCTCAGAAAGCCAAACATAGAAACAAAATGGACACAAGTTTGAAGCAAACTAAAAATATGACTTCAGTCCATGCAGCTAGATATTCACAGAGATCTGACAAAGCTGGACCGATGAATAAAATGGATGTAAGTTTGGAACGTTAGTCATATCGTACCGAAGGGCCATTTAAAATAATAATAATATCATTTAGCATAGCATAGCATAGTCGGCCTTATAATGTTCCCACTGTTGGGACTCAGGCCTCCTCTCTAGGAGAGGGAACGGGCCGTAATCCACCACGCGGGCCCAGTGCGGGTTGGTAGATGTCACATGTCTTCGAATTTTTGGTTCTAGGACATGCCGGTTTCCTCACGATGTTTTCCTTCACCGTTTTGAGAGCAGTGGTGATGAAATAAATTACACAAACTAATGCGCTTGGCTGGGTTTGAACCCGCGACCTACAACTCGTAAGTCGGGGCCGTTACCACTCGGCCACCACTGCTCCGTATCATTTATTTGCGTATATCCTCAATATCATTTATTTGCGTAAAATGTGGTAGATACAAAAGATGTTGTATACAGGAGACTAAGTGCAAAGACACATTCCGCCATTTAGTGATGGCATGCAAATATTTAGTCGATAGTTTCTTAGTAACATAAAGTATCTCACAATTATTTAGAGTTCTAGAGTTAAAAAAAAAACAGAAATATGAACAGATCTTTACGCAAATTATTTAAACTAAATAATATTAGACACACATTAAGGTAACCAAATTACCAGAGATTTAGGTAAATGAAATACTTAAAAATAAAACACATTACAGACTACAAAACAAGTTTTTTTATTTAGAAATTCGCGTACTGAGTAAAAACTATGCGATATCAACCGTTTTTTTTTATGATAGATGTTAATGTCCTTTATGATAGATGTTAACTGATTTTTATTTTAAATATTCCAGCATCCGTCGTTATTGAGGACTAACAGTGCTCCGATGCAATACTACACAACACCACTACCAATGAAATCAAAAGACTTTAACAAATTCTTGAAGGAAAACAATATGGACGTTGATTTTGTAACCTCCCCAATACTTGATCTGCCCACGATCAAGGACTGGAGCCCTAATAAAAATTTCAAGCAAAGTACAATATCTACTAGTACTAACATTCCTATACAAGCTGTGCAAGAAGCTCCAATAGCTAAAGAAGCTAAACCAGCTATGAAAGAAGCTATTCCAGCAATGCAGGAGGCTGCCCCACCTATGCAGGAAATTACACCAGCTATGCAAATACCTGCACCACCTATGCAAGGAGCGGCACCGCCTATGCAAGGAGCAGCACCACCTATGCAAGAAGCACCACCAGCTATGCAAGTAGCGGCACCACCTGTGCAAGGAATAGCACCACCTATGCAAGGAACGGCACCACCACTGCAAGAAATAGCACCACCTATGCAAGATTTATCACCACCTATGCAAGAGGCTGCACCAGATATGCAAGTAGCTGCACCGGCTATGCAAGACGCTGGCGTGCAAGGAGCAGAACCAGCCGCAACTAAAAATGCTGATGCCTCCTGGACTACACAATCAATAGCAAATAGGCCACCAATAGCAGGATTTACCGAACCGACAGATAAAAAACAGTCAAAAGAAATGCAAAACGAAAAAGCAACAAAAAAAGCAGGACTGTCAAAACAGATTAAGTCTAAAGTAGAGAGTATCACGAAAGCTATTGGTAAGTCTGTTAAGTTTACCTGTGATCATCCGAAAGAAAAGTTGAAAGAACACAAAGCTTCAAACTTAAGCACGAGTAAGTCAGCCTTCTGGGATTATGATTTCGACAGATATAAAAGGTACTCGGAGATAAAACTGCCCAGAAATACAGCAGAACCTTCTAAAGCAACACAAGAAGCGAACTATTATAGTATTTTTAAAAAGAAAATGAAGGAGAAACTCTTTGAAAAGAAAGCGACGCCGACGGCACCAGTAGAGCGTCCAGCGCCAAATCCTTACACTGATTCGCAAAATAAAGAAGTAGAGATAACTATAATAAATTTCGATGATATTGAAAAAATGACTTCACAGCTTCCTTTTGAAACCTTCACACTACCGGCCGTAAAAAAAGAAGAAATCGGTACTTATACAGACTTCGGTGATTTATCGAATATTATAAAACCTAAATCTAAGACAAAAACTACTCTCAAATCTGTTGATCTTACACCAAAAGAGGAAATGCACAATGAATTGTTGTACAAGGATGTATTTAATGAACATACCAGTATAGCAAGCGTAGCACCGACAAAGGAATATTCTATTAAAGATTCAACTAAAACCACAGAATATGTTAATCCTATTGCTAGCGGTGAACAAACAATTGCAGGTGACAAAATGAGATTCCCATTTGAGAAGATGCCGATGTATCCAAACATTTTAAGTAAAGTGCCACAACATGCGAAGAACTTCAATAGTATTCCAAAGAGAGTCCACATAAGCAGTCATCATTACAAATATGATATTTTCTATGACGATTTGAAGAGCACTGGGAAGCCTGCTACTGGAGTCGAAGGGTGTGGGTATCCGTTCAAAAACTTTGTTTTTGTAGATTAGATGCCACAGATTGTTTTTCGATGATTAGTTGACGAAATTCTAGTATCTCTCTTGTCTCGAAAGCACGTTGCGCTGCTGATCTCAGCTATCATTCTTAGGGCTGGTGTAACTACTGAATAAAACCACCCCGATGTTTCCTCGATGTAACTTGGACTAATGCTGGCCTGAGGTCCCTGATCTTGTAGCGAGGAGTGAGGTATTAACTCCCCAACACGTATAATACAAAGTGGAACAACACGTGGAATATTACGTGCCACCATGTTTTGTCATAATTGAAGCAGCGATGAGTGTCCCCTATTCCGACCTACCGGTTGAAAGAGGAGTAGGTTTAGTAAATATACCAACATTTATGTAAATTTTACTGGCTTCCTAAGATTCGCGAAACTAGTATGTAATAGCAATTTATTTTGTTTCTTTTCAGTCCAACCAAAACTGGTGAAGATAGCCACAAATGACTTGCGTCCAACGAAGCAAAGCCCCAGTCCCAAACGAACTCCTGCTAGTGAGTACGTTATTTTATCATTTATTGTGTTAAATTCTAAGTACAGGTCTCCCTAAGTGATAATGCGCATAGAAATCTTCGTCACTGTTCGGCAACGTATTCCCCGAGCGTCGGAAGACGATATGTATATAGAGTGGTTAAGTGCATTTTCTTCATGCATAATTCTTCATGCTTATGATTCAATGATTCGGGTGTTTCCGGGGATACAACAATTAGCGAAGATCTGCATGCGCATTATTCATTTGGGAATACTGTAGTTGATGCGATATGGTACACCTGCACGTGCACAGCGTCTTGAAACATGGTGGAAATTAAAAGGGGGTCTATAACCATTAACATAATGACGAGGATGCATTCAAGTAGAATGCTGAAAGCTGGCACTATATCCCTTTCACAAAAAGCTAAAAGTCAATATATATGTAAAGTTTCTACCCATTAATAAAAAGCATAGTGGGTAAGAATCAATTTAGAAATATATCCAGGAATACGTATCAGAAATCAGAAACGTTTATTTCAAATAGAACAATTACAGGCACTTTTGAATTGTCAAAATGTCGGTCATTTAAAAAAAAGTGAAGCTAAATTGCACGTTTCAAAGCGTAAATCTCTATGAAGAAGGACGTGCAAGAAGCTCCATAGACACTCTTTTAAATATAATCTACACTAATATTATAAAGAGGAAAACTTTGTTTGTTTGTAATGAATAGGCTCAAAAACTACTGGACCGATTTTAAAAATTCACCATTCGAAAGCTACATTATCCACAAGTAACATAGGCTATATTTTATTTTGGAAAAAAATAGGGTTCCGTAAGATATTTGAGTTTTTCGGACACAAGGTGTAAAAAGTCAACCAGAAAAGTTACTTATTTTGCGTACGCTGCCTAAACTATAAAAGATAGAACCATAAAATGTTCTAATTAATTGTAGATCTTATATATAATATCTAATTATTATAATATCTACCAAACTTTGTTAGGAGAAACCTACTTTCACGCGGGCGAAGCCGCTGGCAGAAGCTAGTATCCAATAAATTGCATCAAAGTATGCAAGCAGATTTCAAACTATTTTAACATATTAGCATTACTATTTCAACCAAAAGGCGTCTACTGCTGGACATGACCTTCTCCCAGGAGTCGCCACAATTACCGATTTAGCTCGCACCTACCTAGCACCTACCTAGCTACCGTATCCCCGGCAGTTGATATAACTTAAACATCATAATGGCGGGACCAACTCTTGTATCCGAATGATTTATTTATTTATTAAAACTTTATGCACTAGTAAGAAACACTGTACAAAGGCGGACTTAATGCCTTAGGCATTTTCTACCAGTCGACCTTGGGGTGGTGCAGAAATATAACATGGTAGGTGCAACATAATGGTAAACTAGATTAAGAAAACAATATTAAATATATACTTAGATACATACATACAAATTAACAAAGTTATTATGAAAAAAGTATCCAACAAATCATCGCTGTGATGATTACACCAACTTTTTACGAATGTATTCACGTGCCATCACCTTAAAAATGAACCGACTGGAAGCCGTCCTGTGTGTGTGTGTGTGTGATTGACCATGTATATTTAGTACGTTTTAGTACTGTTTTGTACCCTTCTTGAAATTTTTGTACCTCAAACGGTGTTAACGGAATTTGTTGGCCCAGACATTATAACGCGTTATAATGGCGGGACCAACAATGTCGTGAAATTCCGTTAACACCGTGTGAGGTACAAAAATTTCAGGAAGGGTACAAAATAGTACTAAAACGTACTCAATATACGTGGTAGAATCATTCGGATACAAGAGTTGGTCCCACCATTATGACGTTTATGATATAGCACGGCAACTTTCTAGCATACTATTGACAACGGTTTTTACAAGTACGTCAAAATCGATAGATATTGCTTAGGCTTGTAAGCACTTACAAATCGACGGTGAAGTGTCAATACCTTCTAACTGACATTTTTCGAGATAATTACTTTTTAGCGCTCTTAATTCAAATGTGTTCCTGCATGTTTTTGTGAAATCTCTTGAAGCGAATATTAGTTGCTACTGAATCAAATTAAATTGTGAAAACACTTCTTAACTAAACCAGCATGTCAATTCATAGTATTACCTCCTGACGTTTTTAAGATAGAAGATTTTTGACTTCGACAGTTAGGAGTTATTGGCACTTCACCGTCGAAATGCTGGAATACTCTTCTCTTACCAATGCTTGCTGCTGTTTCTATGTCAATGCACAAAAAACAAAAAAACACCGGGTAAGAGCGAGTCTGACTCGCGCACTGAGGGTAACGTACATACTTACCTATGAAAACAGTCCAATTCTCGAATTGAGTTTCGAAGATTTTTTCGAATCGTAAAAAATATTCTTTTTTTTGTGACGTAACTACAAGTTTACAATTTTCAGATTTTTTCCTATACTAGTGCTATGAGATCTAGCTTCAAGCCAAAATTCAGGGTTCTAGGTCAACGGGAAGTACCCTATGAATTTTGATTCTCTTGAGAGTGTCGAAATATACGTTTATTGCGACATAAACGGCCGTATCTTTTATTTTCGTTAACTCAGAAGTTTGATTATTTCACAGGTTTAAGGGACCGCAGATCTGAGTATATAGTTTTAATTTCATCTCGATACCTCCACGCGTTTTTGCGATAAAGGTCTTAGCAGACAGACAGACAAACTGACAACAAAGTGATCCAATAAGAGTTCCGTTTTTTTATTTTTTTTTATTGACATAAGCCAGTGCTTGACTGCAATCCCACCTGATGGTAAGCGGAGATGCAATCATTGACGGTGAGGCGCACTAGTTTATTAAGAGCCTATTCACTCTAGCCTACCTCACTCCTCCTCTCTTTAGTTTTTTCCTTTTGAGGTACGGAACCCTAAAAACACATGATAGTAATTTGGACAGAATTAAGGTACTAGCTGCTGTGCTATAACAACAACTGCTGGGAGTACGATGGATGTGAGACGCACAGGACCAGTCGTTGAGGCCTATGTCCAGGGCCTCAAGTCTGCTATTAAAATAGTGTCAGAATAGTCTATCATTGATTTCATAATATTGTTCATTTTGGCAAGTTTGGTCTACTAATATAATGGCGTCATTATGATTTTCAATGGTCAACCACTGACACTCCATTGAAAGAAGTGGCTTAGAATGGTAATCTCGTACATATAGACAAATGAATATCTGACGTGTGCGGTAATCTGCAAAAATTTTGACATATCCTTTGATCAGTGACCTACTATTAGAACGTCATTGTGCATTCATTGCTTTTAATAAGCTCGATATTTTCATTCTACCGCAACTCTATTACGAGACCATTGACCGATCGATGATCGATCATTATGAATTATCAGATTACGAACTTTTAGCAAAATGACAATGGGATCGTGTTGGAATGACAAATTTATAAAATTAGCAGACTTGGGCCCCAGTAGTGGACGTCTTTCGGCTGAAATACTCTAGCTATAACTTCTAATTTAATCATTGTCTCGGATAAGTAACTCATGAAAAGTTTTTAGAAAAGAAGCAAAAACAAGCAAGCAAGTCGTCAAAAACATTACTGGAACGTCGAGCAGGTACCGGTACAGAAGGAGAGGTGAGTTTATAGTACTGCTTATCAATTTACGGGATTACCATGACGTTTAAAGTAAGATTGTTTCATTCTTATTTCAGTGTGGGTAAGAGACAGAGCTATACAGGTTGTCTAGCGCCATCTCTTACCCACACTGGAAATAATAATGAAACAATCTTACTTTAAACGTCATGGTACAGGTCCTGTTCTTGTTCTGTAAAAATTTTCGTCGTGTTTAGGTGAAGACAGACGAAAAGACTAGCATCAGTAGAAATTACAGCTCACTTGACCAAAGTTTGGTGAGAATTTCACAAATATCAGCCGGAATTGTGCGGTGAAAGACACTGAGGTTTTGGAGTCGTAGAAGTGAGAACACTATTACCTTTATTGGCTAACAAGGCTACTCCAACTTGTGCAACGTCAGAAGTTTCATGGAGAAGAATAATGTGTCTTTACTCTGTGAACAGTGATATGAAAGAAAAGGAAGTTAGTGATAGTATGACGGTTGACAGGATAGAATGGAAGAAAAAAACGTGTTGCGCCGACCCCAAATAAGATGGGACAAGGGCAGGAAGATGATGACTCTCCATCCTGACCAACTTATAGAGGATACGGGCGGTATTATACACACTAAGCAGACAGGGTGAAATTCACTCTGTCTGCGGCAGATAGGACCAATTATCATATACACGGAATTTTATCGGATCTAGGCACGAAAATTAAATCGTGACAACCCCTCACCTACCCCGCCCCCCTACCGTATTACCGTATTACCATTGCAAAATTACGCGTCGTGTCTAGCGTAGACAAGACATTTTTCTTGGTCAGCGCCAAAGCAGTGTAAACAGTTGGTGTGTAGAAACGAGATTAATTCTTGCATAGGACCGGCGACTTTTGTACTAAAGGCCAATTAAACAAAAACGAAAAAAACAAAAACGAATCTGCCCGGCCCCTGAAGATGTCGAGCATTTGATCCTTGATAATCATTTAGAAGTTTAGCCATTATTGGTTTAGTTTTTTTTATATTTAACTTTCATTTCCACTATTAACAGTTGATTTTAAACTCTTCTTTTATAAGACTTTTGTGTTTTTCCCGAATATCCCGAATATTTGTGTCTTAGGTTCAGGGCTTTGAATAACGTTAAAAAATTGGTATCATCACCTTTATCGTATGAAGGTAACGTTATTAGTGGAGGTAACGTTATGCTTGGTAACGGCACTTGAGTGAACTTTTACCGGTAATCTGAGTAACGTTATCGATGATGTTATCGGTAAATAGTTAATTACGTTAATTCAATTCAAAAGAGATCTTAAGAATAGTTAAAAAAGTGCAAATGGCCCTGTCGGGCACAGCAATTTCATAAAGTAGGTAGAAGTACAATTTTAAGAAAACAAAGTTATTATTAAAAAGCATGGCCCAAGAATTGATAACGTTACCGAATACGTTATTAAAAGTACCGTTATTTTATTAAATCTCTTTGTTTCTTCTAGATTAATGCAGTAATTAGTTTGATTAAGTATTCAAAAACACTTGCACCACGCAACGTTTATACATAGGAATTAAGTATATTTATTCTATTAAATTATCAAAAAGGATATGTAAGTTTAAAAGGATACAATGCGCCGCAACAACTCATGATGTAACGATACTTATAACGTTAATTGTTAACAATATTTTTATAGATTCGATATGAAAGTACCGTAACCTGTGTTACAGTTAAAATGTTAACTTTATGAAAATATCGTTACTTAACGATTCTTAAAGTGTAAATTTAGAAACTTTAACGAGTCCTGCCCCCTTAGCCAAGTTACAACCGTTTCGTTTTGATTCTCTTTACGTGGCGTCAGGATAAAGGAATCGGAAGCGTGGCCTACTCGAGGCGATCGACGAAGAGAGAATCGAAACGAAACGGTTGTAACTTCGCTGGGGGGGCTGGTCTTTATGCCGCCGTGTCTTATCATCCCTTAAACGGATTCCAGTAACATCAACATTTTCATCTTCTAGTTTGGGGTTCAGAAGCACCCCATAAAAAGCGCAAGCATTTCACCTTTCGAGGATGTAAACCGAAGTCTACTGGAGGATTAACAGAACCTACAGGCTACTTCGAGGCTGTCACAATTTCATCAGCACTGGATGCTGATCCAGGTGTCACTGGAACGTATCTGAAGGAAGCTATATCAAATGCAATGAAAAATACAGCTAAAGTCTTTAAGACTTGGCAAGCAGATACTGTTTCGTCAACCGACGACCCTGCTGAATTGTCGAAGCGAACGGAATCGGTTACTTCAGCAAGGGGCAACACCGGATCCTCTTGGTCTTGGAAATTTGAACCGATGTCCGATATAGAGGATGTGGTGACCATGCTAGACAAGCAAGACGATTTTGAAGACGCTGTGACCTTGTCTGCCATCGAGTCTGAGTTTTTTACAAGCGTCACTGTCAGAGGTATTTTATTAATGAGAGATTTTTTGTTTTCCTTAGCTGCGATATTCATATATTTTAATATTAAGGTCTGTTTTTTAAAAAGTTTGATATAATTTAATGATAATGAAGGCAAGATTGGCGCAGTGGTTGAGCAAGGTGTGTTTCGTGGAATAGGAAATTATTTATTTAAAATTTTTATTTGAAGCCCACCTACGGGTTGCTAAGTGGAATATTTTAGGTGTGCTTCGTCTGGGTGTTCTTCGTTTGGGTGTGCTTCACGGAATACCTCGCGTAATGGTTGGATTCCTGCCCGTAAAAAATATTGGTGTGGTCCATAGATTCAATACGAATGTGGTTGCGAAGCGATCCGATGCGATTGATGCTAATTCAACGCGACGCGACGACTCTGTCATACGTGCGCGTGAAGTTGCCGCTTCAGTCGACGTTTATGTAATATTAGTTTTAGTATTATATGCGAAACTCAAAACACGTGTCTAGTATTTTTATATAAAGAATCTATATACAAAATTTCATAACTGTATCACGAAAAACCACAAAGTTATAAGCTTGTTATTATTGTTACCTGGGTTATCCGCACAAATACATGGTCACCGGGTCATCCGGGCGCCTGAGGGGTTGTTTTGCTAACGCTTCCAGCTGTGCGCTGGCGACTAATGCCCGCTATGATCGGCCGTGACCTGTGTTGTTCTTAATTATTTTTGGGGAAAAATATATAACATGCTGTAAAAATTATTAGAATCGATTCAGTTACTGATTCTGAACAAACAATATTCAGGTTTCCCATATACTAAAAATAATCTACACTAATTATTATAAAGAGGTAAAGTTTATTTTTTTGTTTGTAGGAGGTAATCTCTGAAATTACTGGTCCGATTGCTAAAATTTTTTCACCGATTGAAAGCAGTTGCAGCAGTTGTTCCTCAGTGACTTATGCTATTATTTATTTTATGTACGCGGGCGAAGCCGCGAGCAAAAGCTAGTGTTGTATATACAACATGTTTTTTTTTTATATACCATAACTCCAGGGTACGAATAAGACCATATCAAAGTATCAACTGGCATATGAATTATTTTTCTATTATCTTTTTTTTTGGTTTTCGTTTTCCATACATAATATATATAAATAATTCGACAAGTTCACGATTATTAATGTAAAACACCCCTACAACGTATTTACGCTGTTATATTTCACGTAAGGGTGTTTGAAAAAAAGCATATGTCATATGTTTTTTTTTTTTATAATTTACTACAAATACTGCGAAGTTTGGCAACGAACGTCGCAAAAGTGAAGATTTGTTATCACGGGTGACAATTTTTGATCTAAATTAATTATGATTGATGATATCTTTGAAACCATGCATTTCTGGACCACATATTCTAGGACTCTTAATATTATTTTTCCTTAAAGAATACAAACCTTAAATTATGGGATATCAAAAACAACACGTCATATAGATTCAAGTAACTTCACAGATACTGTACGGAGAGCGTTGCCAACACCATCCCCAACAACCACGACCGCAGCGCCAACCACCACTGCGGCTACCACAACTAAAGCCTTGACTAGAACAACTACATCGGCAGCAACCAAGACTACAGTAGCGTCTACATCACAGCCAGGCTCCCTAGTCTATGACCTGAAGCAGCTGAAGCCTACCACGTCTTCTAAACCAAGTCACAAGGAGAAACAATCCTCAGGGCCTGATAAGGACCGCCACAGGAGACTGTTTAAGATTTCTTCAAGTAAGTTTTGGAGCTTTTTGTTTGGGGTGGGTATATTATCTATTAACTAATAACTCAAAATGTTGCAAAAGGGACATTGTGAGATGGGGGCATTTTGCAAAAGGGACACTGTCATTTTGCAAAAGGGACATTAGACGAGAATATATTGCAAAAGGGATATTCACAATATTACTTTTGACAGGGTTATTTCGCAAAAGGGAGATTATGAAACGAGGTCATTTTGCAAAACGCACATTGTGAAACGGGGTCATTTTGCAAAACGCACATTATGGAACGGATCATTTTACAAAACGCAAATAGTGAGACGGAACATTTTGGAAAAGGGACATTATTAAACGGGTAATTTTGCAAAACGGACATTGTAAGACGGGGACATTTTGTGAAAGGTCATCGTTTGACAGGGACATTTTGCAAAAGGGTTATTGTGATATAGGGTAATTTTGCAAAAGGAACATTGTGGAGGCATGTTGCAATGTGTTTTTTTTGTGCGGGTCATTTCGCAAAACGGACATTTAAGAAGGGGACATTTTGCAAAAGGGTCATTCTTAGACAGGAACATTTTGCAAAAAGGTTACTGTGATATGGGGTAATTTTGCAAAAGGAACATTTTGAGAATGTATTTTTGGAAAATTAGTATCGGGGAGGGATATTTTGTGTTCCCCAACACATTTTCTTCATTTTATTTGTGTGTAATGTATCTCCGAGGCTTTGTGGGACACTTCACTAACTTGTTTTTTTTTTATTTTTTCAGTTTTACAAAACCGTTTCAAAAGCATAATGAAGAATTTAACTGCTACCACCAAGCACTCGACAACCGCTTCACTACCGAATGTAACGACACTGACCTCGAAATACATATCAAAACGCACCTGCATTCTATCTCTGGATGATACAACTGCTCCAGGTGAGTGATGCTGATTAATTAGAGTTGAAGAATATATATTTTTTTAGGTTCGCGCTTGACCACAGTTTTTTTACGATAAGCGATGATGTGGTCGACGATAGAGCACGCTTGCCTAGAAGTAACCTATCTATTCACTCTTGTTCTTTAGGTTGTAGTTATCAGGAAACACAATGACAATTACACTTACATGTGGACGTAATATCTACTAATCTATATAATTATATAAAAGGGAAAACTGACGGACTGACATATCAACGCACAGCCGAAACTACTGGGACTAGGAGCGTGAAATTTTGCACAAGGTTTCCTTTTATGACGTAGGTGAGCACTAAGAAAGGATTTTCCAAAACTCACTCCCTAAAGGGATGAAGCGGGGATCCAAATTTTGTATGGAGAAACCTACATTCACGCGAATGAAGCCGCGGGCAGAAGCTAGTACTGTAATATGGAAATATTGTAAAAACAACATTTTTTTGGTGCCTGCGTACACTTGAGACAAGACTTTTTTAGACAGACTTGTCTACGACGTCGCAGACTTGCGACACTGCAAAAAGTTTTAAGACGTCCAGTGATGCCAACAGTTACACTAACTTACCACTAGAGTCAACTTTTAAAACCACCAGAAAACCACTAACATAAAATTATACCACACACAAAATCATAAAATTTCCCACTAAAAAAATGTGTGTTGTACGAAATAAAGTAAGTAGGCATATGAGCTATTAGTTTCCTTTGATAATAAGTGATAAAAATTAACAATCAGTTGATCAAAATACCATTTGTGGGTAAATTAACATTAGTAGGTAATTCAACATACAAATTATTCAATAAATAAGCTACCTATGTATTAATTCGCATTTTTGTTTGCACCATTATCGTCGGTATCAGATTGATAATCATGGATTCTATGATGCTGATTTACACCCGAATGATCGCATTTCAGTAAGAAATTGAATTTTACTAAAGCACTACAAAAATCCAGTAGCCTTTCTGCCAAATACCTTGATGCACTAGAGGCGATTGAGAAGCGAGCTAAGAAAATCAATGGCAATGATGCAATGATATTTAAAACTCCAAAGTCTTGAGCATCGACGCCGAGTTGTTAGCCTGTCGGTTTCTATCGTTTACATTTCGGGAGTGAGAGAGTATGTATTAGAATTGCAGAATTTAAATCCGCCAAGGTATATCAGTAAAAAAAAGTTATTTCCAACTTCGGACCACTAGACGTACGACGTAGCGCCATCGGTACATTGGATATGCCCACTATACGTACAAAGCGTTTTGTTTTACATTAATTATGCGTACAACTAACGAGTGGAATTTCCTGCCGGAGTGTGTGTTTCCTGATCGCTAAAATCTAGGGGTCTTTAATTCATTAAACCACGAGCGAACGCCGGCATTCGCACGGTCATTATCTTTCTATGTGTATGTCTATGTGTGTGTCTCTAATTACACTACTCAAAAGATTAAGTCGAGAGTGAACAGGTTACTTCTAGGCAAGCGTGCTCCATCGTCGGCCACATCACCGCTAACCTTCAGGTGAGATAGTGGTCAAACGCGGGCCCAAATATTATTATTTAATTTAAAAAAAAAAACATTTCCCTTTTTCCGTTCGACACTACTGTGACACTGCACACAGTGAAGCAGAGATGAGTGGAACTGAAGAACTAGATTCTGATAAAACAATTTTCGTTTGATTTGCAAATAAATTTATTTTAAAAAATACCGGTTTCGCGCACTGAGGGCTCCGTACAAACTTCCCAAAGAACCCGAATTGAACTCAATTCCCGAATTGAGTTACGAAGATATTTTCGAAACGCAAAAAAGGTTTTTTGTGACGTTACTATCAATTTACAGTTTTCAGATTTTTTCCTATATTTGTGCTATGAGAACTTGCTTCATGCCAAAATTTCAGGTATGTGGGTCAACAGGAAGTACCCTATGAATTTTGATTCCCTTGAGAGTGTGGAAATATACGTTTTTTGTGACATAAACGGCCATACCTTTTCTCAGAAGTTTGATTTTTTTCACAGCTTCATGGGACCGCAAACCTGAGTTTATGGTTTTAATTTCAACTCGATACTTCCACGCATTTCCGTGATAAAGGGTCTTGACAGACAGATACCCAGACGGACAACAATGTGATCTTATAGGGGTTCCGTATTTTCCTTTTGAATTACGGAACCCTAAAAAAAACTTTTTTTTGCTCACCCAACTTTGAATTGACAGCTATGACATTGTAGGTGACCTAAATAGTATTAAAATTATATCAAAATAAAATTATTTATTTATTTATATACGTACAGACACTAACCACTAGTATTATATAGAATGATCTGTCTAGTTGCTAGGTAACTTGTCTTGTTTGGGTCAATCATTGAAAAATACATAATTTTACTAAGGAACGTTTGTATTAATTTAAAGGTAGAAATACACATATTTATTTATTTATTTATTAAACTTCATGCAACATAAAGTACAAAGGCGGACTTAATGCCTTAGGCATTCTCTACCAGTCAACCTAGGGTGGTGAAGAGACAATATGGTAGGTGCATAAAAAGAAAATTTTACATGAAAATGAAAAAAAATAATATATATACTATAATTAAAATGCACATACATATAACGTAGGGAACGTGGGAGAATGTGGGCGTTCTTCGTCTCTCAGCCCTTCATCCATAGTATAATTAGGAAAATAAGACTCCATATACACTCAATAGGCTTTAATCAAACTAATTAATTCGCTTTACAATCTAAATATGCACACGTCACTCGGATGGAAACGGATTACTATTGGGAACGCGGCGAAGTCGGACGTAGGTTGGCTACCCGTGTTCTCTGCGCTGTGTCTGTTCAAAAAGTGTTCGTTGACAGCCCCGCGCTCGACTACATAGCATCAATGACATTGACAACTGTCAGCTGTCAACCACAGTGTGCCCGCCATCGTATCCGAATACGCCCAAATCGATTAAGATTTGACGTTCCGTTCTTCCAATCTCCGACACATATATTTAATATAATATATTATAACATATTATCCTACAACATCACAAAATGGCGGAAAATTGATCATATTCCTATTTGCATCACATTTTATTCTCAATTGCTTACCGTGTGACTGTAAGCCAGCCCCAACATACATTGCTGGGATAATGCTAGGCAAACTAATTTACGTTCTTTTTTCCACAGCAAGCGCGACAGCGAAGGGAGCTGACACGACAATGGAAGAAAATGCTGACGAGAATGAAGGATTCAAACTCTCGTACACACCAGAGCACCATGTTCTAGAGGACGTATGCTGATTATGTTTACTTGTCACGTAGATCTAAAGTCTCATAATCATCATTGTCATTATTTCAGCCGAAAGACGTCCATTGTTAGACATAGGCCTCCCTCAAGTGTCGCCATAATTTGCCTTTGACTGGCCTGTTGGTCTAGTGGTTAGTGGCCCTGACTGCTATGCCGGAGGTCTTGGTTTCGATTCTCACCCAGGACAAATGTTTTTGCGATGAGGTCGATCATTTGTTCTGTGTCTGGGTGTAATTTATCTATATATGTATGTATTTAGAAATATATAAGTATGTTTATCAGTTGTCTAGTACCCATAACACAAGCTCTGCTTACTTTGGGACTAGACGGCGTTTTGTGATAGATGTGGAATATTATTATATTATTATTATTTTAATGACCGGTCCTATGCGTCTCGCATCCGTCGGAATCCCGCGACCCTCACTAGGTCATCGGTTCACCTTGGAGGCCTTCCAACACTGCGTCTTCCGGTACGTGGTCGCCACTCCAGAACCTTTCGATCCTATCGACATCGGGGCCAGTCTATCAGGTCTAATATATTGCGGGTTTTTGGACGGCAATCAATGGGTAGCTCGATGACCAGCCGTCTGGTAAGCACCAAGCCCGAGCTGACGGCGATTTGTTTTTCCAGCGCACCTCAAAAATATGTCTGCAAAATAGACGGGACCCATTAGGGCCGATACCTGCTTTTTTTTCGGTGAGAAAATCATTTAATGACATCCCTCGCTTTTTGGCGGGGCGGGAGATAGTGTCAGACTTTTACGGACTTGACACTCCTGTTCCTTCGTTGCCTTTCGTACCAGGGCCGAGTCTTCCTTTCAGAATCAGACTCTTGGGCCCAGTAGGCTTCGACCCTGCTCGGCCCCTACGGTTTGCTGACATCTCCTTGAGGCGCGCGTGGAACAGTAAACGCCATCGACGACTTGGACTACCGGACACCGGACGGTTACTGGACGGTCGGACGGCGAGCTAACCATTGCTCGCCGTCCGCAAGCTCGCGCCTACGGTGGCCGGAAATCGGGATCAGAATCCCGGACGCGGTCGGAACGTGAGGACCGTTGCCTCACGCGTGCGGCCTCCTCCTTTGCTAGCATTACTGCTTCGCAGAAGTAGGCGACCGCCTACCACTCCTCCTCGCTCTGGACCATAGCCTGTACCAAGGTCCGTGGCGAGAGATCGCCGGGCCGATACCTGCTAGGGCTCTAGGATTGTTATCAACGCCCAGCCTAAGCCCTTGCACCTAGAACTCTGAAATTTTGCACAGAAGTTCCTTTTATGATGTTTACAAAGAATAATAAAGAATTTTTCAAAATTTAGAAAATTCCTCTCCATTTAATCCCCCTTAGGGGATAAAATGGAGGAGAGGAACCTACTTTCACGCGGTCAAAGCCGCTGGCTTCTAAGCTAGTGTTTTTGGTTTTGTTGTATCTGTACAATGTTTTTTTTGTACTGCTGTTTTGCTTTAATTTCTTCGATACAGACTAAGTAGAATGTGCATCTTACGTGTCTTCAAGGCTAGAGTGAATAGGCTCTTAATAAACTAGTACGCCTCACCAACAATAATTGCATCACAAATTACCATCAGGTGGGATCGCAGTTAAGCACTGGTTTATAAGATATAAAAAAGAAACTCCCTTTTCACAATTCTAGCATTTTTGACGCTGTTGTAGTCATCATTATCATCCTGCCCTTGTCCTATCTTATTTGGGGTCGGCGCAACATATTTTTTCTTCCATTCTGTCCTGTCAACCGTCATGCTATCACTAACTTCCTTTTCTTTCATATCACTGTTCACACAATCCATCCATCTTTTCTTTGGCCTCCCTCTCCCTCTCCACCCATTCCCATGTATGCTCATAACTCATGCGTTTTATATCTCCTCTTTACATGACCATACCAAGACAAACGATTCCCCTTCAAATTTTCAGTTACTGGCGCCACTTTCGAACTTCCTCTAATATAATAAATATATAAACATTTCTCACTTCATCCATTCTCGTCACATCACACATCCATCTCAACATTTTCATCTCCGCTACATGCAATCTTTTTTCATCCGTCTTTTTCACAGCCCATCATTATTTTTTCCATACAGTATGTTTTGTCGCTGTTGTAGTGTTCACATTAAAACCTGAATTAATGTTTGTTCATAGCCCGACTATGAAGAATCGCAAGCGGCGGAGTCCCCTCCCAGCCCGGCACAAAATCAAGCACCAGGACACCATCAAACACCAGCAAGCAATCACCATCCCTCAGAAACACCGCCTCACGGAACGGTCCATCATCATTACCATCATTATACTGCGCCACATCCACCAGAAGCACAAAGATGGCGTGAAGAACCATATGACCCACCACCGGCGTACCATCACCAGTACACCCCGCCACCCGAACCTCAAGGAAGACCTGAAGAACCTTATTACCCACCACCGGAGTACAATCGTCAGCACACGACTCACCGTGGCAAAGTAAAGTGTAAGAAGCCGTTGCCGGTAGACCACGAGATAAAGGATTCCGTGATCTACTTTGAGCCAGAAACCTATAGCGACCAGGTAAGATCAATAGTCACTCATTAAGACTCACATCATCACAGCTGTATTGTTGTAGAAAATGCTGTGATATAAAAAGACCGACATAATGATCATCACTAATGGGGTATTAAGGTACAAGTGAGAGATGGGCTGCAGACCGGGAACGGGAGATAGTGTCAGACTTTTACTGACTAAAAACCCACTCCTGTTTCTTCTTTGCCTTCGTCCCAGGGCATGACAGGCAGGGCAGGGCAGGGTTTCACTTTCACACTACCCGTGGCCCCAGTAGGCTTCGACCCTGCTGGGCCCCTAAGGCGCGCGTGGAACAGTACGCGCCGTCACGACTTGGGCTTGGTCCGGACGGTTACCGGATGGTTACCGGACGGTCGGACGGCGGGCCACCCATTGCTCGCCGTCCGCAAGCCCGCGCCTATGGTGGCCGGAAATCGGGATCGGAATCCCGCCGGTTGGGGCGTGAGGACCGTTGCCTCACGCAATCAGCCGCCTCCTTTGCTAGCATTATTGCTTCGCAGAAGGAGGCGACCGCCTGCCACTCCTCCTCGCTCCGGATCATGGCCAGTACCAAGGCCCGGCGCGAGAGATCGTCGCCACCGATCGCCCCCACGAGGACACGGCGTTGCTCTGCCCAAGCGGGGCACACCTTTACCGTGTGCCCACCGTGTCCTCCGGGCGGTTCACACAGTGGCGACACCCGGGCGTCGCTTCCGCACGAACTTCCCGAACTTACCGTGTTCGGTGAAAACCTGCGTCAAGCGGAAGGTGAAGACGCCGTGAGGTCTTGCCAACCACGCCTCGAAAGAGTGGACTTACCGCCATAATTGTCAATAGTTTCTATGGCGCGCAGCCAGCAGCCTCGGAACGAAGCGACCGCAGACTGCATCATTAATGGTGTCGCAACCGCAGAGTTCACACGTATAAAAACGTCAACTTTTCCTGAAGATGATGCAGAGAAATAAATTAACTTTTCTGCTGATCATCCACACAAGTCGTCACCATCTTCCTCTTCGAACAAAAGACACATTAGTACTAACTATTTGTAACGTTTTCCGACATTCTGTCTCGCCTGAAGGTACTAAAGTGACTGAAGCATTGTTCAGGCACGACATGCCGCCACGCTTGGAATAGAAGCAACTGGAACCGCAGGCAGCACTGCGGTTCCAGTTGCACATGCGGTTGCAGTCTGCAAGCCATCTTAGACTTGTACCTTTATGTTTACCCAGTTATGAAAAGGGTCTCAGTTCGATGTTCGATGCTCCTGGGTAGCATAGGGGTGAAAAAGTAGTGGCAGTGTGTCCATTGAAGTCGAGCGGGTGGAGTGGATTTGTAACTCTCCGCTTCGTGTTCTCCGTTTGGCACTCGACTCCGTTCTGTCAGGCTCGAGGCCGCGTGTTCATTTGTTTTTTAGGTGTGTTTGTAAGTCTTTACTGAACCGACTCACTGTTCTGAAACATTTTAGTGTTCCGAAAGATTGGAACAGCAGTAATGTTTTAAATGCATCATTTGGAACACTGAAGCTCTTTAAGTGACCTACAGTTTTTTTTAAAATTCGAATTAAAACGTAAATAGTGTAAATACCATGATAATGACCTGAACTAAAAACATCTACTCAAAATTATTCTGAAATTAAAATTCAATGAAACAAAATTGTTAATGTACATAATTATCTGACGCGATGTAACAGATCACGATTCATAATAGAGTGTCTGGTTTGTATCTTTTGAGCCGTTGTTCCAAATGTTCCAAATGATACATATTATCTAAAATTTCTGTCTCAGTGTGTCTGAAGCGACGTAACAGATAACGATCCATAATAGTCAGTGTCTGTGTTTTTATCATTTGAGCCGATGTTCCAAATGTTCCAAATGATACATATCACTGTTCCGGAACATTTCAGTGATTCAGATGCAAATGTTCCAATCGCAAAGATGACACACTTTGCCCGTTCAACTCCACTCCGCTCTACTTACACTGTTTCCACTGATGTGGAGTGGAGATTTCGAGCACCATGATTGGCCAATTCACGGTTCTCCTCTCCACTTCGCCCAGCTCCGCGTTCGTGGAAAAGCTCTCTTCTTAGGGTTTTTAGTTCGTAGTGTGTTGAGTAGTTTGTGTGGCATGTTGCTAACGGCAGAGGAAACTGCAGCCGTCGACATGTCGGCGGCAGCTGTTAACGCGTCGATTCTAACTTTGAAGATCAGGGCAGCCGTCGTTTGGGCTAAGTGTCAATATAGATCAACGGCTGCAGTTACTTCTACCGTTGGCAACATGCCTCTCGCGTCTATGAGCTCGTGTGTGCTCATAAATGCTTACAAGATATGATATACTAAAAACCAGTTCAACCATACACTGGCAGTTATTCAACTTGAAGGCCTATTTTGATTCGCAGCTGTACTACGAGCATGCACCACTGGAACTTCCACCTACTCCCACTATTCCTCCAGACACCCACTGTGACTACAAACGAGAGGCCTCGCTCAACACGTATACAGCAAAAGACGTCGCAGCATTGGAGGTAATCGTAGACCTCATGAAGAACACCCTCAATTATGAGGATAACGTGGGTGGCGCGTACCAAAGAAGCAACACATTGTTTGAGCCTTTCACCACAAGACCCGTTCACCCAAACGGCAGCACCAACGCCATTCAAGTGCACATCGCAATACCTTGCAACTTTCCAAATGGGAAAAAAAGATCTCCCTCCGTCCCTAACCCGGTCAGAGTCAGAAAAGTTTTCTGCGCTAAAATGTCAACCCCCGTAGATTTAGAGTACCAAGTCCATTCGTTCGAAGGAACCATACGACCCACATCCACCAGAATGAGTAAAAGCTCAAATTTCACCGAAGATGCTTTATCCCCCGGAATGTATCTACTAATAGATAAACCTAGAAAAGGATATGGGCTAAAACCCATTTTAGGTCAAATTAATTTGTCTGATTTAAAGTCACGGCAGGTGGCGGCGGGGACCACGGTCAGTATGACGGAGGCTAAACCAACGGAGACTAGGGAAGAGACGACGAGCTTGAAGAGTTTAGCCAAAGTGACGCTGAGTAAAGACTTTGTAGCAGCAGTGAACCAGCAGTTGATTGAAATGTATGAAAATATGTCGAGAGTTAACAAAGACGTTAATAATAGACCGGCTCGATCTGTTTGGAAGTCTCGTAAGCTAAAAGAAAAGAAGGAGGGAAGAAAGAGAAGTGCAGAAAAGTACATCGTCAAGAGAGGTATCGACTGGGACGCAATCAGGCATTTCTTTGGCCACGATAGAGTCTGCAACTGTAAATGCAAGAGTAACATAGCCATGTGCAGGGCGTGTGCGGCCAGTGACGCAGTTATAGATGAACTCATATTTGAATTCGACAATATTGGTCGCTATATGGCAGACCATTGCACTGAGATACAAACATTCTTTTGGATGAATCCTATAGGAGGACAGAGGTTGAGAGAATCAGTCAACAAAATAGATAAAAGCTTAACTGATTATTACAAAAGAGTCAAGGGGAAGTGCCAAGGAAGATTATGCAAAACTTTCACCAATTATATTGATAAAAGACGTATAACAAAAACTTATAAGATCAAAAAAGAGGACAGCATGTCTCGGCTGATGAATGATCTAGCAGTCCTCGCAGAAGACTTAAATAGAACGGTATCGTTGAAAGTATGCTACAATGATAAATTAAAAGAGAGCGGTGATAAATTTATTCACTTGATGAACAGCTGTGTAATGAAGAGAAACTTTAGTAAACGTTCCACCCCGACCACCCCCACTACGACGACGAAGTTGGTAAAAAATGTGTATTCTCTTGATAATATTAATGTTAACATATTTTGCAATCCTGAATCTTCATCTGTCGAAGAACAGATGTTTACAGCTGCAATCACAGGAATTCAGGATACCTCGCAGCGAATAACAGACCATCTACTAGATTTTGATATGGAAGAAACTAAAGAACCCAAACATAAGAAACGTATAGGTTTCAAAAAGCTTTTCCCACGCAAAAACAAGAAGACAAAACTGTTTTCATATTTTGACTTTAACAAGAAACCGAAGACAAATTACAAGCGTCAGGTTGATAACCAAGTAGCTACACCATTGATATCAGATGGTGGCGGTGCTTTCTGGTATGACTACCTAAAAGCAGGCACAAATGAACCTCGCTTAGTTAGAGATTCAATTAGTGATTCACCAGCTAATATAAAAATAGCTGTAGTTCAAAAAACAGAAACTACAAAAAAGGTTGTAAACGAAGCACCAAGAAGCTCTAATAACCTAGTTACGAATACTATATACATGACACTTGTAACCAATGCTGAGAGAGATCAACGGGACATAGAAACAACCACAGACACCTTGAGCCAAAACATAAATCAAATGCTACAATTATTTGGTAGTCTTCAAGATATTGAAGCTATGAATAATAACTCTAATAGGTCTGTAAAATCTTCAAAAAAAGTTACAGATAAAGAAAAGTCAGAAAAAGAATGTAAACAAAAAAAACCTTCTTTAATATCTAAAGTTAAACAAAAGATGGCTTGGTCCAAAAACAAGACGACAACATCTGCCTGTGATCAAAAGGCTCGGTCGACTCTTAAGAAAGAGTTAAAAGAATTAAAAACCATTGAACATGAATTAGAACCAGAATCTAAAACTACAAAGTCGAAAAAAAAGCTACAGAATTCTACAAAAGACCAATTGGAAGACAGTAAAAGTGTTTTAGTAAACACAACAGAACCCATGGTGGTTCAAGCATCATCAACATTAACATCACCAACAAAAATGATCTCCACAACGACTAAAGCTATAAATTCTTCAGAAAATGCTGTAACAAACGCAAATATTACAAATGTGGTACGTATTACAACTATGGCACTAAAAAAAGAAGATGAATCAGAAACTACACTCGCTGTCAATGAATCAACGACCAATTTAGGCTTTATGGGCAAACTAAAAGCAGCCACGCAAATATTTAGAAAAGGAGAGAAATCACAGACTCCTGAACATAAAACAGAGACACCTACCACTACAATAAATGGTACAGAATTATTAATGCCCCTAAATTCAGGTGTAATAGATATCGTGACTGATGCTAATAACAAAGTAATGGACTATGTAATTGAAGAAACTACACAGAACTCGACACAAAATCCTACTATAGTTATTATTAATGAGTATGGTAACAAGGTTGACGGTGACGCTATAGGGGATAAAGAAGAATTTAAGAATCTGCTACTGTCTATTATACAATTCGAAACAAATAATCTAAACAATGAATGGGAGAGGGTAGCGTACGCCGGAGATAGATACAAAACTGAAGATGATGTTAAAAGAAGTATTGTGAATCAACCCAAAGTGGCAACTGTCAGGTGAGTATATTTTAAAATATATTTTTAAAGTAACTGGATTGTAGATGTCAGATATCAGCCGAACGACGTCCACAGCTGGACAAAGGCCTTCTCCAAAGTGTCGCCACAACGACCATTCCTTTGCATCTCCCATCCATCGTATCATCCGCCTATCATCCTCATCTGGGTATCAGTCTACTTTGTGGGAGGCCTTACAGCGCTGCGTCTTCTGATACGCGGTCACCACTCCAGAACATTTCCCCCCAACAATCATCTGTTCTACAAGCAATGAGGGGCTATCTCCACGAGCAAGAGACTAGCGACGAGTCTGTGTTTCTATCGTCGGGTACTCCACAAACGAGCGATTATTCCGTCAGCGTATCTTTGCGACTCGTAATGGAATTGCCACGTGTCCGCGCCGATTCGTTACGGATTCGCCGCGTTTCCGCGACGAGTACTTTTCCTCTATCCCGGTACTCTGGCAACTGCACATCGTAAACTACAGGTCTCTGTGTCACTTCAAGTATAACCTTTTCAATGTCAAACGTTCTTTATTCTTTAAAAAAAGCTTGACAATACGTGCCTGTCCTTGCTTGGCAAACAAGCAACGCAGAAACGACCTGCGTTTGACAGCGCTTTTGCTATGCTCTCGCTGCGAGCGCCACGTTCCGTGGCGAACGCGCGGCGGGCCCACTGTCAGTAGCGACAGGCTCGCGGCGATACGGTGACGTTTCGCTTGCACTCAGCCACTCGTCGCATCGCCTCGATAACTTCGCCATGTATAGATACGTTCTAGGAGAGTGTATAGAAATACGTGGCACGACGATAATTTCGCCGCGATTCTCTGGTTCGTGGAGATGGCTCCTAATCCCTGCATACTGCTACTTAATTTTGGCGATTCTTCGGGCTATGTAGGTAACCATGGTAGTCACTACAAGCAACATATGGTATGTAACTGCCTCGTTGGTCTGATGGTTGCAAGCTCGACTATTGAGTGTGGGAGGACCCCCCTGGATTGGATTCTCGGGTCGACCAAAAATAAGCAATGAGTTTTTCTATTAAGATTAACTCTGTAGCACCCCTGTGCTTTGAAGATCACGTAAGGCCATGGGTCCTGCCAGCGCCTGGTTTCTTTTCAGTCGTGACGAGTTGCCGTACCATCGCGCTATGAGAGTAAAGGCACAGAGAGTGCACCTGTGTTTGTGCACACACTTCTGGACTATAATATCTCCTGTGTACTTGGCTAATCTCTGTTGAGGTTGGCCACCATGACCGAAATTCGGTCGGATTATTACTAGTATTCAACCGTAGTAAACAAAAATATTATTTTACTAAGACAATGCATATTGATCACAATCAGCATCTGATATGTGAAATGTCAGTCGTGCGAGTGAGAAAGAGTGGTGTGGCCGAGTGATAATAGCCCCGACTTACAAGTTGTAGGTCGCGTTTTTAAACCCAGCCAGGCGCATTACTTTGTGTAATTTATTTCATCACCACTGCTTTCAAAACGGTGAAGGAAAACATCGTGAGGAAACCGGCATGCCCTAGAACCAAAAATTCGAAGACGCGTGACATCCACCAACCCGCACTGGGCCCGCGTGTTGTTTTACGGCCCATCCGCTCCTAGAGAGGAGGCCTGAGTCCCAGCTGTGGGAACATTATAAGGCCTATGCATTCACCCGTAGAAAGCAAAAATAATATTTTACTAAGACAATCCATATAGATCCACAATCAGCATCTGATGTGTGAAATGTCAGTCGTGATAGTGATAAAGAGGGATGGAGCTATATACCCTGTATAGGTCTATTCCTTTCACAGCTCAGTTTAGGTCGTTAATCGAACGCGTTAACAGCTCGAGGTGGGGTCTCAGGCTAAACTATTGAAGAGCCAATTTCTTCCATTCCCTATTGGTCCAATGCAGATGCAGCCCGTACATTTAAATTTTACACTTCCAGCCCAACATTAACAACATTAATGGCCACTCCGAAGCTCTCCACTACAAGCTTGTATGAGGACAGCGTACCAGAGGTGGACACAAGCACCAAGCAACCGGAGGGAATCCTGGACAAGATAGTCAGCAAGATGGGCATCAAAGTTATTAAAAACAAGAAAAAGGTCAGTTTTTAAGACTCTTAAGTGGTTATGGCTGAGAAATAATCTATTTCTTTGTGGAATGCGCTCCCCCAGGAGATTAGGATGGCAACAAATCGATTAACATACAATACCAAAGTTCGCGAGCTAATTTGTAAGAAGTTGGCAGTAGTGTCCTCACAGCGTTAATGTTTTCAAATTGTCAATTTGAACCAATTGTTAGACATATATGTAAATATTTTATTAATTTGTGTATGTATTGTATATTTGTATGATATTTATGGTTTATTAGTACATCTATTCTTGTACCTATTCGCCTTTTCTCTCTCTTTTATTGCACCTGCCACTATTTATCTCTGCATCACCCTAAGGTTGACTGGTAGAAAATGCCTAAGGCATTAAGTCCGCTGCTATACGTTTGTGCATAGAGTATTTAATAATATCAGCTGCATAGGTAGACCTTCAGTGTCCAGCCAGACTACAAACGCGGGCGCGGGGCGCGTGCGGCGCGGAAAACTCAAACATAAGAACTTCTTTGGAGTATCCATAGTGGGCACGAGAGTGCGGAAAGCGTCGTGGGCTGCAGTTCATCCTTGTCTTGGGGCTTTATCGTATTAAAATATAAAGAGTGATGGAGCTATACACCCTATATAGCTCCATCCCTTTAGCAGTTCAGTTTAGGTCATCAAATGGATCGCGTTAGGAGCTCGAGGTCCTTACCATGACGGCAAAAATGCGTGTGAGCGAGAAAGAGGGATGGAGCCATACACCATATTATAGTTCTATCTCTTTAAAAGTTTAGTGTAGGTCACCAAATGGACTTCCCACAATGTGGACCTAGCGAGGAAAGAAAGAAAAAAGATAGAAAAACTTTTTATTTGCCGGGAAAGGCGCAAACTTAAAAGTAACATATTGCAAACATTTTGCATGACAAAAAAGTCGCGGCAATCCGATAAATGTGAGACACATAGGAATGCTGTTTGTGACGACACTTGGAGGAGGCCTATGCCAAATTGCAGACGGCTTTCGACTGAAATTGATGATGAGTGACGAATTAGTCCCATATTAAGATTACTTATGAACTAAAGCGTTGGAGCAGAGACTGCTTAAAACGATCAATAAGACCTTAAAATACATGTGATCTATCTATCTCTACTTAGCTTATATTTTTCCCTGCAGGGCGTCTCTCTTCCCTTTCCACTCGCGGATTAAACCGAAGAGTTCCTTCGGAAGGAGCCGATCGTCCCGCCATCGGCGAAAACCACATAATTATTGGTAATTCTAAGCGTCTCTGCTCTGCTCTCCATCGCTTAGGTAACCGTTTAGGCCGTTACCAGACAGCCAGAAGCTTCTCTTTGTGCTTGAACCTGAATTAAAGCATTTTTTTGAAGTTAGGAAAGCAAGGAATGAGTCCTGGTTTGGCCCTAATAAAAATGGGGATAGCTCTGTATACTCCAGACAAGACTCACTGGTTTGATAGAACCTTTTATCCTGGCTTGAAAAGTGTAGTAGGTCACCGAACACGTACTGACTCTGCACCTAGTTCTCTTCAGGTCAAACAGCAAGGTTCGAGCTAATTACAAAAAACTGCCACCAAGTGGAGCTTCTGGCTGTATGATTTTCGGTGCATTCACGTAGAAAGCTGGCAGTTGATGCCGGTGTGCCAACTAAATCTAAAATAATATATATAATAAATCTTGTACGCGTTTACTTTTAAAGTTCATACAGAAAGCATGAAAATTGCAACGCTGGCCAGAACTAAAAATTCAAAGTCATGCAGACAAATTAGACTGGGTACCAGAGCTTCTGCCATGTCAAAAATTGCTGAAGACAGTCTCCCAAAACGCTCGCACGTTACCACATCCTTGCGTTACCAAATTGGCGCAACAAACAACAACATGTGCGCTGGAAGACCGACATCAGTTACCAGCTTTCTACGCAAACGAACCTGACCTAAGGCGTCCCACACAAAACTGCGATGCGATACGACGCCACATCGCAGGAAACTGCGGTACAAAGCATCGGATCAGGTGACCATCCAATATGCGATGCGAATCAATTCGCAAGTTCTTGCGATGCGTTGTGCAAGTTTGTAGATTATTACGCTTGCAGTTTTGTGTTTGGGCCTTTAGGTCGACCTTACTAATTTCTCTATCATCAGGTAAAGAAACAAACCAAACCTATTGACAAACAAAAAGAACAACATATCATCTACATAAGCTATATAGATGTTTAGTAACTTTCATTATCCAAAGGTAGTGAAGAAGGCAAGCATTCGGCAAGTCAGGAAAGACAGAAAGAATAGTTTTATTAGAAACAGGAGGCTCAGAATTAACTCGAACAGATCTGATGCTCCATCGCCAACTTCCAACAGAGGTAAGATGGTAATTTAAACGAATTTTACAAATTAAGGTGAAAACTTTTAGCGATGTTTCCGCTAGATGGCGCTAACACATTTTTTTTTTTAGTTTATTTTGTTTTGCGTACATTTCCTTCAGATATCATGGCGGCAGGCCACCGCTTCACGGGAGACCGTGCGATATCCCTGCACCATCCGGATGCTAATGAAGGTAGATGCTAATTATAGCGCTATAATTAAGCACGATATAGTTAGAGACATTAACAATCATAATCAGTTGGATTTTGAAGCAATAATTTAACTAAGATCAATGAACTGGAATGTCTGATTTTAGCGAATACCATTTACTTGACTATAGTGCCCCATACACTATAAATAAAATAAACTAAAAAAATTGAGTATAGCGCCATCTAGCAAGAACTTGCCACGCAGAAGAAGAAGTATTCTCAGGGACCACTGTGTTCAATTATAACGATTATTATATTTCCATCAACCTGAAACAGCCAGCAATTGTGATTGGTGACTGTTTCATGAATATCATAATTTCTCTCGCAAAATATCATATTTTCTTTTTCTTTCTCTTGATTTCTGTAGAATATCATAATAAATTGCTCTCTCATATATTTTCACTTTCTTTCTCTTGATTTCTTTGAAATATCATAGTTTTCTCTCTCATAATATCATCTTTTCTCTTTCTTTCTCTGGATTTCTGTGGAATATCATCATTTCTCGCGCAAAATGTTTTTGTGGTTGAACACAAGAGTGATTCACAGAAAAAAATCCTATCACCAAAGCGATTCAAATGTCTTTCTCAAATTAAGACAATATGTGAAAACTCACCCAGCTCTGTTTCAGCACCTAATGCTTATACTCTGACGTAAACTAGCTTCTGACATTTCATGAGTGCCAATGTAATGTAGGCCTGTGTGACTTGATCTGGGTTAAGCATTAGGTGCATTACCATTGAAAATGAGTTGGGCGGAGTAGAATGGAAAAAAACATTGAAACGTGACAAGTGTTCCGTTGAAGTAGCTTCGTGCTCTCTGCTCGGCACCACAGTGTGCTTGACTCCATTCTGTCCTGCTGTACTAGCTATTTGAGTTCACTTCTGTAATAGTTTTGTCAAAAATTAGACAGCCCTCGAAAATGCTCCTCATTGACGACCTTCAAGAATTAAAACAACAATACTCTTTGGACCAATTCAGGCCAGTTTGCTGGTCAGTCAGACCACATTTTAACTTTCTTCTAATATCACGAGGCCATCAAACAGCCAGATCATAATGAACTGTTAACTGAATTGACAAGCAACCTAGTGTTGTGGATGTGTGATAATCATGTCCGGACACATGAGCATTTTCGACGGCTGCCACTCTTCTCCTCAGTCGATTCTCAGGAGGAGAAGCAACTGACCACTTACTCACAGTTGTTTTTCTTCCCCAGATCGGCAAAGAAAAGTAGTGGTATTATATTTCCCGAATCTAACACACGTGCTTTGTTTCAAGAGGCCCGTGATTCTCGTCGGGCAGCCAAATCAAGTAAAATATGTGACATACAAGCCACCTACGAGCACCTTAAGAAGTTACAGAGGTCGATACCGACAAAGGCATTCGAGATGGTAGTGAAAAATGTTACTTGCTATAGATACAAAAATGCAGACCCCATCTTTGTTATCCACTACAAGAGAAAGGGTAAAAGATGGGACTGGATAAGAAACAAAAGGTCTTTGAAATTACATTTTTATAGCAAAGATGAGCATAACATTTTTGATGAAGCTAATACAGTAAATTTTGAGGATGATTCCAATGATTCATTTGAAAGATTCGCCAAAGGAGACGATGGTATTTATAAAATTGTTAAGAGAAGAAAAAGAACAGCTAATTTAGAGGCTTTGGAACGTGGATTGAGGAATATACCGAATTTGACGCCTGGGGAGGTAAGTCATTCTCTTTTTTGGTGACGCAGAAACGATCTGACGTGAAGTTTTTAATTTATGCCGAGTTTGACAGGTTCAGATCAGTTGAGGTGTGATCCACTTACCGTATGGCTTCAGGGGAGGCTTAACAATCTGCGTGGTGGTAGACACCCATTGACTTTTGACCGGTCAACTGTCCATTATCGAGAACGTCAGTCAGTGAGTAGAGTGTATCAAAAAAGGTTCTAAGTGAATGAAAAGGTGCTCCTAGCCCTTCCGGCCCTTGAAGGCTCTGGGGAATCTGGGGATCTCTGCGGTCTCTGCAGGCCTGTGCCGTAATTGTCTGCCTGATTGCAAGACGTATCTCAAGAACTTGCAAACTGATCTGATCAGACATTGTACGGCCACCTGGCCTCTTATTATGACGTGTTAAATTGTCACGTGTGCGAACGAGAAAGGGGGATGGACCCCCCTTTAACAGTTCAGCTCGTGGTAGGGCATTTGAATCGATGCTTTTCAGAAATCTACGGGGTGGTATCGCATCGCAACGCAGATTTGTGTGAAAGCCCTTAGACAGATGGCATGATCAATTCTTCTTTTCCAGGGCGAACTTTACGTGATGGCCGGAGACACAGTGACCATGGACTGTGGCCTTCACACTCCTGTTAGAACTTGCGATGGAAAATTTCTTTGGAAGACTGACAGGAATCGGATGTTGAAGCAAGACAATGTATATGTGGATGACGTTAGCCTTGTCATTAACAATGTGGAACCCAAGAATGTTGGGACCTATACTTGCAGCCTGGTAAGATATTTTCAATACACATTCTTGAAAATCCGCTTTTACTGTTTTTCGCGCTAGTGCGGAAAAGTACGTAAGCCCTCACCACAATTTATTACATTTATCGTATCAGGCTGGACGCTATGCGACCCGTACGAGTTGCGCGTCAACCTTCGTTTATTTACTACTCTGTCAAGAAAGTACCGGGAAAAGATCAATAATACACAAAATGTCTGTTATTCATCCAAATTTATTTTATCACCTTCAAAGTATGCTCCTTTAGAAACGATACACTTGCGCCAACGAATAATCCATTCATCAAAACATTTTTTAAACGCTGCTTCCGGAATTGAGTTCAGTTCTCGCCGCGAATTCTCCTTTATGTCTTCTATCGATTGAAAACGGGTGCCACGAAGTGGTAATTTGAGTTTAGGAAAAAGAAAAAAGTCAGCAGGAGCCATATCTGGTGAATATGGTGGTTGCTGGATGGTATTTGTTGAGTGTTTGGTCAAAAATTCGTTCACAATGATAGCCTTGTGCGAAGGCGCATTGTAGTGGTGCAAAATCCAAGAATTTTCTTTCCACAAATCTGGCCTTTTTCGTCGAATTCGCTCTCTTAAACGCCGCATAACGCTCAAATAATATTCTTTTTTTACCGTTAGACCTTCCGGTAAGAATTCAGAGTGCACAACACCGCGATAGTCAAAGAAAATAGTCAACATGACTTTGACTTTTGATCGACTTTGGCGTGGTTTTTTCGGTTTCGGTTCAGTTGGAAGGCGCCACTCCGAAGCTTGTTGACTAGTTTGCATGTCAAACTCGTAAACCCACGTCTCGTCACCAGTAACAATGCGTTTCATGAATGTTGGGTCCGAACTGACTCGTTCTAGCATGTCCTCAGCGACTTTCACGCGATTGAGTTTTTGGAGAAAATTCAGATCTTTTGGGACTAGCCGAGCAGCAACATGTTTCATACCCAAATGATTAGTTAAAATGGTACGGATCGACTCGTGAGATACAGAAAGTTCGGCGGCTATCTCTCTCAGAGTTGAATGGGGATTTTCAGTCACTATTCTCTTCACTTTTGCGATGTTAACTTCAGTTGCAGACGTTGACGGCCTACCAGAGCGAGGCAAATCTTCCATCACATATTGACCGCTTTTGAACGCTTTGAACCACTCATAAGCACGAGTTTTTATAAAGTCGATTCACCGTAAGCCTTCTGTAACATTTTCAGTGACTCCGAATACGAAATTCCATTGGCGATGCAAAATTTAAGACAAACTCTGTTCGATATTTTTGTCCATTATGAAATTCGCAATACACACTATATATGATATTACTAAAACACTGTATTTAATATAAATAACAGATGCAACTCAAACTCCGCGCCAAAATGGAAAACAGTTGTGCCAATCTAACAACTACAAAAAAACAAAAATTTTAATTTGATATATACTTGATACTTGTACTATTACTTACTAGATGTACCTACGAATAGTAGTATCATTTTGACCAGTGTGAATTTCTCAATTCCTATGTACTTTTTAGGGTTCCATACCTCAAATGGAAAAAACGGACCCTTATAGGATAACTTTGTTGTCCGTCTGTATGACTGTCATGACCCTTTATCTCAGGAACGCGTGTAGGTATCGAGTTGAAATTAAAACTATATAATCAAGTCTGCGGTCCCTTAAAGCTGAGAAAATGTGACAACACCATCCATCCATCTTTTCTTTGGTCTCCCTCTCCCTCTCCATCCACATGTAAACTCATAACTCTTTTAGTAACATGCGTTTCATCCCTCCTCTTCACATGACGATACCAAGACAAACGATTCCCTTTCAACTTTTCAGTCACTGGCGCCACTTTCAAACTTCCCCAAATATACTAATTTCTCACTTTATCCATTCTCGTCACACCACACAACCAACTTAACATTCTCATCTCCGCTACGTGCAATCTTTTTTCATCCGTCTTTTTCACAGCCCAACATTCTGATCCATACAGTATGACAGGCCTTATCACGGACTTGTAGATTTTACCCTTCAACTTGAGAGCCATCCGTGGGTCACAAGTTTTTCCCGTGACCTGTCGCCATTTCATCCACCCTGCGTTGATCCGATGTATTACGTCTACCACTGTCAATTAATAAGTTTAATTAATTAATTCCAGGATCACACAGTACGGAAGAATGTGAAGCTGAACGTGTTGACGATTCCATCCTTTGACATCGTGTTTCTGCCAGTGTACAAGACTCAAGATAATTGTTCCTATGATGTTAGTAGCTCAACATATTCTCGATCTCATCTCATCATAATAGATCATCATCTCCTAGTCTTGAGCTAGCTATTAGGAAACACAGACTCCGACAGAGTTCAGACCAGGTGGAAAGGCAACAGCGACAACCCATTGCTGGGCACGCCTTAATTATGGCAGGAAGCCACTTTGAGGCGTGGCTGAAAAAACCTCATGGCATCCACCTTTCGCATGATGCAGGTTCTCACCGGACATCCGGTCACTGTGTTGTTCGCCCGGAGGACACGGTGAAGCCATGCGATAGAGGTGTGCCCCGCTTGGGCAGAGCACCGCTGTGTGTGGCTCTGCCCAAGCGAGGCACACCTCGTCGGGGCGATCGGCGGCAACAATCTCGCGCGCCGGGCTTTGGTACAGGCCATGGTCCGAAGCGTAGAGGAGTCGCAGGCGGTCGCCTCCTTCTGCGAAGCAGTAATGCTAGCAAAGGAGGCGGCCGCAGACGCGAGGTAACGGCTCTCACGCCCCAGTCACGGGGATCCCAATACCGATTTCCGGCCACCGTAGGCGCGGGCTTACCTGGCTTGTTTGTCTGGTAACCGTTCCAAATCGTCGACGACGCGTATTGTTCCACGTGCGCCTCCAAGAGATGTCAGCAAACCCTAGGGGCCCAGCAGGGTTGAAGCCTACTAGGGCCATGAGTTCGATTCTGAAAGGGAAACCCGGCCCTGGTATGAAAGGCAACAAGGGAACTAGGAGTGGATTTTAGTCAGTAAAAATCTGACACGCTCTTCCGCCCCGCCCAAGGGCGGGAGATGTCATTGGATGATTTCCCAGACCTTTGTCCTGCAGTGTGGGATACTTACAGACTTGTATTATAATTTCTCCTTTGTTCTTTCTTTAATTGAATTCTGATTTGAGAATAATTTAAAGCAGATGTTTTTGGTTCAGGTCATTATATTTACAATATTTACGTTTTAATTTTAAAAAGACTGCAGATCACTTAAAGTAGAGTGTTTCAGTGTTCCAATTGTTCCAAATGATGCATTTAAAACATTACTGCTGTTCCAATCCTTCGGAACACTAAAATGTTTTGGAACAGTGAGTCGGTTCAGTAAAAAGTGTCTTTTATTGAAATAGGTTTTAGAGTCTTATTTCAATTTTTGTAATTTTTGTAGGACCTCAAAGCTATCCAGCGGCTCGACAGTTTAATGGGTAACGAAATTCGATGTGGTAGATTTTGCTCCGTAAGAATTGATGAACCTGTCTGCCAGAGGGACAAGGTAAGAATCATCACGGTAATATTCAACTAATTAATCAAAGCATTAAATTTCCAGTAAAGAATTTACTCGCACTTTTTTACTGTCAAGAATTTAGGCAGACAAATGATGCTAATTTCACATTCCAAAGCGGAAATCTATAGAGGCCATGGGTTGTGCAAAATAGAACCCCGGGGTCCTGGAACGAAGGCTAAGAAGGAATATAGGATTGGATTTTAGCCAGTAAAAGTCTGACACGCCCAGCTCACCCCAAGAGTGGAAGAAATCATTGGATGATTTCCCAGACCTTTGTCCAGCAGTGTGATATACTTACAAGCTTGAATTTGAATTATAATTTCTCAAGCATTTTTCTTCTCAAGGTTTTTTTTTGTTGTTCAATACTTTCTTTCAAAATCTAGTTAACAACCATTTCCTTTCTCTCTAATACTATCCTGGGTCTACGTAATTTAGTTTCTTCCAACAACCCTACTTTATTCTTTCTTTTTCTCCTTTTCTACTTTTTTTCGTCACTTTGTTTAATGAAATTGTGTAACATATTATAATATGTATGTATATATTTTTAGTTACGTATTGTGTTTTATAATTATATTTTAATTTGTTAGCAGTACACCGCAGACTACCCCCTGTATTATTTTAAGTTCTTACGATCCATCCTAAGGTTGTCTGGTAGATATCGCTGTCAGCGATAAGACCGCCATTGTACCCATAGATTTAAGTTTATGTATAAGTTGTATTAATTTTATGGTGTACTATAAAGTTTATTCTATTCTATTCCATTCTATTCTCCTTTGTTCTTTCAGGCCACCAACAGCACCCTGGTCAGGGTGGCGGCCGTCATATCCGTGACTCCTCGTGCCCTGAACTGCAGTTTGCAGTGCAAGAGAGACATCGTGTCGTCACTTGTCATGCTTTGCGCTACCAATACTGCTGTTCTTTCTTCTATAAGAGGTACAGTTTGAATATCTGTACATATATAAAAGGCAAATTCCTAACTCACAGACTCATCAACGCCTAGACTGAAATATGGCACAGAAATTCCTTTTATGATATACTAGCTTTTGCCTGCAGCTTCGCTCCCGTCAACTGATTACTATATTCTACCCCACTCTAACCCACTCTACCCTACTCTATCCCATTCTATTCCACTCTATCCTATTCTACATCGCTCTACCCTACTCCATAAAAAGTATCCTATGTCCGTCTCCTGGTTCTAAGCTACCTCTCCACCATTTTTCAGCTAAATCTGTTCAACCGTTATAAATATCTATTTAAGTAGTATAAATATAATAGTTATAAATAGTGTAACTAACACGATTTTCTTTTATATATATAGATGTAAAAGGAATAAGAAAGGATTTCCTAAAATTTATCCCTTAAGGGAGTGAAATGGGCATGTGCAATGTAGCTTCTTCAGGATAATTATAGATTTATGAATTATACGTTCATTTTATTTCAGTGCTGGTTTCAAAGGATGGAGTCAACGAGACCCTGACGCCCTGGAGGGACCTGGTCAGGCCTGTAGTGACACATACGCTGAGGAAAAAAGGTAATATATCGCTTCTTCGAGGACCTTTTTTTTAAGTGGGATATCATCCAGTGACTTCTTCTATTTCGTCAGGCATTTACTGACTAAAACCACACCTGTGTCCTTCAGTTACCCTTTGCGTTCTAGGACTAGGGTTTTCTTTCCTGGATCCCTTTTTTTTAGGTGGAAAAATCATCTAATGACAAATCGCGCTCTTCGGCGGGGCGGGAGATAGTGTCAGACTTTTACTGACTAAAAACTCACTCCTGTTCCTTCTTTGCCTTCGTCCCAGGGCCGCGGGTTTCGTTTTCACACTACCCATGGCTCCAGTAGGCTTCGACCCTGCTGGGCCTCTACGATTTTTCTTTCTTATCACTTCTTACACAATCCATCCATCTTTTCTTTGGTCTCCCACTCCCCCTCTATCCATCCACATGCAAACTCATAACTCTTTTAGTAACATGCGTTTCATCCCTCCTCTTCACATGACCATATAAAGACAAACGATTTCCTTTCAACTTTTCAGTCACTGGCGCCACTTTCAAACTTCCCCTAATATATTCATTTCTCACTTTATCCATTCTCGTCACACCACACATCCATCTTAACATTCTCATCTCCGCTACGTGCTGGTGTATTATCTGGTCTATTCAAATTTCAATCTCCATGTATGGTTGGTAAAATATTTGCCATTAACAGTTCATGTTCTTTCTTCAGACACCAACGGGCACCATGAGTACCACAAGCTGATGTCGCTGCTGGCTCCCGGGAAGGTGGACGTGGTGCTCATCTGTCCAGCCGGTTACTATCTTCTGCCCCAGTACAAGCTCTGTTGTAAGTATCTAGATGTTGCCTTGCAGGTGTCAGTTTGCACGGTATTTTTAAAGGTAGTCAATATTAGCAGGCTTAAGGAAAGAAAGAAAGGAAAAATGGAAATAAGGAAAGAAGAAAAGATGGAAAGGAAGAAAGAAAATTTATTTAGCATACAGACACATGATGGACATCCCACCTATACGCACAAAACGTTTTGGGAACACATTCATTGTGTGTACAGCTAAGGAGTGGAATTCGTTGCCGGTATCTGTGTTTCCTGATGGCTACAACCCGGGGTATATTGAAGTCAAGAGTGAATAGGTTACTTCTAGGTAAGCGCGCTCCATCGTCAACCACATCGTCGCTTTCCATCAGGTGAGATAGCGGTCAAGCGTGAACCTATCACGAATAAAAAAAAAGACACAATAAAGAAACAAGTATATAAAAAAACAACATTGTGTCTCACGGCTAATAGATGTGAGGGTCTTGGTTAGGGTCGCGGGAATCACATGGATGCGAGACGCGCAGGACTGATCGTTGTGGCGAAGCTTGAGGGAAGGCCTATGTCCAACAGTAGACGTCTTTCGGCTGAAATGATGAAGCGCTGGCGACTATAAATCTGAGGATCAACAGCACTCTACCACGAATTGTTGCAGCCAGCTGGTTCAGTTGTTTACCAACAGCTGAGATGATGTTATAAAAAGCCTCAAACTTCAGTCAGAAACCTTAGACAGTCGCAGAGTCTCAACATAATAGTCCAACAGTTCTTGCTGGTTACGCACTGGCAAACCAACACCAGATAGCAGCTATCTTCATGTTTTGATTTTTTTTCGTTTTTTTCCTTTTGAGGTACGGAAACCTCAAAAGGAAAAAAACGGAACCCTTATAGAATCACTTTGTCTGTCTATCTGTCAAGACCCTTTATCTCGGGAACGCATGGAGGTATCGAGTTGAAATTAAAACCATATACTCAGGCAGGCCCTTGAAGCTGTGAAAAAAATCAAACATCTTAGTTAACGAAAAACAAATTGAGACGGCCGTTTATATCGCAAAAAACGTGCATTTCGACACGCTCAAGGCAATCAAATGTCATAGGGTACTTCCCACTGACCTAGAATATTGAAATTTGCCATGAAGCAAGGTAGCACAAGTACAGGAAAAAAAATGAAAATAGTAAGTTCGTAGTAAAGTCACTTTTTTGCGATTCGGAAAAATCTTCGTAACTTTATTCGGGAATTGAACTGTTATCACAGGTAAGTTTGTTCGGAACCCTCAGTGCGCGAGTCCGTCTCGCACCTGCCCGGTTTTTTTAATTGATGTTAACTAGTGCTTGACTGCCATCCTACTTGATGGTAAGCAGTGAAGCAATCGTTGATGGTGAAGCGCACTAGTTTATTAAGAGCCTATTCACTCTAGCCTTGAAGACACCTAATTTATAATCGGACAGGAACACCGCTTCAGGCAAATTATTCCAGTCCTTTGATGTACAGAATAAACGACGAGGCTAAAAAATGTAAAGGGCGACACTCGCGATACGTCGGGTTGTCCGATGGTAGAAAGAAGATGGCGGAATCAAGTCATGCAATTCCCGCGCACGCTCTCCAAAATGCATCCTATAAAATACCAAAAGGCTGGCAACCCTACGCCTTGTGCTCCAGGCTATGTAGATTAGACTTCGATCTTCTTGATTTGGTTACACCCCTTTGTAATTTCTTTAGTCTTTTATTCCTCTCATCTACTCTGGTTTTCCTCAGCCTCCTGCCCTCCCAACACGTCGTCGAAAACCGGCGATAACACGTGCCGCTCGTGCCCGCGAGGGACGCGAGCTGAGCCCGGAGCCGCCAAGTGTCACCTCGTACAAACACATCCGCGCAGGTATGATGTACGTACTTGTTATGTTATATCCATATCCGCTATGACGACGAGCAGTGGGTAGCTCGCCATCCGGACCGAGCCCGAGTCGTCGACCGCGCTTAGTGTTGTACGCGCGCTTCAAAGTGATGTCTGCAAAACCGTAGGGGCCCAATAGGGACGAAGCCTACTGGGGTGAGGCCGCCATGGGTTTACTTCTGATTTGAAGGAAACCCGTGGGCCAGGAACGCAAAGGCAAAGAAGGAATATAGGTGTAGTTTTAGTTAGTAAAAGTTCTCCACGCAAGAGTAGATGATTTCCCAACTAACAAAAACAAATATTTGCCCGATAGTCGTAATATTATGGGGTCACAGAGATCTTGGCCGTTTTTCACTGTGGCGTGAACTTTATCAGGGACCCAAGTCTGCTATTTTTATAAATTCGTCATTCCAACACGATCCCATTGTAATTTTGCTAAAAGTTCGTAATCTGCAATCTTCAATCTGCAAATTTCTTTTTTCTCATGGTCTTTAGGACAACAACACACGGTAAATCTAAAATTAATTACCCAAATGCAAAAACAGCATAAAAATTCGCCAATAGTTGCTTGCTAATGAATGTCTAAACCAGGCTGCTTTTGTACTTTGACTATCTGTCGCCCTGTAGTACTCCTTGGCTGACAGTCCTCCTCTTTGGCAGTGGTGGTGGTACCCCCCCTGCGGCTACGTGGTGGCTTGCTGTGGCGTGCTGTTTGGCTGCACGGCCTGCGTGCTCCTCTCTCTGATCGTGCACGTGCTGTCGAGAGACGCTGAGCTGAAGGAACGTGAAGGTGGGGATCATGAGGGACAGAAGACTCGTGAGTAGACATTTCTTTTTTTGAATCTTTATTTTTTTTTTTTAAATGATACATACCAGTGCTTGACTGCGATCCCACCTGATGGTAAGCGGAGGTGCAATCAATGATGGTCATGCGAACTAGTTTATTAAGAGCCTATTCACTCTAGCCTTGATGAGACCTAAATTATAATCTGACAAGAAGACCTCTGCAGGCAAATTTGTTTTCCGAAGCTTTGTCCCCCACTGCGTCTATCTGTATGAACGCGAATATCTCAAAAACTATTTTCACGCTATTTTCACCAATAGACAGAATGTATACAACACGAGGATAAAGCTGTCTTGGTTATGGGCGGCTTCAATTCCTCACTTCACTCAGGTTTCTATATTAACTCCCTCACAGTGCTCGGGAGGACACGCTAGTAGAAAGAGGTCACATACCCTTTTGTATCGTACTCTTTAGTACGTTTTTGAGGTTAACGTAATCAATCCAGATAGTATAAAAGATTCTTGACTATTAATTTCTATGTGACGATAGATGTAGCTAACACCAACCCATAAAAACCGGGCAAGTGCGAGTCGGACTCGCGCACTGAGGGTTCCGTACAAACTTACCTATGAAGGTCAGTTTCCTAATTGAATTACGAAGATTATTTCGAATTATCACAAAAAAAAAAATTTTTTGTGACGCAACTACAAATTTACAGTTTTCAGACTTTTTCCTATACTTGTGCTACGAGACCTTGCTTCATGCCAAATTTCAGGATTCTAGGTCAACGGAAAGTACCCTATGAATTTCGATTCCATTGAGAGTGTTGAAATACACGTTTTTTGCGACATAAACTGCCGTAACTTTTTTTTCGTTAACTCATTAGTTTGATTTTCTCACAGCTTCAAGGGACCGCAGACCTGAGTATATATGGTTTTAATTTCAACTCTATACCTCCACGCGTTCCCAAGATATAGGGTCTTGACAGACAGATAGACAGAAAGCCGGACAACAAAGAGATCCTATAAGGGTTCCATTTTTTCCTTTTAAGTTACAGAACTCTAAAAAGGAGGTTATGTTCCTTATACATTTGTTTTTTGACTTGACAGCCAAGCAGTATTGGCAAATGTAATTAATATTTCTTCAACCGCCATTCACAGCGCAGACGATGAGGCGCGTGACGGTGGCGTACGCGCACATCCCGGGCACGCGCCCGCTGTCCCCCTCGCGTGTCATCCTGCCGAGGTTCTTCAGGCCTAGTCCAGCATCATCCAGAGCCACTGGTACGTGTGAACAGCACTGGCGTAGCTACCAAAGGGCTAGTTGGGGCTGGGAGGCCCAAACCTGGGAGGAGGAACTTATTAGTACCTCTTAGCGAAAAATTCTTCCTCCTTCGAAACCTAAATAAAATAGGTTGCATCACTACTTTAATCATGGCAACTCGTTTTATTCGGTAAAAGTCTGACACTCTAGCCTGTCAGTTATGTACGAAAACAACGAAAAATGTTAGAGAAATAAAAAAAATAAAAAAAAACTCTCTTCCGCTCTACTCAGAGCAGCAGGTGTTCGATGATTTCCTACGTAAATAAGGCCCTCAGGGTAGTTAGTCTAGCTACGCTACTGTGAATTAAAGGGGGTTAAAGAAAGTCACTAACAGGAATGTTGAGGAAATTAGACGAGTATTCAAGATAGGTGATATTATTTTGGTCCATGAATTACGAATTTGAAAGAATCATTTTTATTTTTTTAAACAAGATGGACCGATGACCTTGTGAAGCACACAGAAATCTGCTGGATGCTGGAGTCAATTTTGATCTATATAGCGACACATGGGAGATGTCTAATGTCTGGCCTTCGGCTGAATTATGATTTCATTTCATTTTTGACAAAAAAATGTTACACATTTTCAGATATTTTTGACACAATCTTAGGCTGACACCACATTAAGAGTGCGCGTTCCTCGGGCGTGTGAGTAACGCGGGCGCCGGTTGCGCACCGCGAGTGCGCTGCGTGAGCGGTGAGCATCGCGTTTTGATGCCCTGCGGCGTGTGTTGATAGTGCACGCGGCGCGCACGCGGCGCTCTCGTCACGTTCTTACCCCTCCGCCCACTACTGTTTCCAAAAAAGTTACTCTTCAGTGTTTGCCGCCGTGTGACGTGTGAGCAGCGTGCGCACGGCGCCCGTGTCGCTCACACACACGTTCGAGGAACGCGCCTGCCTAATGTGGGGGACGCCTAAGAGCAATTAGAATGCGAATTTAAAGATCTCTGAAATACGAGAATTTGCCCCTCTATCCTCAAACTTACAAAGCAATATAAACAAAATACTTTTCTGTCCTTCGCAGATTCTCAAGAAACCAAATTTGAACTTTGGAAAGAAAGGAACAGGCCACCTCCTCTGCCGCCCATCGATTTTGACCCTTGAAACCGTCACCATTTTTATTGGAACCGGTGACACTGACAGCTTGAAACGTCAGAACTTTTGTTTTTTCACGTGACGAGTGAAAAACAATGAGGTTATTGAACAAGACACATTGTTACCTACAATTATAGTAGGATTAACGTAATTGATTGGATGAATCGACATTTTTATTTGTTGAGACTTATTGGAATGACAGAAATGCTGACAGAAAATGCTTACCGGCTCTGGATTTCAAGGTCTTTTTGCAAGTCAGTTCACTGTTACGGTGACAACTTAGGTGATGTTAGCTGTCAAACTTAGCCTCAAGTGCAATGACAGTTCACTTCACACTAGCTTCAACTCAAGTTTATATATTTATTTTACTGTTAATTCACGCTAAATACTCTCCAGCGTTTGATGGCCTATTAATAGTTTGCACGTGTTATTGTCAAAATTGTGGTGTCTTTTCCACAAATGCCATTAATGTAAAGTTGAAGTTGCAAGTTTTCATGGTAACATTTAATGCAATAGATTGGCCGAATTGAACTGATTTGCAAACGAGACTATTTGTCAAATACAGAGCCCATTACGGACAATTATTAAATAGAATTTATTGATTTATATTTTAATTTGATATCCAATCGACAGACGATTCGACTAGGTTCAATTCTCAAGAACTTATTTATATTGTCCTGATCTTCACGCCTTGTTGATTGGATATAAAATACCCTTGACTTGACAATTATATTTTTATTATCCAGAAACTCCATAATTCTGTTTACGAATTCTTTTGTAATTCAGGAAATATGTAATTTGACTTTTTCCAAAGATTATTTATTATTGGAGAGACAGCCCCACAGTTTTGGCCGTTTCCTGCCTAAACCTTTATATGATCGTGTACAATCCGTTTTGTATATAAGTGTATTGTTCTATGAATACTTTTAGATATAGTATTATAAGAAAGCGCTCTTAGTTAGCTATGTTATATTTTATAAGTTTTATTTTGTCGTCCGCCCTTCGGTTTTTGGTAAGTTGTGTTGTAATAAACTCCAGTGGTGTTAATTTTTGTTTTATTTGGCAATTGGCTTGCTCCAGCGGCTTCACTCGCGTGATAGTAGGAAATTATCCTAAAGGAACGTTCCTTTGTTACACTTGGGATAAAAAATATCCTATTTGCTATTCCAGAATGTGGTCTACCCGTGTGTTTTATTTCATTCCAATCCGTTCAGCCATTTGAGCGTGAAGGAGCAGCAAACACACATACGAATAACAAATATACACAACTTTCTCCTTTATAAGGCTAAGAACTCACGAAGCGGTCTACACCCGCGGCCGCCGCCGCGCGGGCCCGTAGCTTCCGTAGAATGCAAACATGTATATTGTAAAAAAGTAAATCACATTTCACGACGCGTTTTACGCCCGCGGTGTGCATGGTTGTTCGCGGTTCCCGCTGCGACTAGTAGTTCAATCGCGCAGGCAGCTGCAGCCTCAGCAGGTTGCGCCCGCATGCTCTGCGGTCGTTTGGCGGGGGACCGCAGTGGCTGCTGGCGGGGAGTACTTAAAAACCTTTTGGGCTTTCTATTTTTAATTTGAAGTATAACGCAATAGATCGTTTATGGTGAGTGTCCATGGCGGTCTGCACCTCAACTGATCATTTAACCGCCCGTCTTGCAATCGCATGTCTTGCGATAGTCGCACGCCAGGTTTGCGGGTGAAAATGCAATCGCAATGGCTGAATAACCGCACAAAACTGCAGTCTTGCAAGTTTAGAAATAAAAAATCTGTTCCTCACCGCGGTGGGTGCGGGTGAAAACCGCTTCGTGAGTTCTTAGCCTTATATTAAGTACCACGCGTTATAGTTTAGGAAAGAAAGAAAGAAAAAAAGAAAGAAAACACGTTTATTTGGCACACAGGTACACACAATGAGATTACAATATAGAAACTTAAATACTAAAACTTAATATAAAAAGTACATTAACATTGTGTGTCTCACGGCTGCGCCAAATAGGTCCAGTTCAGCATAATGCCAAGCCACTATGCCTGAAGCTGGTTTTCAATTGACCTTGCTATGAGTCTACGGATGCTAATCAGTTGTTTATAAAAAAATATATATATTTTATCACGCATCACTATAACTTCTTAAACTACCTAAAACTGGGATATAAGAACCATTATATGCTAGGCGATATCGAGGCATACCAAGACAAAGGTAGAGAGAATAACTTTTCGACCTACCTCAACCCAACAGGAAATTGGCACCTAGACCGATACGAGTTCTCACCGAACATGGTCAGTTCGGGAAGTTCCTGCACCGGATTCGTGAAGTAATGTCCGGTTGTCACCACTGTGTGGACCACCCGGAGGACACGATGGAGCACACAGAAATGTTCCCCGCTTAAGCAAAGCACCGCCGTGTTCTCGTAGGGGAGATCGGCGGCAACGATCTCTTGCACCGGGCCTTGGTACAGGCCATGGTCCGAAGCGAGGAGGAGTGGTAGGCATTCGACTCCTTCTGCGAAGCAGTAGCAGTAATGTTAGCAAAGGAGGAGGCCACACGTGCACGCGCGTGGGCGCGGCCCTCACGCCCCCGCCGCTGGGATCCCGATTCCAATTTCTGGCCACCGTAGGCGCGGGCTTGCGGACGATCGTTCGGTAACCGTCCGAACCGAGCCCAAGTCGTCGAACACACGTACTGATCCACGCGCGCCTCAAGGAGATGTCAGCGAACCGTAGGAGCCCAGCAGGCTACTGGGGCCAAGGGTCTGCTACTGAAAGGAAGACTCGGCCCTGGTATCAAAGGCAACGAAGGAACATAAGTGGGTTTTTAGTCAATAAAAGTCTGACACACCCTCTCGCCCCGCTCAAGGGCGAGAAATGTCATTAGGTTCACACACTTTCGCACAATAAGCATCACAGACAATCCCTAAGTGCGCAGAGAGTACTTGGAGAAGGAGGAGACGATGACGCAAGTGCTCGTTAATTGCACAGGTGTCACTAATTCACGCAAAACCTTGTTTCAAAACCTGGACCGCAAAGAGCTGAAGGAATATAGCTGGGTTTGCTTTGGGTGGAGCGAGAATAGTCATCAAATGATTCCTTATTTGATGACTCCTCTCGCTATGATTTCACATATTTAAAAGATGACGTGCTCTTAGAAACCGTGATCTAAGCGTTTAGATGACAATTTGTGTTCAAACCTCTTTTACTGTTTTTGTTTATAACATCATTTTGACAACAGCACCTAATTAAAAGCAAAAACCAACCAATCTCTATAGTCTATGGTATCTATAGTGTGTCAATTAAAAACAGACGAGAGAACAAATATTTAAGATTTCAGTAATTATAATTGGTAATTAGTACATAAAAAATGGCGTTATGGGGTCCGTTAAACCGCACGATATTCAAAAAGACATCAACGTATTTCCTAGTGGCTACGCTATGCACGTTTTTCTTCGAGAGGGCTTTCGACAATGCTTGTACATCAATATTTGAAAGATACAACAAGGGGAAACTGTGGAAGGATGTTGCTTATCGGTTTGAGAAAAAACCGGAGCCTGAAGATGAAGCCAGCGATATAGAATGTTAGTGTTGATAAGAGTTCGTTTTGGGATTAAAGCATTTCAAGTTTGAATCGTTTTTTACTCATTACTAGCTTTAACTTTTTTTTTTTTTTATGCCAGTGTGGATAATCCTCATGGATGTCCTTCGCCTGGGGCAGGCGAAGGGGTCTGTCAGACTCTTACTGACTAAAAACCACCCCGGTGTTCCCTCCCACACTTGGCCCGGGGATCGTGGGAGCTGATACGCCATCCATGATCCCTAGCTAGTGCCGGCCCGCCTACGCGGGCCACCTCAGGCCCGCGGGGATTTGTCCTCTCCCGCGACATCAAAAAGGGGCACGCGTGGAACACTACGCGCCGCCGCCTCGGGTCTTGCTGGATGGGGGCGGACAACCCCGAGTCCGCCGTCCATCCCGACCTCTTTATGGGGGTTGGAAGAGGGCGTTATCTGCCCTCCGTCGACGCCCGGTTCGCCTGCTGCGGCACGGGAGAGTGGCCACGGCCTCCCCCTCCCTCTCCGCAGCCTCCTTCTGCGAAATGACAGCTTCACAGAAGGAGATCACCGCATCCCACGACTCAGCGCTCCCGACCATAGAACGAGCGACGGCCGGCAGCGACAGGTCGGGGCCCACTTCAGATACGAGGGCACGGCGCTGCTCCTCCCATGCCGACTAGCTTTAACCTAACCTAACCAGTTACCAGTGGCGTGTCTAGGCGTAGGCAAAGCGGCCCCTCGCCCGCGGCCTCGCACTTAAGCATTTTGGGTGATTTTTAAAGGTGGGTCTACGAAAGCCGAACCGGTCTACTCGCGGCGTCAAGTGTAAATGTACAACGAGCCTCCGACGAGCCTCGAACGTGATGCGAGACTAAGTTCGTCAAAAAAAAACGGCAGTACGCGGAGAACAGTCGAGCACGAACCAAACGCTCGAAGTGCGCTCTTTCGAGGCTTGTGAGTCGGGCCACACTACATTACCTACTTACACTACACACTACATTACACTACCTTAGCACAAATGTGGTGAATGTAACGGGTACCTAGACTCTGTCTGGTAGTATTGATTAAATACGTCCGTGAATGTTGGTTAACCTTTCGAGTTGTTAAAACGAGGATCCACGTTTGAAAAAACTTTAGAGGTTAGCGGAACAGCCCCTCTAGCCAAGATACAACCGTTTCGTTTCGATTCTCTTTTCGATGATCGCCTCGAGTCGGCCACGCCTCCTATTACTTTGTTCTGACTACGTGACTGAGCGTTGAGATGACGTCAGAATACCATGCCATTTAACCTTTTCCGCACTAGTGTGGAAAAATGCGTCGACTCACCCCCGCCATAATTTATTGTATTTAGCCTACCAGACTGGTCACCGCGCAGCAGTTTATTTATTTCTTCGTAAGTATATTGAGAAATGTAGCTTGATACACGTAGAAAGTTGACTGGTAAATAATAAAACACCAATTGCTGCAGATATGTATAATTTTAATACAAAATCTAACATAAGTTTCGTACAAATTATTTTAAGTATTTTATAAAACCTAAATACAGTAATAGTCTTACGAATAACCATCAATTCGTTAATTTTATTTACTATAACATTGCATTTTATAGATTCAGAAGTTTCAATTTCAAAAAATAAAGTACAGTCGACAAAAACATTTAGTGTACAGACAACTAGCGCCATCTATGTTCTTACATTTTCAATTTTTTGTAAATTTTAACCTTCGAAATTGGGCTGAGATTCTCAGACACCTCTTCTATCTATACACAGAAATAAAATTGAAGTGTCTGTTTGTAATATCAAAATAACATTTTTTACCTTTAAAAAAATGAAACTTTCAAAAATTTGTCTATCTGTTATGACAAATTTACGAAATGGCTCAACCAATTTTAACAGGACTTTCACTGCAAGACTTGCTGCAGCTAATTAAGAAGTAACTTAGGCAATTTTGTATTTTAGAAAGGGATTTTCAGTACTTGAAATTATGACAAATTGAAATTGTGCTGTTTTCAGAGCAAAACGTGGATAAAGTTGCGGGCACCAGATAATTTCAAATAACACACACAACATATTAAGATATTTTTTTAAAGGAGATTTTCTGAAAAGGCAACTGAAGGACACAGGTGTGGATTTTAGATTTCCCACCTTAAAAAAAAACTGGAGAGAAGCTAGGTTGATGATGGCCCCACATAGTTCTTTTTTATTTATTTTTTTGATACAAACTAGTGCTAGACTGCGATCCCACCTGATGGTAAGCAGTGATGCAATTGTTGATGGTGAGGCGCACTAGTTTATTAAGAGCCTATTCACTCTAGCCTTGACGACACCTAAATTATAGTTGGACGGAACCACCGCAGCAGGCAAATTGTTCCAGTCCTTCGATGTACGCGGTATAAACGACCGTTAAAGTTTCAACAACGTAAAGCTGGATTCTCGCCGTACGTCGGGTTGTCCGATGGTAGCCATTAACTTTTTTCCGCACGAGTGTGGAAAAATGCGCCATCTCACCCCCGCCATAATATATTTTATTTAGCCTATCATGCTATCAGACTAGTCGGGTGGTTATTAAGAGCCTATTCACTGCTGTCTGCACACTTGTTCATTTTGCCGAAGGTACAATAAAAAAAAAATACAACTAACATTTAAAACCACAATATTTCACACGAGTACTGTAAAGTAACTTACACTGTCGTGCAGAATAAACAGCTCACTTTTCTATAGGAATGTCTCAGTTCGTTTTGTAATAATTTTTAAAATATAATGAACGTATATATTGCACGACAGTGTGTTCTGATTTCGAAGATAATATATTAGTGGACATTTTTATGAAGTATTTCTCTAGCAAACTTAAGTTTTTAGATCTTTAACACCAAAAGTAGAATAATCTGTAAAAAAATTGCACCACTTTTTTATTGATAGCTTCACGCTTGAGCCATATTTTACTTGATGGTAAGCGATGATGTATTCGACGATGGATCACGCTTGCCTAGAAGTAACCTATTCACTCTTGACTTAAAGACCCCTAGGTTGTAGCTATCAGGAAACACAGACTTCGGCAGGGAATTCCACTCCAGTTTCACGCGTGATTATAATTGGAAGCTTAAGTTTGATATAATTTTCAGCAAAAAAAATGTGTTTTCTTTCTAGTTACAAATAAAGAAGTGATTTTTTAAGTTTTTTTTTTTTTGTACATAATATTGTTATAACAATCACTCCTCTCTATTTAACCATGTCCTATTTCAAGACCTGGTCTATCCGTGTCCGATTTCGTTCAAATTCGATCAGCTGTTCGAGCGTGAAGGTGTAACATACATACATATACACACATCTTCGCTTTTATATTATTAGTGCAATATTATATAGTAATAATAGGGGTTTAAGTATGAAATTGCCGCTTTGAAATGCATTGTTTCTACGTTGGAATTCTAAATATGACAAAAAAAAACCTTTTTTTTTTATTAGCTCATGGTTTTAAGAACTGCGATATTACAGAAAATACAAAACACAAAGAAACCAATAAATACCTAATTTTGAAAAAAGAATAACGTACCTTTAATATAAAGTTTATTTGAACTTATAATTCCAATTCAATCCAAAGATATAACACTTCAAAGCAACCCGTTTTAAAAAACGGCAATTTCATACTTTAACCCCTAATACAAGTAGTGATTTTTTTATTATTGTATGATGGAGTTTCTTGCCGGTTCTTCTCCATAGGAAACGACCAATTTGGAACCGTGCACTAGCTTCTGACGTTTTATAAGGGCCCATGTAGGCCTATGTGAAATAAAAAACCTTTGACTTTAACTATGGTGCAAGATTTTTTTACAGATTTCACATTTTTACCATAACCTTATATGAATTTGCTCATTTCACAAAAAGCGAGTAAAGACATAGGGTAAAACTATATCGTAAAATAAAATAAAAATGTCTAAACACGTAAGTATATTTTGGTTAACTATGTTTTTTTTTTTAACAATTTCAAAATATAAAGTACAGTAGCGTGCATAAAAATAGACCACCACCACCATTTTTATCACCTAACAACTTTACTTTTCATTTTGAAAGGATATTACAATATTTTGGACAACTATACGTTTTGACTATTTAAAAAAAATCGAATAAAAATAAAATTGATCAAGCCCCTTTAACCGCTTACGTCGAGTTTTTCCGACGAGAGTTTTCGTGTCCTATTAGCCAAGGTCGTCTTTTTGCGACTCCATCTCGTTTAGCTCTTCAATCCACATAGGTGACAGAAGAGCTGACGAGATGGAGTATTTGATCGTGGATGTGCGACCCTGGCGGAATAAACGCGAGTTTTTGTCGGATATATCCGACGTAGCTGGTTAAAAGTTTAAATCATTTTCCACCTTTTTTCAAACACACGTTTTAAGTAACGGATCTCTAAAATCCGCGATATTGCCTCAGCAATATTTTTAAGGCCATTTTTTTTTTACAATAAACACTGACCAATTTCTCTTGGGAGCCAGTGTACTAAATAGCGACCTATTTTAATGCACTCGAGTGTACAAAGCATACCGTACGCTATGTGCGTTATAATAAGTACAAATGTCTTTCACCTGGTACTTTTTCACTTTTGAAAACGTCTCCATGTGATCGGGGCCATACGTGGCACTTTTTAGTGCCAACTACATCCGAATCGAATTTGAACACGATTTTGGTTTTGCAATCATCAAAAAATTCCGACAGAGATCTTGCAATATACCTATTCCAAAATCGAATTTCAAAATACATTGAATCGATCTCGAAATTTAAAAAAAACATTCGTTTACAAAACCGAAATCGCATTTCAAAAATCACAACACCTTTTTCAAAACTGACAGCTGTCAAACTGAAATTCACTTTTTCACCCCCGTACACATACACCCATATTCTATGTTATGCCCTCCACTCGACTCAACCTCGACTCATTGACAGAGTTACTGTTTCTTAGTTATTGACATTAACACAATGAATGCCAAGAATTTTAACTGTCAAATTCAAGTCCTGCCATACATAGTCAGCTTATACGAAAAATCTCGTACTAGCAGTATCCGTATACGAGATATCTCGTACTTAGGCAACAGCAATATTAATACTTTAATTTGAGGCCATCTTCAGCCATAGATGTCCTACGATATATCTCGTATGTGTCATCTAAGAAGAAATCATCTACGAGATACCTCGTACTTAGGCAACAGCAATATTAATACCTTAATTTGAGGCCATCTCCAATCAAAGTCATCCTACGATATATCTCGTATGTGGCTTTTAAGAAGAAATCATCTACGAGATATCTCGTAGCTAGCATTCGGTCTGTTAACATCTTCAACTCGAGAGTTAATTACACTTATCTGAGTCGAGTGAAACGGACAAAGTTTTCCTCTTAGAACATGAGTGTTGGAACTAAGATCAAAGCCAGCAGAATATACCTGTTAATAACCTCACGACCGCTCTCGAAGAGCGGTATCCTAATCACTGTGCAGCCTCCTCGACTTCTGGTTCAGCAACCACCTCCGGGACCTCCTCATCTCTTACCCTATTCGCGTCTAACTCTATGACAGGATCCGCTGTAGCCTCAGCCAGGTTCGTGACGGACTTCGATTTGAAACATTGGAAGTCGACATGGCGTGATTTGGCCTCCTCCTTTTCCCAAGACATATGTATGAAGGGACGTTGGACGTAGTTGTAAATGACTTCGGCCCGACCGCCAGGACGTTTGCGGACTTTCTCTTTGTAGGTCGGGTAGCCTTCGACGCCGAGACGGATCTTTTTGAGACCGCGCTCTTTCATCACTTGTTTAGCTACATCTCTGGAATTGGGAAGAAGAAGAGAAATTATTAGTCATCATCATCATCATTTCAGCTGAAAGACTGTTGGACATAAGTCACCTCCAAGTGTCGCCATAATGACCGATCCTGTCTTGTAGTCATGATTGTTTAAAATTAAAAATTCTGGGCCAGATAACTAACCATTTTTTAGTTTAGTTCTCATCAAATAACCCCTCTCGCTCTGGGTGGAGCAAAAGGGAGTGACTGACTTACTGACTAGAACCCACCTGTGTTCTATCAGTTGCCTTTTGCGTTCCAAGTCCAAGCTCTTTCGAAGTCTTGGCACGCCGTCACTCATGACACCAACACAAGCCTGGTCTTTAACGGAGGGTGAACCACCTATTGTTCGCCGTCCACGCCCATGGTGGCTGCGAATCAACCTGCACGCCTCACATGACTACTTCTCATGCCCTCCCGCTCAAACTACGTCCTAAACCGACGCCTCTACGAGGATACGGCGGTGCTCTAACCAAGCGAGGCCTTAGACACCCTTTGGGTTTGTTTTCTGAAGTTTTGGGTTTCTGTCATCGTCAAAAATAGACTCACCTATTCTCAATATACTTGAAGAACCTATACAGCGGTGTGGACAGCACAGTCTGCGAGTACTCATCCCCCATCTGAGGAGGATACTGCTCATCCCACTCCACGGAGTCGTCATCCAGTAGCACGACGACGTGGCACTCCCTGTCTCCTCGCTGAGCTGACTCCACCATGAGGGGGAGGATGAGTCTCTCTAGGAAGGATTCGAATTGACGGCGGGCGCCTTCATTTGAGAGTTCGTGAAGAAGGCCCCGCAGGTTCTGGAAAAGAAGAATAAAATATTAAATTAGATTTCAATAACCTATCACTGAGTTTTTTGATATACCTAAATATTCAGCCACAATTCATTCATTCACATAAGCTCAGTGTCACCCATTGCTGGGTAAATTATTTTTGGGACTAGCTGCCTCTTCTTAACGTGTCGATGGTAAAATTAGTTTTTTTTTTTGTAAAATTCCTTCTCTGGCCCAGTATTCGGCCACGGCCATACCGTTCGCTGACGCTGTCATTAGATCCCTACGTGAACAGGTAACAGGGCACGTGATGCAGAATTGAAGGTAGGACATGTCTGCTGAGAGACCGTAAAACCTGTGGAGATTGTCTAATACTGATAAGATTAGATTACTGGATGCTCGCGACTTCGCTTGCGCTTTCGTTTGTGCATAAATTCGCAAAACTACACAAATATGCATAATGTCTAATTGATTTTCTAATATAAAGGTAGCCTAAGTTACTACTTATAATATCAACTATCTGCCAGTGAAAGCCCAATCAAAATCAGTCCAGCCGCTTCGGAGATGCTCAAAGGCAAATAGATAAAAAGTTCTAAATACTTTTTTTGGTATAAGTACGTTACATAAGCTTTAGTAAAAAGTTGTTATTTTGACATTTCAAGCAGATTTTTTTGTACTAAATAAATAAAGATGAATGGCTAAATGTGTTACTAACCGCAAAAATCGAAAATGTTGGACCAATTTGGATAAACCTTTTCTTAAAACTGTTTAAATAAATTTCAGGAAGGAAATAGAAAAAATTGCAGAGATAATTACAGGCCTCCCTCAGTATCACAGACACTGTTGACGTACGCCATAACTGTCACTAAAAAGTACTCATGTCTTACTTTGCATAACACAGTATTCGCATCAATAGACACGAGTAGATAGTCACAGGCCTCCATAAACTCCTGCACAGACACTATTTATGTGCCCCAGCTATCACTAAAAAGTGCCACTCATACCTCACCTGGTAACGCAAAGTATTCGCATCAATAGACACGAGTAGATGGTTACTCCTCTCCTGCACAAACACTGTACATGTAAGCCATAACTGTCACTAAAAAGTACCACTAATGTCTCACCTGGCATCGCACAGTATTTGCATCAAAAGGCACGAGCAGGTAGTCACAGGCCTCTCTGAGTTCCTGCACAGACACTGTAGGAGGGCATCGGATGCTCCCCAGCCGGTAGTACTCCAGTATAGCTCTGAAGACCGTGGCTGATATGCCCTCGGCTACCTCGTATTCCCCGCGCTCGTTTGGATGAGTGAATTCGAGACCTGGAAAGAGAAAAATAAGGTTGTATTTTATTACTAAACTGCACGCGGGATTAGTGGTTAACCCTTTCAACACTTCCGTCGGATTTATCCGACAAATATTCTCGTGTCCATGACGCTAAGGTCGTATATTTACGACTTAATACTCCATCTCGTTTAACTCTTCAATTCCCATAGGTGACAGATATAGGAAAATATTTGTCAAGTCAAGGGTTTCAAATGTATTGCATATTTCCAGAAGTTATTGCCCCCACTTCAAATCGCTGAACCAATCATCGATGTCTTGTCTTACGGCCGTAATGAGGGAGTTGGCTGTCAGACTTTTCCAATGTAAACCACATCATCATTTCAGCTTATAGAAGTCCACTGCTGGACATAGGCCTCCCCCAAATGTCGCCACAATGAACGGTCCTGTGCGTCTCGCATCCATCGGATTCCCGCAACCTTCACCAGGTCATCGGCCCACCTTGTAGTGGGCCTTCCAACGCTGCGTCTTCCGGTACGCGGTCGCCACTCCAGAACCTATCGGCCTGTTTTCCTGCGGTTATCTTTAAACCACAGTGGATTTCTACTAATCAAACCACATTCGGAAGTCGGTTGGACTTCATTACAACAAACACTAAAACGTTCAAAATATTTTTTTATTTCGCATGTCGGGGTTAAATAACATAAAAATAAAACCAGAAACACCGACTTCCAAAATGAAAAGTTATTTTGAACGTTTTATTATTTTTTGTAGTGAAGTCGGTTGTTTGTTTTTTTTTTTTTACAAACTTTTATTGAATTGGAGAGATAACCTCAAGGAGATGTGAGCAAATCGTAGGAGCCTAGCAGGGTCGAAGCCTACTGGGGCCACGGGTAATGTGAAAGCGAAACCTGGGGCCCTGGGACGAAGGCAAAGAAGGAACAGGAGCGGGTTTTTAGTCAGTAAAAGTCTGACAATAACTCCCGCTCCGCCCAAGTGCGGATTTGTCATAAGATGATTTTCCCACCCAATAAACAAAATTAAAAAAAAAACTTGAGATATAAAGACTGTGAATTTAAACAATTTGTAACACAAGTCCGAACAAAGCTCTAGCATTAAATAAAAGACATATCATTTAATGTAAGCACAAAGTTACCAGACGAATTGAAAAACAAAAAACGTCTGTGCAATAATAGTTCAAAAGTTCATTCGTTTTCGGTGACCGTCTCCCTCCCCGGAGAGTGAATGACCCCTCATTCCAGACTAGACATCAGACAGACAGTCATAACGAGTCGATAGCAGCTGATCTGCATCGCAAGTTCAACGGGGGGCGGGAGAGGAGGAGGGGAGCTAGTACACATAAAAAGTTGCATGAGAGAAATAGTACATTTTGATAAAATTGGAGAAAGCTTGTCATTGCGACCGAGGTGTATAGAACCGAGGGCTGCGGTGACAAAATTCCACGGATATCAAATGACGTTTTTCAATACACTTACGAAGATATAAATAAACGAGGATTAAAGCTAGAACTATATTTAGGGCGGAATTCACCAATAAAACTAATCGCGTTTTAACGTTTAGTTCACATAATCGCGTTTAGCCGCTGTCACCACAGACCGACGTACACGTGGACCACGCCTGATTTGTTCGTAGAGTCGCGTCGCGTGGCGTGGATCTAATGTAGCTCTACAAGTCTAGTTGCCATACAAAATGTATGGAGATCGACGCGCCCAGATCGGCGTGTGTGGCACACGTGTGCGCAGTGTAGTTCTACCATAAGGCGCGATTTGAGGAGGTCGGCCCGCGCACACACACACTTTTCCGCACCAGTGCGAAAAACAGTAAATTGCGCACAGTGTATTGAAAAATATTTTGTTGAGAAAATTACACTAGTCTAACAGCCAAAATATAACAGAGTGGCCATTAAACTTTTTATATTTATTAATGCATGTGAAATATACAGTATTTCGAAAGTCCTCGTCAAGGTACAACGATGCCCCACACTAGGAATTACTCCTGAATCTTGGGGGCGTTCATAAGCATGTAAATTCACAAACACAAGACACCCAGACCAGGAACGACTGCCATTCTTGTAGTCCATACAAATATTTGTTCCGTACGGGAATCGAATCCGCGACAGGCAACACAGCAGTCAAGGTGTTTTTAACATCATATGGATTTCATCACGCATGTAGAGAATTTCAAAATGCTAAAAACGCGTCCCGCATGTGCGTATTCCTCGCATTACAATACGTACTTGTATGAAATGGACATTTGCGGGGGTTACGCGTGCAGAGCAAACCCGCATGCGTGATGAAATCCGGATGATATTAAAAACACCCTCAAACGCTCAAAAATTGCTTCAATTTTTTATTCTCTAATCAATGTGCAACGTTTCTTCCATAGTACCATTTTCTTTACTGTGTACACTATAAAGGGCCTGTAGGGTCCACCCCTACCACATAATTTATTTACGTATACGATAAACCTACACTAGACACCACAATTAAAACATAAACACAGCCACAATATTATTATCATTTACGTTTATTATTAACACTACTCAACATTCACGGCAATTATAATGTCGGATGGTGTCGGCTGCCCCAGCGCGACGGCCAGCGCACGTGGAGATTGAGCGCCCAGGCTCAACCGCGCACACACATACACACAAACACGCACATATTCCTAAATGCCAAAGTTCACGTAAAATAACAGGTTTTCAGAGGTCTTTACTGGAAATATCTATTACTTATTTCTTGTACACACCTACCACTGTGTTGTCTTTTTTAACCCAAAGGTTGACTGGTAGAGAATACCTTGTTGCATTAAGTCCGCCTATGTATCACTGTACATGAAGTTTAAATAAATAAATAAATTAGTTTTACAGAAATTTACCTTTTGATTTTAATAGAAACCTTAGATAGTATCCACAAGATATCTATGTATCCAAAATATCTAGAGAAAGATATGTAATAACATCACAATCACGTAAGAGCCGCAGTTGTATGGAACTGTGTCTCGGGTCAGCCGCTCCCAACATAAGTCAATCCCCTGTTCACTGACTTGCAATCAATAGTCTCCCGAGCAGGCAATCCCCAGGGTTGCCCGTCCCTAAGGGTGTTGACCTTACACCTAGATGGACTATTAACCAAAGTTGAATGCCCAAGCGATGCCCGAATTTTTGCACGTAATTTGGGAAAGGGCGCGGAGTATGAACGCATGGAGTATTAAGTATAAATGTCTAGCGTTTTGCCAGCGACTGTGTTCTTAAAAACTTGAACTCCCCTTACACCGTCTTTGAAGCGAAGTTTTGAAAAACTAATACATTTTAATTACAGTCTTTATTTATTCATTTTGGTTAGAATTTGGGCCAAATTTTAAGTTTGTTTACCCAAGGAATAAGAATACTAATACGTTTTAGGGTGTACGGTGCAACTGTATATACTGCAAGTCAGCATTTACGCCTCACACTCATTTCACTTTATAATAATCATCAGTTCGCGTCGAGCCATCAAGCCGGGCGATTTCATCACGGTCAACAAGGGCCACGTGGCACTCATTTCACAAACATCAGTTCATTAGCTCATTTTACCTATAACTTTTGGAACATTACAGTAGTTTAAATTACAATCAAACGTACGGCGAGTATCCACCTTTACGTTGTTGAAACCTCTACGGTCCGGACTAAGCGTTTCGCCTCGTCGTTTATACCACGTACTTCGAAGGACTGGGACTCTAGAGGTAAGCGGAACAGAGTTTAAAGTCCCGCAAACCTTCGAAAGGGGAGGATCCTCCGACCAGACGAGATGTTATGTCTGGTAGGCAATTGCCCGATGGATGATTTCGGGCTGTTCTATATAGTCTAATCGCGCGGAGAACTTTGATTGCGCGATGCAGGATTAGTTCTTATGTGACGCCATAGATGTCGCTACATCACTCCCCTCCGGAAATCGGAGATCGATGGTTCTTGATGCTTCTTGATGCGTGCCAGGCCAGTGGTAGGTTGGTTCCAGTGGGTCGGAACCAAGTGCCGCATAATTCTCGGTGAGTCGGGGTGGTGCGATAGCACCTGGGATACCAGTGAGTCGGGATAATGCCCCAGTGAGTCGGGGTGATGATGTCCCAGTGAGTCGGGATGATGCTGCAGGCTCCAGTGAGTCGGAGTAGTGCTGCTGGCTCCAGTGAGTCAGAGCGGTGCTGTACGACGTAGTGGCTTGACTGCTGGCGTCGACCATGCGAGGATTTTCGTGGCTCTTCATGTGACTGGCCGAAGGTGCAGTGTGCTTCGCCAAGGTTGCTGATGAGGCTGAGGTTGATGACCAGGTAGGCATACTGGTGGTCAGAATACCCTTTATAGCCGTGGGTGCTGGCTGTATGGCTCGCTGCTCGAAAGCTTGAGGACGTGATGATGACGTCACGAAGTAGTAGCTGCACGAAGGCTGCGCTGACGTTCTTTGTCGAGGGTCACCAGTCTGGAGGTATTCGGAACAGAGTGTAAAGTCCCGCAACCTTCCGTTGAAAAGGGAGGATCCTCCGACCAGACGAGATGTTATGTCTGGTGGGCAGCTGCCCGATAGATGATTTCGGGCTGTTCTATATGTTCTAATCGCGCGGAGAACTTTGATTGCGCGATGCAGGATTTGTTCTTATGTGACGCCATAGATGTTGCTACAGGAAAATTTGCCTGCTGTGGTCTTCCCATCCGATTATAATTTGGGTGTCTTCAAGGCTAGAGTGAATAGGCTCTTAATAAACTAGTGCGCCTCACTATCAACGTTTTTTCTATTCCGCCCACATCATCTAAAAGTACTGTGTGACCTAGCAAGACATCATACACAGAGGTAATTTTGAAACCGAATGATGAAAACCTTTTTTATTTACTGGTCACTATTTATGCTAAGTTTCAAGTATATTTGCCCAAGTAACAAAATTTTGCATACAAACGAAATTTCTTCCTTTTCACCCCCATGAAAGTTAAATTTTAAACTTTTTAGTGCTCACCTATTATTATATAAAAGTAACGGTACGGTAAGTAAGTAGGTTTTTTTTGTATTTGTATTTTGTATTTATATAAAAGTAAGCCTTGTGTAAAATTTCACGTCTCTAGGCCAAGTACTTTCGGCGGTGCGTTAATATGTCAGCCAGTCAGTTTTTCCATTTATATATTTTCGATAAGTTACATTTATTTTGCAAATAGGTTAGGTTAGGCATTCTTTTATTGACTGAAACCACACCTACGTTCTTTCAGTTGCCTTTTGCGTTCTAGGATCACGAGTATGCCTTTCATACTTTTCCTCATGGCCACTACTAACCACGAGCTCCACAGTTTGCGGATATTGTAACCCCATAAAATAATAATATTCCATAACTTTCACACGACTCCATCCAGTCCCAAACTAAGCAGAGCTTATTATTATATATATAAATTACACCCAATCTCACAAACATTTGTCTCGGATAGAAATCGAACCCACAATCTCCGGCGTAGCAGTGGGGGCCACTGACCACTAGACTAACAGGCCAGTCAAACTCCCGTATGTGTATAATTATACGCTAAATACAATACTAAACTGCGAACATAGCATTCCATTTGTTCATACTCCGCGCCCTTTCTCAAATTACGTGCAAAACATTTGGGTTGGGCAGTCAACTTTAGCTAATGGTCGTCTAGGCGTTAGGGCAACAACTCAACACCTTCCTTTTTTTACGTGGTTACTCACCACAGTCAGGACCTCTCCCACTTTAGGTAGAGCGAGAGGAAGGTGTCAAACCTTAAAATGTTATTCTAAATGAATCCCGATGACATTTTTATTTTTTTCATTCATTTTTTTTTTCACTAAAAATGTTAGAATAATGATTTTAAACATTTTAAATTATTATAATTTTTTTTTAATTAGGAAACAACCGACGAAAAATTCCACCACTGGGGGGTCAAGAATCATGTACTGGACCCATGGTATTCGTTTGTGCGTCAATGTCAGAGACACCGTTTAGAGGGTGTATAGCTCCATCCCTCTTTCTCGCTTGCATGACTGATATTTTAACACATCATGGTACACTGGTCTTGTCACGGACTTGTAGACCAAGACACTCTTTCCAAAAGAAAGGTGTGTCTCAAACTCTCAATTAAAATAATGCAATAAATAAACAAGTGCGAATCGAACTCGCGCACTTATAACAGTTCAATTCCCGAATTGAGCTACGAAGATTTTTCCGAATCGCAAAAAAGTTTTTTTTTTACAAATTTTCATTTTTCAGGTTGTTTTCCTTACTTGTGCTATGAGACCTTACTTCTTGCCAAATTTTAGGATTCTAGGTCAACGGGAAGTAGGTACCTTATGAATTTTGATTCCCTTGAGAGTGTCGAAATACACGTTTTTTGCGACGTAAACGGCTGTATCTTTTTTTTCCGTTAATTCAGATGTTTGATTTTTTCACAGCTTCAAGGGACTGCAGACCTGAGTAAATAGTTTTAATTTCAACTCAGCACTTTTTCCCCGACCCGGGAATCGAACCCAGCACCCCAAGCTGAGCAGTCGCACATGCGACCAAGAGACCAACGAGTCAGTAATAATGCAACAACAAATATTCTACACCACATCGCAAAATTCAATACTTCACCGTCCAGACAACCTAAGTGAACGAACTCGCGAACTTTAACATTGAACCCTATGCATTTCGAGCCAAAGTCTGGAGTCGAACGACCTTTAGATTAAGTCTTATGTGAAGGTCTTTGAATCTGGGCGTAACTCGATTTGGCAATACTTGGGACAAGACTGCAATATACTCAAAGAGCTTTTTAGGAATGGCATCCAAGTCCGACGGTACTTCACACCGGGACAGCTTCTAATGTTATACAAAGCACAGGTCCGATCGTGTGTGGAGTACTGAAGTCACATATGGGCTGGTCCTACAAAATGCCATCTAGCAGCTTTGGACTCAGTGGAAAGGCGTGCGAAGAGGCTAATTGGGGATCCAGATTTGGTTAAGTCCAATCTACAAAGCCTCGAACACAAGCGCAGAGTAGCCAGCCTATCGGTATTTTACAGGTTACATTTTGGATTGTGCGCGGGAATTGCATGACTTGATTCCGCCATCTCCTTTCTACCATCGGACAATCCGACGAACGGCGAGTATCCACCCTTACGTTGTTGAAACTTCAGCAGTCCGGCGAAACGCTTAGCGTTTCGCTTCGTTGTTTATACCGCGTACATCGAAGGACTGGAACAATTTGCCTGCTGCGGTCTTCCCGTCCCACTATAATATAGGTGTCTGCAAGGCTAGAGTGAATAGGCTCTTAATAAACTAGTGCGCCTGACCATCAATGATTGCATCTCCGCTTACCATCAGGTGGGATCGCAGTCAAGCACTGGTTTATACCAATAAAAAAATAATAATGATAATAAATTGCCAAATACATTGAAAATATCTTGACAGCATACACCATTTTAAAAGGGCTCTTCTTAAGAGCGTCCTTTTTCACTCGCCTATTGTCAACATCGAGCATGATTTAAAAGCTTGTTACTTCATATAATACAATGCAACGCGATGTTTGACTAAAAGGCAACGCGAAAAAAGAGAGATAACGCCTGAAAACTCTGTTAGCATTCGGTAATTCCGTGGATTACTCGAATATTTTACAAAACTTGTTTCAGGGAATAGGTTTTTTTTAAACCTTTAAAAGTTTTTGAAAAAATTAATCATCATTCAGAATGTTGATTAAATAATTCAGCAAGGCTTCTATTGTTATACTATTTTGACTTTTTAAATTTTTGAGTAAATTATGAAGTGTCAAAGTTCATGCAAAATAGCAGATTATCAGAGGTCTTTACAGGATTATTTTTACACACATTTATAAATTGATTTCAATAGAAGCCTAGATAATATCCACAAGATACTGTGTTTCCAAAATATCTAATGAAAAATGTGTAATAACGTCATATCATAGCAATAAATCCTACTCGATCAATCGTTCAGTTGACTTTCCGTATGGTCGATACCATATGACTCTCAAAGTAAAGTTACGGACCCTCGCGTTTGACCACCATTTCACCTGATGGTAAGCTACAATGTCGCCGACGATGGAGCACGCTTGCCTAAAAGTAACCTATTCACTGTTTACTTAATTAAAGTTCCAGTTGTCAACAACCCGGGAATCTTTAAGTCAAGAGTGAATAGGTTACTTCTAGGTAAGCGCGTTCCATTGTCGACCGCATCGTCGCTTTCCATCAGGTAAGATAGCGGTCAAGCGCGAACCTATCAAGAATAAAAAAAAAAGTTGTAGCTATCAGGAGAACGGATATATTTCAGTAAAATTGCAAGATTTCAAACAAAATAATAACAGAACATAGACAAAATCCAAGATGGCGCATTCTTGGTGTCGGCGCAACACGTTTTTTCTTCCATTCTGTCCTGTCACCCGTCACGCTATCACTAACTCCCTTTTTTTAGCCTCCTTCTCCATCCATTCACATGTATATTCATAACTTTTTTAGTAACATGCGGTTCATCCCTCCTCTTCACATGACCATACCAAGACAAACGATTTCCTTTAAAATTTTCAGTTACTGGGGCCACTTTCAAACTTCATAGCTATATTGCATCTATGTATAGTTTAGTACATAATTTTAATCTAATATTTACATTATTAATTTGCAGTCCACCGCAGACTACCCCCCTTTTTCTATTTCAAATTCTTACATTCCACCCTAAGGTTGTCTGGTAGATGTCGCTGTCAACGATAAGACCGCCTTTGTACCCATAGATTAAGTTAGTGTATAAGTTTTTGTTACTATTTTGGTGTACAATAAAGTTTATTCTATTCCATTCTTCCTCTTTTAAACTCATTTTTTCACTTTATCCATTTTCGTCACACAACACATCCATCTCTTTTCTTTGACCCAGTGATAAACGTAGTTCAATTTTCACCTGCACCCAGTCTGAGTAGCGCGCCTTCGTCCAGGACAGTGCCCTATAAAAGGTAGAGTTAACGACCTCGCACCCCGTTTTGTGGCTGGCTCACGTCATTGACCCTCAGGCTGTCCCTATGCCTTAATTAGCTAAGGGTGAATAGTTGTCTTTATTGGTCATCAGAAACTTAATGAAAAAGTCCGTGTATTGTCAATCCACTGAACCCACACCACTGAGGTGTTCTTCACATTTTTAGGGTTCCGTACCTCAAAAGGAAAAAAACGGAATTCTTATAGGATCACTTTGTTTTCCGTCCGTCTGTCTGTCTGTCTGTCTGTCAAGACCCTTTACCTCGAGAACGCGTGGAGGTATCGAGTTGAAATTAAAACCATTTAGTCAAGTCTGCATTCCCTTGAAGCTGTGAAAAATCAAATCATTGTGTTAACGAAAAAAACAGATACGGCCGTTTATGTCGCAAAAAACGTGCATTTCGACAATATGGAATCAAAATTTATAGGGTACTTCCCGTTGACCTATAATCTTGAAATTTGTCGAGCAAGGTCTTATAGCACTAGATTAGTTTTATTGGTGAATTCCGCCCTAAATAAAAATAGGTTTCATTGTTCGTTTTTCAAAACAACCCCTACAAAACAGCGTCAAAGGTTGCATGGGAGAATCTCATTCCTTGGGTTAATAAACTCAGCACAAATTCTAATCAAAATGAATAAGAGAGATTGTCATTATTAATTTTTCGAAAGTACCCTCAAAATACGGTTTAGGGTTTTATAAAAATACTCTCGCGAACGAAGTCACCTCAAAGTACTAGTCAATACAAAACAAATCAATCATATCACACATTTACAATATCAACTAATTACATAACATCAGATCAAACGCAAATATTGACATAGCACACAAAAACACCATTTGTTCCCACTCTAACATACGTTGCGTCAACGTCAACGCAGCTGTCATTATGACATTGTCACATGCGTCATTATGACACGTCATTATGACATACGTGCATGCCTCGTGCGGGACAAGGTTATAGGTTGTGTGTGCACATGACGTGTTTTGATTAAGTTTATCTGAAATATTACATTTACGTAAGTTAATTACTTTCATGACGCTTGAAAGATTAAACCTCATGCTACACAAACAGAAGTTATTAGTAATTTATTTCACAATAACATACCGACGGTGAAGTACCAATAACTCCTAACTGTCGGAAGTCAAAATTATCTGTCCAAAAATTGTTAGGAAGTAATACTATAAATTGACACGTTGGTTTAGTTAGGTGTTTGTTTCCACAAATATATATAATTTGCTTCCAAGTGAAGCAGGAGCTAGTCACTAATCTATATATATATATATAAGGAGAAACTGACTGACTGACATATCAACGCACAGCCGAAAGTACTGGGACTAGGAACCTAAAATTTTGCACAAGGTTTTCCTATGACGTAAGCGAGCACTAAGGGAGGGTTTTCCAAAATTCACCCTCTAAAGAGATAAAACAGGGATCCAAAGTATGGAGAAACCTACTTTCACGCGGGCGAAGCCGCTGGCAGAAGCTAGTTAGTTATAAGTACGTATTAAAAAGATAATCACGATAATGCAAATATTTCAGCAATAACCAGATCATCGTTCCTATGCCAATAATCTTCAAACCCTGTCAGTGATGTGTATCAGTAATAGTGCTGGAGTGATAACTGATAATGGTGATTGATCAGTTCGTATTAGCCGAATAATGATGTTGTTCATTGATATCAGCTGATATTGAAGAGGATATGCACTGAAGTAAACAGGAAAACAGAAAAATTGAAAATCATCCTGTATAAAAGTTACACAAACTGTTGAGAAAACCACTGTATCTTGTCTACATCTCTCTTACAACTCTCCTGCCGCAGGTTTTTTTAGGTGGGAAATCACCCAATGACAAAGAGATTTAAAGAGATACAATAGAACGGCTATCAGAAAAAATGTCTTTGAAAAACTGTCATCCTATGACTCAGTGACGCCATCTGGCTTTGAATAGCAAACACGCAAATTAAATTTTTCAAAATGTATAATTATTTAACTATCGCTCGGTAGGTAGCCAGGGGCCCTACCATGATAATGTTAAAATGTCAGTCGTACGAGCGAAAAAGAGTGATGGTGCTATACACCCAATATAGCTCCATCCCTGTAACAGTTGGATTTAGGTCGTAAAATGGATCACGTTATGAGCTCGTGGTAGAGCCTCAGTGTGTGATAATGGTAAGGTTAAGCTTTTCAGCAATAGATGGCGTAATCACAAAATCAGTAAATGTTTGGGAACTATTTGAAAAAATGATTTAATTCTAATTAAATACCAAAAATATTTACGAAAATAAACCGAAGTTAGGTCCAGTCACTTTACCATAACCAGATTTGCAATAGCGTAAAGCGCAGTTCGGCATATTTTCTCAGAAAATGATTTTCTTTTAGTCCATAGAGCGGATACAAACACAACTTGACGTGTAAGGGTGTCACACTAGACTGAGCGACTTATGACCACTAGGTAATAAGTATCGGATTACGATTTTGTTCGCTTTGTCCTGTCTATTGGTTGTATATATTTAATGTCTTTGCCCAATGACTTCTCTCGCTCTATGGCGGACCACACTGACAACATTTCTTGCGTAATACATAATATTATCATCATCATCTTCCTGCCCTTATCCCGTATTATTTGGGGTCGGCGCAACACGTTTTTTTCTTCCACTCTGCCCTGTTACTCGTCATGCTATCACTAACTTCCTTTTCTTTCATATCACTCTTCACACAATCCATCCATCTTTTCTTTGGTCTCCCTCTTCCTCTCCATCCATCCACATGTAAACTCATAACTCTTTTAGTAACATGCGTTTCATCCCTCCTCTTCACATGACCATACCAAGACAAACGATTCCCCTTCAACTTTTCAGTCACTGGCGCCACTTTCAAACTTCCCCTAATATATTCATTTCTCACTTTATCCATTCTTGTCACACCACACATCCATCTAATAATATTATAAATAGATAAAAACCCTTCCAACACATAACCATAGGGAGGGGCGTAATAGAGAGGGGGCGGAGTGTGTATCTTGTAATCTAAAATAGGTGAAGCGAAACCGCGAGCACCTCTAGTCTCTAAAATCTCAGTTCATTGTAATACTTTGAATCATATGACACAATTGATAAGGAATTCCATCCTAACAGTATTATCAATTGATCCACTGTTCTGATTTAGAGTATATATATATCCTGATTAAAAATAGTTATCTCTGTAGATAGTCACGCAAGTGGAAAAATCTCAGAATTAATCTGTCATTGATAAGTGTCACTGCTATTAGGAGATCACAAACTAAATTTTTTTGTGGATGTGTGACTAACTTAGCATAGCATAGTCGGCCTTATAATGTTCCCACTGCTGGGACTCAGGCCTCCTCTCTAGGAGAGGGAATGGGCCGTAATCCACCACGCGGGCCCAGTGCGGATTGGTGGATGTCACATGTCTTCGAATTTTTGGTTCTAGGACATGCCGGTTTCCTCACGATGTTTTCCTTCACCGTTTTGAGAGCAGTGGTGATGAAATAAATTACACAAAGTAATGCGCCTGGCTGGGTTTGAACCCATGACCTACAACTCGTAAGTCGGGGCTGTTACCACTCGGCCACCACTGCTCATTACTGTGACTAACTTAACATGCTTCGAAAATCACGTCAAGAGCATCCAATCCGACACACATTTTAACTGTTTTTCATACAAGCGCTCTTACGCGATTATGACGTTATTACACATTTTTCATTAGATATTTTGGAAACACAGTATCTTGTGGATATTATCTAGGCTTCTATTGAAATCAATTTATAAATTTGTGTAAAACTAATCCAAATTTATTTTACTTGCTTTTTGTAATGTGAATGTGAGAACACTGTAGACTCCGCGAATTCTTAGGTTACTTTTTATTATGATTATTTTTATTGTACTTTATAGTACCTACAATATTGATCAGTCTACACTGTCCTTACTTAATATCTACTTATGCTGTAATATGGAAATATTGTAACATCAATTTTTTTTTAAAAGAGTAATCATGGAGTTTCTTGCCGGTTCTTCTCCATAGGAAACGACCAATTTGGAACCGTACACTAGCTTCTGACGTTTTATAAGTGCCCATGTAGGCCTATGTGAAATAAAAAACTTTTGACTTTGACTTTGCGTAACGACTTCTAAAAATCTGCTATTTTGCATGAACTTTGACGCTTCATAATGTACTCAAAAATTAAAAAAGTCAAAAAATATATAACAATAGAATCCTTGCAAAAATCAAAATTCTAAATGACGCAAACTTTTTTCAAAAACCTATACAGTTTAAAAAAAAAAACGCGTATTTCCTGGAACAAGTTTTGTGAAATATTCGAGTGAATGACTGTATTACCAAGTGCCAGCAGAGCTTTCAGGTAAGGCAAATTTTTATCAAACTTTGCGTTGGATAGCGATAGATGAACAGGCAAGCTTTTAAACCATGCTAAAGTTGACGATAGACGACTGGCGAAGGGCCCTCAAGCCTTTGGTTCCGATTGTCATTTGGTTTTGAGCGCGTTCACAAACAATAGTCATCATCATCTTCCTGCCCTAGTCCCATCTTATTTGGGGTCGGCGCTACACGTTTTTTTCTTCCATTCTATCCTGTCAACCGTCATACTATCACTAACTTCCTTTACTTTCGTATCACTGTTCACACAATCCATACATCTTTTCTTTGGCCTCCCTCTCCCTCTCCACCCATCCACATGTATACTCATAACTCTTTTAGTAACATGCGTTTCATCTCTCCTCTTTACATGATCATACCAAGACAAACAATTCCCCTTCAACTTTTCAGTCACTGGCGCCTCTTTCAAACTTCCTCTAATATACTCATTTCTCACTTTATCCATTCTCGTCACACCACACATCCATCTCAACATTCTCATCTCCGCTACATGCAATCTTTTTTCATCCGTCTTTTTACAGCCCAACATTCTGATCCATACAGTATGACAGGTCTTATCACGGACTTGTAGATTTTACCCTTCAACTTGGGGGGCATCCGTGGGTCACAAATTGTTCCAGTGACCTGTCGCCATTTCATCCATCCTGTATTGATCCGATGTGATACGTCTCGGTCTACCTCGCCATCTCCTTGGATAAGCGACCCGAGGTACCGAAAGTCGGAGCAGATTGGTATGGGCGTTCCAGCGAGAGCTAAGGGCATAGGACCGGAGAGACCACCGAAATCGCAGAACAAGTATTCCGTTTTGGTTCTACTCAATTTCAGGCCAACACTCTCCAGTCTGTGCCACCACACCTCCAATCTGTTCTTGACCTCTAGGCCACTCGGCAACCAACATAATGTCATCGGCAAAACACTAAACATACAAAAAAATATTTGCCCCGTGCAAGAATCGAGCCCGCGACCCACAGAGCTACAGCCGATCGCTCAACTGCATTGTTTATGTGATAATTCTTCAGCAGACAAGAAATAATAAAAGAACAAAGAATAACTACACTTTGACTGACAGTAATGAAAACAAAACCAATTAACACAAATATTAACATCTCGAATTTTCAAACAAGAGATGGATCATCAACATCAAACATCATTTCCTGATAGGTCATTGCCATCTTTTTTATCTTTTCTTCTACACTAATATTATAGAGGTAAAGTTTGTTTTTTTTTATGTTTTTAAGGTTCCGTACCTCAAAAGGAAAAAACGGAACCCTTATTGAATCACTTTGTTGTCTTTCCGTCTGTCTGTCTGGCTGTCTGTCAAGACCCTTTATCTCGGGAACGCGTAGAGGTATCGAGTTAAAATTAAAATCATATACTCAGGTCTGCGGACTCTTGAAGCTACAAAACTTACAAGTTAACGAGAAAAAGATACTTCGTTGGCATAAAGCAAGTTCTTATAGCACAAGTATAGGAATAAATCTGAAAACGGTAAATATGCTGTTAAGTAACAATTTTTTTTTTGCGATTTGGAAAAATCCCGGAACACCTGACCGGATGCAGACCGTACAAATATTTCATGAAATGTTACCATATCATAATATGGTCAGTCACCAGGCTGTAAAATTTATTCACAGATGATGTATTTCTTTTGCCGCTATATCAACAAATACTAATAACAGAATAAAATAAATATTTAAGTGAGGCTCCCGTACAACAAACGAGATTGTTTTGCCGTAAGCTTGAATTCCAACGAAAGACCTAAGCAACGACCTTACAGCCAATAGACGCCTCATGCCTGAACTAGCGCACCAAAATTCTGTCAACTAGTCGAGGTACGGGAAGCGGGGTACTGCGTTCTGATTGGTTCGGGGAAGCGGGTTACTGCGTTCTGATTGGTTGAGATATCAGATCTATAATCATATGTGTTGACAGACACATATGATTATACGTAGACACGACCCGTGTGTCTACGTACGTGACACGTACGTAGACGTCTGTAATTAGACGTCTAGTGCCTATAAGGTCGTTGGACCTAGATTACTTTTTATCTGGCTTCGACTCCGCGTCTGTAATAACCATCCTTCACTTGAATGAAGTCGCGGTAAAAAGCTAGTACATAAAGCATCTGTTTCGAAAACAAAAACAAAAAACATTTTATTGGGTTAAACCAAAAACAAGTTTCAAAAACAAATTGGTTCAACGAAAGTCACCAGTACTCTATGATCAATGACCTGTTTGTAAACAAAAGTGACCTACGAAAAACTGATCCATCAGTGATGACTAATAAAGTTTTACCAACACGAGAAATCGAACAATAAACCTGTGTTGAACCATAACTCAATGAGATAAGATTCAGTTTTCTTTGAAAGAAAGATTGAGTTAGGGCTTTTTGACATGGATGTTTATGGTTTTTTGTTATTAGCTTTGCATGTCATGTACCCATTTTTATAAGTACCAAAAATAAAAAAATGAATTTTCTCAAACATTTCTGTGTGACCAATCATCAAATCTTCTCCCGCTCTGGATGAAGTGCAGGGAGTGTCAGACTTTTACTGATAAAAACTTAGTGTTTTAGGGTTCCGAACCCAAAAGGGAAAAAACGGGACCCTACTGCTGTCCTGAATAAAATAAATATTTATGTGTGGCTTCCATACCATAAATGTATTTTTTTTTTTTGCCGTTTTTTCTTACGAGACGGTACGGAACCGGGTATGATTAGTATGACTGGCCTGTTAATCTAGTTGTCAGTGACTACTATGCCAGAGGTCATGAGTTCCATTCCCACCCAAGGCACATGTCTGTGTGATGAGCACGATGATCATTTGTTCTGTGTCTGGATGTAATTTATCTATATGTATGTATATAGAAATAAATAAGTATGTTTATCAGTTGTCTAGTACTCATAACACATGCTCTGCTTAGTTTGGGATTAGATGGCGTTGTGTAAAAGTTGTGAAATATAATTTTTAAAAATAAAAAAACTTTCGTGCGTGAGTCCGATTTCCAAGCTAACCTTTGCGACGGCCACGCCACGGTAGCTCCTTCGAACAAGCCCCAGCAGGTATCAGCCTTAACTGGCGTGGCGTGGAGCACAACGCGAGCTATCTATTGCTCATCGTCCGCAAGCCCGCGCCTACGGTAGATTCGACAACTCCGGGCAGCTAAAGAGTAATTCCTAATGGAAAAACCCCATAGTACTTTCTCTGACTTGTAGTTCCTGTGTAAATGCGAGACCACAAGAGCAAAGAGGCATTTAAAATCTATGACTAACATACTAGCGAAAGTACGTACTTTACATTTTTTTTTTATTCTTGATAGGTTAGCGCTTGACCGCTATCTCACCTGATGGAAAGCGACGATGCGGTCGACGATGGAGCGCGCTTACCTAGAAGTAACCTATTCACTCTTGACTTATAGATTCCCGGGTTGTAGCCATCAGGGAACACAGATTCCGGCAAGGAATTCCTCAAGGAACTCCTTAGCTGTACGCATATATTTCTATACTAGCTAATGCCCGCGTCTTCGGCCACATCAGACTCGTAAAAAATCACAACTCGTCATTTGGTTTCAATTTAAAGGATTTTTTTTTGCGCGCAACCCTATTATTATTTTTTAGTGACGTAGGTAACAACAATTTTACAGTTTTCAGATTTCTAACTATACCTGTGCTAATGCCTATAAGACCTTGCTTTATGTCAAATTTCAGGATTCTGGGTCAACGGGAAGTACCCTATGAATTTTGATTACTTTGAGAGTATCAAAATATACGTTTTTTGCGACATAAACGGCCGTATCTTTTCTATTCGTTACCTTAGAAGTGTGATTTTTTTCACAACTTCAAGGGAACGCAGACTTTAGTATATGGTTTAATTTCAACTCGATATCGAGGTATCGAGTTGAAATAAACGGTCTTGACAGACAGACAGACGGACGGACAACAAAATGATCCTTTAAGGGTTCCGTTTTTCTCTATCTACCCGTGAAAGTCCAGTCAAAATCAGTCAAGCCGTTGCAGAGAGCAATCGTAGCAAACAGACGTCAGACAGACGAAGGTTTTAAAAATATTTTTTTTTATACGTACTTTCATATGCATTTAGTAAAAAATGGATATCACAAACTTAATTTCATTTATATTATAGAAAATGTATAGACTAACAGTCTCACCCGCGGATTCACCCACGTCTTTGGCTACTGCTACGCCCCTATTGGTCGTAGCGTGATATAACATACATACCATATAGGCTACCTCGAAAAATGGAATATATAACACTAAAAGAATTTTTCAATTCGAACAAGTAGTTTCAGAGATTAGCGCGTTCAACCAAACCAAATCTTCATGTGAAATTAGTACTTTTTACCAGTAGGGTAGCTAGGCGTGGGCAGGTAGGTCCTAGCCCACGCCTTCGCACCCAAAGGGGCCTCACATAAGCGAGGATTCTTTAAGAACAGAGGTTTTTTTATAATTGATCTCGCGTTTGACCACTATGCCACCTGATGGTAAGCGACGATGTGGCTAATCACTGGGTTGCGACAATCGCTGTCTCATTTTCGAATTTATGAAAGAAAAAAACTTCATTGATGTGCCTTCGCCCACGCCTAAATTAGTCCACGCTACGCCTCTGCTTTTTACTTTTAGAAATTAATATAGCCTACCACATAAGTAGGCTAGTTCGAATATAAGGTATTTTGGAACTAAATTCCATTACAATCCGTTCAACCATTTCTGTGTGAAGAAGTAATAAACACACATATACTCACTAACTATCGCCTTTATCATAAACTAGCTTTTGCCCGCGACTTCGTCCGTGTAGAAGTCGAAAATGGTTTTATTAGGTTTTTTGAGATACGAAAATATGAAATATTATTTATTATCTTAGCCGTGTGCAGCGCCCCTTAGAGAACTCCTTGGTTGGTCCTTGGGTCTAGGGATCGAACCGCAAAATTAAGTTTTTTTATATACTTTTCCGGGATAAAAAGTACCCAGCGTGGTGCCCAGGATATTAAAGAATAATTATACCAAATTTCATCGTAATCGAACCGGTAGTTTTTGCGTGATGCCTGAACAAACAGACAAGCAGACAGACAGACAAAAAATTTTTTAATAACATTTTTGGGTTCGGTATCGGTCTAGTAACACCCCCTGCCATTTACTTTTTTATATTTTCAATGTATAGAATTTTCACTTCTACAGATTTATTATAAGTATAGATTATAAATATCTATAGTGACTAATTCACAGTGTGATACTGTGACAAAAGTGAATTAACTTTAGAGCTGTTACTAATGAAAAAAAAAAACAAATTACTCTTTGCTCAATCCTGGAATTCAACCCACACAACAATTGTACGTGCACCCACTACACCAATGAGATATTTCTAAGTAAAATGATGAGTAATTGTTAGTGAAAGTGGTTTGCATACTTCTAATGAAGCTAAAGTAGTTTCTGGTATTTATAGATAACTAGTTGCACGCCCCGACTTCGCTCGGGTTGTAAATTTGTAATTATACATCACTACATAGTATAAAACAAAGTCGCTTCCCGCTGTCTCATCATCTTCCTGCCCTTATCCCGTGTTATTTGGGGTCGGCACACGTTTTTTTCTTCCACTCTGCCCTGTCACTCGTCATGCTATCACTAACTTCCTTTTCTTTCATATCACTCTTCACACAATCCATCCATCTTTTCTTTGGTCTCCCTCTCCCTCTCCACCCATCCACATGTAAACTCATAACTCTTTTAGTAACATGCGTCTCATCCCTCCTCTTCACATAACCATACCAAGACAAACGATTCCCTTTTAACTTTTCAGACACTGGCGCCACTTTCAAACTTCCCGTTATATATCATTCGCTTCCCGCTGTCTATCCATAGGGATATGTAGTATGCTTAGATCTTTAAAACTAGGCAATGGATTTTGATGCTGTTTTTTTTAATAAATAGATTCAAGAGGAAGGTTTATAAGTATAATAAATGCATAATATAGTAGAGAAACACTGATAATTTTAGAGGTTTCTAATGTGATGTCGTAAATAAACACATTTTTTTGAGTTTACATTGCAAATGCTGGCTGAACCCTACGAGATAGATCAAAATAATATACTACAGTATTGTACACCTGCGGATGAGGATATCCGCAGGAGAACCAAGGTTACGGACATAGCCCGAAGAATCGCCAAACTTAAGTGGCAGTGGGCAGGGCACATTGCTCGCAGAACAGATGGTCGATGGGGACGAAAGGTTCTGGAATGGCGACCACGTACCGGAAAACGCAGCGTTGGAAGGCCTCCCACAAGGTGGACCGATGACCTGGTGAGGGTCGCGGGAATTCGATGGATGCGAGACGCACAGGACCGGTCATTGTGGCGGCATTTGGGGGAGGCCTATGTCCAACAGTTGACGTCTTTCGGCTGAAATGATGATGATGATGATGATTGTACACCTTAAAAAGGTCTACAAAAAAGTCCACGATGGTATATGTCTATCTCTTAGGGATAACCCACAATAACCATTTTTTATCCTTTACTTTCTACGAGAATAATGGCTTATTTACGAAGCGATTTTAAGCAATACAGCATTAATCCTTATCTAATTAAGCACCTTAAATACATTGTGCATTTAATAAAGTGTGAACGTTGTATATAAAGACATTCTGTAGTATATTTAGTATCAGCATTGCACCCGTACGAAGCCGGGGCAGGTCGCTAGTAATATTATAAACGCGAAAGTTTGTATGTATGGATGTTTGTTACTCTTTCACGCAAAAACTACTGAATCAATTTCAATGAAACTTGGTATGCATGTTTTTTGATATGTAATCATTTTATTTGACACATACTTAATAATTTATTTTTTGATACATAATAATTATTTCACATATAGTAATTTTGTAATGTAAACTATGTATAATATGTATTTGTATGCTGATATAAGCAAAACGTATATGCTCTAATGATTTCTGACAAAACATCTTTGTACACCATGTTTTATGCAAATAAAATTGATTGATTGATTGAAATATTCACATTAGTATTGGTTGGTATGGAATTCAAATAAATGGGTAATTTCCCATATAAAGTAATAGCAATTAGTCATTAATAATGAAGCAGTTCTGTGCAAAACTATGAGTAATATTGGTGAAAGTAATTCGCATATTACTAATGACGCCGAGGTACTTCCCATTAATAGGTAATTATCCTAAATTAGCTGTAACTGTTCCAATTACCATGAATTAATGTGCTTCTTGGAATTTGGTCTGTTGGCTCTTATACAGCAGTTTAATGTAACTATTTGTCAATAATGATAATTAAAAATGAGTTATCAAACTTTTTAAATTGGTTTAAATTAAGAAAAATTCTTGTCGTTTTAATAGGTAAGATTCAGATTTTAGAAGATTCAAAAAATAATCTTTAAAACATACTTTACATTACTTTTAAAACCAGGGTTTGCCTATATCAGCAGATATATATCATGATATTTAACACAATATAATTATATAAATTGATTTTAACCTGTCTTCTGAACAATTATTCAGAATAATTTTGATTGTTTCCCAAAGTGGCAACCTCATTTAAAGTTGGGGAAATCCCCTTTAACTTCCCAGTACAACTAGGTTTTCATTGAAATTCAAACCTTAACTTTATATAATATAAGGTTTATTTTACAGGGTAATAAGATTATTATAATAATAGGTACTTGTTTAAGTGTTTATTATAAAATTACTTCTCAAATAAACACTAATTCTTTTGTTACTTTTTTAACTAAAAAGTGGTAATTTGACACATATTATTTTACAAATTCGTTTCACTTTTTTAAGTGTTCAATCCCTTAACAGAATTAAATTCGTTTCTTTTTCTTAGCCTGGATATATATCCGATATATATCGGATATATAACCACCATATTTTGAAAATTACTCTATAATAATTTAACAGTAATATTACTTTAGTTTTTTCTTTATGCAATAATGTTGCTCAATTAAATTCTTATTTTATTTTTGTTTTCTTCATAAAAGTAAATACATTATTCTTTATGAGTGAATAAAGTTTCTTTAAAATTATCCAGAAAAACAGACAAATAGTATTAAGATTCCTTGTCAGATATTGTCAAAAGTAGATTATCAGATTTAGAAACTGGGTCATAGACAGACAAAACACTAAAAGACTATCTCTTTCAGATATTGAATAATTATATCACAATGTTACGAAACTCATTTAGCATTTTCTTTCATTTCATTAAACCCCAAGCTAATACCGGCATTCACTCTCTCATTGTCTTTCTATTGTATCTCTAATTATGGTATTCAAAAGGTTAAATTGCTATATTGTAAAGTCATGTATTTTGAAAATTAATGAAGTATATAAACTAATAATTAAATAACCTAGTTTAATCATTTTAAATAACTAAGATTTATCTAATGAAAGTAAATCCAATTAAAAAAACAAACAATGTTTTGTTTAAAATTATCCAGTTCACTCATTATAACACAAAAGAGTTCCAATATGATGTGTTAACCTCAAATCTCACTGTCACAGTCTATCACGAAAAAGAATTAAAAAAAAACTTACCTGAGCTGAACATTCTCCCTAACATGGTGTTAGGATGAGCAGTGAATTGCGCGGGGTCCACCACGAACCTCGTGTTGTCCACGACGAGGGTGATACGGTCCTCTCCAAGTTGGTTCTGAGTCTTCTGACCATTCCTAGTTGGTTCAGCAGCAGTGGAAGTCGATGGTGTAGGAGTATTAGCAGTCAAATTTTTCGGCGGCATCGTCGGACGCGTTCGTATATTCGGACCAGTACGCTTCGACAACCGTTTGCGACGCTCCTCGTCTCTTCTATACTCCTCCGTATCACTACTACTATCGGGGTAGAAGAACGGACGTCTTTCGGTCATGGCCTCAGGGCCCTGAGTCTGCGAGTCTGACATAGGCGTGTGCTCGTCCCCACGAGCCCTTACATCACGGTCGACGCTCCTTTGTCTACGCGACGGCGATCCGTTACTGGAGGCCGTTTTAGATTTTATTACAATTCTTCTAGTAAAATAAAGAAAGGATTTTCGCAAAAACGTCAACGTAACAAGTTTGACAGTTACAATCGGTGTTGTCAGAAAGAAATTTTTTTTTCGTGGCATCTGTATTGCTAGTTGTTGTGCAAATGAGCTTAATTAAGTTAATTAAAATATGATTAAATAATGTTGTTTTGTTGTTTTATTGGGTTATCAGCTAATAAACAGTTATATTTTTACAAAAAGTAGTTTAATTAGTGCAGTTAATATAAATTGGTTAATTCTCAAGGAACATTATTCACATGTACAATCTTTTATTGTGTATTACAATACTTTTGCAATTTAATTCTATAGTGTAATATTTTCTGTGCATTTAAAAAGTCATTTTATCCAAAGTGTACGCACAAAAAATAACATCACAAAAATTGTTTTAAGATAGCCTATGACAACACGACCTCTGTCTGTGATGAATGCATTTAAAAAATAAAAACTTGAATGAATCGGCTGTTGACCTTTCCACTGTCAAATGCGGAAATTGGTTAAATACTATAATCGTTTTTTACTAAATAGTGTTATAAACATCCCACCTAGCCGTGCTGTGAATAAATGTGATAAACAACCAAAAACTAAAGTGCCGTGACTGTAGGAATAGTGTTAAAAAGTGTAATTATAAGGCGACGCTGTTAGGGCGTTACTCATTTTTAACTGTAAAAATTGTAAGAAATGGATCCAAAACAGGAGTACCATGACCCTGACTACCCGGAGGCTCCTGTGTGCGTCAAGGAGGAGCCCCCAAGCTACTCAGAAGAGGAGAAAGTTGAGAAAATCAAAGATATTATCAGGCGGGAATTTTTGAACGAGCTTGAAATCCGTGAAAATGAAGTCATGCTTATTGATCAACGGTTTGTTGTGTTTTTCTAAGTTTGTTTCTATTTATCTAACGTTTTTGAGGTTAATTTGTAAGTAAATAATTTAAATAACATATGAAGTTGTACCATGTGGTGTTTTGTTGGTCAGGTTTTTCCAAGTAATAATGGATGTGTCACTTTGTTTATTATTATTATTATTTTGCCGTAAGTTGAAACTTGGCAAAATCTTTAATTTTCACGTTTATATTGGCTTTGCTTAACTTATAGTAACTTGAGCAGCTAATATTATGGTCAAAAGGTCATCTTAGGGATGCCATTATTGATTAAAAAAAACATGTTTTGTTACACACAGTTTGCAAATTCCTTTGTTAACTCAAGTTGAGAATACTTTGATTACTTTCATATCACTTAATCACAGTGATAGGGCCTGCATTCTTACTTGTTACTAAGAATATTATATTACATGGCTTCTTTGTAACCTCACTCACTTGTTATTTCAAAAGCTCTTTTTTTTTCATAATAATAATATGTGTAGAGAAATTATCTCTACACAAGTTACTTAATGCTGGGTTTACAGTGGACCACAAGCATGGAATTGACTGGTCCCTATGGTAGGTTTCTATAAACTTGTATTACAAGTCACCAGAGTCTTCTCACAGCTAATAGCTAGCTATGTCCTATTTATTAGGATAACAAATTATAAATATCTTTTAGCGATAACAGGAGTTTTTGATGAAAAAGTTAGCACTATGCAAGGTAATTTAAAAGGCTATATGCTTATGCATATAGCATAATCAGCCTTTTAAAGTACCCACTGCTGGGACTCAGACCTGCTCTCTAAACAAGGTTATGTGCCGTAATACACCCACAAGACTAGTGCGTGTTGGTGGATGTCATGTCTTCGAATTATTGGTTCTAATACATGCTGGTTTGGTCCCGATATTTACCTTCACAGTTTTGAGAGCAGTAGTGATGAAATAACTTACACATAGTAATTCTCCCGGCTGGGTTTGAACCCACAACCTACATTTCGTAAGTTAGGGTCATTACCACAATACAACCACTGCTCTTTAAAAAGTTAAGCCACGTTAAACTATTGCAAACTCTAATGACGCATCTACTTTTAGAGAGAGGTGGGCTATTTGGAATGAAGGCCACTATGGCTATGCACAGTGGTTTACCAAGGACTAAGTGTTGTAACCAGACCACAGAATAGAATGATTCATTTCAATTTGATCACTAATCTGTTATTTCATTTTGTTAAGTTGATGATCATATAAAATGATTTTGCCGAGCTTCCAACTGTGTTTGTGATAGTCCAGTCTATCCACTTTCAGTCAGTCCTTCTTGAGGTTGTCTGTAAAAGATGTGCGATAATAACCACCCATTGTACACTTACTTTTTTAACCATATTCTAAAAACGAGGAGGTTTTCAATTCGGATGTTTGTATTTTTTATTTATGTTTGTTTGCAAATAACTTCGTCACTTGCCAACCAACTTGAAAGGTTCTGTTTTATTAGAAAGGGTATATTTTATCCCAGCTTGCAAGATGCCCATTATGCTACAATAGGATTGATCCCATGAGGCTGGCATAGTCACCCAGAGTGCACTGAAGCCTCTAAATACTAGATTTAAAAAAAGGGTATACTTGCCAAATGGTTCCATAGTCACCAAGTCAGGATCTGATGATGGAATCTTGGCGAAATCGAAGGACCTCCTCAAATATTATAGGCAAATATGTATATATTGATTTTAGTATTTTCATCAAGACCCTAAACATTTACAGTCAAAAAGTAACATTTGATGAAATGGAACTGATGAAGAAGACCAGAAATGGTCAACGGAACTTCATGCTTGCATAGATAACACAATGAAGATAGTTAAGCGACTATGACAATACAAATAAATGAAAGGTTCTGAATAGCTACTAGTATACAGTTAATAGTTAGAAAATGGTATCATTGAAGTGATCTGATGATGATGGAGCCGGAAAGTGAAAGGTAGGCACAAGAACTCCGTAATTAATCAATGTATCCTAGCCAAGTTTGGGCTTAATAGAATTGTCATGAGATGCACTTTGGCTATAAGGTACTATCAAACTGATCTGATGATGGAGCCGAAAGGTGGAAGGTAGACACAGTAACTTCATAACAAAACAATGTAACTCAGCAGTGTTTGGGATAATTAGAATTATAATGAGAAATAGGCACTATGTTTGTAAGTGTGTCATAACTAAAAAATTTAAAAATGTGTGTGCAAATTTTTATCTTGTCCACTTTATGACATGTATAATCTATATAAATATATAAAAGAAGAAACTGAGTTACTGACAAATCAATGCACAGCCGGAACTACTGGATCCAGGAGCGTAAAATTTTGCATGAAGCTTTCTTTTATGACGTAGGCGAGCACTAAGAGAGGATCTGTCATAATTCATCCTCTAAGGGGATGAAACGGGAGTCCAAAGTTTGTATGGAGACACCTACTTTCACTGCAAGCGAAGCCGTTGGCTTCTATATATAAGGTGTTAAAAAATTAACTTTAAGAATTTCGAGGGGACCTCATTATGAAAAAATTCTACTATGGGACCAAACCTGAAATCGCGAAAAAAAAACAGCAGTTCCCTACATTTATGTTCGTATGGAGCCGCGATCACGACCCCAACGACGAGCAAATGGTAGCCTGCCGTTCGGACAGAGCCCAAGTCGTCAACAACCCCCTCCACAAAGCTTTATCAGCAAACAATAGAGTCCCAGCAAGGCCGATGCCCACTAAGGCCATGGGGATATTCTCTAAAAGAAACTCGTGAAAACTTATAGAAAACAAAGGGCAACTGAAGGACACTGGTGTGGTTTTAATCAGTAAAAGTCTGACACACCCACCCACACCACCCTAGAGAAGTCAAGAGATGATTTCCCACCTACAAAAAAATATCGCTCCAGATCCCCTCATCAACTGTGTCATTGCCAAGTGAACCCTCGGATTTTCAAATCATCATCATCATCATCATCATCATCATTTCAGCCGAAAGACGTCCACTGCTGGACATAGGCCTCCCCCAAGTGCCGCCACAATGAACGGTCCTTTGCGTCTCGCATCCATCGTACTTCCGCAACCGTTACCAGGTCATCGGCCCACCTTGTAGGAGGCCTTCCAACGCTACGTCTTCCGGTACGTGGTCGCCATTCCAGAACCTTTCGTCCCCAACGGCCATCCGTTCTGCGAACAATGTGCCCTGCCCATTGCCACTTAAGTTTGGCGATTCTTCGTGCTATGTCGGTGACCTTGGTTCTCCTGCGGATATCCTCATTCCTGATTCGATCACGCAAGGAAACTCCGAGCATAGCCCTTTCCATTGCCCTTTGGGTGACTTTGAGTCTTCTGATAAGGCCCATTGTAAGCGACCACGTTTCAGAGCCATATGTCATCACTGGCAACACGCACTGGTCATAGACTTTCGTCTTGAGACACTGTGGTATATTGGACGAGAAGATACCGCGCAGCTTCCCGAACGCTGCCCAGCCAAGTCGGATTCGACGATTGATCTCTTTCTCGAAGTTAGACCTTCCCAACTGGACCGTCTGTCCCAGGTAAACGTAGTCGTCCACAACTTCGAGAGTAGAGTCCCCGATCTTGATATGAGTGGGAGCTACATGGCTGTTTACCATGACTTTGGTTTTATCCATGTTCATTTTAAGTCCCACTCTTTCGGAAGCTCTACTGAGGTCACCAAGCATTGTACTGAGCTCCGTAGTCTCAGCCATGACTACTATGTCGATTTTCAAATATTTGATTAATATTGTATCTTTTCATTTTCAGGATGTCCACATCCCGTCGGCTACTCCACCGTCTCCGATACGCCCTGGTGAACAGTTACTACAAGGATCAGAAGCTGCTGCTCACCAATGGGCAGGTGCAGGATGAGATTGCTGCACAGCATGAACCTAGGGCTAGAGCTGAGGTGAGAGACCCGTCGACGGAATTAAAATTCCATCTTGTTTTGAAAAATGAGAGAGGTGAGAGCAGTGGTGGCCGAATGGTAACGGCCCCGACTTACGAGTTGTAGGTCGCGGGTTCAAACCCAGGCAGTGCATTACTTTTTTAATTTATTTCTTCACCACTGCTCTCAAAATGATGAAGGAAAACATCGTGAGGAAACCGGCATGTCCTAGAAACAAAAATTCGAAGACATGACATCCACCAACTCGCACTGGGCCTACGTGGTTGTTTACGGCCCATTTCCTCTCCTAGAGAAAAGGCCTTAGTCCCAGCAGTGAGAACATTACAAGGCTGATTATGCAGGCACCAGATGTGCGGATCGCCAGGAGGACCCGCTTGAGCGGAGCACCGTCGTGTCCTCGTGGAGGCGGTCGGCGGCGGCGACCTCTCACGTCTTGCCATGATTCAGCCCATCGTATAATAGGCGCGGGTTTGCGGACCGTGAGCCATGGGTAGCTCGCGGTCTAGTCAAAAACCAGGGTCGGTGTTCTACGCGGGCCTCAAAGAGATGTCAGCAAAATTGTAGAGACCTTTTAGGGCCGACGGCTGCCATGGCTGCATATTGTTCGAAGGAGGTACCACAGCCCTCACAATAAAGATAGATAGATAGATATTCTTTATTGTACACCAAAAATACATTTTACATTAGGAAATTAACATTAATAAGGTGTCACAATGGGCGGTCTTATCGCTAAAAGCGATTTTTTAAAGACAACCTTTGGATGGATTTGACAGAGGAGAAAAAAAGATACGCAGGTAGTTCGTGGTTCACAATAAAGTACATCTAAAGGAACTCTGTGGGTTTTAGTCGGTAAAAGTCTGACACTCCTGTACCTCCCATATCGGGAGAAGTAATTTAATTATTTCCCAGTGAAATAAAAATAAACTGTCCTTTTTCTTATGGCAAACTATAAAATATATTTATGACCTTTTAGAGGTATGCAGATCAGAGTGAAGTTCCACATAACTCCGTTGAAAAGGGAGGATCCTCAGATCAGACGGAAGTTTGTCTGATCTGGGCAACTGCCCGATAGATGATTCGCGCGGAAACTTTAATTGCGCGATGCTAGATTTCGTAGTTTTTTTATTCCACAGTTATCTCACAACACATTTATTTTCTTTTGAAATATTTAAAAATATAATTTATATGACGGCGCCAGGAGTGGCTGAGCGATATGACCGTCATCATTTTGATTCAGTGGTACTGGGTTCATTTCGAAGGGATTTTCAATAACTATGCACTTGAGTTTTTCCGTTAGTTATAATGTCAGTTTCACAATTCACAATTAGTTATAATGTCACTTTTACAGTTCACAATAGGGTCGTAAGTACCTATACTAAATAATTACAAACATACGGGTTAACCGACAGTTTCGTATCAAAGGCTCGGCCCTCGAAACTGTGCAAGTGATACTGCTTTCGCTTTACGGGAACCAGCCCCTTTAATATGACTCTGCCCACGTGGCGCCAAAACAAATGACGTCACGGCGTTACACCCTTTGGTAGGTACCATAATAATAACAAAACAAACACTCTATAGTTAAATCTCGTTCTCCACGACATATATGTTAATGTATAATATAATATCATAATATTCCACAACTATCACACAATTCCGTCTAGTCCCAAGTTAGAAGAGCTTGTGTTACGTGTACTAGACAACTGATAAACATACATATATATTTCTAAATACATACATATTTTAGATAGATTACACCCAAACACAGAATAAATGATCGTGCTCATCACACAAACAGTTTTTCCTGGGTGGGAATCGAACCCAAGACCTCCGGCATAGCAGTCAGGGCCACTAACCACTAGACCACCAGGCCAGTCACCTATAAAATCTCCATTCTGTATTAGATCCTCTTCTCCACCAGGTATCGACGATCCTCCGCGAAGGCCAGCGGCGACTGCACCCCTCAGTACGCAAGCTGCTCGGCAAGCAGACGGTGGACCTGGAGGAGATCTTCAAGACTAGAGCGCCCAGGAATAAGAGCCGGAAGGATTACTCGGTGAGTCTTGAGAGGGATTTTATTAATATTATAGCTAGGCAAGTTGTTAATATTATAGCTAGGGATCTTATTAATATAATATCTAGAGATGTTATTAATAATACGGGTTTAAGTATGAAATTGCCGTTTTTTGTTGCGTTCTTTGGTTGCTTTGAAGTGTGTATTATATATTTAGATTGACATGGAATTAAATTCAAATAAACTTTATATTAATGTTACGTTATTCTTTTTCCGAAATTAGGTATTTATGGGATTCTTTGTGTTTTGTATTTTCTGTAATATTGCAGTACATGTAACTATTTTTGCAATTTCATATTTTAACCCCTAATATTGTAACTAGGGATGTTGTTAATATTATAGCTAGGGATGTTATTAATATTACTGATCCTATGAAGAGTTCCGTTCCATATCTTCGAAGTTCATCATCAGATCATAACATTATTTCTATTGGACCTACTCACAATCAAAAAAAATATTTTCAAATTCGGCCCACAATTGACCAAGAAATCGGTGAACATACACAAAAAAAAATACATACAGCCGAACATAGAACCTCCTTCTTTTTGAAGTCAGTTAAAAACTGATCCAGATCATCTAGCCCTCTCCCAAATAGCTTGGGGCTTCCAGTCTAAACGGACGCGGTTGTATTCCTATATACTAGACCATATGACCATACAGCGACTATATACCTATCAGTCCTTCAAAAACTGAGCAACACGCTATTCTATTCTACTCCTTGGGTAGACTGATGGTCTACCTGTAACGACGGTCAAAGATAATAACAATAATATTCCACAATTATCACCCAACGCCGTCTAGTTCTAAGTTAAGCAAACCTTGTGTTATGCGTACTAGAGAACTGATAAACATACATTATAGATAAATTACACTCAGACACAGAACAAATGATCGTCCTTATCACAAAAACATTTGTCCTGGGTGGGAATCGATCCTGCGACCTCCGGCATAGAGTCAGCAGTTGTCCCAAATTTAATCAAGATTCTGAATGAACACAATTTTTATCAAAAACTTTTAAGGGTTTAAAAAAACACGTATTTCCTGGAACAAGTTTTGTAAAATATTCGAGTAAATCATGGATTTGATGAATGCTATCAGAGTTCTCAGGCGTTATCTCTTTTTTTTCGTGTTGGCTTTCCGTCAAACATCGCGTTGGATTGCGTTAGATGAAGTAACAAGCTTTTAAACCATGCTCGATGTTGATGTTAGGCGAGTGAAAAAGGACCTTCTTAACCACTGGGCCCGATATAATTAGAAAAAGACAGGCAGATATCGAAAAGCACAGAAATGCATTGTCAATATTCCAACCATCAATGCATTTCGCGAATCCGATCCCCCCGAACGATCATGTCGCTGATGCGGCTCAATTACTGTACCTAAGTGCTCCATTGTGCACCAATTTCGCCATCTAGGTCAGTCTTATAGGAATTTTCCATCAGGAGTTGTTAATTTTACATGCCGGAATGTTTTTTTCTCCCGCTCTGGGTAGAGCATGAGCTTTGTCAGATTTTTACTGACTAAAACCCACAGTGTTCCTTCAGTTGCCTTTTATTACAAGAATAGCATCGGCCCTAGCGGGCCCTATGAACACCACGCGCCGTCGACGATTCGGGCTCGGTCCGGACGGCGAGCTACTCATTGCTCGTCGTCCGCAAGCCTGCGCCTACGGTGGCTGCTAGTCGGGTTCGGGGTTTCAGCAACTAGGGCGCGAAAAGGTCCGTTCCCTTATGCGTGCAGCCGTTTCCTTCACTAGTATTACTGCTTCGCAAAAGAAGGCGACTGCCGCCAAATCCTCCTCGCTCCGGACCATAGTCTGAACCGGGCCCGGCGTGAGAGAAAATCCGGTTCAGGAACCTCTTGAACTTACTATGTCCGGTGAGGGCGTGCGTCATGTGGAAGGTGAGGACGCCGTGAGCCCTCTCCAGCCACTCCACTCAAAGAAGAGCCCAAAATTCAAAGACATGTGACTTGAACACACGTGGTGTAATACAGCCCATTAGAATTCAGATACCGAGGAGAGATCTGAGTCCCAGCAGTGGGAACATAGCATAGTCGGCCTTATAATGTTCCCACTGTTGGGACTCAGGCGTCCTCTCTGGGAGAGGGAATGGGCCGTAATCCACCACGCGGGCTCAGTGCGGGTTGGTGGATGTCATATGTCTTCGAATTTTTAATTCTAGGACATGCCGGTTTCCTCACGATGTTTTCCTTCGCCGTTTTGAAAACAGTGGTGATGAAATAAATTACACAAAGTAATGCGCCTGGCTGGGTTTGAACCCGCAACCTACAACTCGTAAGTCGGGGCCGTTACCACTCGGCCACCACTGCTCTCATATTCCTCTCATATTCTATTATATATTTATACATGTCTCAATAGAGATATCAGAAAATTTTTCTATGTGATTCATTATTTTCGAGATTATTATGTCCCGTTTAAATTATATATTTATTATTTTGACAGGCCATGCTACAAAAACGCAACTACACAATCTCGGCGGACACGACCAAGACGCTGCGTCCGGACAGGAAACCGGACGAGATGATATTGGAGATGAACGAGGAACCCTGTACCAGCCGGCCTAAGAAGATCCCGAGGCATCTCGAACCGAAGATCACGAATGTGGTGACCCTTGACGAGGTTACCAGGAACAAGATGAAACATCGATATAGGATTGTTATTGGTGAGTTTGAAATTTAACTTTTTGAATTGTTATCTACTATTTCGGTGAAGGAAAACGTCGTGAGGAAACCGGCATGTCCTAAAACCAAAAAAATTTAAAACAATGTGGTATCCACCAATACAGAGCTGGTTTACGACACATTCCCTCTCCTAGAGAGGAGGCCTGACTCCCAGCTGTGGAAAAATTAAAAAGAACGCATTGTGGAGAGTAATTCATAATCATTTATTTCCTAATGTGGGAAATTACATAAAGTTAAAAATATAGCACAGTCTAACATTATTACACCTTGAGGCACAAGGTATAAATCACAAGCTTTATTATTATCAAAACTCTTTGAGGAAGCTGGAAAGACCTCAGGACGTCCTCGCCTTCCGCATGACGCAGGTTCTCACCGCACATGGTCAGCTCGGGAGGTTCCTGCACCGGATCCGTGCGGAAGTAACACCCGGGTGCCACCACTGTGTGGACCGCCCGGAGGACACGTGGAGCGCACGGTAGTGGTGTGCCCCGCTTGGGCAGAGTACCGCCATGTTCTTGAGGGGGACATCAGCGGCATAAAAAATCCTATCGATTTTCTATTATTTACATTTCGGGTAGTGTACATTGGAATTGCACAATTTTATTTCGCCAAGCCTGTTTCATCATCAGATCACCAGACATACGGCTATGGGCCACCGGCTTTGTCCCACCCATACTCACAAAACGTTTGTTGCAATACATTAATTGTGCGTACAGCTAAGGAATGGAATTTCCTGCCGGAGTCTGTGTTTCCTGATGGCTATAACCCGGGAATCTTTAAGTCAAGAGTGAATAGGTTTCTTCTAGGTAAGCGCGCCCCATCGTCGACCGCATCGTCGCTTTCCATCAGGTGAGATCGTCAAGCGCGAACCTATCAAGAATAAAAAAAAAACAAAATCATTCAGCAAGTCAATATTATGGTCAGTTTTTCGAAAATATCACGCTGGCTAATCCAGATTTTACACGAGTCTCCCTGTAGACATCTTACTTATTTTCTGAGGTGGGAAATCATCCAATGACTTCTCTCGCTCTAAGCGAAGAAGCGTGAGGGCCTGTCAGACTTTTACTGACTAAAACCCACTCTTATGTTCCTTGTTTCTTCTTTGCCTTGAGTTCTAGGACCCCGAAGTTCCCTTTCCGACAACCCATGACCCAAGTAGGCTTCGGCCCTGCTGGGGACCTACGGTTTTGCTGACATCTCTTTAAGGCGCGCGTGGAACACTACGCGCCGTCAACGACTCGGGCTCAGTCCGGACGGTTACAAAGCAGCCGGACGGCGAGCTACCCATTACTCATCGTCCATAAGTCCACGAATATTTCAGTGTAACGTTGTATAGAACATCGATAACATCCAACGATTTTGGACAGCTGAAAGCATTGTAGAAAACATGGGAATGGCACAGAACGATCTGTATTCCTTGCGAAACTATTAAAAAAAAACTCACGACGATGACCGACACTACATTGTTGAGCAGCCGTTTGAACCTTTAAGAAAAGCAAGGACCTTTAAAATGTATTAGAAATCCGGCTCGAAGGAATAAAAGGATGAATGCGTTACTGAATGGAATTCTAAGAATTATATTTTGTTTTACCTTTGCTAACTGTTGAAGCCAAATCCTTCATAAAGGTAAGATCTGCTGTAAAAAACTGGGCAAGTGCGAGTCGGACTCGCGCCCTAAGGGTTCCGTGCAAACTTACGTATGTAAATAGTTCAATTCCCGAATAGAGTCTCGAAGATTTTTCTGATCGCAAAAATGTATTTTTTGACGTAACAACAAATGTTCTGGTTTCAGAATTATTCCTAAATCTATACTATAAGACCTTGCTTCATGCCAAATTTCATGATACTGGGTCAACGGGAAGTACCCTATGAATTTTTGATTTCTTTGAGAGTGTCGAAATGTACGTTTGCGACATAAACGGTCGTATCTTTTTTTTTCGTTAACTTAGAAGTTTGTTTTTTCATAGCTTCAAGGGACCGCAGACCTGAGTATATGGTTTTAACTCGATACCTCGATGCGTTTCCGAGATAAAGGATTTTGACAGACAGAGAAACAGATAAACAGATGGACAATAAAGTGATCCTTTAGGATCACGGAACCCTAAAACGGAAAAGTAAAAAAAATACCTTTGCTTGACAGAGGGACAGCATAAATCTGATACAATAATAATTATATTATTTATATTTCCTTCCAGGTAACACCTCAAAATATGCGCCCCCCGCGTCCAGGGCGGACCGCTCGACGCACAAGTGGTTGCTGTACGTGCGCGGGCCGCCGGACGCGCCCGACATCTCGCCCGTCGTCACCGCCGTCAGCGTGAGGCTGCATCATTCCTATGCGCCGCATCACACTGTGCATATAGAGTGAGTATTGACCAGGGCGGACCGCTCGACCAAGTGGCTGTCGACGTCCAGTATAACCATCTTATCTTGTGTTGGGCTGGCCCTGGGCCAGAGCACTTCGACCCTTCTGGATCTTTTGTGCTGTTCCCTCCTGTCTACTCAACCCCTAGCCCTCCGTGCACCTTCTTCATGAGTCCCAGTATGGGTTTGATGGGGCTGAGCCTGTAGTCCTCTGGTCTTGGATATGGTTGGCCCAGATACTCTAGTCTTTTGGAGCCTAGTGCTGCACAGTCGCACAGTAAGTGTAGCATATTCTCCTCTGCATCTCCACAGATCCTGCAAGTCGGGTCGCTTGCTAGTCCCATGTTGTGGAGCTGTTTGTTGGTGGCATAGTGCCCCGTGAAGACTCCTGTAATTGTTCGGAGCTGTGATCTGCTGTACCTCCATAGTTTTTGGGTCCAGGCCTTATCTATTTCATTGAGAAATAGCTTTGCGTGTTTCTGGCCCGTTGTGTTGCGCCAGTGTGTGCTGTGTATCTCCAGCGCAGCCCTGTTTCAGTATAACCATATGCAATTACTGAGTAGCAGTATTCATATTCATGAAGCGACTGTCTTATGTGACTTCAACAACCCTGTAATTGGGTGACACGACACTTCTTTACTTGTCAATTTTTCTAGATTTTGACTGCTGTGTGTGTGCGGAACAAATTAGATCCTGAACTATACACGTAAACTGTTTGTATGTTTGGTTGTGTGTTAGGTAGAGATTTCCCAGAAAACTCTTCAGTTACTAAATCCTAATATTATAAAGGCTCAAAGAAGGCTCAAAGTCACCCAAAGGGCAATAGAAAGGGCTATGCTCGGAGTTTCCTTGCGTGATCGAATCAGAAATGAGGATATCCGCATGAGAACCAAGGTTGCCGACATAGCACGAAGAATCGCCAAATTTAAGTGGCAATCGGCAGGGCACATTGCTCGCAGAACAGATGGCCGATGGAGACGAAAGGTTCCGGAATGGCGACCACGTACCGGAAGACGCAGGGTTGGAAGGCTTCCCACAAGGTGGACCGATGACCTGGTGAGGGTCGCGGGAATTCGATGGCGACATTTGAGGGAGGCCTATGTCCAACAGTGGGCGTCTTTCGGCTGAAATGATGATGATGATGGACCCTGTCGGGCACAGCAACATTATAAATGGTAGAAGAGAGAAATACCTATTTAATTTTCTTATCTGTATATTTATTAGATCATTTAATTCATTTCAATTAGCATAGCATAGTCGGCCTTATAATGTTCCCACTGTTGGGACTCAGGCCTCCTCTCAAAGAGAGGGAATGGGCCGTAATCCACCACGCGGGCCCAGTGCGGGTTGGAATTCATTCCTTCATTTCAATTGCTATGAGTATATACTTTAGTTTTATATTAAATTTTAAATTAATACTTAATAATTATATTCATATGTTTTAATATGTCAGATAAAAAAAAAGTGGCAAAAAAATTACAAATTGTTCGCATTCATAATTAAAAAATAAAAGGAAAAAAAAAAATACAATTTGATGTCATTAATAATTAACAAATAAAATGTCAAATAGAAAAATTAAAAAAAAAATGGTTTTAATCTATTTTTTACTGTATTTATCCTTTAGATATTCATCGATTGTGTAATAGGTTTTGTTAATTAGGAATAGTTTTCTTCAGCTAAGCTTTTTATACCCATTTTCTTTCCCCTCTACCAGCAAACCCCCATACCACATCTCCCGGCGCGGCTGGGGAGAGTTCCCCGCCAAGATAGAGCTCCACTTCGCCCTCCCCGAGAGAAACCGTCCAGCCTCCGTGGAACACACCATCAAACTGGACAGGAACTACACTGGCATGCAGATGTTGGGTAAGCAAACATTAAAAAAAAAAGTTATTAATTTAAAATGCATTTCTCGTGTTTCACTCAGCAAAACCATTCATTCCAGGGGGCACAAAAAATATTGTGTCTGACATCTTTGGGTTCCTTACCCAAAGAGTGTAACGAGACCCTATTGCCAAGACTCCGCTGTCCGTCTGTCTGTCACCAGGCCTTATCTCATGAACCGTGATAGCTAGACAGTTGCGATTTTCATAGATGATGTGTTTTTTTGCCGCTATAACAAGAAATACTAAAAAAAGAAAAATAAATATTTAAGTGGGGCTCCCATACAACAAACGTGATTTTTTAATAAACAAACACCGGGACAGATGAAACTAAAAAAATGCTTATAATATAGCATCAAATATATATTTCTCTATATAACTTATATATATAAGTTAACCCAAAGGTTGAATGGTAGAGAATGCCTTGTTGCATTAAGTCCGCCTATGTACCACTACTGTACATGAAGTTTAAATAAATAAATATATAAAAGGAGAAACTGACTGACTGACATATGAATACACAGCTAAAATACTGGGACTAGAAGCGTGAAATTTTGCACAAGGCTTCCTTTTATGACGTAAGCGGACACTAAGAGAGGATTGTTCGAAATTCAGCCCCTAAAGGGATGAAACGGGTGTCTAAAGTTTGTATGAAGGAACCTTTCACGCGGGCGAAGCCGTTTGCTGAAGCTAGTCTATCTATATATATATATAAAAGGAGAAACTGACTGACTGATATATCAACACAAAGCCGAAACTACTGGGTCCAAGAGCGTGAAATTTTGCACAAGGTTTCTTTTATGATGTAAGCTCTTAATAAACTAGTGCGCCTCACCATCAATGATTGCATCTCCGCTTACCATCAGGTGGGATCGCAGTCAAGCACTTTTTTTTTAATTGTTTATATCAATTAAAAAAAAAAAAAGCGAGCATTAAGAGAGGATTACCCAAAACTCACCCCCTAAGGGGATAAAACGGAGGTCCAAAGTTGGTATAGAGAAACCAGCTGCTTGCCCACGTGAATGTCACGTGGGCAAGCAGCTGGCAGAAGATAATAATGGTATGGAATAGTGTTGCAACAGAACTCTGCTTCCGCTATTGCACAAGTTCCGCAAGCTTTATCACTTTCGTTTCCGCTTCTCCGTTCCGTTGACAGAACTCTAAACTGAAGTATACAGCGAGGAGCGCGGGGGTGGGGGGCGCGTGGACGAGTGGACACATCGGAAGAGGCGCGGGGGGGGGACACAAAAATGTCGCATCGAGTTTCTTTATTATAATATTTTTTTGTTCATTTTGCGCATCACCGCGCCTCGTGACGTGATTACGACGTAAACTTTCTGTTGTTTTAAAAAAATAAACAATTAACACTTCCACTTCCGCATCCGCAAAGATTTACTTTTGACATCTTGTTTCCGTTTCCGGCTACCATTAAGACATTTCCGTTGCATCACTAGTACGGAACCCAAGTGCGCGAGTTCGACTCGCATTTGGCCGGTTTTTATTGACCCTATCTCTAACAAACCTATTCACAAATCAATGACCTTTCAGGCGCAGAAACCCTTATAGACGTATGGCTGTATAGTACCCCAGAAATGCTAGAATATGAGTTCAAAGAACAACCTCAAACAGAAAGACTAGCAGAAGCAACCACAGAACAAAAAGAAACAGAAGTATCGCCAGCGCCTGAAATTGTGGAGAACTGTGACACACACACAGACAACTGGATGGAGTTCTTCTCTAAAGGACCCACAGAAGTTGATGTCGATGAAATGATTATAAAACCAATAAAAAAAGAACCAGATGAAATCAAGCAGGAATCTGAAAATATACAAGAAATTGAGAATAATATTACTGAGAAAGTCTCAGAAGAAATTTGTACAGAATTTAATATTAAAACAGAGAAAGAATGGGATGTGAATTGTAAGACAGACGGCGATATACCCAATGAGATTCTAAGTCAACCTGCGTCACCAAAAAAACGTATAGTCAAATATATAGACCCGAACACAGGAAAAATATACTACCTAGAAATGGATAGGGCCTTAGATTTAAGTAAAGTTCAAGAAATTGTCATTAATAATAAATCAGCGAAAATTAGTCCGATCAAATCAAACGGACTGAAATCTTTTAGAAAGAAAAAAGGTGTATCTTTACTAAAACCTGAAGTTAAAAATATGTTGAAGAACACCGAAAATGTTAAAGTTCAATCGAATTTTTCTCACATAGAAAATGATCATTGTTATCTGGCAACACCGAGGAAACAAGGAAGTGTTGCCAGTGTGGAAATTAAAAAGGAGAAGAGTCTTTTTGATACGCTGTGTTCTAGTGTTGCTAGATTGAATGATGTGAGGTGTGGAGTGAATTATTTGATTAAGAAAATTCCTTTAATTACTGATCAAGCGAGGGATTCTGATTTTGTTAAACATTTTCCCTTTGTGGTTGAGACTGAGGAGAAGTATTGGAAATTGGATTTTGCTAAGAGAAGAAATATTGAGGTGAGTTATTTCGCAATATAATATAATTAGTTGACTTGGCAAACACTTTTCTGCCGTATAAATTACCAAGTGGGTGAGTAAAAAATAGAAAAAGAGTTAGGCTATGTTTTACCCTTCAAAGTCAAAGTCAAAGCATTTTATTTCAAATAAACCATTTACAGGCACTTTTGGAATGTCAAGAAGTCAGTCAGTCAGAAAAAATGATGCTTATTGCACATTCCAAAGCGTAGATCTCTATGGAGAAGAATGTGCAAGAAACTACATGGACACTCTTTTCAATCATGTTCTTTCACCTTCTTGTACTAAATAACATTTTTATATTTGAACTAGCGACTTGCCCCAGTTTCGCTTTTTTTCTACTATACTATACATGTATTATACACCTAACTAAACCCATTATGAATCACTCCGCCTATTAGTAAAAACCACATGAAAATTCGTTCAACAGTTTATTGTGAACGCGGCCAAAAACTAGTTTCGGCTTGAGCGACGGTTTCGGCCAAAAAGAGGCCGAATATTCGGATCGATTGAAACTGGCGTCTTTGAGCTGACTTGATGTAGAAATACCTCCTAACTAAAACAAACGTGTCTATTCCACGGTTGCATCATAAATTTCAATGGATTAGATTCTAATACAGTATTTTAAATTATATTAAAGCAGCATAATAATTAAACCATAAGTTATTACCAGTGATCGGAGTAGGTAGATTGATTTTTGGTACTTGTATCATAAATGCACACAGAAAGAAAACATGGATAAGCCATTTTTTTTTATCAATGATAGGCTCGCGTTTGACCACTATCTCACCTGATGATAAGCGATGATGTGGTCGACGATGGAGCACGCTTGTCTAGAAGTAACCTGTTATATACTAATACTCAATAAATATTTAATTAATTACCAATTTTAGACATCACAATAAATTAAACGATTTTTTCAGTTTTTGTAAATTTTTCGATTTCCACAGTTAGGCGGAATTATTAGTAAGTACTTCTGCGTCGGTTTCTGTTACCACGACAGCCTCAGCTTTGTTTACGGCCGAAACCGGAAATTGAGCCGAAAATTCGGTTACTGTTTCGTCATTCACTAATCCTAATAATTATTATTTTCCTTCACAGTGGTCCCGAGCAAGGTTAATAAATCGAATCTTAACAGAACACATTTGCACAACAGACCCTATATGGCGAACAAAACAGATCCTAGCGTACTCTCGTCTCCACGGCCACTACCCCATCAGGTCTGACGCTATCCAGATCAAAACAGAGACTGACGATTGGTCTTCCTGGAAAGACATGGAGAATATGGCACGAATGGAGTCCAGCATTAAGGAATTGTATCCGAATCCAGAAGATATTAGCACTTTGAGTATTTTCGATGCGGACAGCTTTTGTGTGAGAAGGAATTCTGATAGCATCTGTGAGGTGGCGGTGTCTGATGATGAGGAGGTCGATGTGCTGAGTTTAGGTGAGTTGTTTTTTTTTTTGTTTTTTTTACTGTACTTAAGTCTCGCGCTTGACCAGTGTCCAGGGCTTGTTAACGTTACCAAATTCACTCTGTAAGTATCGTTTCACGGTGGAGCACGGGCGATTGGTGGCGGTGATCTCTCGCGCCGAGCCTTGGTACAGGCCATGGTGCGGAGCGAGGAGAAGCGCCTTCTTCTGCGAAGCAGTAATGCTAGCAAAACAGGCGGCCGATCGCGAGAGACAACGGTCCTCACGCCCCAACGGCCGCCGGGATTCCGATACCGATTTCCGGCCACCATAGGCGCGGGCTTGCGGACGGCGAGCAATGGGTCGTCCGACCGTCCGGTAACCGTCCGGACCGAGCCCAAGTCGTCGACGGCGCGTACTGTTCCACGCGCGCCTCAAAGAGATGTCAGGAAACGTAGAGGCCCAGCAGGGTCGAAGCCTACTGGAACCAAGGGTCTGATTCTGAAAGGAAGACTCGGCCCCGGTACAAAAGGCAACGAAGGAACAGGAATGGGTTTTTAGTCAGTAAAAGTCTGACACTATCTCCCGCCCCACCCAAGAGCGGGGGATGTCATAAGATGATTTTCCTACCGGAAAAAAAAACCTTCGTACGATGAAGGTAACGATACCAAAATTTTTAACGTTATTCAAAGCCCTGCCAGTATCTTACGTGATAGTAAGCGATGAGGTGATCGACGATGGAGCATGTTTACCTGGAAGTATCCTATTCACTCTTAGGCGTGAGATGGAGGACGGCGAGCTAATCATGGTTCGCCGTTCGCAAATCCGTGCCTACGGTGGCCGGGTGGTCGGTTCCTTATTATTACGTAAAATTACCTAAAAAAATAAAAATGAAATAAAAAAAAAACTGGATTTTTCTAGGAAAAGAAAGATAATTATAGAGACCAAAATTTTCGGCCGAATAAATTTCGTACACCCGTGCGTATAAAACGAAAATTAAGCGTTTTTCAAGGTCACTCAAGTTGTACAGAGGTATGTACCATCGGCGCTCCTTAAATAATAATCACATTTCTCATTGCCAGGGTCCCGAACGCGAGTGAAAACAGAAGTGGCCGGAGACAGCGGCGGGCTCACCGTGCTCCCCGTCCCGGACGAGGACACGCGGCTGCGCTTCCTGTACCTGGAGCGGAAGTGTGCCGACATCGGCCTCGATCTCAGGAACGAGGATGTGGGACATGGCTATTCTTATAGGTGAGTCATTATTTTGTTTAGCTACCGGCGCGGCGGTCAGGGCTCCAGAGGAAGGAACCTCCTAACTATACGAGCCGTCAGTCCCCCTCGTCAGCAAAAGTAAGCAAAACCCTCATTCCCCCCCCCATGCTTACGTAAACATTGGGAAGTGCATTTGTCAATGTGTTAGTTTGAATATTAATTTATGAGCAGTAGTTGTAAGTCTAGAAAAAAGGAATACTTGAAATGAAGAAAAAAAAACAGATTTAATTTAAAATTTTGACATTATTAATTCAAATTAAAAGTTCTCAGTTCATGACACTAAGTCTTCAAAGTGAGCTGCATAATGATGTGTGCCTGCTCACTGTCTTGTGATTTTGAAACATCGAAATTATTCTCCTAAAAAACTGAAAAAAAATTGCACTGCTGACGTAATCACCATCTAGAGCCCCCATCCCCTATGTCATCAAAAATAAGCAAAGCAAGGACCCCCCACCCCCCTGTAGTGCTTATGTAATACTTGAATGGCCCCAATCAAGATAGATAGATAGATAGATATTCTTAATTGTACACCAAAAATACAATTTACATTAGGAAATTAACATTAATAGGGTGTCACAATGGGCGGTCTTATCGCTAAAAGCGATTTTTTACAGACAACCTTTGGATGGATTTGACAGAGAAGGAGAAAAAAAAGATACGCAGGTAGTTCGTTGTGTACTATATACAATACATAAACTAATAATTTGCATATAATACAAATAATATAATATATATATATATAATTATGAAAGCAAAGAAATGATGTACTTAATGACGACGTTCAAGAGGAAAGGTAGTGATCCTTACCCATATTTTTTAAAATTGTGAGTGTTTGAGCCTGCCTTACCGACACGGGCAAAGCATTCCACAGCCGCACTGCTTGAACTGCAAACGACTTGTCATAAAAATTGGTGGAATGGCTTGGAATCTCGAGCCCCAAGTTTTCCGAGCCCTTGATCCAGCCGACTAACGCGAGCTTCCTAAGATGTTGGTCGAGGCTTGTGGCTTGCGGCTGTATTAAAATCTGTATTATTTTATCCACAGTGCCGTCCACGCAGTGATGCTGTCAGCTGTACGAAGCTTCGCTGAGGAGCTGGTCCGAAGCGCGCTGGCCGTCAAACTGACTGAAGACTCCTCGCATACAACCCCTACCGTGTGGGCTGGGTAAGTTACTATATATTTAACCAGCGCTAACACTGGGCCAACTACGACTAGAACGCAGTCGTGCAGTGGTTACGGTCCCGACTTACGAGTTTATAGGTCAAACTCAGCCAGGCATTACTTTCTGTAATTAAAGGGGTGACCAGCTGATGGTTGCAAACCGACGTCCCAACCAAGGTGACCTTGTTAGTTTCAATCCGTGTAGACAGCAGTTGTAAACTTCAACGCCCTTTGTTGGGAGGCGCGTTTTCCCAGCCACCAAACGTGTTGGCGCGTGGTTTACATCCATGTAGTCACAAACCAAACACATAAACCAAGCTCACCTTGGTTGGAACGCTAGTTCGCAACGATCTGGTCACCCCTTTATTTTCGAAAACATCGTGAGGTTACTGCGGAACGTGATGTCACGTGTCTTTGAATTTTCGGTTCACCAACCCGCACTAGGCCTGCGTGATGGATTACGGCCCATTACTTTTCCTAAAGAGGAGGCTTGAGTCCCAGCATTGGGAACATTATAAAGCTGATTTTGCTTATGCTATGCTGGGCCACCACTGCTCTCTAACACTAACTGACTACTAACAGTTTAGTTGAATCACTATTTTGGTAAATAAAATAAAAATAATGTTGGCCCTAATATCGACCCTTGTGATACTCCACAGCTCAAATAAAATTTGGTAAGATCGAAGCGATTAAAACAAATCTTTTGAGTGTTAACGCTTCGTATTTTGATTATTGAAGTCAAAATTAAGAACGATTTAAGTCTTCTAGATAATAAAACAGGTATTTGTTGAGAATAATGTGTGATTTACTTTGTCAAATGCCGTCTTAGAATACGAACAGTATCTTAGGTCGGATTTCTTCTCTGTTCTTGTAGTTTTATATGAGCTTTATTGTAATTGTCTCGTATTTTTTGTCCACAGCTCATCGTCGAGTGCGAGCGTGGTGTCGGCGCGGCACGTGTACTCGTCGTCGCGCCGCAACCCTCGCGCACGTGCCCTCACGGCCGCGGACACCGCCACCACCAAGCACACGTCGCGCCAACAGCTTTAATATACACTAACTATACAAATATGGAGTTTTATTATTGTAAACGTTAATGATCCCCCGTTTTCTCTTCATCATCCACAGACCGACTTAAACACTGCTGAACAATAGCCTTTCGGTGCCAACCTCATCTAGGTTTTTTTTCTAAACTTTGCCTCACACTCCTGTATCGTAATTACGGAAAAAGTATACATGCTTGATGCCCTGGAGTCGCTTGAGAAGCGAGCCAGGAGGATCATCGGTTATGATGCACTTGTCGAGTCAAAACTCCAAGTTGGAAATGCACAATTTAATTCCACCAAGTCTGTTTCATCATCGGACCAGTAGACGTACGGCGTTGCGCCATCGGTACATGGTGGGATGCCACCCATACGTACAAAGCGTTTTCGAAACATTAATTGTGCGTACAGCTAAGGAGTGGAATTTCCTGCCGGAGTCTGTTTCCTGGTAGCTACAACCTAGGGGTCTTTAAGTCAAGAGTGAATAGGTTACTTTAAGCGTGCTCTATTTTCGGCCACATCATCGCTTACCATCGGGTGACGTAGTAATCAAACGCGAGCCTATCATAAAAAGTTTGATTAAAACAAGTTTGATTTTTTGGCAGCTAGCTCAGCCTTTGCCTCAATGTAAGTGCCAAAATTGAGGATAAAGGCCATCGTTACACCAACAAGCTCAAGCTGGACGCGTCCGAACGTGTGCGTGCCTGACCGCGTGGTCAGACGCTTGGGTTACCACCATCCGACGAACATCTGGGATCGCTCGGTCGTCGTTGCGTCGCATAACGTGGATCTACAAATCTATACTCTATTCGCAATAAGATTTAAACAAATCTGTTTTTACTGTCCGATCAACCGATTTTGATTTCTGTTCCGTAGATATATTATAAGGGCGCTTGTACACGCTAAGAAATTTCACTGTGTCTGCGGCAGCTAGGAGGAACATCATGCACGCGATAAGAATTTGGAGGTAGGCGGAACAGAGAGTAAAGTACCGCAAACCTTCGTTGAAAAGGGAGGATCCTCCGACCAGACGGGATGTTATGTCTGGTGGGCAGCTGCCCGATAGATGATTTCGGGTTGTTCTATATGTTCTAATCACGCGGAAAACTTTGATTGCGCGATGCAGGATTAGTTCTTATGTGACGCCATAGATAATAATAATAATAATAATTTATTTCGTCACCATAAATAGTACACATTTTGTTTGTAATGGCGCCTCCTTTTAAGCAGATAATGCTTGTGTTAGGAGACGCCGCTCTTTCTAGTTACTTACATTTATGTTTATTTATGATAAGCTATAATTATGTGTTGGCATGTGAGATAGAAAAGGTGTGGTATGATGTGGTGTGGTGTGGTATGATGTGGTGTGGTGTGTTGTGGTATGATGTGGTGTGGTGTGGTATGATGTGGTGTGGTGTGGTATGATGTGGTGTGGTGTGGTATGATGTGGTGTGATGTGATGTGATGTGATGATCTGTGGTGCAATGTGATGTAATAAGATGTGGATGATGTGAGGGTGACTGACATTAGTTCATGGGTTGAAGGAGTGACTCTGTGACTGTGTATGTAAATGGTTTTATCCAATCTGTTAGTTTTTTTTTACATTCATGTAGTGCGTTAGGATAAATGAATATTTGTTTATTTACCCTGTTATAAAGTTGAGCAGATCGATGTTGATATTGCATGGCCGCAAATTTCGTTCTAGTTGTTGGAATTTGTGCAATCAAGTCTTTCCGCCTTTTTGACATTATTTTTGGATCATATGCAAGAGTTTTATGTTTTTTTAGAACAGTGTAAACAATATACAATTTCCGAACTGAAAGTAGATCACTAAATTCGTATAACTTTTCAGTAGAATATCTGATCTTTTTAAAATACATTATTTTTAATAAGGATCGCTGTCCCCTTTCTAGAATGATAAATTTTGTTTTAGCCGCGCCTCCCCATACAGGTATACAGTAAACTATAACAGATTGCGCAATTGATATATAGATTTCATTTAGGAGATTTCTAGAAGATTCGCGTTTATGTTTTATATTTTTTGGAAGTATATGTCTTAGCGATTTAAAAATCCATCCCAGTTTCCTAAGTCTCGCAGTAATATGTTCAAGATGGGAATACCAGGATAATTTTTGATCGATTATGATGCCTAAGTATTTTGTCTGCGAAACTTTCTCAATTATAGGACACTTGCAATTTTCATCTGAGGTTGTATTACATGAGTGTATTTTAATGTTAAGGGGTACATCTTGAGAATGTTTAGAGATGGAAAAACATATATAGTTCGTTTTTGTTGTATTTAGTGACAGTAAATTATCTCTGAGCCAATTGGCAATTTGGATCATACCTAACTCAGCTTTGACTTTTACATCATACCAGTCGTCTCCGTAAAAAACCACAGCGGTATCATCTGCATACGAAAAAATATTTGCGTTTTTTACATTTAGGTTACAGAGGTCATTTATATACGTAAGAAACAATGTAGGGCCTAAAACACTCCCCTGCGGTACGCCATATAGTACGTCAGCATCATCACTAGTATAAGTTCCCATCTTAACTCTCTGCTTCCTGTTTGATAAATAATCTTTGAAAAAATTAAGTGGAATTCCCCTTATTCCAATTCCTTCCAGCTTTGCTACAAGGGTTGGAACAGAAACGGTGTCAAAAGCTTTTTTGAGATCCAGGAATACCGTTATCCATTTCTTCCCTGCATCAAGATGTTCAGTTACCAGGGAGCTAAGAGCATCAATTGCATCCTCAGTAGATATACCTTGCCTAAATCCAAATTGCGAAGATGATATAATTTTGAATTTGTTCAAATAGTTAACAAGTCTCGTATTTGTTAGTTTTTCTAAGATTTTAGATATAGCCGGTAAGACTGAAATAGGTCTATAATTATTAACATCGTCTCTGTCCCCCCCCTTGTGAACTGGAGTAATAATAGATTTTTTCAGTAGGGTTGGAAAAATACCAGAGTTGAAACAGACATTAATCAGATGGGTAATGATGGGAACGACTTCTTTGTGACAGTACTTTAAAAAGCTAGTTGAGATATTATCCCATCCGGGGGCACTATTAGATTTCAATCCCATCAGGGTATTTTCTACTTCCTTGGCGTCAGTGTTTAAAAGCACAAAAGAATTATTCCGCTTACTTGAATTGCAGGGTTGATAGAAGTGGGTATTGCCATTTTGTATTTGTTGTGCTAATTCCTTTCCAATATTGACAAAGTAGTCATTAACAAAGTTAACAGATTCAGTTGGGGACGGTTTAGTTTTTAGTAGTTCAGTGCTTTGATTTTTATATTTATTTGTGTAGGTAATTGATTTTATATTTTTCCATAGTAGCTTTGTGTTTTTAATAGATTTAGTGATAAGTTCCCGTTCATATTTTCTTTTTAATTTTTTAATGAGACTATTACAATAGTTTCTGTATCGACAGAATGTAATTTTTAAAACTGTGTTGTATGGGTCGGCCCTTAACGATTTTTGCATTTTGTTTCTATTTTTAATACAGCGTAATATCCCTTGAGTGATCCACGGCTTGATTATTCGTTTACTGTTTGAGATATTCGATGTTATGGTATTGTTAATGATACAGTCAGACAGTTTTTGTATGAGTAATTCGGTTAGAAGTTCGGGGTCATTACAAAACATTAATTCAGCAAGGTTTTTATCGTGTAGATATTTTAGGGCTTGTTCATAGTTTAATTTAGTAGTAGATATAGATGTCGCCACAAGAATTTTGTCGGTTCTAGGCACGAAAATTGATCGTGGCACCCCCTCACCTCCCCCGCCCCCCTACCGCACCATAGCAACTTCACGCGTCATGTCTAGCGCAGCCAAGATTTTATTCTTGGTCAGCACCAAAGCATTGTACACAGTTATTGTGTAGAAAGGACACGAATTCTTGCATAGGCCCGGCGAATTTTCTTAACGTGTTGCAAGCGGCCTAAGGATGCCATTAAAGCAAAAAGTGATTAGAATACCAACTATTTACTACAGCCGCCATTTATCATGCCACTAACGCAATAAAAGACAAAATTGATTGAACAGACAGTAAAAAAAAATGTTTATATATTCTTATTACGAACGTAGTTACCATTTTAAATGCATGGAGACCGACGAGTCCAGATGGGCGTAATGGAGTTATGCCTGCTGTTGATCCCGGCTGTCATTCAAAGACCTTTGACGGTTGTTACGGGTACTTAGAAGCAAATCTGGCACCAGCAAGGGCATCATGTTGCGTACTGCGACTCATCAGTTTGAATGCGACATGAAGAATTAACATATGTTAGGGCACCCCGACACGGACAAAGGCTAGAAGGTTAGGTTAGAAGGCTAAGGTAGAAGCGAAGCAGAGCGGAGCTCCGGCCTTAGCCTTCGTGGTTATTTTTCTTACAATCGCCCAGAAGCAGGCTCCGTCGAGCTTTCTTGGCAGGTAGGGTAGTGTCAAACTGCACCAACGTACGATCGAATTACAGTACTCACTCAAGTAGTAGACACAAAATTGTTTGTCGCTCTAGCGTAGTATCAAACTACTGTCATACAATCGTCTAGGCGTGAGCAGTGTGTCATTTTTGCGATTGGAACATTTGCATCTGAATCACTGAAATGTTCCGAAACAGTGATTGTATCATTTCGAATATCGGCTCAAAAGATACAAACGGAACATTTGAAACATCAGCCTACAAGATACAAACGGAACATTTGGAACAACGGCTCAAAAGATACAAACACAGACACTGACTGTTATGAATCGTGATCTGTCACATTGCGCCATATACACAAAGTTTTATTTAATTGAATTTTGATTTGAGAATAATTTAAAGCAGATGTTTTTAGTACAGTTCATAAAGATTTACACTACGTTTCAATTTGAATTTTGAAAAGACTGCAGGTCACTTAAAGAGCGTTTCAGTGTTCCAAATGATGCACCTTACTGCTGTTCCAATCTTTCGGAACAGTGAGTAGGTTTAGTTGAGTTACACACGCCTACAATCGTCACTCCAGCGTGAGGTCGAGCTTCAGTGAGTCGCATAAGCGTGCATTCGAAATAAGGCGAGTCGCACTACAGTTCTGTCGCACAGACGTTAATCGCACACCTTTTGTCGAGCTCACGTAGAGCACTCCAACATAGGCAGACAGTTTGATTGATTTGGCCCCAAAGAAAATAAAACAAATGTGTGCCTAAAAACACATCTTTAATCAATTTCAATATAAAAATAAACAGGATAGGACTTATCAAAACATTATAATAATTAAGAATTTCTTAAAAATATTTTACAGACCTAAAATTATCACAACAATTAGTTTAATAAAAAATTAGATATCCTAGATAAAAAATTGCCAACCCGTCTTTGAGTCATGTATATTTTTTTTTTACAATATTTTTTATTGGTAAGTACGCGCTTGATGGAGCTCGCATGCCTAAAACTAACTTAGTTGAAGTTACAGAACACTAATGTACAGAAGTCAATCTACATACAAAGCGCGCTCGAGCAACGCACACATAGACACTGCTCACGGACACGATATCTCAGAGCGCTCGGACCAGTGTGGACCAGTGCGAGCGCGAGTGTATCCGCTTGAGATACATTTGTGAACTTTTTGTGCAATTTTTTGAGAAATATAAAATTATTTTAACTGTTCATTGTTTGGAGGTAGGTGGAACTGAGAGTAAAGTCCCGCAAACCTCCATTGAATAGGGAGGATCCTCCGGCCAGACGGGTATTATATCTGGTGGACAACTGCCCGATAACATATAGTTCTAATCGCAGGATTAATTCTTATGTGGCGCCATAGATGTCGTTATAATTGGACAGTTGTTTGTTTCTCAACATTAAATGGTGAATTCTTGTTATTTTAAACTACCTGTTTTTTCAGAGAGGTAAGTTTTTTTTTTTGGTGGGAAAATCTCCTAATGACGAATCCCGCTCTTGGGCGAAGCGAGAGATAGTGTCAGACTTTTACTGACTGAAAACCCACTCCTATTCCTTCTTTGCGTTCATCCCGGGGCCCCGACTTTCACACTACCCGTGGAGAGAGGTAAGTTGGTATTTGCTTGTATTTCGAGGGTTGTAACACAGAACGGTTAGGTGATTAGGTAAGCGCCCGTAGGTAAATGGTTAAGATAGGAACTCCTGCGGGTCTGCGGCTCGCCGGCCGCCCGCGTAGCTACCGCGCTCGGCCGCGCGCGTGTGTATCGACAGGTCGGCAACCCTAGCGCGACCGTCAACCGGAGGTTAGAAAAATGAAGTACATAAATGAGATTGACTTCAGTACCTATCATTGTGTTGAAGCTATCAGGAAACGCAGACTCCGGCAGGGAATTCCACTCCTTAGTTATACGCAAGATGAAAGTGTTCCCAAGACCTTTTGTGTGTATTTCTATTATAGCCGTACTTCTTGTGGTCCAATGATGGAACGAGCTTGGCGGAATTAAATTCTGCAATTTCGATGTTCGGTCCCCGAAATGATATCTATATTTTTTTTTGTTTCCTGATAGCTACAGCCTAATGTCTTTAAGTCAAGAGGGAATAGGTTACTTCTAGGCAAGCGTGTACCATCGCCGACCACATCATCGCTTATCATCAGGTGAAATAATGGTCTAATTCTAGCCTTTTTAGAGTATGAATTTGAAAAATTTGTTACGTATTGCATACAAAGCTAGAGTGAATAGGCTCTTAATAAACTAGTGCGCTTCACTATGCAACGTTTGCATCACTGCTTACAGATACCGGCATGGATCTTGAACACTGACTTCTAGTTGCCCAGAAGTGAAATATCGGGTCTCTTTAGTGGTATGAAGTGAGACGCGGGGGAGGGGAGTGCAATCCTTGTACAGTGATTGGCTTGCCGATGTTTACGATGCGCAAAGCGATCCCCACTCTTTTGCCGAGCGCTCAAGATTCGTGCCGGTATCTGTACCATTAGGTGGGATCGGAGTCAAGCACTAGATTGTCATTAAAAAACTAAAAAGGCAGAGGCAATTCACAATTTCACATTAGATTAACTATACTTTACAATATAAGTACTTATTTATTTGTGATAGGATACGATTGGCTCGTTTCATACAAAATAAAAACATTTAATAAAAATAATCACTAGATCAAAATGTCACAATCCATTATCATAACAAATGTCTTAGTTTAAAAAATAAACATATTAAGTATTTTTATTACTTATCAATATTATTGCGAAGATATAAACCTGATTAAATTATTTTAAAATTAAATCTTAAATCATATTATGACACAAATATTAAAAGCTAATGGTAGCAGTGTGCAGAGTCGAAAAAGGAATATGCTCAAAGGCAGCCCGAGAAATTCAATTTTTATTAAGTTTTTTTTTTGCATTTTGCAGATGAATATCAAATTGTATATTGATTAAATTGTGATTGGTGGCATACTAATTTATTTACGGTATTATTATCAACCTACATAAATTATACAACCCTCTCAATTAGTCTTACCCTATTGAATGGTTAACATAGTATAATCAGCCTTTCAATGTTCCCACTACTGGGACTCAGGCCTCCTCTCTAAGACAGGGAATAGGCCGTAATCCACCAAGCGGGCCCAATGCGGGTTGGTGAATGTCACATGTCTTCGAATTTTTGGTTCTAAGACATGCCGGTTTCCTCACGATGTTTTTCTTTCCCGTTTTGAGAGCAGTGGTGATGAAATAATTACACAAAGTAATGCGCCTGGCTAGGTTTGAACCCGCGACCTACAACTCGTAAGTCGGGGCCGTTACCACTCGGCCTATTGAATGGTTATTTAATGAAAAAGTCATACAATAATGTAAGATGAACTGAGAGAGTTGTATTTATTTATTTAAACTTCATGTACAGTAGTGGTACATAGGCGGACTTAATACAACATCGCATTCTCTACCAGTCAACCTTTGGGTTAAAAAAGACAAACTGTGGCAAGTGTGCACAATAAATAAATAATAGATATTTCAAATAGAATGAAGTATCATTAAATTAGTTGCTTATAATAATAAAATACTTATATAGCTAAATTTATAACTTCAAATCTATATAACTAAGAGAATTTAAAATATAACAATTATGACGAAGACTGAACCAAGGTTGATGATTATCCATAAATAAATACATATTACGGCCGCCAATCTTTTTTCAATATTTTAACGTACAACTTGACACTAACTTACAAATTGCAAAAATAACTAAAGTTTTTTTTTAATTTTGCAGACTACCTTAGAGCATCTACATTAAGGCTAAATACGCGATCGCGTCAAAGTGAACGGCTATTTGTACAAAAGCTGGATAAGCGCCGCCTGGTGATAATGACAGAAGACCTTTTTTTACAAGCTACACAACACCCAAGTGGTGACAATAAACCCAAGAGTATACAACTGCCCTGCCTATTGCAAATGCAGTACTTACAAAATGGCGCGGGTCGGAGATTAACGCGGTAAAAATATTTATTGATATCTAAACGACCAGTCTTATTTAAATCATTTTAAAAGTTAACCAAAAAATCAAAACAAATATATTTTTATGTATACATTAGCCCCTTGAGATGTCATTTTTGCAAAAAAGCGAAAATCCCAAAAGTGACGATTACTGCAATTACAATTAGCAGGACAGAATACACGGGTGGCGAGAGGGTGTTAGCCCCGACCGGTAAGATCTATAGCACATTTAATAATAATCTATGGTCAACCGTCAAGATGACATATCAAAATTTTCCGTATTTTTAAATCAATTTCCTCATCGAAAGAGCTTTAAAATTTAAGAAATGTCTTGATTTGGTACATGTGGATTCCTGGAAGAACGCCGGCCTGATGCTGCATAAGCGAGCGTACATGACCTACCACCACACTGCGCTCCTTTGATGACTACCTACTGAAAGTAGCTGATTCTGAACTAAAAATTACCTCCATTGATGTAATTGCTGCAAAGCGTTCTGATGTGAGAATAAACAAATAAATAAAAGCTTAGTTTTAAAACTTAGGTTTCCTATTCAAACGAAGGCTTCTATTAAGTCACTATACTCCGATTTGAAATAGGTTCAGACATTTAAACAATGATTTTTCACTGTCCGTTCATTCTGACTATTATTGCATTGGGAGCATGAAAATGTATGTATGTAACCACATTTTTTGCTTTGGCATTCAAAGGAGTATATCGACGGTGAAGTGCCAATAGCTTCTAACTGACATTTTTCGAGATAATTACTTTTTAGCGCTCTTAATTCAAATGTGTGTTTCTGCATGTTTTTGTGAAATCTCTTGAAGCGATTATTAGTTGCTACTGCATCAAATTAAATTGTGGAAACACCTCTTAACTAAACCAGCATGTCAATTTATAGTATTATCTCCTGACGTTTTTAAGACAGAAGATTTTTGACATTGACAGTTAGGAGTTATTGGCACTTCACCGTCGATATGTAACATGATGAGAACATCCCATATAAGTCAGACTTGTATTTGTTGTAATTTTTAAACTAAAATGATTTTTTTCTGTATTACAAATGTAGAAATAGTAAGAAACAAAGACGAGAGGGAATCATTAATCAAAGAGTATAAACTGAATTTCCTAGATGATGGATTAGTACAAACTATTTTGGCAAGTCTTAAATCGTTGTTGGCGAAAGACTAAGTAGTAAGTAATTGATGATTCTCTCTCACTCAAAGTATTTATTTGTTTTGTGTTACTAGAACTAAGAGGTTACGATAGGGTTGGGGTATCCATGTGGATAAAAACCTCGAATTCAATAAATTGAAAAAAAAAATTAGAAATATTATTTAACAGTGTTAAGAAAAGGAAGGCTGTGATGTATTGACCGAAATTTCTTTGTGATGGCAAAGCTATTTACGAAAACCTAGCTTTAAGGTTTCATAATATAAATTACATTAAGTACTACATATAAAATAAAACATGCAATATCAAAACCTTACAAAATAATCTAAAAAATTAGTCTTTGATTACATTCTCCTTTAAAAATCAGATAAAATTGTTGTAAATCAACTGAGGTAGATTACACAGAATACACCATATATCCCTACCAACATGGTGCTATCATTATGCATGACAATTCTACTGTATGAGCGGTCAAATACGCATAGCGTTATGGACGCCACACACGATCAAATTTACCGGACGTCTCTTCAAGCCCATTACAAACTTGACGATAAAATAGATCGTGTGGGGTGTCCATTACGAAAAAAAAATGTGATGAAGATAATAATTTGAGCGTGTCGACATAGAAAGGGAATGTAGGGCATTGGCGATCAGAAGTAATATGCGTGCACGCAGGTTTGAGCGTTGTAGTGATCAGGGCCTCAAGTCTGCTATCACAATAGTGTCAAAATGTTCTATCATTGACTTCATAATTGTTGATTTTGACCAAGTTTGGTAATCTACTAATATAATGGCGTCATTATGACTAGCCGATGGTCAACCACTGACACTCCATTGAAAGAAATGGCATAGAATGGTAATCTCGTACATAAAGACAAATGAATATTTGACATATGCGAACTGCCAAAATTTTGACAGTTCCTTTGATCAGTGCCCTACCATTAGAACGTTATGGTGCAATCATTGCTTTTAATTCGTTTCGAGACAGCTCGATATTGTCATTCTACCACAAGATCATTGACCGATCAACGATCGACCATTATGAATTATCAGATTACGAACTTTTAGCAAAATGACAATGGGATCGTGTTGGAATGACAAATTTATAAAAATAGCAGACTTGGGCCCCAGGTTAAAGTCACACTATTTAGAGCTTACTGTCAGACTTTCTATACGTACGGCCTATGGTTCAATTTTACGCAGCAATCGCTCAATGCCCTACGTGTCCAATATAACAATGGATTCAGGATGTTGTTGGGGTTACTTCGGTTTTGTAATGCTCCCGGTATGTTTGCGGAAGCCAGGGTAGATGGCTTCCATGCCATCGTGCGCAAGCGGCTCGCATCCAACAGGTCATTGCGAATAAACAGGACTCAAACATCCTGAAAACATTGATTCGTGCCCAAATTTTTTAGTTGTTAATATGCGTATAATTTGTAAAAATATGGATGAAATTGTCTACAATAAAGATTTATAAAAATCACGACAAAAAGTTCGAATCAACAATGTAAATGATTGAATTTGGGTGGGAGTTATTGTGTTTCGAAATTACCCATTTATTTTATAAAATTTTGCGGTTTTTTAAGACTATTGGTATTGCTGATAGGCTCAGCCTTGATAACTATCTCACCTGATACTAAGCGATGATATGGTCCACGATGGAGCTCGCTTACCTAGACGTAACCTATTCATTCTTAAGTAAAAAACCTACTTAGGAATTCCATTACTTTTCTGTACAGGATGTAGAAAAACGTTTTGTGCGTATAGGTGGGATGTCCACATCTGTCGATGGCGCATCGCCCTACGTCCGATGATTTCCAATACGCCGACATATCTATTAATTAAAATTATCAATCGTAAAACCTAAGTTTCTTCCCACTCCTCTTTCTAATTCTATCTCCTCTACATCTCTGTAACAGACACCTCAAACTTTGTACCAATGAGCTTAATTTTATTTCTTTCCAGCCTGCCTGTTTTGCATAACTCATTGAGTAATTCACGATCACTGTCCTAGCACGAGAATGTAATGCGGGGCGAATGAACTTAGTGTTCCTACCGTTGCCT